>OY728120.1:217821733-219153066 GCA_963277665.1 Viscum album
TTGACCAAATTGGAATTGGTTTGGATTTTAAGGGGATGATATATGGGATTATTATACCTAAATCCATGGTTATTGGTAGAAGAGAAGAGATCAGAGTGGGGTTGGGTGGAGTTTTTAATTAACTGACCTGATTCTTGAGGAGTGGTGTTCCACTGAGCATATGTTTCATCGAGATCCATTAGATTATAAGAATCATATAGATAACCTTGTATTTGTGGACATGTGTTGATTGTCTGATCTAGTGAGAAATATATTCTATAATTTTTGATAGGTCTAGGGAGTAGATATTATGGAGAAGATGAGGTTGGGGATTTAGTAGCCACCACTAGTTATCACACAAGACCTTCTAGTTCACTCATCCACTAAATTATCTTGTTAGTATCTATGAATGGATTCTATTTGATTTGTTTAATTTGATCATGTGACCGAGAATGGATTTTTGGGTGTTTTCATCCATGTTTCTTATGAGATCTTTTGTAGTTGTAGGAGTTTTTTCAACAAGAGCACTACCACTTACGACATCGATGAGAGTTTGATATATAGCCAATAACCCCTCATAGATGTATTAGATCAAGATATGGTTGGGGATATGGTGGTGTGGTAAAGTTTTGAAAATATTTTTGAACCTATCCCATTACTCATGGAGTGATTCATTGGGGAATTGATGAATACCACATATTTTCTTTTGGATAGAAGTGATTCAAGAAGCAAGGAATAATTTCTCTAAGAAGAGTTGCTTCATGACATTACATGAATTTATAGAACCAAGAGGTTGGTAATAAATCCATGAATTGGTGGAATCATCTAAGGATAAAGGGAATTCTTTAACTTTTATTTGTTCTTCAGAAACCCCTTGAGGTTTCATGATAGATCACACCCCTTGGAACTCTTTGAGATGAAAATGTGGATCCTCATTGTCTAGACCATGAAAATGAGGTAGAAGATGAATAAAAACTGATTTGAGTTTGAAATCATACTAAATATTTGGATATTGAATACCAAGGGGTTGGTAATTCATAATAGGGTAAACAAGTTCTTTTAAGGTTTGTTCCCTAGAATTGGCCATATCTAGAACAATTGGATGATAAATGAATGAGTCTTTATTTATTTTATTATCCCTAATGTTACTCCTAAGATGGAAAAGTATTCACTCAATTTTTAGGCCAAACAAATCTGATGGATTGTTTGGGAGGATTTGAGTAATTCATAAAAAATATGGAAGGATGAGGAAGGTCAATTATTCTTTGTTTTTTTTCATTTTTTGTATTTGTTTATTTATTTTTTATTTTTTTACAAAAATAAAAATCTACAGACTAATAATTGCACCATCCCTAATAGCAGTTCCATTTAAAGCATAACCAATTATTACCTATCAACCATTAAAAGGGTTGGTGCTTTGATATAGTGTTTATAGTGGCACTTGGGTTTAATCCTTAGTAATTGTACTAATTTTGGAGTTGTTTTTTTATTTGTCTTTTTAATGGGGGGGGGGGGGGGTGTTTTCATACCTTAGGTGAAATGATTAATTGATGAATTTTTATTTAAAAATTTAATAAATATTGGGGGGATTTTATTATTGGGTGTTTAATTTTATGATATCCTTGATTTTTGTGTGATATTGCATTAAATTAACACCCACTTCACATGATGATTTTGATGAAAATTACCATAAGTTGAGGCTTTAATCAAAGACTCAACTTAACTAGGGTTATAATATCCGTCAATGCTTGTTTATGGTAGTGTATTTATGGTTACAATAATATATTTAATCCTCACATTAAATAAAACATTTCATTAATCCATGACATTTTATGTTTAACATACACACTGTTAACCTAAAGAATATTTAATGAGAAAAATCTCTCAATCACTTGTCATAACCAAATTATGACTCATCCCAATGGATGAATTAATCATATATTTAGATGGTTATTTATTTTTTTTATGATAATTAATGTTATGAGTTATAAATATAATAAAAATAATAGGACAAGGAAAGAGTGATGTGCCGAACACACAAACGAAATGTGAAGAGTGGTAAATATGCACTTTTGATTGAATAAAAAAGTGAGAAAAGATAATGGTTTTAAACTTGATTAAAACAATATTAAGAATATTAATATTAAAAAAAGAGAGTTTATGAGAATTATATATGATTATGAAGAAGTATACATTAATATTCAATTGAAATGAAAACAAACTTATATGATTATAATTGAAAACAAGTGAAAACAAACATGAAAATAAATCAAGGAGGAATGGTATATAAAATAGAAAATTGAGTTTATCAGGTCCTAATAGGAATTTGGAAATTTTTTTTATCATTATAATTTATCCACCTAAGTTCTTAAATGTCAACCCATTTCTAGGAGAAGAGGGGAGTGCATTTGTTACTTCTGGTGGTGGACTATTTGCATTCCAAAAAATGTAGCTCAAATTGGATCACCCATTTGAAAATTTAGATAGAAAAATCTTGAGATATATTCTTATTAAAATTTTTATATATTTATTTTTAATGTTCATCCTCTAAATTTTAAATCCATTGTACTTTTGGAGTCAAATTTATGGTTATTTTTCCTAATCATGTGCTACTGTCCAGTTTTGTGTCGAGTTTTTCCTTGGTCTAAATGTGAATGAATTTATGTCTATAAATATTTCTTCAAATCTGAACCATTTCTTATAAAAGGTTGTTCATATATATCTTTTATTTCTTTCCACAAAATTATAGCTCAATTGTATCTCTAAATTGGGATAAAAGTCATGAATTATGGGATGTTTTAAGATCCCAGATAGAATTATGGGATGGACTTTCATGCATATATTGTGCCACTTTTTGGTTGATTTGGGACTTAAAATTTTCATACAAAATTTTTATGGATATCCTAGAATAATTTTTGGAGTTTCATTAAATTTTTTCTTCTGTATTAATCCCACAAATTCAATCTTTAGGGATGGTTTAGTTTTCTCTATGGTTTTGTTGAGTCTTTTTATGTAGTCTATATGACCCTTTATATGGACTAATTAGATAAAGCTCTAGTTGAATGATTTGTAGTAAATTGAATTAGTAACCCTAAAAAATAAGAATAAAAAATTTGGATAATGAGGGTGATAGTTTTGATTAAAATAGTAAAGTAATTCGAATTTAGATTAATTAAAATAATTCTCAAAAATTATATTTAATATTAAAACATGGATATTTCGTACCAATTATGTAATTTTCATTGAAATATAGTAAAATTAGTGTATAAAAAGTTATAAATAAATGAATAAAATCAATAGGAATCCATGTCCTTATATTGAATTATCATATCTCGAGACATCACTAATATCTTAACACAATAGAAAATTGGAGCATCCCCATGTATAACTAGTAGGAATCCTTCTCTCCTTTGATATCTCTATAAGGTGTTTGGACACGTATAGGGAATTTTAGCATAAAGTATAAATTATCCTATAGTTGTATAGTGTATAAAACAACTGTACTACCCTTTGAAATTTGTGCATATAGGGACATTGTTTGTTGTCTAAATGATCACAGTGTTATGATAGTTTCTCTTTATATGATCTATATTATATAAAATAATATTTTAGTATTTTACCTTGATTACCAAAATATGTGATGTAATAAATATTATTTATTAGCCACCCACTATTTTATCGAAACCCAAAGTCCCTCACCATTGGTTTTGGAATATCTCGTCACATGTATATTCTAGTGGTAAGGAGACATCCACTCCTTTTTATAACCCATACTTTGACCATGAAAATTACTCAAATGAGTTTAGATAGGCCTAAATTTCTAATTGAATTAACTCACAACTCCTTAATCCATTGAGTGTACTCCCCAATATGTAAATTATGGACTTGGATTTCCTTAAAAATTGCCTCTAAAATGGCATTGAACTTATTTTGTGTAATGAACCAACACAATATTCCACCTGAAATGGAACTCAATATAGTCCTCCACTGGCCCAAAGGGTGTACTAGATCCCCATGGGCTGGAAACTAGTGAATGAGCATCATGAAACACTCATGGGAATGCTTTCCCTCAATAAATCAAACTAAAAAGAAACAAACAAATCATATTACAACAAAAAAATCAATAAAACATAAAAGAATCCAATAATAAAAATATAATCATAAAATAATAAACAACATCATATTAATTAAAAAAACATCTAAATGAGAAATAAATTCATGTATAACCCAAACACTATTCAAAAATGGATCTATAGAGACACACCTATTTCCATGGTATATTAAAACTGTGGTAATAAGATATCTAATTCCACGGTTAAAAATAAATTTGTGGCCATATACCTCAATTGATCCCCCCCAATCCACTTCCCTTGCACGATCAAGCACCCCATACCCTTCATGATTAAGAGCCCCCATCCTGTTTTCAGGATCAAGCTCCCCATTGATCCTCCATAGATCTATCCTAGCCAACACTCGCAATCAAGCTACCCATCCTCCACAGATATATCCTAGACAGTGCTCACGATTGAGCCCCCTATACTTCATAGTTTTTGTCTTGTTCGACGCTTCCCCTCTTCACAATTGAGCTACCCATCCTCCTCATTATCGAACTAACATTCCCTACCTCATGATCTTGTGAATAACTAGACTGAGTCCCTAAAATTACAACATTAGTTCACATAATATAACACTACCCGCTCCCTCACTCCATGGTCTTGTGAAATAATCTCATGTAAAGGAACCCTACCATCTTTGGATCTATCAAAGTAACCCTACCCACTACCTTATCTCATGAATAAACCCTTCCGGCCAAGGGAGATGGCTCCCTAGTAACATGATTCACCCATTCCAGCAGGTAAGCACAATTATTCTTTCTCTTTGAATGAAATGAAAACAATTTGTATTTCAACTATCTTATTGGTGGATTTATATTTAGCAATCCATTTCATTGGAAGCCCAAGGCATATACCAAGTATATCTCTCTTCATCACTACCTCACATTTCCCTTCTTCATAGATACGAGCTTCACCAACTGTGAAACATTAAGGCTAATTTGGCCTTTATTATGCAAATTTATGCAACACAGTAGTCTTCTTATTATAGGTGAGTTACTTTTTACCCCTTTTACCATTTTTTAATTTTTAATTTAATAAAAAATTATATTCTTATTCCCAATTCATATTGTATATTTTTGGGTTTACATATTTTGTATACTTAGTATATTAAAAATGAATATGTTTTATATGAATTTTTTATATATTTTATATGAAGGCAGTCTTTACTAAAGTTAATTGAAATTTCGTATTCTCTATTTTTCTTCTTGACTCTAAACTTAACTACACAAAATATTATATCAATTTAATTCTATATAATTTTAAACCTTGATACATGTATGATATAATAACTCCTAACATTAAGTTTTCATTAATTCTGTGCTGGTTTTGATACAATATACCACACATCATTATTTCATCCATCCCTACATTGATTGAAAAGAAATTTTTATATCTATAATAAGAATATATTTTCCTAATTTAATTTATCCTAAGAAACAAACATTTTATATCAAATCATGGTAAAAAATGAATCATAAATATGGAATCCAAATCTACTAACAATTTTTACCAATAATAAGGATGCAGCTGTATCTCTCAAAATATTGGTCAAATTAATTTCAATATATGTGTTATGATATAGAAGAGGATTTATAAAAATTTAAATAACTTAAAGGATTAAAAATTCCATCTTATTATTTTCCATAAATTCATGGTAAAATGGAATACTAGAATTTGATGATTCTATTTGACTAAAAAAGTCAATATTAAAATTTACACCATATCTCAGTCTAAAAATGAACAATAGAATTGAAATTTTGAGGTAGAATCATTAAGAGGATGAGGAAAAATATTTTAGAATATCATGTTTATATATTTAGCTGTAATAATTTTCAAAAAGGAAAAAAATTTCAAAAGGATAATTTTAAGGGAAACTTGGGACTAATATTTACTATAAATTTTCACCTCCACTTCCATTCATGGGTGATAGAACTTCATAATGGATGAAGTTGGAATTATAATAAAAAATCATTGATTTTGGGTGGGTAAGACATTAAAAACTCTAGTTTAAAATAGAGAGACCTCTCATCCACTTTTCATTAATCATGATTTACTTCATTATATTGTTGTAATCCCTTAAATATTTTGGTAATTTTAATTTTAATGATAATAAATCTTTATTCATATTATATAAACTCTAATAACCACACACACACACAGATATATATTCATATTTATGATCATAATATAGCTTAAATTATTTTGAGATACTTTCCCTAAATCCCATTACAATTATATAATAGATGTATGTAGTTTCTATTCAGTTCATGTGTGTGAGTTTAGTTAGTTTAGATCTTTTCTTCTCCCTTTCTCTTTTATTTTAATTTTTTAATCATTTAAATTAGTATCCAAACTACCCTACATTTTTATGGTCATTGAAACAATCCTTTGGGGCGACACCCTAGCAGGGGATGATAGCTTGATTGAGAGATGACACATTTCATGGCAGTAAAATTTTCATTTTGTGACTTACTCGAATGTGTCATTGATTATTGACATGTTTGATGGATTTTAGAGATCCATGGATTATTTAATCTCTTTGAAAATAAAGGTTGATGGATTATTGAACCATTCATAAAAAATAAGCGTGCATGGATTAGATCTCGAGTATAGGCATGGATTATAACTTAAACATCATGGAATCCTGGTCCTTCAGATATTATACTATGAATGATAATTTTTGATGACCTTTTTCAATGCATTATGATATTAATACATTAACTACCTATCCTTAGTTCTTACATTGAATTTTCATATAGTCTCAGTCCATTATTATTCTTAATTATCTATAAAATCAAACCCACCTTTCATCGACAAACTACTTCTATCGAATCCAAAATAATAATAATATCACCGAGGATTAGACGTAAGTTACACTATATACATTATAATATAGAAATAGAACTTTGATATTCAATAGGTGAAAATCATCCATACTTCAGTATACTTCATTCAAATGATTCAATTTTTCTTAAAGAACACCAATGCTATATATCAATGTGTCATGCACTATATCATCAATCCCTTCTTGGGGAAAATCATAGAATATAATGTTGATGAATTGGAGGTCTTGTCTCTATGAAACTGTGATCATATTGATGACCTTGAAATAATTTAAAAAAAAACATGATAAAAAAACTTATATATTAATCCATTGAAATGTGATATTAGGGTAATATCTAGGAATTTCCTCAGATTTTTTGTGTATCATCTTGACATCAAAGTTAACCATGAAAATACCAAGGAAATATTTGGTAGGAAACCTCAAAAAAAAACTCAATGATATGAGAGGTAATATGGGACATCATGCCTATAACATATGTTTTTTAGCTAACCTCATGGGTAATTTCTTACCCTTAACAAAGATTATAAATAAGGGATCCAAATTTCCATTGAAAAGATATTTTCAAAGGGCCTTTAATTATCTTAAACAATAAATCATGAGTTTACAAGTACTAATGGTACCCACATAAGGTAAGCTGATCATTTTATATGTGGAAACCAAAGAGTGACCACTCAATGCAATTTTTTAAATAATAACTATTAAGGTAAGTAGAATAGTCTATAATATCATGTTAGTATAGTGTTGGATATTGAGACTATATATTTTGATATCAAGAAAAAATTCTTTGCATTAATATTTGAGGTACAAAAGCTGACACACTACTTACAACATCATGAGGTATACTTAATCATTAATATTAATCACATAAAATACAACCTTAGTCATCCAATATAATTTTTGATATATTAAATAATTAAGATATATTTATATATCTCCAGATGTAATTTTCCTAAGAATATTTCATTCTTTTGAAATCTAAAATTTTCCAAAAGTGTAAAACCATACATAATTACATGTCATTATGTGAGTTAATTTATCTTAAGTATCTATATAGGATAATTGAATTCATTTAATTTTAGTATCCTTATATATAATGTATTTTTCATAAATTTTCTGAGGATCCTTACATTATGTGTATGAATTTTCCATTTACTCCTCTTATGTATTAAATTTATAAAAAATCTTAAATTTCGTGAAAAAACTAACACGTCTCTCACATAAGGTACTTTTAATTTTTAATTTGATTCAAACCCCTAGAGAATATATTTTTTATCATGAAAATATGTTATGCATCACATGGATTTGATAATTATGGGAGTTATTTAACAATAAAACTACAAATTAATCAAATATCATATGCATTACTTTTGTTTTCATTTTTCACCTCTTATGAATATAAAAAGCTTACCTATACATGGAACTCCCAAAAAGTTTCCATTTCATCAATTCAAATCCCAAAAATATATATTATGTATGAATCAAGATAGAATAAAATACTAGTCATAACCTCTTCAACCATTCTCAATGCATCTCCAGTAACTTAAAAAATCACAAAACGACTTTAAATCACTTTATAAATAAAAAGAATATTTCCAAAACTCTATCAAACTTACATACAAATTATTTTTTAATATTTAATTTCCAAATTTCTAGTTCTTAAATGACCATCACTATCATTTTAATTCTAGATATAAATCAAACTCATATTTATCTTCCTTCAACATTTATCCAGGTGATGCTCAATACTGTATACAATAACCTTCATGCTCACCAACCCATATAAGTAAAAGATAATTTTATTTTGAGAAGAATAGTATCACTTTTTACATGGAAAGGATCTATAAATTAATAAACTCTAACTCTATGTAGGAAATGATGGGTGTATAAATAAAGAGTGACTAATCTTGAAAAAAAATCTATCTATAAATAATAAAAAATGTTTTAATAACTTTTATGTTTCTTTATAGGGGTTGTAAATATTTATTTTGTAAGAAATTTATAAACTTAACTCATATTAAATAAAAACATAAAATAAATTCAATTAAAAAAATGGATTTTACCCCTTTCTAACCATTTTTTGTTAAGAATTCACTCTCCATTAGTAATCATATTTAACATAAAAACAAAAATAAGTAGGAAACAAATCAACATACCTCTATAATTATTCTTGTAAAGTCTATTAAAAATTCTAGATTTTATCATGAAATAAAAAAACTATGGAAACTTCACTTTGTTAATATCTCCCCTTGTATGCCCTCTAATAAGCGTTACCAAAAAATATAGAGGACAAGTCACAACAATAGAGGGGACAAATTTTTTTCTACAGATGACTAGGAAATTTTATCCCCCTCAAATATTTTATAATTTAGAATACGGTTAGTCTCTATCAATAATGGTATGAGTATTAAAAGTATCAGAAATTATAATAATGGATCTTATAAAGAGTAGAACTAAAAAAATAAGTGTAATAACAAATAAGAAACAAAAATAGGTATTAGATAAAAATACAAATTCCTTAAATGTATATTATCACCACAAAAAAATTATAGTAAAGGAACCCTTTCCTTTTAGACCAAAGATTCATGTTTTTCATAACCTAATCCATGGTATTCAAGTCCATAATAGAAATTCTTTTACATTATCCTTATATAAGGTATTAGGAATATCAACCCTGAGCACCTCGTTGATCAAACCATCGATATAAAGTCTATATATGGACTTTATTAAACTACCTATTCAGAATATAAACTAATTCCTATCCTAAAATATCATCATTAAACATAATCATAAAAATCACAGGTTCTATATCTCAAAACCTCATTAATATCATAGGACTAGAAAGAACAAAAAATAATTGAAATAAAATCTAAATACCTTACAAGTAATGCCTCACCAGATAATGACTTTTATTATACACTAATAGACTACTATAAACATAAGGTATATAAAAGGAAATAATGTAGTGTAAAAAACATCACAATAGAGTAATCAAAGTGTTTTTAGTATCTTACACTCTATAAATATTTGATTCAATATATATAAATTCATATAATAATCTTAAATGGTTAGATTTTGTGTTCTTTAGGTATTAATCTATATATATTAGAAGAAGCTTCATATGTTTTTATTATATAAACCATGTCACTTCAGACTAGTATCACACCATTACAACATTGAAGCTATGTTATGGTAAAATTTATTTCACAACTAAGTTCATCAGAACATGGGTAATTGAAATTTTAAAACTACACAACACTAATTAAAATAAAAATATCATCATAAATTTAATTCTAGCATTAGTGTATTGTTATTTGAAAACCCAAGGATAAAGTTAGAATTTTACCCAACAATCTCCCCCTTTTTGAAAATCACAATCATGAATGATAATTAATATTTTTGATAAAATTTAAAAGTAAACTCCTATCTTCTGATAAAATTATTATTTGAAAGATTTATTCTTCTAAAAAATACACCCCTTTGTAAAATATGAACTTATCCACCTTTGATTTTTTTCTATGTGTGAAATTTAGCTATAAATAATATTAACAAACATGAGTAGCAAGCATAATGCCAACGAGCCTGTACCCTAGTGGTACAGGCTCCTGCATGGCATCCAAAAGACCCAGGATCGAATCCGGGCAGGGGAGAATTTCCCAGGTACTGTAGCAGTACTGTAGCAGGCACTGTTGCAGCGGCGGTACTATAGCAGCAGCAGCACTGTAGCGGCGGAGGGACTGTAGCAGAGACTGTAGTGGTGGCGGTACTGCAGCAGGTACTGTAGCAGCGCGGGTACTGTAGCAGTATTGTTCACCAAGGGGTCCTTTGGAAAAAAAGGGCTTTCAATCCATGTATTCAGGCCACTTGGCCTTGGGCCTTCGGGCTATGTAATGGGTCTCCCTCTACCCAGTCTAAAGAGGTCTTTGCTTTCAAAATAATAAATTGAGGCTTCGACCCCAACCTTTAAAAAAAATGAGTAGCAAACATAATTTAAAAAAAAAATTAATGAAAAATACATTTTGGGAATATAATATTATTATACAATCAAGAGAAACAAATATTATTCTTATAATTTCAATATATATGCCTTTTTAATATCTTCTAATTCCATCCAATTAACTAAAATGAGTAAATATTTGTAACAAAAGTATCTGTTGAATGATAAGAGTTTAAAGAATTAACCTTCTAGAACTTATCACCCAATGCATAAGAGTGATATTATTTTAATGAATATGTTTCTCGCAAATTTTCTAAACATCCTCTTTTATCTCTTGGAAAAGAAAATTTCCTATTCTAACACATGGGAAATAATATTTGTTAGTTTACAGGATATGATTATCAGGGTATTAGAGTATAAAGATATCAAAGCATGTAATTTTTTAATATAATGGATAATAGGAATATGAAAAAAAGTAGTGTATTAGAATATATGAAATAGAGTTTTATAGAAATAAATAATAATAATGTATCAAGATATATGGGTTCATTCAAGAGGCATGTGCCTTGTATCGCATCCTCAAGAGGCCTATGTTTCTTACTACGCCCCGTGCCTTTGACAACTATGAAGTCATCTATGTATAAAATAATCACCAAAAGATTATAATGACAAATAAAATTCCCCTAATAGGCATAGTTATTAATGGAATGTTCAATGCATAGTGCTAAGTACCATTACACCACACAATGGTTGTGAAATTTCCCAATTGAGATGGAACGTCATGGTGTGTGCTATGTTGCACCATAGCATGGTGTGGCCTTGTGTGCACCATCATAATTTTTTTTATTTTTTCCACCTATTTGAACTGTCTAACCCACCTCTATTAAAATAATTTATTAAAACACTCTTTTTAAGTCAATTGATTCCCCTCCTTCCTACCTCGACTCTATACGATGCATTGATCAGGCGCCATACCAAAATCAACCATCAATACCATCATCTAACTTGTTATTTTTTATTATTTAAATGTTCTTATTTTTCCTTTGTGTACTAAAAGTTAATGTTTTCCATGCACTGTGTGTTGTACATGCAATTTTTCATCAGAGGCCCTTATCTCCATTATGCGCCATGCGCCATAAATAACCATGGCAATAGGGCCATAATTGAAGAACCATAATAATGTCATTAGATAAACATATAAATTATGTAATTAATATATAAAATATAATGAACTCAACAACATATGATATCTCCTAGGAGTGTGTACATATATTATTTTACTTTTCATTTAAGATATTTGTTATGATTTTTTTATAAACATGTTATTGATGATTAGTTTTTATCTTACGAAATAATTCATATCACTTTAAGTGATTTTATAGATTATTTATTTAATGTATTTTTATTTATATTAGGATGGATATAAGTTGGATGTATAATGTTGATTGGATCACTGATGAGTTTCATAATGAGTTATGATATTTTTTGAATTTTTCATTCAATAATGATCCAGATAGAGGATTGATTCAATGCCTATGTTTTGATTGTGTTGGAATACCATGGTTAAATCTTAAGGAAGTGATTTACTATATCACTAAACATGGTTTCCAAAAAAAATATCATGTGAGGTATCACAATGGAGAAAAAAATCAAGTAGAGAATGACATTGATTCAACTAAAAGGATTGGCATGAATTTTTTTATTTCTGATCGTTTTCCATTTGTTTTAAAATATAGATCCTTATGTAGAACAGTGCAAGTGAAATTGACTATCAAAACACAATTTTCATCTATTTATCCGAATAATGATGTTGAGAGTGTTAGAAAACTGATGAAATATGCGAATACCCTAGCATATCAGGCATGCGAAAAAATGAGTAAACATGAGTTTTTAATGCGATTATATCATAGAAAGAAATGTATGGATTTAGTAATACTGAAACTAACTATATACTTAAATTTATTATAGATTTACTACCTGATTATGTATTCATTTTAAAAAATGATTACATGGAATCAAAGTTTATTTAAAAATTTGGATTTTTATCAACTAAGATTCATTATTTCCCCAAATATTGTTGCCTGTTATGGAAGGAAAATAAAGAGTTGAGTTAGTGAAAACAGTGTGTTACATCAATGTGGAAGAGTAATAAAGATCGAACTCAATCTCGTATACCAGATAAAGTAATGTGGCACTTCCCTTTAATCACTAGGCTTAAAAAACTTTTTATTTCAAAAAAAAATGGAAAGTAATATGAAGTGGCATGAAGATGAAATAAATAAGGATAATGATGAAATAGTGAATCCTGTAGATGGGTTAACTTGGAAGAAATGTGATAGGTTACATACTGATTTTGCAACTAACCCATGAAATGTTAGATTGGGATTATCATGTGATGGTTTAAACACATTTCACCAAATGCATAATGCACATAGTACTTAGCCTATTTTCATTCACATTTATAACTTTCCTTCATGGATTTGTTTAAAGAATCCATTTACTATCATGATTATACTAATATCAGGACCCATTGATCCTAGAAATGATATTGACATATACTTGAATCCATTAATAGATGATTTCATAGAGCTTTGGATTATTTATGCACAAGTGTATGATGCATTCAATAAGGAGTACTTTATGTTTCATGTAGATTTATTATGGATTATAAATGATTTCTCTTCTTATAGAATGATTTCTGGTTGGAGTAAAAAATGGAAATTATCTTTCCTTATTTGTATGAAAAATACACATTCCTGGAGATTAAAGTTTTGATGAACTTTCATCTTCATAGGGCATAAATGATTTTTATCAATGGATTATCCATACAAGACCAATCAAAGATAGTTCTATAATGCTGTTGATATAGATGAAACACCTCAATGAATTTTGGGGAATGATTTTGTTAAAGAACTTGATGGTTTTAATTAATTTCTTATAAAAAGTCAATCAAATATCATAAAGTAAAATTGTTATCCCAACTAGGTTAAATACCCTAAAGGGGGGGGGGGTGAATCATGGTATGGAAGATTAAAAAAACTACCCCTTTGAATCTTTTTTTATCGTTAAAAAAAACTATATTCTCTATATTTCCCATAATAATGTATGAAAAGAAATGAAAGCATTCATGATACACAGTAATTTTACTTGGTTCACCTTCATTGGGCTATGTCTAAGGAGAATAAAACAATGATGCACCGATGTACCAAATCCACTAAAAGTGTACTGCTATTATAGAGTTCTGAGTGGAAGAACTATACCTATTGGTTTATAATTAATCAAAATATGAAATCTCAGTAATCTCTAAAATTATGTGTGCTCACTGCTTCTTCAGAAGATCCTACTTTGATTACTTGAATCAATATGTTTTACACCTCATTTAGTGTATCATTAAGTTCCACTTATATCCACAAGATGAATACCAATTTACCATAGGTTTACTAGGAAATCCATTCTGGTTCACACTATGTATTTAACACAACTTTTGGATGGGTTTCATGAAACTTTAACACCTTGAACACAATATTTAACTTTTTCATGGAAGTCCAACTCACATGTAACTTTATTTTCTCGCAACTCCATTAGCACACACCTCTTATATGATTCAAAGCCTTGATTTCTCTATGGGTAGAGCTACTCAAATTAGGGGGGTATCCACCAATTTATAGACCCGTATAACCCTATGTGCAAGTCTCTCACCCACCATCCACTTTGTGCAAAACATTTCCCTGAGCACGGAAGTCCATATTTGACATTGTATTGGGCGTGTAACTATCTTTTTCACCAATCACTTCATCTATATTTCATAGGTTCACGTAACTCGTCTTTCATGAAAAAACAAATCTTTCATGTGATTATATCCTTTAATATATTTTTATGAGATGATTTTGAAACTTCAATTGCATGTAATATGTCAATTCACCTTCATTCTTGCATACGACTTCTTTTTCGAAAAACAATTTTTTGATTCTCTAAATTTTGAACCCAAAATTTGGCAAACACTGGGAAATGACGCCAAATTATTTATGCATGTTTATATACTACCAAAAAAGAATCCATTCCCTTTTCTTGGATATTTGTCAATATACCTTGTCAACAATATCTCTAGAACATTACAACTGACCATGGAAACCTGTTTTGTCAACAAACATAATCAACCCAAAACACTGGAATGTTACCTTGAGGGTTTTTTCTCTAACAATCTCCCCTTTGGGTTTGTTGACAACTCTTCTCATTTTGATACATCATTAAAGAATATTCCATCTTCTACCACCATTTTCTTATTGTGATTTAGATAGTGATAAATTATTTACTTAACACATACTCTAATACCACATGAGCCATGATCAATGTGAGAAACAAGAGTAACATGAAAATCTCATCAATGAATCACTTAATTCTCAAAACTAGTCAACTTATTTCATTATGAAACTCATATTTCATGATATATATCCTTTGATTGATCACATTTAAAATATTCAGATTAAAACATCCCCTACTTCACTACTTGGGTTCTAGTGCTTTAGAATTCTTAAAGATGTCCACGCTAAGCTCTGATAGACACGACCTATTTCCTCATAACACCTAATTCACATAGTGTCACAGAAGTATTGCATGGTTTATTAAAAACCTAAAATAATTAAATTAGTGACACTTCCACTATGTCATAATTACCCCTATCATCTTCTCCCCATGTCATGATTAATACATTTTCTCCCCTTTAATAGACACAATTTCTCCCCCTTTATAAATGAACTCGAAGGTCAATTCACTGTGGTCTACAATAGGGTAAATAACACAGATCAACACATTTGAAAAAAAACACTATACCTCAGGGAGAGGGGTCCCATAATCACACTTTTTCAAGTGTGGGGAGTAAAATAAACTCCCAAAGATAGTCGATTCCATTCAAATGCTTCTTTGGGTAAGGCCTTCATCAGAATTTCTAAAACTTGTAGTTCTATAGGAACATACTCTAATTTCACAAGCCCTTTATCTACCTTCTCCTTGATAAAATGATATTTTATTTCAATGTTATTTTTCCTCGAGTTATGAAATGGATTTTTTCTATGATTTATAGCACTTGAATTATCACAATTGATTCCGATCGCAGACTTCACTTCAACCCCATATCATCAAGCTGCTACTTCATCTACAATAACTGCATGCACACTTGAGTAGCTACAATATATTCAAATTCAAAAGTTCTCAATGAAATTAAATATTTTTTCTTTCTTATCCAAGAAATACATAATCCTCTAATATATAATGCACTACCTGATGTTTATTTTCTATCATAAGATGATCTGAACCAATATGCGTCTGTATATCCCAATAACTCTTGTTGAGATTTTTCATTGTACAACAAGCCAAAATCCACCATGAACTTGATATAAAAAAGTATTTTTTTCACAAAAAGAAAGTGGATTTATTTAGGATTACTTTGATACCATGCTACTTGTTATATGGAAAAAATAATATCATGTGTTATCACTATCAAGTATAATAGACTGCCAATGATTTTCCTATATTCTATTATATTAACTACATCACATTCATCATCCCATGAAAGTTTCATCTAGGTAGCCACCAAAGTCATCTTCTCATTAGAATTATCCATTCAAAATCTTCTCAAAACCTCCTTGGAATATTTATGTTGAGAAATTAATTTTCCATTATTTCTTTGTGTCACTTTTAAATCAAGGAAAAATATCAGTTCACCAATCATTGTCATTTAGAATTCACTTGTCATGAATTCTATGAAATGTCTACATTGTGCTTCATCTGATCCACCAAATATTATTTCATCGATATATACCATCACCAACCTAATTTTATTACTACCATTGTTGACATACATATTATAATCAACTCCACCACACTAAAATCTAATCTTCTTCAAAAATGGATCAATCCTTGAATACCATGCTCTTGGTGCTTTCTTTAACCCATATAGTGTCTTTATTAGCTAAAAAACTATGTTACCATATTTATGAATAAGAAAACCATCTAGATATTCAATATAAAATTCTTATTCTAGAACCCCATTCAAAAATGTTGACTTGACATTTATCTAGAAAAATTTGAACTTCCTTTTCACTACTATGGCCAAGAATAATCTGATTGTATCTAACCTTTCAACAGGTGAAAATGTTTCATCAACATCGATAACTTTTATATGGGAGTACCCTTTTCACACTAGTCATTATTTGTTTCAAATAACCACGCCCTCTTCATTCATATTTTTATGAAATACCCATTTGATCCCAATGAAATTCCTATCTGTTGATCTCAAAAAAATCTTCCATGTTTGATTCTTCACAATTTGGTCAAGCTATTTATTCATATCCTAAACCCAGTTTTCATCTCCAATTTCTTCATCAAAACATTTAGGCTCTACCTGAGATAAGAAATATTTATATTATAAAGAATTCATTCTTTATGTTTAAACTAGTGCTGCATGATCACCAATGATATTTTTCCTGTCAAATTCAGTTTAACCCTTTGGCTTTTATGTAGATACAGATTTTACTTCCTCCTAAACACCATCAGTATCTTCTTCTGAATCATAATTCTCCACTTCTTATCCCTTGGTGTTTCTTACCTCCTCATCAATTTCATCAGGGAACTATTTAAGGTGTCATTGAAGATTCTATTCATTTTCCATTACAATGACATCATTTATTTCAACTAATTTCCCAGCCTCTTATTGAAGCATTTATATGATTTTCTTTTTCTTAAGTAGCCAAGTAATATTACCTTATCTCCACATGATTAAAATCTCATGTGTTTCTCTTTATTAAGTATAAAACACTTACTGCTAAAGATTTTAAACTATTTAAATGTTGGATTCTTTTCATACCACATCTCATACAGAGTCTTTTCTTACTTTGGACATGATAGATCCCTGTTAGATTTGTAAACTGATGTCAAGACTTCTTCCTTCCATAATTTCTCTGGTAAATTCTTTTCAATAAGAATTTTCCTAGCCATGTTTTTCATAATTTGATTTCTAATATCAACCACTCCATTTTGTTAAGGAGTTATCATAGCTGAAACTTGATTCCTTATCCCATGTTTCTTGAGACAATCCTCCACCTTTCTATTTGTAAATTCTATACCACTATTTGTATGAAACTTCATAATTTTTTGTCCAAGAATCCCTTTTGATTCCCTTTGATATCGTTTTATGCAACTAAACACATTAGTCTTGTGGGAAATGATAAATACCCATGCCATCCTGCTGAGATCATTAATTAAAAGAACATAATACCTCTTCCCATCAATAGATCTTGGTGAAATAGGTCCACATACATCTGCATGTACCAATACAAACACTATGGTTGTTTTTTATTCTTTTTTCCTTGTATGTATTTATGATGATATTCCCTTTTTGACAAGAATCACACCTATGAGTATGATCACATGATAAATTATATAGGCCTCAAACTGCATCACATTTGACAAGATCTTTTAGGGATGGTTGGCATATATGGACAAGATTTTTATGCCACAACCTGTTTTCCTCCTCTATGAAAAAGAAGCACACATCTTCTTCTCCACTTACAAGGTATAGATTTCCCTTTTTTATTTTTCCTCGTAGAATAAATGCATCGTATCTTCCTTTGAAGATACACATATTATTAGTAAATCTTATAGCATGCCCCGAGTCACATAGTTGACTGACACTAAGAAAGTTGTGACTAAGACCTTGAATGATTAAGACATCAACACATCTCATTTATTTTCCCCCAAACATGGATTTTCCTAATCCAATTATCTTCAGGCATTCATCATTTCCAAATTTGACAACACCTTCCTTGTCATATTTTATGCCTATTACAAGATCATTATTTACGGTCTTATAGGATGTGAATCCAATTTCAAGAATCTATACACTAGAACAATATGATTCATTGAGGGAATTTTCCACAACCACTGTATTCTCAGACCTTTTATTTCTGATCCATGTTTTTGACTTCATAATTGGTATAGATTGATAATATTGAACTTCCTTATACCATAATGGACTGACATCATCTTATAGATATGAAAATTAATTTTTCATTTTTACCTCACTTGATGATTCATTGAGTTTCTTCTTATAACCAATTTGGTTATGCTTCAGAACATTCCTCTGTATGGTTGATGTACAATATCTGTCCATGTGTCCAAATCCTCCACACCAAAAACAATGTCCCTTGAAATATATCCAAGAGTATTGAGCTCTATTTAGATGCCTCTATTTTTCTTGCACCCTTCAATATCTCTTGGCTATGAAACACACATTTTGTGAGTGTCCCATCTTTCCACAAAAATAATACCTAATGTAGGGTGAATCCTACATGTCACTTCTACATCACTATTTGTCCCTTGGGTTCTTTGAATCTTCTAATTCCACTTCATACCAAAATAAATATTTAATATTGGAGTAGGTTATTGTGTCCCGACTTCAACCATTACTACTTTATGTTTTTGATCAAGCCCCATACCAGCCTTATTATTTAGATTTGACTATTTTTTCTATTATACTAGACCTATATGCTCCACTTTTATCTTTTCTATTTCCTGAATTATTTTCTTTCCTGATGTCTTACTAAGAGTCAAGTGTTTTTTTGATCCTTAACACTTGGTCTCTGGCCGACTATTTCCACTTCAAGTTCTTAGATATGTTTGATTTGATCTTTTCCAGTGTTATTCAATATATCAATTTCTCTTTTATGTTATTTGATTTTAATCTTATACTCAATAGTCTTTTCTAATATCTCTAGCATTAAAGATGTTAGATTTTTAATTTCTTTATTTAGCTTAGAATTCTCTTCTTCCTACTACTGTATATAAAGTTTGGCACCGTGAACCACATTATTTTATTTCTTCATTTTGGATCTCCGAACATATATCTACTCAATATAGGCTTCTAATTAATCATGAAAATAAAATCTTCCTTCAAATTATTCTTCATCATTGTTGCTTTCTTCCCTTTTTAGGAACTACCGACAACTGCCACCATAGTATTTTCTCTACGATCATTACAGTTCTCTATCTCTTTAACCTTAGATTCTTCATAACATTCATTTTCTTATGAAAGAAGATTTTTATTTTTAAAGAAATTTATTTTTAAAATTTTCTCACCTTTCACATAAGTAGAATACTTCTTCATGGTAATTTAAACATCATCCCCATCATCACCTTGAAAATTCTTGGGGCACCTTACTTATAAGATGTCTAACCTTTCCATATCAAAATCATGCAAGTGGGAGTTTCCATTTGAGATTTCTTTTTCCTCATTAAAGATTTGATGAAAATAATGAAATCAAATCATCCATCTCTTCTTCTTCCTATCCATCTTCAATGGTGAGATTCTTCATAGACTTTAATACCACTTCTTTGGAATTACATTTTTCCACAGATTTAATATCTTCATTTCTCATCTAGTATGAAATAAGAGTACTATGAAGGCAATCTAGTGTCATCTCCTTTGGATCTTTATCTTCTAAAACAAAAACTTTCAGATTGAAACGTGGTGTAATTCTTCTAAAGATGCACTTACAATATTTAAATCTTTAATAATTTCTCCAATACCATGCATGTCCTCCAAAAAAACATTTAATCAGTCAAATAATGTATCAATAGACTCATTAGAGTGCATTCTTAGATCTTCATACTTGTTCCATGGAACCTACATCTTTTCCTATACAACCTTTGAGTCACCCTCATAAATATTTAATATCTTTTTCCACATGTCATGAGTTGAATTACATGACATCACCTTCATATAGATTTCATTAGATAAATATCCCCCTAATACATTTATTCCTATGAAGTCATCATCCAATTCCCTTATACCAGCTTCTGATAAAGCAACACTATCCACACTGGCCGTAATTCCATGTGTTGCTACTATATAGACATACACACCTAGATATCATAAATAGTTTTTTGTTTGATTCTTCCATAATTGATTTTTTTTCCATCAAATATTAGAATCCATTTATGATTGAAAAGCTCCATTGAAACACTTTAGAGAGAAACACTGAAATTAACCTTTGTCTCTGATACCAATTGCTATCCCAACTAGGTTAAATACATTGGGGGGGGGGGGGTGAATCAGGGTATAATAGATTAAAAAAAATGACCCTTTATATATATTTTTTATCATTAAACAAAACAATATTCTATATCTTTCCCATAGAAATGTATGAAAGGAAATGAAAGCATGCACGAGACACATCATTTTTACTTGGTTCACCCTCACTGGGCTATGTCCAAGGATCATACAATGATAATGTTCTGATTTACCAAATCCACTAAAAGTACACTGCTATTACAGAGTTCAGAGTTGACTCACTATCAATCCTGGTTTACAACCAATCACAATATGAAAGCTCATTGCTCTCTCAACTAAAGTGTACTAACCGCTTCTTTAGAAGGTCATCCTTTTATTACTTGAATCAATATGTTTTACACCTCATTTATTGTATCTTTAAGTTTACTTTCATCCCCAAGATGAATACCACTTTACCATAGGTTTTTTGGTCAATCCCTTCAAGTTCACACTATATATTTCACACAACCTTTGGATAGATTGCGTGAAACTTTAACACCTTTAGCACAACATTTAACTTTGTTGTGAAAGTTAAAATTGTGAGAAAATAAAATTCCTTGCACACAAATTTATTTTCATGATACTCCCTTCATGCACACCTATAAAATGATTCAGAGCCCTGATTTCTCTAAGGTTTGAGATACTCAAATGAGGGGGGTAGACATAAATTTATAGACCTAGATAAGCTTATGCATAAGTCTCTCACCCACCAGCAACTTTGCACACAACATTTCTCTGAGTGTGAAAGGCCATATTTGAAATCTCATTGGGCACATAACTCTCTTTTTCACCAATCACTTCGTCTTTATTCCATGGGTGTGCATAACTCATCTTTTTCACAAAAATAAATATTTTTTCATGATTCTTTCCTTTTTCCATATCTTGATGATAAAATTATGAAACTTCACTTTCATGTAATATTTCTATTCACATTCATTCTTGTGCATAACTTTCTTTTCCAAAAACACCTTTCCCCATTCTCCAAATTTTGGACCCAAAAATTTGGAAAACACTGGGAAATGACGCCACCTTGTTTATGAAAATTTCTGTACCGCCACCAAAGAATCCATTCCTTTGTCTCCAATATTAGTCAACATTGTGATGCCCCGAACCCATAATGTATTTTGGAATGAATGAATTTTCATTTTAATTTGAATTATTATTTTTTGAAAAAATAACGAAACAAAAATAAAATGAATTAAAGACAAAAGGAATGAGATGAGAAAATTTTATTTATCAAAGCACTAAAACATTAATTTGTAATAAGGTTTCAAGGTGACTGTTGTATTTAATATGACCGTTGGTTTTGATGACAGTCATAAAATTTTATAACCATTAAGTATGTTGATTATTTTAATTATTCTAATTATATAAGTATTTTAAGTATTTCAAATGTTTTAAAATGATTTAAATATTTTAAAGTTATATCCTTGGTTAAATAATGACATAGTTTTAATTGATGATATATTTTATCTTTAGATTTTTAATGATATAATAACCATGATTTTTCTTTAAAAAGAATATAAATTTATAAAAGAAATGACATGTTTTAAATGAAGTTATATTTTGAAATTTAATGTTTTAAAACTAAAAATAAAAAAAAATATATTAAATTATGGAATTTATAATAATAAAGAATATATATATATATATATATTCATTAATATATATGTTCTCTTTTTAAAACATTTTTGAGTTTAATAATAATTTTTTATGATAAAAACTTTTGGGAGTATCCACCCAACCGAGGGAATCCCTGAAGGACAAACCATCAAGGTCTGGTGGGTGTCTCATAGTGGTAACTGAAGTCAGGCAGAGTTCACACATAGCGCTTACTGAGTCGTACTCGGGCCCGTGTGTAGGGCCTGGTTAGGCGCACGTAGGGGGTGAGGCATGTCGCACACCGACATGGGTAAGGGAAGGCCAAGGCCTATAGATAGGGGTCCCATGTGTAAAGACCCCACGATGTGTGTGTTTGTGTCATCAGAGTGAAGGTAGTGGCATTGAGGTATATAATGTGGTCTCATAACCGCTTCTGTTTTGATGTGGGATGACAATTTTTACGGGAGGTCTAATCTGAGCTGTTCGATCTCACCGTGCAAGATCTAAATAACCCGATCTGGTCTGGCCTTTGAACTCCACCTAAAGCTTATTATTACTGCGTTTTTCATCAACCTTCTGATCAGTACATGGTTGATCTTGGATGATCATTCTTTTTTTAAACTCACGGTTTCCCAAAAACTGTTTGATTAAGCCACAAAATGATCTTGACCGTTCCGTTTTTAAAACCACATAAATCACCCCAATCATCTGATCGATCCACACCCAATCCGAACCATCCATTTATTTTCCCTTATTCTTCTCCTTCTTCTTCATCGTTCCACACTAGTAGACATAGTTCTCCTCTACTATTCTTTCCTCCTCCTATGAGTTCTCCTATCACTCTACTCGGACTAGTCTAGCCACTTCTTTTCTATTTCCACGAGTCTAACTTTGAGTGCAATAAATTATTACTAACCCCTTTAGGCTCCCATGAAAGTTCTCCATAATATATATTTATATATATATATTATCAAAAAACTAATCCATTTAAGTTTATCATTGATGAGGGTTTTTGTTTTTGTCTGAACAGCTAGATCTGGTTTTCCTTAGGCCTCTTTGTTTATATTTTTATGATTGAACTGTAGTATATAAAATTATACATATAGAGTTTATATAAACCTTGGTTTTCACCCATAACCCTATGGGTTTTCCTCTCCTCAACCTTCCTCCAGTATCTGAATGGATCCACCTCACCTATAAATCATGTATGAGTTTATTTAGTTTTTGTTTGATTAACCCATATATATTTATATGTATATATACATTTATATATATATATATATAAAACCTATTATGTTTTATATATTTTTTCAAATGATGAATACTTTTGTTTTAAATGATGTTCCTCATTCACGTAATTCATTTAAGGGTTAATCTAGCATCTTTTTTGATGTGAAAAAACTCATATATACACTTTATGTATATATAGTTATATGTATATATATATATAAATATTTTAATCTGAATTGGGTTTTTATATAATTAATATTAAGTGATGAAATAATATTTTTGAAGTGTATGATACTTATAAGGATTTATCAAACCTTGTTTTGGTTATGCAAATCCCATGTATACACTTTGTGTATATATATATAGTTTTATATAATCTTCAAAACCTAATCTATTTTGGGTTTTTCAAGTGATAATTATCAGTAATTAACTGATGTTTTTATACATGTATTACTTTTAAAAGGATTTACTAAGAGTGGTTTTGATATGATAAACTAATACATATATGTATAAGTATATATATATATATATATTTGTATAATGTTTTAACTGTAATCCGATTAAGCTTTATTTCTTCTTAAGATAAGAAATTATTTTTAAAGGTGATCCCTATCCTTATACTTATTCTTTTAATTTTGATTTCAAAACCCACATGTATATATAAGTACCAAAATTACATATATGCGTGTCTTAATTGATTAAATAATCACAAATACAATTTGATATTGGAAAAAATAATAATAAAACTTTGTTTTTTTATTGTGTGCCTAAAATTTTTAAGAAGTCATCACCTTGATATTACATTTAACAATATATGCATGCAACTCAATTAATTAGTTTAAGGATAAATGGTTATAATTTTCTTTTTTTAATATATACATGTACATGCATAAACACATAAGTATATGTATAGTTAACATAAAATATTATCAGAACTCAAAAGGAGGGTATATATTGTTAGATCATAATTATATAAGCACTCATGTTAGTGAAATAAGTTTAAATATTTTCTTATGTTTTAATACCTCACATGAAAGGAATGTTTTAAATTTATAAACATTATATTTTTTTATTCATGATGAATCTACCCCAATGAACACTATTAGTTATTTAAGTTTATGGTTTAATCTATTTGACACTTCCATTTATCATTGTATGGTTTGAACATAAATGATAACTATCTTAAATTCAAAAAAAATGTATTTTAGTATATAAAATGTTCATTTCCATGAAACAAGGGTTTTGAATTTAAGAGTTATTATCTTATGTTACAAACCAAGAAATCTATTATTTTATTTAAACCAGTTATCATCACATGTAAAAATGTTTGTCAATTTTTCTATGCATGTCAATGATAAATTTGATATATCCATAAATTAAAAACCATGAAGTCTTTAGATTAATGTTTACAGTTAATTCATGATTCATTTTATTTATGAATATAGACATAATTGAGAAAAATGAAATTTATATCTTATGACAACTTATAAATTAAGAATTTAATTATTCAAAGTGGTATGGGACACTTTGAATAAAAGACACAAATTAATTATTCAAAGTGGTATGAGACACTTTGAATAAAAGACATAATTTTATAAATCAAATTGGTATGCGACACTTTGATTTAAATACTTAATGGACATATGAGGAATGTGTTGGACTTATTATGTGACGGGTGAGGCCTGTTATAGCCTTGATGAATCGGTAGGTCTCATGAGACAAACTATAGTCTTGGCATGAGGCTTTGACATAATTATTATGTTTGGTCATGGCATGAGGCCTTGACAGAATGTTTATGATAGTTTAATATTATGAATTTCCTCATTATGTGATTAATATTTAACCAACCATGTGATTATTCAAGTAGTATAATATCCTTGGTTAAGAAACTTTTACTTGTGATAATGGTAATGAATTCACATGGAATAATGAAGTATGTACCAATCAAGTTTTTATAAAGAAAGTATAGAAACTATTTTCATAACTTTAACACAAAATTTAGAAATACATATATCATTTCATGAATTTTATTTTTGGGTTGAGTGAATTATGATATTTTTTCTTGTGAAATTCTAAGAAAGTATTATTACATGTGTACCTACACCCTTTCATGTCAGCCTTAATTTATCTGAATCAACTACTAAATTATATACAGCATTCCATGCATTTTTGTACTAGTATACATATTATGAAAGGTGTTTTATTCATAGATTTTAAATAAATATATAGATTCTTTTGTAATATATTTCCCTAAAAATTATTTCAAGTAACCTTTGAAAAATGATGATTACGTGCTGCAAGAAATGTTGTTTCCTTTTAATAAAATGTTTTATAATTATTTCAAAAGGATTTTTTTAAAAGGAATTTCATTAATTGGTTTTAAAACCCTTTACTAAGCATTTTAAATGATCACCCTACGTTTGCAATTTATTTTTACAGGATTAGTTGATTTTTTAGCTTTTAGTTCTCATATGTGATGGAAACAATATGAATCTTATCTTATATAGTTTCAAGAAAAGTATTAGTTGTATCTGGTTTTCTAGAACCTAGATCGAGAAGATTATCTGTGATGAGATGTGATGTGTAATTTTATTAGTATCTATTTATAAAAAAAAGTACAAACCATGTTTTAGGCACCAGATCCAGGATTTTGGGTCCAGGTCCTCATAGTTGGTATCAGAGTAACAATCTAGACAATTATAGAAAATTAAAACTAAACAATTTTTTTATCTATGCTTTTATGAGTAGAAATTTTCTTAAAATTTTCCGATGTAAGGAGAGGGTTCACCAAAAAAACCTCTTGTCTCTCCCTACTGAATTACTTGTGAACATAATTTTCAAGTCTTATTCAAAAGCATACCAAAATTTTGAAAACCTTCGTTTGACCTGCGAACATCATTACCACATATCCAACACTCATAGTATACTTCCCCTTCATTGAGGATTAGGCATTGTTTATTTCCCCTTGGTGCATGCTCAACTCCCATTCTATGCATGTCGAGGAAAGTACTTTGAGGGAATCTTTAAATGTTTCACCCTAGATGATATTTTTTTGTCCCTGAGGGATTTCTAAGAAGATTCAAGAGAGTAAAACCTTTACACAATTTAACTTTGTCAAATCTTGTCCTATGGTCTATATGGTCGAGTTAGTGACTGTGAAATTCTTGAGGTAGAGCCTTTTCGTTCGTTTTATATACATCAAGTCCATACTGATGTCTCCCAAATTTATATCCCTCATGCCACTCTCTAAAAATACTATAGCTGTGCACATGAGTTTGAATTGAGTTTCTCATACTGAATCTAGACTAGAGAAATTGAGGAGTTTGAAACTGTTCTAGTGATTCGTTTAATCGGAAGGAACTGAGAAAATTTCCAACATCAGTGGAACTGGTGAAGGTATAAATAAAATACCACTTTTCATTCATTTTTTTAGTTAATAATGATTAAAAAATGTTTTTAGGGACATCAATAGTGATTTATGTGGGTTGGTGCAGGGAATCATAAGAGTACATTCAAATTGAGAGGACACAATTCTTTTGAGGGGGGAATAATGTGATACCCTAAACCCATAATGTATTTTGGAATGAATAACTTTTCATTTTAATGTGAATTATTATTTTGGTGAAAATAATGAAACTCCAATCAAACGAATTAAAGATAAAAGGAATGATAAGACAAACTTTTATTTATTAAAAAATTGAAATGTTACTTTGAAATAAGGTTTTCAGGTGACTACTATATTTAATATGACTATTGGTTTTGGTGATGGTCATAAAATTGTATAATCGCTAAGTATGTTGATTATTTTAAGTATTCTAAGTATATAAGTATTTCAAGTATTTCAAATGTTTTAAAATGATTTAAATATTTTAAAGTTATATCCTTGGTTAAATAATGACATAATTTTAATTGAAGATAAATTTTATGTTTGTATTTTTAAAGATATAATAATAATGATGTTTATTTAAAATGAATATAATTTTATAAAAGCAATGAAATGTTTTAAATGAAATAATATTTTGAAATTTAATGTTTTAAAACTAAAAATGAAAACAAATATATGAAATGATGGCATTTAGAATAAGAATATATATATATATATATATATATATATTCATTAATATATATGTTCTATTTTTAAAACATTTTTGAGTTTAATAATAAATTGTTTTGATAAAAAAATTTGTGAGTATCCACCCAATCAAGGGTAGACTTGAAGTCCAAGCCCTCAAGGTATGGTGGGAATCTCACAGTGGTAACCTAATCCAGGAAGAGTGCATGCATAGAACTTGATGAGTCGTGCTCGGACCCATGTGTAGGGCCTGGTTAGGTGCGTGCAAGGGGTGAGGCATGTCGAGCACCGACACGGGTAAGGGTGGGCCATGGATTGTGGGTGGGGGTCTTGTGTGTAAGGACCCTGCGATGTGTGTGTTTGTGTCATTGGAGTGAAGGAAGAGGCATCAAGGTATATAAGGAGTTCTTGTAACCACTTTCGTTTTGATGTGGGATGAAATTTTTTATGGGAGATCTAATCTGAGTCATTCTATCTCACCGTGTGAGATCTCAACCATCTGATCCGGTCTAGCCTTTTAACTCCACCGACCGCTTCTTATTACCACATTTTTCATCAACTGTATTATTGGGTTGTGTTTGATCTCAACCGCTAATCATTTTTTTTTAAACTTTTAGTTTCCCCACAACCATCTAATCAAGCCACGAAATGATCTCAACCGTTCATCCATTTTTAAAACTGTAGAAATCACCCTAGCCATCTAATCGATCTGTGCCCAATCCGAATTGTCTGTTTCTTTTCCCTTCTTCTTCTCCTCCTTCTTCTTCCTTGCACCACACCAGTAACCGTTGCTCTCCTCCATGGTTCTTTCCTCCTCCCATGAGTTCTCCTATCACTCTCCTCAGACCAGTATAGATACTTATTTTCTTTTTTCCATGATTTTAACTTTGAGTGCAATAAATTATTGCTAACCCCTTTAGACTCCCATGAAAGTTTTCCATAATATATATATATATATATATTTTATCAAACAACCTATCCATTTATGTTTTGTGTTGATTATGGTTTTTTTTCTTCTGAATAGTTAGATCCAATTTTCCTTAGGCCTCTTTGTTTATATTTTTATGATTGAACCATAGTATATAAAATTATATATATAGAGTTTATATAAACCTTCATTTTCACCCCTAACCCTATGGGTTTTCCTCTCCTCAACCTTCCTCCAATCTCTGCACGACTCTACCTTACTTGTAAATCATTTAAGTGTTTATTTAGTTTTTGTTTGATTAACCCATATATACTTATATGTATATATACATTTATATTTATATATATAAAAACACTATTCTGTTTTATATATTTTTTTCAAATGATGAATATTTGTGTTTTAAATGATGTTACTCCATGTAATTCATGTAAGGGTTAATCTAGCATCGTTTTTGATGTGAAAAATCCCATATATACACTGTGTATATAAGGTTATATGTGTATATATATAAATATTTTAATATGAATTGTATTTTTATATAATTGATATTAAGTAATGAAATAATGTTTTTGAAGTGTATGATACTTATAAGGATTTACCGAACCTTGTTCTGGTTATAAAAATCCTATGTATACACTTTGTATATATATATGGTTTTATATAATCTTCAAAACCTAATCTATTTTGGGGTTTTCAAGTGATAATTATCAGTAATTAACTGATGTTTTTATGCATGTATTACTTGTAAGAGGCTTAACTAAGAGTGGTTTTAAGATGCCAAACTAATATGTATATGTATAAGTATATATATATATATATATATATATTTGTATAATGTTTTTAACCCTAAGCTGATTAAGCTTAATTTCTTCTTAAGATAAGAAATTATTTTTAAAGGCAATCTCTATCCTTATACTTATTATTTTAATTCTGATTTCAAAACCCACATGTATATATATAAGTACCACAATTACATATATACATGTCTTAATTGTTTAAATACTCACAAATACAATTTGATATTGGAAAATAATAACAAAACTTTTTTTATTATGTGCCTAAGAATTTTAAGAAGTCATCACCTTGATATTAAAATTAACAATATATGCATGCAACTCAATTAATAACTTCAAGGATAAAGGGTTAGAATTTTCTTTTGTTTAATATATACATATACATGCATAAACACATAAGTATATGTACAATTAACATAAAATATTATCAGAACTTAAAATGAAGGTATATAATGTTAGATCATAATTGTAGAATCACTCATGTTGCTGAAGTAAGTTTAAATATTTTCTTATGTTTTAATACCTCACATGAAAGGAATGTTTTACATTTATAAACCTTATAATTTTTATTCATGATGAATCTACCATAATGAACACTATTAGTTATTTAAGTTTATGATTTAATCTGTTTGAAACTTCCATTTATCAGTGTATGGTATGAACATAAATGATAAATATATTAAATTATAAAACATTTATTTTAGTAAATAAAATGTTCATTTCCATGAAACAAGGGTTTTGAATTTAAGAGTAATTATATTATGTTAAAAACCAAGAAATATTTTATTTTATGTTCCATGGTTATCATCACATGTACAAATGTATGTCTATTTTTCTGTTCATGTCAATGATAAATTTGATATAGCCATAACTGACAAACCATGTAGTCTTTAGATTAATGTTTATAGTTAATGCATGATTCATTTTATTTATGAATATGGACATAATTTTGAAAATTAAATTTATCCCTTATAATAAGTTATGAATTAAGAATTTAATTATTTAAAGTGGTATGAGACACATTGAATAAAAGACACAAATTAATTATTCAAAGTGGTATGGGACACTTTGAATAAAAGACATAATTTAATAAATCAAAGTGGTATGGGAAAATTTGATTTAAAGACTTACTAGACATATGAGGAATGCATTAAACTTATTATGTGATGGGTGAGGCCTACTATAGCCTCTCGATGTATTAGTAGGTCTCATGAGACAAACTATGGTCTTGGAACGAGGCCTTGACATAGTGGTTATGTATGTTCTTGGCATGAGGCCTTGACAACATGTTTATGATAGTCTGACATTATGCATTTCCTCATTATGTGATTAATATTTAACCAGCCATGTGATTATTCAACTAGTAGAATATCCATGGTTAAGAATCTTTTACTTGTGATAATGGTAATGAATGCACATGGAATAATGAAGTATGTACTTGGAAAGTTTTTATAAAGAAAGTGTAGTAACTATTTTCAGAACTTTGATACAGAAGTTATAAATACATATATCATTTCATGAATGGTATTTTATGGATTAATTTAATTATGACATTTTTTATTTTTAAATTATAAGAAAGTATTATTACATGTGTACCTTCACCCTTGAATGTCACCCTTAATTTAGTTGGATTAACTCCTAGCTTATATATAGCATTCCATGCATTTTCATACTAGTATGCATATTCTGAAAGGTTATTTATTCATAGATTTTAAATAAATATATAAATTCTTGTGTAATAGATTTCCATGAAAATGATTTCAAGTAACCTTTGAAAAATGATGATGATGTGCTATAAGAAATGTTGTTTCCTTTTAAAAAAATGTTTTATAATTATTTCAAAAGGATGTTTTTTAAAAGGAATTTCATTAATTGGTTTTAAAACCCCTTACTAAGCATTTTAAATTATCACCCTACATTTTCAATTTATTTTTATAGGATTAATAGATTTGTCAACTTTGAGTTCTCCTATGTGATGAAAACAATATGAATCTTAACTTATATATTTTTGATGAAAAGTATCAATTGTATCTAGTTTTCCAGAACCTAGATTGGGAAGATTATTTGTGATGAGATGTGATGTGTAATTTTATCATCATCTATTTATAAAAAAAATTACACACCATGTTTTAGGCACTGACTTCGGGCTTCTGGGGCTGGGTATTTACAAACGTACCTTGTCAAAAATATCTCTTGAATATCACAACTAAACATAGAAACCTTCTTTATTAACAAACACAATCAACCCAAAAACACTACAATGTTACATTGAGGTATATTTTCCCAACATAAATAATTCTAATTCAAATTCCAATAGCAATTAGAGAAGGAAAAGTATATTATTTGAATTTTTGTATTGGTCATCGAATTTATTGTGTCATTATTTGGATGTAATGCATAACAAGAAAAAAATTTCTGATATGTTTCTTTCTAATCTTTTAAATGTCAAAGGAAAAAAAGATGATTTACAGTCACATCATGATTTAATAGATTGGGGTATAAGAGAAAGACTTCATCCTGAGTTAATTTGTCAAAATAAGTTTAAAATCAATTTTTCTTGTTATTCAATGAAAAATACTGAGAAAAAATAATTTCTTCTGGTCTTGGAAAGTTTTAAGGTTCCAGATGGTTATTTAAGTAATATTTTGAAAAGGGTGAATACACAAGATGTGAAACTAAAATATCTTAAAACCCATTATTATCATATCTTTTTACATGAGTTGTTTCCCATTTCCATTCAAAATTTAATTTCACATAATGTTAAAGTTTTTTTTATTATGTTATGTCATTTTTATCGAGACCTTTTTTTGAAAATATATAGCAGAAGTGTTGTTTAGAAATTGTAGAGAGATGCACCGATTATTCTTTGTGAATTGGAGAAAATATCCCCACCGCTGCTTTTCACTTATATGTTACATCTAACTATGAATCTTCACACATAAGTTCTTTTTGGTGGTCCTATTTCAAGTCAATGGATGTATCTGAGAGAAATAATGATGTTTACATTGAAATCTTATGTGAGAAATAAATATCATCTCAAAGATTCTATTGTGAAAGGATATTTATCATAAGAATGCATGGATTTGTATTCATCTTACTTATATAATGTCACTAAGATGTCTAATAAACTAATGAAAATTGAAGATGAGAAATATGATCCTGTTAAGCCTACATTTCCTCCACTTCCCCAAATAGGTGGGATATCTAGATCATACTCATTGTGTAATTTAAGTAGGGAAGAGTAGGAAATGGCTCATCATACAATATTATTCAACTATAGCGTGCTTGGTGATTTCATCAGGTAAGTAAACTAATAAATATGATTTTTTTCATTGTGTGATTTCTTTATATCTTATGAAATTTTAAATATTTTATATTTGTAGAGAACATTTACTATTATAAAAAGGAGATATATTTCTCTATCTATTAATAGGAAGGAACAATTTCACAATAAATAATTTACTGCCTAGTTAAAGTCAATGGTAATAGATTTTTTTTCTCATAAAATAATCATAGGAATCTATATAGTATTTAATGTTGGTATCTTTCATGTTTTAACTTTACCAATGAATGATGCATTAGATGAAATAAGAGAATTGTCCTTTGGTCCAAATAATGTGGTACGTGATTGTAAGGTAATGGTTTTAAAGGGATTTAAATTCATTATAAATAGTTGTTCTAGAAAAATGGAAACACAGAATGACATCTTCACGATAATCACTTCAACATATTATAATGTGAGTGCATCATACAAGAAAACTCATTCAGAAAATATATCATATTAGGGGGTTTTTGAAAGAATAATTTTATTAGATTACTATACACATAGTCATGTCACAATGATGAAATGAAACTAGATTGATTCAATGTCATGGTAAGGAATACATATATATAATCATGGATTTAGAGTGATTGATATGAACCACCAGCTTCATACTGATGAACCTTATATTCTTGCATCACAAGACAAAAATGTGTTTTATGTAACTTACCCATTAAAAAAACAATTTTATGTTATTTTTGTGGTATTCCTAGACATATTTTTGATGAACAAAAGGATGATAGTGATGTTGTAAATGAACCTATCAATAATTTTTTGAATTTTTCATTTGATGACATAGATGATTCAATTGTTAGAACATATTCAGAACTTAAAATTTTCATAGAGAACACATATCATTAGCACATTTGTAATTATTTACCTGATATTAATGCAATATTGAATGTGTTTTCTTAAACATTCATACATGATATCAAATTAACTAGTATTTCCCAGTTTAATTGCATGATATATGATGTGTTTTTTAAATACTGTGTTGATTATGAATTAAAAACAACAAACATTAAAATATACACAATTATTTTTGAAATGAAATTATAATTTGTTTATATTCCCATAATATTATTTTTTATGACAAGTAAAATACAAATATATTACTACAAATGTGAAAAAAAATATTAAAATGATAAGTCAAATTTCATAATCTATAAAAAAACATAAAAAGAAAAAAAATATTCTCTGGTAACCTTATTAGAGACAATCTAGGAGATGATATATTGTAGTACCTGATGAATAAAATTTTAAATTAGGTCAAAATGAGTAAAAAACCTCTCTTTAATTAGTGTTGATGAAAGATAGGTTTCTAAAAATAAAAATATATAACATATATAAAAATACAATAGAAAAATTAAAATTTTCTTGGAATTAATTATTGTAATCTTCTGTTGCTTACTGGAAATACATATGAAGATTTGTTACTGTATGAAAATTGATGTTTTACCTTGAAATATGTTAGAAATTTGGAAATTATGGCATACAAAATATATTTGAAACCTTCTTTAAACTAATTTTGAACTCTATTTTTTATTATTAAAAATATATGTTTCTATCTCTGTTTACTAGTGCCTACATATATTAATTTTCTATTATTGAAAACTATAATTTCTATTTGCTGGATCATGATTGTTTGGGATTAAAAATCCAGTTTTAATCCCTGTTTGTCAAATAATTGTAACAATATGTTTGATGGTTTTATTTATCAAGGTTAAAACATGTTTATAAAATTTTATTGATCAAATATTCTTTTTTGTGGTCTGTTAGTGCCTTAATTTCAATTAAACACTACTAAACTTGTATTCCTAGGATTTTTGACATTGGAATAGAAAACACATGTAAAACCTACTATTTTTGGAGAAAATATTGTTGTTTCTATTGAAAACAAAGACATTATGAGTAAAAAACTTACTCATTTTAGTGAATATTCTATTGGAACCTCTGTTGAGGTTGTTGAAACCCTTGTTTTAATGATCACAATATCTTATTTGTTATGGTACCTAATGAGTTTTATGTTTTCTATTACCATTTTATCCTATGAGATATATTAGTGAAATTTGTCGAAGTATGAGTCACTACCAGTAAGTATCACAGCTAAGAAGACTCACCATTGAGGCTGAGTCATCACCAAAAAACATCTCACTGTCACTATGAATAATGGATAAGTGTTGGAAACACTCACTATCAGACTTGACAACATTGAGGATGAGTCACCACTTGGGATGACTCACCGTTGGGATCCAAAATCGGATAAGTATGGAATGTATCACCTCTAAAGGATGAATCACTATCAAAGTGAAGTCACTACCATCAATGAATTTTGGAAAAGTACTAAATTGACCTACCACTAAGACTAGTCATCGCTAAACTCTGAGTCACCACTAGATCAAGACACTACCAATGTCTCACCACCAGTTCAATAAGTCACTACCAGATTGTGTCACTGTTTTAAAGACTCACCACTACTATTTTATATTTATTTTTAATAAAATATCTCTTACAACTATTTTATGGAATCTAATGGCCAAAATTATTTTAATTATTATTCTTTAATTGAACAATAGAGATGAATTAAAGTTATTATTAGACTTGTAGTATGAGGAGTAGAGGATCCAGTTGATTCTCCTTACCACTACTGCTGATTAAAAATCAATTAGACTCCCTCATGTGCATGATTGAGATCATCTCTAAATGAAAAAAATATATGTACACATGAAGAGAGTTGGGTTTCTATAATGTTTTACTTACATAATGCATCTATACTAGTGACCAATTGTAGATAAAGTGAAGCACATTGAACATCTTGTTCCTTCCTATAGTTAGAAAAAAGGAGTTTATGACACTCTGTTCCACTGCAAATCTCAGAAACCTGACTTGAGATTCATTTCAGATTACATTCAAAGAGTCACGAGCTATAAATATTATTAGATAGAGAAACACTACTATCTCAACATCCTTACTTGCTCTGTTTTTTTATTTATATTAATATTAGGAGCAGTGTGTGTATACTCTATATCTTAACACACACACTATCTCCTAATTTAAACTGGAAGATACTAGAAATCTTCTCAATCACTCTTTTACCTATTTTCCTTTGTGTTGTGGTAGAGGCCCATGTGTGGCCTATTTTTATCTGTACTCCCATGATTACTATGGAAGAGGTCCCTATGTGACATGGATAATTTTCATCCTATTTTATACTTGATCTAGGTTATGGATCAAATTCTGTTTTTATATAAACTTCTTAAAACAGGTGAATAACAAGTATATAGGACTAAGTCTCACCTTTATATTGAACCTATTGTATTCAATTCTTCTATGCATTTTGTTTGTTTCATTTCTATGATTTGAAACTGAATTTGTAACATCCCAGTTTTGGAAGCCACCCAGAGGCACCCCATACTCAGTTGGTCACATAGACTCAAGCGCATTTCCCCGAATTCCAGAGGCTACTGACTAGCAGTGAGGGCCTTAGGTGTGATAGTGGGGAAACTATGTACTCATTTACAGAGTAACACAATAGAAACAAAATAGATATACAACAGCAGAAGAAGTAATAACACCATATAGTAGTATGCAGTGGAAGATTGAAAGTAAGAAACAACAGGTGCTCACATATAAATGATTCATGATACATGTGTCTAGGAAAGCAGCCAAACACATCACAATGCTGAAATACAGTACTAAACCAAAGTAAAAACTAAAGAAGATAAAACTCCTCAGCATCACAAGCCTCAACTTGGTCTCATGTTCTCTTACTCCACAATGGTCAAGTACCTAAAGTACAAGGGAATTTTCCCTTATCTATACCTGCAGTAATATAATCTATTTGGGCCCAAAAGCATGACCCAAACAGGGTGTGAGACTAATCCCTATAGGCAACCAACAAAATATCTGTTCCTAACAGTTAGTGAATATATATGGCAAAAAATATGTAAAAATAAGTAGTAAACAAGGAAGTACTCAGTAGTAAACATTCCTACAAATCAAATCATTCAATTCCACATTTCAAGTAAGCAGCTAATCAAAGTAGGAAACCCTCTGGGAAGTACTCTCAGTATAAACCCTCTGGTTCAACCAAAACAACACAAGTAACCCTCTGGGAAGTTCACACAGTCTAACCCCTCTGGTTCAGCTTAGGTATAGAATCTATGAGGAATAACTCTCCATAAATTTCCCCTATAGTCTTGTATCGATAACTAAAAAGTGCTCTCGCGAAGCACTTATGTCACATTCCACTTGTGGCCCGCGTCGAGGAACTACAGACACTCTGATGAAGCACTTACGTCAATGCTATCACATCGTAAAAGTAAGAATGGACACTATGGAGAAGCCCTTACATCCATTCTCCCTATGGTCTACTACACCATTTTCTTACGGCCTTGTGTAAGTCAAACGAGCACAAAAATTCAGTATGTCCAAAGTAAACCTTAAGAACTACTTGGATAAATGGTCTACAACATAACAACATGTCAGATAAACAAACACTCCATCCTATAGTACTAGGCATGGTAAAAAACAAGGTAGCCTAATAGGATAAGCAGGACCAAACGGTCATAAACAAACATGCATGGGAAAAAACTTCCAAATAATATCAATTTACCTTATTCACACTCAATTAACCACTATTCCAGCACACAAGCATAACAGGCAATTAACAGGGCTAAAATAGTAAACACGCAATACCTTGTTCAAGGGTATTGGGAAATTTTGCACATATAACTAAAAGAATTTCTATAAAAAGGCACAAACCACCTACCCCAGTGTTGTAGGATCGTTATACGTGAACCTTAAGGCTTGAATTTCCCAAGAACACCGTAGATCTAAAAAATTTCTAAAACATTCAACCGAGGATAAATCTTGAAAGAAGAGGAATCAGGAAACAAAGATCTAGAAGAATGAAGAGATTACCATGGCGATTCCAACACAACTGACGAAGTTAAATTCAGAGAACAGATGCACGGTCGGGGGCTTGGGGAAGAATCGTGGCCGTATAGACGCTCTCAGATGAACTGAGTTGAGAAGGAGGTGTTTCTGTCTGTCAAACATGGCCCCAGTATGTTTAATGATAAAAATAAAGTACATGGTGTGTACTTTTGAGGTACACGACGTGTACTTACCCTTATCGAACCCCACTTTAGGCGGCCTCCAGGTCACCACACACGACCGTGTGCATAACCGTTACATGGCCAGCACTCGGCTACCTACGGTAACTCAGTACACGACATGTACTCATAAAGTACACGACGTGTACTTCAAAAATTTCTAGAAACTCCTCTTTTCCTAAAAAACACTAGAAAAAGGAAAACATACCTGAAAAGAAGATCTGGGTTCTTACAGAATTTGTTTTAAAATATAAACAAAATCCATTAATTTGTTAGTTAACCTTAATTAGTGTTTAACCGATACATAATCAAACTTTCAAAATTCTTTTAAAAGGTCAAGACTTATAGTGATAAGATATTTTGGTAAACTGGAACATATTTAAATTAATTGGGGGATTTTATTTTAACCTATTTTTAATAGAAATTTTTATTAGGTACTCAATTGACCCCCTCTTAAGATACTCACTCCAACCAAAATTTCGTATCAGAGGTTTTTCTTTGGTATCAAAATTTTCAAAAAAAAACTATGATTTTAGTTATATTTTAAAGAACATAATTTTTTTTTATTTATAAATTAATTTGTTTAAATGGATAATATACCATAAGGTTATACTACTAACATACCTTCTTTTTTAAATAAAAACAATTATTTTGAATAGAAGATAAAGATGAGAATGTGTATAGAAAGTATGGGATTTGAAATCTGATATACTATTGAGGATAAGTATGATTTAACTAAGACTTCTATAAAAGAATGGTTTGATGCTACCAAAACTACTTATAATAATAATTACAATGCTATGAATGGTGTTTGTTGTGATTTAAGAGATGAAGAGTTTAATAAAATTTATTATTGTAAAAATGCTTTTGAAATATGGGATACTTTAGCTGTTTCACATGAGAGAACAAAAAATGTTAAGGATATGTGATTGAATACATATACTATTAAGTATGATAATTTTAAGATGAATCTAGATGAATTAATTTTTAACATGTATATCATTTTTAGTGAAATAATGAACACCATGATCCCTAGGAAATCTAGTGTTAGATAAGGATCAGATCATGAGACTACTCAAATGTCTTTCTAAAAGATTGAGAGGAACATTGGTGTTAATCAATGAGTCCAATGATATTAGAAAAATTCTAGTTAAGTAATTAATTAGTAACTTAATGATATATAATGAATAGTTTAAAGTTAACATAGAAGAGGATAATGAGACAAAAATAAAGTCAGTATCTTTCAATTATACTACATCAAAAAAGGGAAATGGAAAAGATATAAGAGGAATATCTGGGTGAAAGAGAGTCACCACTTAACAATGATGAATAAATGGACCATTTGTCCAAAATATTTAGGAATTTATTTAGGAAGAATAAATTTTTAAGGAAGCCTAGTTATAGAGGAAAGTATAATAGTAAAGGAAACTAGAAGAAAGATTAAAAAAAGGATGACAATACAAATGAGATAACCTGTTATGAATACAAGCGCAAAGGACATGTTAAGAAATAATGTACAAAATTAAAATAAAAAATAACTATGAGGATAAGGAAAGAAAATTCAATAAATCCATGAAAGCAACTTAGAGTGACTCTAAGGATATCTCTAGTTACTTATACTCTTCTCCTGAACAAAAGTCTAATTGAGCCATCATGTGCTGCAAGAAAAAAGTCTCTGACGTACCTACAATATCTACTGTCTTACCTATGCTTAATAATGATAACTCTTAAAGTGAACATAATGAAGATGATACATCTCAATAAGAAATGTTTTAATACTATATAATTATAGAGGACACTTTTGAAGATCTTAAGGATAAATACAAAGTTTTGAAAAAATAGGATTATTTATCTTCTAATGCTAAATTTGACCTTGCTATAGAGAAAGTGAAGAATGAATAGTTCTTAAAGGAGAATAATGAACTTAAAATTTATAATGAACAACTGAAGAAAGATTTAGAAAATTTCACCAATGGAATAGAAACACTTACAAAAATTCTAGGTAAACAAGTTTCTCCAAAATATGTTATAGGTATAGGATATCAACCTGGACAAAGAAAAATTATTAAGAGCATATTTTTACCTAAATCAAAATATAAATGATCTACTGCCTGTTATTATTCTAGTATACCTAAAAAAGTGTTTATTTCAAAAAAATTATAGTCTATTTATAAGAGACCTATTAAAAAATGTGGGTTCCTAAATCCCTGATTACTAACACATATGGACCCATGAAAATCTAGGTACCAAAATCATTCCTTGTATGAATTTTGTTTTACAAGAAATCCTCTTAAAGACCTCATGTAAAAGAATACGGTACTTGTAAAATGGTTCTTCAAGTCATATTATAGGAGACTACTTAAATTTCAAGATCCTAATAAAGATTGATGGTGGTCATTCCACCTTTGGTGACAATGATAAAAGGAAAATCATCAACCTTGGGAAAATCAACAACACTAATTCTATTTTAAATTCCAAAGTACTATTTTTTTATGGTTTGAAGTATAATTTTCTTAGAATCTCACAATTGGGTGATGATTATTTTCAAGTTAAATTTGAGAATAATGCATGTAATGTTTTTGATTCTAAAGATACTTTAGTTTTTACTACTTTAAGGAATGAAAATGTTTATGTTGTTGATCTTAATTCATTGATTTATCAAAATGATTCCTTCTTGAGTGAATTTCATAAATAATCTTGGATTTGGTATAGGAGACTAGACCACTATAATAATCACTCACTTAGGAAGATTACTAGTAAAGGGTTAGTCAAGGATCTGCCCAAACTTGAGTTCCCAAACTACAAATTTTGTAACCCCTGTCAAAAAGGGAAACATCACAATATTTCTTTTAAGTAAAAGAAATAATTTTCAACTTATCAACCTATTGAGTTAGTTAATATGGATTTATTTAGACCATATTGAGTTTATAATATAAATGGGAAGTACTACATTTATATACCAGTAGACTAATTTTTTAGGTATACTTGGGTGTTCTTTCTAGATCATAAAAGCGAAGCTTGTTCTTACTTCATCAAGTATGCAAGATCTATATAAAATTTTAGTGGACTTAGAATTTAGAATTTAAGAAGTGACCATGGTCATCATTTTTCTCACAAAATAAATATAGTTATAAATTCTATACTCCTAGGACCCATCAACAAAATAGAGTTATAAAAATAAGGAATAGAACAATTCAAGAGACAACATGGACTATGATAAATGAACATGACTTACCTATCTACATTTGGGAAGATCCTATGAACACAACCTACTATATAATCAATAGAATTTTATTTATACCTATCTCAAAGAATACCCATTTGGATATTTGAAATATTTGAAATCCTAATGCTAATTAATTTAGAGTTTTTGGTTGTAAATTATTTATTCTTAAAACTAAGGTTAATCTAGAAAAAGTTTCCACCAAAAGTGATAAAGGATTTTTCCTAGGTTATTCAACCTCTAGAAAATATTATAGAGTTTTTAATAAAAGGAATATGATTATGGAAGTGTTTATTCATGTTAATTTTTATGAGATAGATCCACACGAGCCTAAAACCTCTTTAAAAAACCTTGAGGATGGTTTATCTTCTCTGAACATAAATTCCAAACCTACTGATTCTGTTGTGAAGCAATCAAAAAAATTATCCAGTTATAATGAACATCAAGAACTTGAACCTAAACCTGTAAAGAATCCTGAGGTGACCAACCCCACTTTTTATAGAACTATTATGACCCTTAAATATCATTCTTTATATTCTATAGCTGGAGACCTATATAGTGGTATACAGACTAGATATTCTCTAAGAAAACAAGTTGAAAATCAAGCATTCTTTCCACAACTTGAACCAAAGAACCTTAGTGATGTAATTAATGATGAATTTTGGTCAATGGATATGCAAGGAGAATTAAATCAATTTGAAAGAAATAAAGTTTTGGAACTTATTCATAAACCCAAAGACACCTTGACTATAGGCACTAAATGGGTGTTTAGAAAAAAGATAGATGAATCAGGTACTATAGTAAGTAATAAGGATAGACTAGTTGCACAAGGGTATAATCAAGAAGAAGGAATAGACTATGAAAAAACCTTTTCACATGTAGCTAGAATTGAATCCTTTAGAATAATGCTATCCTATACAGATCATCTAGATTTCAAACTCTATCAAAGGGATGTTAAGAGTTCTTTCTTAAATGGGTATATAATTGAGGATTTGTTTTGTTGAAAAACCCATGGTTTTCAAAATCCCCATATTTCAAATCATGTTTTAAAATTAATAAAAGTTTTTTATGGTTTTAAACATGCCTTTAGAGCTTGGTATTATAAACTCAGATCTTCTTTTATTTCAAAAGGGTTTTCAAAAGGTATAGCTGATCCTACCCTTTTTATAAAATGAATTTTAAAATATGTTTTAGTTTTAAAAATTTATGTAGATGATATTATTTTTGTATCTTCAAGAAATTATTTTTTACTGAGTTTTAAAAAATAATGCAAAATGAATTTGAAATAATTTTAATGGGTGGACTAAAGTTCTTTCTTGGTTTTCATATTTTTTAATATAAAGAAGGAATTATTTTGAAACAAAGTAAATATAATAAGGATATTTTAAAATGATTTAACTTAGATATCACTAAGAGTAGTGATACTCCTATGAGTTCTACCTCTAAATTGGATCTTGATGAAGCTGGGAAACTAGTGGATCAAACTTGTTATAGCGGTATGATAGAAAGTCCTCTCTACTTAACTTCTAGATGCCTGATATTATGTTCAATGTGTGTGTATGTGAGCTTGTTTTCATGAAACTCCAAAATATTCACACTTGGTTTCTGTAAAAAGAATTTTCAAATACCTCAAATATACTACTGATTTATGATTTTTTTACCCAAGAGGACAATATTTTTACATATTTATTTATTAATATGCTGATTTTGGTGGATATAAGTTAGATAGAAAAATCACTTTTGGAACATGTCATCTTTTAGGAAAGTCTCTAGTTTCTTTGTGTAATAAGAAACAAAATTCTATTGCATTATATACTACTGAAGTTGAGTATATAGCTTTAGGTAGCTACTGTGAAAAAATTTTGTGTATGAATCACACATGACTATACTATGGATTTCAATTCTGACATGTCCCTATAAAATATGATAATACAAGTTCTATAAATATCTCTATGAATCCTGTATCACATTCTAGAACAAAATATATTAATGTAATAAATTAATTTTTGAGAGATATTTTTCAAAAAGGTGATATCACTCTTGAATTTATTAGTACAGAACATCATCTTGCTAATATTTTAACTAAGCATTTTAATTACAAGAGAATGAATTACATCAAACATGAGTTAGGTATGATTAATTTAGATTAAGTTTAATTTTATAGGACTCACCATTGTAGATGTATCACTATTGTGAATGTATCACCATTGTGGATGTCTCATTTTTTTGATTTATCACTGTTGTGATTTATCACCATTGTGACTTATCATCATTGTTACTTCTCAATGTTGATATTTCTCATAGTTTATACTTATCACTATTGATACTTCTCACCCTTGTAATTTTACACTGTTCAATGTCCCACTGTTGGATATCTCACTATTGAACTTCATGCCTTGAAATTTTTTGACTTGAATATTTTTAAGTCACCATTACTAGTTTTCTTTATTATTTATTTAATTTTTTTACCCGATTCAAATTTGATTCTATTTTCTATTTTTTAATTTGTATCCCAATTTCTGATTTTCAAATCATGAAACCCATAAATAATATAATTTCGAACCTATCTAATTTCAACATTCACTTCTCTCATTCCAAACTTATTGAAACCCTTTACCTCCTGACTGTCAACATTTATTCATCATCTCTTGAACCAACCGAGCTGGTCTCCATGGATATAATGAAGATACCTTTAGAGTCTTATTTGGATGAGTTGCATTCTGATAAGAAACATAAGAGTGATTCAAGCAGTTTAGTTGCTACTTTAAAGCCTCTAAATATTGATATTTTGAAGCGAGTAGTCGTTTTAGATAAATAAGTTCAATCCAAATGATTGTTTTCCAGTAAATATTTAGTTCTTCAAGTTATAAAGAACCAATGACTGGTGGATTGGTTTTCTTTCAACTAGAGAACTTTCTATCCTAGGTTGGTATATGAGTCTTATCAGTCTGTGGAATATATATTCAAGGATAATTAATACTAGGTGAGAATAAGAATAGATGGCCATAATGTTTTCTTTTCATCGAGACAATGGGAATAATGTTTAAAGGTTACACATGAAGGTAATTGAAAATGATTACCAAGGAATGATTAAAGATTATAATGATGATTTAAATTATGAATAATCTTTATATGAGTTGTCTAGAGATGGAATAGTTTGAAGACTAGTTGTATTAGAGCTTGATGGTGAGTGTAGGATGATTTTTATGTTTATTCAATACATGTTGTGCCCAAGGAAATGATACTTTTATACTTTGAGATACTAATATGCCAACCTCCTGATCCTTATGAAAAGAATGGTAAAGATCAATTTGTACAAATATTGTTGCTTTATATGTTAGAGATGATTAATCCTACCTCTAGATCAAATTATTTTATATATCCTAAGTTTATTTTATCAATGTTAGAATCCAAATTTTTTGATGGTAAAGATGAAGAATCTTTTGTGGATTGTGGTGGTTACTATATCATAAGAATAACATGTAGAAGGATGAGGATAAGTTGGAATCTATGTAAAAAGAAATGGGTGGTTGATTATGAAAAGTTATATATTGATCTCAATCCTGTTGACCATCCCTCAAGACTGAAAGACCTTTTTGATCCTAGTTTGGAACCAAACAAAGTAGTTGAGTATTCAAATTATGATGACAAGGAATAGGCTGTTGTTGGTATAAATTAAGAGGAATAATTTATAGTGGATGATGGAAGTGACACTGATCTTTCATGAGAATCCCCTCCTATTACCTATGTAGAACCTTGTCCACCTAAGTCTCTACCTAAAAGAGGGAAAATTTTAAAGGAATAAAGTGAGGATGAGGCTGAAGTCTTAGTATAAGAACAGTTCAAGAGTAGTTCTAAATATGATGATGAAAATGATGATGATGTCGATGAAGAAAATAAAGAAGAATAAGGAGGAGAAAATGGAGAAGATGAGAATAATGATGGTGATGGAAGTAATAGTGAATATGAAAATGGAGATGAATATGAGGATGACCATGATGGTGATTCTAATGGTCCTAAAGGACCAAGTGGCTGAGTTAGTGCTGAAGAGGTTGAGATACCTCAAGCACTTACTGATTCTCCAAATGCATTTGGTTCTAAATTTGAGGAAAGTACAAGTCTTTTGGACAAATCATTAACATAAGAAAAGAAACATCAGTTGGGGGGAGCAATCCTTAAGTTTATAAAGTCATAAAGTGGCTACTACTATTGATGGAGATGATAATGTACCTATTGATAATGATTAGACAGTATCAGATTTAGTTGTTATTGAACAGTGCGTGGATGATTAGATGAAGGTTGTTGTAGCGGTTGAGAAATCCATTATTGAGAAGTTAGAAGTTGACCCTGCTCTTGATGAGCAATCTATTGATGTACTATTGGGTGATGTACCTGGTACCATTGAGCCTTCAGTTGATGTGCACATGGAATATGCATCTACTTCTGTTGAGCAGAGTTCTGATATGCAGTTAGTTGTTCCTGCTACTGTTATACCTATTATAGATATGCCTACAATTACCTAATATGTTCCTACTGAAACCTATGCTAATTTTTCCTTTAAAAGGTTGGACCTAGTTTATGTGGAGTTTGAAAAATTTCTAGGGTATGTGAGACTTTGTATAGACTACTATGACTCAGATGAGGATAAAAGTCCACAAAAGCATAATGGATCTTCATTTTAAGCTATAATAGATCCTTTATAATATTTTGGTGTGCCTACTACACCTTTTCCTACTCCTACTGTAACTATAGTTCCAATGGATTTTGTCACCAAGGGTGACATAAATTCTTTTAAAGACAAGTTAGTTTTTGATATTGGTTTGATGATAAAGCACCAACCTGCTTTGGTAACTATGTTAAGTGAGTAGGATGCAATATTTTTTTTGAACTAGTGATACATAATATTCAACAAAAGATGATGCACCACATTAAGGAAGTGGATATTGAGAATAGAATACTTTTCAGTGAGCTGGAGTTTGTGATGTCTATTCTTGAAGGGATGCAGTCGGCTTTTGCTGATTCTATGACTACCTTACATGAGAAAGTGGAGAATCTTACTTCAGTTACTTCCACCTCTAATAATCTAACCCTATATCTTGATATATATTTGATCAGATATATGGTTTGAAAAGAACTCGATGGTCTTTCAAGTGGCCCTTCAGGTGTTTCACCTTCTATACCTAAGGAAAATTTGAGAAAGTTTGAGCATAACAATGATCACTCCCATCCGATGATCAGGGAGTACATGAATGTAATGAGAGTATAAATAGAAACCATAAAGAAGGAAATAAAGTATTATATATCAAGGATATACTCTAATAATGATCTTAATAATATCTGGTATAAATTATAAGGATGCCTCTGGTAAGTCAAGCCTTTAAAAATCAACTCAACCAGTTGAAGGTTCAGACTCCAGTGATTTAGAGGTTTATGGGAGAGAATCAAGACTATTTCAGTGTAATGGTAAGAGGTGGAAGTATCATACCAGATTTCATAAATCTCATGAAACCGTTTTTTTTCATGTTCATGGGACTACTATTATATCACATGTGGTAATTCCAGTGACTTATCCTTTGAACCCTCTAGCCACTGATCCTGAAATATTTAGAGTTAGTGTGACCATAAATCCTCATACTCATTTTCTATCTAGATTCCATCCATTTTCTCTATCTCCCATAGAAGTAGTACACCACCTTTGTCCAATCCTCATTATAAAACCCCATTCTCATACTGATGTTCCTACATGTGTTCCTACTGAAACCCCAACCTCAGTGCTAAAACCTTTACCTCAGACAAAGAAAAGGGAAAAGCTCATATGTTTCCTCTACCAATCCCGAGAAGAAGCATTGATCTTAGACTTTGGTCTTTGATAAGGTCATTTTTTAATGTTTTTATAAATCTTTTTGATGTAACCTTTTCTAGTTAAACATTAGTTGGTTTATAATTAAAATTCTATTATTCATACTTTTTTTCTAGGATTTTCCTATTTTATTATGCACTTTTTGATAATCCAAAAAGGGGGAGAAACATTATATGTAATTTATTTCTTTCTATTACTCACTTTTTAATTTTCCTTGCTACTATAGTGATTTCATTGATTATCTCTGATACCAATTACTTTTATTTTGATAAAATTCCATGTTTTTCATGTTTTATACCTTTGATAACATATTCTTATTACTTCAGTAAAATATCTTGTATAAAATTACATAATGTTTTATCATAAAAGGGGGATATTATTGGAACATCTATTGAGATTGTTGACACCATTTTTTTAATGATCAAAATATTATATTTTTTATAGTATTTAATGAGTTTTATGTTTTCTATTAGAATTTTATCCTGTGAGATTGATTGAAATTTTTTACCAAAGTATGAATCACCTCTAGCAAGTCTCAACACCAAGAAGACTCATTGTTGAGGTGGATTAACCACAAGAGAATATCTCACCATCACTATAAAAAATGGATATGTGTTGGAAACCCTAACCATTAGACTTGACACCATTGAGGTTGAGTCACCATAAGGGATGAATCACCACTGGGATCCAAAATTAGCTAAGTATGGAATGTCTCATTTTCAAAGGATGAATCTTAATTAGAGTGAAGTCACTACAAAAAATAAATTTTATAAGAGTACTAAATTGACCTACCTCTAAGACAAGTCACCACCAAAATCTAAGTCACTTCTAGGGTGTGTCTCACCACCAAATCAAGACACCACCAGTTCAAGAAGTCACTTAAAAATTATGTCACCATTCTAAAGACTCACCACTACTATTTTATATTTATTTTGAATTAAATATCTCCAATAGATATCTTATGGATTTTATTGCCCAAAATTATTTCGATCTGTGTTCCTTAATTTCTTAACATAGATTTATTAAAGTTCATGTCAGAATTACAGTATGAGGAGTAGAGGATCCGACTGATTCTCCTTGATGCTTCTACTGATAAAATATCAAGAAGATTGCCTCGTGTGCATGTCTGGGAACATCTCTGAATGAAAAATATACATGTACATGTGAAGATAGATGAGTTGCTATGAAGTGTGAATTAAATGATGCATCTATACTAGTGATCACCTATAGATGAAGTGAAGCACATTGAACATCAAGTTCCTTCCTAATTTCAGAACATAAGGAGTTTACAACACTCTCTTCCAATGAAAATATCAAAAATACAACTTGAGATTCATTTCAGATCAAATTAAAAGAGTCATGATCTACAAAGATTATCAGATAGAGTAACACTATTATCTCTACATCCTTACTTGATTTGTTTGTTTATTTATCTTTAGATTATGAGCAGTGTGTGTATACTCCATATCTTAACACACATACACACACCATATCCTTCTTTAAACTGGAAGATACTAAAAATATTCTCAATCACTCTTTTACCAGTTTTCCAAATTGTTGTGGTAGAGGTTCATGTGTGGCCTATTTTTATCTGCACTCCCATGATTATTATAGAAGAGGTCCCTATGTGTCCTAGATAGTTTTAATACTATTGTATACCTGATCTAGGTTATGGATAAAATTTATTTTTATATAAATTTATTGGTAGTAGGTGATTTCCAAGTGGAGAGGAATAAGTATCAGTTTGAGATTGAACCTCTTTTATTCCATTACATTTCATGTTCTGTGTGTTTTGTTTGTTTCATTTATAATCTTTGAAACTGATTTTTTTAAACTACAAATGAAAACAATTAATTTGATAGTTAACCTTAATTAGTTTTTATATAATTTTTTGATTGATTAAATTGATTTCAATAGTTAAAGTAATATTATATATTGTTTTAACCAATATATAATCAATATTTGAGAATTATTTTAAATGGTAAAGACTTATATTGATCAGATATTTTGGTTAACTAGGCCATATTTAAATTAATTAGGGGATTTTATTTTAACCTTTTTTTTAAAAATTGGGTACTCAATTCAACCCCCTCTTGAGATACCCACTCTAACCAACATCTTCCTCTATTAATTAATTTTTTAAACCTACCAAACCAGCACCAATTCTAACCTTTGTTCCCGCCCTTATAGTTCCTTTTACTCAAGTTATAATCAAGGATAAAAATACCACTAAACCTGAACCTGAGTTGATTGATATTTTTTTTAAAATTGAGTTAAATATTTGATTTCTTGTGGTTGTGAATCAAATCACTAAACATGCTATGTTTTTAAAGGAAATTTACACCAATTAGAGAAAGATAAAAGTGGTTCAAAATGTATATCATTGATTTATGTTACATTTTTATTATTTAACATTTTCATTATTTCTATTTATATTAGAATATTATTTTAAATTTCTAGGTCAAAATGTTGATTATAATGATGTTAGAAGAAGAATAATATATAGAAATGAATAACATATTAGAGATTTAGGCATGTATCCTCTACTCACCACTGTAAGTACAATTTATTTCTAAATATTATATTATTTCATATTATTTATATTAATATAATTCATTTTATTTTATCATCCATTTTATTTTAGGATACATCATTTAGGAGATAGTTGGATTATGTTTCATAGGATGATAGTGTTGGTCGGAGAGTGATGGCAAGAGGGGGGGTGAATTGCCTTTTAAAATAATTAACAATTTAAAAACAAAGTTAAAGGTGCAGCGGAAATAAAAGAGGCAAGACACAAAATTGATAACAGAGTTCGGCTTAAATCCAAGCCTACGTCTCCGCTCCCAACTCAACCGTTGAGATATTTACTACCGCTTGCTTTTTAATGGTTTTAGCAAGAAACCCACTAGAATTTAAGGTTAGTCTAGAACCTATTACAGCTTGCTTTTATTGGTTGAGCAAGAACCCACTAGCCTTCTTACAGGTGAAGGCTAGCTCACCTTTGATTCAAGCCTTTTAAAAGGGAAGGCTTGACTAACCTCTTCACACCTTGAAGGTGGTGTGAAAACCCAAAAGAGAGGATGAGAGAAAGAGATGGGGTTTTGTAGGCACAAACCCAATTTGATGCTCAAAATAAATAAAACAATAAAACCGTAATGTGGAGAAGCCTTGGGCTCCAATGATTGATTTGAAGTTGAAGAAGTGCTCTCCCAAGCTTCTTTGGTGATGCTCCTTGGATGTGGAATTGTGTTGGAGCAATTGGGTATTCTTGAGGGAGTCCGCCGGAGGTTTGCCAAATGATGAGAAATGTTCCCGTGGGCTTCCGTTGGCTTGGTTATGGTTCCGGTATTGTTCCGGGGCTTCCTAGTCCTTTATTTATAGAGGGGGAACCCTCATATGGCCTTTGGAGGTCTTCGGAGCCGTTGGAAAAGGCTTCGGAGCCGTTGGGAGGCAAGTGGACAAGCCTGGTCAAAGCCCAACGGCTAGTTTGACTGGCTCCACCGGCTGACCGGTGCTTGGCCACCGGTTGGCCGGTGCTTTGAAAAAGGGAGAAGGCTCGGGCTCAGGCACCACCGGCTGGCCGATGAGGAGGCCACCGGTTGGCCGGTGCTGAGGCAGTAGCTGACACTATTCTGTCTGGGTGCCACCGGCTGGCCGGTGGTGTGACACCGGTTGGCCGGTGGTCTGGACAGAGGAATGCCTTCTGTCCAGGCCTCCACTGGCTGGCTGGTGGTCTCCCACCGGTTGGCCGGTGGGACTGAAATCAGTCCACTTTGGCTTCTTGATTTCTTGGCCCAATTCCTTGGCAACCTGAAATCATGCCTATCATCCAAAAACACTTAAAACAAGATTAGATAAATAAGAGAGTGATTGTGATCATGAAAATTAAACCACGAGGGGTACGAGAGGTACAACAATCTCCCCCTATTTTGATGATCACAATCACCAAAACAAGCAATGTAAAATACTAAAAAGATAGGCATGCTTTAACGGAAAAATTAAAAGAAGCAAAGCATGAGAGAAAGAATTCTCCCCCAATCAACCAAGAATTTCTCCCCCTTTGTGATTATCAAAATAGCACGGGGCATAAAACTTGATTGAGGGAAACGTTGAAAAACGAGATAGAGATTTTAAATCAATTGAAATTTTTGAAATTTGAATTGAAAGTTTGGAATTGAAAATTTTGAAATGAGAATTTTGAATTGAAAGTTTTGAATCGAAAATTTTGAAATGAAAGTGTTGAAATTGAAATCAAAAAGGCTTAAACGATCCTAACTCCCCCTAAATAAAAACAACAAATCACCGGGGAGAGGATTTTGGAACCGAGACAAATTTTGGCCCGAAGAGACTCGCTAAAAGGGATTTTTCAATCCAAACTTGTCTAGTGGCGGGTCTTCTACTATAAAATTCATCATTAAAGAAAATAGTTTTGGGCCTTCCATACCGGGCATTTTTGCAATTGCACTCATAAATTAAGTGCCCGTGTTTTTTGCAATAGTTACAAAATTTAAATTGGGATCTCCCCCTTACAAAAATAGTTGGAGCATGGGAAGAGGAAGCTTGCTTGGAATAGCCAAGCCCTTCGGTGGTTCTATATATGCGTTGGGAACCGAGGAGCTTGGTTAAATTTTCTTCACCTTGGGTGAACTTGGCAAGAGATTCCCTTAAATCTTTGATTGTTGATTCCATAGAATCAACATCGGGAAGGTTTTGGATCTTGAGGGACAACTCCTCCTTTTCTTTGAGAAGTTGTTCCTTTTCGGAAGAAAGTTTTTTGAAATTCTTTTTTAAAGCAACAAATTTGGAAGAAAGTTCGTAAAAACATTCCTCCAATTGATCTCTCGCATATTGGAGATCCTCATAAGACATGTGATTGAAAGAATTTGAAGAACTAGAGGATGAGGAGTCGGAAGAGGTTACCTCATGGAATGCCATTAGGCATTTTTTACCGTTGTCACTTGAGGAGGAGAAGGAGGAGGATGTGGAGCTATCACTCCATGTGGCCTTGAAAGCCTTCTTCTTCTCCTTTTGCTTGGCCTTTTTCTTGTTGAGTGGGCAATCGAGCTTGTAATGGCCTTTCTTGCCACACCCATAGCATGTTACCTCGGGCTCGGATTTTTCGTCGTGTTTTTCCTTTCGAGCCTTGCGGGATTTCTTCTTCTTGTGCTTCTTCATGAAATTGTGCATTTTGCGGGCAAGGTTCTCCATTTCGGAATCGCCGCTTGAAGAGGAAGACGATGAGGAGGAGGAGCTTTCTTCTTGTTGAACTTTGAAGGTGATGTTCTGTGGAACTTTGATTGGTTTGCCTTCCTTTTCAGCTTGCCTCCTCATGGTGATCTCGTAGGTCATGAGGGATCCGATGAGCTCTTCGACCGACATGTTCTTGATGTCTTTTGCTTCTTGAATTGCCGTGACTTTCGGTGCCCATGTGCTTGGTAGGATCCAAAGTATCTTTTTGACCATCGTTTCTGCAGACACATCATCTCCAAGAGACTTTCTACCATTGCAAACGTCAGTAAAACGCGTAAAAATTTCAGTAATATTTTCAGATGGATGCATGGTAAAAGACTCAAAATCTTGACGGTACATGTCCAATCGAGTATCCTTAACTTTGTTGGTCCCCTCATGGGTAACCTCCAATAGTTTCCAGATTTCATGTGATGAGGTGCATGTGGAAACTCGATTGAACTCATTACGATCAAGGCCGCAATGAAGAGCGTTCATGGCTTTTCCATCAAGCTCGAAATTTTTAATATCGGCTTGAGTCCATTTGGATTCATTGGGAGAGGAGAGAGAGTAACCATGCATGACAATTCTATAAATAGGATAACCTATACTTCTAAGAAAAGTGGTCATGCGGGTTTTCCAATAATTATATTCGGTTCCATCAAAAAATGGAGCACGACCCAAAGAATATCCTTCGGGGGCGAAAGAAGTTGAAGCCATCACAATGGATCTTAAATTTGAAATCGGTTAAGGTATTACTCAAATTTTTCCTCTGATACCAATTGTTGGTCGGAGAGTGATGGCAAGAGGGGGGGTGAATTGCCTTTTAAAATAATTAACAATTTAAAAACAAAGTTAAAGGTGCAGCGGAAATAAAAGAGGCAAGACACAAAATTGATAACGGAGTTCGGCTTAAACCCAAGCCTACGTCTCTGCTCCCAACTCAACCGTTGAGAGATTTACTACCGCTTGCTTTTTAATGGTTTTAGCAAGAAACCCACTAGACTTTAAGGTTAGTCTAGAACCTATTACAACTTGCTTTTATTGGTTGAGCAAGAACCCACTAGCCTTCTTACAGGTGAAGGCTAGCTCACCTTTGATTCAAGCCTTTTAAAAGGGAAGGCTTGACTAACCTCTTCACACCTTGAAGGTGGTGTGAAAACCCAAAAGAGAGGATGAGAGAAAGAGATGGGGTTTTGTAGGCACAAACCCAATTTGATGCTCAAAATAAATAAAACAATAAAACCGTAATGTGGAGAAGCCTTGGGCGCCAATGATTGATTTGAAGTTGAAGAAGTGCGCTCCCAAGCTTCTTTGGTGATGCTCCTTGGATGTGGAATTGTGTTGGAGCAATTGGGTATTCTTGAGGGAGTCCGCCGGAGGTTTTCCAAATGATGAGAAATGTTCCCGTGGGCTTCCGTTGGCTTGGTTATGGTTCTGGTATTGTTCCGGGGCTTCCTAGTCCTTTATTTATAGAGGGGGAACCCTCATATGGCCTTTGGAGGTCTTCGGAGCCGTTGGAAAAGGCTTCGGAGCCGTTGGGAGGCAAGTGGACAAGCCTGGTCAAAGCCCAACTGCTAGTTTGACTGGCTCCACCGGCTGACCGGTGCTTGGCCACCGGTTGGCCGGTGCTTTGAAAAAGGGAGAAGGCTCGGGCTCAGGCACCACCGGCTGGCCGGTGAGGAGGCCACCGGTTGGCCGGTGCTGAGGCAGTAGCTGACACTATTCTGTCTGGGTGCCACCGGATGGATGGTGGTGTGACACCGGTTGGCCGGTGGTCTGGACAGAGGAATGCCTTCTGTCCAGGCCTCCATCGGCTGGCCGGTGGTCTCCCACCGGTTGGCTGGTGGGACTGAAATCAGTCCACTTTGGCTTCTTGCTTTCTTGGCCCAATTCCTTGGCAACCTGAAATCATGCCTATCATCCAAAAACACTTAAAACAAGATTAGATAAATAAGAGAGTGATTGTGATCATGAAAATTAAACCACGAGGGGTACGAGAGGTACAACAGATAGTATAGTGGGGGGGTACTAGTATGACCGATTCTATAGTTTAGCCTATCACTATGCCACTTTAGTCACTGAGATGTCATTTAGTGTAGCCTCCCTTGATCCCGCTTCAGACACCAGAAGGTCATCCTCCGATTATTCTATCTCTATATTTTAGATACTGACCTTTTCTATATCCCTTTCCACCTGCACCCACATAGGATATTATTTATTAGGATCCCATCCCTCCTTATTACCCATTCCCACCATCCATTGTATAGGGAACTGCTTCCCCATATATCCTACCGCTATGTCCATATCCATACCCAACCTCATCTATATATGGATATCCATTAGGTTTTCTCCCTCCATCAGTACACTTATCATCATCAACTATACAAAGTACTCATATTGTAGATACTCCACCTACCACAGAAGCTACTCCCCCTCCTCTAGATGTAGTACTTCAAGGGTCAACAGATCCACCAAATACTATAATGGGTTTAATAATTACTAATAGTGATTAATGATAAATTAATATATATTATTTTCCTTTACTAATTATTTTTCATGATTAGCTACAACCTCCACCAGATGATGAGGCCGCACAAAAATGTGAGAGGTCTGGAATCAACACACATTGATCATGGTTGAATATAAAGAGAGTAGTTCTATAATTGAAAAACATGGTAAGGAATGAAAAAGTTTTATGATAAAATTTTCTAAACACAAAAATATAATTCCAGTTCAACAAATAAGTTGGAAGGAAGTTAGAGAACCAATAAAGAACAATACTGAAGCATAAATTTGGGTAAGTACTGTTAATCAAAATTTTAATTTATAATATTTTCTTAAAAAATATTTTTTCCAATGAAGCTTCAATATATTTTTCCTGATGGAAAAGACGACAAGGACATAAGGTTAATTGAATTATGTGATATGTGGTTAACATATAAGAATGAATTATATGTTGGTTGGAAAGAGAGAGTTGATATGAAGCTTAAAGAAATACTAATCATTCATGATTGACCAATATCACAATACAAAGTTTAAGTTATTTTTTAAATTTATATATATAATAATTTATTTATTTGAAAATGATTTTTAAAGTATAGATTACTTATTTTATTTATGTTAATGTAATTATATAATTTCTTGTTTATACGTGAAATCAAATAGAAATAAAATAAATAAGAGTACAATGAAATTTATTCATACTCTTTCACACACTTCACTCCCATATAATGAGCAAACACAAGTAATATATTTTATTCTACCCTCACTATTAATATTTTTTTCCTTTTATTTTAAAGAATGATTTCTCTCCCTCAAAATTGATATGAATAATTTTATAAGTAAAATAAATATACATGAGAAAATTACATTATTCTTAGTGACTATAACATAGGAATATATTTATAATTCCCACCATATTATAAAAACTTTTATTAGAATATTTGATAATAGAATGTATATTTATAAGCATGGGTGTTTAGAGACTAGAAATATGGGTGATACTACCATTGAAACAAAGAAAGGAACTCTTCGATTAAATCTTGGATGAAATCTACATCCTCTTATATATATATACTCTAATCCACCCATAAATAGAATATAATAGAGGAGATACAATAGAAAATAAAAGGTTTATTTAGCTTGATTTAGTGTTTAATTGACTTCTAATATTTCTTTATTTCTTTTTTTTTTCCAAAAAAAATGAATTTAATATCGAGGGTCTCATTCCTCGTTCTACCTTGTTTTGTACAAGCAGTAAAAAGAGAGATGGAATTATGATAACTAGAAACACCCAAGAGATAATTGTGACTATATTTAAATTTATTTTATTTTTACTTAATTTAATGATTTATATTATTTTATCATTTTAATTTATGTTATATATCACTCAAAAGATCACATTGGAGGGATTAACACAAAAAGAACCCAACAATTTGGGATTGAATGATCATTTGTATCAGGTATTAGGAGATAAGCGTCATGAAAGAGTACATTGTTGACCTGGGAAAGAAGATTATTCCATCTAGATACTGGTATTCTAAATTTTTTTTCTCCAATTAGTGGTTCTGTTATGGTTACAATGGACTAAATGAACACCAAAATCAAACAAAAAGCTCAAAAGAAGCTAAAAAATTAAAAGAAGATACTCAAAGTCAAAATACGATAAATGAACATATAATGAAAGATATGTCTGCTCTTTCTTCTACACTTCTACTAGAAGCTACTATAGTATTTGATGCTTGTTTTATGTCAATGAGTTCTGTTTATTTAGATTCCTTTTCTCCTGCTGGTGCTGGTGCCGGTGCTGGTGTTGATGTCGGTGCTGATGCTGATTCTAATATTGATGTTGATGATGATGCTAGTGGTGTGAGAGGTGGTGATCATGTTTCTATAAGAGGTGTGGATGAGGGTTATAATGGTTCTGATAATACTGATATTGAGGATCACTTTTAATGTAAACTATATTTTTGGTTTGTTTATATGTTGAATTTTATTATGTAGTTAAGTTTTATTATTGTTATATTGAATTTTATTTTAGGATGTCTGTCTATTTCTACATATATTGAAATATTATATTATGGTGTCTGTCTATTTATAAAGTATTTAAGTTTTATTATTATTATATTGAATTATATCCTCATCCTATAATGTGGCCACCATAACTCCCCACTGATGTTGCTATGAAGAGTCCTCTCTACCTCCTCCTTCAGTGTGCCTCTGATGGTATGTGTTAATAAATTTTTTAACTGGTATTTTTCAAATTTTTTTATGCTGAATATTTTAAATGTTTTCCGTCTAAACTATTTATCCTTTTACTTCCATGATTAGACCATGCATGAGTTCTGTAGATGAGACCTTCCACAAGCAGGAACCACATAAGCCAACCTCCACCCTTTCTAAAAACTACACTCCTCCTGCTCACAGTCAGTCTTCTTCCTTCATCTATGCTCTTTTGTTGTATCTTCCTCATTCTTATTGAATGATCCTTTGATTAATCGTAAGTTTTATTTTTTTTATTTTTTCATATTTTTTTCATGTTTTTGTTTAGTCCTTGTTTTATTTTCAAGTATCAAACATCTTAAATTTTGTTTGGTGTCTCTATTATCTCTGCACTGGTTATTATTTTTAGTTTTGTGTCTAACATATGTTGTTTCTTTCCATCTCTAATGAGATCAGTAGTGAGATTTTTGATTTTTATTGACTTTTTTTTGTAGATAAAAAATATTACTATTGATGAGAAGGTTAAAATTCACAAAACATAATATTCCCTTCAAATAGATGAGGATACTGATCACTCCCATCATGCTACTTTCATAAATTGATGTATGAAGGTTCATGGTATTTATGGGTTTTTCTCTTTTATCTTCCCGGAATAATTGATGAAAGAAAAGTTTGAGTTAATTTATAAAACTAAAGAACTACTGAAGGTTCGTTGATGAAATATTTTTTTTCAAGGCTCATTGATGAAATCTTTATATGTGCTTTACTTTTTTTTTTCTGTTTTGGAGGTAGGGGAAGGTGGAGGTGGAGGAAAATAGTCACATTAACAATATTTTTTAAACCTCATGTTGGTATATATTTCATAATACTAGTGTTAATTTATATAAAATTTTCCTATTTTATTTTATATGCATATTTTTCTTGATTTAATTGCATGATTGAGGATGAACTTCTTCCATTCACAAGAGTAATAATGAGAATCTTTGTTACTAATGTCATGTAATATAATTTATTTCATCAATCATTTACTTATACATTAAAAACTCATTCAAAGTGATATATTTCACTTTATATTTCTATTTAGTTAGTGATGTTTTGTGATTCTATTTTAAATTAGTTATTTATGTTTTGGGTTATGAGATATTAGATAGGTGTACCGCCCCAAAATTAAGCCATGTAATTCTCAGAGGAGCCTCAAGCCACACAATCACCAAAACCCTATGATATGTACCTTTAGAAAACCTACTCACTAACCACCAATGTTAAACTCTATTAAGAATGAAATTTTCATTTTTAGATGAACCAAATCCATCATCCATTCTAATCAAATATTATAAAAACACATCTATAATAGAAACATTAAGCCATAAGTATTTTCCCATGACTATTGGAAAAATAGTTTTTATAACCCAATTTGTATTTTTATAGTTTGAAAAATTCAAGATCATGGACTCAATAATTCTGAGAGTGTGAATTTCTATCAAATAAAATTAAAAAATAGTTTTATTTCCCCTAATTTTTACATCATCAAGTCTGTTAAAACTCTTAGCTTTTACTTTTTCTCCAACATCCTTATGATGGTTTTTTCTAAAAAGTTCATTATAATTATCTTTTCTCATATAAATATATAGTCTCTATTTAATGGTTAATGGTTCACTCAATGATTGTTTTTACTAATCAAGGGTAGTTAAGAAGGGAAGTACTCCCTTCACCCTTATTTATGGAATTTTTAATGATTATCTTAGTCAGTGTATCTTTAATACAATGGAGTATCAGTATATAACTATAATTAATGAGAGATGAAACCTATATGATTTTACACATGTATTATATGCTGATAAAATCCATCATATATTCAATGGAGAAAATAAAACTCTCAAATATCATAATAAAATTTATTATCATTATAATCAAGTTTTACGAAAGGCCATCAACTAAGGAAAATCAATGGTTATCTTTACAAATGGTGTTATTGAATTAAAAAAGAATCATATCATCAAGTTTTTGGGGCCCAAACTTTAGTACCAATTTTTCACCTACTTGTGTATTACTATCTTCTATGGAAGATTCATAGCTATGTACTCCGAGGGTATTACTTCCAAAATATCATCTCAATTGTTGAGATAGAAAGGAGATATCCTCTTATAAGACAAATAATTTTCTTTACAAACCCTCTTAACTCTTTAATGTTTATATATGTTTTTCACACACATATATATAACCAAACTGAAATTAATTATAATAGAATTGAATATAATATCAAATTAGATCGGCTGTATCCATAAGAAAATATTAGAGACTATTTCATGGTTTAAATATGTTATACCACCTAATCATTACAGGATATATTTTAAAAGAATTTTTACATTCAATAATCCACTAATATAAAGCTACCCATGACACCATATTAGAAGTAATGGAGGCTTGAATATTTTCTTGAGTTTTATGATTATTGAAAAACTTCATAATGGTTATAAATTCTACTTACGTTCCTCTATATTTCCTATTGTAAGATAGGCTTGTGGTGAAATGTCTCAACATATCATGTGGGTCCCATCAAGGATGTCAAATATTAACTTTTAGGGATCAAATTTTATCTATGAATATATTTATAACACTTTCCATCTCCCCTCCACACATAAGCTCAATAATCACTCTATTGTAAATAATTTTCTTAAGATGGAATTTATTATAAGATATATTTGAAATTATATCATAATCCAGATTCTATATTACCATTTCCTAGACCTAGAATCCTATCATTGGATATCAATCCATATATAATTTCATAATAGTAACATGTAACATAGGTGGGAATGTAAAAAAATGACACTTCAACAAAATAGATTTGTATATTCAAGGAAAAATTCATCTTGGCCTCTAAGTTCACACTATATTGGAGAATATGGAATAACCATCTTCTGATAGATGAATGAATGAGAGTTGATGGTATCTTTATTACATCTCTTTATGTTATCTCCCTTAAATCATAATAAAAATTTCCTAAATTTTTTTCATAATTATAAATCTGAAAGATCAATCTAGTTATTTATATCATCCTAATTCCTTATTGATACTCAATGTGATACTAGATATGAAAACTTCATGAAATACATTTTTAATCTATCTGTCCATTAGTAAGTATCCAATTTGTTTCCTCATAATCCATACACAACATTATTTTATATTTGGGGATCCTAAAACACTATTTTTTTGATGATAAATCTCTCCCCTTTAAGTAAGTCTATGCAGGTATCATGATGTATACTCGAAAGGCCTCTAAATTTCAAAGATGTACAAAGAAAAAGTGAAAAGGTGATTTGAACTTTTCCATGAAAGGTAAACCTATAGGATTCCCAATGAAGGTATATCAATGTAAACTAATTCCTTAGAAATCCACACTAATAACTAGATTGAGTAAAAAAGTGAAGGTGCAATACATGGAGTGCCAAGACTTTCATGTTATAGATATATCCTTAGAATATACTATGTATTCATAGAAGTAAAGTTTTGAGATATATGGGAATAATTATTGTTGTTTAATCTGAGAATTAATCTGGTATATATTTTTTATAAGATATATTGAATGGAATGTATGACACATGATTTGGTTTAAGAGTGACTCATTAATATTGGTTAACATTGTAATTTTTTTCAAATATTATCTGTTATAAATTGTACATGGATTGTATAAAATGATTGATGTAACTAAGAATGATAAATGTTATAATATGAAACATATATAGGTATGGAAACATGGTTAATATTTCAATTTATAAAATAGCATTTAAATCTAGTAAATATCAATTATCCTTCATTCTTTGTGAGTATTTGATGCATTTACTCTTTTTGAATGTAAGGGGTGATGTATACCCATGTATCATATAAAGGAACTTATTATTTACATTACTTTTATTTAAATGTAATAGTGTGGGTTATATGATAATGCCCGTATCTATTCATATATACCATTATCAGTGCCCCATTTTAGATGCTTTACGATGTTTATGTTTTCTGTGATGATTTGTGTATTTCCCATGATGGTTTCATAGATTGCATATCCAAATTTTGAAGGATGGGAAATATTGAAATTTTATGAGAGTTATGTTGTGCTCTATTTTTCCTTCTCATTGTACATTTTTTGAAATTACACACCTATATACATACACTTCATACATTTTTTGAATTTACATACACCTATAAACATGCATACACATTGTTTAAAAAACTACATGATGCATAAACTTGTATGCATGAATTATGTATACAGTCACATTTTTTAAAAAGCGATATGCATACATGTACTCATAGTTGTCTATATTTATGTTTATGTAGGTGTATGCATCATAGAGTTGAATTTACCTATAGACGTAAACATACATGCACATATAGTTGTCTATATTTATGTGCTTATACCCTAAGATTACACATGTTATTTGAACTACCAGATAATTTATTTAAATAATGGAATGAGAGGAATCAACTAAAAATAAGTAGGAAATTTATAAAATAGTTATTTCATATTGATTCCATTTGAAAATATCAATCCCCCTCACAACTGAAAAATAGTGACCCCTCATAGTACCATGATAAAAAATATATATATGTGATTATATATAGTATTTAGATATTGTTTCATTTGGATACTTTTAATGATTCCATGTAGTGTTGGTACATCTATTGGTATAGTTTTTTAGTTGGGTTCAATTACACCTATACACATGCTGATTTTAATATGTCAACTTTTTCTGATATTTTATTTCATATTATTTACAAAGGAATTTAGAACATGATATTGTAGGTTATACATACATGCTGGTCCTTATGGATAGTTGTTTTGCTGGGCTAAAAATATTTTTTGGGCTGATGTCTAAGACCTACTACCAGGATCAAAATATTTCCATTACTTTGAAGTTAAAAGACTCACAGAAGAGAGGGTTGTCAATGTATGATCAAGTGGAGGTTTGTATGTGATTCTTATTTTTCTAGATTAATTGGTTTAGTGAAGCATTTTTATGGAGTTCTTTATTTCTATCCATGAAATATAGGAGGCTAGATGGGTATGTGTTCGATGTAAACTATGAGATCAATGTTGCTTATATAAATCTGGGAACTAATGCTTCCATGCTCTCATGTGTGCTACCAATTGGGAGTTGGAAATATGATGAGTTATTATTTTATGCCATTTTGTGAGCTCAAGGTGGAGTGGATTGGTTTTTTGTGTGGCGTCTTGGCCTTCCCTAGAGGATTTCAGACATTGTTTCTTCTCATAAATTCCACTACTAGATCTGGTTCGTGTTGCTGATGTACAGATCAAGTTGGTAGGGTCAGGTGATGTGTCTTTTTTTTATGTTCACCACTAAAAATTGGAGCTAAGACACATGGTTTTTTGTGTTCTATATGAGTTTTAACATGGTGAAATCCTACTATATTTTTTTCTAGAAACTAGTGGGTGTAACCATAGTTGCAAAACATGGAAATAGACCATGTGTTTTTTCTTATTCTGGAAACTAGATGATATAGACAGGGTTGTAAACTCATACAGTAGACCTATAGCCATGGTTTCAACTATGGTAGTAGGTCTACTACCATAGTTTACAACCATGGCTATAATTTTTCATTTTAGAAGCTATGTCCACGATTTCTGACCATGGATATAGGCATACTACCATAGTGGAAATTGTGGCTATAGCCCTATAGCCACAGTTTGAAATCATGGCTATAGTTGTGGCCCTATTTCCATAGCAATAGGAGCCATAGTTCACTAAACTATGCCTATAGCCTTAATTTCTAGTAATGAAAATAGAAACCAAAACCAAACCACTACTGTAACCTCAATGTGACCTAAGGTCACTCAACACATCCCACAACTACAACCTAAACCACCTAAACACTATCCAAGGAAAAGCAAAGGTGAATCTAACCCTAAAATAAAAACATGAAATGCTTCATACACTAAATAGTGTATGTATAGTGAGAGAAAAAATGGCCACTATGATTTCACCAAAGATTTTGTGCAATTAATTTAAGAAGGAAATTTATTTATACTAGTTTGAAAGATAGTAAAGAAATAGGTTTTTTCTAGATTATGTTTAATAATCCAAGTAATGTGTAAACCCTATTTCATAAAACCAATCTAATTATTTAAGGATACTAAGGTGAAGTAATTTGTTTTTTGACAAACACTTTAAATAACTTTTATATTAAATAAAAATTATCACTTTAGAAATACTTATTTAAAGATCACACATTTCATAAAAAATAATATTAAAAAAAACATGTCCAAAATCCTTTTGAAAGTCCACACACATGCACACACACAATGTATAAGTTAAAAAAAGTCAATCAAAATTCATTATGTCAACAATAAACAAAAACAAGAAAAAAGTAAGTAAATAAATAATGGTACCACCAACAAATCATCTAGAAATAGAAAAGGAAGACAAAGGTATCGCCTATGTGAAATGACCAATCAATTTATTAGTGTCATGGGCTCTACCTGTGATAATTTACTAGAATTTTACAAACATGGAATAACCTTCCAGTATACGTTTCATCCTAAAAAAATCCATATAACTAGCCTACACCTAGAACTCATCATGGGAACACCCAATTTATTCATATTTTGCACTATAGGGGGCATTAATAACATGAAACTACCTTGTAAAATATAATTCTGGACTTCCCACTTAGTTACCTGGGTTCCCATGACTAATAAAAAGTGAGATTGAGAAAAAAATAAATTAGTACAACCAATACAACCAATATAAATCCTAAACAATAATCTCACCCTCACCACTATCTAACTTATAAGAAAAAACCCCTAAGATCAATCACTAAATCTCTAAAGACATCAAACATAAATCATAAAGGAGAAACAAAACAAAATGGCATAAAGAGGGTCTTACACACACCCACACATTTCAAAAAATATTGAAAGTTCCAAACATAAATTCTTGAAAATAAATCTTGATTAAAATTCCTTTCCCTATTTTTCAAAAATCTATTTATAATAAAACTCTTAAACAACTTCCCTTAAAACAATACTTGAAAATAATTTAAGGAATCAATACCTCATTTATAAGATCTATTAAATCTTAAAAAAACACATTATAATTCATCACATGACCCAAATTAGGTCAAATACATTCATTTATCAAAAAGTATTTAAAAAAAAAAATTTAAACCCTTTACACCCTCACTTGGCATTTCAAATAACCTTTGAAAACTAGGAAAAACATTATGCCAAGTTATAATTTAATATGAAATGATTTTTTAAACCATTTAAAGCTATCATATATAATTATATTTTTACTAAAAAGTGTTTTTAAATCATCAAGAATATAATGAAATTCAAAATAAAATAATATCATAAAAACACCTACCTCATACAATTGAAAATAGAGCTAGAATGATTCAAAATTCATGTCCTTTAATAGTTAATTCCCAAACAAGGAAGAAGAAAATACATGTGTAACACCCCGACCCAACCCATTGGCTTGGGAAGGACCTGAGTGCCACTAACATTAGGTGATGTCCCCTATAAACCAAAGGATTGTAATAAATTCCATGGTCTTGACCAAACATAGGGGTCAATTTTACCCTAAATACATACCACGTGTAATATACGAACTCAAAACAACTATATAAACCTGATGCATGATAAAAAAATAGAAATACAATTATGTAAGAAAGCATAACCAAAATCAGAGTGGAAATAGTTAAAAAAAACTAGAAATCTACATCATTGAAATACCCAAAGACACCAAAAGAAACCCAATCACTGATGTGGTGCCATGACTAACTCCACTGTAAAAAATATACAAGATCTAACTCCAAAATGACAAGACTATAGTGTCATGGTGCTCTACTATTAAAGTAAGAGACCGTTCCCTTACCTGTATCATTGTAAAAAATGTCTTTATATGCACTAGAATACATATTCAAGGGGTGAGTATATTGACTCAGTAGAAAATCCCCAAAAGTTCTCACACATGACATTAGGACAAGAAAATATTAGATAAAAAAGAGTGGAATTATAAAACAGTCATTAAAGATATCTATATAATTATATAGTTATAAATTTCACATTGTGAAGGTCTCCCATTTCATGAATACATACCCATGAAACTCACACCCAATACATGTCTTGTCAACACATTCCCACTGAACATGCTATACTCATGAGCATTATCCATCCCTCTAGACCAAATCCATCAATGAGTAGTAAAATCATTTAATTCCAAATTGACCCTATGACCAAGTCCAAATTGATGGGACCCTTTCCATGTGCATCATAAACTCAAACACCCATTTCCATCCTAGGTTCTCACACCCATTTTTTTGAAATAAATTTCTCATTTTATCATTTCATAAAACATGTTGTGGGGAAATCCTATTATCCATAACTTCAAAATCCTATAAATCAAGGAGAAATATAAGGGTTTTTCATTAAGAAACAAAAACAATTTATCTTTAAAAATCAAGCCTTCAAGTTCCAGTAATAGTGTATAGAGAGACAATACATCTACCTCCAAAGTACTCATCACAAAAAAATTATTCCATGACTCATAGATCTGGGCTCCCCTTAAATTTCCTTTAACAAACCCTAAATATGATTCATTAAAACATGTCTTAACCCATATATACAGACCATAAAACCTTGGTCTAGGGTTTCTTTCAAAAGAAAAATGATGATATTACTAGGGATAAAAGGAACCAAAACCATTACCATTGATTTCCTAGGTTCGATGCTTGAATAATTGATGAATTCAGTCTCTAGAAGGATTTGGATCAACAAAATCACATAGAGAGATCCTAAGGTTAAAATAAAAAATAAGAAATACTAATTAGAACCAAAGGGGACTAAAATTTAAAGGGATGGATAAAAATATATGAATTAATTCTATGAAATAAGAGTTCACACCATGAATCTTTAGGATAGTGACATGTGTCAAAATATGTGACTCCTCACATAAAAAATTCAAACTCATTCATGCCTTTAATAAAATTCAAGACAACTACCCAGAAACCATTAACACTGTGAATTCATCATTCACACCTTGAATCGACTCCTACATCTAGATTATATATTATTATCTACTTTCTCCTTTGAACACTTCCATAAATTCTACCCAACCCATATAAAATCAAAATGAATAGTGTAAAATTGGGATGTACCTCAAATTGGGGGTGTTACATTCTTCCCACCATTGAGATTTCCATTCCCTAAAATCATACATACATCAATTATTTGGAATAGTTTTTGTCCATTGATTTAACATATGGTTCTCTCATTCCTAAGTCTATTCTTGCATCTTACTATGTTTCCACAAATACCAAATATATCAATCTATCATGAAAAACCTTATCTTTCCAATCTATAATACAAATCATGGTGTGCACAAAAGTCACATTAGTCTCCAAAGTCACATATCCCAACTAATCACATGGTCATGACTCAGTTAGTATTTTTTAATTGTAAAACCTGGAAAAAATTATAAATCAAACTAAATCTTGGTTGTACAACTAACTGATAAGAAACATTTCTAATTTGTTCCAGAATTTTAAAGTTTCCAATATATCAATGAGCTAACTTACCTTGATTACCCAAACTATAATTCCCAAACCTTTGTGAAATGTTAGAATAAATGATGATACATATCAAACAATAGTGGTCAATAATGATGATCTTCATAAGATTTATGATGAATATGTTTGGTCTCCATATTTTTCTTGATCATATATATCTTTTCAGTAGTCTCATGGACTAGACTTGGTTCAATTAATGAAGTTTCCCCAGTCCCAACCCAATATAGTGGAGAACATCATGGATTCTCATATAATGCCTCATATGGTTCCATGTGTATCATAACCTGATAAATTTTATTTTATGAAAAATTAAATAAATGAAGATGGTCTTCCCATGAACCACTGAAGTCCATCACACAAGATTTGATCATGTCCTCTAAATTCTGAATTGTGCACTCTGATTGGACACAAGTTTGGGGATAATATGATATGCTCATGGAAAATTTAGTTCCAATGGTCCAGGTTAGGGTGTTAAAGGTGTGTTATAGTTTGGTTTCTATTTATTTATATTTATCTATCTAGAATTTAAACTTTTAGGTTTACTGGTAGTTGTTAGAGGTATTGTTTTAAGGTAATAGGATGGGCATGCAACAATATTTTATTATAGGCGAGGGTTCACAACATTATTCCTTATGTATTGTCATGAAATTTTAGGAAATATATACCTATTGACTACTCATTGATTCATATCATGACCCATAGGGTCACACTATGAATTGGATTTTGGATAGAGGAACCATCCTTTGACATAAGGGTGTCATGTAGTGAACACTATGGTCACACCATGAAGGTCCTGAATATGGAAAACTAATTATAAATTAATTCTTAGATTCCCTTAGAAACCCTTTTTGACATTCCCCTTAATTCCCTTACACCTAGGTCAGACCTAGGCAATAGGAGAGGCTCCGCTTTGGTTATTTTGATCATGTCATCCCATCTCTTGGTAGATTAAATAACTATTCATTGGAATGGTTATCTCTTAGTTATTTTAATCCTATTCTATCTCTAAAAGTCTTATTCTCCTTGATTTATTATTCTAGAACTTTGGCATGATGAATTTTGGTTTTTTTACATAGTTTTTTGGTGTGAGAGGGTTGATTTAGGTGGTGATTCTTGGAAATTGGACTCCATTACACTTGAAGTATAAAGTCCTTACCATGTTATGACTTTTATATAAAGATGTATGATTTTATCAGTATGTGGGTATGTGTGTGGCCTAGTGATAACTCTACAATGTGATATGATTAGCATGTGTATTCATGTGTGGCCTAGTGAAAACTCAGTTGTGTGATTCTAATTAGCACGTGGATACATGTGTGGCCTAATGAAATATCTACTTTTGGATGGTATGTTGATATGTGAAAGTTGTTTTGATTATATTATGGATATCCATTGGTGAGATGGTTGAGTCTTGGAATGATATGTTCGACTTGTTCTAGTTATATTATCACTATCCACCAATGAGATGGTTGAGTTGTGGGATCAAATGTGTGACCTAGTTCTATTCATATGCGACTATAAATCAATGAGTCAATTGAATTTTCAAAAAAAGTGATACACTATCCAAATTATATGATTGGATTGATATGACATATCTTTCATCATGACATTGAAGTAGGTAATATCGGGGTTTGTGGAAGCCTAGTTAGAACACAATGACCTAATTAGTTTTATGTTTGCTTATGCTTTTATTTTTTATTCATTGAATACATATTTATATATACATGTTACACTTATGTTAAGGATGAGTGGATGGTGTCTTGGTAGGTTTATACTCACACCCTACATGGGAATCTCGATGAACATTCATACTTTATGACCATATATCCAATTAAGGTAATGGGAACTATGTTGGGAAGTTGAGTAGGAGGAATATGGTGGATCAAGGTGATATTAGGACAGAGTCTGGGATATTTGTTGTTATTACATATTTATCATTTTCTTATCTTTTAGTTATTCTGGTATATTAACCCAATGCATGTGGGGATCCTAATTAATTGATAGATAATTCTTATATGCCATCTTATTGTAGAATTGACATTGTTTTCTTTTGATGCTTCTACTGTATTATTTATGGTATTATATTCATTCAGTATTTTATTATTTGTTTCCATTGTACTTGTGATTGCTGTTCATCTACTACCGAGGGAATATTCTCCCCATGATGCTACCCAAACCCTCACCATTAGTTGGAAGCCTCTATCATATGGGGTGGTGTGCGTGAGGTCATGTAACCCTCTATCATGGATAGAGTGATTCAGGATAGAGTGTTACAAAATTCTATTAGAGATCATGTCTTTTTTTTATGATGTGGAGATTGGAATAATGAAGATATGATGTTCATAAATTGAGTAGGGGAATTATACTTGTTCAGGAACAACACTTATGTAGTATACCTCTGAGTTACTTGGGAAGTGAGGTTGGTTTTATCAGTTGTGTGATATAGTTTCATGATATTCCATGGGTATTATTGTGTTTTTAGAGTTTATGGGATTTTCTCTTAGCATGACTAGTAAGAGTGGGTGAGTTCATGCATCATGGATATACACATTGTTTCACATTCCATGTGCTTATTGTATATGATTATTATAAATTTTTATATATGTGGTTGATAATAATATGCAGGTATACTGATGGTCTTAGGAATTTGGTAGTTAAGGATGGGTATTCCTCTGAACCTTGTTTAGAATCTTAGTTTCAGTTTTATAGTGTTAGAATATACACACTAATTGATTAATATTGGTTGGTTTAAGTTATTAAAGCTGATTCTGAGTTTTATTCTAGAATTTTTGAGATTATACCTAGACAACATCTAGTTGTGCTACCTAGGGACCCAGGTCTAGAGGTTCATGAGGTGGTATATTCTCTTTTTATACATCTAGATGTATAGGAGGGTGTAAAAGTAAATGATCTAGTAGTTTTTCTAGTAGTCTAAGTAGTAGAGCGGCTCCAACCTAGGGTTTTCTATTTAGTAATGATTCAGGGCGGATGAGAACATAGGGTTGGTCTAACAATAGTGGTTTTTTATCAAGACTTTCATTTATAAAATCATCATTTATTCCAGGGTATAGGAGGTCCTTAGGACATAGTGTATTGTATAGAGATCATCAAATGAATCTTTGATCTGGTTGAAACTCCTGATGATTGTAGGGTGAAGTTAGCATCTTATATGATTTAGGGACTCGTTTGGAGATGGTGGGGTATAATAACCCAGAAGAAGAGGCATGAGGTTATGATAAGGGCGTCCTTCAAGGAACAATTTTTTAAGGTGTTATTTCTAGATAAACTAAGGTTGGATAAATCCTAGGAGTTTATATACCTTCATTAGGGAGTGAGTCGATGGCCAGTTATGCCGCTCGTTTTATAGAGTTGCTACTTTTTTCACCTTTTCTTGTAGGGAATGAGTCCCATAAGGTCTGAATGTTATTTTTTTTATTAAAACCTTATTTGAGGTTCGAGGTGAATATATTTGACCCAAAATCATATCTAGACATGTTTCACAAGGTTATCATGATGGAGAATGGTCTAAAGGAAGATAATGAAGCATAACTTATTCCCATTTTAGCCGAACAATGAATGGTGTTTCTAGTGGAATATTGGGTGGCTAGTCTAGTAATAGGAATATGAGAGTCAAGAATATGATCTATGGTGGAAATAGGCATACAAATCTGTGTAGGGGTTCTTTAAATAATTTTGTGGGAGGAGGTCCTCCTTGGTTTTTCTAATACAAGCATATGGGGAATCACTAAAATTTCTATACTAAACTTCCCAAGGAATTCCATCAATGTGGTAAGATGATGCACCTATAATGATTCTACTCAAAAGTGTTGTAGAGGGATTTAAGAAAAGGAACTAGACAAACACATTTATAAAGGGATTGGTCAGGGAGACCTCAGACTGATATCCATGATACTATAGGAAGGTCGGCCCATTAAACAAGCTAGGGATCTCAGTAATAGTTACAAACTATGCAGGATTACGTGGCCCAAGTGATCCAGTGACTATAGGGGAAAGGTCATGGTTATGATGTAGGTAGAGTTTATACACTATATTAGGTTCTATCCAATATAATAGAGGGACCTTCACCAATGAGAGGTATGGTTCTGATTACATCTATACCTTTTAATTTTCTTGTTTGATATGTGAGATTCTCACTCATTAATTTCTTCTCAAGTCATTCTAGTTAAGAATTATTAGTAAATTTCTCCCTATGATTTTTATCCCTTGACTCTCCACTTGGAAAGATGATAGATCAAATCCAAAACTACCCAAAAAATCTTATGGTGGCTGTGGGATAAAGACGTCAATGAGTTTTACTAATTTTGTAGATGAAGAGTTTTGATTTCATCTTTGGTATGGACTGACTAAAAAATTTTCAAGTTCACATATGCTGTTATCATAGGTGAGTCTCCTTTACCTCCCTAGAGGTAAATAAGTATGTTTTTACTAGAGAGTGCGACTTGGTATCATGAAGGATGGGACTGGATATTAGATAAACCAAGACCATTATGGTGTACACGACAAGCCTGTTCCTTACAGTGAGTCAGGTAACCATTCCATCCACACTTTCTTCTATGGTGGACTATTACTAAGAGTCATTCTGGAGGATTTATGAGGACTTACTCTTGACATGGTAATTGATTTTGAGATTGAAATCATTCCAGGTACTCAACCAATATCGATACCTCTCTATCATATGACACCAAATAAATTGAAAGAGTTAAAAGTGAAACTCAGGGACTTAGAGGGGAATGGGTTTATTTAGATGAGAACTTCTCCTTGGGGTTATCTTATCCTATTAAATAATAAGTTATATGGTAGTATATATTTATGTGTAAATTACTAAAATCAAAATTAGACTATAGTTAAGAACAAGTATCCACTAATGATAATAGATGATATGTTTGATTAGTTAATGAGATTGTGATGGTTCTCCAAGATCAACTTGAAATATTCCTACTATCAACTTCAGGTTAGGGATAAGGATTTACTGAAAACAATATTCATAATTAGGTATGGATTGTATAAATATCTTTTGATTCCATTCATTTTGATAAATTAACTGATAATGTTCATGTCTCTCATGAACTAGATTTTTCATCCTCACCTAAACTATTTTTCTGTTCTGTTTATCAATGAAATATTATTATACTCATGAACCCAAGAGTTACATGATATACATTTGGAGATTTTTTGGAGTACACTTTGAGCACAATGTCTCTACACCAAGTTCTCAAATTTTCATTTCTTGATCTAAGAGGTACACTTTATTAGATATGTGATCTCCAAAGAATGGATATTGGTTTATTTAAGGAAGTTGGAAGTAGTTATTTCATGGGAATGAGCTATGAATGTGTTTAAGATTAAAATTTTTATATGGTTGGATATATACTACAAGAAGTTAATTAATGACTTCTCTCATTTGAAAGTTCCTATGACTAAGCTGAAAAATAAGAGAGAAAAGTTTGAATGGATGAATTAGTATGAAGAATCATTCCAAGAACTGAAGAAAAGTTTAACATCCTCTCATATTATGATTCTTATAAACTATGTATTGAGTTTATAGTATACTGTGATGCTTTAGAAGTTTTCTTGGGGGTGATTGTGATTTAAGAAGATTAGGTAGTCACTTATGGGTCTCGTCAGCTATAACCCCATGAATAAAACTACTTTATAAATGACATAGAGTTATCTTCTTTGGTTCATGACTAGAAGTTTTTGAATAATTATATTTTCTATGAGAGATTTTTCATTTACATAGTCCAAAAAAATTAGTGATATATTTTCTTCCAGTGAGACTTAAACTTGCAACAAAGGTGTTGGGTTGAGTATTTTTAGACATTAAAATTTGAGATGGTGTATTCCCCTATAAAATAATTTTTTTGTACATGATATCAATAGAAAGATTAATGAACATAGGATATAAAAATATGAATAGGATTGGATGTTGATAAGCTTATTATCGTATTAGAAAATGGTTGGATCTAAGGATCAAGGTATGGTAACCTGTGCTACCTTGGTCATTAATTCATCATTTTTGGACTAAGTGAAATATATACAAAAATATAATTTTTACCATCATGTTATGTGTGAATGAATTATGGGAGAACAATCCATTCCAAGGTGTTCCTTGGATAGAAAAAAAGTGATTCACATCAATGGTAGGGTGCTAATTCTTACTTTTATGGGTGAGAAATTGATGAGGTACTCCTATTCCTCACAATGGTCCATGCATCCGAGATCTACCAAGATATATCACGACATCGGGAATCACTTTTGGTGTCTAGGTATGCAGAGGTATATTGTAGGGTTCATTACTCATTGACATATCTATCAGAGGATAAAGGTAGACCATTAGTGGCCAGGAAATTTACTTCAACATATTTTAGTGCTGGTATAGAAGTGGGATGAGGTGACTATGAATTTTTTTATTGGGTTACCTAGGAACCCAAGGGGTCAAGATTTAATGTGGGTTATGGTTGATCATTTGATGAAGGTTTCACTTTTATTACCTATTTATGGTACCCAATTAGTGGATGAATTAGGTAGATTGTATGTTTGGGATATTGTATGATTTTATAACATACCTGTAAGTATTGTATCAGATAAGGATGCATGTTTCACATCATGATTTAAGTAAGGCATATAGAAGGTGATGTGGTCTCAACTAAATATGAGTATGAAATATCATCAAAAGACTGACAGACAACAAGTGAGGAAAATCCAAATTTTGGAATATATTCATAGAGCATGTGTTATTGATTTTGGTGGATCATGAGTCAAACATCTGTCCTAGGTAGAGTTTATGTATAATAATATCTTTTAGACATCAATTTATATAGCTCCTTTCAAGGATATTTTTGGTCGGCCATTATTCTCATCACTATATTGTCTTGAATTGGAAAATTCAGCAGTTATTGGACCAATTGTGGTGTAGTAAATTTCAAAGCAGGTATAATTAATTCAAAAATTAGTTTTTACCACTAAAATTTGGTATCCTTTGTACAATAATCAAATATAACAACCATTGTATTTCACAGTGGGTGACCATGTGTTCCTATAGGTTTCACCCCAATTAGGGCGTCAATGGTTGAGGATATAGGGAAAGATAGATCCACAATTTGTTAGACCATTTGATATCATGGAACATATCAAAACAGTGGCTTACTGATTATATATTTCTTCACAAGATAGAGGTATGAATGATGTGTTTTATATATCAAAAATCTATAAGTATAAACTTGATCCTGTGAATTTTATTAATTGAGAGGATTTTGAGTCTAAGGAAAATTATTTGTTTAAGGAATATCTGGTGTGGATCATAAACCAAATTAAGAAAGTATTATGAGGAATTATTGAACCACTCATTTATATTTTTTGGAATCATGGGTGAACCCAATAAGATAATTGGGAGTGGGAGTAGGATTTATGGGCACAATGGCTAGATCTATTCAATTAGAACCCTTAGAAATGCTTCTTAGATATGAGAAGACCATAAATGGGGAGTTTTTAATTACTTTTGGATTCTTCTCAATGATAATAGTCACTTATAGGGGGTGTTTGTAACACCCCAAACATATTTTAAGGGATTTTTACTATTTTTTTCAATTTATTTATATGTATCTTTCTGGATTGTAGACATTAAAGTTAATCAGAAGTCATTAAAGGAAATTTTTTTAGGCAAGAGGTTGGGCCTACAATAATTTTCTACTGAATGTGGGTGTTCATGGCATGAATAATTATGTCTTGCCATTAAATATCAGGAAAGGGATTACTGGGGACTTCTGGAAGATTCACAATGCACCCCATAATTTCTCTTAGTGAATTGGATTTTAGACAGAGGAACATAAACTTTGATAGAAGGGCATCACACCATGAACACTATGTTCACTACATGAAAGGCCCAAGAATGGAAAATTAATTTTGAATTAATTAATAAATTCCATTAATAACCCCATTTGACATTATATTTCATTCCCTTTGTCCCATATGTGACCTAGGTAATGGGAGAAGATCCTCTTTGGTGATTTGGCTCTTTTTTCCCATTCTCTTGGCTGATTCAAGATTCATTCATTGTAGCGGTTCTATCTTAGTTAGTCTAAGACTATCATAGATCTAAAAGTATCATTCTCCACGATTTCTTTTTCTTGGATGATTGTGTGATGAATTTTGGGACTGAATATAGGGTTTTTTTTGCATGGGGATTGGTTCCATGGGTGATTCTTGGAAATTGGACACCATTTCACTTGAGGTAAGAAGTATTTACAATTTTGTGAATTTTATATAAAGATGTAATATTTTATTAACATGTGTGTGTGTGTGTGTCCCACTTAGAATTATACCATGTGATTCTAATTAGCATGTTGGTGCATGTGAATCATAATGATAACACTACCATTTGATCATGATTAACATGTGGGTGCATGTGTATCCCTATGAAATCTATACTTTTGGATGATATGTTAATATTTGAAACTTTTTTGATTATATAGAGGTTATCCATCCATGAGATGGTTGAGTCATGGAATGATATGTGCTACTTTTTTTATTATATTATATATATCTGTCAGTGATATGGTTGAGTCATGGGATGATGTATGTGATCTGGTTCTATTTATATATGGAAATACATTGATGATATGGATGAGTTGTTGGGTGAATTGTGCTACTATGTATAGATTATGAAACTAAATTTATATAATATATCTTCTATCATGACATTGAATCATGCAGGAACATGGTTTATGTCATCTTATTTAGCTCACAATGACCTAAATGGTTGTATTTTTTTACTTATGATATTAATGTTTTAATCATTTCATACACCCGTATATACATATGCTACACTTATTTTAAGGACGTGTTGGTGGTATCCTAATTAATTTATAATCACACCCTACATGGTCATCTAAATGTGTATATAGAATTTATAATCAGGGATCCAGTGAAGGGAAGGGGACCCATATTGGGTATTTGAGAAAGAGGAGTAGAGTGGATCAACACAATTACAGGAAAAACCCTAGGATCTTTACTGCCATGTGATATTTATCTTATTATTATCTTTTGGTTGTTCTAGTAAATTGATCCACAACATGTGGTGATATTTAAGACTTGATAAATGAATATTGTATGCAATCTTATTATAACATGTATATTATTTCATTTTTATTATTTTTCTATATTTTTTATTGTATTATTTTTATTTAGTCATTTATTATATTCCTCTGTTGTACTTGTGATTGTTGTTTATCTACTACCAGGGAATAGTCTCTTGATGGTTCCAACCTGGAACTTTCCACTAGTAGGTAGCCTATTTCATATGGGGAGATGAGTATGAGGTCATGTGACCCTCTACCTAATACTGTGTGATTTAGATCAGAGTGTTACAAAATGGTATCAAATGATCAGGTGGTGTCCTGAAGGTTTGGGAGGATGTTGGGGAAGAGCCAAGTTTCCAAGATACTATAAATTAGTAGTTGTAGGCTATTCATGGAATGGGTAGGTCATTCAAGAAATGAATGGAATTCATGGAGTTCCATCAGGGCATGACCAGGGAAGAGGGGTGAAGGGGACTAATACCACAAAAGTTCATGGTGTAAACTGTGGTTCACACCATGACACATTTTAGTTGTGTTTTTAAAAATTAATTAAGGGGTTTATAAAGTTATAAACCCCTCATGGGGTTTCTCTCAGATTATTACATGACCATGGGAGGCCAAACCCCCTTCTACTCCTTCCAGGCCCTTCAATCTAGATGGGTTCTTGGTGGTTTTTTTCCACAATTTTAAGGTAAGATATCCTCCTCTCTTCCCATTTATCTTCCTCCTTCCATATCATTTGATTATAATTTAGATTAGATAGGGTTTGGATGTATTATTTCATCATATAATTTTGAAATCATTATTCTTGATGGGGATTTTGTATACGTCATGTAAAGGAGGTCCAAAGAGGTTGAGAATGAGCCTTTATTTGTCATTTTACATTGGTTATGTTATGACATGAATTTATTTAGGTTTTTTGGTATTTTTGGTAATTTTTTTCATTGATTAGAGTTTATATTTTCGGTTTTTACCTAGGTTTAGGGGTGTTTCTAGAGTTGATTTCACCTGATTTCTCATAATTTTGGTGCCATTAGACCACCCAGTGTGTTTGGTGCCTATTATTCTATTTTGGGAAATTGGTTTAAATTTATCAATTAATTAATTTAATGATGTTGGTTATTGAGATAGGTGTTCATGGAATTTATGGAATCAAGTATGTGATTGGGATGAATTTATAGACCATTGATAAAGGTAGGGGGCATTGGATTTACTTAATTCTCTTGATTACTTCGTGATTTTATGTTTGTGTGCCTCATTAGCATTATCTTTATATATATTTCATGTCTTGTGTGATTTTACCATAAGGTTGGGACCAAAATGAATTATCCTAATAGTCATCAGGGATCATATAGATTTCTAAATGGTTTGATTGAAATTTCTAAGTCGAATGGGCATCATAGGCCCTCCTTATGGATTGTTTGGTGGAGTGTGTGTATTTTGAAAGATAAATCAGTTTCATTTTTAAAATGTGTTTTTAAAAATAGATTTGTGCTCATTGTTATTTTAAGGGGAAAATGGTGATCTAAGAAATATGTTTTGAAATGTATTTCAAAATTGAAAAACGGGTTTTCTAAAGGATTTTATGGCATTTTTCTAAGGTCTTAGAATGAGTAAAGTAACACAAGATTACTTTTTGGAATGGTTTAAAAAGGGGATTTGAATTGGTTTCAAAAGGAAATATTGTGTGGATTGGTGTGATTTAGTTTGGTCTATTTGTAGGTGTGTGGATGATGCCCAATTTTCTAATGAACTTTGTGTCTTGTATGTTCCCCTATATTGATTTCCTTACATGTGATTCTTGATGACTGATGATGTGCATTCTATGTGTATCCCATGTGAGAACTCTATTATTTCATGGTGATGTGTGTGTTGTGTGGATACCCCTATGAGAACCTTGTTTGTGGTATCAAAGTGATGATTAGTACAGATAAATGTGACATACTCTTTGAAATATATGGCACCTGCCATCGGGACAAGCTTGTGTATGCACAGGAAAGCCTTGCCGAACAGCCAAGAAAAGGTGGAGAGATGATTTCACGATGAAGATGATGGGGAGGAGAAGTTCCAAGTAGTTAGTCTGGGTTATATGTAATGTTTGAATCCTTCGGGAACTGAATTCCCCTAAGGCCTATGGGCCATGTAATACTTATTCCTACGGGTCTTGTAAGGGTTTCACCTCACCCATTGAAAGGTGGATTATAAAAAATCAATAAAAAATGAAGGCCTTCAGGCCATTGGAGGACATACTCTTTGGAGGGTCAATATGGGTTTCAAACATGTTTGAGACAAAAGACTAGGCTTGAGGTACTAGTGACCTAGTGATGAATAGATAAGATATGAGATTGTTTGAGTACCCTATTTGCTTTTTCCTACATGTGATGATATAGACTCACTAGGTTATATGGGGATGGGCTAGTGTTCTTGACCATTATTACCCCAGAGTCTACGGATATGGGCTGATGTGCTTAATTGTGGACTCCTCAAATTCTGTGGGGATGGGTCGGTGTGCTTGACTATACCCTCCTCAGAGTCTATGTGGGTGGGTTGGTGTTCATGAATTTGAGTATTCCATGTTGTCTTGGGTTGAGGACCACCCTGGGGGTTGGGTCATGGGATAACATGACATATAGATGATGGACCTCCCTTGAGTGATAAGGGATATATTGAGGCTTAAGGATGTATGATTGTGACCTATCCCTTTGGGAAGTGGGTTTAGGTTTGGATGATTCCCCACCCCAATTCTTTCGGTACGAGTTGGATATCATCTCAGTTGGCATTCTACCTCACATATTTAGGTATAGGTTAGGTTCTGGAATGTGGTAACTTCTTCTTTCTGGTAAGGATCCAAAGCAAGCAGGGTCAGGTGTCATGGTAGCCTGATTAACACAAAACAACTTGACTTGTATGATGGTATAAAAATAGAGTGTTATGTTTCCAGGAGGGTATGTCATATGGAAATTACTACACCTTCTTATATTTATTTCATACACATCCAATTGATCACAACAACACTCAGTATTTTTGAGGTATTGGGGATACCTACTGGGTCATTAGCTCACACCCAACCTGCGTATAAGACATGAGTTTTGATGTACTTGGGTAGATATTCCTATTTTCTATCAGTACACTAGATTTTTTTTTGGAGTTGGACACTTGGTTTAGGTCTAGAAGGTTGTGAAGGCTGATTAATCTACAACATGGTATGTTATTAGTGATGTCTAGTGTTCTATTTTATTTATCTATTTGATTTCATTTTCATTTTCTACCGTTGTATGGTTTTCTACATCATATAGAGTTTTTTTATTTCTTTTTTATTTTAGACTTCATGAACCCAATTTGGGTTCCTATTTATTTGTCCATAGGTTTTGGTATGTTTTTTATACATATGGGTTGTAATGACTTGAGATTTTAAATTGTTTAAATTAATACTATCTTCAATATATTATGTCAGGCACAACTCCGATCTAAGAAAAAACCCGACTAAAAAAAACATATTAAAATTAGATTAATAATATAATAATTATTAAATAAAAAATAATAATCAATTAAAATAAATATATATTATTATTTTATTGTGATTAGTATTTTAAAAAAGGATGATTTTTGAAGAACGTTTTTTTAAAAGGTATTATAATTTACCTTAATAAATTAAATTGATTACAATTAAAATTTTATTATAATATGTAATATTTATATTTTTAACTATTATATCCATATTTAATTATTTATAAATTAATATTAAATAATATTAAAGTCAATTTGAGTTTAAAAAAAATCCATTTTTCTATAAAAGCTATTTTTTATATTTTGTATTTTCATTTAAAAGTTAAATTTATTAATTTTAGAATTTTAATTGGTAAAAATAAAATTAATTTATAAATTAGTCATTTAAATATTACCTTAATATTATTTTTTTATGATTTTTTAAAACATTTTATTTTTAGATGAATAGTGAAAAATACAGTTTTTACCAAAACTGCAACCTTTATGACTTTATAATTATATAGTAAAGATCTATAATTTTATATAACCTCTTAATTAATAACTTAAGGAATAAAATTATTAATTTAAAATATTAATATAAACTAATAAAATCTATTTTTTATATTTTAAAAATTAAGTAACATTTCATCATAATTTAAAAATTGTTTTTGGTCTTTTATATTAATTAAAAATTTCGATAGTGATATTCAGCTTCAGATTTATTTTAAATACACATAACTTATATTTGTTTTATAATAAACCAATATATACCTTAAAAGTTAATTAAATTGATAAATTTATACTACACATACATTTTAATCTTAAAAACACACTTTTTCTAAAAATGGTTTTTATGCGTTATATGCACTAATATTAAAATTAACTTTTATAACATTTAGAAATATTATTAAATAATATTATTTTATTATTTTAAATAAAAATTTAAAAATTATTTATAAGTTTAATTTTAATTTTGACCATTAAAATTAATTACCATGGTTAAAAAAAAGTTACCACGCTAAAAGTAAAAAGGGTAAAAAAGTTTTACTTAGTTTAAAAGACCAAAAATATTTATAAAATATGACTCCAAGTATGAGGATGAGATTTTTATTGGAAAAAACTATTTCCATAAATTATTTTATATTTTTTATCTTTTAAACCTTGAATAGTGACATACCATGATTGAAATGTAATGGGTACTTCCAAAACTACCTTTCTCTTCACATATGAAAGTAGATCACATGCACCACTTCATACTATAAAAAAAACATTAAATTTCATCCTAAAAAGATAAATTTTTTATGTTCCTAGAATACTCTCTCAATTTATTATGCATCTGGTGTAACACCTCAAGCTTCCACGATACGCTTCTCTTTGAATAATACAGTAGCGTGTGTTGTACGTAACTTCAAGTTCTAACACACACCACAACCAATCAAACTAGCTGTTATGAATAGTAATACTCGTATTTTGAAATTTTATAAATCTTATATTTCAAAATGGAATTCATTTTTTTATTCAGAATATCAAAATTATCCTAGGGTGAAATTTTGGTACTTTTCGGATAACTTTTATATTTTGATGAATAGTGAAAATTACTAAATTTTAATTAAAAACAACTTTTTTAATCAAAATAATTAATAGTGATAAATTATGAATTTGAGCTGTTTTAAAGTATATTTAGAATATATTTTTACCATATAATACAATTTTGGTCATTGGACATAATTTCACAATTAAACCAGACATAAACAAGTGTCAATCTTTTGATAGTTATTATCTCTTAAAAACACGCTTTTTGTTTTAACAACGAGAATTAATTTTAAATTAATTTCTGCCAATTATGTGTTTTGAATTTGGAAAAATGGATTCTATATTTGGAATCAGGGTGTCCAAATTGTGTAAATAGGTAACTTTTATTTTTATACATTTTGAATAATTACTTCGGTAAATATTTTATTTACCATGGTTATAGGGTAAATCCGGTAAATAAGGGTAAAAAAATAATATTATAATAATAATAAATTACTCTAAAAAATGTCCTAACCTTATTGGTTGATACATTTCCAACCATGGGCATCTTTGGGATGTTTTTTGGACCCCATGGAGCCACTTGTAAGTGATAATGACACTATATTAATTAAGTTAAAATAAATACAAAAATGACATAAGCATATATCTTTTAGAAAAACAATTTTTACATAGGGTTATATATGTTGGATTTTTTAATATAAATATTCATTAGAAATATAAAAATATTTCCTACATAATGGTATTTTATTTATAATTTTTAGACATTTAATAATTAATATTATTTATGACACAATAAGGGTGCAGTATTTTCCTTATTAATGAAAGAATCAAATAATTGGTATTATAAATGTTACAATTAATATAATTTGAAAGTTTTGATGACATCCATGACTTTTATTGATTAATATTACATTATAGGATTTCTAAAATTAATTTTTTTCGAATTAATAATGTTGTTAAGACTTTAACAAAAATCAATTATTGAATAGTGTCAAAATTGACATAAAAGAGTTTGTAAAACAAATATTATATTATTAATTTATATTCAATTCCTAAAAATCTAAGGTTTGGACAAGAGACTTATATCATGATAGGTGTATCATTATTTGACCACTTGGGGGTTTCTTAGAGGTATATAGTAAGTTTATTAACTATATAATATAAAAATACAAAGTGACATGGTAAGTGTCAAACTAATTAACTAAGAGTTAAAACTAAAACATAAGGTTAATATAATGACCCAAACCTATCTAAATTATATTGGTTGAGTGGTTTTTGACCAATACCCACCTTAACCTTTAAATAATATACTTTTTAGCCATTAGAAACTGAATATTAATTTATTATAAAATAATATTTCTAGATTTTCCTAAGGTGCCCCTCCTCCCCCTTATAAAAGGACACCACTTCTAACCAATTATTCACACTTTCAAAGCCTTTTGGTTCGGCCAAACCCTGCCCAAATACTCTTTCAACTTCCATAACTTCATCCTAGAGGACTTCCTTTCGTCATAAATCCAACCTAAGGAGACCTTTTGATCAAATCAAAAGGAAGAATCCGAAGAAGAGGTAATGATTTCACCACCCCTTTTCAAGTTCCTTTCTTCTTCCACTTCTTCTATCTTTGTTATTCCCATTCTAAAATAATAACTACAGTATATTATATATAATATGAAGTTATTATAAATATGGTACAACCATATTCAGTATTCTACCCATCCTTTGAATTACATGTCACCATACATGCGTATGTACGGCTTACCGTCTCCACGTCGTGGTGTAATTGTTATTCAATAAATTATTATTTGGATGGGTATAATAATGATGTGTAATTCATGTAAATAATAAATATAACATGATAATTATTCTTTATATATGATATACCATCCAATTATATATTATTTTAATATCAAAATAATGATATTGTCGCTCGTGCATACGTACGGACTACCGTCTCCACGAATGCGATGAGATTCATTCCCAATTGTATCCATTCAAGACTAATTCTCATTTGATGATTAAAAGTAATGTTTAATAACTCTATATAATTCTAGATATGAATAAGATACAACCTATCCATAACAAACATGACTTATGTAACAAAACATATAAAAGAAAACGAGTAAGTTAACACCCGAAACGATGATAATACTAAAGTATTATTAACAAAGAATTATTAGAAGATCATATATGATATCATAATTATGTATATGGTTATTGTATAATTTAATAAATTTTTTTTAACTATTATACAAGAGGTTAACATACCATCGACTAAAGAAAAGTACGAGGTAAGGGTTTATTTCGCAATCTCTTCATTATCCGAGGTAGTTTATACGTAATAATCTACTAGGACTTCTTTATCGTCCACATCCATGTTTCATAAAAATGTATTTCAAAACATTTTTACAATTTACTAGAATATGGTTTAAATTAATTTATACCCTTTTTTGACTTTTTATAAGAGGTTTATAAAGGAATCTTTCCGTCTTTTTCCAAACAAATTCCTTTTTAACCTTTTTGACAGAATTAAGGTAAGAATGTTTTTTTAACTTATACAGCGAGTGCGACTATTTTCCACCATTATAAAATCGTCGAAACTTACCTTAAAAGATTATAAGAAAATTTTCAAAGTAAATGTTTTATTTTATAATTATGTGACTTTTAAATGATTAAAAAAAGAGATATTTCTCTCAAATAGTTTCGATTTCATCTATGTCAACATCCTTTGATGGATTTTAAGCTTATTTGAAGTTTATTTATTATGATACAAAACTTCCATATTGTATTGAAGGTTTTGTGATATTTTTGACTGTGGATGTGTTATTTTTACACCATTCATGGTTTATGGAGAAAGTATTGACATTTCGTATGCTAATTTTAATACGAATGTTTATGTTATGTTTAAACCTGTTCATATGAGGAATGCATTGGACTTAATATGTGACGGGTGGAGCCCACTATAGCTCCTCGATGCATCGGTAGGTATCATGAGACAAACTAGTGTCTTGGCATTTGGCCTTGACAAAATCTTATTTGTAGTCTTGGCACGAGGCCTTGACAATGTGGTTATGATAGTCTGGCATTATGCATTCCATCATTATGAAAGTGGTTATTGATATTGAATGTGATTATTCGACTAGTAGAATATCCATGTGAATAAGTATATGGAATTATTTCATTTTATTTCTTCCATATTATGCTGAAGTTCAAGTTTTAAAAGGCTTTTGTTTTAGTTATACATTGCCTTAAATGTTTATTCTTATTTATGAAAGTTTCCGCTATATTGTTATCCTTACTAGGCATTTGAGCTCACCCCTTTCTATGTTTTATTTTTCCCAGGATGTGAAGAAGTATTTTATGAATTACCTTCAGGGATAATATGAGGGGATAAGAGTGTGGAATATAGAGACTATATTGTTGTATTTTTCATTTTATGATGTAATGTAAAATTTATGAATGTATCTAGTTATTCCAAGAATACTAAACTAATCGGTCTTTCGAGACTTGATCTTTCTTATGATCATGCCAATGTTATATAATAATGCACTAACTCTGGGTATCTGGGGTCAGAGCATTACAATTGGTATCAGAGTAAGTTTAGTACAAACCTTGGAAGCTAGATTTAGATAAACTCTGATTAGAGCACATAGACCTAAGATGGAATTTGAGTATTATTATAGAAGAACTTCCTAGAATTTTGGTATTGTAGAGATTTTGGGAGTTTTCTGAGAAATAAATCCTTGTCTGGATACGAGCAGGTAGAGGCGGCTCTGACATAGATGTACCTAAGGGTAAAACCCAAAAACACTGCTTTGAGCTAGACTCGAACGAGAACTGGTGCACGACAACGGGCCTTGCTGCACTCTTGGTTACGACACTCTCGGGGGATATGCTTAGGATAAATATCATTTTCTTTAAAAATCATTATGAAGGGTTTATGAGTATATACTTCCTCAAAGAATATTTTTTTTATGATTATGGATTATATCCATAAATAGTTCAACCTTTGTTAAGTGTTTTATAAGTATGGAATTATGTATTTTGATTCATAAACTGATCTAGTTTATGCTATTGTTTAGAAATGGAGCCTAGTGGAAGAAATGGAAACCATATCAATGCACACACTCCATGTAGGGATTTCCATCCTACTCAAGATAATTATAGTGGAGCTGGTGATGCAACTGGTGCTGATCAGCTAATCACCATACTGGGAAAACTCACCCAGGTTATGAATAATAACCTTACCCATATGGAGAACCCTGATCCACAGTGTGGAGGATCAATGTTAGATCTCTTCATGAGGCAACAACCACCAACGTTCAATGGGAGTACAAATCCCTTAGTAGCTGAGCAATGGATAAATTCCCTAGAGAAAATATTTCAGGCTTTGGGGAGTAGTGAACGGGAAAAAGTTATCATGGCAGTTTATCGCCTCACTGGATATGCTGATCAATGGTGGACATTGATTCAAAACATGAAGGAAGATGAAGAAGTATCAAATATGGAATGGAGGGAGTTCAAAGATCTATTTTTAGAAAAATACTTTCCTCATGACCATCAAGCAGATATGGAAAGGCAATTTCTGAGTCTGAGACAAAAGGAGGATGAGAATGTCACAAAGTATAAGGCTAACTTTACAAGGTTATCAAGGTATGCTGGAGATTATATACGTAACCAAAGAAGTAAGATTGATCGTTTCTTTGATGGGTTAAAACTATTTATCCATCGAGCATTAGTCTCAAAATCATTCTCGTCGTACGAAGACATTGTCTCATGTGCTATCAAGACAGAAAAGGAATTCACTAAGTCTTATGACTTTAAAGAAAACCAAGATAAGAAGAGATCTGCTGATCAATCTGGGAATGTAAATAAGGGGAATAAGGGAAAAGTTGAATATCTATACTGTATTAAATGTGGGAAGAAACAACCCAGTACTTTCTTAAAAGGAATGGGAGTCTGTTACAAGTGTGGTGAAAAAGGCCACCAAGCTCATGATTGCAAGGGGAAGAATGAAGCTACCGATGTCCAATTCTATAATTGCAGGGATATGGGACATTATGAAAATGAATTTCCTAAGCGTCAGGATAACTTACCTCAGAAAAGGCCAAGGGATCAAGGCCAAGCTTATGCTATCACTACTCCTGAGGTAGAAGCTCTGAAAGACGTGGTGGTAGGTAATTTAATGGTTTCCTCAAGTTTATCAAATGAATTATTTTATTCTAGATCATCGCATTGTTTCATATCTTCCCAGTTTTCTAAGAAAATCAGATATTTCCAATTTGATTTAACAAGGGAGTTGTCAGTTAAAACTCCTAATGGAAGTATCATTGCAATAAAGTTTTGTGAATTAGTCCCCATTAGAGCACATAAATATTCTTTATCCGCTGATCTCATCATCATACCTATGATTGAGTTTGATATAATCCTCGGTATAGATTGGTTTTTGGACCATGATGCGAAGATTTATTGTAAGAAGAAGGAGGTTAAAATTTCTGATGATGATTTTAAGGAACACCTTATCTTTAGAGAAGAATCGTCACCACCTAATACTTATCTAGATCCACCCCCAGTAGCTCAACTAAATTCAATTATTGGGGAGGAAGAGAATGAAATGACTATGGGTGAGGAAAGGAATGTTCAAATAGAGGATGTACCTATTGTGAAAGAATATGTAGATGTGTTTCCAGAAGATTTACCTGGACATCCTCCAGAACAAGAAGTTGAGTTTTCCATTGATTTAATTCCTGGATCAAGGCCTATATCGAATACCCCTTCTAGAATAGCCACTGTAGAATTGGTTGAACTAAAGAAACAAATAGAGGAATTGAGTTATAAGGGATTTATTCTCCCTAGTGTTTCTCAATGGGGATCCACTATTCTTTTTATTAAAAATAAAGATGGATCTATGAGGTTATGTATCGACTACAGGGAGATCAATGCTATAAAAATAAAGAAAAAGTATCCCCTACCTCGCATTGATGATTTATTTGAACAACTGCATGGATCTAAATACTTTTCAAAGACTGAACTTTGATTTGGATACCATCAGTTGTGTGTGAAGAAGGAAGACATTCCAAAGATAGCATTTCAAACAAGGTATGAGCATTACGAGTTTATAGTAATGCCTTTTGGGCTGACTAATGCACCCTCTGTATTCATGGATCTAATGAATAGAGTTTTCAAGGAATATCTCGATGATTTTGTGGTGGTATTTATTGATGATATCTTGGTATACTCTAAAATCTATGAAGATCATGAAAATCACTTGTGAATTATCCTGAAGACTCTGAGAAGACATGAATTATATGAGAAGTTTAGAAAGTGTGAATTCTGGCTTCAAGAGATTTCTTTTCTTGGCCATATTTTCTCTAAAGATGGAATCTCTGTTGATCCTTATAAGACCAAGGCAATCCCAGAATGGCCAGCACCTACGAGTATAACTGAGGTACGCAGTTTTATTGGTTTAGTAGGTTATTATCGATGTTTTGTCCATAATTTTTCCCGATTGGCTAACCAATTAACAAAGCTCACACGTAAAGGGGTTAAATTGTTTTGGACAAAAGAGTGTGAAGAATGTTTTGTAGAACTGAAGAGAAGATTATTCAATGCTCTTATATTGACTCTACCATCGATGAATGATGGGTTTGTTATTTATAGTGATGCATCAAATAAAGGACTTGGTTGTGTCCTTATGCAGAATGATTGGGTTATTGCCTATGCATCATGATAGTTGAAAATTCATGAGCAAAACTATCCTACTCATGATCTCGAGTTAGCAGCTGTGATCTTTGCTTTGAAGATATGGAGACACTACCTCTATGGTGAAAAATGTGTGATTTATACTGATCAAAAGAGTTTGAAGTATATTTTCTCACAAAAAGAACTCAACATGAGGCAAAGGAGATGGCTTAAATTACTCAAAGATTATGATTGCTCGATACACTACCACCCGGGGAAGGAAAAGAAGGTGGAAGATGCTTTGAGCAGAAAAGATCATGGAGTTTTGAACAATATGAGAATTGAAAGGGATCCAATTTTCATGGATCAAGTGAAGATGGACATGGGAATAACCATGGAAGGTGAAACATCAGTGCTTTTCCAATGGTTGCGAAACCATCTTTACTAAAAAGGATTAAGAGTTCTTAGACCAATGATGAGGAATTTCAAAAGAAGATTAAAGCTGTTAATGATGTGATATTGAGAGACTTTGTGTATAAAGTATGAATTTTGAAATTTGGGAAGAGACTTTGTGTTCCCGATATACCTGATTTAAAAAAGAAATTATTAGATGATGCTCATAGTTCCAATTTCTCTATACACCCTGGGAGCACAAAAATGTATAGATATTTAAAGGAACATTTTTGGTGGGACAACATGAAGAGGGAGATTTCTGATTTTGTGTCAAGATGTATGGTTTGTCAACAAGTTAAAGCTGGAAGGAAACAACCTGGAGGAGTCATGCAACCTCTTCCCATACCGGAGTGGAAATGGGAAAATATCACTATGGACTTTGTCATGGGACTACCAAAGACTCCTAGAAGGAACGATGCAATATGGGTCATTGTTGATCGTCTTACCAAGTCAGCACATTTTCTTTCTATAAGGGAATATTTACCACTTGAACGTCTAGGAAGACTATATATGAATGAAGTTGTGAGACTTCATGGAGTACCCCTATCGATTGTTTCGGATCGAGATCCCCATTTTACTTTGAGATTCTGGAAGATTCTTTAAAAGGCCTTGGATACTAAACTTCATTTGAGCACTGCTTTCCACCCTCAAACAGATGGACAATCGGAACAGACTATTCAAACCTTAGAAGACATGTTGAGATCTTGCTCACTTGACTTTCAGGGTATGTGGGATCAATATTTACCTCTGGTAGAATTTTCCTATAACAATAGCTTCCATTCAAGTATTCATATGGAACCATATGAAGCGTTATATGGAAATAGATGCCGCACACCAACCTGTTGTGATGACGTTGGCAAAAGAAAACTTGTAGGCCCAGAACTGGTGGAGGAAACGATGGAAAAGGTGAAGGTAATCCAAAACTGCATCAAAGCAGCTCCAAGTAGGCCGAAGAGCTATGCTGACAACTAAATAAAGGATTTGTAATTTCAGGTGGGAGATCATGTTTTCTTGAATGTATCTCCATGGAAGGGAGTTATACATTTCGGTAAGAAGGGTAAATTGAGTCCTAGTTACATCAGACCTTTCGAAATTCTAGAACAAATTGGGGATGTAGCTTACCATTTGGCAATGCTGCCAAGTCTCTCCAAAGTTCACGATGTGTTCCACATATCAATATTGAGAAAATACATGCCTGACCCAACGCATGTACTCACCTATGAGGAATTAGAACTGGAACCCGATCTGTCTTATTGCGAAGAGCCCATCAAGATTCTTGATACAAGAGAACAAGTGGTGAGAAACCGGATGACTTGTCTGGTAAAAGTTCTATGGAGAAGATGGAAGAGGCAACATGGGAACCCGAAGAGGGGATAATGTAACACCCCAAGCTTCCACAGTACACTTCTCTTTTAATAATACAGTAGCCTATGTTGTATGCAACTTTGAGTTCTAACACACACCACAACCAATCAAACTAGTCGTTATGAATAGTAATACTTGCATTTTGAAATTTAATAAATTTTATCTTTCAAAATGGTCTTAATTTTTGTATTCGGAATATCGAAATTATCCTAGGGTGAAATTTTGGTACTTTTCGGATAACTTTTATATTTTGATGAATAGTGAAAATTACTAAATTTTAATTAAAAACAACTTTTTTAATCGAAATAATTAATAGTGATAAATTTTGAATTTGAGTGGTTTTAAAGTATATTTAGAATATATTTTTACCATTTAATACAATTTTGGTCATTGGACATAATTTCACAATTAAACCGGACATAAACAAGTGTCAATTTTTTGATAGTTATTATCTCTTAAAAACACGCTTTTTTGTTTTAACAATGGGAATTAATTTTAAATTAATTTCTTCCACTTATGTAGTTTGAATTTGGAAAAATGGATTCCATATTTGGAATCAGGATGTCCAAATTGTGTAAATAGGTAACTTTTATTTTTATACATTTTGAATAATTACTTCGGTAAATATTTTATTTACCATGGTTAAAGGGTAAATCCGGTAAATAAGGGTAAAAAAATAATATTATAATAATAATAAATTACCCTAAAACGTGTCCTAACATTATTGGATGATACATTTCCAACCATGGGCATCTTTGGGTCGATTTCTGGGCCCCATGGATCCACTTTTAAGTGATAACGACACTTTATATTAAATAAGTTAAAATAAATACAAAAATGACATAAGCATATATCTTTTAGAAAAAAATTTCTTACATAGGGTTATATATGTTGGATTTTTGACTATAAGTATTCATTATAAATATAAAAATATTTCCTACATAATGGTATTTTATTTATAATTTTTAGACATTTAATAATTAATATTATTTATGACACAATAATGATGTTGCATTTTCCTTATTAATGAAAGAATCAAATAATTGGTATTATAAATGTTAAAATTAATATAATTTGAAAGTTTTGATGACATCAATGACTTTTATTGCTTAATATGACATTATAGGATTGCTTAAATGAATTTTGTTCGAATTAATAAAGTTTTTAAGACTAACAAAAATCAATTATTGAATAGTGTCAAAATTGACATAAAAGAGTTTTTAAAACAAATATTATATTATTAATTTATATTCAATTCCTAAAAATCTAAGGTTCAGAAAAGAGACTTATATCATGATATTTTTATCATTAGTGGACCACTTGGGGGTCTCTTGGAGGTATATAGTATGTTTATTAACTATATAATATAAAAATACAAAGTGACATGGTAAGTGTCAAACTAATTAACTAAGAGTTAAAACTAAAACATAAGGTTAATATAATGACCCAAACCTATCTAAATTCTATTTTTTGAGTGTTTTTCGACCTATACCCACCTTAAACTTTAAATAATCCACTTTTGAGCCATTAGAAACCGAATATTAATTTATTATAAAATAATATTTCTAGATTTTCGTAAGGTGCTCTTCCTCCCCCTTATAAAAGGACACCACTTCTAACCAATTATTCACACTTTCAAAGCCTTTTGGTTCGGCAAAAACATGCCCAAATACTCTCTAAACTTACCTCACTTAAACATAGAGGCCTTATTTTGATCATAATTCCAACCTAAGGATCCCTTTTGATCAAATAAAAAGGAAGAACCCGAAGAAGAGGTAATGTTTTCACCACCCTCTTTCAAGTTCCTTTCTTCTTCCACTTATTCTTGCTTTGTTATTTCCATTATAAAATAATAACTCTAGTATATTATATATACTGTGATGTTATTATAAATATGGTACAACCATAATTAGTATTCTATCCATTCTTTGAATGACATGTCACCATACATGCGTACGTACGGCTTACCGTCTCCACATCGTGGTGTAATTGTTATTCAAAACATTATAATTTGGATGGGTATAATAATGATGTGTAATTCATGTAAATAATAAATATAACATTATAATGATTCTGTATATATGATATAACATCCAATTATATATTATTTTAATATCAAAAGGATGATATTGTCGCTCGTGCGTACGTACGGATTACCGTCTCCATGAACGCGATGAGATTCATTCCCCATCGTATCCATTCAAGACTAATTCTCATTTGATGATTAAAAGTAATGTTTAAGAACTTTATATAATTCTGGATATGAATAAGATAAAACCTATCCATAACAAACACGACTTATGTAACAAAACATATAAAAGAAAATGAGTAAGTTAACACCCGAAACGACGATAATACTAAAGTATTATTAACAAAGCATTATTAGAAGATCATATATGATATCATAATTATGTATATGGTTATTGTATAATTTAATAAAAATGTTTTAACTATTATACAGGAGGTTAACATACCATTGAATAAGGAAAAGTACAAGGTAAGGGTTTATTTTGCAATCTCTTCATTATCCGAGGTTGTTTATACGTAATAATATACTAGGACTTCTTTATTGTCCACCTCCATGTTTCTTAAAAATGTATTTAATTTTTTTTACTATTTACTAGAATATGGATTAAAGTAATTTATACCCTTGTTTGACTTTTTATAAGAGGTTTATAAAGGAATCTTTCCGTCGTTTTCCAAACAAGGTCCTTTTTAACCTTTTCGACAGAATTAAGGTAAGAATGTTTTTTAACTTATACGGCGAGTGTAGCTATTTTCCGCCATTATAAAATCGTCAAAGATTACCTTAAAAGCTTATAAGAAAATTTTTAAAGTAAATGTTTTATTTTATAATTATTTGACTTTTAAATGATTTAATAAAAATATACATTTCTCTCAAATAGTTTCGATTTCATTTATGTCAACATCCATTGATGGATTTTAAGCTTATTTGAAGTTTATTTATTATGATACAAAACTTCCATATTGTATTGAAGGTTTTGTGATATGTTTGACTGTGGATGTGTTATTTTTACACCATTCATGGTTTATGGAGAAAGTATTGACATTTTGTATGCTAATTTTAATACGAATGTTTATGTTATGTTTAAACCTGTTCCTATGAGGAATACATTGGACTTAATATGTGACAGGTGGAGACCAATATAGCTCCTCGATGCATCGATAGGTATCATGAGATAAACTAGTGTCTTGGCATAAGTCCTTGACAAAATCTTATTTGTAGTCTTGGCACGAGACCTTGAATACGTGGTTATGATAGCCTGCTATTATGCATTCTATCATTATGAAAGTGGTTATTGATATTTCATGTGATTATTAGACTAGTATAATATCCATGTTAATAAGTATATGGTATTATTTCATTTTATTTATACCATATTATGTTGAATTTAAAGTTTTAAAAGTCTTTTGTTTTAGTTATACATTGCCTTAAATGTTTATGCTTATTTATGAAAGTTTCTGCTATATTGTTATCCTTGCTGGGAATTTGAGCTCACCCCTTTCTATGTTTTATTTTTCCCAGGATGTGAAGAAGTATTTTATGAATGACCTGCAGGGATAGTATGAGGGAATAAGAGTGTGGACTATGGAGACTATATTTTTGTAGCTTTCATTTTATGATGTAATGTAAACTTTATAAATGTATCTAGTTATTCCAAGGCTACTAAACTAATCGGTCTTTCGAGACTTGATCTTTCTTGTGATCATGCCAATGTTATGTAATAATGCACTGACTCTGGGTAACTAGGGTCGGGGCATTACATATGGTCTTAATTAGTTAGCATAAGGGCTATATTTCCAATAATATTTCCAAGATAAACCTCAAGTTATCGACATGAGTGTTTCTTACTCCTTAATCTTTTCTTATAAAGATTCATCAACCAATACTTTTATAGCCACCATAATATAATGGGAATCCGTATTATTAATATTTTTAAATGTTATCGAATTAATAGTTAAACCATTATTCAATCCTTTCTATTCACTAAGAAAAATAAAACAACATCAATCGTGTGTATGCGCAGACTACCGCCTCCAAGAAGCAATGTGGTTTTTTTATCATCATCGCCTATAATGGATAATAATAAGGATGGATTTATGAATATATATATTGAATATTTAAAAATTAAAATTCTTAAATGATAGTTTATCATATAACTTTATTCAATCTCACTCATTGAGAAATTGAATCGTTAATCTTACGTATGTATGGACTACCACCTCTACAAACAATGAATTACATTTTTCATAACCACCCTATATGAATAATCCTAATAATTAATTTAATGAAAACATGATATTTATAATATTTTTAATCTTATTTAAAAGTTATATTAACATGATATTATAACATTTCTTTACTTTTTAAATCATTATAGCACGCTCTTGTTTGAGTCGGTTTTACCACCAACTTGAACGATGATATAATGTTTATATGATGAATGATTAAGGAATTTTATATAATGGTAATATAATTTCATAATAATTTATTTATTATTTTTAATGATTATTTAAAAGAGTTATCAATATTTAATATATTTATCGATATACCTCCCTTTAATCGTTAAACACACAGAAACCAGTTCATATAAATTTCATTTTTCATGAACCATATCCATGTATTTAACTTAATGGAATGGGAATTAAGGAATAATTGAAAAAAATTATTATTATATCTTTAATAATCTATTAATGATGAAAATTTAACCAATAAGTGATAATTGACATCACCACTGTGAAACTTGTATGAAACAACCAATCGGAAAATCATAACATCCGATGTTGAAAATAAACTATAAACGAGTAACATATTTATGATAGATGGTTATAAATTTTGTGTATAAATGGTAATATATTTTAATAAATCTATGAAATTATCTATTAATAAATTTATGTTCATTATAGAGGAGTTTTGAGCACGTTTGACTAAGTGAGATTTATGGTAAGGGTGTTTTGTCAAAATTTCCTTTCTATTGAGACTTCTTCTGATTTATGCACATAATTTCATTTAGGTTGTGTGTATAATTCCTATTAGATATGTAATATCAGGAATTATATTTTATTAATGTTAATTTAAATTTAATTTCAAGATCAATCTTTCAAGAGGTTTCTATTAAAGTGTTTCTTAATCCATAAGGGTTATTTGTCTCTATTTTCAATTTCATGAGACCTGTTTGATATTGTACACCATATTTTATTTTATATGATGTATTCACTACCCTATTTCCTTAAATAATAATGGAAATATTTTACTTTATGACATTTTAATTTCCATTTCATGGTATCTCTCTTATGTTCTTTTGATTCTTACGTTACCACCACCATTAGGGGTTCTTATTGACTCAACTTCTTTTATTGAGTCATTATGATTCCTTTTTTACTATGGTTTTATGGAATGGATTTATTATATTTTATTGTCATAATATAATTCCTTCTCTCTATGGGGAAAGTTAAAATTTTAATTAAAAAATTTACCGTGATGAATTTATTTCTCAAAATTATATCATTATTGAGAATAATTCCCACCCACTTTAATAGTGGTTTTGTAAAGACCCGTAAAATTCAAGGGATTTTTTTTCTTAATTTTCATTGGAATTTTACAAGAACGCGGTTTCTGACGGCACCTGATTCCGAGGCCCAGTGTGCCCGGAATCAATTTCTGAAGTTTGGCTTGGGTACGTTCAGTGAACGAACGAGCGAGAATTTCTAACTTTTGAAGCGGTGCTCGGAATCGAATTCCGAGGGCACCAATGAACACGCAACGCCGATAATCGCTTAAGGGAACCTTTACCGTAGTTGCGTTTGTGCGGGTGAAGAAGTTAATTAATGGGGTTAATTAAAAAAGTAAATAAAATTGTTGAATCAATTTTATTTCATATCAAGGTGGTTATTTTTCTCCCATGGGAAGTTGGTGGTGGGGCCCACATCCACCCAACTTCCCATATGTGGTTAATTGAAAGGGTGGGGCCCATACGAGCCCCCCAACTTTTCAAATCCCTTAACTCCCTAACTCCTCTTAACCCTTCACTTTCCTAACTCCCCATTAACTCACTTTCATTAATTTTTGACAACTTGTTATAATTAATAAGGTGAGTTACTTAATTTCAAACTCTTGAAATTAAAATGGTTAGTTTGTGTTAATAAATTAAGACTTGGTCTTATTTTATTATGGTTAGAGTTTTTTCCACCTTGAGAGGATTGGGAAGCGTGAAGTCTTCTTCTTCTTCAACCTTGACGAAGAACGTGAAGAACATCTCAGAATCCGACGAAGAACATCGTTCTTCAACGAGGAACACCTCCGCCGAAGAATGCGACGTCTTCTTCCAATGACGTTTCCTCTTCGAACGCACCTCGACGACATCAGAATCGACGTTCGTTTTCCGCGACGCCCGACCTCCGCGACGCTCATCTTCCGCGGCTCGTTGATGTGCACCGTTCTTGAAACCGAGGTAGGGGTTTTATTTATTTATTTGATTCTTGAATACCAACTTGACGATCTTCGTGGATTAAAACCAATTGTTATCGAATAACGTGAGGGGGTCGGACCGCACAAACACGGCCGACCCTCCTCCTTATTTTTCATGATGGTTCCTTTGTGGTTGGTACGGGAAGGCGTGGTGCCGTCGCAGCACGCAGTTTCATGCGGAAGGAAATGCGCGGCGTCGTCGCGCCACACCGTGGAAATAAGTTCAAGGACGCGATGCCGTCGCGCCGCGTCGAAGAAAACTAAAGACGCCGCGGTGGAGGGGCACGGTGCCGTCGCACCGCGCCTGACGACAAGGGCCGCGGCCGGTTCTGGGCCGCGGCGGAGCAAGGTGACCGGCGGCCGGACCGGGCCGCCGGAGACGGAGCTGGAAGGGGACCGGCCACCGCCGATCCCGTTGAGCAGGAACCGGTCGGCCAGGTTGGGCCGGCCGGAAGGGGAGGAGCCGGGGGAAATAAATTCCCCTGGCCAGTTTTCAAACGGCCCCCTTAATTGGAGGGGGGGGGGGCGTGGTTACACTGGGGGGTAGGCGCCCCCCCTTGCCGAAACGGCTCGGCCAAAGGCCGAGCCAGACAGCGCACTGGGCGCGTTGTGCCCAGCCGGACCGGTGCCTGGCCGGGCCGGGTCGACCCGGACCCGGGGCGGGTCCACCCGGTTCGGGCCGACCGGGGGGGGGGGGGGGGTCTCGGGCCGGGTCGGTCCGGGCCCGAAACCCCATTTTTTGGACCGTTTGGGTTCAATTGCCCATAAATCGGGCTACGAACCTCCGATCGACGCGCCGTCAGCGGAGACATGATCCTTCAAACGAGACGGTCATTTTGGTATATCGCACTCAAGGTTTTGGAATACTTTGAGTTCGGCCGGGTTGGTTCGTACAGGAAACCAACTGGGCCCTCGGAGCAGAAACACTCATATCTTGAGCTACGGACGTCCGATTGACGTGCCTTCGACTTTGTTGAGTTCCTCTTAGTGAGATTGACCTTTTGGCATACATTTCCCGAGGTTTGGACGCAGGTGGAGTATGGTCGGGTTGGTTTTGCCTTAAAAACCAACCGGGCCCCTGGGACGAAAAAGCCAATAACTCTCAGACCGGGCGTCCGATTGACGTGCCGTCTGCGACGATGAGTTCTTATTGATGATACGGAACTTTTGGATACATCAACTCTGGACTATGTGTCAGTTGATGTATCAGCCTCTCGGCTCATGGAGCGGACCCTCCCGAATGAGCTTGCTGTGTGCGGGAACCCTAGTGCTGGATGCGACTGCTACTGTGACTGCGACGACGACTGTACATAGATCCTCATTGGATTCGACGTCGACGACTACAACACTCAGCGATCCTATTTGGATCAGTGCTACCGATCCTGTGTGGGTCCGATCCTGTGTGGGTCAGTGCTCAGCAGTTCTGTGTGAGCCAGCGCCTACAGATCCTGTGTGGGTCCGATCCTGTGTGGGTCTTTGCGGGGGTTAGTTTCCTACCGATCCTGTGTGGGTCTTTGCGGGAGTTAGTACCTATCGATCCTTTGTGGGTTCGACGACTTAAATGGATCAGTGATCATCTCTATCGTCTTCGAAGAAGTATACCTGTGTGAGCTGAATCCTGTTTTCTTTCCTGTGTGGATTGTGTTGTGCTATCCTGTGTGGATTACGTTTTTCTTTCCTGTGTGGAATACGTATACTTTCCTGTGTGGACTGGGTTGTTATTGGGCTCGGAGGTTGGAGCGTATTGGAATTGATGACTTAGGTATATGTATGGGCATATACCTAAGCAGTGTCAGTTGTTACTTCATGATTGTATCTTTCCTTTGTGGTTTATCCTTTGTGGATTTTGGGAGACCTTCAGGGGTCTCGGGGTCCCTACTGAGTAACTTATACTCACCCCTGCACGGGCTATTCCCGCACTACATTGTGTTGGTTGCAGACGACGGACAGTGTTGATCGTGGTTGAGGCTTGCAGAGCAGGACGGTACCTGGAGGTGGACCACTGGGCGGGACGTACTCGGAGCGGACGGTGGGACCCGAGGAGCAGTGGAGCTATCTGTACCCACCCTTCAGGTGGGATTTCTAGTGGACATCTCGGCGTAGCGGCTTTTACTTTACAGTTGCTGTTTTCCCTTTTGAGTTGTACTTTACTTTCAGTTTGGGTTTGTATACTGGCCTACTTACTTTCCGCACTTACAGTTGTACTCTATTTTTACTTAGTGTTTACCTTTTCCGCTTTCTTTCTCTGTGGTGCTTGTTTACTTTACAAAGGCAATGCCTTCCCTTTTTACCGGGATTTATGCCTTGGTGCTAGTCGCCAGCCCCTGGCCTATGGAAGGCGGGCTTGGGGTAGTCACGACACGGGCCCCGAGGATGGGTCGTGACAAATTGGTATCAGAGGAGTTCGTTCTACCACAAACTCTGATCTTTTCTACGTGAAGCAATAGTGTTTAGTGTATTGGGTGTGGTTATCAGTCCAGGGAGTCCAGTGTTGGTGCAGCGGCCGACGTATCCGTACACCATGACCCTGACTTCTGATTTCTGACATAATGCACAAAAAAATTGATTGCATGTGTGTTTCAAGTTTTCTTTGTGATTACTTTGTATCAGCTCACCAGGTATACTGTTCTGACCATGGCACACCTGTTTCCTTTTCAGGATGGCCCCATGACGACAGCCAGCTAGGGTTCCGAGAGTCGAGCGTGACGACAGCCCACCGAGCGACGAGGCCTCGGTGCAGGGCCCTTTGTCAGCAGTGGCACCGGTGGTAGCTCTACCCGCCAAGCCACTGATGCTTCCAGCACCAGCCGCTGACGATGCACGTTGCCTTAGTGCACTGTATGAGTTCCATCACCAGCGATCGCCCAGGTTCCGTGGGGAGATGGACCCCCAGGCAGCCGAGGATTGGCTGGAGGCAGTCGTACGAGTTTTCAGGCTAGTGAGGACACCAGCATACCTCATGGTGATCCTCGCTGCGAGCCTACTACACGCAGCAGCGGGCCGATGGTGGATCTTGATGCTCCAGGTGAACGATGAGGCATCTATACTTTGGATAGACTTTGAGAGCCTCTTCCGCTCGGAGTTCGTCCCAGCCACCCTCCATGTGATGCGCATTCAGGAGCTTCTTCAACTGCGGTAGGACAACATGACAGTCGCTCAGTACTCGGTGAGATTTACTGATCTCTTGCGCTACTCGACCGACATGGTACGAGACCCATTCTTCCGGGTTCGGACCTTTGAGTAGTGATTGAGACACGAGATCAGGGCATCGCTGATCTCCCTCAGCATTTCGACTCAGACAGGAGTACTGGAGCGGGCCCTTTTGATCGAGAGATTTCTTGCTGAGTCTACACCAGCACCGAGACCCACCGCAGGGCGGCACGTAGCTGAGTCTTCTGCAACAGGCAGTCGACGGATGACTCTTGGGTCCAGGAAGACCAGACCCTCAGGAAGACGACCTCAGGACACTGGCTCAGCAGTGCGGGGCACACAGCGCGGAGCCAGTCTTTCGAGAGGCAGACAGTGCTACTCGTGCGGCGGGCAGGGCCACATGGCTCGTGACTGCCTGACCCGCCGTGCCGAGGAGCAGCAGACGATTGAGGGACCACCGAGGCAGAGGCAGAGGGTCGACCATGGCGGTCCGCAGGGAGGAGGTGGACGAGGCAGAGGAGCTGGCCGAGCAGCAGTTGGTGGGCGACGCTTTGAGGCTCTACCACCACCACCACCACCAGGAGGTCCACCCCGACTACAGGGAACTGGCGGGCAGAGACAGACACAGCTTCAGGCAGTAGAGGCCTACGACCACGGCGCACCCGAGATGATTCGAGGTACTATCTGTGTCTATTCCACCCTTGCTGTAGTACTTATAGACACAGAAGCGAGTCACTCTTTCATAGCCGCTGCCTTTTTTTGGAGCTCGGAGATTCTGACAGAGCCGTTGGCTCGATCCTTACGGCTAGAGACTCCTACGGGATTATACTCGACGATTACGCACTAGTGCCGACAGTGTGAGATTACTCTAGGAGGCGAGATCTTCGGCTGGGATCTTCTTTTAGTGGCATTGAGGCCTTACGACGTCATCTTGGGCATGGATTGGTTATCTACGGTCTATGCACAGATTGACTGTTTTAGGTGCAAGGTGCGATGTGTACGCACCGACGGGAGCAGGTTCACCTTCACCGGTGAGAAGGGAGCCTTTGCAGCACAGGATGGACTTTTGCGGAGGAGAGTACAACCCATCACTCATCAGTTGGCTAGCCTCATCCTAGGAGCAGTTGACGTGCGGAGTCCTGGTTTTCCTGCAGTGGTGGATCAGTTTGCAGACGTTTTTCCTGATGACGTTCCAGGGTTACCTCCTCGCAGAGAGGTATAATTTTATATTGACCTGTACCCTGGGACAACCCCGATATCGACTCCAGCGTATCGGATGGCCCCCGCTGAGCTTTGAGAGCTACGGGTACTGTTGGAGGACTTGCAGGTCAAGGGGTTCATCCGACCCAGTGTTTCACCCTGGGCTTCCCCGATTTTGTTCGCCAAGAAGGCAGACGGGAGCTTGCGACTTTGTGTTGACTATCGTCGCCTAAACCAGGTGACAGTGAGGAACAAGTATCCACTACCAAGGATTGATGACCTCTTCGATCAGCTCAAGGGAGCACGGTGGTTCTCGAAGATAGACCTCAGGTCAGGCTATCATCAGCTCAGAGTTCGAGACACAGACGTGCAGAAGACGGCCTTCAGATGTCGGTATGGCCACTATGAGTTCTTGGTTATGCCCTTTGGCGTAAACAATGCTACAGCAGTGTTCATGGCCCTCATGAACAGGATCTTTCAGCCATACCTCGATCGATTTGTCGTGGTCTTCATCGACGACATTTTGATTTACTCGATGACTGATGAGGAGCACGCCTACCACTTACGGGTTGTACTAGACACACTCAGAGGGCACCAGCTTTATGGAAAGCTCTCGAAGTTTCAGTTCTGGATACGTGAGGTCCACTTCTTGGGACACGTCATCTCTAAGGCGGGAGTTGCAGTGGATCCTGCGAAGATTGAGGCAGTGCTAGCTTTGGAGCCACCCAGGAGCATGAAGGAGGTCCAGAGTTTCTTGGGTCTAGATGGATACTACCGGAGATTTGTACCAGACTTCTCCAGAGTTGTGGAACCACTCTCAACTTTGACGAAGAAGGGGAAAACCTTAGTGTGGTCAGACAGATGTCAGCAGAGCTTCCAGGAGCTGAGACAGAGATTGACCAGCGCACCTATCTTGAGGTTACCTGAGGAGGGAGTAGGGTACGTAGTCTACTGCGATGCATCAGGGACCGGACTCGGATGTGTCCTGATGCAGGAGAGGGCAATGATCACCTATGGATCACGTCAGTTGAGGCCGCATGAGCAGAACTACGCTACCCATGACCTGGAGTTAGCAGCAGCGGTCTTCGCTCTAAAGACATGACGACACTATCTGATGGGCGAGTGCTTTACAGTATTTTCTGACCATCAGAGTCTCAGGTACATCTTCTCGTAGAAGGACCTGAACCTGAGACAACGGCGATGGATCGAGTTCGTCCAGGACTATGACTTTGAGATAGTCTATACTCCTGGGAAGGGGAACATGGCAGCCGATGCTCTCAGCAGGAGGACGGTCATTCAGCTACTTGAGGAGGCGACAGAGCAGCTAGCCGCTTTGCAGATATCCTTTGTGGATAGAGATGGAGCAGCCTTCCTTCAGTCTCTCACAGTCACTCCTCCACTACTGCAGCGGGCCAGAGAGGCACAGCGTGAGGACGCTGACTGTGAGACGCGGCGTGCACAGATATCCTCAGGACAGGCACCTGATGGCTTCTCCTTTGGAGTAGGGCACAACATCCTTTTCAGAGGACGTACCTTGGTACCAGTTGCTTTACAAGAGGAGGTGCTGAGAGAGTTTTACACTTCTACTTTTGCGGTACATCCTGGAGTGGCGAAGACATACCGGGACCTCAGACGACAGCACTGGTGGACAGGCATGAAGAAGGCTGTGGCAGAGTTCGTTTCTCGATGCCTCACCTGCCAGCGGGTGAAGGCAGAGCATCAGGTACCAGTAGGCTTGGTACAACCCTTAGAGGTTCCGGAGTGGAAGTGGGACGACATATCTATGGACTTCGTGACTGGACTTCCATGCACTTCCAGAGGTCACGACTCCATTTGGGTGATTGTCAACCGACTCACCAAGTCGGCTCAATTCTTACCCATCATAGAGTAGGGCTCAGTGGAGAGATTGGGACGACTTTACGTTCAGGAGATTGTACGGCTTCACGGTGTGCCATATTCTATCATCTCCGATCGAGATTCTCGCTTTACTTCCCGGCTATGGAAGGGATTGCAGGAGGCGTTCGGGACGCAGCTACGTCTGAGCACAGCCTTTCACCCTCAGACGGATGGTCAGACGGAGAGGACCATTCAGACTCTCGAGGACATGCTCCGTGCATGCGTCCTCGACTTTGGTCGCAGCTGGGAGGACCACCTAACCTTGGTGGAGTTCGCGTACAACAACAGCTACCACTACACCATCGGGATGGCACCGTACGAGGAATTGTACGGCTGGACTTGCAGATCTCCTTTGTGCTGGACAGACCCTGGGGAGTCAGCACTTGTGGGACCGGAGATGGTCCAGGCCACGACAAAGAAGGTCTAGGTCATCCAGGATCAGATGAGGACAGCTCAGAGCCGGCAGAAGTCATACGCTGACAAGAGGCGGAGGCCACTAGAGTTCGAGGATGGTGACCACGTCTTCTTGAGTGTCTCACCTCGACGTGGTTTACGGAGATTTGGCCGAGGCGGCAAGTTATCTCCGGCCTTCATCGGACCCTTCCAGGTCCTTAGCAGGATTGGCGAGGTGGCTTATCACCTGGATCTACCACCTCAGTTGCACCGGGTGCACGACGTCTTCCACGTGTCTCAGCTGAGGAGATACGTGCACGACCCGATGCATATCATTGACCATGGGGAGCTTAACGTTGACGATGGGGCAACTTTTGCGGAGGTCCCAGTGGAGATTGAGGATCAACAGGAGCGGGTCCTACGTGGACAGTCGATTCCTCTAGTGCGCATTAGATGGCAGCACGGGAACCTCCAGGAGAGCACTTGGGAGCGGGAGGCTCAGATGCGTGCTCAGTACCCACTTTTGTTTCCCTAGTTATGATGTATTTTTACGGGGACGTAAAGCCCTGAGGTGGGAGTAATGTAAAGACCCGTAAAATTCAAGGGAAATTTTTTCTTAATTTTCTTTCGAATTTTACAAGAACGCAGTTTATGACGGCACCTGATTCCAAGGCCCGGTGTGCCCAGAATCAATTTCCAAAGTTTGTCTTGGGTACGTTCAGTGAACGAACGAGTGGGAATTTATAACTTTTGAACCGGTGCTCGGAATCGAATTCTGAGGGCACCGATGAACTCGCAACGCCGGTAATCGCTTAAGGGAACCTTTACCGTAGTTGCGTTTGTGCGGGTGAAGAAGTTAATTAATGGGTTTAATTAAAAAAGTAAATAAAATTGTTGAATCAATTTTATTTCATATCAAGGTGGTTATTTTTCTCCCATAGGAAGTTGGTGGTGGGGCCCACATCCACCCAACTTCCCATATGTGGTTAATTGAAAGGGTGGGGCCCACACGAGCCCCCCCCACCTTTTCAAATCCCTTAACTCCCTAACTCCTCTTAACCCTTCACTTTCCTAACTCCCCATTAACTCACTTTCATTAATTTTTGACAACTTGTTATAATTAATAAGGTGAGTTACTTAATTTCAAACTCTTGAAATTCAAATGGTTAGGTTGTGTTAATAAATTAAGACTTGGTCTTATTTTATTATTGTTAGAGTTTTTTCCACCTTGAGAGGATTGGGAAGCGTGAAGTCTTCTTCTTCTTCATCCTCGACGAAGAACATGAAGAACATCTCAGACTCCGACGAAGAACATCGTTCTTCAACGAGGAACATCTTCGCCGAAGAACGTGACGTCTTCTTCCATGAACGTTTCCTCTTCGAACGCACCTCGACGACAATGGAATCGACGTTCGTTTTCCACGACGCCCGACCTCCGCGATGCTCATCTTCCGCGACTCGTTGACGTGCATCGTTCTTGAAACCGAGGTAGGGGTTTTATTTATTTATTTGATTCGTGAATACCAACTTGACGATCTTCGTGGATTAAAACCAATTGTTATCGAATAATGCGAGGGGGTTGGACCGCACAAACACGGCCGACCCTCCTCCTTATTTTTAGTGATGGTTCCTTTGTGGTTGGTACGGGAAGGCGTGGTGCCGTTGCACCACGCGGTTTCATGCGGAAGGAAATGCGCGGCGTCGTCGCGCCGCGCCGTGGAAAGAAGTTCAAGGACGCGACACCGTCGCGCCGCGTCGAAGAAAACCGAAGACGCCGCAGCCGGAGCGGGGCCGCGGCGGAGGGGCGCGGTGCCGTCGTACCGCTCTGGACAACAAGGGTCGCGACCGGTTCTGGGCCGCGACGGAGCAAGGTGACCGGTGGCCGGACTGGGCCGCCGGAGACGGAGCTGGAAGGGGACCGGCCACCACCGGTCCCGTTGAGCAGGAACCGGCCGGCCAGGTCGGGCCGACCGGAAGGGGAGGAGCCGGGGGAAATAAATTCCCCTGGCCGGTTTTCAAATGGACCCCTTAATTGGAGGGGGGTCCACGGTTACACTGGGGGGTAGGCGCCCCCCCTTGCCGAAACGGCTCGGCCAAAGGCCGATCCAGACAGCGCGCTGTGCCCAGCCGGACCGGCGCCTGGACGGTCCGCCAGGCCAGGCCGAGCCCATCCGGGCCAGGCCGCGCCCATCTAGGCTGTGCCAGGCCGGGTCGACCCGGACCCGGGATGGGTCCACCCGGTTCGGGCCGACCGGGGGGGGGGGGGTCTCGGGCTGGGTCGGTCCGGGCCCGAAACCCCCGTTTTCAGACTGTTTGGGTTCAATTTCCCATAACTCGGGCTACGGACCTCTGATCGATGTGCCGTCAGCGGCGACATGATCCTTGGAACGAGAAGGTCGTTTCGGTATATCGCACTCAAGGTTTCAGAATACTTTGAGTTCATCCGGGTTGGTTCGTACACGAAACCAACCGAGCCCTCGGAGCGGAAACGCTCATATCTTGAGCTACGAACGTCCGATTGACATGCCATTGACTTTGTTGAGTTCCTCTTAGTGAGACAGATATTTTGGAATACTCCGCCCGAGGTTTGGACGCAGGTGGAGTACGGTCAGGTTGGTTTTGCCTTAAAAACCAACCGGGCCCCTGGGACGAAAAAGCCAATAACTCTCAGACCGGGCGTCCGATTGACGCGCCGTTTGCGACGATGAGTTCCTGTTGACGATACAGAACTTTTGGATACATCAACTCTAGACTATGTGTCAGTTGATGTATCAGCCTCTCGGCTCGTGGAGCGGACCCTCCCGAACGAGCTTGCTGTGTGTGGGAACCCTAGTGCTGGATGTGACTGCTACTGTGACTGCGACGACGACTGTACAGAGATCCTCAGTGGATTCGACGACGACGACTACATCACTCAGCGATCCTATGTGGATCAGTGCTACCGATCCTGTGTGGGTCCGATCCTGTGTGGGTCAGCGCTCAGCGGTTCTGCGTGAACGGCGCCTACAGATCCTGTGTGGGTCCGATCCTGTGTGGGTCTTTGCGGGGGTTAGTTTCCTACCGATCCTGTGTGGGTCTTTGCGGGGGTTAGTACCTATCGATCCTTTGTGGGTCCGATGACTTAGATGGATCAGTGATCATCTCTATCGTCTTCGAAGAAGTATACCTATGTGAGCTGAATCCTGTTTGCTTTCCTGTGTGGATTGTGTTGTGCTATCCTGTGTGGATTACGTTTTTCTTTCCTGTGTGAAATACATATACTTTCCTGTGTGGACTGGGTTGTTCTTGGGATCGGAGGTTGGAGCGTATTAGAATTGATGACTTAGGTATATGTATGGGCATATACCTAAGCAGTGTCGGTTGTTACTTCGTGATTGTATCTTTCCTTTGTGGTTTATCCTTTGTGGATTTTGGGAGACCTTCGGGGGTCTCAGGGTCCCTACTGAGTAGCTTATACTCATCCCTGCACGGGCTATGCCCGCACTACGTTGTGTTGGTTGCAGACGACAGACAACGTTGATCATGGTTGAGGCTTGCAGAGCGGACGGTACCTGGAGGTGGACCACTGGGCGGGACGTACTCGGAGCGGACGGTGGGACCCAAGGAGCAGTGGAGCTATCTGTACCCACCCTTCAGGTGGGATTTCCAATGGATAGCTCGGCGTAGTAGCTTTTACTTTACAGTTGCTGTTTTCCCTTTCGAGTTGTACTTTACTTTCAGTTTGGGTTTGTATACTGGCCCACTTACTTTCCGCACTTACAGTTGTACTCTGTTTTTACTTAGTGTTACCTTTTCCGCTTGATTTCTCTGTGGTGATTGTTTACTTTACAAAAGCAATGCCTTCCCTTTTTACCAGGATTTACGCCTTGGTGCTAGTCGCCAGCCCCAGGCCTATGGAAGGTGGGCTTGGGGTAGTCACGGCATGGGCCCCGAGGACGGGTCGTGACAGGTTTCCCCTCTTTATTTATATTGCCCTTTCTCTCCAATGTTCTCCTTTTTATATGGAAACCCAATTATGTGTCATCTTAGGTGAACTTCATGTTTTTATTTTCATTTAAAAAAATAAGTTTTGATTTTATTTTTATGATATGGATTTTCAACAAAGGTATTTAAAAATATTAAAAAGGTTTTATATCATTTCATAATCAAATGTTTTATTTTTTACAAAAAATTAAAATTTGATAAACTTTATATATTTTCAAGGATTTATTATTTAATATTAATCTTAAATAATTTGTTTTCCAATGTTTTCACTTCACCTTTTTGAAAATTAAATTTTAATGTTATCGGTAACTTTTTCATTTACGATAATCTTAAAAACATTTTCTAAAAACTTTTTTATAGTTTCTATCACCATATGAACATTCTTCTTTATAAATATTCCTTTATATGTTTAAAATTGAATTTCAAAATTATTTTAAATATTTATTAATTTTAAAATAAAAGTAAATATTCTTATTTTTTCCATAATTAAATTTTTTATTTTAAAATGGAGTTCTTGATTTTAAAATGGATTTTAATGGCTTTTGTTTTTAAGGAAGAATTATTTAGTGTTTTTATGTATTATAAAATAATGTTTCTGAAACCATCATTTAATTATATTTTTTTTCTAATTTTTTTTATTTGGTTTTAATTGAAATTTTTTATTAATCTCAAAGTATTTCATTTTAAAGAACACATTTTTAAGATTTTTAAAGCCTTTGAAAAAAGGGTTTCACTACCAGTTTTACTTGTTATCACTAAATGATTTTTATCCATGGAATTTATTTATCATGATTAAACCTCTAAATTTTCTTATTAAATCTATTTTGGGGTGATTGAATTTTGGGTATCAACAATTTACATTTTTGAAGTCAATTTTGGTGATACGATCTTGAAATTCCATGAAGCCCGTTTTTCTTTCCATGAGTTATTTATGATGTGATAAATCAAACCAATTTTTTCCCATGGGTTTTCATGATATATTAGTTAATTGATATATTATGGTACAAATATATATCTACGATAATGATTTGAGTCCTATATCACCCTCCAATGCACTGATCATGCTTTTATAACAAATTTGATAATGAAGCATGGGAATGTTTGGATTTATTCACAATATAAAGGGTGGAAATGATTGGAATTTTTAAAAACATAAAGGGTGTAAATACTTGGATTTGTTCATAATATATTTTCTTTGCTTATGTATGTGACATAATTCCTTACTATGCTAAGAGTCAATGAAATTCCATGTTCCTATGTTATATGGATATGATTGTGCTTCATGGATTATGTTTATTATCTCACATTATTATGCCATGGTAAATTTTTGTTCATTTTTTATTACATGAACTTTTATCATGACTTATGGATAAATATTATTATTCCATGTTATTTTTAATAAGATATTCCTCCACTGATTATGTTTTATCATATTCTTATGATCTAACTCTTGATGGCCTATTGATGATATTTTCCCCTTACTAAGTGTTTAAGCTCACCCCTTTCTTATGTTTCCACCCCTAGGTTATGAAGATGAGTATATCATATGAGAAGTATAAAATGGATTCTAGTGAGGCTCAAATAAGGAGAATTGTTCACAAGTACTGCAAAATCATTTTCTTATGTAGCTATTCCTTAAAGACACTGAAACTTATATTATTAGGATTGTGTGAATTTTTGCGATATATAATGATTAAGTTATGGAGATTATGTGTAATAAAGATATGTCTAGCTTGGGTTTCTATAGTTGTTATCAGAGAAGGTTTTAGTTATTTTTAGGACTATGTTAGTAATTTTAGGGATTGGGGTGAGAGGAATTTAAGGTATAAGTCTAATGGATATTCATAATTATTGGATAACAACATGAAATTTTGGATAAGTTTTGAGTATCTGGCTTTCCTAACAATGAAATCTCTTCTTGGATACTGTAAGTGGATACAAGCTCTAGCATAGATGTACCTATAGGTAATTGATGGTTTTGGATGCAGTAGAAGTTCTTATTAGGCCTAAGACCATGTCATCTTTTGTTGGATTCAATGGATCACTCGTAATGTACATGATGATGAAATCTAGGACCAATGATTTTTTTATAAATAATACTAGAAAATAGTTTTTCCATAACAAGGAGACGATATCTTCATATTAATTTATAATTAATTTAATACCATTAAGAAATACCTTAGTCTTGAATTTTTTTCTTCAATGTTAGTGTTGATTATCTGAAGGTTGTTCAATTTTACTTTTATTATGTTGATGAGGATCCAAAGTAGATCTCCTCTAGAGGTGATCCACACATGATCCTTTGATATAGAAACATCATCCATAGTACTCTAGGTGCTAGCATGGTGGTACTAATCATATTTCATTGCTCCCATGATTGCAACCATGACCCCTTCAGTCTAGAAGGATCATCTATTGATCTCTATGACTTGAGAGGAATAAAGGAATAAGATTGAATCTCTTGGTCATGAGAGAAAACCCTAGAGATGTTATTCATTGAGAGAGAATTATCTTGGGAGGATAATGTTGTGCTCAATGACCAACTACTCACAATCCTCAAAATCGTTTATTTATAGACCCATTAGGGTTTTATATTAATTAATTACACAAAGGCTCTTAATAATATGTTAAACCCAAAATAAATCCCATTCCATATAAAATATTATTATTATTATTTTATTCCATGGCATGAGCTAACCCTCACAATGATAAATATTATTTATAGTTTGGTAAATAAATATTTATTACTGAGATAATATACAGTTTTTCTCATCCTCTTTAACATTTATTGAATTCAAAAAAAATATTTAACCTAATATTAATGCACTTAAATAAATTATTTATTAATAAATAAATATTTTATTATCTTATGAATAACAAGAGATAAATATTATACATTCAATAAATAAATAAATATTATATTCATATACCGATGAATAAAACATTGATTTTTGATATTTTCATAATTAAATAAATTATTTATTATATTAAGAATTATAAAAAATAAATAAATAATATATATTCACATAATTAAACAATTACCTTATGAATAAATATTAATTTAATATTTTTAATCATTTAATAAATCCTAAATAAATATTACTTCTTCATTTGGAGAATGTTTTTTATTCCAACTATTAAATATAAATAATGTTTAACTAATATCAAAGGAAACACTTTGTGAGTGACCCTCTAAACCTCTTCCTCATTGACATTAGGTGAGATTTCCTAAAGTCTAAGATTATTGTCTAATAATAATTTAAGGCACCCATAGAGGAATATGATATGTCATAATGATAATAAACATATACGAATGATCAATGTGTAATATAATCCCTTTTCATGATATATCATTAAGAAGGTTGTATATCTGTGTCATCAACCTATATACTTTATACATCTTTATTTGAATATCTGAAATAAAATTATCATTATACCATAGACATGGAATTTAATGTGATAATTTCATTTCAATCAAAGGGATGAGATATAAACTTCTATATAGATATAAGGGACAAATCTTTCCTTGAATTATTCATTAATAATATATCATTTGTGATGCACACAATATACCTGAGTTACTCATGAAATATCTCATCATGGTTTAAAAAAATAAATCTAAGTGTGAAAGTCCTGACATGAATTAATAATAATATTAAATTTGGAGGACCATTACACACTCTCACAAATAGGAATATTCAATAATATATAAACATGTAGAATTCCTACTAGCAAGCCTATTCTCAAAATCTCTCATCTTAGAGATTACATGGTAAAAACTCCATGAGATGAAGTCTCATATTCTTATGAGCACTATAACCTGACTGTCAACATATTATATGTCCCATAATAGAATATTATTCTTATATAAAACAATATTTATAAATATTTTCATGACACTTCAAGGTTCTCATCATAATGGGGAACTGTTATAAAATTTTCAACATGATGTATATCCTAGGACATTATCACATTAATTTCATGCAAAAGAATAATAAATATGTGATAAGGTATTTATTAATATTAAAATTCATGAATATATAGGAAATTTTAATTATAAAATATTTAGTTTTATAGCACCAAATATAACAAACACTCACTTTCATTTGAGCCATCTTCTAATTATTGGTCAGTTATCACTTGTTAAACATGTTTCTAATAAGTATGTCTATAGATGTTGGGTCTAATATATTTATGTGAACAGGGTTGGTAATTCCATATGACTATTTGGAAAATATTATTACTATGAGAACACTTCCTTGATAAAATCCATAAAGTTTTTATATTACTTAGTATCCATCTCTCATTCCTATGTTAGAAACCTGACATTTTTATTAACTCCATAGTCTATGATTATCATAATAATGATAAAGCTATTTCTTTTGGAATAACCCAAAATAGTAAAAGGATTTTTCTAAACAACTTATAAAACTACATTATAAGCCACAACATATTCAGATATTATGGATATGATAACCATTGGTTGTAATAAATTTGACTTGCATATTACCTTTTCCTTACTGTGACACTAGAAAAAATTGAACTAAATGATGAAAAGTGTTCAATTCAATTGATAACTAGTAATAACACTTATATATACAAAAAAATCATCTAGTTATACTTTTCAAAGTATTTTTATATAATCCTAGCTACAATTTGGTTTAGTTACATGTAAAACACCGAGAATTCTAAAAGAGAAACTTTTATTCGATAACATGTATGACACACAAAACCAAGCATATAAAGAAATATAATCTATCAAGAATTTATGATATATTTACTATTTTAAATAAATTTAACATATTCTATATCATTCAATTAATGCAATAACGAGTTGGATTGTGTCACACGAAATAACTATTTTCTTCGATATCATACATCATACGCAATACCAATTTTTACCGAATATAATTAATATTATTATTTAAAATGAAAATTATATCCTAAAAATTAAATTAGAGGTTATGGATAATATTAAATAATATATAAAAATATATTATTTAATTAATTGTGTACCAATTTATTAGAAAGGAATATAAAAACCAATTGAATATGAAGATAATGTTTTTATAAAAAATCTATTTTTATAAACCCAAACGTGTTTTTATTAAGAAATTAAACTAATTATTATTAGTGAATGATATAAATGATATATATATATATATATTATATTCAATAATTTATTTTTTACATTCATCCAATAGGTTTTATAGGCATTGGATAAGAACAAATCTAATTTTATACATAAAAAGCTATATTTTTCTAACAGCTATTTTTTCACCTTTTAATGACGCAACTATTTTAAAAATAAATTTTGGAAATTTTATAAATTTTATATGAAAAAATAAACTTCATTTTTAAAATCATAATTTCAAAATTATTTTAGGATTAACTTTCTATATTTTTCTGTGATGTTTTATTTTTTGATGAATAGTGAAAAATACTGAATTTTAATTGAAAACTGACTTCTCATTTAAATAATTTATAGTGTTAAATTATATCTTTAATTTGGATTAAAGTATAATTAGTTCAATAATATATTAATTAATCCAATTTAGTTCATTTGAATAGATTTTCTATTGAAATTGGATATAAAAACAATTCAAACTTTTGAACATTTTTACTTTAAAAATCTGCTTTCTCATCGAGTCTATGAGATTAATTTTAAATTAATTTCTTACAATAATATGATTAGAATTTTAAAAAATGGATTAAATATTTGTAATAATAATAATTTATAATTTAAAAAAACTTTAACTTAATTTTTGACAAAAAATATTAGTGAAACAAATTAAAATTAATTATATCAATTAAGAGAAAAACTAGCTTAACAAGGGACTAAACCTTAAACTCAATGGAAGAAATGACATATAAACATGTCAAAAACCTATTTTATATCCATATTTATACCATATAATCTCTAGTATCTAATGGTTTTCATTATTGGATCCAATTTACATGGATAAAACATGAGTGGAATTCCCTCTTTCAAAAATTTACAATAATGCCACTCCTCCTCCACTATAAAAAAGGCACTCAACCCTCCCACTTATTCACAACTATCAAGAGATTTGGACCATAAAAACACTTAAAAAATAATCTCCAAAAATCCCTACCCTCATACTAAAATCTAAAAATTGGGCTTAAATCCAACCAAGGAAGTATTTTGGTATAAACCAAAAGGAGTTACCCGAAAAGAGGTAATGTTCTTCAACAAGAAATTTTGTTTTGTTTCGTTCTCTACCCATTAAATTATTATTATTTCATGATTATATAATAAATTAATTATAATAAATATACTAATATTTTTTATGATAAGTTTATTACCTATTATCACACACAATTTCATCAAATTAGATACACAATCATTGTTCAGGTGCACGACAGACTACCACATCGTGAACCGATGTCGTTTGTTCTTCCATTAACACCATTAATAGTTATAAATAATGATTTATTTATTATTTTTATATTATATATATGATATTTATAATGTATTTATGATTATATAATTATCATATAATACATAACTTCATGATTTTAATTTTGTGGGAATATGATAACATCGTTTGTGGACGCGTGGACTACCGCCTCCTCAAAGCGATATGATTCATTCCCATGTTACATGGAATTTATTAAGGATGGTTTCAATAAATATATGTTATATATATGAAATAAATATGATAATTTAATTATAATATACATATATACAATTTAATTTTCATTCTTTTAATACGACAAGAACATGAAAACATCGTTCATGCGTAGATACGACCTACTGTCTCCATGAATAGTGTATTTCATTTCCTATATCCAATTTTTTCGGATTACTATAAAAACATATATAATGAATTTATAAGATATTTAAATCATTATTTAAATTATTTATATTATTAAATAATTATCTAATTAATAGGAAAAAAATAACAAGTTAAAATATACTTGAAAAACAAGGTAATTAACACCTAAAATAGTAATAATAATGAAATATTATTAATAAACAAGTAATGAGATTTTAGAAAAGGATTATATATGATATAATAAATATTAATATGGTTCTATAATAAGTTAATAACATTCTTAAAAACATTATATAGGAGGTTAAAGGATGTTCATCCAAAAAGAAGCGTAAGGTAAGGGACTTCGCCTCAATTTCCATTCTTTGAGGCATACTTTATTATCGTAGACCTAATTTATTATATATGGTGTAAATAATACCAATTTGACATGTAATATCATGAATAAATTATATTTATTTGTATTTTAAGTTTCAAATTGAATTATTTCATCCTATGGGGTTTTACATGAATTTTACAAAGTAGTAAGGGATTTCATCTCAATTTACATTCCATTGAGACTTATTTGTTATTATGCACCAATTCACTTTAATGTGGTGTATATACTACCCATTTTTATTTTAAAATTATGTTTCAATCACAATTCATGGTTTCTAAGTATCACATTAAACTATCCCATCCAAGTGGGTTTGACTTGAAAATTACCTAGTGGTAAAAGTTTTCTTTACAATATCGCTTTCTTTTGTGATTGTTAACTTTATATTGAAACAATCAATTAATTATGATAATTTTTATTTCAAATTAAATTTATCATAAATATACATATTATATTGAAATTTATATTATTATTTCCTAAAATGTAAACCATTTTTACATATAGTGTTTACTTTAAGAGTTATTTTATAATTTTGGGAAATATTGATAAATCAATATCCTTTATTCAATACAAATATTTGATAAGGAAAATTGTTTATGAATTAAATATATTGTTTGATATATGAGGAAAGATTTTGAAAATAAATACATGGGATGGGGATTGGTTAATGAAATCCCCGCGATTCATCGGTAGTCTCATGAGACTAAATCAGTTGGAGACAAACCCTTCAAGTTTGTTTTCAAGAAGAATAAGACATGTTTCTAACGAAAGAATTAAAATTTCCTAAGGTTAGATCATGAAATAATAGTGGTTCATGTTAAAAATGAATTAATTCTGATAACTAAGAATTTACTTCATATTTTTTATTATTATCCATGCTATCTTCACTAAAAAAATTCCATTAGTGAATTTCATTATTAGTTTATTGACTAAATGCTATGTGTGTTTAGTTATTTGACTTTACATATTGATTATTCTATATCCATTTATTTAAATGTAACATGTGTTTAGTTATTTACCTTTCCATATTTTTTAGGTACTCCCTATTATTGATTACACAGAATGTGTCTTTAGATATTTACCTTACCATAATTATTATTCTCATTGATTAATTATTTCTTCTTCTATACTTAAACCTTACTGAGAATTTTATCCCAACCTTATTTTTTTCCTTTCCCCAAGATTCCATGAAGTTTAATAAGAAATATATACAAGTATATTCTAGATGGAATAAAGTTAACCTAAAAAAAATTATGTTGTAATTTTTGTATTCCAAATGTAATGTAAGACTTATGTATGTATCTAGTTTACCAAGACTAATAATTTGATTCCTCCTTCATGATTTGATTCCTTATAATCATGAAAATTTAATACTAGTAGACACTGTCTCCAAGATTACTGGGGTTGGGTATCTATAGTTAGTATCATAGGAAGTTTAGTAACAACATTGGGAACTAGATTTATGAAAACATATATTAGGGAACATTACCCTAAGATAGACTTTGAGTGTTAGCATAGAATCACATATTTCTTAATTAACATAAGAGTTATGGATACAATTAAAGTATTATTATATTAAGGTTTATCATAAGTTCAAATTGTTAAAAATATCTTTTTAAGTTTAATATAATGGGATTCTACCAAGATTAAGGATATTTTGGGAGAAATTTATAACAATAGAAATCATTATTTTAGTAAATATTTTAGTGGAAAAGTTATTTTAGAATAATTTATTTACATTTTAAGACATGAGTTTAAAGTTATTTATAACCTTTAGGATTAATATAATCATTAATTAAATTGTAATAGTTGTTAAATGAGACGATTATGATTTTTTTTAAAAAAGTTTGTATTGAAAACCTGAGTAAAAATGTCATTTAATGATTAATTTCATTTCAATAATGACCATTATACTTTTTGGAAACATTATAGGAATTATATTAATATTTTTTTTAGAAAAGGATAAAATGTATGTGGGGTGACAACCCATAAATTCCATAAATTCCGTGAAACTTGAACCCGTGATCGAAGGATGATAAGTGTTTAATGCCAACCACTGACCTATGAAATATCCTGGTTAATGTTTCATTGTTTTTAGTTAAAAAATTTGAAAAATAAGTATTAATGATAAACCAATAGTGTTTATTTTTTATCTTTAGAGATTAATGTACTAACCATATTGGATTTGGAGAATAGTTAGAGATAAATATAAAGAATTTTCATTCTTTTATGGGCCTTATGATTTGTTAAAAGTGTATTTTAGTTCTATAGGCATCAAAGTTATTTTTTGGATATCCATTTCTTGAAGTAATGGATGAATTGGAAATTGATCAAAGAACAAAAAATGTTGTAAATTATGTTTATAGAAATATTTTATGTAATTATATATACTTATATTCTTATATAGTAAAATAATTACTTAACATTATAAAAATGATCTAAACAAATGTTGTCTTAAAACCTTAATTTTTGTTGAACCGATGGTCTTTTAAATCATCCCAGATTTTTGAATTTGAGGCCCTCAAGTTTGAATTTATCATTCAATTTTTTGTGATAAATGACCTCAATTACCCTATATAATTATTTATTCTTTTCCTCTGAGTCCATATTTTCACTTTTCACTAATGTTCTCCTATATATAATCCTAGATATATGTTATTCCATATAACCATTGTTTTTCCCTTTATCTTTTATTAAGAGGATATTTTATTAATACTTTTAAGATGTGGGTTTTTTCAATAAATTAATTTAAAAATATCAAAATTTTGACTACCAATACAGAGTTTAAATTGTGAGGATGCAATTTATTTAATGTGGGGAGAATGTAATAGCATAAAAATTATAAAAGAGTAACTTTTATTCAACAACGTGTATGACATGAAACAAAAAGTGTAGAAAGGCATATAAACTATTGAGACTTTATAATATATTTAATATTTTAAAAAAATTTAATCTATTATATATCTTTCAATTCATGAAATACTGAGTTAGCTTGTGTGACATGTAATAATAAGTTTCTTTGATAGCTTATGTTACATATGATACCAAGTTTTACCAAATACTATTAATATTATTATTTAAAATGAAAATTATATCTTAAAAATTAAATTATAGGTTATGAATATTATTAACTAAGTAATAAAATATATTTTTGAATTTATTTAGTATAAATTTATTATAAAGGAGTATAAAAACCAATTGAATATAAAGAAAATGTTTTTATAAAAAAACTATTTTTTTGCACCCCAAGGTGTTTTATCTTAATAAATTAAACTAATTTGTATTATTAAATGATTTTTATGACTAATCTATATTAAATATTCAATAAATATTTTTTTACATTCATCCAATAGGTTTTATAGGTATTGTATAAGAACAATTCCAATTTTATGCATAAAAAGCTATATTTTTCTAAAGGCTGTTTTTCCGCCTTTTAATGGTGCGCCTATTTTAAAAATAAATTTTTAATTTTTTTTAAATTATATATATATAAATAAACTTTATTTTTTAAATATTAATTTAAAAATTATATTAGGGTGAAATTTTTTTATTTTTCTACGAATTTTCATTTTTTGATGAATAGTGAAAAATACTGAATTTTAATTGAAAACTGATTTTTCTTCTAAATAATTTATAGTGTAAAATAATATTTTTAATAGTTATTAAAGTATAATTAGTTAAATTATACATAAATTAATCCAATTTATTTAATTTTAATAAATTTGACATTGAAATTGGATATAAAAACATTTCAAACTTTTAAACATTTTTACTTTAAAAACCCACTTTCTCATCCCATACGCGGGATTAATTTTAAATTAATTTATGAAACTTATGTGATTGGAATTTGAAAAAGTGGATTTAATATTTTGTATAATCATAATTTATAATTTATAATAATCGAAACTTAGTTTTTTACCAAAAATATCAGTGAAAGAAATTAAAATTAACTACTTCAATTAAGAGAAAAGCTAGCTTAACATGGGAATAAAACTTAAAATTAAGGGAAAAAATGACCTATAAACATGTAAAAAACCTATTTTATGACCTTATTTATACCATATATTCTATTATATATAATTTAGTTCATTATTGGATCCAATTTAAATTGAAAAAATGTGGGTGTAATTCCCACCTTCAAAAATTTACAAGTATGCCGCTCCTCCTCCACTATAAAAAGGCACTCACCCCTCCCACTTATTCACACCTATCAAGAAATTTGTATCATAAAAAACCTGAAAAATTAATCTCCAAAAATCTCTAAAATCATTATATAATACTAAATTTGGGAATAAATCCAACCATGTAAGTATTTTGGTGTAAACCAAAAGGAGTTACCCAAAAAAGAGGTAACGTTCTTCAACGAGAAATTTTATTTTGTTTCTTACTACACCCATTAAATTATTATTATTTTATAATTATATAATAAAATCAGTATCCTAAATATATTTAGATGTTTTTATTATAATTTTAATACCTAAAATCACATAAAATTGCATCAAATAGGATATACGATCATCGTTCATGTGTACGGCGGACTACCGCCACACGAACTGATGTCGTTCATTCTTCCATTACCACATTTAAAGGTTATAAATAATGTTGTATTTATAGTTTATATTTGATATATATTATATTTATAATTTATTTATTCTTATATAATTATTATATAGCACATACTTTCATGCTTTCCATTTTATGGGAATATGATAACATCATTTGTGGACATATGGACTACCGCCTCCTCAAAGTGATGTGATCCATTAACACATTACATGGAATGTATTAAGGAAGGTTATAATAAAAATATGTGATTTATATAATATAAATATGATACTATAATTATAATATACATATATATCATTTACTTTTAATTCTTTTAATATGATAAGAGCATGAAAACAACATTCATGCATACGTACAACCTACCGTCTCTATGAATGGTGTATTTCATTTCCTATATCAAAATTTTATGGATTAATATATATATATATAATGAATATATACTATATTTAAATCATTATTTACATTCTGGTGATGTTGAAATCATTATCTAAGTAATGGGAACAATAAATAACAAGTCAAAACATACTCGAAAAACAAGGCAATTAACACCCAAAATAGTAAAAATAATGAAATATTATTAAAAAATGGGTAATGTGATGTTATAGAAGGATTATATATGATATAATAAATATTAATATATTTATATAATAATTTAATAATATTATTAAAAACATCATACATGAGTTTAAAGGACATTCACCCAAAAAGAAATGCAAGGTAAGAGACTTCATCTCAATTTCCATTATGCAAGGCATAAGTTGTTATTGTGCACCTAATTTCATATATATGGTGTAAATAATCAAAATTTGAAAATTAATATAATGAATAATTATTATTTCATGGTATTTTAAGTTTCAACTAGAATTATTTCATCTTATGGGGTTTTACTTGAATGATACCATGTAATAAGGGATTTTGTCTCAATTTACATTCCATTGAGAATTATTTGTTATTATAAACCAATTCAATTTAATGTGGTTTATATACTACCCATTTTTCATTTAATATAATTATTAAGTCATAATTTATGATATTTTAAGTTTCACTCTAAACTATCTCATCCAAGGGGGTTTGAATTGAATATTACCAAGTGGTAAAAGTTATCTTTTCAATATCACTTTCTTTTGTGATTATTGACCTTCTATTGAAACAATCACTTACTTATGACCATTTTTATTATAAATTATATTTATATTAAATATAAATATCCTCATGAAATGGATATATTATTTTCTAAACCATATACCATTTTTATAAATAGTTTATACTTTTATAGTTATTTAGTTATTTGGAGAAATATTGATAAATCCATATCCTTTATTCAATACAGGTATTTGATAAGTCTTGTTTTTTGAATTAAATTGATTATTAAATATATGAGTAATTATTTGGAAATTCACTACATAGGTTGGGAACCGGTTAATGTAATCCCCTTGATGCATCAGTAGTCTCATGAGACAAAATCAGTTGGCAAAAAACTCTTTAAGTTTGTTTCCAAGAATAATCAGATGGGTTTTTACCCATATACTTAAGCTATCATGATGATAGATATTATATACATAGTGGTTCATATGAAATATTAATTAAATTAAATAATTAATCATTGTATTCATTTTAGTTATTATTATCTATTAGATTTTCACTATGAAAAAATCTATGGATGCATTTAATTATTAGTTTATTGAATAGATGGAATGTGTATTTAGTTATTTAGATTTCTATATGGATTATGCCTTATCCAATTTTTTAAATGGAATGTGTGTTCAGTTATTTACCTTTCCATATTGTTTATTCACTCCCTATTATTGATTAAATAGAATATGTTTTCAGATATTTACCTTTCTATAATGATTATGCTCATTGATTAATTATTGATTCCACTATACTTAATCCTTAATGATCATTTTAGATCACCCTTATTTTGTTTCCTTTACCCAATATTCCATGAAGTTTACTATGAAAGATATAAAAGGATATGTTATATGGAATAATTTTATCCTAAAAAAAATTATGTTGTAATTTGTGTATTCCAAATGTAATGTAAGACTCATGTATGTATCTAGTTAACCAGGACTACTAAACTGATCAGTTCTTTAGGATTTTATTCCTTGTAATCATGCCAATTTAATGGTATTAGACACTAGATTTGGGATTATTGGGGTCAGGTTGCTAAATTGTAATGAACCAAACTTTCATCAATGGAAATTCCTCTTGATCTAATTAAATGTCTTATTATGGTTATATAAAATGTGAACTTCATTAGTTTTATGTTTTTGGATTTTAAAATACTGTTAAGAATTGTGTCCGTTGCTAATATAGCCATTTAATAGTGATCACACGATTAGTATAAATATATGGCTCTAACAAATCCAATTTACCCAGACAAAGGAAACAATAGCCTCATCCAGTAGACTTTCCCTATATGAATCCCATTTATCGGAGCTCGAAAAGGAGGTGGTATCATTGGGCTTCACTCTTGACCAAGACCAAGTCAAGCTTGAACATGTTAAGCTTGAGTGGAACCGACTCCAGGAGAAGTGTAAGTTAATAGAGATTACCACCCGAGCGATGTTATCCGAGCCACCCCATGAGTCTGTCACTATCGTACACCTTACCCTTCGGTCTTATGCGGGAATTATAAGGGGTTATGTAACAAGAACCTAACACTATGACTATGTACATTATTTTTTGATAAATAATGTGCATTAATTTTATCATTGTTACTTTGTAAATAGTTTTTAAAGCACAAATAGTATTTTTAGTTAATATTCAACTAAGAAATATATTTTGATAAATTAATGGATTTTTTAATTAAATAATATTTTAATAAGATATTATTATTATTAAATTAATTTTTATAAAATATAAATTATCTTATAATTTTATGAATGAAATTGTAATTTTTATTAAGGTTTGAAAGCTGTTTTTGTCAAAACCCATGAATTTTCGATAAATGTCAGTTTTTATTTTAAAAGTAAAAATTAACATATTTAGAAAATTATTTAGATAAAATGAATATTATTTTTTGAATTAGGACGTCGAAATTATCCAAAGGTGAATTTTTCATAATTTTCTGAGATAGTCGAATTTTTGGGTAAAAATTAAATACCGTTTAAATATATAATGTGTTTTATGACATCATAATGATACAATAGTGATGTAATAAAATAATATAAACATCATTTTCGGAAAATATATGTTTTACTATTAAAATAATGTGATTTTGGGTTTATTTGATTTATTTTAAAAAGCTTTAGTGGACCCTTCAATGCTTATAAAACATTTTTTCTTTTTAAATTGTTTTCCTTGAGAGTGTGACTCACATCCACATAAGCAACCCTATTATTTTAAGAAGTTAGGACATTAGAATTATAAAATATTGTTTTCCACTTCCTTTTGGAAAAAAATATGAGAAAAAACCATGGGCTAGTTTGTGGTTTTGATTAGTTTAATGTGAGGTGTCCCAAACCTAAATAATAAAGAATTCCCTCTCTTTTCCTATATAAACCCACCCAAGCTCCCACTTCCTCTTCACTCAAATACTTTGGAGTTCGACCAAACCATTACCTACTATCTCTATAATCCTCCCAAGGTTCCTCAATCTCCCAAGAAGCCTCTCTCAAGCCTCTCCCAAGCCTTTGGGATCAAACTTCCAAGTAAGGGATTCCTACCTTTATCTTTTTATCCAAGTTCTTAATATTGTTATGCCATTTTATTTTCAATTAAAAATGTTGGGGTATGATTTAACACATTACACATACTTCCCTATTTATGTTTTAATGATGGGATACCCCTTTATCTCTCATTAATTCCTCCCATGTATACCCATTACCATGCCAAAATTCTGTAAGGGATTTCTTCCTTTCTCATTTTGTCCACATTTCTTTAAGTTGTTATGCCCTTTTTTTAAATTAAAAATTTTGGGGGTATGATTTCACACCTCCCCAATAATTCCCTATTTATTTTTGGATTATGGGAGACCCTTTTATCTCTCATTAAATCCTCCCATGTACACCCGTTACCATGCCAAAATTCCATGAGGGATTTCTCTCTCCTCATTTACATCCAAGTAATTATTTTGTATTATGTATCCAAATTCCATTACATTTGTTGGGAAATGTATCTATATTACCCCATTACTTTCCATTTCATGTAAATATGATGAGACACCCCTTTATCTCTCATCAATCATTTTTCATGAATCCTTTTGTCACACCGTTATGCTGCCAAAATTGCATTGCATTTTTCCAAGCCCAAAATCATTGTGTAGTGAATACCATACCCAAGTCTCTATCAAGGGTATTACACTTTATACACATCTACATATTGAGTGATACTTTCATGTATTTATTCCATATTTATTAATCGTGTAATAACTTATTATGTTGATTGATTCCATGTTATATGATCCATGTGGCACACTTATGCATGAAATGAAATGTTTAAGAAGGGTACGACCTGATAGCGCTAAATACATTGGGTAAAGTATAGTATCATGATACATCATGTGAAATGGGTGTTGAATCATGATAATTAAATTTCAATTAGGTTTTACTCATTCTTCATGTGCAATGAGGGTTTACTCATGCTTCATGTTCAATGAGCCTTGACTCATGCTAATTTCATGTTAAGTATTGTTGCCACATTTCCATGTTATGATTATCATGCTTTATCATGCCTTTATGTTCATGTTTCTATTGTGCTCCATTGATATGTCTGTTGTCTAACATGTATTTTATCCCTCATGTTATTCCATGTTTATTACCTTACTGGGATTTATATCTCACCCTTTTCTTATGCATGTCCTCAGGTTATCCCATGCAATTCTAAGTATGAGGGAATATAGTGGTAATGTAAAGGAAGTTTTCAATAAAGATGTTGTATTTAATGTTTTAAGTTGTTATGTAATGATAATAATCCCCAAAGACACTATACCTCTTGATCTTCTATGATGTATCAAGTGAATAGTTTATATAATAAATCATGTTTAAGTTTGTATTAAAATTAGGGTTGTTATAGTTGGTATTGGAGGATAAGTTTATTTGTTTTTTGTATTAGGATTAGAAAACCCTAGTGAAGACTTAGAGACAAGAATAAGTATAATAAAAACATTCCCAAGTATTTGTGATTATTGAGTAAGTGGTTTATCAAGAAAATATATCCCTATCTGGATACGAGGCGTCTCTGGCACAGATGTATCCTAGGGGTAAAACCCGAAAACACCACTTTGAGCTAGACTCGAATGGGAACTGGTGCATGACAATGAGACTTGCTTCACTCTTGGTTACGACACTCACATGGGATATGCTTTGGTAAGTTCACAAGCTTTTTATGAACCATTATTAATAGAATTAAAAAATTCCTCTAAGAATACATGTTAGAATGTATATCATGGATAACATAGATTGAAGCTTATAGATTCATAAGTTAAGGAAATAAAAGTAATTTATAAGTCATCCATTTTTGTCCTTGGATTACCCTTTATTAATTTAATTGTTATTTCCCTAATATTTTTTGGATAATGTAAATAAGTAGAACCAGAATCAAAAAGTTAAAGCTAGGGTTATCTTCCATAGTTCTATGCATTATTTTATATCCCAAAAGTTTAGTAGAAAAATACCAACACCACCACAAATCATGGAAGTGATGATGTCAGTGAGTACAAAAAATGGGGAAATCATTTCATACCATGAATATAACTCCTCCCCTGTCATAATCGGTGGATTTAACTTCCCGGTGAACCTCATCATACTCCCTATGGTAAAATTTTATGCAATTCTTGGCATGGATTGGATATCCTTATATAGAGCCAAAATAAATTGCTGTGAGAGGGAAATCACTCTCCATGTGGGGAATCAACCCTCGATTCTGTACAAGTACAAGAAGGAGGATGAATATTCTTTATCTCCATCATCTCAAGCATGGATATTACTACCCTATAAGTACGCATATCTAGCTCAGATGATTGATTCCAAGGAAGCAACCATCCTTGAAGACATTCCTATTGTGAGGGAATTTGCTAAAGTGTTTCCCGAGGAATTTCATGGTCTTCCTACTAGTAGAGATGTTAAATTCTAAATTAATCTTACACCTGGGGTGTTTCTAATATCTAAGACTCCATATATAATGGCTGTTGTGGAGCTTGAGGAGATGAAGAAACAACTACATGAAAATATGGATAAAGGGTTTATATGTCCAAGTGCTTCACCATGGGGTGCACTGGTCCTCTTCATCAAGAAGAAAGTTGGGTCAATGTACCTTTTCATCGATTATCGTGAGCTTAACAAAATCATGATAAATAACAAGTATCCTCTCCTACTAATTGATGACTTGTTCGATCAGCTGCGTGGATCACAATACTTATACAAGGTGGATTTTCAGTTGGGATGTTATCAAGTAAGGGTGAATAAGGAAGATATCCCCAAGATTTCTTTTTGTACAAGATACGAGTACTATGAATTCATAGTAATTCCTTTTGGACTCACTAATGCTCCATAAATCTTCATGAACTTGATGAATAGAGTCTTTAGGGATTACCTTGACAAATTTGTGGTAGTCTTTATAGATTATATTCTGATATACTTCAAAAGCATGGAGGATCATGAGGAGCATCTAAGAACTATACTAGAGACCTTAAATAAGGATAATCTCTATGAAAAGTACAATAAGTGTGAGTTCTGGTTGAAGGAGGTCTCATTCTTGGGCCATATCATCACAATCAATGGGATATTTGTGGATCCCTCCAAGAAAATTGCAATAGAGGGATGTCCAAGTCCAACATCGGTAACATATATTCATAGCTTCTTGGGGTTAGCTGGATATTATCTAATATTTGTGAGAAATTTCTCATGATTTTCCAACCCTCTTACCAAGATAACTCAGAAGGGAGTAAAGTTTTCTTGGGGTGATGAATGTGATGAAAGCTTCAAGGAGTTGAAAAGGAGGCTTATCACTATTCCTGTTCTCACTTTACACACAAGTGGAGAAATTTTGTGGTATTCAGTGATGATTCAAAGAAGGTCCTGGGATATGTGTTGATGCAAATTGAAAAATTCATTGCCTATTCTTCAAGGTAATTGAAAGTTCATGAACAGAATTATCCAACACATGATTTGGAGTTGGCTGTGGTGATCTTAACTTTAAAAATTTGGTGGCATTATCTCTTTGTGGATAAGTGTGAAATATATACTAACCACAAAATCCTCAAGTATATATTCACATAGAAAGTGGTCAACATGATCCAACGAAGATGGTTAGAGCTGATCAAAGACTATGACTGCTCAATCCATTACCACCCTGAGAAATAAAACAAGGTAGATGATTCTCTAAGTAGAAAGGACCCAGTGATTCTATCATTTATTAGAATTGAGAAGGATCCAATCTTCTTAGACTTGATAAAGATGGACATGGGAATCATAAAGAAGGGAACATCATCAATCCTTTTTCAAATGATTGTTCAACTGTATATTTTGGAAAGGTTAAAGGATTCTCAAAAGGATGATGTGGGAATTCATAAGAAAGTGGAAGCTATCAGAAAAGGGAAATCCTTGGAGTTCAATGTTAATGAAGAAGTAATTGTGTGATTTGGGAAAAGATTATGTGTTCCATCAAGTCTGGAGCTAAAAGAAGAAACTTTTGGATGAAGTGCATAGTTCAAATTTCTCTATTAACCTAGGAAACACAAAGATGTATCAGGATCTCCGAGAGCATTATTGGTGGGATAATATGAAGAAGGAGATCACTGGGTATACCTCAAAGTGCCTGGTGTGTCAACAAGTGAAGGTATAGAGGCAGAAGTATAAGGGAATGATGCAACCATTGCACATACCAGCATGGAAATGGGAGAACATCACCATGTACATTTTCACCAGACTTCTGAAGACATCCAAAGGCAACAATACAATCTGGGTTGTTATGGATCATCTTACAAAGTCTTCACACTTCATTGAAATTCATGAGGATTTATAATTGGATCAACTGGCACACATACATATCAGGGAAGTGGTAAGGCTTCATGGAGTACCACAATCTATTGTATCTGATTGAGATCCAAGATTCACCTCTAAGTTTTTGAAGAGTTTTTAACATGATCTAGATACTGAGCTGAACTTCAGTACGGATTAACATCCTCCAACTGATGTCCAATCTAAGTGGACTATCCAAACACTTGATAATATGTTGAGAGCATGCTCAATGGACTTCAAAGGAATATGGGATCAAAATCTTCCTCTAGTTGAGTTATCTTATAACAATAGTTTCCACTCGATCATCCGAATGAAACCATAAAAATCCCTGTATGGGAAGAGGTAAAGAACACTATCATGTTGGGATGAAGTCAGTGAGTGTAATATGCTAGGACTATAAATGGTTGAAGAAATGGTGGAGAAGGTGAAAACCATTCAGTAGTATATCAAGGTAGCCTAGAGTCGACAGAAGAGTTATGGAGATAATTGTCGATGAGACCTTGAGTTTAAAGTTGGAGACATGGTATTTCTACGTATATCTCCGTGGAATAAGGTAATGAAATTTGGAAAGAAATGGAAGTTAAGTCCTAGGTATAGTGGCCCCTTTGAGATTCATGATCCTGTCGGGGTTGTGGCCTATCAACTAGCACTTCCACCTACCATGACCAAAGTACATGATGTCTTTCATGTATCCCTCTTAAGGAAGTACATACCATACCCTTCACATGTACTATATTCAAAGGTAGTACAACTAGAGGATGATCTTTCTTACGAGGAGAAACCAGTGAAGATCTTATATCATAGAGAAAAATTTCTATGAAATAAGAAAATTCCCCTCCTGAAAGTGTTGTGGAGAAACCACAAGTTTAAAGAAGCGACATGGGAATCAGAGGAAGTGATGAAGAAAAGTTACCCACATCTGTTTTAGTGTGGGAAAAGGAAATTTCAAGGGTGAAATTTATTAATGGGGGATGATTGTAATGACCGAAACTTTCATTAATGGAAATTCCTCTTGATATAATTAAATGTCTTATTATGGTTATATAAAATGTAAACTTCATTGGTTTTACATTTTTTAGATTTTAAAATGCCATTATGAATTGTGACCATTGCTAATATAGCTGTTGAACAGTGATCACATGATTAGTATAAATATAGGGCTTTAACAAATCCAATTTACTCAGATAAAGGAAGTGATAGCCTCATCCAGTAGACTTTACCCATATGAAGCCCATTTATTAGAGCTCAGAAAGGAGGTGTCATCATTGGGATTTTCTCCTGACCAAGCCCAAGCTGAGCTTGAACATTTTAAGCTTGATCGGAACCGACTACGGGAGAAGTGGAATTTAATAGAGATTACCACCCGAGTGATGTTATATGAGCCACCCCAAGAGTCTATCACCATCACACACCTTACCCTTTGGTCTTATGTGGGTGTTATAAGGGTTTATGTAACAATACCTTAGCACTATAACTATGTAAATTATTTTTGTATAAAGAATGTGCATTCATTTTATTATTGTTACTTTGTAAATAGTTTTTAAAGAACAAATAATATTTTTAGTTAATATTCAACTAAGAAATATATTTTGATAAATTAATGGATTTTTTAATTCAATAATATTTTAATAAAATATTATTATTATTAAATTACTTTTTATTAAATATAAATGATCGTATAATTTTATGAATGCAATTGTAATTTTTATTAAGGCTCGAAAACTGTTTTTGTCAAAATCCATGAATTTTCAATAAAGGTTGGTTTTTATTTTAAAAGTAAAAATTCACATATTTAGAAAATTATTTAAATAAAATGAATATTATTTTTGGAATCAGGACGTCAAAATTATTCAACGGTTAATTTTTCATAATTTTCTGATATAGTTGAATTTTTGGGTAAAAATTAAATACTTTTTAAATATATAATGTGTTTTATGACATCATAATGACCCAATAGTGATATAATAAAATAATATAAAAATTATGTTCAGACAATATATGTTTTACCATTAAAATAATGTTATTTTGGGTTTGTTTGATTTATTTTACAAAGCTTTAATAGACCCTTCAAGGATTATAAAACATTTTGTCTTTTTAAATTGTTTTCCTTGAGAGTGTGACTCACCTCCACATAAGAAACCCTATTATTTTAAGAATTTCTGACATTGGCCTTATAAAATATTGTTTTCCACTCCCCCTTTTCAAAAACCATGTTAAAAAATCATGGGCTGGTTTGTGGTTTTGATTAGTTTAATGTGAGGTGTCCGAAACCTAAATAATAAAGAATTCCCTCTCCTTTCCTATATAAACCCACCCAAGCTCCCACTTCCTCTTCACTCAAAGCCTCTAGAGTATGACCAACCCCTGACCTCCTCTCTCTATAAACCTCTTAAGGTTCCCCAAGCTCCCAAGAAGCCTCTCTCAATCCTCTCCCAAGCATTTGGGATCACACTTCCAAGTAAGGGATTCCAACCTTTCTCTTTTTATCCAAGTTTCTTAATATTGTTATTCCCTTTTATTTTCAATTAAAAATGTTGGGGTATGATTTATCACCTTCCCCATAATTCCCTATTCATTTTTGGATGATGGGATACCCCTTTATCTCTCATTAATTCCTCCCATGTACACCTGTTACCATGCCGAAATTCTGTAAGGTATTTCTTCCTTTCTCATTTTTGTCCACTTTTCTTTAAGTTGTTATACCCTTTTGTTTTCAATTAAAAATGTTGGGGGTATGATTTCTCACCACCAACATACTGACCTCTTTATGTTTGTATGATTAGAGACCCCTTTCTCTCTCATTAATGCCTCCCATGTACACCCGTTACCATGCCAAAATTCTGTGAGAGATTTCTCTCTCCTCATTTACATCCAAGTAATTCTTTTGTATTATGCATCCAAATTACATTAAATTTGTTGGGACATGTATCTATATAACCCACTTACTTTACATTTCATGTAAATATTATGAGAAACCCCTTTATCTCTCATTAACCATTTTTCATGAATCCTTATGTCATGCCGTTATGCTGCCGAAATTGCACCGCGTTTTTCCATGCCCAAAATCATTGTGTAGTGAATACCATAACAAAGTCTCTATCAAGGGTATTCACCTTTATGCACATCTACATATTTAATGGTAATTTCATGTATTTATTCCAAATTACATAATCATGTAATAACTTATGATGTTGATTGATTCCATGTTATATGATCCATGTGGCACACTTATTCATGAAATGAAATGTTTAAGAAGGGTACACACTGATAGCGCTCCAATGAATTGGGTAAAGTATAGTATCATGATACATCATGTTCAATGGGTGTTGAATCATTATAATTCAAGTGAAATGAGGTTTTACTTGTGATTCATGTGAAATGAGGGTTTACTCATGATCCATGTGCAATGATCCTTGGCTCATGCTAATTCCATGTTAAGTGTTGTTGCCACATTTACATGTTATGATTATCATACTTTATCATGCCTTTATGTTCATGTTTCTCTTGTGCTCCATTGATATACCTATTTTCTAACATGTATTGTATTACTCATGTTATTACATGTTTATTCTCTTACTGGGCTTTATAGCTCACCTATTTTCTTATGCATGTCCTCAGGTTATCCCATGCAATGCTAAGTACGGGGGAATTTAGTGGTCATGTAAAGGAAGTTTTCAATAAAGACATTGTATTTCATGTTTTAAGTTTTTATGTAATGATCCTAAGCACCAAAGACACTAGTCCTATTAATCTTCCATGTTGTATCATGTGAAGAGTTTATGTAATAAATCATGTTTAAGTTTTTAATAAAAGTAGGGTTGTTATATAAATTATGTTAGATCTGTTTGATATTCACATACTATACATCATGCAACAACAATAAAAAATTTCAGTACATATCATGGCATATGAGATAAATTCTTAGAACTTAAGATTGTAAAATTATTTTAATCTCATTAATATCTTCCCATACACATGTATGTTCTACTGGAAATATTATATTACAAAAAAATTTAATCTTTAATTGTTTCAACTTATATTTTTCAATACTTCGGTAATATATGTACTATGACTTGATTTAGAAAACCCATGGATCTATTTTTATTGATCTTGTTCCCTAGAACATGGTTTCCACTTTAAGTCATTATTGGAGAAATTAATTCCTTAGTCTTAACAAACTTATAAGACATAATTTTTTCCTTAAATTATCAATATATATATCTTGAAAGCTTATTACACTCCCACTAACCTATTAAAGACACATGAAAATCCTTAGTTTCCAAATGAATATTCTATGATCACTATACATGATTTATCCATAAATGAATTTATGTAACTAGTAAATATTATTATCATTTATTGATTCCAGAGACCATTTCTATATTTAAATTATATACATATACCACAGGGTATCCTTTTGTTCATGTCAAATAAACATCTTCTATATGGTTTTCTCTAAATGAGGTAGCCTTGATAATAAATAAACCAATATAATGATCATAGAAGCACACTTTTACAAATAGAATTAAAAATGATTTTATTCATGGTGACTGGCGTATAGGTTTTTTCATATATTAAACCTTTAATCAATCGTGATTTTTTGGTACTAGATTTTACCTTCACTGTCTAGTTTCCCTTGGATATTCACCATCAGTGTCAAGTCTTGGAAACATTCAAAATAAGAAGTCCTTGAATATTGATACATGGAATCCATTACTTTAATTCATACATATGTTTCAACCTTATCATGTTAATATTTACATATTATTTATAATAATTATATATATATTTATATATATATATCATCCACCATTATGAACATAAAACACCTCTTTGGTTATGAAATCCTATGTAGTAAGTGAGTCTGAAACCACTTCTCCAACTAAAATTAGTGGAGACCATCATTCCTATGCCAACATATGTTCATCCAAAGCCTTAATGCATAGAAGTTAAGTATTTTACCACTATACTTAAATATATAGGGTTCCTTTATGGAAACATGGATGGTCTTGACTAGATTTTAACATCCTTTGGATTATTAATCGAGATGAACTAATTTTTTTGATGTTTGTTTATAACAAAAAACATCCTTTAATAAATGGGTTTCAACAAACACTCAAGGTTTCATCCCAATATATTATTTTCATTTCAAAATTTATATGATATCCATTAGTGTCTATAGATGGTATATAGTTAGTTTTTTCACTACTATTTACAAAAAATATATTGGAAGAAATTATGGAATATTTTCAATATATATATAAGACTCATCAATCATATTACTTTCATTACTATAAAGGCATTGATATATATAAGGAAATGTTTGGTAATAAATTTACTCCACATGTATGGTCAATTATTACTTGGATAATATGTTCTCCAACAATCCATCTTAGAGGTTCATTTATCTTTAGCAAGTATACTCTTTTACTTTAGAGTAAATTTCTAAACATTTTAAAGGAATATCATGAAGTATATGAATTTAAATTTATCTTTAGAATAGTTCATCTGGGATTTTTGAACTAAATATAAAATCTTTTTGGGGTAAATTTATTTATATAAAACATGAAAAGTAGTTTGTTAGTATTCCTAGTATCGTTTCTCAATAAAGACTAAAATAATTTTTTGGGTATAAAAATGTTAACTAATTTTAGTTGTATTTGATAAAGAATTGTGTTTCCATAATTAGGTAAGAGTTTTATATTTTATACTTATCATTAATTTCATTGGATATATATAATTAAATAGTAACTAAAATATTATTTTAGTATGAATTATCATAATAATATTTATTCTAAAATTAAAATAATGTCTTATTGTGTATATCTAGAAACTGAGATAAATGTTCTGGCAACACTAATTTCAAAATTGAATCAACCCATTCTGGTAATTTATATGTTATGACTTCTCAATAATGATATAAAAATCACCCTTTCTCACCCTATGGGATAATTTAACCTACTTCATATAATATTTACAAACTTTATTAATTCTATAATGTCAATAGATGTAAAACCTATTATATTTTAATGCCTACTAATTATAATATTATATTCAATGATAAATGTTCCATAATTTTATATCTAATTTTACTTTAATTTATTATAGTTCTTCCAAAAATTATTTCCTTCCACATGATAAGTAAATAGACTCCTGTTCATTTCCCTCTATCTGAATCCTTTGTCTCTTTGAAAAATGTTGTTAGGACACCATTGGATTTAAAAGTCCATGGGCTTTCTAACCTTTATCTTTCATTTTTATCACTATAAAAATTAAGGAACTAAGTTACACAGAACCTTATTTTCATGGATGAAGTATAAAAATGGATTTATAAGAAGTTTCTCCATACTATTCATCCAGTTTTGTTTGAATAATGAGAACCTTGCTATTAAGGATGATAACATGTGATTCATAGACAATATCTTATATAAATTGAATCTAAATTTACACAATAAACTTCAATACTTAAATATATGCTTACAAGATAAGAACCCATTTACTGTTTACACTAAAATAATACAAGAATAATCCCATTTATATTAAATCATATATTTCTTCTTTTGAAGAGATAAAAGATAAGATATCATGGAGGAATCACCCTTTATATATCTTTTACTTGCATCCTTTTCACCTTCACTTTATAGTAAGATGTTTAGGTTTAGGGAATTATCACACATAGAAAAAATTATCTGATAGTAAAGTAGTGTAAAATATATATTCCACTATGTGAAATATATTTTTTCCAGGATATTCCCTGAGTTAAGGAATGGTCATAGTGTTTTCATGGGTTTTCCTGCCATTTTTATAGTAATTTTAATAGATGATTAGTACTTTACTTGATTACAAAAAAAATTAGATGAAATAATTTTGATCATCTTATTAATTATTCTATTATTTTACCAAGTCTCAATGTCCTTCACTATAATAACCAAAGATTTTATGATATGTCTCTTTTTAATTTAATCTCTTTGATAGATTACGATCTTAAATGAACTATGATATACTATTAAATATTATTATTTTAACACTATCGCTATCACCTAGCTGTTGGAATGGTAGGAATGAATGAGATTAATTATATTATGGAAAATATTATAAAAATGTTTATAAAATTATTTCATTGGTTACAATTAAATTATAAATAAAAATGAAAACCAATTGAACATAAAGGATGTGTTTTTATAAAAAACTATTTTTATACTCACAATTACATTTTATCATAATAAATTAAATTAATCACTATTATGGAAATATATTAATTGAATTTATATATTATATATTCATTAAAATGTTTTTAAATTCATCCAAAAAATTTGATAGGATTAAGATAAGAGTAAACCTAATTTTAAGAATAAAAATCTATATATTTCTAAAGAATGTTTTTCCGCCTTTTGATGACGCACCTTTTTTAAATCTAAAATTTGACAATTTTATAAGTTTTATTTGAAAAAATAATGTTAATATTTGAAATATTAATATCAAAATTATCTTAGTGTAAAATTTTGTTATTTTATGAAAAAGTTTCAATTTTTGATGAATAGTGAAAATACTGCATTTTAATTAAAAACTGCATTTTTTCTAATTTTTTTATATCTTTAAATTATGTTTTAAATTGGGTTTAAAGTATAATTAGTTCAATTATACATAAATAAATTGAATTTAGGTCATTTTAATCAATTTAACATTAAAATTTGATAAAAAAATCAATGTTTTGAGCTTTTTACTTTAAAAACCCGCTTTCTCATTGTGTCTGTATGATTGTTTTTAAATCTAATTTTCCCAATTATGTGAATTGAATTTGGTAAAATTAATTCCATATTTTGAATAAAAAGGTCTAGATTAGGTTTTAAGGTCATTTTTATTTTTATACATAAAAAATTTACCATGAAAAAATGTATTTATCGTAGTATAGGTAAAATAATGAAAAGGGTTAAAGTTAAAAAGTAAAGGCTTAAAATAACTAAAAAATACAACATTTAATGGTTGGTTGGGGAATCTATCTATCATAACCAGACTCTAAAATATTTATTTCCAGCCAAAGTCATGGAAATTAATGATAGCTCAATGTTGTTGGATTTAAATATAAAATAATCATTATTTTAATCACTTAAACCCACCTTTACTTAAGTATAAATACCACCCTCACCACCCCATTCAGACTCATAAGCCTTGAATCTACTCAAATATCAACCAAAAAATGTCCTCCTCACTTTACCTATGTCCAAGTGATACTGGTCTCACCAAAAGACCAAATCCAAGATCCTCAAGGGGTCCTCCAAGGAGGTGATATTAAAGAAAAGGTTAAAGTATACACCACTAAAGGGAAACATAAGGTAAGGGTTTCTCATATCACTTTTTAATTTTTTGAGATATATGAATTATTGACCACTTAATCCTTGTGTGTGGTGTATATACTTACCATTGATATATCATAACTTGAATCTCATTATCTCTATGGCATTAAATGCCTCTTTTGATAATTATTACTTTTATGGGGCATATGATTCAACTGATTACAAAGTGGTAAGGGATTTATTAACTCAATTCCCATTCATTGGATAAAACTTATACTTCAATGATTTTTTCATAAACAATTATAGATTAAATAACTTTTATTACCTTATGTTTTATTTCCACTTTTTTATGCGGATTTACGGTGAATACACACAGTCAATTCATTTGATTAATGATATAATCTTTGTAAGTGAATTTTTCTCAATCTCCTTTATTTAAGGAATATTTTGATGTTATACACACACAATCTTTTACGAGATGTATATAAATCCCCTTTGAAATATCTTGTCATGAATTTATTTATTCTCATGTTATTTAATGTTTTGTTAAATTTTATTCCTTCATGGGCCTTATGAATCAAATGTTTCAAGTGGTATGAGACACTTTGATTTAAAAATAACATTTTAAATAAATTATTCAATATATGAGTAATGATTTAGACATGAAATACACAGGTTGGGGACCAGTTAATGAAATCCCCTCAATGCATCGAATTCTCATGGGATGAATTCAGTTGGCGAAAAACCCTTCATGTTTATTTTCAAGAACAATCAGATGGGCAACTACACATAGAATTAAACTAGAAAGAGGAATGATATTGATAGTAACTATCTAGAGGATATATCTTGATTTTTCATATGTCTGAAATTATGCATTTACTTCATTTAATTTATTACTATCAAGAGGATTTTCACCCTAACAAAATCTATGGATGCATTTTCATTCTCAGTTTTTTAATTACATCACATGTGTTTTCAGTTATTTATATTGTCATGATGATTATACATTATTGATTTATGATATCTTCCACTGTACTTAATCCTTACTAAGTATTTGAGCTCACTACTTTCTTATTTTTTATTTTGACCCAAGTAAGAAGTTTATTATTATTTATATGCTGGGTTATACTTAGGGGAATAATGGTGTTTTCAAATAAAATAATTTTTTAATTTTATGTCCAAAATGTAATTTGAATTTCATATATGTATCTAGTTTACCAATACTAATAAACTATTTAGTACTTTGGCATGATTTTTCTGAATCTTATAACAATGTAATAATGTAAGGCATAGACTTCAAACTACTAGAGTCAGGGTCATTACAGTTGGTATTATAGAAATTTTAGTAGAAACATTATGAACTAAATTTAGGAAAACATAGATTAGAAAACACAACCCTATGATATAATTTGAGGATAAATAGATAATAACATTACAAAGAAACTATGTTTATGATTCTGAGATTATCTACACATAAAATATTCAATTTATGTTAAGTATTTCACTATTTTTTGGATTATACATTATGTTTCATAATGTTATGATCTAATATAGTGTATTATATCATTTAGAAAATGGTTTATATTAGAAGGAATGGGAACCGCATCAATAAATGTAATCCAAAGAGTAATAATGATCATTTATTTGAATGGTTTAAGCCAATATTTATAAGAGAACTAGTCCCCCAAACATTCTCATTATTTGAGGATATAATATCATGTTCCACAAAGACAAAGAAATATTTTTTTATGTATTATGACTTAAAAATAAAGCAAGATAATAAGAGGATTATAGAGAAAAATATAGATAAAGGGAAGAATGAAAAGAAGGATTTTCCCATATATCATAATTACTGAAGGAAACACCCTAGAACTTGCTTTAATGGAATGTGAGTTTGTTACAAGTGTGCAGAGAAAGGATGTCAGGATCATTTTTAAAAATGAAATAAATAAGTTTTCTAATGCTTCAATTTTAAGAAGATGTGGCACTATGGAAATGAATGTACCAAGAGTCAAGGGAATATAGATCATAATAAGAAAAGAAATAAAGGTCAAGCTTATGTTGTTACTATAGAGTAAGTTGGATAATTAAAGTATTTGTGTTTTTATATTCAAAAATTATATTATGGTATTTTGGTTATAAGAATCATGAGATATATAAGGATTGTACTACGATACTTATTATTTATAGATTTGGAATAATTAATGTTTTAATTAAGGTTTTACGGTGATCAAGGTATTCATATATTTGGTATATGAGATTAATAGTTACATTATTTTTTTGAGGAATCTAATAAAAATTTTATTTTTTAAATTTAGTGACCTTACTTCTAAATTTTTGGTCTTTGAATTTTGAGAGACATATTTTGGATGATTCTTATGAATAGATACTTATAGAATGGATTATGTCGAACTTTGGATATTATTTTTTATTGATAACATGTGACAATAATTTTATTTTTAGTAAATATTTAAAGGATGAAGGATATTATGATTCATTAAAGTGATTCATGCATGAAAAATTCAACTTGAATATCCATTTACTAGCATAAGAGATAAAGTAAAAATAGATCAAAGCACAACCAAAGAATAAGATTATGCTTATGACATGGAAATAAATTAAGTAAGTTTATCTTCTAAAGTTATTATTTTAATAGAAAAATAATCTCTCAACTCTAAAAAATAAATTTGGAACTAAAAAATGTTATTCATTTATATTTTTTACTAAGAAATCAATGACCTTTTTAACCCATCAAAAATTTATGATTTTGTGATGGTAGAATTTCTAATGATCCTGTTCTCTATAACTCTACAATAGAACTTGACAGTTTTATTTCTCTTCCATGTCCCAGTTTTCACATCCCACTAATGTTATCACATTTTAAAGCCTAATTTTTTGGTGACCATCACATTTCCCTTTCCCTCTTATCAAGGTGATGTTTTATTAACCCTATTTATGATGTGGGTTTCCCATAAAGATATTTTCAAGTATCAACCATTTATTTTCGAAGTAGAATTTTATATTATGAGGTCAAAATTTATTTAATATGGGTAAAATGAAAAAACCCAAGATTTTATGATATTTATATTTTAAATTTAATCTTTTCGATAACTTATGATCATAAAAAAACCATGATATAATATTAAATATTATTAGTTTAACACGACTGTTATTACCTAGCTGTTGAAGCGGTGGGAATGAATGAAATTAATTAATTTATTAAAATATAGTTTATACATGTTTATAAAATGTATTCACTGGTTACTAATTAATTAGAAATAAAAATGAAAATCAATTGAACATAAATGATACATTTTTATAAAAAACTATTTTTGTGCCAACAATGACATTTTATCTTAATAAATTAAATTAATCAATATCAGTTAAATATATTAATGAAAATTATATGTTATATATTAATTATTTTTTTAAATTAATAAAACAAGTTTGATAAGATTAAGATAATAATAAATCCAATTTTAAGCATAAAAAGCAATATATTTCTAAAGGCTGTTTTTCTTCCTTTTGATGACACACCTATTTTAAATATAAATTTTGACACTTTTATAAGTTTTATTTGAAAAAATAAATTTATTTTTTTAAAGTATAATATCAAAATTATCTTAGGTTAAAATTTGGTATTTTTTGGATAAGTTTCATTTTTTTGATGAATTGTTAAAAATACTGCATTTTAATTAAAAACACCATTTTTTGTCTAATTTATTTATATAGTTAAATTATATTTTAGAATTTTTTAAAATATAATTAGTTTAATTATAAATAAATTAATCTAATTTAGGTTATTTTAGAAAAATTCACCTTGAAATTTGATATAAAAATCATTTCAATCTTTTAAACTTCTCACTTTAAAAACCCGATTTATCGTCATGTCTACGGGAATATTTTTAAATATAATTTCTGAAAATTATGTGATTTGAATTGGGTAAAATGGATTCCATATTTGGAATTATGAGGTTAAAATTATGTTTTAAGGTAATTTAATTTTTGTAAACAAAAAATTTACTATGGTAAAATAATTATTTACCACAATATAGGTGAAATAATGAAAAAGGATAATGTTAAAATGTAAAGGATTAAAATACATAAAAATTAAAAAATTTAATGGTTTTTTGAGGTATTTCTCAACCTTAAACAAACCCTAAAATATTAATTTCTAGCTATAGTTATGGAAATTAATTCCACCTCAATGTGGCTGGATTTAAATATAAAATAATCATTATTTTAATCACTTAAACCCACCTCTCCTCAAGTATAAATACCACCCCTTACCACCCCATTGTGACTCAAAATAATTTAAGCTCATTAAATATATGAAAAAAAATCTCCTCCGAACTCTACCCACATTCAAGTGTTACTGGTATCAACAAAAGACCAAATCCAAGCTCCTCAAGGGGTCATCCAAGGAGGCGATATTCAAGATGATGTTAGAGTATGCACCACTAAAGGGAAGCATGAGGTAAGAGATTTCTTAACTCAATAATTATGTGTGGTGTATGTAATTCCATATTATATATCATATCATGAATCTCATTATCTTCATGTTATTAAATGTCTATTTTTATAATTATTACTTTTATAAGGTATACGATTTGATAGATTACAAAGTGGTAAGATATTTCTTAACTCAATTTGGGTTAAACTTACACTTCATTGATTTTTTCATTCTAAAATTATGGATGAAATTACTTTTTATTACCTTATTCTTTATTTCCACTAGTTTTATGTGGATTTACAATGAATACTCATAGTTGATTAATTTGATTAATGATATAATCTTTATAAGGGACTTTGTTTAAATCATCTTTCATTAATGAATATTTTGATGCTATTCACCCACCTTATTTTATGAGGTGTATATACATCCCCTTTAACATATCATATCATGAATTTATTTATTCTCTTGTTATTTAATGTTTTTTTTTAAATTCTATTTCTTCATGGGGCTTATGATTCAAATGTTCCAAAGTGGCATGAGACACTTTTATTTAAAATATCTTTTTAAATCAGTTATTAAATATATAAGGAATGCTTTGGACATGAAATACATAGTTTTGTGACCAGTTAATAAAATCCCCTCGATGCATTGATAGTCTCATGGGATGAATTTAGTTAGATCAAAACCCTTTATGTTTGTTTCTAGGAAGATTCCGATGAGTTTTTACCCCCAGACTTAAACTGGAAAGAGGATTCATCATGCTAGTAACTATCTAGAGGATATATATTGATATTTTAGACATCCTAAATTATGAATTTACTTCATTTAAGTTATTATATATAATGGGTTTTCATTATGATAAAAAATATATGGATTCATTTTCATTCATAGTTTATTGATTATATGTCATGTGTGTTTAGTTATTTACCTTTCCATGATGATTATCCTTTATTGATTTGTGATATCTTTTACTGTACTTAACACTTACTGAGTATTTGAGATCACCCCTTTATTATGTTTTATGTTCCCCTAGGTTTCCAATAAATTTATTATGATTTATATGTAGGGTTAAACTAAGGGGAATAATGGTGCTCTTAATGAAAATAATTTTTTAATTTTATTCCCAAAAAGTAATTTGAATTTCAAATATGTATCTAGTTTACCAAGACTACGAAACTATTTGGTGCTTTAGGATGTGATTTATTTTATCTTATTCCAATATAAAAAAGTAAGGAATTATCTCTATGCTATTAGATTTGGGGTTGTTACACTCACTATTGAACTTAGAATATCTTGTCACTCTATAAATTCATATGGAAAAGATCCAAATTTCCCTTATTATAATATCGAAAAAGGCAATGAAAACTATAAGTTGGTTTTTAGGTTAGAGGTCTTACTAATTGTAGTCTTGAAACTCATTATTCTATTTAGTGGACCCCCTAATACTAAAATATTGAATCATATTTCCTCAATACTTACCTTCAAAATTTGTATTGAACAAATAATGATTATTAAATTAAATACAATTTCAATTAAGTCGACCCACTAACTTTGTTTAAATTTCCAAATAATTAAATGTTTCCCCAATAAAGGCCTAAAATGACACTTTAATTATGAGTTTATATTAACTCAGATAATGGAAGGCATAACAAATTATTATTTACTTAATATATTTGATTTATTATGAATAAATTTTCTTATTTTATCTTATGCATGTTTTGTTAAAATTAAATGGATTTTACTTAACTGATTAACCACACACTGATAAAATATTTATCCATAGTCCTTTTATATTAATTTCATATTATTATATTAATCAATTTATTAATGTTATTTTGGTCTTGCATCCATAAAATAAATCATGCATATGATATAAATAAAATAAATAAATCATGGTCAGATATTGAGGTTTAAATAATTGGTTTTTATTGACCATGTAATAAAAAAACCATTAACCTTGGGGGGAAGAAACTGCTTGAGAAAGTCTGGGATCGAGTTAACAACATTCCACCTCTGTCGTATGTATCTCTTTGGTTTGGTTTCACCTCAAATCAACCTTGAACCAACTCCATGAATTTGGGAGCTTTATCTTTATAATTCATTTACTACACTCACAGGTTAAGGGAATTAGAAAGGGGGTTTACATAAAATAAACCATGGGAACACAAGCCAATACATAATAACGAGGGAGAAATGAATAGCATAACATCAATTTAATTTAATAAAATAATTTAAAAACCGATGAAATAATTTAAATAATAGAAACCATACACATATATAGGTCATTGTAAGCTCATGATCATCCACATGTACAACGAATACATAATTAAAATAAATTGCTAGTATTCATTATGATTTGTTATTTTGTTAAGATAAAATGCATGAAAATTAATTTGATTAATTTTTTTATTAATAAATTAATTCATTTTATCTTAATATCCATATGATCTATCCTATAGATAATAATATACTGTGATTTTAAATATTTTAAGTTCAAATATTGTACTTTGAGGTAGCATAGTGTATACCCATATGAACTACTTGGCATGGTCAGTGTTTTATATAGCTCACTCACGTGACATATCACATATACATCATGTGAGGTAATTTAATGATGCGTACTATCAATAAATGACAAACGAGACACATTAAAGTTATGATGGATGTACCAATTTGATGCACGTAGAGTATATATTATATAATGACCATACATTACTTGTAATTATGGGTTTTATGTGGAAATTAATTAAACATTTAATATCATATAAAAGTTATCATATGAAATGTATGATTTAATAAATGACACACATAACACATAATGATGATGTTTATAGAGTAATAAATTAATTTTTAAATTTTCGACATAAATTAAATTACATAGTGTGAAACCTGTCTTAGTGTGTATTCTATATAAACGAGTATGAATTAATTATGGTTCATGGATTTAATTACAATACATATGAATTAATTACATGGTATATAAATTAATTGAATCACATGTAAATTTACTACACCACATGTGTATTAATCATAAGAAATTTGTATTAATTACCCTCTTTGTGAATTAATTATATGACATATGAATTAATTAAACCATGTATGAATTAATTACATTTCATGAAAATTAATTATGTGACATGTTAATTAATTAAACTATGTATGAATTAATATATACACGATACAATTAATACACATGTAAAATAATTAATTTATATATAGTGTTATTAATTCACATTGCATATAATTAATTCACATGTGGTGTTTTTAATTCATATGTGACATGCAAATTAATTACACCATGTATGAATTAATTACATTGAATTCAAATTAATTATGTGACATGTGAATTAATTACACTGCATTTGAATTAAATAAACCACATGTGAATTAATTACATGGAATGTAAATTAATAACATTGTATGTAAATTAATTATTTCGCATTTTTATTAATTGTACCATGTATGTATTAAATTTACTATATATCAATTAATTATATCATGTGCTATTTATTTAATTACTTAACATCTGCTGAACACATGACCACCATGTTATGTGGTGTAAAATGATATGCGAGCAAGTTACAATCTGCATAACCCTCCAACTATGTTCCAATTCTAGATGGTTCTTCAAATTTTCTTTATTTACTATTAAGAAATATGGGTTGTATAGGCCAGAAATAGAGAGGGGAAGAAGAGATCTTGAAAACCAGATTAAAATAATAATTTTCCTAAAATGTAAACTAAATTTTAAATATGTTAAGGATCAATAATTAATAAATAAATATAAATTGAACATAACCACTATGATATCACATAATGGTTTTAGATGTAAAAGAAGTTCTTATTAGGCCTATGACTAACTCATCTTTTTTTGGATTCAAAATATGATCCAAAATATACATGAAAATAAATTCTATAACCAATGATTTTTTTTTCAATGAATATTGATAAATATTTTAACTGGAACCAGGAGAGGATCTTTTTCACATTAATATATAATTAATTTAATAGAATGATTAAATACCCCAATCATGATTTATTTCTCCAATGTAGGTTTTGATCTTCTAAAATCCATCTAGTTTTATTTTAATTGAATTGATAAGGACCCAGAGTAGACCCCTTATAGTAGTGATCTAAACATGCTCCATTGATCTCAGAACATTGTCGATGGTATTCTAGGTGCTAGCACAATAGTACTAATCACCATGCATCACTCCTATGATCACAACGATTATCCCTTTAGTCTATAAGGATTATATCATGATATCCCCCACCTAATAAGAATGAAGGAAGAAGATAGAATATCTCGAGTTTGAGAGAAAACCTTAGGGTTGTTCTTCATCGATAAATAATTTTACAAGGAGGAGAATGTTGTTTAAAATGACCAACCTCTCACAATTCTCATAATTATCTATACATAGACCTAGGGTTAGGTTTTTATATTATTTAATAAAATAATTTCCCATAATAATTTTTTAAACTCAAAAGGAACCCCATTCCATGTAAATTATTATTATTATTATTATTATTATTTTATTTCATAGTGTATTCTAACTCATACAATGATAAATATTATTTATAGTTTGGCAAATAAATATTTATCACTAGACCAATACCTTGGTATGATAATCTTCCATAAAATTTATTGAATTACCCAAAAAATATTTAATTTAATATTTGTGTAAATAAATAAATAAATTATTAATAAATAATTATTTTTTTACCTTACAGATAATAAGATATAAATATTATACATTCAATAAAAAATATATATTATATTCCTAGTTTGGTGAATACAATATTTTTTTACATTCACATAAATAAATAAATTATTTATTAATGAATAAATAATTATTTATTACTTTTCAAAAAACCAAATATAAATAAATATTATAGATTCACATAATTTAACAATTACTTTGTGAATAAATATTTATTTAATATTTGTGATCATTTAATAAATTCTAAATAAATATTACTTCTCAGTCTGTAGAATAATATTTTTCCAACTGTTAAATATAAATAATATTTAACTGAGATCAAAGGAAACACTTTTTGCATGACCCTATAAGATTCTTCCTCAGTGGTATTATGTGGGTGTTGACGCTCCTTTCGTCACAGAATCTAAAGATCAGAAAAGGGAATATCTGAGCTCAAAAGTGATTAAACCTTTGAAGAAACATCGAAAATCGACAAAGGGATAAAAAAGGAGAACATTGCCCATAGATCGCGCAGGTTCCCTCTTGATCGCGCAAGTACACTTGCGCGCCGCCTCAATACTTGCGCGACTCCTCCTGTTCGTGCAAGGGACTTGCGCGACATATGTGGTAACCGCCAAGTAACCGCCCGGGGTCTTCTCCTGCCTATAAATAGACCCTGTGGGCCCCCCATTCGGGGAGGATTTTTTTCCAGAAACTCGGATTGAAGCTCCCGACGCCCAAGTCTCTTCTCAAAGCTTCCGGAACACTTCTAAGGTAATTTATTACCTAGAACAGAAGATCTAAAGAGAAAAAGGAAGGCCTAAGTGTTGAAACTTATCAAACACTTGCGCGCCTACTTAATTCCTTCAATATAACTTGCGCGTCCCTCTTCTGGAAGAACCTCAAGAGGATGGTGAAGGGTTTAATAAAGATTCGCTCAAGTATTTCAATACTGGTTAAAAATCGCGCAAGTACCCCTCATGTCGCGCAAGTATACTTGCGCGACCAATACTTGCGCGCCGCCGCAGGACTTGCGCGCCTTTCAAGACTTGCACGCCCCTATCTTTTTGGGTGCCCATCTTGCCCATTTTTACCCCTCAAGCCATTTCACCCTTCCTATTCAAGATTCAGTCTTCAAGATACTCTTCAAATCCATTTATGGCATGATTTCTTGATTTGACATCCTTATCTGAAAGGAATTCTGTGAAATACCTCTCAAAACCTAGTGATTTAAACATCTTTATGTCACCAAAGATTGAGAGTTCATTCATTCAACCTCATCCTTTAAGATGAGAGAATCCTAACCTGGGTCTCCTTTTCAGGAATAATCCCCAGTTATAAAAACCTTTGATCTGGGCATCTTTCTTAAGAATAAGCCCCAATCAAGTCCTTTAATCTTGGGCATCCTCCTCAGGAGTAAGCCCCAAACCTTAATCCCTAACCTGGGTCTCCTTTTCGGGAATAAGACTCAGTCATAACCTTGGGCTTCCTTTTCAGGAGTAAGCCCCAAGTCCCTTAAACCTAGGATTCCTTCTCAGGAATAAGTCCTAGTCATAAATCTTGGGCATCCTTCTTAGGAGTAAGCCCCAAGTCTCTTAAAATTTCTCTTAACCAGTCATAAATTACCTTTGATTTGGGTTTCCTTTTCAGGAATAAAACCCAATCATAAGTCCCCTCCTAACTTGGGCATCCTCCTTAGGATTAAGCCCCAAGATTAGAGTATTCAAATCTCCATGAAGCACATATAACTTTGTGGACCCTGTTCATGGATTTTCTCCCTAAAAGTAAATCCTAAACCTTCATCTATCTGGGCAGTCATCCATACATAAGCCCCAAACAAATTCTTATGATTGCATCCTTCATGGCAGAATTGTCTAAATTTTACCAATACCTCTTGTTTCTCACACCGAGCATGACTCACGTGAGCTTAGAGTGTAAAAGTAATTATGACATTCATCTTTGAGCCATCAATCATAAACATCATACCCCATTCCTCGAACTACGTGGGTTCTGATTCCTTTTTTCAAAACAAAGGATACGTAGGTAGCCCATTTATGGGTTCGATCCCAACATTGAAATAATCTCTGTCCTTCTGAATGACGATAAACTTCAAGTGCCCCACTGAGTGGCTTTAAAACCAGCCTGGTCATCAAAATGACCAAGAGACTTTTATATAAATGTTTTGAAGGATACCATTGACCAAGAATCTCTAAACAAATATAGATGATTCTATATTGATGAAGAACCTCGAATACATATAAAAGATTCTCTAAATTTCTTGCATATTTAATCATTGATTGTTAAAACTAAAGAAAAGCTCATTTTATACTTGGTAATGTAATAAGGATTCACGAACTTAACTTAAATCTATAAAGAGAGTCCCGGAGTAGACAATAATTCCCCTCAAAAAGGTGTGATGAGTCCGACCTCCCATCCTCTCGACCAATGCAAATTCCTAAGCCTCATTAGCCCACAAGCTAATGAGCGCCTGCCTTTGGAAAGTAGGTCCAAATGGATGTGGAATCATTGGATGTTTCCGGTTCTACGAACAAACCCGTTAGAAACCGATCGGAACGTTTGAATCTCCCGTCCAGGAGGTCATCCCCGGATTCCGCGCGAAACAAAAATGGTGAACCCGACGTGAATCCTTAACCATGTTAAAGTGATGTTCTTCTTATCTGTTAGGCCCTTTGGGCCAACAAGACAATCATTGACATATGATCATCCAAAAGATGCAGTAGCCGGATTCATCTTGATTATGTCTGTTACATGGAACAGGCACTCTTTTTTCAAGATCTTCTACAAAAATGGCTTTTCTTAAATTCACCCCTGTGAATACTGCTGCTGGGAACACCTCTACTGTGAGGTCTACTGCTGTGAAAACCAATGCTGCTACTCCTGCTGGAACGTCATCCGCTCTGAGGATGACATCACCAACTCAGCGTCTTCAACGCTGTGTTTCTAATGCACTGGTTAAGGAGTACCGTCGCAACGGTACTATCCCAACTCTGGAGGCCGCTCGTCAAGCCCTTCAAGTTAACAATTCTACCTGGTCGTCCGGACAACGGCGACCAGCAATCAAGAAGCAGACGGTGCTGACTACCGTCTCCAACCGTTTCGGGTCGTTATCCCCGGAACGCAATTTCCATTCACTCCCTTACTCCGAGGAAGTGAATGAGCAGGTCCCGCAGGACCTTAATTCAAAAAGACAGGAGTCCTTCTCAAAGGCTCCCATCAACAATCGCCGCCAGACTCGTGCGGTAGTGCGCCCTCAACATGATGAGGGTACTGACTCCAGGCGTTCAGCTCAGGTTCCTCGAACCCGAGCGGGCAAGATGAATCGCCAGAGACGGAATCCGGTTAATAATAGGCAGGTTGTCATCCCTGCCATCTCCGGAGAAGTCCACCAACCTAACTTGGTGGCAAACAACGAGCAGGCATACACACCTGCCCGTTTTAATCCCGCTGTCCAGCAGACTCGTCTGGCAGCATCAAGCCGATCCCGCCAGGCAATTCCGGCGGAGTACCATAGGCAGGAACATACACCTGCTTATACATCAGCAGTTAGTCAGCAGGCTCGTCTGACTACATATGATGGATCTCGTCAACCGCGTTTGGCGAAGTGTAATCAGCAGGCACATATACCTGCTAATACTAATCAAGCCTACCAACAGTCTCGCTTGGTAGCGCACGGAGAAGTCAGTCGGAAAGCCCCGACGACAAACAGGAGGCAGACTAAACTCTCTGCCTCCACACTTGAGTACTGTCAGGATTCACTGACAGGAAAAGGAGGACAGGAGCAGGCACATACACCTACTCCAAGCCCGGAATGGACGTATATCCCCGTTCCGGCAGCTGAAGTCACCAAACATATTTTGTCAATGGTGAAAGAGCAGAAGCAAATTCCTGCTCATATTCTGGATGCTTGCCAGGATATCATAACAGCTTCAACATCATCTCAGGGACAGACACATAAATCTATCCCTAGCAGTGGAGTGACACATCAACAATTCACTCCGGAACAGACACACACATCTGTTCCAGTCCAAGAGGGTTGTGGGGCATACTCCCCCATATCATATGGACAACCAAGTCAGGCACATACACCTGATTTGAGCGATGATCGTCAGCCTAACCTGAACATCTTTCCTGATCAGGCACATACACTTGCTCAGAGCAATCACTTTCGTCATCAAGTGGTTTCTAAAGCGAGTAAGAAGGCATCTAAGAAAAATATCCGCCCAGCACAGTCAGGAGATCAAAGGACAATCTGCAACAAGGCCTTGCTCGATGCTGGAGTTCTTGAAGCCCTCAGACATTTGTCTGTCGAAATTCAAGATTCTACTCCCTCAGTTCCCAATAACAGGAACATTAATCCCGAAGGTCTTCAACAGACACTTCCTCATGAAGACTTGCTTCATGAAAATTCGGTCAATCTTGAAGTTTCTTCTTCAGATGAGAACCACTGGAACCCTCTGTGTGGTCAGAAGGCCAAGGAGCAAGAGATTTCATCTTTTGCTGTAACCCATCATGAAGGTCCTCCTCATGGTGATGAACTTCGCTGCGAAAGTCCTCTCCGCAGTAGTGATTCACATTGACTCAAAAATTCTTCAGAAGGCAATGTAGTGACGAGAAAGCCCTCCTATCTCGAGGCACTAGCAAACGTAAAACCAGTCATGTCTGAAGTTTTACTATCGGCAGGTGAAACTCTTTCTCCATCAGAAGATAACTTGGGGTTCAGGTTATTCTCCGAACCTTCCCTGGGTTATTCATCTTCCAGCATGAATAGTGATTCCTCTACCAATCTTGTTGAATCCGATGAAGCAATAAGGAAACACCAACTCTGGTCCAAACAGGTAGAAGAATCTTCATTTAATGATAAAGAGGAAATGCTGAACATGAGGAAAAAACTGGCAAAAGGTGAAGTACCAGTCATGTTTTGGCCTTTGGCTGATTCCCAGTATGACATTCCAAAGATGTTGACGGATGATGGAATCCATGATATTCGTCTCAACATATGGAAAACTCTTTGTCAATTAAAGAAGAAGGTATTATCTTACGATGAATATGAAAATCATCTTAAGATAATAGAAGGGTTACAACGCCAGATTGATTTGGCATCTCTATCAGTCTCTCGGTATCTGAAGGCTGAAAAACAACAGAGAACCCTTCAACGTTCATGCCTTGGCGCACTAAGAAGATTGCGTCAGTTAATTTCCAATGCTCCATCTAATGTTCATATCAGAGGATGGGGTGTTCACGGAGCACTACATTTCACAGTGCTTTCCGGTCAGCAAAGCCCGCCGAAAATGGTCTCATGCAATGTTATTGCCCATGGCCGGCCACAGTCAATGGGCTTTGTTCATAATCAAAATCTTGCTCGAGATCAAGCTTCAACTAGTTCCTCTCAAAATCAAGTATATAGAGAACAGGTTGTTGAATTGCTCCTACATCAAGCAGGCGAGAATATTGCGCAAGCCTCTCGTCTGGAGCAAACACGTCATCAAATGACAGAAGTTTCGGAAATCATCCAACGGTCTGTTGAACCAGGTGATAAAAGTGGATACAGGTTAATGCATCCAGCTAATTTCCGAACTAAGATTCGCAAGATCAAGAGAGATTTTAAAAAGATCTCAGACATAGCATGTCAAGAGACACCCCAGCTTGCCAGACTGGGGACTTCTCTAACCCAACCCTCAGAATCAACGAATGGGATTCGAGGAGTTGAGCGGAAGCAACAGGAACACCCCCAGTCCACCGGACTGGGGAATTTTTCAAATCTTTAATCCCTCCCTCAGAGAAAGTCAGTATTCTCTCGATTAGGGAATAAGCCTCAAGAGGAACGAAGAGCCAAGATGTCAGGAGATTCTCTCCAAGTGACGGTTCTCCAAGAAATTCCTGAGGGATCAAGTCAACGGAATGCCATGTCTTATCATGGACATAAAAGGAGACAATATCACAGAAATGCTGATAGAAAGGATTCCATGAAATATGCATCCATTAATGTCATCACTGCCGTTGCTGCTGATTCACCAGATGAGGCTCAATCAGAGGGATCAGACGAAGAAGTTCCTGCTCAAGAATTTTCGCACACAGACCTAAATGAAGAAGGTGTGCGCACACGTAATCAAAGGATTACCCAAAATCTGGGTATTCCTTCAAGTAACCCACTTCCCCCTCTCCGAAAAGGATCCAATAAGGGGAAAGGAAAGAATCAGGTTACTTCTCACCCTTCCTCTGAAGGAGGTCAATCGCTCTCATTAGAGCAAAGGCTTGCACAACAGGAGGAAGAAATGAAAGAATTAAAAAGGTTGAATGCAGAACTACTTCAGAGTAGTCTTCTGTTTAAGAATGCTGAAGTCCGACAGCCAGAGGAATTTGTTGTAACTACTAAGATGGATCAGGAATATCCTCCTTTGTCAGTACACCCACAGAGGTCTAATCCTACGGGTCAAACGCAACAACGGTTGGCGGCACTACCATTAGTTGCAGCACCAACCTCCACGGCTGTCCAAGCTCCATTCATTGCACCTACCCAAAACCAAGTTCAACCTGACGTTTCTCAAAAGTTAATAACTACTATTGAGTCATTAACAGCTCGGTTAGAAACTATGGAAGGGAAACGGGCGCAAGTTCAACCTGAAAAGAAAGTTTACCCTGAATGGGTAGATTCAATTTCTCCTCCATCCAGTTTTGGAAACCCTATTTTTCCTACTTTCAATGGATCAGGCGACCCTGAACAACATTTGACACATTACGTATCTTGTTGTGATCCTATGATGGGAACTCCAGAACAGCAAGAAGCAGTGAAACTCAGATGCTTCGTGCGAACCTTGCAAGGACCAGCTTTTGTCTGGTATACAAGCTTGCAATCCCGGTCAGTCATCGGATGGGAGGATCTTCGTCAAAAATTCCTTCTTCAGTTTAGCTCAACTTTGCCAAAAATGACAGTTTTCGATCTTACAAACTGCAAGCAAAGGGAGAATGAAAGAGTCTCTGATTTCATTGCTCGTTGGAAGGGATTAACGTATTCCTTGAGTTTATCACTCCCTCAGGAGGAATTGTTGCCAATCTGTGTGGCAAATTTGCGTGACGAATTACGCACGCCATTGATCCCTGTGAAATACACAGGAGGGTTTCGAGACCTTACTTCAATCGCTCAACAGATTGAAGATTCCCTTTTACAGGCTAAGGTTAAATCTCATGTAATTCCATCAGCTCCAGGAAGAAGAATGGGTAAAGCAGAAACTGCTACAGTTATGCTTAAACAGGCACCTGTACCTATTTCTACTTCAAAACCTTCATCTTCTCGAAGGGCTCCACCTCCTGAACGCCAACAACAAAGGCTGTTTCGTCCAAATGATCAAAAAGATCAACGACGAAAACAATTTGAGGATATGAATAGTAAAACATACTCTTTCCGAAGTGAGCAAGTTCCTGGTTACTTCATTTCAGCTCTGGAAAATAATTTGGTTCAATTACCAATGCCGAAGAGACCAAACAAGGAAGGAGATGAAGACCGTCCCAATTATTGTCCCTTTCATCAAATGTTGGGACATCCCATCCAGGAATTTTTTGTCTTTAAAGACCTCCTGCAAAAGATGGTCGACTTGGGACAAGTCAAATTGAAGGGTTCTTCAGCTCATGTAGCGTGTATTACCGCTACAGATCCAGAAGAAGGAGGCGAGTGGCAGGAAGTCAAAAGCAAAACTGCGAAAAAATATGATGATTGGATGGTCAGAAAGACAATCAATCGGACCCATTCCATTTTGCGAACACAATTGAAGAAGCCAATTGTGTCTCCTACAAAAGCTGCAGTAAAGCCTCCATCAAAGGACAAATCCTCAAAAGGGCAGTGCAATTCAAAGAAGAAAGAGGAATCAGGAGAAGATGAGTATGTATCAAAGCCTAAATTGTCTTTGACTCTGGCATATTTCATGCCATCTACTTCAAAGCAACGGGCACCGTCCCACCAAACGGCACAGCCTAAACAGGCTAACTTGGCAGAGTCTTTATCAGACGAAGAATTGATCTTTGGTTCTGTTAATATGATTCAATTAACAGATTCATATTCCAGTCTTGATGAGCCTGAATTCCCTGTATCAAATAAAGGAACCCGAGGAAGTTCTAGAGGTTCAGGATATAGGGGAAGACGTGGATCTTTCCGAAGCCACTACTCTAATTCTACCCCTGCTAGCACTGTATATGCAGCAGAAACTCGTGGTAGAGCCCTTCAGTGAGCTCAAAATGAACAAGCAAGTTCTTCTGCCAATGGCCAACTCAGCTTCGGCACAGTTATTTTGGAAGACCGATTAAATGTTCCATCTTCTTTATCTCAGCAAGTAAATGGATCTAATCAGTCTAATTTTCCAAAACCAAAGATGTTGCCAACTTCAATACAAGAGGCATCAGCTTCCAAAGCATCTGCTTCCAAGGTACCTGCTAAACCGCATATTCCTATTGGGAAATGCAGGCCTCTAGATCAAAAGTATGATATATTGAAACACTTGGCCCAAGTACCAGCCAAATTATCAATTTTGGATGCTTTGAATCTATCAAAAGATCTTCGGGAAGCACTCATCGAAGCTTTGTCAAGTCCTCAGGAGTTTGAAGCTGAAATTGCTGCAGCTGAAATTTATCACATAGAGAATAATCCTGCAGAATGCCATGCAGTGATATCTTTTACTGATAAAGATGAAGATGATGTTGTGCATGGGCACATAAAACCTTTGTACCTATCTGGAAAAGTCAATGGTATAGATGTTCGAAGAGCTTTTATTGACAATGGTTCATGAGTCAACCTCATGCCCATTCGAACACTTCGTCGATTGGGCCTCACGGAATCTGATTTATCTCCTTCTACCATGATGTTACAAGGATATGATAAAAATGAACAAGAACCACTGGGAGAAGTTACGCTCAGAACTCAGTTTGGAGATCTTGTTTCCAATTCAGATTTCATGATTGTTGATCAAGACTCAGCATTCAATATCTTGCTTGGAAGACCCTGGTTACATCAGCATGCAGCTATTCCGTCATCATACCATCAATGTCTCAAATACTGTTTCGATGGTCAATTTGGAACATTATATAGTGATAAGGCCCCGTTTAAAACATGTGAGTCTCAATACATTGAGGCGGAATTTTATCACATGAAGGGAAGAGAAAAATCTACAATGAAGGAAATTACCAAAGTTAATGCTCCATATGGTTTGGAAAAAATTCCAATAAACCCATTTTCACATGTGAGTACAGATTATGTGTTACCTATCAGTCAAATTGACAAAATAGGCCCAAATCAAAATACTCTTATGGAAAGATCCATAATGTCAATTACGGCAATCGAGCCAGACAACATGGGAGAAATTGGTAACTTACCAAGCAATGATGAAAGCATAAGTGGTGACGTTTTCATTTCGTCTGCTGAAATCCAACAAGTCTATACTTCGCTAATCAGGCCAGAAGAAGTTATAGAAACACCAGAGGTGAATGTTGATGTCGATTCTCAATCCATCATCTCCTCTTTATTTCCCAAATAAGACCCTTTTTCATCAATAGGGTCGGAAATGGAAGCTTCTTCTTCAAAATGTGAAAATTTTGACATCTCTTATGATCATGAGAATTTCGTTTTTTCATCTACTTTGCAAGTAGAAACGGAAGAAATAACACATGATGAAGAGGAAGAGGAAGATCTTAGAGATGCTCCTCCAGCATTTGAAGAGGGTATCTCTACCACTGTGGATGAACTCAGAGAAGTAAATCTGGGTACAGAGAAAGATCCACGCCCCACTTTAATTAGTGCGGCCATGACCCTTGAAGAACAAGAGATGTATATTTCTTTTCTAAAGAAAAATAAAGATATTTTTTCTTGGAATTATACAGAGATGCCTGGCCTTGATCCTGATGTTGCCACCCATCATTTGGGTTTGCCAAAAGAACATCGAGGATTCAAGCAAGCCGCGAGAAGAACACACCCAACCTATGCTTCCAAAATCGAGGCTGAAGTGGATAAGATTATCAAAGCTAACTTCGTCAGAGAAGTTCAATATCCCAAGTGGTTGGCTAATATTGTCCCAGTAAAGAAAAAGAACGGACAAATTAGGGTTTGCATCGATTTCAGAGATCTTAATCGGTATTGTCCCAAAGATGATTTTCCAGTTCCGATTACAGAACTCTTAATTGATGCGACGGCTGGCTATGAAGTACTTTCTTTCATGGATGGATATTCTGGATATAATCAGATCCGAATGGCCCCAGAAGATGAGGAATATACAGCCTTCAGAGCTCCTCAAGGTGTGTTTTGTTACCGGGTGATGCCCTTTGGTTTAAAGAATGCAGGTGCAACATATCAACGCGCCATGCATCGTATCTTCAAACCTTTTCTAGGGAAATTTGTTGAATGCTATGTAGATGATTTGGTGGTTAAATCCAAACAACGTTTTGATCACTTGGCTGATTTGGAAATCATATTCCACAAGCTTCGACAACATAATTTGAAGATGAACCCCTTAAAATGTGCTTTCGGGGTAACCTCAGGAAAATTCCTCGGCTTTGTTGTACTCCATCGTGGTATTGAAGTCGATCCTGAGAAGACCAAATCAATCCTTGGTATGTCACCTCCTCAGAATTTGAAATAATTAAGAGGACTTCAAGGACACTTAGCCTATATTCGGCGTTTTATCGCCAATTTGGCAGGCAAAAGTTTACCTTTTACCAAATTATTGAAGAAAGGAGTCACTTACCAGTGGACTGAAGAATGTCAAGAAGCATTTGATGTTCTCAAGAAATACCTCTTAAGTCCACCAGTACTCATGCCACCTGTTGAGGGTAGGCCTCTTATCCTCTATGTGACAGCTTTAGAGCGATCATTGGGTGCCTTTCTCGCTCAAAAGAATGATGCTGGGAATGAAAATAGTCTCTACTATCTTAGTAGAACTATGCTTGAAGCAGAAACCCGGTATTCGAGTATTGAAAAATGCTGCCTAGCATTAATATTTGCAGTTCATAAACTGAGACACTACCTGCAACATCACGAGGTCCAATTGGTATCTCGTAATAATCCACTCAAATTCATCCTTAGTCGTCCAATGCTTACAGGACGTCTGGCAAGGTGGGCGGTTATTCTACAGCAGTTCGACATCCAGTATGTGTCTCAAAAGGCAATTAAGGGCCAAGCTCTGGCTGATTTCCTGGCTGAACACCCTTCAGTGGAAGACACATATTCAGATATCGAACTCCCTGATGAGGAAGTTTTTTCTATTCAAGAGAGTCCTCAAATATGGGAAATGTATTTTGATGGTGCTTCTAGAAGTCCAACAGGGGAGAAAATGGAAAATCCTAAATTCAACAAAGTTGGTTTAGGAATTGTGCTCATTTCTCCAGATAAGGCAATGTTACCTTATTCCTTTTTGTTGTGGGAAGGTGGTACCAATAATGAAGCTGAATACCAAGCTCTCATTGCAGGCTTGGAGTTAGCGCTTCAAGCACAAGTGAATCACTTAAAGGTGAAAGGTGATTCAGACCTGGTAATCAAACAAATCAATGGGGATTATGCCATCAGAAAAGAAGGATTAATCCCTTTGTATGATTACGTCAGGGAGTTAATGTCGGAATTCCCTTCAGAACCGACATTTTCTTATGTCCCAAGATCACAAAATGCTCAAGCTGATGCACTGGCTAATATAGCCACAGCTTTAGCAGATCCAAATCGGGACGAGACAACCATCGGTATTGCCCACCGTCGTGCAATTTCACCTTATGTTCAAGTCAGAACAGAAGAAATTAATGAAATTAGTCCCATTCCTGAACCATATGGTCATACTACAGGATGGATGTCACCTATCAGGGAATACCTTCAAAATGGAACACTTCCACCTGATAGAGCCGAGAGAGAACAAATTCGGCGACGTGTGGTCAATTTTACTCTTTATGATGGTCCAAACCACCTCGAGAAAATTCTCTACAAACGTGGTTTTGATGGAGTTATCTTCAGATGTATTGATGGTGAAGAGACAATGACTGTCATAAAGGAAGTGCATGCAGGAGTCTGTGGTGCCCACCAGTCTGGACATAGATTGTCTGATCAAATTCGAAGGCTTGGATACTTCTGGCCTTCAATGATACAAGATTGTGTTAATTTCACAAAGAAGTGTCATTCATGCCAAGTATATGCCAATTTCATTCATCAACCTCCAGAGTTGCTTCATACAGCTAAATACTCATGGCCATTTTCCACATGGGGAATGGATGTGGTGGGACCTTACCCTTCAGCTACGGCCAAGCAGTTTAAGTACATTCTTACTGCTACTGATTTCTTTTCCAAATGGGCAGAGGCAGTACCTCTCAAAGAAGTCAGTTCTAAATGCATTGTTAGCTTCATCAAGTCTAACATCATTACTAGATTTGGTGTCCCTCATACCATATTGACAGACAACGGCACCAACTTCTGTTCTTCTGAGGTAAAGAGATTGTATCAAGAATACAACATTAAGTCCAACCATTCATCTCGATATCATGCGGCGGCTAATGGCCAGATAGAGGCCTTCAACAAGACTCTTTCAAATATACTGCAAAAGATGGTGGATAAAGATAAGAGGTCATGGCCTGATAAACTCTATCATGCTTTATGGGCTTATCGGACTACCACTCGCAATGCAACGCGGTCTACTCCATATTCATTGGTATATGGAACAGAAGCAGTCTTGCCAATTGAAGTTCAATTGCCCTCACTCAGAATAGCCATTTGTGATCAGTTATCAACAGATGAGCAATCCCAAAAGCGGTTGAATGAATTGGAACAGTTAGATGAGAAAAGATTGTGCACTTTGCACCACTTGGAAATCTATCAGAATCGAATAGCACGAGCTTTTAACAAAAAAGTTCGTCTTCGTTCATTCATTCAGGGAGAATTGGTATTGGTTCTCAGAACACCAATGATACCAGGAAAGAAGCCTCCCAAGCTTGAACCAAAATGGGAAGGACCTTATTCAATACATAAGGTCTACTCCAATGGAGCGTATTCTCTGATTTCAATGGATGGAGAACACATCACGACTCCAACTAATGCCAGATTTCTGAAGAAGTATTTTGTATAAACACAAAATATTGTTCCCAGAACCAAGACTCTTACATTTTGGTTCATACACTTTGGTCCAGTATGACCTTAAACTACAACTTCGTCCAACATGACATTAAACTCTGTCACACTTTTGTCCGAGATGACATTAAACTATAATACGTCCAGCATGACGATAAACTGTACGGTCCATGCATATGACCTTAAACTATTCGCACTTATGTCCCTGCAACATGACACTAAACTGTGCAGCACCAATAGTCCTAACTGCAAGACTTTAAACTGCATAGTCCCTGATTTTGTCCTACATGACAATAAACTGTATAGAAGTTCCTATATTTTGTCCGAAATGACATTAAACTATATTGTGTCCTAGCAACATGACATTAAACTGTGTGGCACTTTCATCGTCCAGCATGAAATTAAACTGTAAAGAATCCCCAGAACTGATATCCTCATATTGGTTCACCTTAGTCCTAGCTACATGACTTTAAACTGTACAGCACCAGTTCGTCCTTGCTATATGACGTTAAACTATACAGCAATGGTCCCGTATGACTTTAAACTGCATCATCCCTGGTCCATGTATATGACCATAAACTATTTGCAAATATGTCCAGCAAGACGTTAAACTGTGACGTCCTAACTACATGACGCTAAACTGTATAAAAGTCCCTCACGTCCAGAAAGACGTTAAACTATATAATCATCAAAAGTCCAGAATGACATTAAAACTGCACAATCCCCCTTTCGTCCAATATGACGTTAAACTGTATTGTCCCCATCGTCTTAACTACATGACGCTAAACTGTACAGAAAGTTCCGTTTTTTTATGTCCTACATGACATTAAACTGTACATCGTTAAGGTTGTTATTACCTCTTGTTTCTCACACCGAGTATGACTCACGTGAGCTTAGAGCGAACATCAACCATAACACTCCCTTTGGGCCACTAACCATGTGTAAGTCCCAACAACATTTTTTAGATCATTGTCCACAAGAACAACTTGATCATTAATTCATTCTTTAATTGAACTACACAGACTTTGATCCTTGCCCTCCAGGCTGGGTATGTAGGCAACCTCCCAAAGGTTCAAGCCCAAAAACAATCTCTTCACATTGGTTCACCACCATCTCATATGATGATGATTTGTGAAACCACCCCTGGAATCAATATCTTTACATTGATTCACTTTCGTCCTTGTTATATGACGTTAAACTATACAACACTTTTTGTCCGGTACGACAATAAACTACAATATTCTTTGATTTCCTCATTTGAGAAGGAACCATTATTAACATTGATTCTTTTTTCAATCATGGTTTTCATTTTTCAAAAGACTACGTACATACATGGTAATGCCTAAACTTTTTATCTTAGGTTAAAACCATCATTGCACTAAAGTCCCCTTTTCACCCTTCACATGTACGAACCAAATTTGTACAAAGGGTAGCTCTAGAACTACGTGGACTTGATTCCCATCCTTATGGGATACGTAGGAACATTCGAGTGTCCCTCGAATCCAGTCCCAAGTCTTTTGGGCCTAAACCCAAATTTCACTTTCAGTCCCTTGGCTGAAAAGTCTTCATGAAAACACACACTGTGTATTCATTATTATGGTCCGAATTCTATGACCCTAAACTAATATCACTCATATTTTCGTCCTGCACGACGTTAAACTGCATTTCAAGAACTACGTATGGCTTGATTCTCATTCTTATGAGATACGTAGTGCAGTCCAAGTTTCAATTCAGGACCCAGCCACAACATGATTATGGTTTTCATTGACCTATGTATCTCTATATACATTGGACAATACCCATATTTATGTGTTATAATCCTAACCTTAAATATTTTCAGATCTTCATAACCCTTTTCATGACTTCTAGTCATAAAAATGTCAAACTTCTGAGAATTCTTTTGCCTGACTATGCAGCACGTGCCCATAGGTGGCCTTGCATAAACAGTCCACATAACAGACTTGTCAGCCAAAAGATGCTATTTTATTTGACTATGCAGCCAATGCCCATAGGTGGCCCTGCATATTTCAACCCCCTAACGGGTTTTGTTAAATAATAGTAACTTCATTCTTGGGAAGAATGCCTCTTTTGTCCTTATTTGTCTTAAACGACAGTATGTAGGGATCCGCAAAAAATAGCCATCCTTAACATATTTGTCCCATATCCTTTTTCATGATCTGAAAGTATTCAAGTCTATGGTTTATTCTTCTTCCCTACGTTTGGGTCAGACCTTCGTAGGAGTGATATTCATCCAGTTCTTCGATATTCTTGTTCGGAAATATCCTTTCCATATTCAAGTACCTCTTTCCATACAACAAACTCTATGCTTTAGAAAATTTGAATCTCCATAAACTTTCATTGGCTTTTATCACTAGGAAAGTAAATTTCTGAGAGTTCTTTTGCCTGACTATGCAGCACGTGCCCATAGGTGGCCTTGCATAAACAGTCCACATAATAGACTTGTCAGCCAAAAGATGCTATTTTATTTGACTATGCAGCCAATGCCCATAGGTGGCCCTGCATATTTCAACCCCCTAACGGGTTTTGTTAAATAATAGTAACTTCATTCTTGGAAACTACTTTTTATAATGCCTTTTAGCTCTTTTTCATATCATTCCTCAGATTCAAATATTCTTAAGCCATAGTTTACATATTTTCTCTCATACTTGAGTATGGTAATTTGTTTTCAGATAAATTATCAAGGAATTGAATCCATTTTAATCCATTTTTCGGTCAAAGCTATTTCGACCTTAAACATTAGCCCCTTTATGTCCGGCTTGCATGACTTTAAACTGCCCACACAAAAGACAGAGGAACTATGAATAAAAGTCAAGTTCCAGCTCACTAAATATACATTTTTTGTATGATTTAGGTAATATTGAGCAGTTAAAAGATTCAAAGTTTGTAGGGTTATTTGTAATAATCCTAGTAAAAATCAAACTATGCTTACTAAGCCCATTGGCTTAAGTAAATTTGAAGCAGGTAATGGAAGAATGCAAGTACAAATGATTGAAGACAAAAGTGTTTTTCATTGATACACAAGAGTTAGAAGGACATTCACAGACTGGAATCTCTTCTCTTTTTCAAGAAATTACAGGAGATTGTCAACATAAGTCTTCATTTGATGTATAGCATCCTGAGCCTTATCAACAGTTACTTGAAGCTCGTGCACTTGACCAGCTTCACTCTTTTCAGCTTTCTGAAGTGCCTTCTTAGCATCTGCAATGGCTTTCATTCCATTCATATGAGTTTCATCCAATGATTTGTTAAGCTGATCAAGTTCCCCAGTAACAGCATCTAACTGTTGCTGGAGTTGCACTTGCTGGACGACCTTTTCTTTGATTTTTTGCTTCAGATCCTTCATCTTGACAGCATAATCAGCTTCAGCCTGGGATATCGCAGCCTCAAATTCGCCTATATTGACTGACAATTTCACTCTGGTCAAATCTTCGCGACTTGTCTGCATTTGCTCCCTCCTGAAAATAATCTGTTTCACCGCAGCATGGATCTTTTCATACCCAAAACCACCAAGTCCCATTATAAAAAATTGGGATGACAATCGGGAAATTTTTGATGGTATCTCTTCTAAAGGCACCCCTGATATGATGTTCCATATGTTGTTCCATGCCTTACATCGTGAAAAGCTGAACGCTTTGAGCATCTCTGGATATGATTCAACATCTTCGTCAGAAGGGGGTATGTAATCTGGAATTAACATGCTTAAGGAAGTGCCTCGTCCTGCTCTTTCCCCTCTGACTTGGGCTTCTTCACTTTCAATTACCGTTGGGGCAGAGGCTAAAGCCTCATCTCCAGATCTAGCCATTACAGTTGATGGCCCTACATGATCAATTGAAAGATTTGAGTTGAATCTTAAAGGATAACAAAAGAATGGATTGTCTTGCAAATAAAGTACAATCACAAATATTGTTATCCCTTACCCAATGGTGGTTCGGCAACATGAGAAGACTTCTCCCCATCTTTCCCGGTTTCAACAGGATTTTCAGGATGGGTCTCAGGAGAGTTTATTGGATTTAGCTCTACTTGAGCTAATGTTTCTGCAATGATAGGGTTGACATCAGTGTCCACACCCTCTTCGGGCATTGGCAGTTCAATAGCTTCTACGGAAGAAACTGCATATTATTTTACATCATGATTAGAAATATGTTTTGTTTTTAAAAGAAAAATTTGGGCGAAGGGTAACACTCACGCCCAAGGACTTCTAAATCACATGACAATCTAGCATGATCATAAAATTCTTCAAAAGTCATTCCTTGATTCATCATTTCATCTAATGATACTTCAGAATCTTGGTTAGTCTCACCAGTGGGAGCATTTTCTACGTCTTCTTGCTGACTTATGTCCTGCAACCCCTGACCCTGGACAACATCTTCAGTAGTGGGAGGGATACTGGTAATGGATGGTAGCTCTTCTCTAGGAGCAACCAAGTTAGCTTGAGTCTGTGTTTGTTCTACAGCACCCTCCACGACCTTTGAAGAAGGATCAGTCCCTTCCCTCAAGGGGGAAATTGAAGAAGCCCCTGCAATCCTCAGAAATATGAGTAACCATATGATTATGGGTATAAACCCATGATTGTTCGAAGGACTTACCACTGCTAATGAAACGTTTAGCTAAGGATTTCCTCCTTCGTTGCCTTGGCTTCTTTTGTTTTTTTGGAGTTTCAGTTGTCTCCTTTATTGGCACCTGGATTGGCGAATGAAAGGCTATGTCCAGTGCCTCATTCATGGCCTATTGGCCTGGAGATATCTCGCCTGGTTCGCGAGGAGAATCAGCAGCAGCCCCAACAGCGGTACCACCAGGGCTATATTGTGGCGAAGGAACCCCGGTCCCTTTCTTTGCAACCTGCAAGATGAAGAAAATAACTTCCTTAAGTAACAAAGCTTCAACTAAAATCAAGTTGCAAAGAAAATAAGGAAAGAAAACTTACATCTTCAGGAGCCACGTACTCTTGCCACTCCTCATCTCCAGAACCACCAGCCCCCTCAGTGGTGCCACGATCAATCATTTCCTTCACCCGCCTGGTGATAGGAACCGAATTATCAGTGGCATATATGAGCATTTCCAGCTCTCTGATGTAAGCTCGCACTTCATTGGGGTTATCTCCGTATTGAAGGTCTTTAGAAGCTAGGAGATATCCTATCCCAGGAAGTTGTAGGCCCTCACACAAATCCAGCCAGGCGGTCTCAGTATCACAGTATAAGCTCTGCCATAGCTGAACAGCCTCTGGTCTTAGATATAAAGGCTGTGAGGAAGGTCCTACAATTTTTGATTTTAATTTCTTCCCGACTCCTGCAACTACAGATAGAGAATAAGAAAGTGAGACTTGTTACTTTATAAAGTAGCAGTGATTGAAGTTATTACAATCAAATAACTCACCAGGAGCTGATGGAGTGGGTCTTTTTACTCTGGCCGGAGGATTATATCGGGCACGAAACCGCTTTGCTGCCGGTTGTGCCTCATCATCCCCATCATGATAATCCGAGGAATCAGTTCTAGAGGAGGAGTCTGTTGAATCTATTTCAGGAGGAGAAGCATCACCTTCATGAGGAAGAGTTTCTTTCTCTACAGTCCTCTTCCTCTTTCCCACTTGATATACAGGGTGATTCAATATCCCTTTAGGGTATGATGCTATCCAGTGTTCGGCATAAAATGTAGTCAGATAATGTGCCGCTTTTTCAACTGGTAGATCAAATACTACCCCAGTCTTCTCTCTTGATGTCAGCAACCATAGTTGTCGAGCAACCATCGGATGTTGCTCTAACCTGACATGTACTGGAGGGGATACAACAATCTGTTGCAAACATTTGAATTGGCGTGCAAATCTATATAGAGCATAGGCCTCGCATATGATTTCTCCATCAATCCTGGCTACTAACACGCCATCCCTGCAAGCTAGCATGTATGCCCTCAAATCCAAAGGGGCTTTCCCATCATCAACAAACCGCCCAGATGGCGGACTTCCATAAGGAAAGAAGTTGAATTCCTTATACATGCTTAATCTTACTTTTATGTCATAACCATTGACATCTAATGGAGCAATTCCAGAGAATGCTTGCACTGACGGTCTGAAAGAGCTTCCAGGAATTTGTAATCCATTCTGTACATTGTAAGTCCTAAAGTGAGTGGCGATCCATCCCCACAAAACCTGGAATGGTCCCACTATTCTTAAAGGAGATTTACCCTGAAAGACGTGAAGTAAACTCCTGTGAATCTTTGCTAAAATGGGGGTAGCTAACCCAACCATTTTCCCCTCAGCCAACTTGGCCGCAATGACGAAGGTCCCTGGCCTAACGCCTCCCTTCGAATCCCTGACCGGCAAGAGATAAATACTGAGCCACATTGCCAAGAAACCCGCCAGACGAGTTTTCTTTGGAATTCTTTGATTCACTTCATAGCCCCATTTTTCAAACTCTCCTGCTTCTAGAGTTGGCCAGAATGTGCCAGGAGCTCCTCTCTTCTCAGGTTTTGGACAAGTGGTAGGACGTCTGGGCCGGGTATCCTTGGATTTCTTTTTCTTGGATCCTTTTTCCTTTGGCTCCATCCCTTTCTTCTCAGTAAGAAACACATTCATCCATTCTTCCGGATGGATATCTTTTCTGAAATGAGTTAATGAGGTCTCTGAACTCTTGAGCTTGTGAAAGATTTTGAATAATTCTCGAGCCAAAGCAGGAGTCTTCTCTGGATCATTCCAAGTCACCTTGGGAGGAATGAATTCATCATACATATCGCCCAAGATTGGAGCTCCTGAAATCTTGTGGACATCCCACAAACTGATACCTACTTCTCCATGAGTCAAGTGGAAAGAATTAGTCGCTGGACTCCAATGGCTGAGTATCTCTGGCACGAAGATATCATGTCTGTAAATATATGTTTGCCCAACCCAAACAGCCTCATATATTGCAGCTCTCTTCAGATCCTCAATAAACTCTGCGCAAGTCTGTCGCACCCAGTATACCCACATCCAAGTTGGTTTCACACCTCCCCCAGGACGGAAATCCCAACTTTTCTTCCAGCCTTTGGATTGATCCATCTGAGCATTTCGGAAGATTGAAGGATGACAATGTGGTTGAAGCTCAGGTGTATGTTTTTTCAGATCTGGTGTGCAAGGGCTATGATGCATCACGTAAGCCTTCTCCACCGTTCCAGCAGTTTGAAATGTTCCTCCGCCTGAGATATTTGCTGAAGAAAAATTGGTATAATTCTGAAACCAAGAAAATGGAAGATAATTCTGTACTTCTGGAATAATGACTTCTTGCAGATGACCATGACCATACAAAGGTAGGTAAGTGCAGTGAGGAAAGTCGTGATGATATTTCTTCAGATACTTAGCCAAATCTGGAAGAGTGCTATTTTTGACAGTATAGTAATCAGGGCCAATGATATTCATCATATCATCTATCCGCTTGCTAGCCAATTCATCAATTAATCCAGGTCTAAGAGCCATTGAATCTGCACAGGAGTTGAATAAATTAAACTCTTAAATGGGTTTTATTTTTCATAAAAATTTGTGAAAGAATTTGAAAAAAATGGCTAAGGCATTAAGGCGCGCAAGTATGGAGATGTCGCGCAAGTGATACATGTGCCGCGCAAGTTTTGGTCGTGCAAGTATTACCGCGCAAGCCCTATTACCTTGAGAGTAGCACGGTAGCGAAGAAACAGCGAAAACAAGAGACTTGCGCAGCGAGGAAGACTTGCGCAGCGAGAGCTCGAGAAATCCGGAACTTCAGATGCCATTTACGGCCGGAAGCCGTGTATTTATAGGCCAGGAAGCCTACCTGCGCGCCACACCCAGAGCACTTAGGGCCTGCGTGACGCAAACTTGCGCGCCGCCCTCTTCGCACTGCAAAACTTGCGCGCCACCCTTTTCCTTTGGAGGAATTCAATTTCCTCAGAGTCAAATCCTCATTTCTTTCCGGATCCAACTCTGCGGGGGGACTTTTGTTGACGCTCCTTTCGTCACAGAATCTAAAGATCGGAAAAGGGAATATCTGAGCTCAAAAGTGATTAAACCTTTGAAGAAACATCGAAAATCGACAAAGGGATAAAAAAGGAGAACATTGCCCATAGATCGCGCAGGTTCCCTCTTGATCGCGCAAGTACACTTGCGCGCCGCCTCAATACTTGCGCGACTCCTCCTGTTCGTGCAAGGGACTTGCGCGACATATGTGGTAACCGCCAAGTAACCGCCCGGGGTCTTCTCCTGACTATAAATAGACCCTGTGGGCCCCCCATTCGGGGAGGATTTTTTTCCAGAAACTCATATTGAAGCTCCCGACGCCCAAGTCTCTTCTCAAAGCTTCCGGAACACTTCTAAGGTAATTTCTTACCTAGAACGGAAGATCTAAAGAGAAAAAGGAAGGCCTAAGTGTTGAAACTTATCAAACACTTGCGCGCCTACTTAATTCCTTCAATATAACTTGCGCGTCCCTCTTCTGGAAGAACCTCAAGAGGATGGTGAAGGGTTTAATAAAGAGTCGCTCAAGTATTTCAATACTGGTTGAAAATCGCGCAAGTACCCCTCATGTCGCGCAAGTATACTTGCGCGACCAATACTTGCGCGCCGCCGTAGGACTTGCGCGCCTTTCAAGACTTGCGCGCCCCTATCTTTTTGGGTGCCCATCTTGCCCATTTTTACCCCTCAAGCCATTTCACCCTTCCTATTCAAGATTCAGTCTTCAAGATACTCTTCAAAGCCATTTATGGCATGATTTCTTGATTTGACATCCTTATCTGAAAGGAATTCTGTGAAATACCTCTCAAAACCTAGTGATTTAAACATCTTTATGTCACCAAAGATTGAGAGTTCATTCATTCAACCTCATCCTTTAAGATGAGAGAATCCTAACCTGGGTCTCCTTTTCAGGAATAATCCCCAGTTATAAAAACCTTTGATCTGGGCATCTTTCTTAAGAATAAGCCCCAATCAAGTCCTTTAATCTTGGGCATCCTCCTCAGGAGTAAGCCCCAAACCTTAATCCCTAACCTTGGTCTCCTTTTCGGGAATAAGACTCAGTCATAACCTTGGGCTTCCTTTTCAGGAGTAAGCCCCAAGTCCCTTAAACCTAGGCTTCCTTCTCAGGAATAAGTCCTAGTCATAAATCTTGGGCATCCTTCTTAGGAGTAAGCCCCAAGTCTCTTAAAATTTCTCTTAACCAGTCATAAATTACCTTTGATTTGGGTTTCCTTTTCAGGAATAAAACCCAATCATAAGTCCCCTCCTAACTTGGGCATCCTCCTTAGGATTAAGCCCCAAGATTAGAGTATTCAAATCTCCATGAAGCACATATAACTTTGTGGACCCTGTTCATGGATTTTCTCCCTAAAAGTAAATCCTAAACCTTCATCTATCTGGGCAGTCATCCATACATAAGCCCCAAACAAATTCTTATGATTGCATCCTTCATGGCACAATTGTCTAAATTTTACCAATACCTCTTGTTTCTCACACCGAGCATGACTCACGTGAGCTTAGAGTGTAAAAGTAATTATGACATTCATCTTTGAGCCATCAATCATAAACATCATACCCCATTCCTCAAACTACGTGGGTTCTGATTCCTTTTTTCAAAACAAAGGATACGTAGGTAGCCCATTTATGGGTTCGATCCCAACATTGAAATAATCTCTGTCCTTCTGAATGACGATAAACTTCAAGTGCCCCACTGAGTGGCTTTAAAACCAGCCTGGTCATCAAAATGACCAAGAGACTTTTATATAAATGTTTTGAAGGATACCATTGACCAAGAATCTCTAAACAAATATAGATGATTCTATATTGATGAAGAACCTCAAATACATATAAAAGATTCTCTAAATTTCTTGCATATTTAATCATTGATTGTTAAAACTAAAGAAAATCTCATTTTATACTTGGTAATGTAATAAGGATTCACGAACTTAACTTAAATCTATAAAGAGAGTCCCGGAGTAGACAATAATTCCCCTCAAAAAGGTGTGATGAGTCCGACCTCCCATCCTCTCGACCAATGAAAATTCCTAAGCCTCATTAGCCCACAAGCTAATGAGCGCCTGCCTTTGGAAAGTAGGTCCAAATGGATGTGGAATCATTGGATGTTTCCGGTTCTACGAACAAACCCGTTAGAAACCGATCGGAACGTTTGAATCTCCCGTCCAGGAGGTCATCCCCGGATTCCGCGCGAAACAGTGGGATTTCCTAAATTCCAAGATTACTATCTAGAAATGGGTCAAGGAACCCATAGAGGAAGAGGGTATGTCATAATTACAAAAACCACATATGAATGCTCACTATGTAATATAATCCATTTTTCATGAAATCTCATAAAGTAGGTTGTATACCCATTTTATCAACTTATATTTTATATACATATTTATTTGACTACCTAAAATAAACTTATCATTACACCATAGCCATGAAATTTAATATGAAATTTTCTTTTCAATTAAAGGGATGAGATATTGACTTCTATAAATATTGAAAGGAAAAATAATTCCTTAAATTATTTATTAATAACATATCATTTGTTACATACCCAACACACCCAACTTCATCATGAACTATCTTGTCATGGTTTATGATAATAAAACTTAGTTTGTGAGTCATGAAATGCATCAATAATAATATTAAAGTCAAAATACCATTACACATGATCACATATAAAAATATCTGATGGCATGTAAATATGTGGAATTCCTACAGGTGATTTTTCTCCCATAATACCCCTTTCTAGATATTACCAAGTGTGAAATTAATGAGATGAAGTTTCATTTTCTTACAGGTACCTTCACCTAATATTAAATATACCATGTTCCCATCATAAAATGTTATCAAACTATAGAACAATATTTATAAATTTTGTCCTGATAGTTCAAGGTTCTCATCATATCGAGGAACTTCTATGACCTTTTCAATGTGATAGATATTCTAAGACATTATCACATTAATAACCCCCAAAAGGGTGGATCAGGTATTAAATTGATAATCACTTGGTGCATGACAAAGAGGTTTAATTAACTGTACACCTGGTTTAACACTCATGGAGGATATGCTATGGTTAATTCATATTCTCTTTAATGAAAAATCTTGAAGGATTTTAGTATGCTCTTAAGTTAGGTTAGAGAACAAAATAAGAAAATGACCATGGATAAATAAGTATTAAAATAAATAGTAAATGGTAGAACTAAAAGTATCATATATTAAAAATGCAGGCATCATAGGGGAAAACATCATTAGATTCAGGTTTTCATATTCATATTTTGGATATTATCATAACCATTTTGGTTTTAGTATTTAATTAAATCAGGATCATGGAAATAAAGGTAGGAAATGTATGTATCTAGAAGTTATATCTTTAATGATAAATATGTTTTAGATAACATCACTTACTGTCATCAGTGAGTAATAATTAAAAAATTTTAGGATGAAATATATTTAAGGGGATAAAATGTAATGACCTGAGATTTTAGATTCTTTAAATTAATACTATCTTTGATAACTTGTGTGACACACAACACTGAAATAAATCAACATCTGACTGAAATGAACCAGAACATATTAAAACTACATAAAGAATATAATCATCAGTAAGGAAAAGATAATAATCAATTAAAATAATTATATATTATTATTTTTCTTTGATTAATATTTTAAAGAAGGATGTATTTCAAAGAGCCTTTTTAAAAAATGTATTATATTTTAATTTAATAAATTAAATTGATCATAGTTAAAATTTTATTATAATATAGAATATTTAAATGTATAAACTAATATTTCAAAATTAAATTATTTATAAATTTATATGAAATAATAATAAATACACTTGAAGTTTAAAAGGGTTATTTTCTTACACAAGTAGTTTTTCTTTATATTTTTTATTTTAATTTAATAGATAAATTTATTAATTTTAGAATTTGAATTGGTTTATATATAATTAATTTTTTTATTAATAATGTAAATATTTTATTAAGATTATTTGTTTCATATTTTTCTAAAACATTGTTATTTTTAGTTGAATAATGAAAAATGCAGTGTTTACCAAAATATCAACTTTTGTAACTTTATAATTATATAAGGAATAACTTGAAGTTTATAAAACCACTTAATTAATAATTTATGTAATAAAATTATGTATTTTTAATATTATTATAAACTTAGAAAACTTGTGTTTTAGATTTTATAAATTAAGTAACATTTCAGCCTAATTTAAACATTATTTTTGGTTTTTTCTTTTAATTGAACATCCGATGGTGATATTAAATTTATCTTGATTTTTAAGAATTTTTATTTATTTATTTTGAAATAAATTAATTTATACCTTGAAATTCAATGACACAAATAAATTTATACTACACATAAAATTTAAGCATAAAAACACACTTTTTTAAAAAATAGTTTTTATTCATTATGTGAACTAATATTAAAATTATTTTTTGTAAACTTTATATATATTATTTTATATATTATTTTAATATTTTAAATCATCATGATAAAATTAGGAAATAATTTCCATTTTAATTTTTAATGTTAAAATTAATTACTATGGTTAAAAAATAAGTTACCGCGATAAAAGTAAGAAGTGTAAAAAAGTTATCCTAAGTGTAAAAGACCATTTTTTAGAAAAAATTAATAAAAGTGTGTGGATGAGAGATTAATAAGAAAAAACTCCCCAATTTCATTATTTCAAAAAAATTTATCCTTTTACCCATGAATAGTGACATGCCATTAATGAAATGTAATGGGTACTTCCAAAATTACCCTTCTCTTCACTTATGTAAGTGGATCACTTATACCACTTTTCTCTACACCTATCCCTTTAAATTTCATCTTAAACCTATAAAATATTTATACCTATAGAATCATATTTTATTTTAATGAGCCTCGGGTCTCAATTATTTATTTTAATGCCTCTATTTCTAATGACATTTCCAAGAGAAACCACAAGTCCCCAACATGTGTATTTTTTACTCCTCATTATTTTCTTCTTAAAATTACTCTAAAAAACCTTTTTTAGACACCGTAATATAATTTTATAATTATTACTAACATAATAAAATGTTATAATATTAATGGAGTAACCATGATTCAATATTCTCTATCCACTAATAAAAACAAAACAACATCGATTGTGAATTTCCACCTCTACAAAGCGATGTGATTCATTTTTCATCACCACCTCTCATGGAAGGTAAAAGGGATGGATTTTTTGAATTAATATGTTTAATATTTTACAATTATAGTTCTCAAATGATAATTTATCATATACCATCATTCCATCCCTTTCATTGAGAAACAAAATTGGTAATCGTGCATACATGTGGACTACTGCCTCCAGGAATGATGAATTTTAATTGTCATCACCACCATACATGGATGGTTATAAGAACTTATTTGATGAAGGTAAATTATATTTATGGAAATTTTAATATCTTGAAAAATTTATATTAACATTATATAAATTTTTTTCCTTACTCATTGATTCATTATAACACACTCTCTTTTGTGTAGGTATTTCCACCCACTGTATAATGTTATAATGTTTATATCATTAATGATTAAGGAATTTTATATAATGGTAATATCATGTGAAAATAATTTATTTAATTTTATTTAATTATTCTATAATTGTTTTGTTAATATTTCATATATTTATTAATATCCCACCCTTAGTTCGTAAACACGTTGAAACTAGTTTATCACAAATTTAATTTTCATAAACCATATCTATGTATTTCAATTAATAAAATGAGAATTATATATTCACTAAAAAAATATTATTATATATTTAATAACATAAGAATTATTAAATTTGAACCAACAAGTGATAATCGACCTCATCACAGTGAAATTTATACGAAACAAACAATCAAAAAATCCTAACATATAATGATGAAAATAAATTATAATCAGGTAACATTTTTGTGATATATTTTTATAAATGATGTGTATAAAAGTTAATATATTTGAGTAAGGATATGAAATTAGATATTAATATATTTATTTTAATTTTACAAGAGGTTAAATCACATTTGAGAAAGCGATATTTAAGGTAAGGGTGTTCTACCTCAATTTTCTCTCTGTCGATACATGTTTTAATTTATGCATGTAATTTAATTTAAGTGGTGTGTATACTACCTATTATATATATAGTATCATGAATTATATCTTATTCATGGCAATCGAATTTAAATTTTAGGATCATTATTCAAGGGGTTTCTATTAAAGTATTTCTTAAGCCATAAGGGTTATTTGTCTCAATTTTTAATTCCACGAGACATGTTTGATATTGAACACTATATTTTCTTTTTATATGGTGTATTCAATACCCTATTTCATTAAATTATAATGGATATCATTAATTTTAGGAAATTTTAATATCCATTTCATGGCAATCCTCTTATGTTCTCTAGATTCTTACTTTACAACCACTGTAAGTGGTTCTTTATGACTCAACTTATTTTATTGAGTCATTCTGATTTCTTTTTTACTATAGATTGACAAGATGGTTTTATTATATTACATGATAATACTATAATTCATTATCTCTATATTGATTGAAAATTGCCTTTTTTTATTATAAATGATGTGGGCCTCATCCCAAAGACAAGGGGTGTCACGGGGGTCTAAAATGATGCAACTAGAGAGCATCCCCTTGCACAAAATTATTACACTCCTGAGGCAATGAGCCCAAACTAGAGAACACCATCAATAGTTCTTACAGACTAATTCCATGAAAAAGTGTATCCACTATGAAGTTGGCCTCCCTTTTCACATGTTGAACCGAGAAAACACGTTTGATCTCTACGACGCATCTGCGAACCAAGTACGATAAGTGCCAAGGTGGATCAATCTATCCGTTTACAGCTTGGAAAAAAATTTAAGAATCTGATTCAACCCCTGAACACATCAATTCAAGGCCCTTGAAAAGCCTGATACCTATTTGGATTTCCTTTAGCTCCTCACCTAGCGAACTCCCCGGCCCATAAAAACTTCTGAAGGTGAATAACAATGATCCATACTCATCCTACAACAGATCTCCCCCACGCATCTAACCATTGATAAATGATCTGTCCACATTTAGCTTATATCCAACCAGTGGTGGACTCCATCTAATCCATCTTCCCTATGATTTATTTGACTCGATTGTCTGGTTAAGAAACTTGCATATTATATGTGATTGTTTTCCAACTTTCACCATAGAACCCATCTCATGCACGATCCCCTTCATTATAACATGTAAAAATGCAACTGACGGTCGTACCTCTTTCCTTGCCTTATTCTGAGCCTCCCACAATGTCTAGAAAATAGAAAGAACAATGATATTGCGGCTCTTGCATTCCATTTCATGATAAAATACTCCATGAAACCAGTAAATAATTAAATCCTGCATATAAGAGCAGGAAGGATTGAAGTAACCCCAGCTGCTCATGTTGTACCATAGACTTTGGCCCATTAAATTTTGACAAAAAGGAAAAATGTCGACTCAGACTGCGGTTTAGTACAACAATAGCAATGCGAGGCCTGTAGATCCCTCTCCTCTAAATATTATCCTCCATTGGCAGGGTGTAATTCCGTGCTCTTCATACCAGGAAATTCAGCTATGTCAGAGACTCTTTGCACCATAACTGAAAAACACACTCATCACGAGCCCCTCCATGCAGAAGAAGTGTTCTGTAATCATGGCTGTTGAAATAACCTGAAACAGAACCTGTAATACAAACCCAATCATCCTTCTTATTAAATAAAATCTCCCAGAAGAAAACCATTTACTCCTCATTTAGAATGGAATCCATAAGTCTGGGAAAATAAGAAGCCTCTTTAATCGTCATATCTGGCACATGACAGAACGGAAAAGACAGCTTCTCACCGACCCAGTTGTCATGCCAAAGGTTTATCTCACCTCTCCCCACCACCCCACATGTGTGGTCCTGAAGAATCTCCAGATGATACAGCACAGTTTTTCCTAGATAGGATATTTTTAGCCTATTCCATTCCTCCCAGTGTTTTCTGTATTTGTTTCTAAGGACTTTGGCCCATAGTGATTCACCAACAATAAAATACCAGGCCATACGATCCTGCATGGACTGTATTATTAAGGATATGTCACTGAGACCAACTCCTACCTCCTCTATAGGTTTTTCTAGACAATTCCATGAAGCCCAATGAGTCCTTCCCATGAAATTGGAATCTCATAGGAAATAGTTCATAGTTTTATCCATCAATGAAATAATACCTTTGGGTGGGGAAATAACGGACATTACATACATTATAATTGAAGAAAGCACACTGTTTATCAATGAAATCCAACCTCCTAAGGAGAGAAATCTGCTCTTCCAACTTAGAATCCTCCCTACCATTCTGTTAATAAGATCCTCAATGAAAGATTTTTTCACCCACCCCTTAGAAATAGGTTCCCCAAGATAGATCATTGGAAGTTGTTTCCTCTAAATTCCTAAAATATTCTGGATGTCCCAAGCTCTTCTTCGTGAGCATTTATCTGAAATGAAAACACTCCTCTTCCTCCCATTGATATGATGTCCACTTATCCGACCATATACCTCCATAATTTTCAAAAGATTCAAAATGGAAGACCTCCTTCCATTCAAGAAAACCTGAAGATCATCAGCAAACATATGATGTGAAAGGGATCCATCTAAGACTTTTGTGTGATAAGAAAGGATTCTTATTTCCTCCAAGGCTCTAGGAAAATTCTATGAAAGTGCCTCTTGGGAAATGATAAACATTATGAGAGACAATGTATCCCCCTGTCTCACTCCCCGCATTCTTTTGAAGTAACCAAATCCCTTACCCAGAAGAGAAATGGTAAGCCATGGCGATGAATAACAACGAAAGCATAAGTCACACAGCCATTCGATAAATCCCATTCCTCTCATGACTTGAATAATAAAACTCCAATTCAGTTTTTCATAATCCTTGTCCATATCCACTTTAATGATGACATTGGACACAATCACCCTTTTATTAACATCTTCCACCAACTCTTTGGCAATTCCAATCACCCCTGTATGCCCTTTCCCTTGATAAAACCGTGTTGTTCCTGAGAGATTACTTTCGGCATTATCTTGTTCAATCTCCTAGCTAGCATACTTTTCCAATATCTTGTAAGAAACTTTACATAATAAAATGGGTCTAAAGTGATCAACAGATGAAGGGTCTTTGATTTTTGGTAATAGAACCACTCTAGAAGGACATGTGCTCCTTTTAATAGCTCCTCCCCTAAAAAAATCTTGAATGGCCTCAGTCACATGAGCCCCCACAAAATCCCATTCTTCCATAAAGAAACTCCCTAGGAAACCATCTGGACCAGGTTCACTATCCAAAGACATGCTGCTGACAGTTCCCCAAACCTCATCGCCTTTTGGAGTAGCCATTAGAGTGTTGGTATCCTCTACCTCAAGCTTGCTAGGGATAAACCCCATGAATGACTTCTGATCCTCCACTAGAACACCAATCAACCAGTTCCCTTGTATATCACCTGCAAGCAGACTCTCAATGTGCTCCAAGGCCATCTGACCTGCTACATTGACATCAGAAGTGTAGGACCCATCCTCAAGTTTTATGTTGATTTTAATATTCCTACCTCATTTTTACATGACCTATCATATTCTCACCCTCTTCTTTCTTCCTTCCTCCATAAGAGACCTTCTCAATTCCTTTAAAAAATAAAAAATCATCGGTTGTCATCAATATACCTTATTAATTCTTTACCACCTCTATCTTCATTTCTTAGTTTATTTTGTTTTTAAGTTTCTTCACACTATTTATGTGGGATATTCCCTATTTCTAGGGTGTCTATATATCTTATAATTTAATCTCATTTTATGAAGAAATGGAGGATAATATCAGACAATTGAATCTTCTTAAGTTTGAGGTAGGTGGTCTATTTAGTTTTCCCTAAATGTATTTGATTTATAAAAAGTGAAATGTTATTATGCAAAATAGTAATTCTAATAATTTCCCCAAACATTTATAATTACTTTAATATGTTTCATAAATACTAAACAATATATAGTATAGTCCTCCATTACACTTTTGGAGGTAAAAAATCTCAACTCAAACAACCCCTCCAGGTGATTTTGGTTTAACACCCATGAAAACATTACTTTTTATGACACAAAAACACCTTATAAGGTGTGTTTGGATTGACACTTAGAAAATACCAAATTTAATCTTACCCTAAGTAATGAAATAAACCCTTAGACTGTGTTTGGATTTTACTTCCTTGAAGACCATAACTCATGGTTTCAAATTTTTAAAAAACCATATATATCTTATCTTTTGATGAATCTGAAGAAACAATAAGAATATATTTCATAAGTATAATATCTTGAAATTTTTTCTTAAGAAGATGAAGTTAAAATTAATACTATATCCAGAGGTTAAATGTTATAGTAATAGTAATGAAATCCATACCTCAGTAGAAGCATGGATATCATGTGAGAGATAAAAAGTTGAGGAATGTTTGAAGTTGGATCTAGTATAAGTGGGAGTTTATTATAGCTAGGGTCCTAAAACAAAGAATTTTTATACTTTTTATTACTATAACATATTAATTATTATAATATAGTTAATATTCTTATATGAAACATTAATTTTTTAATTTCATTAAAGTATTTATTATATTAAAGGGTTATAACAAATCCCCACAATAATGAGATCCTAGAGATGCCATGACAACATTATTAAATAAATTTCTCTATAGTCTAGATACATCAATCTGATGGGACATATATGATGTTTGAATTTAATTTTTTGGAAGCTCATAATAAGTGGGAATTCCTCTAATGAAGGTTAAACTTAGTGATCTATAAGAATGTAGGTCATGAGGACAAAACCTCTAATATATATTCCATATTTTTTATGTTTCATTGTATATTCCTATCTATAAATGTGTGTATTATTCCTTTTATTTACAATAATTATTAATGTGTATCATGAATCATGTACCTAAATGTATGGGTGATAATCATGATGACATATTCCCATGATGAGGTATCATAAATTGTGTTTATCATAAGTGATATGGTATTAATTAAATGTTTAAGAAAGAATTTTTCCCTTCTAAGTGAATGAATGATGATATCTTTGGCACTTTGATTGAGATCAAAGTGTCTATGGACATGGTAGTTTATAGACAAGTTCATTTTAGAAAGTAAAATAAGTATAGGTAAAAAATATAGGATAATGAAACATGTATATATCGTGTTTGATGAGATATTAGTTGAAAAACAGATTACATTACACAATAGTATTCGTAAGAAGGTTATTTTAGTTACCACCCTAAATTCGTTCTCTATGGGTTCCTTGATGTATTGTTAGATTCCAATATTGGAATTTAGGTAAGTTCTACCTATTTCCATTGATAAATGGGACTAAAGGGTCACATAACAGGTGTATCAATAATCTCATTAAATCCCATTGAATTTATGTTTAAGTTTAGGAATAAATTTATTCTCGGCTAGGGGAATAATATATTTTCAAGTTAAGTTGATCATAAAATTAAATCATGAGATTTGAAAGCTTAGAATATGTGGGTTTAATTTTATCTAATATTTATATATTTCCAAGTTATTGAATCTGATGTATATAACTATTAATATGTTTAGTGAATATTTAAAATAAGTATTTTTTAAGTTATGTGAAAATTCATAAATATATATTTATTTTCAAGTTAATTGAAAATAATATTTAGCTTATTTTATTAAAATTAATATTTTATTATTCACGGTTCAATAATTTTATGAGAGGATTAGAATCCCATTAACATCTGAATAAATACATTTTAATAAAATTTAAAGAATTCTTTATTTATTTAAGAAAAGTTATTAGATCATTACTGGTCACCTAAAATAATAAATATTATTATTTAACTATGTTTTCATTTGTAATGTATTATAATATAATTTAAATAAATATTATTATTATTTAATAGATAGGTGACACGTAATTTATATTTTACATGAAATAAAAATAAAAATTATTTTATTATTATTTAAGAGGAAGATGCCATGGAATATTTATTATGATTAAATTAAAATAGTAGAATGTATTTTTATTATTTTTTTGTTGACCAAATTAATAAAACCAATGTATGTCATGGTGATGACATGATATTATAGAGTGATTTATTATCTCAAGTTTTATTTAAATAATTAGAGTGAATCTTCATATTATCTTTTAACTTTTAGAGAGAAAAAATAAGAGATCCCTCATTACGATCAAGATGAATGATGTAAGGTATTTTTTATTCTTATGCTAGAACTAGAGGGTTCAAGGAAATAATTAATAGTTTCATGGAGCATGTGTGGATATGTTTAGAGGTATCATCACATAGAATATAAAAGAAATAAAAATGTCAATATTATTGGTGATCAGGTTGGTGATGTTAATTAAGAGTAGTGATAACTATGAATAGATAGAGAATAAATATTGTGGTTGAGGTAATTGGTTTTCTGGTTATTTTTATTTCCTTCATTAATAATTTTTACACATTTTTCTTAGTTTTTATGTTAATATACACAAATATATTATAATTATAGGTTTAGTTATATTTTTAGAATAGGAATTCATTTTAAACATATTATACTCTTTAAAATATTCAAAATTGATCATTATTAAAAAAAATTGAGAATTGGTTGGAGCACTAAATTTTTATTTTTAGTTTTATTTTGAAGGATAAAAGTTAGGTTTAATTTTTGTAAAACTTAGATAATTAAATGAAAATTATTTTAAGAGGAAAAAGGTTAAATTTTATTAATAATCAACTGTGGCCCATAAGCACCCATATGAAGGGGTAAACCGGCACAAGCCCTTGAACAAGATAGGGTAAAACAAGAGGAGGCCCTAAAGTCCATGAGACATATATCCATGAAAATAACTAGGTAATTAGATGGTATATGATACAAATAGGAAAATATGACATGGACCCACACCAAAGACATGAAAACAAAATCCCAAAACACACTTTTTCCAAATGAATAACACATACAAGATGATAAAGATATTGTTAGTTCTTGATAAAGTTCAATATGGGAGTCTTAAAAGTTCCTAATTTAAGTGTATTCAACACTAGATGGAGATGAATGAAGCCCTTGAAGTCCTACTATCGTTGGATCATCAAACATAGAGATCTCATACATTCACCACATTTTCACTTGCTTGACTCATCAGTTCTCACTTCTCCCATATAGTTCAAATCCTTCACCATACATATCTGATTTATGGATTCCCCACCACTAACTAAATATTCATCCATAGAAATAAAACTTTTATAGATCATGTCCAATATCATTGATAAATATATAGGGTAGTGATAGACCATTTTCACTACTTGATATCCCATTCAGGTTTATAAGGTTTCCCCAAGATTCATATCAAAAGGCTAGGTTTCCACCATAATTTCATTTTTCTCAATAGAAGAAGAATCCAAACAAGTGTTATACCTGTATCTAGACATTGTGTTGTCCATATCCAATGATATATTATCCTTACACAATGAAATATCATATCTTAATATATTCTTAGTCTTCAATAATGAAACATAAGGCCTACCTAAAATACTCTCAAGTTCCAAGGGCACCTCAAACCTCTCTAATGAAATATTGGGATCTAATGTACGATCAAGGAATAATCAATAGATTATTTGAAACCAAACCCATTTCATCCTCATTACAGATGATCTGATCTATTCTAGTGGGGGGGGGGAATCAAGATCATTCTATTCATGTATTTCATGTAATCTACACATGGGATTCATGGAAGTAATGAGGAATATTTTATATATTATGATTACCCAAATAAAGTAATTGATAATTGAAATTATAAGTGGAAAAATCTAGTGTAGTGAGAGGAGTAAGCATATTTATACCGGTCTCCATTAAAATTATGGGAAATTATAAATGATCCTAGAATCACTTGGAAGCTTGAGGTGATGATCCCCTGTTGAATATATACCATGCATGGGGATAAGAAGATAGACACAAATGATCTTGATAAATAACCTCATCCTCTATACCATGTAGTATAAACCATTCCATATATATTCTCCCACGCATACTCATGATGGTCAAATAATCCATCATATCCCATTAAAAATTCCACTACAACCTATATCTTTCCTTATATATACCCATTCACCCATTAATACAAATATTTCAATCCCCACCCATTATATTCACTCCATTTTATAGATCACACAATACATATCTATACTTTACTTTATCTTATATTCTTCCAATTCTATTTTAGAATCAAAACATACACTGGAATGAGGTGTAATAATAGGTCAAGGATGAGAAAAAATTATGTGTCACTATAGGGTGATACTTTCTCTCACTTGTTCTTTATTATTGTAAATCTAAATGGATTGCCACTACTTATTTGAGAATTATGGGACTATTATAATTTCATACAAGCTTTTTGAATGAACCACAAAGTTGTTTTATCTAATATATTTGTTTTAATGCATTAAAAATATTTATATGATTTTAAATGATATAATGGTTAGGGGGATTGAACAAGAGTGGAAATTTTAACCATGTGATAGATATTGATGAGTTTTTTTATAAAGAATTATATTTAAAATAATATAATGAAATCTCAATAACAGAATGATGTAATTAATCTATGCTCATGTGGAACACAAGAAACCTAATAGGGACTGTTCTATTCATGAGTAAGTTTAAAGGAAATATCAAGAGATAATTCCTAGGAATATGTGATTTTCAAATTAAATTTCCATTGGAAATCTAATTGATATGAAATTGAAGGTTGGTTACTAACTTCACTGCCCTATATCTATAACCGAATAAAGTATTCTAAGTTATTATTGATATATCCCATTACCCTATATCGTTAAACACACACACACACGCACACACTTTAAATAAGAAATACCAAAAATAAATTTATATTCTTATATGACCTCATAAAAAACACTCCGTTTATTGTAGAGTTTTCCATTATTTTTTATAAGTTAAATTAGTTAAACAACAACCCTATCTTTGTATTTGACTTGGTTTCTTAATAGTACAACATTTTATTTGTGGAAAAAATATTTCAAATCATAAATTGACATAATTATTAGATATGAGATTAGTTTATTCATTGATTTAAATCCATTATTTTTATAAAAATCAAAAAACACATAAAAACAAAAAAATACTAAAAATTAAAATTTATTATAATTGAAAAACAATTTCAAACTTGTGATTACTTGATCAAATATTTCCTTTTTAGGTACATTTTATGGAATTAAAAGGGATTATTTCTCCCCATTTTTTCATTAATTTGTGAAATTAAAGGATAAATCAAGGTTGAAAGGTTCTAACTAATTTAATTCATGGAACATGAAGAAAATCAACATATTTTATGGAAAAAAATAAGAGAGGATAATATCCATGAAACCTAAAAATTCATAATTAGGATCAATCTCAACTAAATATGAGAGATATAGAAGTACCCTGAAGGAGGGGAACATAATTGAGCATCATGATATCAAAAAAGGACAAGGAATATGAGATTAAACACCATCAAATAGAGTGTCTATCTACTTTCAATGGTGCACATGATGAGGATGCCTAAAATTTTATTAAGGAAGTCATCATAATAGTGATTTCATTCCCTTTTAAGAAATTGGTAAATGATGAGATTTATTTGAAGAGATTCCCTTATTTATTGAAGGGGGAGGAAAGAATATGGTTTGGAAAATAATAGGAACACACTTTTTATAATTTAGAGGCTATTCAAGATTCATTTTCAAAGAGATAAATTCTTATTTAGAAAACCAAATACTTGAGGAAGGGCACCAACAATTTCATTCAAGGATATGAAGTTCTATTCCATGAATCTTGGAAAATGATTAAGAGATACTTATAAATTTTTTTTAACTCATAAACCCCCACTCCATTTTCTAATGTAATATTTTATTAATGGACTTAAAGGATCTAAGGCATAAGTAAGGGTTGTGAGGAAGCTTACTTTTGTTTTTAATTGATATCAATGATTAAAATATTAAGAAAATGAAAAACACAACCATGAAATATCCATGATAAGATATTCCATATTTAATTTAAATTACTTTTAAATAATAATTATCTCAATCAAAATAATTATTTTGATAATTTTCTCTTTATTCTCTTGAAACATTGTCTTTGCGATGGAGAACTCAAGAAAGGATTCTTTTAGGTATATCCACACGTACTCCATGAATCTCCAAACAATGTTATTGAATCTCTAGGTTCTATCATGGTAGATTTAATTACTTTACACTATTCAACATTGATTGCAATAATAATTTTCTCAAATTATATATCTATTCTTGAGAGGGTGGATAAGAGGATAATTATCTCTAGATTTAAAGAAATATAAAGAATATTTCATTATATAAAATAATTCTACCCCCTCTAAAAAATACATAACTTAGAATTTATACTTAGGGTTAAAATAATTAATAATTAAATAATTTCCCTATATCAATTTATTTATTTTAAGTAATCACCGTGTTAAATAATAATAATATTTTTATTTTTAAGACATGTGTTTATTTAAATATTTTTCTTAAATATACAAATTAATATTTATTTAAATTATATTAAATAAAATTATTTCATTTCCAATGGGACATTAACTTGGTCTATTAATCCTTTATGGAATTTATTGATCCTTGAATAATAAAGTATTTATTAAAATAAATATTATTCATTTAATAAATAAATAAATGTTATATTCCCTAAAATCGTGAATAAATATTTATTTTAATATTGATATAACTAAATACATATTTATATTAATATATTCATTAAACTGGCGAATGAATATATATTTATTTACTACTTAATGAATAAATAAACTAGTCATAAAATTCAACTCACATATTCTAAATCTTAATATCTCATGATTGAGATTATGTGATCAAATTTACCTTAATAATCATTATTAAAAAAAAACCAAGATTAATATTTTTTCTTTATATTAAATTCACTAAAATATAATGAGATTCTAGAAATACTTAGTGGGTGACCCTTTAGGCCTATTTATTAGTGGCATTAAGTGACCTTACCTAAATTACAAGATCAGCATCTGGAAATACATCAAGGAACCCAAATATAAATAATTTAATGTTGCAAAATAAAAAATTTCCTATGAATGATACTATATAATATAATGTATTTTTATTGATATCTCATCAAGAGGGATGCATACTTATGTCATCACCCTATATTCTAAACTTATCTTTCTTTAACTTTCTAAAATGAACTTGACTATAAAAATACATGGCTATGAATTTAACTATATATTTCAATTTCTATTAGAGGGGTAGATGTATCTTTTTCCATTCACTATATTAATTATATGAACTGGTCTTCCCTCATAGGTTATTTATACTCAAATTACATGAGTTATTTAACTAATTACTCATCTTGAAGTTGATAATAACTAATAATTGGATGAAATTGAACTAATAATATCATATGAGCTTCCTAAACTCAGAGAGTCTTCTATTGACTTCAGGTTTTCACACACAGCTCATGAAAATTTGCCTCTAAAACTATACAAAACTTCTAGTTCTTCACATAATCTATCACATAAAACTTAACTAGAATATTTTTATTAGAATATTGGGTGTATAAAATTAATCATAAGCACATATACCTAACTTTAGTTTTTTGAAACTTCATCTCTCAACCTAATTTTTGTCACATTATCTGATAGTTAAGTTTATCTTAGATAACACAATGACTTATTCTTATTAGTTATTATTTAAGACCTAGTAATTTGAACATGATTGATAAACTATCATTTTATTCTTCTTATTCAATACTAGTTATAGTGGATATTTCTTATTTTCTTCCTTACTACTAGTTTTAGTGCATTCTTATTTCTATTATTATTATTTGGTAACTTACATTCTCTTAACTTCTTCTCAGTACACTCATATCCACAACAATTGTTCAACCCCATTTTTTATTATATAAAAAAAATTCTTTATCACTGGTCTCCCCATGATCAACAGTTCTCATGTGACTAGGAATATCATTAAGTGTATTATATCATTTTTAATTACCATAAATGGTATACCTTTAAACTTTCTCAATGCCAACTGAATATTAGTATTATTTAATACCCACTTTTATTCTTCATGAAATTTCATGCACTCCTTTTTAAACTCAAAATATATTCTAAGAATATCCTCATTAAATGGTCTTTATTTTTAAAACCCATCTAAATAAATTATTTATTTATTATTCAATAGGCATAGTTTCATCTTCCTCAAATATAACAATTTTTAAAACTAGACTTCAATATTCATTTCTATATAAAAATAACATGAAAAAATATCTTGTGTAATGGAAATCTCTCTTTCATCATGAGAGATTCTCATAAAATCAACAAAGAACTTGATTCGAGTCTATAAAAATAGTAGAATCATATACTTTTCCATTTATTAGGCTTGAATCACAAATGTTTTGTAATATTTAATCCTCTAAAATAACAACACCAACTAAATTTGTTTTTTTCATTTACATATTTATGAAATATAGATGAATTAAAACTTTTTAAGATTGGTAAAATTCATAGCCTTATATCTCATTTCCTCTTGATCACTCGAATATAATCAAATCAAGATGATTTAAATACTGGTGTATAAATCGTGCTTCTAGGTGTCTTTATTTTCATTGTTCTTAAAATCTAGATAAATTCAATTTCAAACATTTGAATATTGAATCCATTATTCATAATTATAAATTCTTATCTTTCAACTTAAATATAAATGAACCATTATCAGATAATGTATTTACAAAGATCGATGATGTTAATTACTCTAAATCACAACATTAGAATCGTTATATTTAACTTTCACCATAATTAACAAATTATAGAAACTCCCTTTATCATCTTACTTTGATATTCCTATTCCATGTATGAAGATCTACCTCTCTCTTCCTTATTAATCTTGTATTATGTATAAATTTAATTTTTTGTGATGTTTATATCACGATCAAACAACTCTCACATAATCAAAAATGATCTTTGTCTTTGTTATATTGAAATTGAAAAATCATGTTTTTCATCTAAAAAAACTTCAAATTTTTGATTAAGTTTTGAAGGCTTATGATAATCTATAAAAAACTTACACTGAGTGCATTTTCCAAATTCTTACCTCAACATAAAGTCATAAGATCCAATTAAGTCATACAATGATCTCAAAGACTTTTGATGAATTATTATGATCAAGAATTACACTGTGGATGATATATTATGATCGTGACTTTGTCAATTTTTAGAAAACTACAAAGTCATGATATGGGAAATGAAGTCATATAATGAAGTATTATGGTTAGAAAATACTTAGAATCAGTAGATTCATATGATGGAAGACAAAGTATTATGATCAACTAAAATACTTACATTCAGTACCTAAATAATTATGACCACTTTGAAGTCATTTTATCCAATAGGAAACATCACACTTTTAGGACTTATGTTGGGAAAAAATATCCAATATTTTTATTTTAGTGATTTTAGTTATTTTTTTTGTAAAAAAATACTAGTTGAAAAAGGTCCAGTGGATTCCTGGAATATTGTTTTAATGGTGGAAATATTTTCAAGTGTTTTCCAAATTATTGGTTATTAAATTCTAGGTAAAGGGTGGATTATACAAAATAATTATGTGGATTGCGTAATATTCAAGTGTACCATATAAGAGAGTCACACTATCCACATGAGTAGGAAATTTCTCATAGTTGTAAGATAGATTCATTTTTAGACCACATAAGAGGATCATGTGAATGTATGGGAAGGCCATTGTCTATGGGTAGAAGTCTATAGTTATTTGGAGATAATTAAGAGCATCATGTGACATCATGTGAGGAGAAAATATTTCGTGGTTGAAAGTTTGAGAGCATTACATCGATTAGTTTTTTGGTAAATAAGTGAATGGTAATTTATGATTATTATATTTTTTGAGATATTTACTATATAAAGACCTGATAATCACTTTATTCATATTGATATTAAATTAGGATATGATTTAAATTACCACGAATTCTATAAAGTTGGAAAGGTTTTAATAAATCCTAACAACCATAAATAAAGTATTCATGATTAGTCTATTAATGTGTTATAATGTAAATAGTATTCATAATGAAGTACATCGAATCAGTCTACATACAACATTATGCAGTGAAAACTTTCAGTGTAAGTTAATTAGTAATGTAGGAGTATAAGGTCTAGCTCGTGTAAGCTATCATATGGATGAATCACACTAAGGGAATCATGTAGTGAAATCATGTGGTGAAAATTGAATTGTGTAAGGATACTATTATTTTATGAAGTCATTTTTCATGAATCAAATATTATATAGAAAAGTGGATTTTATCTCTTAGATGAAAATAGAGATTAATACACACTCACATATGTGTCAAAGAAATATGAACTAATTCATAACAATATAGTAATCTTCTTAAAGAGTAGTGAATTAAAATAGTAGATTAATAAACAAGATTTAAAATTGGGAATGGTTATAAAATAGGGAAGATAGGGAGTCCTCTTTGAACATTTCAATAGTAGTTTTCTATAATGGTTTCTTGTACATCTGTACATTGTCTTTGTATTCTCTTTAAACTACCCTGGTTTTGGTGAACCAAGTAAAATTGTTGTGTCTTGTTCATTTTTTTATTTTTGTTTATAAATTTCTACGGGAAAGGGAGAGAAGATTGTTTTGTTTAATGAAGAAAAAAAAATCATTAAGGGAAGTTAGTTTTATTTGATATACATTGATTCAACCCCCTCAAAGGTTACTTTACCTAGTAGGGCCAATAATTGGTATCAGTTCCTAAAGTTTAATGTTTGTGGAATTACCTCAATGGAAGTAATGGAATTCATTAATCATAATGAGATTTAAATCTCTATAGGAAATAATTTTTATCCATGGAAGAATTGGATGCATCACTATTTTTAATCTCTAGGCATCAAAGTTTATATAGAAACTATACATGGGATTTCAGTTAGTATGGACATAGAGACTTTATTAGAAAAATACCATAAAAAATGAATACTGATTATTGAGGAATCAATGGTATAGAGGGAGATTTATCCAACCCAATATATATGAAGGTGACATCATGAAATTCCTAAAATTATATATAGTAAAATCTGATAAATATTTACAAAGGTGATTTCGAATACTAAGAAGAAAAATTGAAGTTTTTATAGAACAATTATGAGGATTTAAGGATGCACCCAAATGAGTCTATTGATGAATTATTTGATTGGGTAAATATTATTATGGTGTAAATGTATGGTCTCATACAAAACCTTTATAACATAAATATTTTCAAGTATATCCTAAGAAAATTTTCTCCTATATTCAATCCAAACATCCTTGTACTCATGAATAAATTTCCAAAGGAGATGACAATGGATAGTTTTCATAATACTATTTACCCATATGAGTTGTGAAAAAGGGTAATTCTAAGGATGTGTAATTCAAGGAAATGAATAATATCACCACGGAGGATGGCCAGGAATAAGAAGTGGTGGAAAAGTCATGTTATACATTCCCTAAAATCTATAAAGGAGAAAAGGAATATTTGAAGGGGAAATTCCACTCAATTTATTTTAGTGTGGAAAATATAGGCACCTTACAATTAAGTGTCCTAAGAATTTTCAATATTATGATGATGATGATGAAGTACCTCTAAATAAATCTTCATCTAATGTGAAATAAAGGAGAGGTAAAAAATGAAAATTCTTTAAGGAGAAGATCCTACTTTTACAATAAAACAATATTTTAGAGGAAACCAATGTAGCATAAGTTAAAGACCACAAAGAACAAAAAAAAGATGTTATGTTAGAATTTGTGGTTAGTTTATAGAAAAGGTAAGAGAGTGATGAGGAGGAGGAGAAATTAAAGGAAGATTTGATCTCTAGGTTGAATTAGAGGTTTCTCTTAAATAAATAGATGTTTAGAGAGAAAAAAAGAAATATAATAGAGTGGTTCATGATTACAAGATATATATTCAATAAAAATAAGATAAGAAGTTTGATTTGAAGGAAAATAATGAAAATATTAAATATAAAAAGATATAAAACTCAAAGAATATGATTTATTATAAGATCAAAATTAGAGAAAAATATAGGGAGATTGATGGTTTAACTAACACAGTGAAATAATGAGTTAAAATAATTGAATATTTTGAGGAGGAATTTATTTTTTAGTAATGAAAAGTATATGATCAGGAGAAACTCTTGATTCCAGGTATAACATCGGTAAATAAAATCACACTGGTGATAGATAAAGAAAAATTGGAACATGGAGGTCTATAAAAAAGGGGAAGGACTGTCAGTGGAAGTAGAATACACGTTCAAATGAAAAATATGGTATAAGGATTGATTGAACATAGAAACTCATGATGATTGATGATATGCCATATAAACTAATTCTAAAATTGAAAATTGATGCGGGTATGACTAAGAATTTATAAAATTAGAGAACCTAAGAGATAGTTTGTGTTATATAAAAGACACACCAAAATGAACTATGTATCATGTTATATTGTTGTGGAAAGATGGGAAATTCTAAAAATGTTTTTATATAGAAAAAATGTGCTAGAGAGCACAAGAACAACAAAGGAATCTTTGAAAGGTTCAATATTATAGGAATTATTTTGATGGAAACTGTTTTTGGTGTGGAGGGATTGAATACATGGCTAGGTATTTATCATTAAAAAATATAGAGGAATGTTCTTACAAGGACTCAAAGGGGTAATTTATAGCAGAAAAAGGAATCAACAAGTGAACTAAATATGAAAAACCAATTTATATATTTTCAAGATATGTTTGGTCCATAATATTCTAAATATTATCAAGCATTTCAATAAAAATCAAGTGAGAAGACAAAAAAATGGATACAAAAAGAGTTGTGAAAGAATTTGTTATAGATATTTCCCAGAAAACATCAGATCATATTGGTTTATAGATTATTGATAGTATATTCATTCCACATATGATAGTAAGTTAATATCTTTTCACAAGTAACTTGAACAACAAGGAAGGTGTCATAATATTTTGAAGTGATTAAGGCCTAAGAATTATTAGATATGGGAAATATAAATTAGGGGTCCAAGACAAGAGGTATATAAATATATTGGTTTTTGAAGGCCTAAATAACAAATTTGTTAGTGTTAATAAATTATGAAACTTATGGAATTCATTATGATTTACTAAGATTTTTTTTATTATCAAGGAAAAATATGGTGCAGTGGTAATGTATCATCCCAGGTAAATAAAGAATATGACATTTTCATATTAATTAATATTTGTGAATTAAATATTAATTTTAATTTAAAGGGGAAGCTATGTTCTATGGCATACCCGACATGCAACAATGGGTTTCTCTGAAGTCTTATGTTGCATACAATGCTGAAAAATATTGGAAATAATAATAATATAATATTATTATTTTAAATGTTAGTTAACTCCTAGCCATTTTATTGGCGGGAATGTACATAACTAACTATATTATGATTATAAATGTTTATTAAATGTCTTTACCTTTATCCAATAAAAGTTAGAGGCTTAAAATGGGAATGAATCCAATTTTAAGCATAAATACTCCAATATTCTTTAAAAGGTCAATTTACCGCCTTTTGATGGAGAAATATTTTTAAATCTAGTTTTTTTTCACTTTTATATGTTTCATTTGACAAAATAAACTTCTTCTTTAGAAGAGGGACATCCAAATTTACTTTGTATAAATTTTTTGTATTTTTTTGATAAAGTTCATTTCTAATGAATAATGAAAAATAATTCTGGTCGGAGTGGCCTAAAGACCTTCATTTTTTATTATTTTGATAATACACCTTTCAAGGGGTGACGTGGAACCCTTATAAGGCCTGAAGGCTTAGAGACAATTACTTGACCCATAGGTCTTAGAGGGAATCACCCAGATAAGACAACTTGGAAATGGTCCTCCCTAGCATATGTCATGATATCAGCACTCCACCTTCACAGGACTGGTCATCTAGCTATCCTTTGCAAAGTAACAAATTCCTGGTACCATTGGAATAACCATACCCTCTCATTCTTCCAAATCCGGTTAGCTCTGCTCTAGTGAATGCGCCTACCCTGAATCCTCATCTGAAGCCCTGTTCCTCATAGTCAAACTGGTATATCTAAATTCAAGTGGACCGAAGGCCTTGGGGTGGCTCTAAGGCCTTAAGGTGGCCCGAAGGCCTTGAGAATCTATTGGCCTGAAGGCCTTGGATGGCCCGAAAGTCTTGCAGGACCTGAGGCCCAAACCGGTGGCCCAAAGGCCCAAATGGATGAATAGTTTTGGCTACTATAGTACTAAACAATGCCCCACTCTAGTACCAAATAGTGTAATTGGGTTATATTTTTACCATTTAATCCAATTTTGGCTATTGGAAGTAATTTCACGTCAAAATTGGACATAAACACAGGTAAATATTTTTCTAGTTTTTACTTCTTAAAAACTCGCTTTTGAGTTTTGACAACGGAAATAAATTTTAAATTAATTAATGCAACTTTTATGTTTTGAATTTGGTAAAATAGATATAATTTTTGAATTAGGAATATCAAAATTAGCTTTGGGTAAATTTTTGGTATTTTTCTGAAAAAATTCAATTTTTGATGAATAGTGAAAAATAATACATAGTAGTTAAAAACTAACCTTTTCATTTAAATGAAAATTTACCACTTTTGTGAATTGAATTTCAAAAATATGACATAAATGGTTGTCATCAGTAAGTAAAATATGGTTCAATAAGATGAAAATAATTTTTGGTGAATAGTAACTTTTGATTTGTATTTACCGCGATTAAAGTTAAATAGGGTAATTCAAGGTAAAAATAATATTATAATAATATAAAATTACCTTAAAACTTGTCCTAACCTTATTGGATGAGTCATGGCCAACCAATACAATCCTGGGTAGAACTATTGGCCTTTTAAAGCCATTTGGGTAAGATAATGACATTAATAACTTTTTATTTGAAGTAAAAATAAAAATATCATAAACATGTATTGTTTTTCCAAACAAAATTTTAATATAGGGTTATATAATTTATATCTTCGGCTATAAATATTTATTATAAATCTAAAAAGATTTCCTACATCATGGTATTATATATATAATTTTTAGACATCAAATAAATAAATTTATTTATGACACAATGACGATGTAATAATTACCCCATTAATGAATGTTTTAAATAAATGAGATTATAAATGTTAAAATAAATTTATTTTGAAACATTTTTTGCCTTCCACGAATTTTAGAGATGAGTATGACTTGTTATCTTTAAATTAATGAAGGTTTTTCAAAGGAATCAAGTTGGTTTGGATTTTTAAAAAATTCATGATATGAATAGTATAAACATTAACAGAAATGAGTTTTTAAATAAATTAATATTTTATTAAATGATAAAATAGCCCTAAAAATATAAGATTCAACCAAATGAAATATATGATGTTACAAATGTCATTAATGATCTATTTTGGGTCGCTTGGAATTTTATAGTAAATATATTAACCATACAGTATGAATATACAAGATGACATGGTAAAATTTAAATAAGTTAACAAAGGGTTAAATAAAAAAGATAAGGATTAAAAATATCTAAAACCTGTCCAATTCTTATTGGATGATTTTATTTCGATTTATATTCCTCTTATCTTTAAATTTAATGAGTTGTGGACCTTTTGAAATTGAAAATCATTTTATAATAAAATAATAATTTAAAACATTCCTAAAGAGCCCCTCCTCCCTCTCATAAAATGACACCACTTCTAACCCATTACTCACACCTCTCAAGCCCTTTGGCTCAAATCAAAAGAAGTTACCCGATTTAATGGTAATGTCTTCTCTTAAGTTATTTTATTTTATTCTCCTTATCTACTCCCTATTCTCTCCTTATTATTTGTTTACATAACAAAACCAGTATCCTCAATACACTAGGTTGTTGTTATGAGAAGGATTCGAACTAAACTTCCACACAACTCCATCTAAGGGACATGAACATACTGTTTTTATGAACGATGAACTACCGCCTCATGAAACAATGATTGTTCAATCTTCTCTTACCACCTCTTTTGGTGGCCATTATGATGAAACTGTATTTATATGTGATATATATTATATTTACATTGTCTCTATGCTTCTGTATTTTTCATTTATAACATACCTTTATGGTTTCCATTATGGGTTAATGCAATAATTTAATTTGAGGAAGTGCGGATTACCACCCCCTCAAAGTGATACGACTCTTTCATGCCATACATATAACGTATCAAGGATGGAATTAATAAAATTATATATGATATTATATTGGAATTATAATATACCTATGTATCATTAAGTTTTCATTCCATTAAATATGAAATATAAATGAAAGTAGCGTTCATGCGTACGTACGACTTACCGTCTCCATGAATAGTTCATTTCATTTCATATCTCCAAATGTTATGTACTATTATAAATAAATATATATACTAGATATATATGATATATATATATAATATCTAAATCATGAATATCATTCTAGATATAATATACTTTTGACCACATGGTCAATTTGTAATTATAAGAAGTTCATTTTTGACTCAAGTACCAAATATCGACAGAACGACTGATATTAAATTAAATAATTATGTAATGTTTTTAACAAGGTAATAAGTGATATAAAAGGGGAAAAAAACTTGAAAAGGGTTCTTAAGCAAGTAGAAATTAACTTTAGTTTATTATTTTGGATATTAAAGAACGAACGAGTCAAGTCAGACATGGGGTAAGAGACTTCATCTCAATCTCCTTTAATTGAGGCATATTTTAATTTATACATGAATTTGTTTTATAAGGTGTATAAACCCCTTTGAATTTTCATTTCATTCAAATGGAATATTTTTCTACGTAGACTTTTACTAAACGACAAAGGAAATTTTTCTTTTTTACAAACGTGGTGACAACGACCTTTCCACTGCTGCGAGCGTTATTTGATATTTGGCTTCTTTAAAAAGCTGTAATGTTTCTAAAAGGAAAATAAATACAATATACTCTTTTTCGTATTTTGGTATTGAAAATTGTTTTGATAATGGATTTATTATGTCAATATATTTGAACTTATATCTTGTGATTCCAATGTGGAAATGTTATCTTTACTTTATGCTTGTTCATGTGTTATGATTATGTTATGGTTCTTGGGCATTGTTTACATATACGGGTGGTTCTGTGATAAACCTAGTGTGGGTGAGAATGAGATAGCTCTCCAATTCATTGACTAATGTGACAGAGGTAATTTTTAATGTTTATCCTAACAGATTTAGGGAATATACTATGATGGGTATTCCAAACGTAACTCCCTATGTCGCTGTGAAAGATACAACGTAAGTATGATATTGATGCCACAAGTTACCTTTATGATTTATAATTTCTATGTGTTATTCATAAATCTTATTATTTTATAAGGTATTTTAAAGAGCTTATGTTTTGTATGTATTGATAGAATAATGATTTATTTCTTTATTTTATAACCCTTACTAAGATTTTTTTGTTCATCCCAAGTTTTTGAAATTATTTTCACAGGGTATAAGGCAGGTTAAGAGAAAGGAAGAATTCAAGAAGATTTATATGAAGAAAATAATTCTTGTTTTATTTTAAGAATTTTTATTTTATGAAAAAAATGGATACTGAGTAGAAGTGTCTACTTTGTAATATTTGAGATGTAGTGTAATAATTATTGCCTAATTCTTTAAAACCCCAAACCTAAAAAGATCCTCAATGTGAATTATTAACTTAATTCATGATTATGTAATGTTTAAGCCTGGGGCCTTATTTTTGGCATCAGAGGTCAGTTTAGACAACTTTAAGAGTTAAGATATTATTAAATCAATTTATGATAAGATTGTAATGATATATCATCTACAGATTACCATGTTACTTTGTCTAAGATATTTTTGTTAAGAATGGCTTTTTATAGAGGAAACAAGGAAAATATGATGGGAAGGAATATAGAGGGTAATGAACTTCCAAATCTGTATCTTGAGATGGTCGGAATCAGAATTGAACAGTTTGTTGCAGTGATGTCTTAGTTAACTCAGGTGATAAATGGTGGTTGTGTTTATATATGATATTTTGGTATTTTATAAAATTAAAGAGGAACATTAAAGTCATTTAAGGGTTGTATTGAAAACCTTAAAAGAAAATAAACTATATGGGAAATTCATAAAGTGTGAGTTTTTGTTACAACAAATTTCATTCCTTGGTCACATTATTTCAAAAAATGGCATAACTGTAGTCCTGCTAAAACAAAAGTTGTTTTAGAATGGCCAATACCTACAAATATGACCAATATATGTAGTTTTCTTGGTTTAGTAGGTGATTACCAGAGGTTTATTGAAAATTTTTCATGGTTATCTAGCCCACTGACTAAGTTAACTTGAAAAAGTGTTAAGTTCATTTGGACAAAAGAATGCGATGATTGTTTTTAGGAATTGGAGAGAATATTGGTGAATGCTCTAATTTTGGCACTACCTTCCAGAGATGGTGAATTTTTTATCTACAGTGATGCTTCGTTAAAAGGAATTGGTTGTGTCCTAATGCAGAATGATTAGGTAATTGCTTAAGCTTCACGTCATTTGAAACCTCATGAGTTAAATTACCCTACACATCATTTGGAATTAGCTGTTGTTGTTTTTTATTTAAAAATTTGGAGGCATCATTTGTATGGAGTAAAATGTGAAATATATACTGACTAAAAAAGTTTAAAGTATATATTCAATCAGAAAGAATTGAACATGAGACAGAGGAGATGATTGGATTTAATCAACGATTATGATTTCACAATTTATTACCATCCAGGAAAGGAAAATACAGTGGTTGATGCTTTGAGTCAAAAAAGTAATGCTACATTAACCATATTACATTTAGAACAAGATCCTTTGATTAATGATTTAATGAACTTTGGCATATAATTTGTTGGTGTAGGAAATTCCTCCATTTAGTTTCAGGTGGTAGTGAAATCATCTCTATCAGACAAAATTAAGTAAGTACAGAAGGAAAATAGTGAGTTGAAAAAAGGGTAGAATTAGTTTAGAAGGGTAAGTTACCTGAATTTAATATTGATAGAGACTGTGTTTTGAGGTTTGGAAAGAGATTTTGTGTGCCTTGTGATTCACAGTTGAAGAAAGAGTTGTTATGTGAAGCTCATAGTTCTCCATTTTCAGTTCGTCTTGGATGTACTAAGATATTTAAAGATCTTCAGGAGTACTACTGGTGGGATAGAATAAAAAGAGATATTGCTGACTTTACTATGAAGTGTTTGATTTGTTAATAGGTTAAAACAAAGTGGCAATTAACAAAAAGGATGCTTCAGCCTTTACCAATGCCAGAGTGGAAATGGGAAAATGTGTCCATGGATTTCTTTGTGGGATTACGAAAGACTTCTCAAGGTAACAATGCAATCTGGGTTATTATTGATCGATTAACTAAATCTGCTCATTTCCTTTTTATTCGAGATACTCTATCTCTAGATCAACTTTCTCGGTTTTATGTTAAAAATATAGTCAGGTTACATGGAGTTCCCATCTCCATTGTTTCTGATCATGATCCGAGGTTCACTTATAACTTTTGTAAAGACATTCAAAATTCATTAGATACTGAATTGAATTTTAGTACAGCTTTTCATCCTCAATCATATGGGCAATCATAATTAACAATTCAGACTTTGAAAGATATGCTAAGTGCTTGTTCAATAGATTACCAGAGAATTTGGGTTAGATAACTTTCTTTGGTTCAATTTTCTTATAATAAGAGTTTTCATTCCAGTATATATATTGATCTGTTTGAGTCATTATATGGAAAGTGGTGTTAAACTCCAGCTTTTTGGGATAAAGTAGGTGAAAGGAAGTTAATGGGACCATAATTGGTAGAAGAGTTGGCAAAAAAAGTTTAGTTGATTCAGAAGCAAATGAGAATAGCTCAGAGCAGGCAGAAAAGTTATACAGATAACCAGAGGAAGAATGTCTCTTTTGAGGTAGGTGATCATGTCTTTCTAAAAGTTTCTCCATGTAAAAGTGTGAAATGTTTTGGTAAGAAGGGAAAGATGAGTTTGAACGTTATTGGAATCTATGAAATCCTAGAGAAAGTTGGATCAGTTTCCTACAAAGTTTCTTTACCTCCAAGTTTATCCCAAGTACACAATGTTTTTCATGATTCAATTTTAAGAAAGTATATACTAGACCCATATCATGTTTTGAGTCCAAAGGTAGTTCACTTGGAAGTGAATCTCTCTTATGAGGAACAACCAGTACATATTCTTGAATGAAGATAGGAAGTGTTGAAGAATAAGGTAATTCATCAGGTAAAGGTTTTGTGGAAAAACCATATAGTTGAAGAGGCAACATGGAAATCTGAAAATTCTATGAGGGATAAATACTACCACTTATTTGATAAGTGAATAAAATTGCGAGGATGCAATTTCCAAAAGGAGGGAGAGGATGTAACATCCCAAGTAAACAAAGAATATAACATTTTCATATAAATTAATATTTTTGAATTAAATATTAATTTTACTTTAAAGGTGATGCTATGTTTGATGGTGTACGTGACACACAACAATGGGTTTCTCTGAAGTCTTATGTTGCACATGATGCTGAGTCATATTGAAAATAATAATAACATATTATTATTATTTTAAATGGTAGTCAATGCTCAGCCGTTTTATTAGTGGTAATGTACAGAACTAACCATATTATGATTATATAGGTTTTTTAAATGTATTTTCCTTTATCCAATAAAAGTTAGATGCTTAAAATGTGAATGAATCCAATTTTAAGCATAAATACTCTAATATTCTTTAAAAGGTCGATTTACCACCTTTTGATGTCGAACCCTTTTTAAATCTAGTTTTTATCACTTTTATATATTGAATTTGAAAAAAATAAACTTATAATTTATAATAGGGACATCAAAATTTACTTTCGGTAATGTTTTGGTATTTTTCTGATAAAGTTCATTTTTAATGAATAGTGAAAAATATTGCATTTTAAGTCAAAACTGTATTTTCATCTGATTTATTTATATGGTTAGATTATTTTTTAAATGGTTTTAATGTTTAATTGGACTATATTTTTACCATTTAATCCAATTTTTATCACTGGAAGTAATTTCACTTTGAAATTGGACATAAACACATGTCAATTTGTTTGTAGTTTTTACTTCTTAAAAATACACTTTCGAGTTTTGACAACGAAAATTAATTTTAAATTAATTAATGAAAATTTTATGTTTTTAATTTGATAAAATATATAAAATTTTTTAATTTGGAATATCAAAATTATATTTGGGTGAATTTTTTGTATTTTTATGAAAACATTCAGTTTTTTATGAATAGTGAAAAACACTACATAGTTGTTAAAAACAAAATTTTTCATTTAAATGAAATTTTACCACTTCTGGGAACTGAATTTAAAAAATCCAACATACATGGTTGTAATCAGTAAGTAAAATTTGGTTCAATAATATGAAAATAATTTTTGGTTAATAGTAACGTTTGATTTTTATTTACCGTGGTTAAAGGTAGATAGAGTAATTCAAGGTAAAAAGAATATTATAATAATATAAAATTACCTTAAAACTTGTCTTAAACTTATTGTATGAGTCATAGTCGACCAATAAAATCCTTTGGTATAAACTTTGGCCTTTGAAAGCCATTTTGGTAAGATAATGACATTAATAACTTTTTATTTAAAGTAAAAATAAAAATATCATAAACCTGTATTATTTTTCCAAAACAATTTTAATGCAGGGTTATGTAACTGATATCTTCGACTATAAATAGTCATTAAAAATATAAAAATATTTCTTACATCATGGTATTTTATTTACAATTTTTAGACATCAAATAAATAAAATTATTTATGACATAATGATGATGTAATAATTACCTCATTAATTAATGTTTTTAATAAATGAGATTATAAATACTAAAATAAATTTATTTTGAAACTTTTTATGCCATCCAAGAATTTTAGAGATGAGGATAACTTATTATCTTTAAATTAATGAAGGTTTTTAAAAATAATCAAGTTGGTTTGAATTTTTTAAGAAGTCATGATATGAATAGTATAAAATAGACATAAATGAGTTTTTAAATCAATTAATATTTTATTAAAAGATAAAATAGCCCTAAAAAACTAATATTCGTCCAAATGACATATATAATGTTACAGAGGTCATTAATGATCCATTTTGGGTCACATGTAATTTTATACTAAATATGTTAACCATATAGTATGAATATACAAGAATACATGGTAAAAGCTAAAGAAGTTAACAAAGGGTTAAATAAAAACGATAAGGATTAAAAAATATCCAAAACCTATCCAATTCTTATTGGATAATTTTATTTCAAATTATATTCATCTTATATTCGCATTTAATGAGTTGTGGAACTTTTGAAACCAAAAATCATTTTACAATAAAATAATACTTTCAAACTTTTCTAAAGAGCCCCTCCTCCCTCTTATAAAAGGACACCACTTCTAACCCATTACTCACACCTCTCAAGCCCTTTGGCTCAAATCAAAAGAAGTTACCTGATTTAAAGGCAACATCTTCTATCAAGTTATTTTCTTTTATTTTCCTTCTCCACTCCCTATTCTCTTCTTATTCTTTGTTTATATAACAACACTAGTATCCTCAATATACTAGGTTGTTGTTATGAGAAGGATTCAAACTACACTTCTACACACCTCTATATAATGGATATGAACATACTATTTCTATGGATGAGGAACTACTACCTCACGAAACGATGATTATTCAATCTTCTCTTACCTCCTCTTATGGTTTCAATTAATATTGAACTATATTTATATGTGATATATATTATATTTATATTGTCTCTAGGATTCTGTATTTTTTATTTATAACATACCTTTTTAGTTTCCAAAATGGGTAAATACGATAATTTCATTTGAGGAAGTGCGGACTACCTCCCCCTCAATGTGATATGACTCATTCATGCCATAAATGGAATGTATAAAGGATGAAATTAATGAAATTATATATGATATTATACTAGAATTATAATATACCTATGTATCGTTAATTTTTCATTACATTAAATATGAAATAGAAATGAAAGTAGTGTTCATGCGTACGTACAGATTATTGTCTCCATAAATGGTGAATTTCATTTATTATCTCAAAATGTTATGTACTATTATAAATAAATATATATACTGGATATATATATGATATATATGATTTCTAAATAATGAATATCATTCTAGAGATAATGTATTTTTGACCACATAGAAAATTTGTAATTATAAGAAGTTCATTTTTGACTTAAGTACCAAATATCGACAAAACTACTGATATTAACTTAAATAATTATGTAACGTTTATAATGAGGTAATAAATGATATAAAAGGAAAAATAAACTTGAATAAGGTTCTTAAAAAAGTATAAATTAACTTTAGTTTATTATTCAGGAGATTAAAGAAGAAATGAATCAAGTCGGACACGAGGTACGGGACTTCATCTCAATATCCTTTCATTGAGGAATATTTTGATTTATACAAAACTTTATTTTATATGGTGTATAGAATCCTTTGGCTTTTAATTTCATTGAAATAGGATCTTTTTTTACATAGCGTTTCCCTAAATGATAAAGGAAATGTTTCTTTTTAATGTACATGGTGACAACAACCTTTCCGCCGCCGCGAGCGTTATTTGTTATTTAGCTTCCTTAATAAGATTTAATGTTTTTAAAAGGAAAATAAATATCATATAATATTTTATGTATTTATGTATTTAAAATGGTTTTGATAAGGGATTGATTATGTCAATATATTTGAACTGATATCTTGTGATTGCAATGTGGAAATGTTATCTTTTCTTAATGCTTGTTCATGTGTTATGATTATGTTATGGTTCTTGGGAATTGTTTACATATATGGGTAGTTTCATGATAAACCTAGGGTGGGTGAGACTGATATAACTCTCCAATTCATTGGGTAACGTGATAGAGGTAAACGTTAATGTTTCTCCTAATATATTTAGGGAATATACTCTGATGGGTATTCCAAATGTAAATCCCTATATAACTATGAAAGATACTATGTAAGTATGATATGGATGCAAAAAGTTACCTTTATGATTTATGATTTATATGTGTAATTCATAAATCTTATGATTTCATGAGGTATGTTAAATAGATTATTTTTTGTTTGTATTGATGGACTAATGATTTATTTATTTATTTTATAACCCTTACTGAGCTTTTTATGCTCATCCCAAGTTTTTGAAATGTTTTTCATAGGGTATAAGGTAGGGTAATATAAAGGAATAATTCAAGAAGATTTATATCAAGAAAATAATTCTTGTTTTCTTCTAAGAATTTTTATTTTATGAAAAAAATGGATACTGAGTAGAAGTGTCTATATTATAATATTTGAGATGTAATGTAATAGTTATGGCCTAATTCTCTAAAACTCTAAACCTGAAAAGATCCTCGATATGAATTATTAAATTAATTCAAGTTTATGTAATGTTTAAGGTTGGGTACTTATAGGTAATATAGAGGAAACACATGAAGGGTAATACCTACCTTGTGTGTTTAAAATTAGGTAGGTTCTTTCTCTCTAAAGAAGAAGAGAATAGTTTATGGCATAAATGTCTTGTCTATTTGAGCCAAAAATCTTTGCAACATATTGTGAAAAGTGATGGAGCTTAGGATCTCTCTAAGATATCATGAAATCATACACACACATGTGATTTATGTAAATACAATAATATTACTCAAAATTCATTCATGAAAAAGAGCATATATCGAAAAGGGTTCTTGAATTGGTGCATTTTGATTTGTGTAGAGCTATATATCACTAAGTGGAATTTATGGATGTAGATATTTTATTATTTTAACTAATAATTATGTAAAGGTTTCATGAATAATTGTCATCAATCACAATTATGATGTGTTTGGTTTCATTACTCATTATGATAGGGAGTATAAAAAAATGACTGGATAGAAAATATTTATGTTTTGGCCCAATAATTGCACAAATTTTACAAATAACTAGGTGTAGAATTTTACAAATAACTAGGTATAGAGTTATCTTAAGAATAATGGGATAAGGCACCAAGTCTTTATAGTGATGAATCCTTTGCAAAATGGTGTGTTTTCAAGGAGAAACTATATCATCAACTATACATCCCAAACAATGCTTATTAAGAAGGAAATACCATAAAATCTTTGGAAATAAGTAGTTATTACATCACTATACATTATTAATAGAGATTTTTTGTTCTTGGGAGAAGATAAGACCCCATTCGATATTTGGTATAAAAGGAAGCTAATGTTGAAATGATTTTAAATCATTAGAAGTAAGTTTTTTATTCTTAATAAGGGGAAACATAGGAAATTTGAATCTCATAGAGATTAAGGTATATTTCTTGGATAATCAGAAAAAATAAAATCATATAAATTATTCAATGCACAATTAGGAAATATTATTGAGCGGAATGATGTTAATGTAGTTTAAAATAAATAGAATAATCATCAAATTAGTGAATAGTTTTAAGAGGACAGTGATGAAGAGGTGTAGAGATTAGATATATTAAAAGTACTTGAGGAAGATTTTGAAGAAGATTCATATGATGATCATGATAAAGTTAGATTGGTATTAGCACAAAATTCGTAGAGTCATGCAGGTATTTATATGTATAGTATCACAAATGATTAGACAACACCAGTGCATATAAGGACAATGAATTCTCTATAAAAAATATATTTTCTAACACAAATAGAGCCATTTTTTTAAAATAATATATAAAAGATGAGAATTTTGTTCATGTTATTAATTAATAAATTGATCAAATAAAAAATAAACAAACTTGGGAGATTTTTTCAAGGCTGACAGACAAGAATGTCAATAATACCAAATAGTTATTTTGTAATAAGATAAATAAAGATGTCATGGCGATTCAAAATAAATAATGTTTGGTTTGTTAGGGGTACTCCCTAATCATGGGAATTAATATTGATGAAAAATTTTCACCTATTAAAATTACTGAGACAAATCAAATATTTTTTTTCATAGCAGTGCAAATGAAATTCAAGGTTTTATAGATAAATGTCAAATCATAATTTATAAATGGGGTTTTGGAATAAGTGTATACATTAAACAACCAATTTTTTTTCTTATCCATGAATATGAGAACAAATTTTTTAGTTTGAAAAAGATTTCATATGAGTTGAATTAAATACCAAGAGCATGGTATTCAAGAATTGACCAGTGTTTGAAAAATCATAGTTTTTAGAATGATAGAGTTAATTACAATCTTTATTTCAAAAATGAGAGTAATCAAAGGATGATGGTTATAATTTATATGGATTCTATAATAATTGGTGGAGTGGATAAAGTGTAATGTAAACTCTTTTAATAATTTAATAAATGAGAATTTAAAATTTTGATGATTGGTGATAAGACATTTTTCATTGGTCTTCAGGTTATATAAGGAAGGAATAACACATTTATTTCATAATATAAATATTCCATGTAGGTTTTGAGAAGATTTTTAATAAATTATTCCAAGGAGATGAAAAATTTGGTTTCTTCTCGGATGAAATTTTCAAGGTATTATGATGAAAAAGTGGTAAATGTAATAGAATATAGGAGGATCATTTAAAGTTTTTTGTTCTTAATAGTGACATGACCCAATAATGTTTTTACCACATTCCAAGAGAAAAAATATAAAAGTAATCCCAAATAAATCCACATTATTACAGTGAATATAGAAATATAGTATGAATGATGGATTTTAATTTTATTTTAAATAAAACATCATAATATGAGTTTTTGGGATATACAGATGTTGATTAGGCTGGTTCAAAATACCACAAAAAGTTAACATATTGTGATGAATTCTAAATTGGTGGATTGTGCATTTCTTGGCTGAGTAAGAAACAAGAATTAATTTATTTTAGAATCATAGAAAATAAATATATTACATCCACTCAAGACTACACACAATTATTATGGATGAAATAACATCTTCATGAAATATGAGTTGAATTGAAGTCATTGATTTGAATCCATTTTGATAATTGAAGTGATATAAATATTAGAAAAAATCCTATCTGATACTCAAGGATAAAACAAAATAAAATCAAATATTAATTTATTAAGGAGAAATTTTAACATGGGTTTGTGATATTGAAGTATGTTCCAACTAAATGTTGAGTTTTAGACATTTTGATAGAGAGCATACCTAAGGAATCTTTTGAAAGGAATAAACTAGATCTTGGAGTCCAGTTGATTCCCCATATTTGAATAGTGTTGTTATGGAAACCCACTCCCCAAGTAATTTTTTGTGAATTTCTCTATGTGATAATATGAATTCTCTTCCCTATTTCATACCATGGTAGAACAACCTTTGGTTTCTTTAACAAAGGGGTAGAAATATTATTTATGAAGGATGAAAGGTTATTTAAAGGGGAGTCAGGAATTATAAATCATTGCATTTAATTTCTTAAAAATATGTTTCTTGACAATTATGACATTAACAGTATGGGAAATAACATTGATGAGAAATAATGAGGTCATGTTTATGCTTATATGACTGTCATCAATGATCTTGAATGATTATTGATAGGATTTGTTAGTAAGTAATCCTTAAGGTTGTTTAGTTAGGTACATTATCAACATAAATGAAGGAAGTAAGTCCATTAGAAATATATAAGGGACAAGGTACTCAACAGGGATAAGGTATTCAATAAGGTGTCTAAATAGTCAAGGTAAGGGATAAATAAGGATGAAGAAATCTTGTAGAAGGTAAAGGAAGACTATGCCTCAACACAAGGCATGTTGTGTTGAAGTTTCCCAAACACAAGAATGAATATTCCATGGTTAGTGGGTCTGGTAAAGATAGATAAGAGGCTAGGTTTGTCCATGACTATATACATAGTGTGTTGACAAGGAATTTCCCAACATGTGAAACAAGAAAGGGAACATGTTGTAGTGGCCAATGTGGTGGAGTTCTAATGCACCTATGCAAAATGGCCAAAGCCAATATGAATATGGGGTAGGCCATGGATGAGCGTGCATTCTATGATTAATAACCTTTTCTCAAAGGTGGTAGAAATAGGATGGAACATGCCATAGAGGTATGTTTTGTGGTATGAGAAGATCCCTGTGCAACATGGGGAAACATATTATGGGGGTGATGGTGTATGAAGGAAGTTATGGTCGACAGGTGGTTCTGTATGAAAAAATGACCATAAGTAAGAGACCACACCCATTTTGTTTGGAATTTTGGATAAAAAAACTAAATATTATACACCACATTTTATTAAAGGGCATGTAAATGGGTGACACTTAGATTTTGGGATAATTGACTCTAATGATGCATGGACCAGTTTTCAAATATTTATATATCATATGTCTTTGTTTTTACCATGATTCCATCCTAAATTGAAGGAGATTGTAGAATTAAAATTATTGGATTAAATTTGAATTTAATCCACACGGAAAGTTGAAGAAAATTTTCCACGAAGAAGTTATTTGACTATAGTTATAGAGACGATTGTGGAAGTTTTATGAAGGATTTAGGGGAATATTAATGAAACAATTCATTGTTGAAAACTGGCCATTTATTGGTCCATGATCTATCTTATTATAAGTGTTATCAACATTTTCTAAAGGAAAATATTAGGAAATACTATGTAAAAAGGATATTGAATATTCATGAGAAAAAATGGGTGATTTGGAGAGTTTGTGTCTGATATTTACATTTTTAGAAGAATAGGAAAATGTAGAAGAAAAAGGAATAGATTCAGATGAGGGGCTAGAATGAGTAGCTTCAAATTGACGATATCACCAAGAATAAGAAGTGATCACTATTTTATAGTGGGGGAGATATTCTAGAAATAATATAGAAAGAATAAGAGTGATTCTACAAGGATATATTCACATATTTTGAAGGAGTAGACTAGTGGGACTAAAATAGAGCATCTATCAATACATAAGGATTAATTCCATTCAAGTGATGTTAGAGAAGGGACATAAAAGTAAATAAATTGTGTAGAGGTGATACTTTCCACTGTAGTGAGAAAATAAAGTAACATTTGAAGGAGTGACCATTGGGAAGTAGTGAGTTATCCCTAAACATTTTTAAGACAGTGAACCTAAAAAAATATGTGACATAGATCAAACCCATTTTTAAAGGAGTGATCTTTTTGAATATCAATGATCTTTATAGATATTTCGTGTATGAAACATCACCGATTCATGCTCCTTTGACATAACCTAGTGAGGGTGAACCAAGTAAATTCTCATGTCTTTATTTTCATTATACATGAACACCAAAAGAGGGTAAAATTAATAATATATAATATATAATAACAAAGGGTTGGTAAAATTGTCGAATTAGATCATCCTCAATAAATATATCATAACAAGTGACCCTAAATTTTGAGTGGTCAATATCCATATAGGGAAGTGATATATTTATGGTAATGTGTTTAAATTGGTTTTTAATGGCATACCTGATTCGCTCCCCATGGTATATCTCACATTAAGACCCTATAAAGGGAATAATAGGGTAGATATATTTTATGATGAATCTGTGGGAGTATTGATGCATGGTTTGTTTTTAATCATGATTATTTTGAATATATTTTTTGTTTAAGACTTAATATGAAAGGTTGGTTTTAAGATTATGATTCAAGTAGTTTTTTATGTGTCGTTGAAAATTTGTATTATTATTTGCTACAATGTGTGTAATATTTGGTCTTGTTCACCATCAATAATCAGTATTATATTTTAAAAGTAATTGTTATATATAAATTTTTTTATCATGTGCTTTTGGGAATGAATTGTTTCATTGATGAAATTTATATGTTACTCTTATTTATCACAATGATCCTATATTATATAGGATTATAGTACACATTAAGTGAGTTTTTATCACTATTTAGAGTCACATAATGTGAAAGGTGGTAGATAGAGGAAGTGTGTAAAAATTTCCAATAATCTAGCATTAAAGGGTTTTGAACGGTTGCCAAGAATTGTAAAAAAATAAAAAGGGGGAGATTATTGGTAGAAATTCTGTCATATATTCATTTTAGATATTTTAAGGTTTTGTTTTTGTTGATAAATGTTTATTGATAAAGGTTAGTGGTTTCTTAGAATAATGTTTTATTTATAGAGACATTTTCCAGTGTTTCCTAAATTCTTGGTTGTGAAATCCAAGTAAAATAGTTTTTTTTCCACAAGAATTACATGGGAAACATAAGATTTAGGAATACCACATAAGTGTATCATGTGATCCATGTGATAATGTTGTTTCTCATGGTTATAAGATGGAATCATATGTAGAACATCTAATAGGACCATGATACCGAATTAGAAGGCCATTATTCATGGTTAGAACATGGTAGTTGTTTGTGGACCATTAACATAATCACACGATTCCACATTAGGAGGCCATTGTTCATGGTCCAAAGGTGGGGATCATTAGGTGGAAGAGTTTTTCAGTGAAGGAGTGATTTTTTTTGTGATTAGCCTATTTTTCAGATCCCTTGCCTAATAAGGACATTATATTCAATTAATTAATATTGAACATGAATTATGAGACAATTTACTTTATTTGGAATTCCATGAAGTTAGAAATGGTTTCTTGAAGAATATAATCCAAGAAATTAGTATGCGAGATTAGTCTATGTAAGGTGTTATGTGATGAATATAGTCCAAGTAAGAGAGTACATGGAATCCATTAGCCTAAGGAATTACATAGTGAACAATGTATTCATAAGTTAGTTCATGAAACAAGAGTATGAGGGGTAGCTCACGTATGACATCATACTAATCAATCATACAGAGAACATTACATAGTGGAATTATGTGGTGAACAATGAACAATTTAAGGAGAATAGTATTTTGTGAGGGAGTTTTCCATGAATCCAATATTACAAAGAAATAAATATTTCATCTCTCAAATGAAAATAATGCTTCCTAACACACTCACATATATGTGAACGAGATCTTAAATGATTCAGAATAGTAGAGAAGTATTTTAAAGGAGTTATAAGCTCCCATATTTTCGAGGTATTTCTTTCTCTCAAATTTTTTTTGTTAATTTTTCTTTTAGGTAGGTTTTTCTTCATATATAAAACCTTATTGGACATGTTTAATCATGGATACCTATTGTTTCAATAAAAATAGTCTTATGTTGTGTTGAAACTTGAGAGGATACGTGGGGAGAGCCTTTTCTTGGTGAAAATGAACTAAAGTCTAGAGATGTATGTTTATTTGAATTAATAGAGCTTGGGTAAATGTGTCAAGCTTTTCGAGGGTTCTTATTAAGTTGAGAATATCTAAAGGGGGTTCAGATTGTTTATAAGGAAAATGGGATAAAAATCCATCTGAATAAAATTTACACACAGTGTAAATGGATTACATATCATGTAATGTTTGGGTGTTTTTTATAAAATAATCCAAGGTGATAGGTTTTTGGAATATTCCATTAAAAATATTACCCAAAGTGTAACTAAATTACATTATCTGTAATTCCTATACCCACTATTTTAAATTATGCTTCATGGTTTAGTTTTTATTCCAACTCACCATAAACTTCTCCTCTTAACCCTAGGGAACCTTCTAGATGACTTTGGAGTGCCAACCTCCCTTATGGATGATTTCATAACACCTTTTATCCTAGGTAAGTGGTTTTGGTCTAGTTTTTCCCTTCTCTACCTTGTTCTTCCAACTGTGGTAGTGTAATACTTTGACCGTGTGCATTTTTGGTTTTTATCTTGATGAATTTTGATCTAGGAACCTCATTATGATCATCAAAACCTTCTTCCCCTTGTTCATTTTCCATTGGAATCATTATTGGATCATTAGTTAAAGGTATGGGGTCTAAATATTAACCCTATGGTTTAATAATTACCAAGTATATGCAATATTGTGATTGCGCCAATGTAACATGCACCTAAATCAATTAAATAATGAATGGGATTATTCCTTAGAGTTATTTGGTTTTAATTACCTTTTGACCTATATTATGGATACCTGTGGGTGATAAAACCATGAATATAATTGAATTGGATAATAGCTTAAAGTGGGTTTATCATTAAATGAGACCTTATGTGATGATTGATATAGAAAACCTAAGTTGTGGATTATGTCTTATTGTTTTGACTGTTGATCAATTGTGATATAAATGAAAGTGTAATATGAAAGAAAATAGGTAATTAAAATAATTAATAATTGAGGCTTACAATGTGAAATTATAATATCCATGCTGTTTGGAATTTTTTTGTTCCTTGCTAAAATGATTATATATCGAGCATGGCCCTAACACATGCACACTTATATGTTGTAATGATGATATTGAGTGGGACCAGCCTAGTCCCATGCTATAATGATTATAGGTCTTTAACCTGGATGTTGTAATGCTTATAGGGATTTGAACAAGATTCTATAATGCATATAGGGATTTTACCTGAATGATATAATGCTTTTAGGGATTTGAACCAGATTGTTTCGATTATTCCATGTTTATGGTTATGGTTGAGATGGTTGTAAAACATGCTCAAAGATATTCTAGCATGAAACTGAAGTGGGTTATTTTAATATGGGTATATGGTTGTGGTTTTCATGATTGTGAGACATGCTTAGATATATTCCAACATGAAGTATAAATACATTGTTGTTTTATTTTATCAATTATTGAATTAATTAATAAAATTATTTATTGTTTTGTTGCATACACTTCTTATCAGTATTTTTTTTATAAACAAATTTTTTGAAATTCTGAGTTATAATCACAACCTATTCAGGATTCTATTTAGTACCTAAGAAGATTATGTAGATCCTGGTTTGGATAAGGGAAAACTACCATACTGTTGATTATTTTCTTATTGGATAAGCTAGAGTTTAGAGGTGGGACTAACATGGGGTTTAAGACCGGTTACTTTTGAGTCTTTTAGTCTTTTACTTGCATTATTTCAATCATGACATTTAGTTACATCCCATCACTTAATTACATTACCCCCTTATCATTTATTCGATTATTCAGTTATCTTTTATTATTAGTTTCTTCTTTTTCTATATATTTATTTATTTCATTTATATGGATTATTTATACTTTAATGACAATTCTTACTGGGGGTAATAGTCTCAACACTATACATTTCACAACCCTACTACTATTCAAGATCCTTTGGCATATGGGGAGGAACGCTTGAGGTCTTGTAACCAATCATTTTTGGCCACGTGAGAGAGATCAAGATTGGGGGATGTTACAAATTGGTATCAACGGAGAAAGTTTTCTTTTCTTCTACTTTACTATTTGGAAAAGGTATAAAGGATACTAGGATGTTATAGGACTTGGTAATGAGCTTGGGTATGGGAGTATCTAACCCATGTACAAGAGAAAATCTGGTACCTAGGGATGGTATTATTGTTTACAACATTTTCATGTTACAATTGATGTTATTTCATCTTGGGTAATTCACATGTTGTATGAGGTTATTATTATATGATGTTATTGATTCTTGGAATTTTTACTTATGGCCAAGTATGGTGTGATATGAGGATACATGAATCATAATAGGCACATAGGGATATATTGGCATGCATTATTCAAGACAGAGACATATCTATTTTTTCATGTGATATATACTTGTTGAACTGTGATATGAGATATTTGTTTTACCATATAAGTGAAATGATTTTACATGTCACACTAATACACTTGTGAGACATGTTTATAGATATTAGGAGTCAGTGGTTCTCTATTATATTCACCTTTTTAGGTTGAACTTTTTGTTATCCAATGCTCTAAGGTGTGCATTTTTCTTGTATAGAAAATGCCTCATTGTAATCTTCGACTTGAGAATTAGGAGAGTAGAAGTAAAAATGATCCTAACATAGTTGAACTGGAGATTACTATAGTTGCTAATGGTTAGATGGATGTTCAGCTTCGCAACAGCTTCCTGAGGGTTATACAATCCATGGAAAGGGATATTATTCATGATGTTCCTTTGACGCCTAAGCTGACAAGAGAGTTTCAGCTAAAATATATTCTTATGTTCACTAAGGAATGAGGACACTGGGAAGTTGTGTTTTGGATCGTGTCATTCTATAAAATATTCATGAATCTCAATACACCCATAGATAGGAGGGTGGATCTTGCTACATATTTGCTTCATGTACTAGCCAAGTGTTTGTGGGATATTCTAGAGGAATCTAGGTAGTCATATGAGTTGTCTTGGAAGGAATTAGAAATTAAGTTCTTGATACATTTCTATCCTAAGACAACGAGGGATGAAAAATATCATGTGTTCCTGAATCTAACACAGAAGGGCATGTCATTGCTAGACTATGTTGGATGTTTCACTGACTTATAGCACTTGTGCCCTATTTGGATGCTGATGAGATCTCCAGGGTAAGACATTTTCACGATGGTATTCATTATGAGATCAGTTCATAGGTGTATGTTTTTCTTCTAAGAATTTTTGAATATGTGATGAACTAGACACTCTTCATAGTAGGGGATCTGAGAGAGGACATGAGAAATGGACATGTTATTTTGAAAGGGAAAACTGGGAGCTCTTGTTCAGGTAGCAAGAAGCACCTCTATGATTGTTTATGCCAATGTAGTAGTGGGAAGAGCAGTTAGGGTAGTGAAAATACAACTTAGGACGTTGTTCTATTCCATTTCTATTAGTGTGTAAATTTAGTCCACAAGTTCCTGCAGTATCCTCACCCTAAAGTTTAATGTCATATCTGTGGTATACTGGATCATATTTAGAGGTTATGTGTGAACTTTCTGTAGTAGACCGGTGGACATTTATTGTAAAGACCCATAAATTTCTAGGGAAATTTTTTCTTAATTTTCTTTGGGATTTTATGAGTATGCAGTTTCTGATGGCACCTGATTCCGAGGCCCGGTGTGCCCAGAATCAATTTCCGAAGTTTAACTCGGGTATGTTCAGTAAACGAACGAGAGAGTTTTCCTAACTTTTGAACCGGTGCTCAGAATCGAAATCCGAGGGCACCAATGAAACCGCATCGCCGGTATTTTCTTAGGAAGACCTTTTCTGGAGTTGCGTTTTCTCGGGGATAGTTGTTAAAAAAATGCATTAAGTTTAAATTGAAATAAAAATCGTGTTACAATTTTTATTCCACTTTCATAAGTGGTTTAACCCTTGTGATAGAGTTGGTGTGGGACCCACAAATGTTCTAACTCCACTTGTGAGGATTTAAGATGAGGTGGGGCCCACACGAGCCCCCACCTTTTCTTTTTACCTAACTCCTTTTAAAAAAACCTCTCTTATTATTAATGTTTCCAACACTCCATTTTAATTTGACACGTTAAGTTTAATTAAATGTAGAGAATTATTTTCGAATGTTTGAAATTTAAAAATGTTGGTAAAGGTAATAAAATAAGGCAAAGGCCTTATTTTATTTTTGGTTGCATCGTTGCGTTGAGAGGGGGGAGCGTTCTTCACATTGGAAGAACTTCATCTTTCCGGCGAAGAACATTCCTACCTCGACGAAGAATGTCGCCACACCGATTTCTGAAGAACGACGACATGCCATCCTTCGTTCTTCTTCCCGTGTCAAAGGAAGGGAGACACTGCTCTTCTTTGGGAGTTCACCGATGACGTGTACAGAGCCTCATTCCGCGACGCCGTCTTCAGCGATGCCGTCTTCCGCAACGTACTTTCCCCACAACATCCTTTGTTCGACAACTCCTTGAGGTAGGGGTTTGAGTTCAAATATTATGGATTAAATTTGCGCTTGATTGATGAGGATATTTTTTTCTTTTTTTTGAGCTGTCTGTTATCGTTATAACGGGAGGAGATCGGACCACACGAACACAGTCGACCCTCCTCCCTCTTTGTTGTTGTTCTTGTAGCGGCACGAACAAAGGCAGCGCGGTGCAATGACACTACGCGAGAACATGGAGAATCACGGCGAAGAAGCGCGACGCCGTCGCGCCGCGCCGTTGAGGCTGAACGAACACGCGGAAGAAGTCGGGCCGCAGCGAAGTGGGCGGGGTCATTGCACCGTTCCAGAGAACCACGAGGAGACCGCGACCGGAGCGGGGCCACGGCGGAGGGGCGTGGCACCGTCGCGTCGTGCCGGTCAGACCAAGGAAGCGACTTTTGGCCGCGACAGAGCAGGAGAGGGTAGACGGAGCCGCCGGCCGCCGGTGCACAGGGGGCGGGACCGGCTGGTCCCGTGTGACACCCTGGCCGGCCGTTACGTCCGGCCAGATCCAGAAACCGGGGTTCATAACCCCCGGCTGGAAAGAGGAAGTGGCCCCCATATGGGGGTCACCGTTTCAATCAGGGGGGCAGCGCGCCCACCCTTTTCCGCGACAGCTCGGCCGAGCTGAGCATTCTGGCCATGCGGGCCACGCCGGCGCCAAGCTAACTGGCCACCCAGGCGGGTCCGGGCTGCGTCCTAATGGGCCGGACCCGGACCCGGGTTAGGTCGACCCGGTTCGGGCTGACCCAGGGGGTCTTGGGCCGGGTCGGTCTGGGCCCAAAACCCCCTAATACCGGACATGTTCTTTTAAATGCCCGTAACTTGGGCTACGGACCTCCGATCGATGCACCGTCAGTTGAGATGTGATCCTTTGATCGAGATGGTCGTTTCGGTATATTAAACTCAAGGTTTCGGAGAAATTGGGGTACGGCTGGGTTGGTTCGAACACAAAACCAACCAGGCCCTCGGAGCAGAAACACTTATAACTTGAGCTCTGGATGTCCGATTGACGTGCCGTCGACTTTGTTGGATTCATCTCAGTGAGGCAGACCTTTTGGATTACTATGCTCAAGGTTTGGACGTAGTTGGAGTATGGTCGGGTTGGTTTTGACTTAAAAACCAACTGGGTCCCTGGGACGAAAAAGCCGATAACTCTCAGACCGGGTGTCCGATTGACGCGCCGTCTGTCGTGTTAAGTTCCTATCGACGAGACGAAACTTTGGGATACATCAACTCCGGACTACATGTCATTTGATGTATCGACCCCTTGGCTTGTGGAGCGGACCCTCTCAGAAACAAGCATGCTGTGTGCGGGAACCCTAGAGCTGGCTGCGACTGCGACGACGATGACGATTGCACTAAAATCCTCCGTGGGTTCGACAGCGATGACGACTGCACTGAAATCCTCCGTGGGTTCAGCAGTGATGAAGACCATACTGAAATCCTCCATGGTTTCGACAATGATGACTACTGTTCTTGTACCCTACGTCGGTCTGGCATTTTTACTATTTTGACCGTGACGCACCTGTTTCTTTTCAGGATGGCCCCACAATGGTAGCCAGCTAGGGTTCCGATCATTGTGAGAGACGATAGCCCACCGAGCGATGAGGCCTCAGTGCATGGCCCTTTTTCAGCGGAGGCACCGACAGTACCACTACCTGCCGAGCCACGGATGCCACCAGCCCCAGCCGCTGAGAGTGCACGTCGCCTTAGTGCACTGCACGAGTTTCAGCGTCAGAGACCGCCCAAGTTCCACAGGGAGACGGACCCTCAAGCAGCCGAGTATTGGATGGAGGAGATTGTTTGAGTTTTCAAGTTAGTGGGGACACCAGCTGACCTCATGGTGATCCTTGCAGTGAGCCTCCTACACGCGGCAGCAGGCAGATGGTGGATCTTGATGCTCCGGGTGCACGACGAGGCATCTCTTCTCTGGACAGACTTTGAGAGACTCCTTCGCTCGGAGTTTGTCCCAGCCTCCGTCTGTGCGGTTCGTATTCAGGAGCTACTACAGCTGTGGCAGGGCAGCATGATGGTAGCCCAGTACCCGGAGAGATTTACTGATCTCTCACGCTATTCGACGGACATGGTACGAGACCCATTCTTTTGGGCCCAGACCTTCGATCAGGGACTGAGGCATGACATCAGGGCATCGATGATCTCCCTCAGCATTCCGACACAGGCAGGAGTACTGAAGCGAGCCCTTCTCGTAGAGAGCTTTCTTGCTGAGCCTACACCAGCAGCGAGATCTACTGTAGGGCGGCATGTAGCAGAGTCGTTTGCAGCTGGCAGTCAACAGACATCACAGGGGTCTAGGCAGACCATACCATCAGGAGAATGACCTCAGGACACTGGCTCAGAGGTGCGAGGCACACGGGGCAGAGCCAGCCTTCTGAGGAGCAGATAGTGCTACGCATGCGGCGGGCAGGGCCACATGGCTCGTGACTGCCCGACCTGCCGTGCAGAGGAGCAGTAGACGGTTGAAGGGCCACCTAGGTAGAGGCAGAGGGTTGACCGTGGTGGTCTGCAGGGATCAGACAGACGAGGTAAAGGAGTTGTCCGAGTAGCAGGTGGTGGGCGACGCTTTGAGGCTTTACCACCACCACCACCCGGAGGTCCACCCCGACCACAGGGAGCTGGCGAGCAGAGATAGGTTCAGCTTCAGGCAGCAGAGGCCTATGACCACGACGCGCCAGAGATGATTCGAGGTACTATCTGTGTCTACTCCACCCTTGCTGCAGTTCTTATAGACCCAAGAGCGAGTCATTATTTCATTGCCGCTGCCCTTGTTCGGAGCTCGGAGATTCCGATGGAGCCATTGGCTCGATCTTTACAGCTAAAGACTCCTACGGGAGAAGACTCGACGATTACGCACTAGTGCCGGTAGTGTGAGATTACTCTAGGAGGCGAGAGCTTCAGCTGGGATCTTCTTGTAGTGGCATCGAGGCCTTATGATGTAATCTTGGGCATGAATTGGTTATCTACAGTCCATGTTCATATTGACTGTATTAGGCGCAAGGTGTGATGTGTTCGCTCCGATGGGAGCAGTTTCACCTTCACCGGTGGGAGGGGAGCCTTAGCAGCGCAGGATAGACTCATGCACAGAAGAGGACAGCCGATCACTCATCAGTTGGCTAGCCTCATCCTAGGAGCAGTTGACGTGCGGATTCCTAGTTTTCCTGCAGTGGTGTTTCAGTATGCAGACGTTTTCCCTGATGACGTTCCAGGACTACCTCCTCATAGAGAGGTATACTTTTATATTGACCTATACCTCGGGAAAACCTCGATATCCAATCCAGCATATCGGATGGCTCCCGCTGAGCTTTGAGAGCTACAAGTACGGCTGGAGGACTTGCAGGGCAAGGGATTCATCTGACCCACTGTTTCACCGTGGGCTTCCCCGATTTTGTTCGCCAAGAAGGCGGCCGAGAGCTTGAGACTGTGTGTCAACTATCATCGCCTGAACCAGGTGACCGTGAGGAACAAGTATCCGCTACTGATGATTGACGAACTCTTCGATCAGATCAAGGGAGCACGGTGGTTCTCGAAGATAGACCTCAGGTCAGGCTATCATCAGCTCATAGTTCGGGATGAGGACGTGCAGAAGACGACCTTCAGATGTCGGTATGACCACTATGAGTTCTTGGTTATGCCTTTCGGTGTAACCAATGCTCCAGTAGTGTTCATGGGTCTCATGAACAGGATCTTTCAGCCATAACTTGATCAATTTATCGTGGTCTTCATCGACGACATTTTGATATACTCAACCACTAAGGAGGAGCACGCCTACCACTTGCGGGTTGTACTGGACACACTCCGACAACACCAGCTTTATGGTAATCTCTCGAAGTGTCAGTTCTGGTTACGTGAGGTCCACTTCTTGGGACATGTTATCTATGAGGTGGGAGTTGCGGTGGACCCTATGAAGATCGAGGCAGTGCTAGCTTGGGAGCCACCCAGGAGCGTGACAGAGGTGCAGAGTTTCTTGGGTCTAGCTGGGTACTACCAGAGATTTGTGCCAGACTTCTCCAGAGTTGTGGCACCACTATCAGCTTTGACGAAGAAGGGGAAACCCTTCGTGTGATCAGATAGATGTCATCAGAGCTTCCAGGAGTTGAGACAGAGGTTGACCAGTGCACCTATCTTGAGGCTACCAGAGGAGAGAGGTGGTTACGTAGTCTACTGCGATGCATTAGGGACCGGGCTCAGATGTGTCCTGATGTAGGAGTGAGCAGTGATCGCCTATGGATCATGACAGTTGAGGCAACATGAGAAGAACTACACTACCCATGACCTGGAGTTGGCAGCAGTGGTCTTCGCTCTGAAGATGTGGCGACACTATCTGATGGGCGAGCGCTTTACAGTCTACTCTGCTGCTAATCATTTCCCCCCATTTTCAAATAGCCGGTTTCCGGGTTGCCGGTACCCATTATAGAACAACACACATCCATGAAACCACAACCAAGCATCCATTACATTAATATTTCAAAACTTTCAAATTTCGAAATTTCAAATTTCAAAAACCAAATAAGCGAGAAACGCCCATGATCCGCGCACCTGCCACCATATGAGACGCGACAGGACCTCGAGCCGCGCACCACGAGCCGTGAACCGACGTGCCAGCCTCGAAACCCGGGATCGCCTGCAACTGCATCATCAGACTCGAGAAACACCCCCGAGGCGACTGAAAAACCCACATTCACCGAAACACCGATGAGGTTCACCGGCTCCCGTCATCATCTTCACTGGTGGCCGTCGCCATCCACTGGAGAGCTCCGCCAGTGACTATCAAAACCATCACCATCAGAGGAACAAACCTCCACGAAAAAACAACAAAACCTCTACCCCAGAAACCATCACGAATAACAAAAATCAAGGAGATCAAAAGAAATTTCACCAAAAAACAAATCAAACCGCGCAAGAAACGACACCACAACATCACCCTGTCCCGGAAGATCCCGCCGCCACCAGAACAAACGACCACATCAGACACAAAAAAACCCCAACGAACTCACTGGAGAAGATGAGGAACCCCACCAATTGTCGACTAATGAGCGCGACCCCCCAACACTAAAAAAATCTCACCACATGACAACAGTGAGAAGCCGAGAGCAACACCAGGAGCACTCCGAAGAGTATGCCGTCGACGTAGACCGGTATTACACCTTCAGATCTGAACTAGCAACCACTGAAAAACATATTGAAACTCCATATCAAAGAGAAGACCACAAAACCACATGACACCACGACCGCAGAGATCCTCCACAAACCCACTGATTGCGAGGAGAAACTCCGTATCTTCCGCAGTGAAGGAGCGGCGATGGCGAGAGGAAAGACCTAGGTCAGAAGCCCTTTACGGGCGCATCTCCTTTACAACCTACTCTAACCACCAGAGTCTCAGGTACATCTTCTCGCAGAAGGACCTGAACCTGAGACAACAGTGATGGCTCAAGTTCGTCCAGGACTATGACTTTGAGATAGTCTATACTCCTAGAAAGGGGAACGTAGTAGCTGACGATATTAGAAGGAGGACAGACATTCATCTACTTGGAGAGGCGACTGAGCAACTAACCGCTTTTCATATATCCTTCGTGGATAGAGATGGAGAAGCCTTTCTTTATTCACTCACAGTCACTCCTCCACTACTACAACGGTTCATAGAGGCACAACATGAGGATGTTGACTGTGAGACGCGGCGTGCACAGATATCCTCAGGACAGGCACCTGATGGATTCTTTATAGGAGGAGAGCATAATTTCCTTTTTAGAGGATGTACCATGGTACCGGCTGCTTTACGGGAGGAGGTGCTGAGGGAGTTTCACACTTCTCCTTTAGCGGTACATCCAGGAGTGGCGAAGATGTACCAGGATCTCAGACGACATCACTGGTGGCCGGGTATAAAGAAGGCTGTAGCAGAGTTCATTTCTCGATGCCTCACCTGCCAGCAGGTGAAGGCGGAGCACCAGGTCCCAGTAGGCTTGGTACAACCCTTGGAGGTCCCGGAGTGGAAGTGGGACGGGATATCTACGGATTTCGTGACTGGACTTCCACGTACTTCCAGAGGTCACGACTCCATTTGGGTGATTTTTGACCGACTCACCAAGTCGGAACACTTATTACCCATCAGAGAGCAGGGATCAGTAGAGAGTTTGGGACATCTCTAAGTTCAGGAGATTATATGGCTTCATGGTGTACCATCATCTATCGTCTCCGATCGAGATGCTCGATTTACTTCCCGGCTTTGGAAGGGGTTGTAGGAGGCATTCGGGACGCAGCTACGTCTGAGCACTACCTTTCACCCTCAGACAGATGGTCAGACGGAGAGGACCATTCAGACTCTCGAGGACATGCTCTGTGCATGTGTCCTAAACATTGGTCGCAGTTGGGAGGACTACCTACCCTTGGTGGAGTTCGCGTACACCAACAGCTACCACTCCACCATCGGGATGGCACCATACGAGGCATTGTACGGCTGACCTTGCAGATCACCTCTGTGCTGGACATACCCTGGGGAGTCAGCACTTTTGGGACCAGAGATGGTCTAGGCCATGACAGAGAAGGTTCAGGTCATCCAGGAGCGGATGAGGACATCTCAGAGCCGGTAGAAGTCTTATGCTGACAGGAGGCTGAGACTACTAGAGTTTGAGGATGGTGACCACATCTTCTTGCGGGTCTCACCTCGACATGGATTACGGAGATTTGGCCGGGGCAACAAGTTATATCTGCGCTTCATCAGACCATTCTAGGTTCTTAGTAGGATAGGCGAGGTGGCTTATCGCCTGGCTCTACCACCTCAGTTGCACCAGGTGCACGACATCTTCCACGTATCTCAGCTGAGGAGATACGTGCATGACCCGACGCATATCATCGACCATGGGGAGCTAGACATTGACGATGGGGTGACTTTTGCGGAGGTCCCAGTGGAGATCGAGGATCGACATGAGCGGGTCCTATGTGGGTAGTCGACTCCTCTAGTGCGCATCAGATGGCAGCATGGGAACCTCCAGGAGAGCACTTGGGAGCGGGAAGCTCAGATGCATGCTCAGTATCCTCATTTGTTCCCCTAGTTTTGTGTTGTATCTTTACGAAGACGTAAAGACCTGATGTGTGAGTAATGTAAAGACCCGTAAATTTAAAGGGAAAATTTTTCTTAATTTTCTTTTGGATTTTACGAATACGCAGTTTCTGACGGCACCTGATTCCAAGGCCCGGTGTGCCCAGAATCAATTTCCGAAGTTTAGCTCAGGTACGTTCAGTAAACGAACAGGTGGGTTTTCCTAACTTTTGAACCGGTGATCAGAATTGAAATCCGATGGCATCGATGAAACCGAAATGCCGATATTTTCTTAGGAAGACTTTTTCTGGAGTTGCTTTTGCTCGGGGATAGTTGTTAAAAAAATGCATTAAGTTTAAAGTGAAATAAAAATCATGTTACAATTTTTATTCCACTTTTATAAGTGGTTTATCCCATGTGATGGTGTTGGGGTGGGACCCACAGATGTTCTAACTCCCCTTGTAAGGATTTAAGATGAGGTGGGGCCCACACGAGCCCCCACCTTTTCATTTTCCCTAACTCCTTTTAAAAAAACCTCTCTTGTTATTAATGCTTCCAACACTCCATTTTAATTTGAAAAGTTAAGTTTAATTAAATGTGGAGAATTCTTTTCGAATGTTTGAAATTTAAAAATGTTTCCAAGGTAATAAAATAAGGCAAATGCTTTATTTTATTTTTGGTTTCATCGTTAAGTTGAGAGGGGGGAGCGTTCTTCACATTGGAAGAACTTCATCTTTCCGGAAAAGAACATTTCTACCTCGACGAAGAACGCCGTCACACCGATTTCCAAAGAACGATGATGCACCATCCTTCGTTCTTCTTCCCATGTCAAAGGAAGGGAGACACCGCTCTTCTTCGGGCATTCACCAACGATGTGTACGGAGCCTCATTATGCGACGCCGTCTTCCGCGATGCCGTCTTCTGCGTTGTCCTTTCCCCACGACGTCCTTTGTTCGACAACTCCTTAAGGTAGGGGTTTGAGTTCAAATATTATGGATTAAAATTGTGCTACCTTGACGAGGATATTTTTTTTTCTTTTTTTTTGGAGCCTCCTGTTATCGTTATAACAGGGGGAGGTCGGACCGCACGAACATGGCCGACCCTCCTCCCTCTTTGTTGTTGTTTTTGTAGTAGCATGAACAGAGGCAGTGCAGTGAAAAGGCACCGCGTGGGAACATGGAGAATCAAGATGAAGAAGCGCGATGTCGTCGTGCCGTGCCGGAGAACCACGAGGAGACCGTGGCCGGAGCCACTGGCCTCCGGTGCATAAGGGGCGGGACCGACTGGTCTTGTGCGACACCCTGGCCGACCGTTACGGCCAGACAGATCTGGAAACTGGGGGTCGTAACCCCCAGCTGGCAAGAGGAAGTAGCCCCCACGTGGGGGCCGCCATTTGAATCAGGGGGTCGCGCGCCCCCCCTTTTCCGCGATAGCTCGGCCGAGCTGAGCTGTTTGGCCACGTGGGCCGTGCCTGCGCCAGGCCAACCGACCGCCCAGGCCGGGCCAAACCACCCAGGCCGGGCCGGGCCACGCCCTAATGGGCCGGACCCGAACCCAGGTCGCGTCAACCTGGTTCGGGCCGACCCAGGGGGTCTGGGTCCGGGTCGGTCCGGGCCCAAAACCCCCTAATACCGGACATGTTCTTTTTAATGCCCGTAACTTGGGCTACAGACCTCCGATCGACACACCGTTAGTTGAGATGCGATCCTTGGATCGAGAAGGTCGTTTCGGTATATTAAACTCAAGGTTTCAGAGAACTTGGGGTATGGCCAGGTTGGTTCGAACACGAAACCAACCGGGCCCTCGGAGCGGAAACTCTTATAACTTGAGTTCCGGACGTCCGATTGACGTGTCGTCGACTTTGTTGGATTACTCTCAGTGAGACAGACCTTTTGGCTTACTCCGCTCGTGGTTTGGACATAGTTGGAGTACGGTCGGGTTGGTTTTGACTTAAAAACCAACCGGGCCCCTGGGACGAAAAAGCCGATAACTCTCAGACCGGGCGTCCGATTGACGCGCCATCTGTCATGTTCAGTTCCTATCGACGAGATGGAACTTTGGGATACATCAAATCTGGACTATGTTCCAGTTGATATATCGACCCCTTGGCTTGTGGAGCGGACCCTCCCGGAAACGAGCATGCTGTGTGCGGGAACCCTAGAGCTGGCTGCGACTACGACGACGATGACGACTGCACTGAAATCCTCTGTGGGTTCGGCAGCGATGACGACTGCACTGAAATCCTCCGTGGGTTCGGCAACGATGAATACCGTACTGAAATCCTCCATGGGTTCGACGACGATGACTACTATTCTTGTATCCTATGTGGGTCTGGCAGTATTACTGTTCTTGTATCCTATGTGGGTTCGGCAGTATTTGACCTCTGTTGTAGTATACTACGTGGGTTCGACAGAGTAGCTGGACTTGTATCCTACATGGGTCCGATAGCTTAGCTGGTTTAGTATCCTAAGTGGGTCCCAGCTTAGATGAATCAGTGGATACATCTGATCATCTCTATCACCTTACGAAGAATTATACCTGTGTGAGCTGAGTCTTGACTTTCAATCATTATCTTCGATATGATTGACTTGCTTTCCTATGTGGATTGTGTTGTGCTTTCCTGTGTAGATTGGGTTGTACTATCCTGTGTGGACGTGATCGAACTTGGGCTCGGATGTTAGAGCCGAACTGGAATTGATGACTTAGGTATATGTATGGGAATATACCTAAGTAGTGTTGGATGTTACTTTGTGATTGTATCTTTCCTTTGCGGATTATCCTTTGTGGATTCTGGGAGACCTTTGGGGGTCTCAGGGTCCCTACTGAGTAGCGTATACTCACCCCTTCACGGGCTATGCCCGCACTACGTTGTGTTGGATGCAGACGACAGACAACGCTGATCGTGGTTGAGGCTTATGGAGCAGGTCGGTACCTGGAGGTGGACCACTGGGCGGGACGTACACGGAGCGGACGGCTGGACCCGAGGAGCTGAGGAGGCTATCTATACCCACCCTTCAGGTGGGACTTCCAGTGGACGGCTCGACGTTGCTTCTTTACTTTCAGTTGTTGTACTTTCTTTCCAGTTGTACTTTACTTTCAGTTTGGGTTTGTATTTGGGCCCATTTATTTTCCTCACTTACTATTGTACCCAGTTTTACTTAGTGTTTACTTTTGCTGGCTTACTTTGTTGTGTTTTTTTACTTTATAAGGTAATGACTTCCCCTTTTTCCGGGATTTACGCCTTTGGTGCTAGCCGCCAGCCCCTGGCCTATGGGAGGCGGGCTTGGGGTAGTCACGACATGCGTCCCGAGGACGGGTCATGACATTGATCTTCACAAGCACCTGAGTCAGGAATGGGTTCAGTTATACCTCATTAGGTTGGTAGATAGAGTTCCACCAGACATTTAAGCTAAGGTAAGGGACATGGTACCCTAGTGTGGCAGAAGCAGTATCATTGGCACCAAAATACATGCCTTGGGAATAATCAAGGAATATATGATTGGGTCAGAGTAAATCCCAGCCAAAATGGACCAAAATCCCTCTAAAGGAGTTTTTTTCAAAGCCCTACCACTTCATAAACGAATAGAGATCATAAAGCTACCCAGCCAAGAAGTCCCCTTCAAGAACGTGTGAAACCTTGATAGTGTTCCTCTATGAGTCCGATGGCACTTCATGATCACGTGAATGATTGACAATGTTCCTTCATGAGTCTGAAATATCTATAACCATTCATGAAGCCCAAAAATTCATCTTGAACCACTTCCAAACTTCAAGAAACCCCTTACTTATAAATACCCCTTCAGTCTACTATTTTAATTATGTTTACCTGACCTTTCAACTTCAAAATTTCTCCCAACTTGTGAACCTCCTGAGCAACATGAACCTGACAAAAAATTGATCATCCAAGGTACGTGGGTTTCATAAAATCCCCTTTAATGTGTTCTTGAAAGTATCCACCCAATGTGGAGATGCCTTTCACAAAGGACTATGCCCTTAATGAAGGAAGAAGGCCCAATGGGGAACTTGAGGATTTATGAATCATTTAGCCTTCATGAAGCTTCATCCCGAGGTAGGGTCACCCTATTTCATGAATCCTCCTCCTTCATAAATACGCTAACTTCTAAAAAGAACCTGATATTCACGAATAGCCTTTATGTGATTCTATAAGCTTTACAAAACCTCTATCTTGGGCCTATCCATGATACCTTACTTCTATTGATACCTATTTGAGAAGGTTGAGTTCTCAAATCCCCCACACCCATCAGGGATAGGTCAAGCTACACCTTGAGTCCCTATGTGACCTATTTCACCTATTTTTATGGCCCACTCCACTTCTAGTGTTGCATGAGACTCCCAAATTCATTTTTATTCTCAACATAGGTATGCTAACACCTGTTACTTCACATCATAGGCACACTAACATGGACCTCATCATTGACCAATCCTCCCCTTATTTGTACCCTATAATTACTAAATCCATCCCCCACCCATAGGGCATGAACATCATTTATGTAAGCCCAAATGGTAAGGAGTGAGTTCCCTATGTCTGAGCTGCATGACATAAAACTACCTACTCCAAACATCCTCAACACATGATGCTAAACCATGGATTTATCCTATGAAATAAGAATTGGATTATCCATATGTGAGTGGCATGGGATGGTAAACACACTTCCTACCCTCCGAAGAAATGAGATCCTCCCCACGTGGAATGAGATCCTCCTCACATGGAATGGAAACCTCCTCAGGAAGCTTCCACATATAATCCCCACACCATCTCTCATTGATGCTTCTTTCACGACATGAGCATCAGGTTTAATGCTTCATCTTGTTTCTAACATAGATCATGCCACACATGATCTTAGAGGTTATTAGTGACCATGACATCCACCCAATCTCCACCTTGGTCCTTCTCTATATATATAATCCCCACTCTCCACTCTAATGGTATGATCATATACATAATCCCCAACATCAATATTCACCATATGGGTTGATCCCACATGTAATCCCCAACAATATACTCCCATGGTCCTCCTTCTTAGGTATAATCCCCAACCATTCATAACAATGTGGGATTTTATTCCCACCTAATTGGGATGCATATCAAGCCTCCCTGAGGTCCAAACCCAACATTCGCATTCATCCTGATTTTCTATGGGCCACATCCGTGGTAAGATCATGCCACTCACATGGGATACCACATCTCATCCAAGTACCTTAGGTAGTTCAAATCATAATCCCCACAACCCCTAACCAAGATAAATCCTCTTAATAAGGGAATCTTCCATGTGTAATTTCCATACCATCTCTCATCGACATTCTCTTAATGATGCAAGCATCATTATAACATGACGTTATAGTGTCTGGGACGGTCCTGTCAGACGACCGTAAATTGTAGCATCAAACTATGTGGGTTTTTATCCCTATATTTTAGATGGGGAATGTGAAACACCTCTATGAGGTTCAATCATGACCAATGGTAAACTTAGGTGCTCCCTCCTAGGGATATACCTCCCCGATCCGTCTCAAGGGACATTATGATCAATATCTATAGTTTGTCTCAAGGGGAGCCCTCCAAATGGTAAACTTAGGTTCTTAATCCTAGGGGTGTACCTCCCTAATCCATCTCAAGGGGTGTTCTGATCAATCTATTGGGTCTGTCTCAAGGGGAGATCAACCAATGGTAAACTTAGGTACTTCCTCATAGGGACTTACCTCCCCTATTTGTCTCAAGGGATGTTCTGATCAATCCCTCATGTCCACCTCAAGGGGTTCCTAACCAATTGTAAACTTAGGTGCTCCCTAATAGGTATATACCTCCATAATCCATCTCAAGGGAAATTTTGATCAATTTATCAAGTCCACATCAAGGGGCACATAACTAACGGTAAACTCTGGTGCTTCCTCCTAGGGATATTCCTCTCAGATCAGTCTTATGGGGGATTTTAATCCACCCATACCAAATTTTACTCAAGGGTAATTATGGTTCACATATCTCAGATCCATATAAAGTGGAATTACAATTCATCCATCCCATATTTTCTTGAAGGGGTGTTTTGGTTCGCATCTCCTGGATCAGTCTCAATGGGAATTCTAATCCATCCATCCCAGATTTTACTCAAGGGGTGTTTTGGTTCACACATCCTTGATCCGTCTCCATGGAGAATTATGATAAAAATATTCCAATATCCATAATAAATTAAACTCATGACCAGTCTCATATTGTTACCTCACGAAAATCATGGTATGCCTCAGGTGAAAGCCTTGGAAGATATGTACCCATGGCTTTAGGAAACTCATACAAAACCTGGGATGCCTGAGGTGAAATCCTTGGAAGATATACACCTTGGGAATTATAAAAATTATGATCGACATAAAATTCCTTAGGTTACACACCTAGCATGCCTCCATGATATGACCTATTAAGAGGAAGAATACAAGTGACCAATGTTCCTAACATTCAGACATATGCAGTGATGCCCAATGTGACTATTCTTCTGAACACATGTTTCTTCCCTACCCTGAAAGAAATAATGTATAGTCAGTAGTAGCATAATTAACCGGTGTCTACAAAGAGATTAAAATGGTAATGATTTTTATGAAAATGAATTAAATATATGAGGGAGACCCAGAATAGGTTAAAAGTTCCATGGAGAAATCCATGGAAGGAGTAATTGACATCCCATCATCTTATTTTGATCAAGGAGAATAAATCGTCATTGTAAGTGATGAAAGCTACCCACCTTTGGAAAGAGGGAATGTGGGTACCATATGTGCCAAAAAACATTAATAAGAAGGTGGTGGCCTCAGTGAAATAGTTAGAAATATAAATGGTGAAACCAATATGAAACTTTTCTCCTCAAAATGGGGACTAGTAGTGTTCGAGACATCAACAAATTAGCATGTCACTAGATCTAGCTATCTGATGCCAGGACCCACCAATAAAATGGTGGGAACATTATGGAACTCTTGATAAATTGTGGAAGTTAAAACACTGGTCGTTCTTGATTTTTGACATCATCAGCGTGAATCCTTATCCACCATCAGAAGATTGGATGACGATGGGGAATTGGACATTGATATCCTTACACATGAACTTATAGATAAATTCACCTACTTTTCAAGATCCCAACCACAGAAAATCAACCACCAAATTCCCATAGATGTAGGGGTAGGAGATATATTGATGTGGTGATCCCACATGACTCCACCACCACCACAAATTCCACTGCAAATACGACTACCGGGTACGCATGCCCCATCTCACCCTTGAAAATTATTCAGAGGAGGGTGAGGGACAACCTCATATATAGGTATAGGTAGGAGGGGGTTATTCCCATAAGGGACATGGATTGAAAGGATAAAGAGGCTTCAGTGCCTCGCTGACATGATCTCCCCCAAGGACTACGTAGGGAGGCACTATTCCCCACTCCATTAATGAATCACTTCAGGTGGCTCTCTCTGGAGTGATCTGATGAATTTTACCATACTTTGAGGAGGTGGGGGATTATTGAATCATCTTGGATCTAACTATCTCTTAGGATCCTCCAAGTAATGATCCCACCAGTCCCCTCTAGTGCCATCAGTGACCGGTCCCTCAGGCCGAAGTACGGGTGGACCTTATCCCTGCTCCATTGGGCTCGATCCAAAACACCTAACTCCAATGTAGGGAATAAGATCAGAAGAACTACCTCCAAGGGGAATCATATTATACAGATCCAGTGGCATGTTTCACCACCAAAACATTCCTTCAGATCCCATCCACTACTGAATAGGGATCCGTAATCACCCATTTGGGATCGAGACCTCATCCACCTCAAATATGGGTTAGGTTGACTCTATGAATCATTGTCACCAACATAAGCCATCACAGGACAACCCATGATGATGAGATTCATCATGGTAGGCCTCCCCACACAATCGTTAACCCTATTAGAAGACCTCCCAACACCTTCTACAACTGGTATAGAGGTCTTCTTCGTATTCCCTCTCTTCAACATGGAGGTCTTTCCCATGCCCATTTCAACCATCACATAGAAAATCCTTATACTCTAGCCCACCAGTGTGGCGGTCCTCACTATGCTGAAGACATAACCTACCTTGAAGATCCATACCAGGGTAAAAGGTAAAATTCTTTCCATCACCACCAAAATCCTAAGAAATGCTAATTTTTCATCGACCTCGTCAATATTTCATATTACAAGGATAAAGATGACTTCATAATGGATTTTCCACCCTGATCGCTAGAGTTTTGGGAAAGAACCTGATAGGTGAGACTCTCCATCCTAAAAGGTGAGATTCAAAGGATCCCCAAATCCCTCCACAAGAACATGAAGGTGGAGGAAGATATATCCCTATTCCTGGGACTCAACATGCAACCATATCTGTCATCACCAGTTTCCCTCACCACCTTTATCCAAGATCACAAAAAACTATTATGGAATGGGATATATGGAGATCTTCCATTTGAGCCACCAATGACTGTCATTGTCATCACACATGAAGAAGTGATGGAAACCTACTCCTAAAAGGATGTGATAATGTAGTTGGTACCACCCTCAAGAGACGACCTAGTGTGTAGAAAATAGGTAACTCATGTAGTGGATCCTCTACCATCCAACTAGAAGCCACATCAACCTACATTGGTTCCATCACCCATTTCTTATCTAGAACCAAATGAAACTAGGGGAAACTAAGAACAATGCCCTAAAACTGAATAGAAAATCCCATGGGAGCTTCTGATGAGTTGTCCATTGTGTTCTTTCCAAATGCAACTTCCAACTTCAATATCCTAGAGTCCCTCACTGAAGGCTAGTTTGTGTGTTTTTTCCAGACTATCTGGGTGATGTTGCACAGTCTATGTGACCATCAGTTGGTCTATATAGGAACTTGAGAGCACTTTTATGACATTGATTAGTAGTGTTATATGGTTGAATTAGCAGTGCTACTGGTGTCTCATCACCCTAGGTCACCCAACTACCACCATAATATCCAATAGAGAAGCATTAAAAGCCTCATAGTGATCTACAAAATCATGGAGTAGGCATCTCCACACATACAGATCCAAGGCTAAGGAAAATATGTTTCTCTCCACTTCAACCCTATATTTAGACATCCTAACCTACCTATTTATATTTAGGTTTTTCCCTCTAGGTATTGTTTCATTAAACATGGTTGTTACTGAGTTGTCCAAGGATAGGGGTACCGACGCATTGTGTAATAGAGAAAATCCATCCCCTGGGGAAACACATTATCTGATAAACCCTCATACAGGTGACCAAACTCACCTGAAAAGGTAGTAACTCGACCTTGGGGAAACCAATGAGATGATACCCACTGTTAAACACCTCAAAAGGGTAAATAACTAGTTGGGTCCTAAAATACTTTCGATCTGTATGAGATTATGCCAAAAACTGAGGTTAATCCCACAATTTATGCTTTGATCCAGCATGTCACATATTAGAAAATGATCATTGATGAAATCTTTGTTGAGTAGTTCCTGAATTATAATACTCCTCGACATGATCCCATTTCTCTTTCATTGGGGTGTTTGTAAGTCCTACACGGGAAGTTTCTCCCAATTTATCCCAGTGATCCCACACATCCTAATAAAGAAAAGGTAGAAGTTTATGGAAAATGACCATGATATGAGTCAAAAAATCAGCCCAAGTAGTGTGATAATCTCCCTTGGGACCCAAATAGAGCTTCTCTATGAGTCACCGAGACATATTATTGACTTGAGGAATCTGTTAATGCATTAGTGGCCAGGAATCCTTATCAAGATAGGGACACCTGCCAAGATGATTTGAGATCCACTCTCACATATTTCCTTGAAGACCTAGAGGAATGACAGGTGATAATCCCACCAGATATAATACCATACCAAGAATAGGTAGATGACATTAGAGCACCCCCAGTTTTCAAGAATCCCAAATCCACCCCATTCAACAGGATTGTAGAAACCTACAGAGTTTGACCCATTTGATCTCGAGGTGTGGGAATTTGTTGGGAACCCCAAAGAAACATGAGGTCACCAAGATCCTATGTTTCATACATACATTGGAAGGACATGTGTTTTTCTGGTATAACCAGTTACTCATAGGGTCCATCATTGGTTGTGAAGTCCTTCGTATGCAATTCCTCTACCAGTTCAACTCCCCCACATGAAAGACAATCATTGTCGACCTCTTCAAGTGAAAGAAAATACCTAAATAGAATGATGAAGATTTTGTTTCCTAGTGAAAATACCTCACATATTCACTCAATATGATAATGAACCAAGAGAAGCTACCGATGATGTGCATGAGACATGTCAAGACTAAGTTGGTTCCTACCCTCACCACTTAGAGCTCCCTAGGTGGGTTCTAGGATTTTTTAAGAAGAACCAGTTTCTAGAGGAATCCTTGAAGAAAGCTAAGAAAGAATTCCCATTGCCTATTCCAGATCATATGAGAAGAGACGCCAAATTAGAGACTATCATCACCGTATAGGTGGGGACTCATGAGCCACTTGATTTTTTGGCCCCTCCTCCTAAAGAATGATGTAGAGTGAAATAGACTTACAAGGCACTGTCTTTCTTAGAACATAATTGAAAAGTGCCTCATCGTCAAATACAGCCACCTAGATGAGAGAATGTGAATCCATACCCTTATTAAGATTAATCCCCTCATTAGGGAAAAGCTCCCATAGAACACTTTCCTGGAAGGAAACTTCATACCTATTCCTTCAAGAATATACTAGTCCCTATTTACATTATTAGTACTCTGAAGCATGGGATTATGGAGTTTTTATAATGCAGGAGGCCCCATGAAGCTATATACACTAACCACCCCGACCATTTACCATACCATAGAATCCTTGAATATACCATCAAGGAATGTTATGTGTTCAAGGAAAAGATCTAGAACTAGGTGAATAATGGTTTAGTCAATTTGGGAAGTGTTTTGGAACAAGTCATGCACATATCTATTAAGCCCGATAGTGACATTGAAGGTTTAGGTGAATGGAAGTAGGTTTCCAACCATAGGTCTTAGAAGTGTGGTGAATAGTTGGCTCATAGAGTATTTTATCATGCCCATGGTGTCATATATTCCTTATTAGGCCAGACCAAGCCTTCTAAAGTCACTGTGACTCCTCTAGTAGACACTTATGCCTCCACATTTCATCCCCCCAAATATCAGAAGAGTAGGAACCAATGGCGCAAGGGAAATCAGAGTCCCCTTCAGGCGTTGAAGCCATCCCACACCCTCAGTAAGTTCATGCCTCCAAAATTGGGAATCATTCCTAGGATCATTACAGCACTGGAAGACCCCTATGATGATAATCAGGAGTATGCCTCTATGATCACTGACAAATTTTTAGATTGATTCACACTTCTAGATGATGAGGAGTGACAAGAAAATCCTACATATCCCTATGGATGATGCTGTTAAAGGAATAATCAAAGGCATGAAAACTTCTAGAATACTAAAGCTAGTACCTTGAACCAATATGTTCAAGCTACCAAGACCAGGTAGTAGGTCATGCATAGTGCTTAGTAGGTACAGTCCTCCCAAACCGCCCTATTCGACATGCCTCCACAGCTGACCATGATAACTGACCATGTGAAACATTTTTAGCTGCATCATGATTGGCCATGTCTAGCTAAATCAAGGACTCAACCAATCGATAGTTAGATGATAGTATTTCTAAATGATTTAGCTGATGATTGGGAGAATATTTCTAGCACCAGCCATAATCTAGTGTTATAGCTGGCAGCAACCATTATACCTCCCACCAAAGAGAAACCCTATATAGGTAGAAATGTTCATAGTGCATAGAAGTATGTTGTGATAAATCACCTCTCTATCATACTTTAAAGGATTTCAATCCTTGAGGCCCTATTCTTGTCTAAGGAAATGTGTGAGTCCCTCACAAAATCCTTGAGGAGCCCTATACAATTTGGAGCAGAAATAGATTTTGCAGAGACCTACTTTATAGAGGAGGTTTGGAAATTAGAATGCCAAGACATAATCTTTTTTTGCAGATAAGATGAAATCTCCCTTGGTTTGGGGTACATTCACCCACTATATATCACATGATAATTCAATGGCATGGAGATCCATCATTATCGGGTTGACATAGGTTCAAGGATTAATCTCATCCTAACCTGAATGCTCCCTAAGTTGGGACTGAATGAAGTAGATTTGAGTCCATCTGACTAAAAGATTATGGGTTATGATAGGACTGGGTAGAGATAGTGTGGTAGAATCTGGTTGAATACCTAGTTTCATGGCTTGATAACAAGTGTTGAAATCATGGTTACCTCAAAGGATACCACCTACAATGCATTGATGGGTAGGACCTAGATCTATGGGCATGCGGTAGTCGCATCCTTGTATCATCAATGCCTCAAGTACCCCCTCAATGGTTGAGTATTCATGCTTCTGGGTGATGCATCTCCATTTGACTCTTATAAATCCCGCTACTTGGATGTTGGATATTATCAGAGAGAAGGGAAGAAAGTTCAAACCAATGAGGTTGAACATAAAATATTTTCATACATCCCATGGGAATACTTGGATGACACCTTCATTCTTCTGATTCATCAATAGTAAGCCATGGCGCCATACATGGGATGTTTCTTTTTCATCTCTAAGAGGAAGGGGCATCATGTCCCTAAGTACAAGGAACATCGAAAGATCAACTCATACTCCAAAACTAGCTAGGATTGGGTGATACTAGAAATTACTACCCCTATGATGTACCTACATGTTCGACCTATGGCCACCATTGTGTGTTATACTCACCTATTTCAGAGACTTTGCTTGAATAGATAGAATCTAACCCTCCACCATTTCTTTTATATCAAGAATGGGCCCCGTAGTTGAAGGCATGATGGAATTGGCTCGACAACCTTTGTCACCATGGTTTTTGCAGAGAAGGAGTCCCCTAGTAAGGATTCCACATCCTATCAAGTAGACATCATTGATCCCCCAGAATCATCCCACCTAGATGAGCCTCCTCCCACTGATTCTCCTACCACAGACGATGAAGAGGATTTGGAAGACACTCCTCTCATATTTGAAGAGGGTGTCTCCACAACTATCAATGAGTTAATTTAGGTGAACCTTAGCACTTAGATAGATACAAGGCCAACACTGATCAATGTATACATTCCTTTAGAGAAAAAAAATATGTAGCTTTCATAAAGAAACATCCTGATGTATTCACCTAGAGCTATGATGAGATGTTAAGACTAGAACCTTAGCTCTCTATCCACCTTCTAGACCTTCCTACCATCCATCACGAGTTCAAGCAGCCTCCTAGGAAAATGAAACCTTCTCATGGTTCCATGGTCAAGGCTAAGGTTGATAATCTTATTAAATCCAACTTAGTCAAGGAAGTTCAAAACCCCATGTGGATTTCCAACATTGTTCCATTCAAAAAGAAGAACTAGAAAATTAGAGTTTGTATCAACTTTCTAGACCTCAACTATAATTATCTAAAGGATGATTTGCACCTTCCAGTGATGGATCTATTTATTAATTTCATTGATGAGTTTTAGTATCTATCCTTTTTAGATGGATATTATGGGTACAATCAGATCCGGATGGCCCCTTTGGATGAGGATTCTATTGCCTTCAGGGGGACATAACGTACCTTTTTATATTAGGTAATTACTTTCAGTCTGAATAATTCATGATCCACTTATCATTGATCGATGCACCATATATTCAAAACAATCTTTAGGATGTTAGTGGAATACTATGTGGATGATTTGGTGGTAAAATCCCATCAGCATTAGGATCATCTCAAAGATATTGATAAAACTTTTGGATTTTTTCTCTCTTGAAATTTGAAGATGAACCCATTGAAGTGTGCATTTGGGGTTACCTCTAGGAAGTTTCTTGGTTTCATCATTAGATAAAGAGGCATTGATATTGACCCAGAGAATATCAAGATCATCATCCAAATTACTTCTTTGAGCAGCCTTTGGGAGCTCTAAGGTATCCAAGTCCATTTGACCTACATATGATGATTCATTACAAATCTAGATGGAAAGTTTAATCCCTTTTCTAGGATCATGAAGAAAGGTACCATCTACCAGTTGAATAAAGATTTCCAGAACACCTTTGAGGAAATCAAGAAATATCTTCTATAGCCTTCTTTTATGATGTCACCCTTCTCTGAGAATCCCCTAGTCCTTTACATGACTGACCTAGAATGGTTCCTCGATGCCCTTCTCACCTAAAATAACAATAAAGGAAAAGATAAAAGATTATACTATATCAGTTTCATGCTCCTCAACATGGAGGCCATATAATCTCCTATTGAGAAGAGCTGCCTCATGCTGGTTTTCATAGTGTAGAAGTTATGGAACTCTATGGAACATAAATAGATATAAATGGTTCCATGATCAGACCCATTGAATTATTTTATGAATCAACCATTGTTGACGGGATGACTAGTGCACTGGGAAGTGATCCTTCAGTAGTTAGACATCAGGTTTGTCTTGCAGAAATCCATAAAGGGTTAGGTGTTGGTAGATTTCCTGGCTGCCCATATGGCCCCTGAATAATTACATCTAGATGTCAATTTCCTAGATGAGACTATTATCTCAGTGAGTCAGGCTATTCCTTGTTAGAAGATTCACTTTGATGGTGCCTCTCGGATCCCAACAAGTTGAAGGATCAATGATCCCAAACTCAATAGAGTAGGCTTAAGGATCATCTTAATTATTCCTACATAGGATATTCTTCCCAACTCTTTCAAATTTCCAGAAGGATTCACCAATTATAAGGCAGAGTATCAGGCTCTCATTACTAGTCTTGAGCTAGATCTCAAGATTGACGTTCCCCACTCGGACATAAAGGGAGACTCTGAATTAGTCATCAAATAGATTAATGGTGAATATATTTTCATGAAGATAGACTCATTCCATTACTTTAGTGAACTCTCTACCTAATTACCCATCTCCCTCCCTAGCCAGAAGTGACTCATTTCCCTTAATCGTGAAATGGTTGAGCCGATGCCTTATTCAATCTAGATGTGTCTCTTGTAGATCTTGACCAGGATGGCCTATTCATTCATATGGCACATCATAGAGTCATCTCTCCCATCATTCCAGATGATGATGATAGATAGCAGGTAAACTAGATGACTATCGATTCTTCTACATCAGAAACCTAGGTCCCCCCCATGGGAGAATAAATATCCAATTGGATATATCCTTTCATTGAGTATTTCTAGCATGAAATTATCCCACTATATTGAGTTGATTGTGAAAGAATATGTAGGTTTGCAATGTAGTTTACTCTTCGGATTTTTCCTAAACTCAAACAGACTCTCTAAAAACTATTATTTTATGTAATTCTATTTCATTTCATCTAATGAGAAGAGATTCCCTAGGTTATTCATGAAGATCATGTTGGGTCTTGTCATGACCATTAGGAAGGATTGCATCTCTCTCACCAAATTCGAAGGCTGAGCTACCTATGGACCACCAAGTTCTATGAATGTATTGAATTTTCCAATATGTTTCATGGATGTCAAATTCATACTGATTTTGTGCATTGACCACTAGGACCCATTCATACTACCATGTTTTCTTATTTGCTTGCGGTTTGGGGACTCGATGACATGAGACCCTATCCACTAGTAACAACTCGCTAATATAAGATCACTCTAACCACGATGCAGTTATTCTATAAGTAGACATAATATATTCCTCTTAAGGAAGTGAAGTCCTGATCTGTGATCTAATTCATGAGCTCCCACATCATCCACCGATTCAGAGTTCCTCACAACATTCTCATAGACAACTATACTAACTTTTGAGATAAAAAAGTTGTATGCCAAGTACATTATTTGATCCAATCAGAATTAATGATATCATACATATGAAAATGGGTATATTGAGACATTAAATAAGACACAATAACATTTTCCAGAATATGGTGGTCCAAAACAAGAAAATTTGGCCCGAAAAGCTCCCAAATTCCCTTTAGTATTACTGGATGAAAACTCAAAATTCTACCCAAGTTACTCCATATTACCTAATGTATGGAATAGAGGCAGTTCTTACTATTGAGGTTTAGTTACCATCACTCCATATAGCTATCTATGACCAGAAGATTCTAGACAGAATGGGAGAAGTCTATTTACTTGAGATGGAATCCGTAAAAGATAATGGGCTCAAGGCCTTTCATAACCTAGAGAGAGACCAGAACAAGATAGCAAGGGTGTTAAACATGAAGGTTTACCTCTACTACTTCCACTAGGGTGAAATAGTGATGGGTCTCAGAATACCAATTATTCCTAGTAAGAATCCACTAAATTTAGATTCCATGTGGGAAGGATCTTACATCATTCACAAGGTCTATTGCATTGGATAATAATCTTTGATCACCATAGATAGAGATCATATAAAACATATTACCAATTCCATGTTCCTCAAGAAGTACTTTTTACAAGGATTCCATATCACATGCACACAATGTTAAACTGGGAGCTTGGTCCAAACTCTATAACCTTGAACTAAGATCCTCACTAGTCCTAGCCTTAAGACATTAAACTAATATCCATCCTATGGTCCATGAAACATGGAATCTATTTGTGACAGGTCCAAGCTCCAAGACCTTAAACTAGGAACCTCATTCCCAGAATCATGACTTTAAAACTATATATGGGTTTTCTTCAGAATGTGTTGTGTGGAGGTATGCCTCATAGGCCTTAATTCATGTAGAGTTTTGTTACTCCACCGCCCTATGCATATTTATATGAAGTAATTCCACTTTCAAGTTCAAAATCTATAACCTTAAACTGAGATCCAAAGTCCAAGAATCATGACTTTAAGATGTGTGTGAACCATATTAGGAAAGTGTGGTGTGGTACTAGGCCTCCTAGGTCTTCATTCATGTCAGTTTTCCCACTATGTCACTCCACATATGCCTATTTTTGGAAGCCTCCTTTTCTAGGTCTAAACTCCATAACCATAAAATAATATTTATAGTACCATCATCATGACTTTAAGATATGTGTGAATATCCCTAGTAATGTCTTGTGCAGTGTGACCCTCTTTGGTACCCATTCACGTTGGGTTACTCTTGTTTTACCCCACATGACCCTATTGGTTGAGATGCTCCCCTATGATATGAACATTATGTCCTTAAACTAGGAGTTAACATCCTCAAAGCATGATGTTAAACTATGATCTTACCCTGAACAAGTTCATGACGCCTCTTAAACACACGATAGATACTAATTTCCCTATTTTAAATCAGGATTCCTCGTATGAGTAGTATGATAGGGTCAAAAAAAATCCAACCCCATGCCCGAAACATGGGATGACCCATGATAATCATGGGATTGCTCAGTTCTCTTGTTAGAGAGTATTTCCATCACCGGTGTTGTTCCTTTACCATTCCATGTTTTTCGAACTACACGTGGCTTGATTCCTATCCTCATGGGATACATAGCAATGCCTAGGAATTTTTTTGGGCCCAACCATAGATTTATCAACCCTTCAGCCTCTTGACCTCATTTGTGGTTCAATAATTATTACCCTAAAATGTGTTCCATAAGGTCTTTGGTACTAGTGTGGTTTTAGGCCTCCTTGGTCCCCATTCACATCAGGTCTTACCTATTTATTCCCGCACAAACATCCTTAAATAAAACCCTCTTTAGAGTCCTTATGTCATGAATTTTAACTAATTTCCCCATTTTCCTGACCATATGACCTTAAACTATCTACATTCACTCCAAAAGATATGCGTGTCTTGATTCCCATCCTCATGGGATACATAGTGGTACCTAGACCATTTTTCCTTGGGCCCAATTGCAAATTTACCTCAAGACCATCCATTATATGTGGTATAGTCACCATGAAATTTCCAATGGGACTTCTTCTAGATATAAGTCCCATTTAATTACCTTGACCCATCAATGGGTTGGGATTACCATATAGATCAATATAAAATAGATGCATCCTTAGCCCATGATGTTAAATTTTAGCCTTACCCTAAATCAAGTCAGGATTCCCCATGACTAGTATGAGATAAACGTGTTACCTTGAACAAACTCAGGAATTCTCTTAAGGTGATATGGTGTGATACTAACTATCCTATTAGGTTTGATCCAACTTTCTGATATTCCTAATCGATATGCTCAAATGTGTCGTGGCATAGAACCTAGGGCATTGAATCCCACATGAACATTCCACCAATCCATATCCACACTTTGATTCCTTCTTGACTTGGGTTTCCAAAATCCTTGAAATCCAAATGGGAACCCCTAATGGAAATGGTGTCTAGCCAAGACTCACCTACCATCCCGAGCTAATAACTTGATGGATATCTAGTAACAAATGATGGATCCTATGTTTCTAACTTGGTCAATAGTTAATTATGCATCTTCTCTCCACATTTAGGACTGATGCAGTTGTGGTCCATGTGTTTTGAATATGGTCAACAGTTGATCCCTGCCCATTGGAAACCCTTTATTCAAACAATGAAAGTCTTGAATTCCCTCCTTTTCACCTCCTTATATCTTGGTGAAATTCTAACACCCCTGGTGTCACCCTTTATGCTTCTTCACACATCGAGAAATAAATTTAGTCATTAGAACATTATAAACCCCGAATCCTTCCTACCCCCATGGTATGCTTCCACATGTTTAGTAATTTCCTTTTTCAATCCTTGTTTCTTACAACTGAGTATGACTTACATGTGATTAGTATTCGTGGTAGTAAAGATAAAAATGTGGTCAAGTTTCATAGAATCCAATTCCAAGCATCAAGACTTTAAAATGTATGAGGGTTGTTCCCTAGGGAATGTGGTATGCGACATGGGGCTCCTTGGCCCTCATTAACATTGGGTTTTCCCTATAAAAACACACATATCCTTATTAGGATATCCTATTTTATGTATAAAATTTATTTCCTTAAACTAATAATCATTACTCTATGTGACAAGAATTTAAATTGTTTACCTTGGTCTAGGTCGTATGACCTTAAACTGTGTGAAACATTCCAATCACATGACATTATACTACAAGATACGTCATGATCACATGAAATTATACTATATCATGCACCTTACTCTCTCTATGATGTTAAAATTCATGTCTATCATCCTTATTGTATCAAAAAAACTATAGGGAATCTTAGGTCCTTACCTAAGAATCCTTCCTTTAATGTCGGGAATCTACTGTATCGCTCATGTTACTTCAGCCGTTTCTTAGCATTTGAGATGATAATCCCCTGGAAGTCGAGTTTCACCCTTTTTTAGACCAATACTCCCACAACCAATGTGCCCAAAGTCATAGTGGCATAATTCCAAGAGTGTTATAATCCATTCAAACATTCCATCACATCATTTCCATACTTCACCTTCCCCTTATTTGTATACTCATACTCCTCCATGTCTGAAGGGACCCCCTAATGGAATAGTGTCAAGATAAGGCTCAACTACTATCCATGGTTCACTCCCCAAAATACTTTTGATGAAATTATGAGACAAGTTCCATGTTTCACTGATGGTTTGAAGTTGTATTTCATTTGTCTATCTCCACTCATGGCTAACAGTACAGATGCTACATTTAGAACATGGTTAGAAGTTATCCTATATCTCCATTCCCCAATCATTATGTTCTATATCTTGGTCATTGTGATTCAAACTTCACATTACCATTTGTTGGGATATAATTCAATTACCTTGTCATTATCCCATTCACTCATTATCACACATTGGAAAATAAAGTTGTCTGTTTTGAGGGCCTCATCCTCCAGTCATAGCCCTTCTCAGCCCGAACAATTTAGTGGTCAGTCAAAAATAGCAAATCCTAAGTGATTGATGATTTACATCATTATCTTATGAAGAGAAATCACATGTATGTCTTCTATTTCTCACACTGGGCATGAACCATGTGAATTTAGGGATTGGTTGTTAGTTGTATCAAAAATATGATCAAAGTAAGATAGTAAAAGAAGGAAATATGAGTGAGCATGAAAATTAGGAAAACCAATGTTTTAGAGGGTAAACCACATATTAGAGCCTCTCCTATATAAAATTTATCCTTTATCACTCTCCTTCGGCAATTGAATTCTCAATCTTGACCATCATTTGTTTGATAGCCTCTAGGACTCCCTACAGTGCTGTTAGGTATTCTCTTTACTTATCGGCCTTGGAGTAGACATCTTCAATCCTAATCCACTGTAGATCCTTCTCAACATGACAATTAGCCTTTTCTTTCTTTTCCACTTCCTCTTTGTCCTTGAACACTGCTAGTTGATCCCTCAGACCACTAATAACCTCAACACGAGTTTTAAAAATCATGGTATGCTCCTATGATATCCCCTACAGATGGGAAATTTTATCTTCATATTTCTAGAGTGATTGGAAGCTCTTTGATTTATGATTCATCCAGGATAGATCCATATCCTACCATTCTGCATGTTCCTGCTCAATAAGTAAATCCATGGATAATTCATAATGTTCGATGGAGTTCACCCCACCAGTCCCCATACTGAAAAACCAATGGCAGAGATATCCCACTCATTATGGTAGTTCAGCTATCTGGATGTGGGTGATAATGTTCTGCATGTTTCTCCACACCTTGAGATGGACAACCTAATTATCCTCGATGACCTATAGGCCAGAATCTTCAAAATCTCCCAGTAGTGCAGGCTTGCAAGGAGGGAAGAAAACTAGTTTGATATCGACCAGATCTACTAGGTTAATCTCATCAGGTCTGAGCCATTGGAGAACTATTTTCATAAGTGAATCCTCATCATCCTCTCCACCCATATAAGAATCCTCTATTTCACCTCATGGTATCACAAAGGTGGACCCTGTTGTCCTGATTTCTTTGGCTACCCTTGATGGTCATGCAACATCATCTTCCAGTCTCATGTCCACCATTGATGGAAATTTTGGGACATGCACACCCAATGTTGCCTCCCCATTCTCCTCATCCACTGACACCATCACTGTTGGGTCGGAACAAAACAGGAGTGATGGCAAGAGGGGGGGTGAATTGCCTTTTAAAAAAAATGATTAATAAATTAAAATCAAAGTTGAAAGTGCAGCGGAAATAAAGAGGCAAGACACACAAAATTGATAACGGAGTTCGGCCAAAAACCCGGCCTACGTCTCCGCTCCCAACTCAACCGTTGAGAGATTCTACCGCTTGCTTTTCAATGGTTTTAGCAAGAAACCCACTAGGCTTTGAGGTAGCACTAGGACCTATTACATCTTGCTTTTTGTGGTTTAGCAAGAACCCACTTGCTTTCAATGGAATAGCAAGAACCCACTAGCCTTCTTACAGGTGAAGGCTAGCTCACCTATGTCTCAAGCTTTTTAGAGGAAAAGCTTGTGAACCTCTTCACACCTTAATGGTGATGTGAAACCCAAAAGAAAGGGAGGAAGAAAGAGTTTGGGGTTTGTAGGCACAAACCCAAATTTAAAGCTCAAAATAAATAAAACAATAAAAACCGTATTTGAGGAAGTCTTGGGCGCCTTTGATTGATTGGAGATGTTGAAGGCCGCTTCCAAGCTTCTTTGATGGTGCTCTTGGATGTGGAATTGGATTGGAGCACTTTGGGTTCCTTGAGGAAATCTGCTGGAGGTTCGCCAAAATGATCAACAATGTGTCCGGTGGCTTGGGTAATGATCCGGTGCTTCCTAGGCCTTTATTTATAGGCTAGGAACATTCAAGTATCCGTTGGAGGGCTTTGGAGCCGTTGGAAAAGGCCTCGGAGCCGTTGGAGGCCAAAAGAGGGTTGACTGGTCAAAGCCAACGGCTAGTTTGACTGGGCTACCGGCTGGCCGGTGCCTTGGCAGAGGAGAAGAAGCTTCTGTCCAGACTCCACTGGCTGACCGGTGGAGGAGCCACCGGCTGGCCGGTGGAAAGACAGTAGCAAACACTATTTGGGCTGGATGCCACCGGCTGGCCGGTGGTCAAGCCACCGGCTGACCGGTGGAGCCTGGCAGTGGGCAGTGCCTCTGCCAGGTCCACCGGCTGGCCGGTGCTATCACACCGGTTGGCCGGTGGACTGAGTTTCAGTCCACTTGATGTTCTTTCTTGGGCCAATCCTTTGGCAATCAATTTCCTATCAACAAAAACACTTAAAACAATGTTAGATAAATAAGAAAGTGATTGTGATCATGAAAATTAAACCACGAGGGGATACGAGAGGTACAAAAATCTCCCCCTATTTTGATGATCACAATCACCGAAACAATCAAAGTAAAATACTGAAATTAAAGACATTCTTAAAGGATAATTTAAAAATAAATCAAAGCATGATAGAAAATATTCTCCCCCAATCAATCAAGAAATTTCTCCCCCTTTGTGATTATCAAAATAGCATGGGGCATAAAAATTTGATTGAGGGAAAATTGAAAATCAAGATCAATTGGAATTTTTGAAAATTGAATTGAAAAATTTGAATAACAGTTTGAATTGAAAGTTTTGAATCAAAAACCAATTGAAATTTGAAATTTGAAACCAAATGAAATTTTTGAAATTGAGAGTTTTGAATCAAAAGTTTGAACTGAAAGTTTTGAATGAAAAATTCGAATTGAATATTTTGAAATGAAAATTTTGATACCAAGTGTTGAAATTGAAAGTTGGAATCGAAAATTTTGAAATTGAAATCAAAAGGGATTAATTTGAAATTGAAAGTTTGAATTGAAACAAAAAGCTTAAACAAACCTAACTCCCCCTAAATAAAAACAATGAATCACCGGGGAGAGGGATTTTGAAAAGAGACAATTTTAGGCCCGGAGAGACTCGCTAAGAGGGATTTTTCAATCCACACTTGCCTTGTAGCGGGTCTTCTCCTATAGAATTCATCCGAATAAAAAATCGATTTGGGCCTACCATACCGGGCGTTTTTGCAATTACATTCATATATCATGTGCCCGGATTTTTTACAATAATTACAAAATTTATAACTAGAGCTCCCCCTTACAAAAACAGTGGGTGCATGGGAGGAGGAGGCTTGGTTGGTATAGCCAAGTCCTTGAGTGGTCCTAGAAACCCTTTGAGAACCCAATAATTTGGTCAAATTTTGTTCACCTTGGGTGAACTTGGCTAGGGATTCTCTAAGGTCCTTAATGGTTGATTCCAAAGAATCAACATTTGGGAAATTTTGGATTTTTAGGGAGAGTTCCTCCTTCTCTTTAAGAAGTTGTTCTTTTTCGGAGGAGAGTTTTTTGAAATTCTTTTTCAAAGAGACGAATTTTGAAGAAAGCTCATGAAAACCATTTTCTAATTGGTCTCTAGCATGTTGGAGTTCCTCATATGATAAATGATTAAAAGAATTAGAAGAACTAGAAGACGAGGAAGAAGAGTCGAAAGATGATACCTCATGATTTGCCATTAGGCATTTTTTACCTTGGTCGCTCGAGGAGAAGGAGGAGAATGAAGAGGTGGAGCTATCACTCCATGTTGCCTTTGAAGCCTTCTTCTTCTCCTTTTTCTTGGCCCTTTTCTTGTGGAGTGGGCAATTGGGCACAGATTTTTCATCGGGTTCTTGCTTGTTGTCGGGTTCTTGCTTTTGAGCCTTCTTAGTGACTTCATGGGTAAGTTCTAAAAGCTTCCAAATATCATGAGAAGATGTGCAAGAAGAAATACAATAAAAAACATTACGATCTAACCCACAATGAAGAGCATTCATGGCTTTGCCATCAAGCTCAAAATTCTTAATATCGGCGGGGGTCCATTTGGATTCGTCGGGGGAAGACAAAGAATAACCTTGCATGACAATTTTGTAAATAGGATATCCTATACTTCTTAAAAAAGTGGTCATGCGGGTTTTCCAATAATTATAGTCGGTCCCATCAAAAAATGGAGCCCGACCCAAAGAAAAGCCTTCGGGGGCGAAAGAAGTGGATGCCATCACAATGGATCTTTGAATTTGAAACCGTTTAAGGTATTACTCAAATTATCCCTCTGATACCAATTGTTGGGTCGGAACAAAACGGGAGTGATGGCAAGAGGGGGGGTGAATTGCCTTTTAAAAAAAATGATTAATAAATTAAAATCAAAGTTGAAAGTGCAGCGGAAATAAAGAGGCAAGACACACAAAATTGATAATGGAGTTCGGCCAAAAACCCGGCCTACGTCTCCGCTCCCAACTCAACCGTTGAGAGATTCTACCGCTTTCTTTTCAATGGTTTTAGCAAGAAACCCACTAGGCTTTGAGGTAGCACTAGGACCTATTACAGCTTGCTTTTTGTGGTTTAGCAAGAACCCACTTGCTTTCAATGGAATAGCAAGAACCCACTAGCCTTCTTACAGGTGAAGGCTAGCTCACCTATGTCTCAAGCTTTTTAGAGGAAAAGCTTGTGAACCTCTTCACACCTTAATGGTGATGTGAAACCCAAAAGAAAGGGAGGAAGAAAGAGTTTGGGGTTTGTAGGCACAAACCCAAATTTAAAGCTCAAAATAAATAAAACAATAAAAACCGTATTTGAGGAAGTCTTGGGAGCCTTTGATTGATTGAAGATGTTGAAGGCCGCTTCCAAGCTTCTTTGATGGTGCTCTTGGATGTGGAATTGGATTGGAGCATGTTGGGTTCCTTGAGGAAATCCGCCGGAGGTTCGCCAAAATGATCAACAATGTGTCCGGTGGCTTGGGTAATGATCCGGTGCTTCCTAGGCCTTTATTTATAGGCTAGGAACCTTCAAGTATCCGTTGGAGGGCTTTGGAGCCGTTGGAAAAGGCCTCAGAGCCGTTGGAGGCCAAAAGAGGGTTGACTGGTCAAAGCCAACGGCTAGTTTGACTGGGCTACCGGCTGGCCGGTACATCTCCACCGGCTGGCCGGTGCCTTGGCAGAGGAGAAGAAGCTTCTGTCCAGACTCCACTGGCTGACCGGTGGAGGAGCCACCGGCTGGCCGGTGGCAAGACAGTAGCAAACACTATTTGGGCTGGATGCCACCGGCTGGCCGGTGGTCAAGCCACCGGCTGACCGGTGGAGCCTGGCAGTGGGCAATGCCTCTGCCAGGTCCACCGGCTGGCCGGTGCTATCACACCGGTTGGCCGGTGGACTGAGTTTCAGTCCACTTGATGTTCTTTCTTGGGCCAATCCTTTGGCAATCAATTGCCTATCAACAAAAACACTTAAAACAATGTTAGATAAATAAGAAAGTGATTGTGATCATGAAAATTAAACCACGAGGGGATACGAGAGGTACAACAATCACCACTTCCCCCATCATAATTTCGGATCCAACTGCCACCTCTGGTGGAACCTCTACGATTAGATCAGTCATCATAGTTCCTTTGACTAACCTTGTTGTGGGACCTATCTTGAACCCTCAATTTAAGGGGAAATTTAAGTAGTCCCATTCAATTTAATATATAATTTTGGATTGACCACCACAACCTCTATTGCTATCTCTGCTGAGAGAAGCATCTGTTATCACCATCTGAACCTCAGGTGCAACAAATGTGAGTTTTGGGATAGATGGTTTAGTCCTAAGCACCGTTATAACTACCATTACAAAATATATTAGATAATAATTGGAAGGAAAATCAAGGAGTGAAATATATAGTGGAGGAAAGGGACTTACATGAATTGTATACTCAAGCGAGGAGTTCCTGAAGGTTCACAGGTATCCCCCCCGAGTAGGATTCCTTCTACAGCCACTTCCCCAATTATGAGTGTTGGTGGTTTATTTTCTATAGCCACTACATTGAAAAGTGACCCAACATCCACCCCTTCATAGGTTGAGGTCACCTCACCCTATTTTTTCAGGTCCTTCTCGAACCTCTCCCTCCTCTGTGATTGATTCCTGTGAAAGTTGAAAAAAGAGTTAGACAATAGTTCTAAGAAACATGTTATATCTAAAGACATAAGATCTAGATATTTAATCAATCAATAGTAGTGATCCCTACCATTGGAGAGACTCTATATTCATCACTTCCCCAAGACTTTTCCAAATCCTCAGAAAAAAGAGCATGCACATTTAGTTTAGTTGTTGAAAGTTGTGATGGAGAGATTTTTTCTAGTAACACTTTCACCCGATTGGTCAGCAGATGTATAGGGACCCAAGAATACACCAGGTCTACTAGCTCTACCACATAATTCTTACAATCATCCTAATACATAAGGAAAACATCTTTGACATGAAAAATACAGAATAGGTACATCTTTTACCTATTGAGATTCTTCCAAATTCCAAGATCATCAGTGAGCAACATGTAAGTGTCCCAGTTGTCCTAAGATTCGGGAAATATGACATCACTGGGAATTTCCACATGATGTAACCACTTTGATGGAGCATGAAAAAAATGTAATAGGGGCCTCCCAATATGCCTCCCTTTATTCCTAGGTTCAATTTACCAAGGATGTTGGGCCTGATACTACTACTTTTCTCCATTTTCCTCTTTCCTATCTAAGCTCACGAACTGTTGGATTCGCTATTATTGTCTTATCTAGTGGACTAGATCTTCCACCATGACACCCTTTGAACATGGTTTGGCCTCATCCCCATAGTTTAGGGACCACCCCTTTATTGGATCAGGTGTCCCTTTATCTTAGTATAACCTTAGGATACATGCTCACCCAAATCTATGCATAATCATGAGTAAACCCATACATAATAGTCGATGGAGGAAAATCATTCTACATCATTATACCTTTAGGTGTGAAAATTCACTATAGATTCCTCATCACCTTAGGTTGGAACTCATTATGAACCTTTGATTACACATTTAGATGAAATATCTATAAACACATGAACTTCCTTGCAAACTGGTGTGGATTGTATGACACAAAAACTATCTCTCAATCGAACCTTGATAAAAGTACCCCACCTCAAAAGGATAGAAGGTACGATATTTGATCTATGTTCCCTATACCATCATTGGTCAACACCCCCATTAGAAAAGGGATTGAATGAAATATGAATTTCTTAGCCAGGACATACTTCTTCATCACTTCCACCGAACCCAACTTAAATTGGCGACATCCTGTGATATTTTAAATTTCCACCTGGATGTTTTTAGAGGGAGGGGAAATGGGGTTCAGGTACTCATATCCTCCCATATGTGTATCCACCTAGTTGTAAAAAATGTGAAGAGGCCATACACATGTAGTGACATCTTCCACTCACTAATGTGGTGAAGTATGTTGTACAATTTCTCTAGAACCAGGATAAAAAAATTCATGCACTGACCCATCATCAGCATTGCCACTATTATGAAAGTGTTAGCCTCACCCCCATGTTCACATCCCTCACTGGGAGGATCCGTCCATAAATGAAAACCACTATGAATGCCTCCAACCTAGTTATTGGTTGAGATATAGTCTTAACACTATATCCACACATATTCTACTAGGTCACATCCAAAATCTTCCAGTAGGAGCCCTCCTTGACCCATTGGTATCCCCCGATATATGTGTGGGACCTAGTCAGATACTTATCTACTGGATTTACTACTTCAATTTCTTCTATTTTTGGTTTATTCATGAAATATCTACACCACTTCTTGAAGAGAACTACCCTCATACTTGAATTCTATTCACTAGTTCCCTACACCAGATCCAACAATTATTTCTCTAGAGTTAGAAGCTACTCTTAATCTCCCTATACATTCTATATGGGAAGGACTTTTCAATATATCAGTCATAGGATTGAGATCTCAGAGATTTTTTGAAGGTCCTAGATGTTGGATTCGACCTCCCTATGATGCAAGGGGAATGTATTGGTCCCCAGTGACCATATTCTCAGTAGTTTGGGCATGATATCCTATGGGTAGTAAACATGGAACTAAAAATACCATGTTTGTTCATAAGGTCCTACCCGCTTTAGCTATGAATCAAATTCATCACATGACATAAACTTCCAGTAGTCCTAGGCCCACTCATCTGTAAAGTTTCCTCCTTAGAGTAGACCCCATCCATCATTTAATCCCTTGATTGATTCCCCAAAACCCACCTTGATGATCATTTGAAGCTACAGAAAGGATTCCTCATCCTCTATATTCTCCCCATCGACATTTTTGATGTGGTTATAGGGAAGGTCTGCTGTCAGTGACCCATGGTCTTTCTATATGTGGCCCACATCAAACCTATTCCACTAGTATTTCCCTATTATTCCTCAAAACTAATAGTATTGTTTGTCTCTGTTCACCTATGTGATGAAGACTTCATCCCTAAAAAATCAATAGAGTGGAAGCCTCTTGCACAAATTATATTCACATAGAGCCTCTGGAAATAGTGCCAAAAGTTTTTTGTGTTCCAAGGCACTTTATACATACTCTATGATCATGATGTTGTCCTCCCTATCCTTCCTCCAAGTATATTTTGTGTTGACTTCTGGAGAAGCCATTAGATTATAGACTTAAGTGGGTTCTGAGTTGGGTTCGTAAAGGTCATTCCCAAATCATGTTTGTAGAGTCGGTTCACAAAGCACTGGGTTGTAGGGATCACTTTGTGAATATGTGGTTCTCCATGTCCAGTTTTCTAAGAATCTTCCACAAATAAAATTTCCAAAAGTTTGGTTTAATAAAGTATCACTCGCAGAGTAGCCTCTCTGAGATGAAGAAATTATTGAAAATAGATCAAGATATTTTCTTCACATGATGGTTTGGTGCCTTTGAGGGCCCCTAGTTATTTTTATAGGCGTACAGATGGGAGAAGATTCATGATGTCCTTTGCGTAAAATTCCATCGCGCACTAGACTCATGTGATACATTCATGAGTGATCCTCGCGAGAAGGATTCTATTGTCATTTTTTAGTGATTCTTCCTCATAATCCAACCCTCATTTTCCCATTGACTCTCATTTTTATGGGGATATTTGTTCACATAAAAATACCTTCCATGATAATAGTCGAGGAATACCTAGATAGTTTTGAATAAATCTATGCCAAAATTTTCCAAAATCTCTATAAATAAGCCTATTTCATATAGACCAACTACTTCACGAATGGATGGAGCTCACAAAGCTCCTCAACTAAGAAGTACACATCACAAACATACAAATATTAAATGTTGTTCCTCCGTGAGTTTGACAGTGCCTTGAGACCATAAAAAATTATTGATGGTGTTCCTTTATGAGTTTGATAGGTCCACATCCATTCGCAAAGCCCAAAAATTATTAAAAAACCTCTTACAACCTTCAAAAAACCCCTTTCCTTTAAATCCCTCTTTATTCCACTATTTTTATGATGGTTACCTTACCTTTCAACTTCCAAATTATTCCCAATTCATGTACCTCCTAAGAATCATGAACCTGACCAAAAATGGATCATCCAAGGTACCTGTTCTTTATGAAATACCCTTTAATGTGTTCTTGAAAGACTCCACCCAAGGTGGAGATGCTTTTTGAAAATCCTATTCCCTTCACCAAGGAATAATAAACTATGCGGAACTTGAGGATTTATGAAGCGTTCAGCCTCCATGAAGCACTCATTTCCTGATCCAGGACTTTAACCTAAGGTAGGGTCACCTTGTTTTCTGATCCTTATTTGTGATGTGCCTGACCTCTGTAAAGCACCTCTTTGTGAGGACATAATCTTTGTGAAACCTCTTTATTGGGCCTATCCATTCCGCCCCTTCCACTGATACCTCCTTACGAAGGTTGAATTCCCTAATCTACCCCACCCATCCAAGATCAATCCAATTGAAACTCAAGTCCCTCTATGACCTATTCCACCAATTTTAATGGCCCACTCCACTTCAAGTGAGAACCGATACCCCAAACTTCCTTTTTTTCTTCTCAACATAGGTATGATAAATCCTATTTCATATCAGTGTAGGAATGATAACATAGACCTCATTATTGAATACTCCTCCACATCATTGTACCCTAGCTTTTCTAAATCCATAATCCACCCATAGGCGCATGAGAAGTTATTATTCAAGCCCAAGGGGTAAGGGGTGAGTTCCCCACATCTGAGTTACAAGACCTAAAACAACCCAATCCAAACATCCTAAACACATTATATTAATATGTGGCTTTACCATATGAAATAAAAAAAATATACTCCATGTGTGAGTGGAATTAGATGGTCTCCACAATACCTACCCTCACAAGGAATGATATCCTACTCACACGGAATGAGATCATTCTCACATGGAATGAGATCTTCCTTGGGTAGATTTCATAGATAATCCCCACAGTATATATCATTGAAGATTATTTCATGACCTGAGTATTAGGTCTACTGATTCCCCTTTTTTATCACACAGAGCATGAATCATGTGAGATTAGAGGTTAGTTTCGACCATGAGATCCACCCAATATTTACCTTGGTCCATTTATACAGATATAAGCCCCAACCTCCACTCCAATGGGCCACTCCTATGCATAATCTCCAACATCCATACTAACCATATGGGCTTCTCCCATGTGTAATCCCCAACCAAATTCTTCTATTGGCCTCATACTTAGGTATATTCCCCAACCGTTCCAAACTACAAGGGATTTGATTAACACATAACTAGGATATATAGGTATCCTCCCTGAGGTCCAAATCCAATATCTACATACATCATGATTTTCTTTGGGCCACATCCCTGGTAAGATCATTCCCCTAAATTGGGAGAACACATCTCCTCCAAGTCCCTCAGGAAACTTAATTCTTAATCTCCACACCCTCCAACGAAGACCAATCCTCTTGTGAATGGAAGATTCCATGCATAAGTCGCACATCATCCCTTGCCGACACTCCCTCCATGATGCAATCATCCTTACCACATGTCGTTAAACTATATAGACCTATCTTGTCACATGACCTTAAACTACAGAATCAAACTATATTTATTTTTATCCCTTTCTTCTAGATAGGTTATATAGGGAACCTCTATGAGGTTCAACCTTGACCAATGGTAAAATTAGGTGCTCCCACTTAGGAATATACCTTTATGATCTATATTGGGGATGTTATGATTGATATATTGGGTCCACCTCATGGGGTTCCTGACCAATAGTAAAATTAGGTGCTACCTCCTAGCGGTGTACCTACCTGATCCATCTTAAGGGATATTCTGATCAATCTCTTGGGTCATCCTTAAGGGGAACCTGACCAATGGTAAAATTAGGTGATTTGCCTTGGGGGAATACCTCCCTAATCTATCTCAAGGGACATTTTAATCAATCTATCCTGTCTACCTCAAAGGGTTCTCGATCAATGGTAAACTTAGTTTCTCTCTCCTAGGTATGTACCTCCCGGATCCATCTAAATAGAAATTCTGATCAATCTATTAGGTCTTCCTCAAGGGGAACCCGACCAAGGGTAAAATTAGGTTCTCCATCCCATGGATGTACCTCCTGGACCCATGATAAGGGGTGTAATGATCTATCCATCCTATATTTTCTTCAGGGGGCATTCTAGTTCACATATCCTAGATCCTTCTTGAGGGTAATTCTAACCTATCCGTACCATATTTTCCTCAACGGGAATTATGGTTCACATCACCCATATCCGTCTCAAGGGGTGTTCAAATCCATCCATTCCAAATTTTCCTCAAGGGGCATTCTGGTTCACACCTCCTTGATCCTTCTTTATGGGGCGTTATAATCAACCTCTTACCATCTCAAAAAGATGTAAAAATCAAGACTGGTCTCATGATGTTTTCTCATGAAAATCATGAAATGTATGAGTTAAAATACTTGGAAGATATGAACCCATGGATTCAGATAAATCTCATAAATCATGGGATACCTAAGGTTAAAGCCTTGGAAGATATATGCCTCTAGTGCCAGGTACCTCATGATCGACCTGAGATGCCATGGGTTCTACACCAAATATGCCTTCATGAAATGCCCTCCCAAGAGGAAGAATACATGAGACCAATGTTCCCTACATCAAGACATGCATAGTGACGCCCAATGTGACTATTATCCTATCCAAATGTTGCTACCCTGCCTATATAGAAACAATTTATAGATAGAAGTAATGTAATTAATCATCATCCACAAAGAGATGACACCAGGAATGAGTTCCACAAACATGAATTAACTATAAGAGGGCGACCCAAACTAGTTGAAAAGTTACAAGGAGAAGTCTATGGAATGAGGAACTAACATCCCATCATCCCGTTTTGATCAGGGATCAGACATCTCCTTTGAAAGTGATGAAAGCCACCTAGTTTTGGAAGGTGGGAATGTGGGGGAACATGCATGCCAACACACATTAACACACAGGTGGTGGACCTAAATAAAGGATAAAAAATAATTACAAACCAATTTAAATAGCTCAAGGTAGTTAGGCTAGATCCTAGGGTAGAGGGATAAGTTAGCTTCACTTTATGTAGACTACTCCAACTATCGTGGATGCATGACCATCTACTGTTAGAGGTACAATTCTTGTATCATATACCTTAGCATTAATTTTATTTGATATAGGAGCATAAAATTATTTTCCATAATCTATTTTTTCAAATGTTTTAGGCTTGGATGTGGAAATATTTTATGGTTTATTGACTATTAACACACTATTGGGAGTACGGTTCAAGTATATCAAATGTTTCAAGGAGTTTTCTTTAGAGATTGGTGGTTACTGTTTATTTTGTTAATCATCCATACTAGAAATGATAATATTTTATTTGATTATTGGTATGTATTGGATATTTATATACTAGAATCATATCGAATGTTACCATAGGTGATATTCCTTTCTATCTCCAGAAGGAGGTATCTATTCTCACCAAGGTGAGTGGGATATTTTGGATGGTCATGAAAGATAAATTAAGTGTAGATTGGATTGTCTCACAACTCAGATAGCTAATATTTCTCTAGATAATGGTGGAATGCATCATGATTAATTTCCTCTAGTAGTAGAAAACTTCCGGAATATTTTCCATGATAATTTATATAGATTACCACCCGATTGAGAGATCAAATTCACGATCAAGTTGGTGTTAGGAGGAGATCTAGTTTCTATCCTACCTTACAGAATGGCACCAACAGATCTTAAAGATTTGAAAGTCTAGTTGGAAGATCTAGAATCTAAAGGCTTCTTGTAGACTTGTATATCTCCATGGGGTTCTCTAGTTCTCTTCATTGAGTAGGTTGTTGATTCCTTGCACTTGTGTGTGGATTATCAGAGGTTAAACTAGATGACAGTCAATAAATGATATCCTATTCCACATATTGATGATATTTTTGATCAGTTGAGAGGTGATAAGATCTTCTCCAAGATCTATTTGAGATTTGGTTACCACTAGTTTATGGTATGACCAATATACATACCTCATACTTCTTTTATGATAAGGTATAGCTTGTATTAATTCATAGTGATGCTGTTTGGGTTGACTAATGCACCATCAATATTCATGGTGTTGATGAATATGATCTTTAATCCTTTTATGGTTTGGTATGTGTTGAATTTTTTTGATAATATCTTAGTGTACTCCTAGTTAGTATACTATCATGCCAAACATCTTAACATCATTCTAAGTACATTGAAAAAGAATTGTATTTACACTAATCTAACCAAATACAATTTTTGGATTAATAAAGTACACTTATTGGGGCATTTAATCTCATATAAAGGAGTTTTAGTTGACCCAGATAAAATTAAAGTGATGTTATCTTGTGAAAAACCTAAGAATATATTCAATATTCATTGCTTTATGGGTTTAGGAAATTATTATTGGTGCTTTATCTAGGATTTTCCCCGTTTGGCGACATTCATGTATGAGATGACCAAGAAAGGGGTGAAGATTGTTTGGTATGATACTTCCAAGAGATATTTTATGAATTTTAAAGGTAGGATGACTGTAGAACCTATCCTCAAATTAAATTTTCCATTGAAAGTATATACCATATACAGTGACACATCCAGAGTTGGAATCAGAGTATTTCTGATGCAGGAGTATCGAGTGGTTGCTTTTGGATCCAAGCAGCTAAGACCTCATGAGAGGAATTACGGTACCCATGATCTAGATTTAGAAGTAGTGGTACATGCCCTGATATGTTAGATACACTATCTAATGGGTGAGAGGTTTTTGGTATAATCAAACCATAAGATACTCAAGTACATATTTTCTTAGTAGGACCTAAACCTTCAGCAGAGGAGGTGTGTTGAGTATCTATAGTATTTTGACTTCAATTTGGTTTATACACTAGGTAAGGGAAACATAATTTATAATGAATTGAGATAAAATATAAAAACATAATTACTTCAGGAGTCTTGCAATGAGTGGTAGATAATGGACCTCTTTGAAGACATGCATCTAGGTGTACATGAGTCTGAAGGATGAGTAGCTCTAGCTTTGACATGGATTATACAAATGATTTTGGACCAGGTTAAGACCTATAAGTTGTTTGATTTATAGGGCTCAGTTTTGAGAGAAAAATTATTTTGTGGGGAGACCCCAATAATATGGTCTCTCAGAAGTGGATATTATCTTCTTTTTAGTGGACGAGTATGAGTACCTGTGGGCTTACATGAGGAGTTTACAAGGGAGTTTCATGCTTCTATATGGGAGGTGAATCCTTATTTGAAAAATATGTATTATGATATCCATATACAATACTAATGGTTAGGAATGAAGAAGGTGGTAACAAGCTTCACGACTAGATGATTCACTTGTCAGTAGGTGAATTCCAAGCATCAGAGGCCAGTTGGACTTTTTCTGCCTTTTCCCATTCATGAGTGGGAATGGGATGATGTCACTATAGATTTGTTGATAGGATTACCAAGGAAAACCCATAAAAATGATTTTTTATGGGTGATTGTGGATCAAATGAAGATGGTATCTCACTTATTACCTATCAAGGAGACCTTCACAATTGATGATCTAGGAAGTCTTTACATGTGTGAGGTGGTTTAGTTGTACGGTGTTCTGAGGAGTATCATTTAATAAAAATATCTTCATTCCACATAGTGTTTTTGGTAGTAACTTTCAAAGGCTATAGGATCACGAGTTATTTTGAGAACAACCTATCATCCTCAGACTGATGGTCAATCTGAGTGGAATATTCAGGTTCTAGAGGATATTTCATGAGCTTGAGTTTTGGATTTTAGTGGTTCATGGGAGAAACATAAGGAAATAATAGAGTTTTAATATAATAATAGCTTCCAAACATTGATCCAATTGGTACCTTTCAAGGATTTAAATGGATGGCCATTCCGTTCACCTCTTTATTGGCTGGAGGCAAGTGAGTCAACACTTATTGGGCCAAGTCTTATGCAGGAGACATTTGAAGATGTTCAATTCATCAAAAAATAGTTGGTGACTACACATACCTAGTAGAAATCATATGTTAACCATCAGATATGAACACTTGAATTCAAATTTAGTCATCATGTTTACCTTCAGGTGTCTCTTAGATTAGGGAAACACCGTATTAGGAAACAGGGAAAGCTAACACCTAGGTTTTTTGGACTATTTGAGATAGTGGAAAGGTTTAGTCTAGTGTCATACTATTTATCCCTTAGATACTTCTACAATTACATGAATAATGTGTTCCACATGTTATAACCATAGAGATATCATCCGGAACCTTCCCATGTGATAGACATAGTATAAATTGACCTTTGTTTTGATGCATAATTTGAGGAGAATCTGATATGGGTTGTAGATCATAGTGAGAAATATATTTAGGGGAGGAATATACTATTGTTTCGAGTGAAATGGTAGCAAGGGAGAGTTGAGGAGGATACCTAGGAAAGTGATTCTGACTTTCAAGCACAATGGTCATACTTTTTCACCGAGACCTCATATTGATTCTTGGAGTAACTTGAGGAAGATCTATTATATGGAGAGGAGGTTGTATGATCCCATTTTTTCAGGTATGTCTCTCTCTAATATTTTAATTAAATTTTATTTTGGGTAAGTTTTAACACATCTTTAAAAGGTTTGTGGTTTTGTTTCATCATGGATACCTATCATTTGAATAAACAGAGTCTTAGGTTTTGAGGAATCTTGAGAAAACCGGTCAGGATCCTCATAGAGAGCCTTTGTTAGGGAAAATGTCCTAAAGCCCAAAGATGTATGTTTATCTGAATTAATGGATTTTGGGTAAATGTGTTAAGTGTTTCATGACTTCTTAGTAAGTTGAGAATATTTGAATGGGGTTCGGGTTGTTTATAAGGAAAATGGGATAAAAAACCATTTGTAGAACATTTACAAACCATGTAAATGGATTACAAATCATGTAATGTTCATGTGTTTTTAATAAAATAATCAAAGGTGATAGGTTTTTAATAATATTACATTAAAAATATTTGAATGATGTGTAACTACATTACACACTATGTAATTCCCCAACCTACTATTTTAACGAATGGTGTGCAATTGAATTTTTATTCTAACTCATAGAAACCTTCTCCTCTCGACCATAGGGAACCTTCCAGGAGACTTTGGAGTGCCAAAATCCCTTTTTTATGTCCCAATAATTCATTAAATCCCTATTAAGTGGGTTTTTCCTGTTTTTACCTTCTATCCATTGTTCTTCTGATCACGATGGTGCAATATTTTGATTGTGTACATTATTGGTTTTGATATTGATCAGTTTTGATCTAGGAAACTCAGTATGATCACCCACACCTTCTTCCTCATGGGAGTTTTCCATTGGAAGAATTGTTGAATCATCAGTTAAAGTTATGGGGTATAAATCTTAACCATATAGTTTCATAATTTCGAAGTATATGAAATATTGTGATTGTAGTAATGTAATGTGATCCTAAATGAATTAAATAATGAATGGGATTTTTTCAAATACTCCTTTGGTTTCAATTGGCTTATGGAAAACCATTGGGTGAGAGAACCATTAATATAATTGAATTGGATAATTCATTAATGTGGGTTTATCTTGACATGATACCTTAGGTGATTTATTGATATATAATCCTTAAGTTATAGCTCACTACTTATTTTTTTGACTATTGATCAATTGTGATAAAAATGAAAGTCATATTTGAAAGAAAAATGGAAATGCACATAATTAACCATTGAGGATTATGATGTGATATTGTGATATCCATGATATTTTTACATGTCATTTGTTCCTTGCTGAAATGCTTATATATCAGGCATGGCCTTGGAACATGCACACTTATATGCTGTAATGTTGATATTGAGAAAGCTCGGCCCAGTACCATGTTGTAATGATTATAGGGATTTAACCCAGATACTAAAATGCTTATAGGGATTTTACTAGTCTTCTATAGTACTTATAGGGCTTTGAACCAGATTCTGTAATGCATATAGGACTTTGATCCAGATTGTTGTGACTATTACATGTTTGTGGTTATGGTCGGCATGGTTGTAAGACATACTCAAAGATATTATGGCATGACACCGAAGTATGTTATTTTAACATGGGTATATGATTCTGGTTGGCATGATTGTGAGAAATGTTCAGAGATATTCTACCATGGATCCAAAGTAGGTTTTTGTTGTATTTTATTAACTTTTGAATTAATTAATACACTTGTTTATCGCTTTATTTAATACACTTCTTATCAAACTATTTTTTAGACATAATGGTGTCATCCTAGTGAGTTATACTCACACACTATTCAGGCTACCATTTGGTACCTGAGATGATTACGTGGATGCAATTTTGGAAAAGGGAAAAAGGCCTTGCTATTGATTGTTTTCTCTATGGATGGGATGGAGTTTGGAGGTGGGAATAACATGGGGTTTGAGACTGTGGACTGTTGAGTCTTTGTTTGATTCTGATAGTATTTTACTAGTATTATTTTTAGAAAGAAATTTAGTTACATTACATCATGTAATTACATTATTCCCTTATCATTTATTGGATTATTCATTTGTATTTTATTATTGGTTTCCTCTTTTTCTGTACTTTGATTTATTTCATTTATATGGATTATTTCTACTAAAATGAAACTTATTACCAGGGATATAGTCTCCACACTATACATTTCACACCCTCTCTATTAGTAGGAAACCTCTAATGCATGAGGTGGCATGCTTGAGGTCTCTTAACCAACCCTTTTTGGCCATGTGAGAGATCCAGATTGGGGGATGTTACAAGAGTAGTGAATTCACTTCAATAGAGAAAGAAATAAGATTTCCAATTGGGAATTGTTGTAAAATAGGGGGTATAGTGAGTCCACTAGAAACATTGTAAAAATAGTGTACCATATCAATTTATGGTATATCAATACATTGAAATAATATTCTCCTTGTAGTAGTCTAGTTAGAGTGAACCAGGAAAAACTGATCTATCTTGTGCATGTTTTAATTTTTTTACACATTTCTATCGAAAGGAGTAAAACAAGTGTTTTTAACAATTAAATAAGATCAACAAGGGAGGTTGGGTTAATTTAGAACACCTTAATTCACCCCTCAAGGTACGTGACCTATTGGAGAGAACAACTTATCCATTTTTTAGTGAACTCCAAAATTCTATATTTCTTAAAATGAATTTGAAATTAATGACAATGAATATAAGACTTATCTAAACTCATCAAATCAATTTGGAACCTTTTCATATGATTATTAGAATTATTAAAATAATACCAAACTCCTTAAATCACATTTTTGATGTGTTTCAACATATAGAGCACTCGGATTGGAGTATTTCAGGAAACCTTTCTACCAAATTAGGTCTAACCCTTCAAAAATCAATCCCAATTCATCTCAAATCACACTTACCTTCAATTAGGATTATTAATTAAAAATTATAGCAGCCAAAATGAAATTTACTTTGAGGATGGTTACTATAACTAAGTCTAGATCTCATGAATCACTTTGAACCTAATTTTAAACCTTTTATTCCCAACTCTGCAAGATTTCCAACAATAGATTAAACATCCATATCTTTCTTTATCAACTCTTTCATTAATTCTATTAAAGACAAGTATTATCCATATTTATCACTTTTCATATACATGATGTTCAACTCATTCAACTGTTTGATATATTGGACTAGGGAATCTCTCTAGTTAGTTATTCCATGTATATTTAGCCTTCTTCTTTTTCATTTATTCATCATAGTGAAAAATCCTATTTCATGGGTGTATACACACTTCTTCACTTGAGATCTTGTCATTGACTTGATCTCTTATAATTGACTTGGACTTTTAAATAAAATACTAGAAACACAACCTTTATCCATAAAAAATTTTCCCTTTTTATTTATTTTCAATTTAGAATAACCATAATTATTTATTTTAACTCTTCTCCCCATAATTTAAAACAAATTAAAAGGGTATGATAGAACCCCTTTTTATATCTAAAATTGATAGGGAGGTGTATCTCACCTTCATAAAACTTTTAAATATTAAGAAATTCATCTCCTCTCCATATGATTTCTCTTTCCCTTTGAGTGATTCCATAAACTTCTATTTGATAGCAGGGTTTTAGTAAGAATCACTACTCACTAACTGTAAGTGATTATAAGAACTTTAGATCATAAAATCATAGACTTATTTATAGTTCCATCACATTTCTCTCAGTAATGAACCATCAACTAATAATTTTTATATTTTATTGGGATAAAACTTTATAGAAAACAAGAGTGAAAAAGTTTAGATGACAAGGTTATCCATATTTTCACCACATGTGATGCCAATTATCTACTTTCAAATGTTGGGGGATACACATACAGATTTTAAATAAATCATAAAAAACTAATACTCACTTAAACACACACATAAAAAACATTCAAGTGAAATATCATCCCCATAGGTTAGATAATCACTACCCTTAATCAACATGGTAAATATGAATTTAAAAAACAATAGGGGAAGAAAAATTATACCTAATACTTTAGTTTTCATCAAATATATCTATAATTATAGATTCATGTAAAATGATTAATTTATTTAAGATTTTACCTCTTTGATAGTTCTCCCTCAAGGGATTATCTGCAAGCATCATCACCATCAATTCCCAGCTTTGAGACATAATTTAGTATACTTGGGAATGAGATGTCTCCTCCGACAACCCCTCAATTTCAGAAATATGACTGAGATAGATTACTCAACCTTGAAACTCCTTTTCTGGATATTTTGAATTGTCTAGATCTCTTCATTATTTCTTCCCCTTTACTTTATAACTTTTTTTTCACCTTTGGGAAGCATGGGTTTCTCACTCTTTCCAACTTTCTTCATATTTAGATCAACCTTATTTACTTAAAAAATAGACCACTATATTTATTTTTATATTTCTCTATCTTTCAATCCAACTCCAACCAACTAACCCATATGGTTAGAAAACCTTTGGGCACATTATTAGACCTATCCTTAGGTGTGGATTCCTTCTTTATAGTAATTATTTTTTACCTTCATCACATTGTAAAATTCCATTTATATTTTATAAACTCTTATTATTAAGGTATCCATGTCATATATTTTATAGAACTATAACCAAACTTATTCAAATTCCACACACAACTTCATAAATTTTTACTATGCCCTTTTTGGTGAGCTTCCCATACTTTTTACAAGGATTGTAAACAACTATTTCAATCCTATCTCTTTCTTGGACTAACTCTATTTTTATTAAAGTTTGTTCCCATTAATTTTTTCATTCATCGATATCTTTCAACAGTGCATGATGGTTCCCCTCTTATTAAAATAATTTAATTTCATTCTATTTGGTGTGTCATTCTTCTCATCCTTATTCATTGACCTCTTGCGAGTGACTTGATTTGTACCCTTATTTACTGATTCATCTCCTAAGGAAAACTTGTCTTATTTCTTTAACTTATTCTTAATCTATGGTGGTTCTATATTATCTTTAGTAAGTAGGTGATAAAAAAAAGGATTTTACTACAATTAATCATAAATATGACCACTAATTTTACATAACTCATAGAAGTTTCCATGTGATTCAAATCTGTACTTGGAAGGAATATTATTCATTATCTATGAGGTGTCCCTTCTTACAAAAGGTTTCGTTCTTTCTTTACCTCTACTTATCCTAACTTTAGGAATTATTTAAATTTTTTACACTAACATATTGTACCAGTAGTCAATAGAGCTATGACCAAACCTCCAATATCACTAAACCCCCCCCAATTAGCCAAGTTCTTTTTCCACTACATGAAATTTTTTCCAATTTACATGCTTGTTGTCTTTAGGATGGAACACCAACTTTTTAGGATATTTGGGGGGGGATTTTCAAGGAATTTTTAACATCTACCCTTTCCTTATTGTACATTTCCATATCATTTTTACCCTTATAAATTTGTTCGGTTTTTTTATTTTTTCCTACACTTCTAGAAAATATATATTTAGTGCTAACATGATTAACTCAATAATGGGTATCCTTTTTCATGGAGTTTTAGGTGGATTATTCTACACATGTTTTAAAACTCTTTGATCCACCTTTTTGAATTTCCTTTGATACAAGGCTCACATATGAGGTTTTTTTGGAAGAATCATTTTTATAAATAGATTAGGAAATTCTAGATTCCACGTCTTCTATATTATTCAGTTGGATTTCTAGTTCTATAAATTTTAGGTTGATAATGTTTTTCTCTTATTCCATTGATCTCAACATGCCTTCCAAATCACTCTCCTACTTCTAAATTTGAACCTCATGAATTTTTTTTATCTATACTAGATAACAATCCAATTATTTCACACTTTATGATTTTACTTCTAGTTTGGTAGACTTGACATCCATATAGACATATTAAATCTTCTCTAATGCATGGAATACATCCTTAACAATATTCTTAAATAAATCTTCCTCATAAAAAAACACTTTTTTAATTCTTCACAAACTAAAATACTATTTCATTTCAAAGTGAGAAAAATTATTCCTTGGATTTTATAAGCAATTTGAGTGATTTGTAGGAGCTTATTTTCATTCCTAATTCATCTTATATTGCATCAACTTCTTCCTCTAGCTATTACTTTTCATAAATTCGTCACCTGATATATGAAAACATGTATCCAAAAAATTATCCAAGTTCATTTTTCAAGTGATTATTAATTTTAAAATAAAAATCACTGATTGAATTATTAAAATATTCTTATTCACAGATTGAGGTATATTCACTAGAGAAACAATCTACAATAGATTTAACAAAAATTTAATGGCCTGAACCCTCCTGGTCTATTATTTTTCCAAATTATAAGTGTTAGGGTGTCCTATAAACCATCAGTGAGTTAGTAGGATGTGGGTGTCAGTGGAAACATGTCACCGTGGTGTCCCCAATCAGTGCCACTGATCGGTCTCACCGATCAGTTTCACCCATTGTTCTCACAGATTACTTTCACAAATCAGCTCTACAGATCAGCTTCACTTATCAGCTTCACATATCAGCTTCCCTGATCATCTTCACCGATCATCTTCACAGTTCAGCTTCACTGATCACCTTCACATGATCAGCTTCATGGATCAGCTCCATCGGTTTCACTGATCGGTCTCACCGATCGGTTTCCCACATCGGTTTTACCTATAGATTTCACTTCTCGGTTTCACCCATCGGTTTCACTGATCAATTTCACCCAATCTATTTCACCCGATTGGTTTCAATGATTAGTTTCACCCAATTAGTTTCACCCATCAGTTTCACCAATCGGTTTCACCCATCCATTTCATGAATTAGTTTCACCCATCAGTTTCACCCATCAGTTTCACAGATCGGTTTCACCCATTGATTTCACCAATCGGTTTCACTGATCTATTTCAACCATCAGTTTCACCAATCAGTTTCACCGATCGATTTCACCCATCAGTTTCACAGATCAGTTTCACCCAACGATTTCACTGATTGGTTTCACCCAATCAGTTTCACCTGAATAGTTTCACTAATCTGTTTGACCCTATCAGTTTCACCCATAGGTTTCACCCATCAGTTTCACCCATCAGTTTCACCCATCGATTTCACCAATCGGTTTCACTGATCAATTTCACCCATCAGTTTCATTGATCTATTTCACCCGATAAGTTTCACTGATTCGTTTCACCCAATCAGTTTCACCCATCGGTTTGACCGATCGGTTTCACACATTGGTTTCTCCCATCGGTTTCACCCATTAGTTTCACCAATCAGTTTCACCCATCAGTTTCAATGATCTGTTTCACCCATCAGGTTCACCCATTAGTTTCACCCATCGGTTTCACAGATCAGTTTCACCAATCAGTTTCACATGATCAATTTCACTAATTAGATTCTCCTGATCAGTTTCATTGATCAGCTTCACGAGATCATCTTCACCCGATCAGCTCCACCAATCGGTTTCACTGATCAGTCTCACCCATCGTCCAGATAGGGTTGTCGGGGTTTCCTTCCCCAGTTTTTCCCATAATGCCACTTTTAAGTCTTTTAACCTTTTTAAAGTGGTTTAATCCCATTTTTAGCACCATAAAGAATGTTTTAGATCCCCTAGGAGGGGGACGACCCTTAACAAAACTATTTTCTTCTCTTTAAATGAAATCCTTTAATGAAAAGCTATTATTTCCACCCCTCTGATGAGAATTATTAAATAAAATATAATTCCATCGTGTGTAACTGTCTAACTATGTGGTGAAACCATGATCTGCATTTAAAGCCGTTCAAAATTCATATCCCTTAACTCCAGGATCTTGCATTTTAATCGGATAGTAATTCCTTATTTCTTATTCTTGGCTATTCTCTTTCCTTTCCATAGTGCGTTTGGAGACCCTCCTTCCCGAGGATAGTGGTGTGCCTGTGATGGAGTCTTTCCTGCTCACTCTTAGAGTCACTAGAGTTCCTCCCCTACAAGTCACGCATCCCGGTTATTGGTGTGAGGAGAAAAAATTTGATCGTTGATCATCCAAGTAGGGGTTTTCCTTTATCTCTCTTTACTGTGTATCATGCGGGGTGGGTATGAAATGTTCCTACAGGGATGGATGGAACCAAAAATTAATGAAGATAATAAATGGTTTTAAAGAATGAAGGGGTGTGTTTGATAATGTTTATGTACTCTTTTACCTCTTCTTATATATTGTGAATTATATGGGTTTATGTCCACTAAAAATAATGGTCATTAGTGGACCTTTCTTGCGCACTAATGGACCTTTGTTTTATGGATATTTCTATGATTGAATGGTTGTAACATGGAAACTTGTTAATCACGTAAAATCAGATGATTTAATGGATACCCAATAAATAATAATCCTTGTGTGGTCACCTCAGTTAACCAAACCAAAAGACAGAACTAAATAAATGGTGTGTTTAAATCTGAAAAATACCTTGCTCTATTCTAATGATGTGTATGGTTGATTCTACTTGATGCTGGTGAGGTGATGTGGATGGGGATGGGATCCCTTATTGTGGTTCAGTTGTTGTTTTGTGGATTTGAGTCCGTGTGGGGCTGTATGTTGGGGCTTGGTTTGGTTCTAGTACTTATAGGGATCTCACAGATATTTTTTGTTATTGTGAATTTACAAGAGAACCAGGTGTGAATGCTTAAATTGGTGCTTGGATGTGTTTTTCATTCATTGGATTGTGGCTATGCATGTTAGTTGCCCAGTAGTGAATAATTATTTAAATGGAATCACTTGAATATGAAAACAAAAATGGGTTCAATGGGGAATTGTTTTTCGGGAATGAGTTGTGACTTGGTTATGGCTATGGTGCTTCTTATGAATGAATAGTAACGAGGGTGTTGGTGTATGGGATGGTTTTGAAACCCCTAGGTTGGGAAGAGTGCTTGTTTACATATATGTATAATTTAGTTCTTATGTTTCTTATTCGCGCCCCACCCAATTTGAACACTTCATGCTGAACACCCCCATTTCATGGGGGAGGGTATTTTTCCCAACACTCTTATGAGTGGCTGGTTATTAGCTCCTTTTTTCTCCCTTTCCCGAATTTCCCTAGATTCTTCAGGCAGGCTATGATGGCCTGAGATCCATTATAGCCCAAGATTCGTTGGGTAGGGTACATTGTGGAGGTTGGCCCAGGTATGTGTGGGCATGTTGTTTCCCAAGTGCCTTCAGGTGGGCGGTAGTTGTCTTGGCCGAGGTGTCTGCGAGCATGGTTATGTTTGGTTGTTGTGGCCTAGGTGTTTGTGGGAGGGATGTGTGGTTGTGGTAGCCCAGGTGTGTGTGGGAGGGGTATGGAAGTGGGACTACATGGTGATAATGGTGGGGGAGGTCTAACGCATAGGATGTCTTCAATAACTCATGGGAAAGTGGCGCGGGGTACCCAAACATCGATGTGTTATTACTATTACTTTACTTGAATTGCGTTATTTGGGGAGTGTGCCTTGGTGAGGTTTGAGAGGATAGTTTCCTTGTTAGGTGCTTTGGTTATCTCCTTTTCTCATAGGGTAATAGAATGCCTCCCCAATTTTTCACGAGAGATTTTGGTTTTTCCCTACTGAGTATATCTGTATACTCACCCTACGCATATAAAAATACTTTCAGGTTTCCAAGAGGACTTCGAGGATTGTGTAATACCATACTAGCTCAGACGTTGGGACAGTTTTTGTTGTTGTTTTTCATTTATTTGGTAATTTCCTTTGGATTTTGCTTGTACTTTTGTAGAACTTTATTATTAGAGTATGCATATGGGAATAGATTGTTTTGGCTTTACTTTTACTTCCAGATTTTGTGTTGTTTGGGATTTTCAATCTTATCTTCTGATCCTACTAGATAAAAAGGGTAATTTATTCCATATTACATGTGATTCTATACCCTTAGGGAAAGTCTCCACTCCCGGTCCTATTGAAGGCGGGTCTCAGGGGTCATTATCTCTCCTTCAACTTGAGGAAGGAAGGGTTTGGAAATCTTTTATCCCTTCCTTCATCTTGGTGAAGGTGGGTCATGATAGAATGGTATTAGATGAGATGGTTGAGAGATAGGATGGAGCTTTGGGTTAGTCATAATGAGGATTACATGGGATGGTAGGGAAATAGTGTTAGGAAATATTGGTGTGTTAAATAGGTTAGGGAAGACTGGCTAGGACCCAAGATTTTAGGGCCCCCTATGATCCGATGCAAGGGCTCAGGACCTACCGAACGACCAAGTGAGGCTACACTGATTACAGGTTAGAGAACCTAGGAAAGGTACATGATTCATAATGACTTTTTTTCTTGTGTGTTATGGTTGTTCTAGGGATTTTTTAAAAAATGAGTAAAATTTAAAAGAAATATTCTACACTACTTGGGCTTAGGCTTTCAATATTTACCTTCCAGCTATGGAACCCGAATGACAACCATGGGTAGTGTGGATGATCAAGGCCCAGGAGGATGATCTAGCTGATCAGTGGAGGACTGATCCAGAGGAGGATAATGAATAGTGAAAAAGGATGCTTCGTGCCTTTTAGTGGTAGACCCTCAGAAAGTATGAGGGCAGCGTCTCAAACATAGAGACAGAGAGATGGCTTGAGGAGCTGGTGATAGCTTTCAGCTTGATCCAGGCTCCGATAGAGTACTGGGTTCCTCTGGATGTAAGCCAAATGTGGGGAGTGGCATGTCAGCGGTGGACTCTATATCTTGGAGAGAAGAGGGAGGATGAAGTTTCATGGACTGACTTCTAGATGGAATTCTAGGCGGAATTCCTCTCTTCCACGATGAAGGCGGAAAAGAGGTAGGAGTTACTCTCACTTCAGTAGGGGAGCATGTTAGTGAGGGAGTTGGGGATCAAGTTAAAGGATCTCCTTAATTTTTCTCTAGACCTTTTTCCGGATGAGGAGTCTCAGGCAGGATGTTTAGAGGAGGAAATCCAACGTTCTCTTCAGTATGTTGTTACTCCCTTCACCCTACTGACGTACTTGGAGGTAAAAAATAAGGCTAAAGTGGGGGAGAGGATGAAAACACAGGGAGGTGTTCTGCGAGAGGGGAGAAAGTTTGGCTTGTCAAAGGGTAAGGCTGTTAATAGAAGGCCTCCAGAAAAATGGCCTTCTTGGTTTCAGCCAGTGGGGAGCTGGCCCCAATAGTTCGAGTTTCGATCTCCCAGTCCTAGTCCTTTCCTTGCCAGCCTAGGAATGAGGTGATTCATCTGTAGTATCCGTGGGAACCTTTGGAATCTGTACTCAGATAGAGTGCAATACAGTGGGGGTGGGAAGGTTCAGTTCCCACCTCAGCAGTAGCAGTTTCCAGTCAGGCCCTTTCAGCAACAGTAGAAGGAACAATGATCTCTCGCTCCTCTGAGAGTAGATGTGGTAGGAGGAGGCCAGCCCCAGGGTTATCCTCAAGGACCTCGACCAGGGAATGGTTAGGGAGGTATCCAACAACCAATAGGTAGAGGAGCTGGGCATGGACAGTTGCATGCCGCAGAGGCAGTAGTTCCAGTAGGTCCCAAAGTCGTTCGAGGTACGATCATCTTGTTTAGAACTCTTTCCTGTGCCTTATTTGATTCAGGGGATTCAAACTCCTTTGTTACACCCTATCTAGTCCATGCCTTGGGCCTATACATAGAGAGACTCTCCATGCCCCCGGTGCTGAGTACACTAGTTGGGGGTCATACCAGCCTGTTTGATGTTAGTCAACGATGCAGAGTAATGTTGGGGCCACATCAGTCTAGTGGGGATCTCTTTCTACTAAAAATGCAGCCATAAAATGTCATCCTAGGCACCAACTGGCTATTTTCTATTCATGCTGTTATCGAATACTTCGGGAGAAGAGTCATGTTCTCTAATGAGGATGGACAACATGTGGATTTTGTTGGCGAATAGAGTTATGAGGTGGGGAGATGGCATGTGGAGCCTCTTTTTTGTATGTTGGCTGAGCTTTTAGCAGAATCAGTGGATGATGAGATGATAGATGTTCCTATAATTGTTAGAGAGTTCCTAGACATTTTTCCCAAGGAGGTTGTGACTCTACCCCGTTGACGTGACATTGAGTTTGGGATAGAATTACAACCCAGTTCCCGTCTGATTTTGATGACTCGTTATCAGATGGTGCCTTCCGAGTTGCAAGAATTGTGGATTCAGATTGAAGAGATGATGAAGAAGGGTTTTATCTAACCCAAAATGTCTCCATGGGGTGCTCCGATATTGTTTGCGAAGAAGGAATATGGTGGTCTTAGGCAATGCATAAACTACCAGAGACTGACTCCTGTAATAGTCAAGAACTGTTACCCTCTCCCAGGGATAGACAATCTCTTTGACCAGCTGAGGGGAGTAGGTTGGTTCTCTAAGATCGATCTACAGTCTGGTTGTCACCAGTTAAGGGTGAATGATAGTGATATCCTGAAGACTACTTTTAGGTGCAGGTATGGGCACTTTGAGTTTTTGGTCATGTCGTTCAGTGTTACGAACATACCTTTTTTGTTTATGTGGATCATGAACTCTGTTTTCCACAAGTTTCAATACTAGTTCATCATTGTGTTCATCAATGACATTTTGATCTACTCAGGATCATAGGAGGAACATAATAAGCACCTCAGGATGGTCTTGGAGATCCTTTGACATCACCAGCTCTATGGGAAATTTTCCAAGTGCAAGTTCATGACATGAGAAGTACATTTCCTAGGACACGTGGTGTCTAAGCAAGGGGTAGTGGTTGATCCATCAAAGTTTGAAGAGATTTTTTCTCAGGAATCACCCAAGAATGTGATGGATGTTCATAGTTTTCTAGGTCTGGCAGGCTATTATCGGAGGTTCGTACCCTAATTATCTCGAGTTGTAGCTCCTTTGACTGCTTTGACCAGAAATGACCAGGCCTTCGTGTAGAGTGAGCAGTGTTGAGTAGCTTTCAGCTATTTGAAGGAAAGGTTAGTTAGTGCTCCGGTACTCAGGTTTCTAGAGGAAGGGGTTTTGTATGTGGTGTTTGTGTGATGCTTTTGGACTTGTCCTAGGGTGTGTGCTGATGTAGCAGGAGAGAGTTATCTCTTATGGGTCTAGGCAGTTTCGTCCTCATGAGCATAACTATGCCACCCATGACCTAGAGCTTGCAGTATTAGTGTTCGCATTGAAGTTGTGATGGAATTACCTCATTGGGGAGAACTTTATATTCTTCACTGATCACAAGAATTTGAGGAATATATTTACCCACCGGGACATGAACTTGCGACAACGATGGTGGGTGGAGTTTCTTAAGGACTACAACTTTGAGATCTCTTACACTTAAGGTAAGGGGAATGTTGGGGCTAATTCCTTAAGTAGGAAGTCATAGAGGGAAGATGTTCAGGAATCGGTGGATGCTTGGAAGGCAATGGAGGAGTTGGATGCCTTACACCTAGATGAAAGGGTGGATAGTGGTAGAGTTTTTCTGTTTCAGGTGACAGTGCATTCATCTCTATTGCGGCAGGTGGGGGATTCTCAGTTGAGAGACTTAGAGAGTGAAGTGATGCACGATCGAGTTGACTATGGAAATGCTCTGGAAGGGTGTTCATAGGATAGTCATAATCAGATTCTTTTCCAAGGGAAGCTATTTGTCCCAAAGATGATGTGCGAGAGAATTCTCCATGAGTTCCATAACTCAATATTAGCGGTACACCTTGGAGTTTCCAAGATGTATTGAGGCCTGAGGGAACAGTTTTGGTGGCCTAGGGTGAAATGGGCGGTGGAGGAGTTTGTGGAAAGGTGCCTGGTGTGTCAGTAGGTGAAGGATGAACACCGTGTCCTATGAGGTTTGTTACAGCCTTTAGATGTACCCAAGTGGAAGTGGGAGGACATCTCAATGGATTTTGTCATAGGACTACCCAAGGTTCAAGGAGGCTGTGATGCTATCTGGGTAGTGGTAAACCAGCTGACGAAATCTGCCCACTTCTTGGAAATCAAGGCATCGAGTGCTATGGATTCCTTAGCACAGAGATACGTGGACGATGTGGTGTAGTTTCATAGAGTTCCAAGGTCCATAGTCTCGGATAGGGATGCACAGTTTACCTCACGAGTATGGAGGGGATTGTAGCATGCTTTTGGCACCCAGCTACGCCTTAACACTATTTCCACCCCCAAATAGATGGTAAGATAGATAAAACCATTCATACATTGGAGGATATTCTACGAGCTTATTCTTTGAACTTCGAGGGATCATAGGAATGACATTTTCCCTTAGTAGAGTTTGCCTACAATAATAGATATCACTCTACTATTAGCATGAAACCATTTGAAGCCTTATACGGGAGGTCGTGTCGTCCTCCCATGTGTTGGACTGAGGTTGGGAAGGTAGGTCTTCTTGGCCCAGAGGTAGTGCAGAGCAAAAAAAAAAGGTTCATCTTGTGTGTGAGAGGATGAAGGTAACCCAGGACCAGCAGAAATCGTATTCCAATCGTAGGAGGAGGCCCTTGGAGTTCAAGGTTTGAGACCATGTATTCTTGAAGGTTTCCCCTCTACGTGGGTAGTGAAGGTTTGGAAAGGGGAGAAAGCTCTCTCATAGGTTTATGGGGCCTTTTGAAGTGTTGGGGCGAGTTGGTGAGGTGACATATCAGCTGGCATTTCCACCTTAGTTGGAAAGGATCCATGACATTTTCCACATCTTCCAACTTCATTGATTTCTACATGATGATTCCCCTGTCACTGACTGGGGAGAGCTGTATAATATCCTGGAATTTCCGTATATTTATTTTAATTATATGTAATTATTTCAAGATCGCAAAGTCTGACAGCGTGTGACTTCGAGGCCCGGAGTGACCGGAATGATTCGTCGAAGTTTTATTAAGCTTTAATTACCGCGTGTAAGCAGTTTTCCAGAAAAAGTAGAATAACTTTTAAACGGTTTCCCAGATCAGAATTCTGAGGGCACCGTTGCGTTCAGGATGGCGGGTTTACCCTAGGTACGACTTAATTTTAGTCAGCGCATGCCTCCTGTGAGAAAAACAGAAAATGGCATAACCGTAAATAAAATAATTAAATAAAATTATTTTATTTTTCAAATGCTTATAACTAAGGAATGGTAACTCAGATTGAAAATCTGAGATCACCGCTGAACTGATGAGGTTATGCTTTCCTTAGGCTGATACTAACATTGGCTGGCGCGGGCCACCAGTGAAAGTTAGTTTTTGGCCATAAATAAAATAATTAAGTGGAAATTATTTTATTGTAAAATCCATAACTTCTAAATAGTAACTTAGATTGAAACTCTGAGAGTACCGTTGGGTTCTTTGGGGCATGTTCTCCTTAGCCCGAGCCTAACCTCGACCGGTGCGGGGCGAGGGTGAATGTTGATAATTGATAGAGCAAATATTTTCAATTAATTTATATTGAATATCATTGTTTTAAACCCAAAAAAGTTTTCCTCTAAGATGAATTGTTTCATTTTTATGATATTGGTGTTATTTTGAGTTGAATAGTAAAAATGGGCCACTTCGGATTTTTAACAGTTTTAAATTATTTATGTAGTTTGGACATAACGTTATCTACACTAATCAAAATTGAAAAATTCTTTCTATTACATATTCCACACATCCAGGGCTTCATTTACTATTTTTGGACCAATAGATTAATCCACCATATGAAAGCTCCAAAGAAGCTCACAAGTTGGATCAAGAAAACTGTTTGTAGTTCTGCCTAGTTTTGGTGTGGGATCCATAACTCATTCCTGGTGGGCCCAATTGTTGTGAAATTTGGTGGGGGGGATGTGAAAGTAGTTTACAATATTTAATGAAGGAAAGGACTCATGAATTGGCCATTTAAGGGGTCATTAAATCACCATAATCCGGAGGTTTGTGATTTGGAGAGTCTGACTGGATAGAATAAATGCTCAGAGTAAAACAACCATAACTCTCGGAATAAATTTCCAAATCTGATGAGATTTTGAGGGGAAACTCCCAAGAGAATTATGAACAACATTCAAGTAGGGATCAATATGTGAATATGTCATTTAATGGGGATACAATGCGTCAAAATTAGGGAGGAAAATTCTCGCTATAAAAGGTGGAGAGATCCACCCTCTTAAATCATCCCATTCTCCATCCCATTCCTTTCTGGACACCAAGAAGGATAAATTTTTGGCTTTATATTTTATTTATATTATTTTTCAAAGTTTTTTAATTCCTTATTCTTCCCCATTCATCTTTATTACCCTCACCATGGTGGGGTAAACATTTTGAGTGATTGGGGAAGGGTTGGTTTTCTACATTGTAATTCTTGAGTTCATGGACATAATTGAATATTTCTTCTTCAAAGTTGTTTTCAATTTATTGTAGCGTATTTTATTTTCAAGTGCGATTGTTCATGAATATTAATTCCGTTATTGATTTTTTCCTTGGTAAAATAATCATAATCTCCCTCCACTAATTTTTGGTTTATATACGATGGAATAGACCGAAAATTAGTGGTGAAGTACTCGACGATCGTCAGTACGTGTAAAAGGTGTAGTGAATGTTATTGATTGTTTGAGATAAACAAAACCTGATCGGGTATTTCCTATTTCAATTAAGGATATTCAATAAAACTATTTTACACATGGAATGAGAGTTGACCAAACTGATATTTTGGTAAGGTTTTCTCTCACCATCATCATTTCACCAAGGAAGTGAGAGGAATAGATTGTAGAATCTCACTTTAATCAACAAAGAAGAATAGGTTTGAATTAAATTGAACAAGGATAACATTACAATTAGGAAACTGACCCTCACCTAATCACCTTTTTAATATTATAGTTTTTCAATCATTTGATTTTCAAATTTCCTTTCAAAAGAACAACATTTGTACACTCGTTTTAAAGTGAAAAACCGTTTTGTGTGCACTCCTCTTTAGGTGAAATCATAGGTCAACCACATTACTACATTTTAACTTAGGGAAAAAATTGTTTTCCCACACCCTACGACAGGTGTGCGTCAATAATTTATTGAACTATTTTTTGGGTAGGTTTAGTAAATGAGTGAACAAAATTTTATATCATTTGAACCGTTATTCAGATTAATAATACGAGGGAACCTTTGAATCCGTAGTGCCGGGATTTTCTTAAGGGAGGCTTTACATTGACCGTAGTAGGTCTGTAGAAAAAGTTATGTTTTTTGATGTTTTAAAAGAAATGATATAAAATAATTTTATTATTTTATTTCATATTCTCTAACGGACAAGCAAAGGTGTGGGACCAGCGATGTGTCAAGACAATAAATGGCTTGACCTGCCATCCCTAAGTAACAACGTTGTTGGGGAATTAGGAAGCTTCCTAATTGATGAGCCCAATTAAACTCTAATGTTGTTACTTACCCTCCCCCTCTACTATATATATGGAGCTTGGGGATGGGTATCAGCACAGTTTCTCCAAGAAACAAAGTGCTGAAGGAGCATTGTGATGCCGAACCCTTAGAGGATGGAGCCGATCCTAGCAGGAGGTGATAGGCGAAACTGAACCACGAACTGAAGGATGATGTGTGAGTGCCGTCGTTGGGAACTAGTTGTGGAAACGAAGAACATGATCCACCTTCAAGACATAGACACTCTCCAATAGGTTACGAGGTAAGGGGTTATTTTTTTTGTGAATTTTTGATTCCCTATTCCCCATTCTTGAAATTACACAAATAATGTGGGTCAATCGACTAACAGGTTGATCTGTGAATCATTCATTTTGTGGGAGGTTATTACGGGGTATCCTGGTGGGGTTTTGTTTGTTATTTAATACAAGAAATTGTTAAACCCATTTATCATCCATTTCATCATGAGCTAACGTGGAGGGTGTGGGCCTAACAAACCTGTCCCGAACCCTACGCAACTTTGTTACCCTTGTGCCTTCCGTGGAAGACCACCGACGTGGTGACACCAACCAGCTATGAAGGAGTCGACGTGCCAATGCATGCCACTGCACAAATCTATGGTGGACATCGGAGTGGCCGACACTGGCCAGCCGCTGAGGAGGTACGATGCACTGTCGCGTGCCGCCAATGTGCAAAGGGGCTACGGCTCATCATCCATGGTAGTCGGAGAAGGCGGTTGGCTCATCGGCTAGCCATAGAAGGGAAGGGTGGCGTGCCGTCGGGCGCCACCAGTGAGCCGGAAACCACAGCCAAAGCGATGACGGAGGAGGCGGAACCCACTTCTTCGGTAGGTTCCGTAGCAACCGGGTGGTTCCCATATGGTGCCTCCACTTCAAAGGCCGAATGACCTATGCCCGTTTGGGATCATGGGGGAGCAACCCTCCCATGCTGCCTGGTGGAAGCACCATGGGCCGCCGCCCAATCGGGTCACCACCCTGGCGGAACGCCCCCTTGCAGGCTGGGTCGCCCCTTCGTGGTCCGACCTATACGGGTCGGGATTCCCTTGCTGGCATCCCCATTTTGCTGGCCAAGACGGACCTCAACCCAATGGGCTAAGTTCACCGCAGCCCAGCCCAGACCGGGTCGGTCCGACTGGGTGGGACCGGACCCGAGCCCAACCGGGCCTAGAAACACTTAAAGGGATTTATCTCGAGAAATGAACATCCGTTTGAAAAAACTTCTATGGCGTTGGGATCCTTGGAGCGATACAGTATTTTTTATTTACTCCATGATAGTTTTAGATAAACTTGGAGCACGACCGGGTTGGATCGCACCCGAATCCAACCGAGCCCTTGGCACTGAAATGCCAATAATTCACAGACCGGGCGTCTGATTGATGCACCTTATATCACGTTGGAGCCCTTGTGACATGGCAGATCATCAGGTTAATTCTTTGTGAGACTTAGTGATGGTTGAAATATGAACGTTGGCTTGGGGATCAGTTCTCCCAAGCACACTACGTACTGAACCCTGCGACTGGTTGAGACTGAATGACTACTAACTTTTCGACTTGGAGTGACTCGATGGATACTGTACACGATGGGGAGGAGTACCTCAGCAGGCCTTGGTGGGGAGTTTCCCTAGTACGCGATGGGGAGAAGTACCTCAGTAGGACACGTTGGGGGAGTGGCTATGTGTGACCCAACAGACCCACGATACACGATGGGTAGGATTAACTTCATAGTTCAAGGTTAGTGGGAAGCACTTCTGTGTGACGCGACAAGTCCACTGTACTTGATAGAGGTGGAGTTATCCAGTAGCCAAGGTGTTCGATGTTGTGACTGGGAATGTTACCTATTCCTAGGCCTAGAGAATCCGTGGCTGGCTATCAATATTCATAGTGATCCTGTGTTGGTCAGTATCATAATCCTTTTTCTCTGAGTTGTATACCTGGTTTGAGTTGAGGCTCTATTTGAACTATGAATTTTTCCTTCGCGGTACTATCTTCGTGGTGTTAATTGTGTGGTACTTCTACCTTCATGGTGTTACCTTTGTGGTACACCTCATATCATGTATGAGATGATTATATCTTGATAACTTAGGTATATGTATGGGTATATACCTAAGTAGAGTTGATGTCTTTCATTGTGGATTTTCCTTTGTGGAACTTTAGGAGACCTACGGGGTCTCGGGGTCCCTACTGTGTATCGTTATACTCACCCCTGAACGGGCTTCGCCTACACCTTCTTGTATCTTGTGCAGATGATGTACGACATTGATCAAGGCTGAGGGAGCTAGGACTGAACGATGCTCATAGGTGGACCATTTGGTGTGACGTGACACAGGGACTACTGATCGTGAGCTGTACCTACCCTTCAGGTAGGATCTGGGGTGGATTGTTTGATGTGACGCAATGCAGAGACTAATGATCATGAGCTGTACCTACCCTTCAGGTACGATCTGTGGTAGACGATCCATGAGCTGCTTTTCACATTTTCAGCTATTTTGTACTTTTTAGTTGTACTTGAACTTTTCCATTTGGGCTTGTATTCCGGCCCCTTTTCTTTCATAACTCTTTTTACCACAACAATTTACTTCACAATTGATTCTTATTGTGTTCTTGGACCGTGTGTTTGTACAGGTTTAAAGGAAATGCCTTCCCATTTTAGGGAATATGCCTTTCTATGCTAGTTTCCAGCCCTTGTCCTATATAAGGTGGTCTTGGGGTAGTCACGACACGGGCCCTGGGGGACCGGTCGTGGCAAAGTGGTATCAGATGATCTTGGTTCTACCAAATAAATAGGACTCTAATATTTTCTGTGTGGAAATAATGTTAAGTGTTATGCATGTGGTTTTTAGTTTCGGGAGTCCAGTGTTAGTGCGGTGGCTGACGTATCCATACACCAGAACCCTGAATTTTGGTTTCCGACTCAGTACACGAAAAACCCGATTGCTTGTGTTTTTGAAGAGTTTTTCTTGTAATTTATTTGTATTCATCTTATAAGGTATAACATAATGACCGCGGTGCACCTGTTCCTTATCCAGATGCCATCATATAGAAAACTAGCTAGGATTTCTAATAGGGTATGCGATGATGGCCCACTAAGTGATGAGGCCTTGGTGAAAGGCCCTCTTACGGTGTTAGCACCTTCAGGTGGTGCACCAGTAGCACCACCAACTATTAAGAAATAGATTCCACTATCCCCACCAGAAGACAATGCATGATGACTGAATGCATTGCAAGAGTTCTAGTGGTAGAGGCCTCTGAGTTTTCGAGGCAAGACAGAGTCCCAGGTAGCTGACGACTGGCTGGTGGCTGTGGCTAGAGTTTTCTGCCTAGTTGGGACACCAGTTGAGTAGATGGTGATCCTAACTGCTGGTCTTTTTCAGTATGTGACCATGAGGATGTCCCACAGGGTAATAAGGCTTCATTATTTGAACCGTTTCCTGAGATAGTACCTTCAGGTAGTGTGTCAGCTATATCACTGCCCATTGGTCAGCAGTTATAACCGACAGTACTGGTAGAGGACATATGTAGGATTAGTGCCTTACACATGTTTCAACATCAGATACCCCTATGGTTTCAAGGAGAGCCTGACTCATAGGTGGCTAAGGAATGGCTTGAGGAGGTAGCCAAGTTTCCATCTATCCAGGGCATCATTCGATTAGATGGAGGTCCTGGTAGAGAGCCTACCATGTTGCTTAGCAGGATGATGACAGGGTTTAGGTTACCCTAATCTTGCAAAGAGGTTAATTTTCTATGGAAAAGCTTGAGAAAATTCCTTAGATAAGGGGATCTATTTCCATAAATAGATAAGGGATTAGAGTTCCCTAGAGATTCTATAGCTTCGGCAGGATGACATGTTGGTAGCTGAGTATTCATCAAGGCATACCGACCATCCCAAGTACTCAATGAATATAGTACGATCAGTGCTTCATGGCTCAGAACTTTGAGCGAGGCGTGTTTAGGGACATCTGAGCCAACACTATTCCTCTATGCATTCCAACTTATGTTATGGTGCTAGAGAGAACCTTTGTGGTTGAATGTTCTTTGGCTGAGCAAATGCAGCCAGTCAATGTTAATAGTGGGAAAGCAGGAAATTGATGCTAGTCTCAGAGACTTGGGTGTGTAAAATGTCTCGGTAAGAGGATGTGTGATAGGGACATATGAATATTCAGGGCTGTAGACATGAAAGAAGTGATAAAAGAGAATCATGAGGTGGTGTACATTTCGACATGTTACAACCCACCCCCTATGTGGTCCCCACCAGGCTTAGGGAGTTGGAGGATAGGGGAAGGGAGTAGCTTCATGCGGTCAAGGAGTGCGACCCAAGGGCTCTTGGAATTATTCATGGTATAGTCTGTGTCTACTACTAGCTGTCATATTAATTGATATAGGTACCAATAATTCTTTCCTTCCACGAATCTTGTCCAAGACCTAGAGTTTCTAGTTAAACCATTGACTTGACCCTAAGGTCTAGAGATACCTTTGGGAGGAGACTTGATAATCAAACTTATTCCGATGGTGTGATTTGACCCTTGAGGCGAGAGTTTCAGTTGGAACCTCTTGGTGGCAGTATTGAGGCCTTATGACTCTAGTTTGGGTATGGACTGGATATCCATAGTTCATACTCAGATTGAATGTTTTAGGCAAAAAGGGTGTGGTTTATCTATAAAATTAGAATGGGGTTTTCCTTGGTCGGAAAAAAGGGAAACTCAAGCAGCATAGGATAAACTCATGCATAGGAGAGTTCAATCGATCACTCTTAAGTTGGTCAGACTTACCCTCGTGGAAGCAGAAGTTTTGAGTTTTCAATTCCCAACATGAGTGGTAGATTGTGGGGACATCTTTTCAAAATATGTTTCTCGGATTACCTCCCCGAAGGGAGAGGGACTTATACTTTGGCTAGGTACTACCATAGATTCGTGCCTAACTTTTCTAGAGTTGCGCCACCCTTTTTAGCTTTGACAAAGAAGGGAAAACCCTTTGTATGGGTGGAGAGATGCTAGCAGAGTTTCTAGGAGATGCGGTAGAGACTGATGAGTGCCCCATTATTGAGGCTACCAGAAGAGTCTATTGGGTATGTAATCTACTACGATGCATTAGGGATTGGACTTGGGTGTGTCCTGATGCAGGATCAAGCAGTGATCGCTTATGGCCTATGACAACTGAGACAACATGAGCAGAACTACGCTACCAATGACCTGGAGTTAGCAGTAGTGGTCTTTTCACTGAAGATGTGGTGGAATTACTTGATGGGTGAATGTTTTATAGTCTACTATGATCACAAGAGTCTCAGGTACATCTTATCTTAGAAGGACCTGAACCTTAGACAATGGCTATGGATAGAGTTTATCTAGGAATTTGACCTTGAGATAATATATACTCTTGGGAAGAGGAACATGGTAACATACACACTCAGTAGGAGTTCAGGTTTACAACTTCTGAGTGGGGCATCAGAGCAACTAGACGTTCTTCACATATCCTTCGTGGATAAGGATGGAGAAACTTACCTCCATTCCATGACTATCACTCCCCCAATTATTTAACAAATTTGGGGGGGGGGGGGGGTACAACTTGATACATTGACTGTGAGACTCGACGTGCTTAGATATCCTTAGAACAGTCTCCAGAAGGATTCTCTAAAAGTGGGGAGCATGTCATCATATTTAGAGGACACACCATGGTACCTGTGATGCTTCAGGAGGAGGTGTTTAGGGAGATACATACATACCCTTTAACAGTACATCTTGGAGTGGAGAAGATGTACCAGGACCTCCGACATCAGTACTGATGGCTAGGGATGAAGGAAGTAGTGGAAGAGTTTGTATCACGATACCTCACTTGTAAGAAAGTAAAGACTGTATAGAGCTGGCAGAAGTCTTATGCCAGTAGGAGGAGGGAGACCATGTATTCCTATGGGTCTCACTTCAATGAGGTTTGCAGAGATTTGGCTAGGGAGACAAGTAATCTCTGAAGTTCATCAGACCGTTCTAGATTCTCAGTAGAGTGGGAGAGGTGGCGTACTGTCTATCTCTTTCCCCACAAATGCACCAGATGCATAATGTTTTCCATGTGTCGTAGCTTAGGAGATGTGTGCATGATCCATTGCACGTTATCAACTAGGAAGAGTTGAAATTTGACAATGGGGTGAATTTTATGGAGTTCCCAATGGAGTTTGAGGATCGATAGGATTGGGTCCTTCATGGGCGGTCAATACCTCTGGTGCATGTTCGCTGGCAGCACAGGAAACTCTAGGAGAGAACATGGGATCAGGAGGCTCAGATACGTGGTCAGTACCCTAATTTGTTTGTTTTTCCTTTTATTTGGCTTTTGAGGATGTAAAGCCCTAAGGTGGGAGAATGTAATGTCCCGGAATTTTCGTATAATATTTTTAATTATATGGAATTATTTAGGGACCGTGAAATCTAACGGTGTGTGATTCTGAGGCCCAGAGTACAGGGAATGATCCATCAAAGTTTTGTTAAACTTTAATTAGCACGCGTAAGCAGTTTTCCTGAAAAAGTGAAATAACACTTAAATGGTTTACCGGATCAGAATTCCTAGGGCACCGTTACGTTTAGGATGGTGGGTTTACCCTGGTTGTGACTTCAGTTTAGTTGGTGTAGGCCTCCTGTGAGAAAAACCTAAAATGACATAATCATAAATAAAATTATTAAATAAAATTATTTTATTTTTCAAATGCTTATAAATCATGAACGATAACTCATATTAGAAATCTGAGACCACCACTGAACTCGTGAGGGTATTCTTTCCTTAGGATGATACTAACTTTAGCCAGTGTGACCACCAGTGAAAGTTAGTTTTTGGCCATAAATAAAATAATTAAGTGGCAATTATTTTGTTGTAAAATCCATAACTTCTAAAAGGTAACTCAGATTGAAAATCTGAGAGTACCTTTGGGTTCTTTGGGGTGTGTTATCCTTATCCAGAGCCTAAACTCAAATGGCGTGGGTCGAGGGTTAACTTTAATAATTTATTGAACTATTTTTCGGGTACGTTCAGTAAGTGCATGATCGGTATTTTTAACTTTTGAACCATTGCTTGGATTAAAAATTTGAGGGCACCATTGAATCTGTAGTGCCAGGATTCTCTTAAGGGATGATTTAATTTAACCACAAAAGGTCTAGAGAAAAAGTTAAGTTTTGAGACTTTTTAAAAGAAATGAAATAAAATAATTTTATTATTTTATTTCATATCCTCCAACAGACAAGAAAAGGGGTGGGACCAATGATTTTTCAAACCAATAAATGGTTTGACCTACCAACCCTAAGTAACGATGTTGTTGGGGAATTAGGACGAATTCTAATTGATGAGCCCCATTGAACTCCAATGTCGTTACTTACCCTCCCCCTCTCTTATATATATGGAGTTTGGGGAGGGGTATCGACACAGATTCTCCAAGCAACAAAGTGATGAAGGAGTACCGCGACACCAAACCCTTAGAGGATGGAGCCGATCCTAGCGGGTGGTGACAGGAGATACCAAACCATGAACCAAAGGGTGATATGCGAGCGTCGTCATTGGGAACCCATTGCGGAAATGAAGAACATGATCCACCTTCAAGCCGTGGGTGCTCTCCAATGGGTTATGAGGTAGGGGTTATTTTTTTTGTGCATTTTTTTGATACCCTCTTCCCTGTTCTTGAAATTATATGAAAATCATGGGTCAATTGACTAATGGGTTGATTCATGAATCATCCATTTTGAGGGAGGTTGTTATAGGGTATCCTAGTGGGGTTTTGTTTGTTGTTTAATACAATAAATTGTGAAACCCATTTTATCCTGCCTTTGATCACAAGCTAACGCGGAGGGCGTGGGCCTAATGAACCCGGCCCGAAACCTCCATAACTTTGTTACCCTTGGGCCTTCCATGGAAGAAAACCGGTGCAGTGGAACCAACTAGATACGAAAGAGGAGACACGCTAACACATGCCTCCAGAGGAGGTCGCGACACGAAGCCGCAGTGGAAATTAGAGCAGCCAACACTGGCTATCCATAGAAGAGGTGCGGTGCGCCGTCACACGCTGCCGGTGTGCTAAGGGGTCACAACTGTAACACCCCAAGCTTCTACGGTACACTTCTATTTGAATAATGTGATAGCGTGTGTTGTACGCAACATCGAGTTCTAACACACCACAACCAATCAAACTAGCCGTTATGAATAGTAATACCTACTTCTTGAAATTATATATATTTTATATTTCAAAATGGACTTCATTTTTGGATTCAGAATATCGAAATTATCCTAATTTGAATTTTTGGTATTTTCCTGAGAACTTCCAATTTTTATGAATAGTGAAAAATACTTAAAAAAAACTTTTTTAATCAAAATGATTTATAGTGATAAATTATATTATTGAGTGGTTTTAAATTATAATTATAATATATTTTTACCATTTTATCCAATGGTGTTCATTAGAATTAGTTTCACTTTGAAATTGGACATAAACAATTGTCAATCTTTTGATATATATTGTTTCATAAAAACACGCTATTTGTTGTAACAACAGGAATTAATTATAAAATTAATTAATTAAACTTATATGTTTATAATTTTTTAAAATAGAAATCATTTTTGAATTCAGAATATCAATTATAGCTTCGGGTGAAATTTTCGCATTGTTCTGAAAAACTTCAATTTTTGATGAATAGTGAAACCACTAAGTGGTAGTTAAAAAACTGAATTTTTCATAAAACTTAATTTTACCGCTTCTGTGAATGGAATTTCGAAAATCCGAGAGACATGGTTAATATAAAGTAGTAAAATGTGGTTCAATGAGATGAAAATAATTTTTGGTGAATAGTAACTTTTTACTTTTATTTACCACGGTTAAAAGTAAATAGGGTAATTAAGGGTAAAAATGATATTAATATTACCATAACACATGTCATAATTTATTGGACAAGTTTATCTCGACCAAAAACAACCTTAGGAATAAAATATTATCATTTAGGTCCACTTGGATTAGATTAGGACATTTATTATTATTTAATTCAAAGAAGAGTTAAAAGAGTTAAAATCAAAGTTTATTTACTAAAACATTTCTAATATAGGGTTATACATAATATAAATTTTATTTTAAATATTAATTAGAAAGATAAAATGATTTCCTACATAATGATATTTTATTTATAATTTTTAGACATTAAATAATTTAATTTATTTATGACACAATAATGATGCAGTAATTACCATAATAGTGAAAAAATTAAAATAATTGATATTATAAATACCCAAATAAATATAATTTGAAACCTTTTATGAATTAAACTAATTTTATATGTTAATATGACATGTTATTATTGACTTAAGTAACTTTTTTCGAAGTAATCATTCTGTTATGATTTTCACAAAAATCAATTGTTGAATAGTGTCAAAATTGACATAAAAGAGTTTTTAAAACAAATATTATATTATTAATTGATATTAAATTCCTAAAAATATAAAGATCGGCCAAGAGACTTATATCATGATAGGTGTGTCATTAATGGACCACTTGGGGTTCTCTGGGATGTATATAGTAAGTTTATTAACCATATAATATAAAAATACAAAGAGACACTGTAAAAGTGAAACTAATTAACTAAGTGTTAATACATAAAGATAAGGTTAATATAGTAACCCAAACCTGTCTAAATTATATTGGTTGAGTGGTTTTAGACCCATCCCCACCTTAACCTTTAAATAATCCACTTTTGAGCCATTAGAAACCGAATATGAATTTATTATAAAATAATATTTCTAGCTTTTCCAAAGGTGCCCCTCACCCCTCTTATAAAAGGGCACTCTCCCTTCTCATTAACTCACACCTTAAAAGCCTTTTGGTTCAGTCAACATCTACTCAAATACTCTCTCAACTTCCCTCACTTCATCCTAGAGGCCTTAATTTAGTCATAAAGCCAACTTAAGGAGCCCTTTTGATCAAATCAAAAGGAAGAACCCGAAGAAGAGGTAATGTTTTCACCAACCTTTTTCGAATTCATTTCTTCTTCAACTTCTTCTTTCTTTGTTATTCCCATTCTAAAATAATGAATCCAGTATCTCCTATATACTGTAGTATTATTATAAATATGGTATAACCATATTCAGCATTCTATGCATCTTTTTAATGACATGTCACCATACGTGCGTACGTACGGCTTACCGTCTGCACGTCGTGGTGTAATTGTTATTCAATAAATTATTATTTGGATGGGTATAATAATGATGTGTAATTCATGTAAATAATAAATATAACATGATAATGATTCTGTATATATGATATACCATCCAATTATATATTATTTTAATATCAAAAGAATGATATTATCACTCGTGCGTACGTACGGACTACCGTCTCCACGAACGCGATGAGATTCATTCTCCATCATATCCATTCAAGTATAATTATCATTTGATGATTTAAAAATAATGTTTAAGGACTTGATATAATTCTGGATATGAATAAGATACAACCTATCCGTGTCAAACATGACTTATGTACCAAAACATATAAAAGAAAATGAGTAAGTTAACACCCGAAACAACGATAATACTAAGATATTATTAACAAATCAATGTTAAAAGATCATATATGATATCATATTAATGTATATGATTCTTGTATAATTTCATAAAAATTATTTCACAATTATACAGGAGGTTAAACTACCCCCAACAAAGGAAAAGTACAAGGTAAGGGTTTATTTCGCAATCTCTTCATTATCTGAGGTTGTTTATACGTAATAATCTACTGGGATTTCTTTATCATCCACATCCATGTTTCTTAAAAAAGTATTTCAAAACATTTTTAATATTTACAAGAATATGGGTTAAAGTCATTTATACCCTCGTTTGACTTTTAATAAGAGGTTTATAAAGGAATCTTTCTGTCGTTTTCAAAACAAGGTGCTTTTTAACCTTTTCGACAGAATTAAGGTAAGAATGTTTTTTTTAACTTATACGGAGGGTGCGGCTATTTTCTGCCATTATAAAATCTTCAAATATTTCTTTACATTCTTATAAGAATATTTTCAAAGTAAATGTTTTATTTCATAATTATGTGACTTTTAAATGATTTCAAAAAAAAAATATTTCTCTCAAATAGTTTTGATTTCATCTATGTCAACATCCTTTGATGGATTTTAAGCTTATTTGAAGTTTATTTACTATGATACAAAACATCCATATTGTATTGAAGGTTTTATGATATGTTTGAATGTGGATGTGTTATTTTTATACCAGTCATGGTTTATGGAGAAAGTATTCACATTTCGTATGCTAGTTTTAATACGAATGTTTATGTTATGTTTAAACCTGTTCATATGAGGAATGCATTGGACTTAATAAGTGATGAGTGGAGCCAACTGTATCTCCTCGATGCATCAGTAGGTCTCATGAGACAAACTAGTGTCTTGGCACAAGGCCTTAGAAAAATCTTATTTGTAGTCTTTGCACGAGGCCTTGGCTATGTGGTTATGATAGTCTGGAATTATGCATTCCATCATTATGAAAGTGGTTATTGATATTGCATGTGATTATTTGATTAGTAGAATATCCATGTGAATAAGTAAATGGAATTATTTCATTTTATTTTTTCCATACTAGGTTTAAGATCAAGTTTAAAAGGCTTTTGTTTTAGTTATACATTGCCTTAAATGTTTATTCTTATTTATGAAAGTTTCCACTATATTGTTATCCTTACTGGGCATTTGAGCTCACCCCTTTCAATGTTTTATTTTTCCCCGGATATAAAGAAGTAATTTATGAATGACCTACAGGGATAGTATTTGGGGATATGAGTGTGGACTATGAAGAAAAGATGTTGTTGTAGTTTGAATTTTTATGATGTAATGTAAGACAGAAGAATATATCTAGTGTTTTTAAGGATACTAAAATAATCGGTCTTTCGAGACTTGATCTTTCTTGTGATCATGCATATTTTATGTAATAATGCACTGACTCTGGGTAACTGGGGTCATGGCGTTATAGTTGGTATCAGAGGAAGTTTAGTACAAACCTTGGAAGCTAGATTTAGATAAACTCTGATTAGAGCACATAGATTTAAGATGGACATTGAGGATTAGTATGGAAGAACTTCCTAGAATTTTGGTATTTTAGAGATTTTGTGAGTTTTTCAAGAAATACATCCCATTCTGGATATGAGCAGGTAGAGGTGGCTCTGGAATAGATGTAACTAGGGGTAAAACCCGAAAACACCGCTTTGAGCTAGACTCGAACGAGAACTAGTGCATGACAACGGGCCTTGCTGCACTCTTGGTTACGAAACTCCTGGGGGATATGCTTAGGATAAATCTCATTTTCTTTATAAATCATTATGAAGGGTTTATGAGTATATATTGCCTCATGGAAAACATTTTTTTGATTATGGATTATATCCATAAATAGTTCAATTTATGTTACGTGTTTTATAAGTATGGGATTATGTATTTTGATTCATAAACAGATCTAGTTTATGCCATTGTTTAGAAATGGAGCCTAGTAGAAGAAATGGAAACCATATCAATGCACGCACTCCATGTAGGGATTTCCCTCCTGCTAAAGATAATTATAGTGGAGCTGGTGGTGCAACTAGTGCCGATCAGCTAATCACCATACTGGGACAGCTCACTCAGGTTATGAATAATAAACATACCCATATGGAGCACCCTGATCCGCAGCGTGCAGGATCAATGTTAGATTGATTCATGAGGCAACAACCACCAACGTTCAATGGGAGTACAAATCCCTTAGTAGATGAGCAATGGATAAATTCCCTAGAGAAAATATTTCAGGCTTTGGGGAGTAGTGAAAGGGAAAAAGTTATCATGGAAGTTTACCGCCTCAATGGAGATGCTGATCAATGGTGGTCATTGATTCAAAACACGAAGGAAGATGATGAAGTATCAAATATTGAATGGAGGGAGTTCAAAGATCTGTTTTTAGAAAAATACTTTCCTCGCGACCATCGATCAGATATGGAAAGACAATTTCTAAGTCTGAGACAAAAGGAGGATGAGAATGTTGCAAAGTATGAGGCTAACTTTACAAGGTTAGAAAGGTATGCTGGAGATTATATACGTAACCCAAGACGTAAGATTGATCGTTTCTTTGATGGGTTAAAACCATTTCTCTGTCGAGCATTAGTCTCACAATCCTTTTCATCATACAAAGACATTGTCTCATGTGCTATCAAGACCGAAAAGGAATTCTCTAAGTCTTATGACTTTAAAGAAAAGCAAGAGAAGAAGATATCTGCTGATCAATCTGGGAATGGAAATAAGGGGAAGAAGGGAAAGTTTGAATATCCATCCTATGGTAAATGTGGGAAGAAAAACCCCGGTACTTTCTTGAAGGGAATGAGTGTCTGTTACAAGTGTGGTGAAAAAGGCCACCAAGATCGTGATTGCAAAGGGAAGAAGGAAGCTACCAATGTTCAATTCTACAATTGCAGGGAGATGGGACATTATGAAAATGAATGTCCTAAGCTTCAGGGGAACTTACCTCAGAAAAGGCCAAGGGATCAAGGCCAAGATTATGCTATCACTACTGCTGAGGTAGAAGCTCCGAAATACGTGGTGGCAGGTAATTTAATGGTTTCCTCAAGTTTAGAAAATGCAGTATTTGATTCTGGATCATCACATTGTTTCATATCTTCCGATTTTTCTAAGAAAATTAGATATTTCTAATTTGATTTAACAAGGGAGTTGTCAGTTAAAACTCCTAAGGGAAGTATCATTGCAACAAAGTTTTGTGAATCAGTCCCCATTAGAGCACATAAATGTTCTTTATCAGCTGATCTCATCATCATAACTATGATTGAGTTTGATATAATCCTCGGTATGGACTGGATTTCGGACTATGATGTGAAGATTTATTGTAAGAAGAAATAGGTTACGATTCTTGATGATGATGATAAGGAACACCTTATCTTTAGAGAAGAATCGTCACCACCTAATTCTTATCTAGATCCACACTCAGTAGCTCAACTAAATTCAATTATTGGGGAGGAAGATAATGAAATGACTATGGGTGAGGAAAGGAATGTTCAAATAGAGGATGTACCTATTGTGAAAGAATATGTAGATGTGTTTCCGGAAGATTTACGTGGACATCCTCCAGAACGAGAAGTTGTGTTTTCCATTGATTTAATTCCTAGATCAAGGCCTATATTGAAGACCCCTTATAGAATGGCCACTATAGAATTATTTGAACTAAAGAAACAACTTGAGGAATTGAGTAATAAGGGATTTATTCACCCCAGTGTTTCTCCATGGGGATCCCCTGTTCTTTTTGTTAAAAAGAAAGATGGATCTATGAGGTTATGTATCAACTACAAGGAGATCAATGCTATAGCAATAAAGAACAAGTATCCCATACCTCGCATTGATGATTTATTTGACCAACAGCATGGAGATCAATACTTTTCAAAGACTGACCTTCGATCTGGATACCATCAGTTGTGTTTAAAGAAGGAATACATTCCGAAGACAGCATTTAGAACCAAGTACGAGCATTATGAGTTTACAGTAATGCCTTTTGGATTGACTAATGCACCCTCTGTATTCATGGATCTGATGAATATAGTTTTCAAGTAATATCTCGATGAATTTGGGGTGGTATTTATTGATGATATTTTGGTATACTCCAAAAGCTATGAAGATCATGAAAATCACTTGAGAATTATCCTGAAGACTCTGAGAAGGAATGAATTATATGGGAAGTTTAGCAAGTGTGAATTTTGGCTTCATGAGATTTCTTTTCTTGGACATATTGTCTCTAAAGATGGAATCTCTGCTGATCCTTCTAAGACCAAGGCAATCCAAGAATGGCCAGCACCGACGAGTATAACTGAGGTACATAGTTTTATTGGTTTAGCAGGTTATTATCGACGTTTAGTCCAGAATTTTTCCCGGTTGGCTAACCCATTAACGAAGATCACACGTAAAGGGGTTAAATTTGTTTGGACAAAAGAGTGTGAATAATTTTTCGAAGAACTGAAGAGAATATTAGTCAATGCTCCTATATTGACTCTACCATCGGGGAATGATGGGTTCGTTATTTATAGTGATGCGTTGAAGAAAGGACTTGGTTGTGTCCTTATGCAGAATGATAGGGTTATTGCCTATGCATCATGACAGTTGAAAATTCATGAACAAAACTATCCTACTCATGATATCGAGTTAGCATCTGTGATCTTTGCTTTGAAGATATGGAGGCACTACCTCTATGGTGAAAAATGTGAGATTTATACAGATCACAAGAGTTTGAAGTATATTTTCTCACAAAAAGAACTCAACATGAGGCAAAGGAGATGGCTTGAATTACTCAAGGATTATGATTGTACGATACAATACCACTCGGGGAAAGCAAACAAGGTGGCAGATGCTTTGAGTAGAAAATATCATGGAGTTTTGAACAATATTAGAATTGAAAGGGATCCAATTTTCATGGATCTAGTGAAGATGGACATGAGAATAACCAGGGAAGGTGAAACATCAATGCTTTTTCAAATGGTTTCCAAACCATCTTTACTAAAAAGGATTAAGAGTTCTCAGACCGATGATGAAGAATTTCAAAATAAGATTAAAGCTGTGAATGATGGGATACTGAGAGACTTTGGGTATGAAGATGGAATTTTGAAATTCGGTAAGAGACTTTGTGTTCCCGATATAATGGATCTAAAAAGGGAATTGCTGGATGATGCTCATAGTTACAATTTCTCTATACACCCTGGGAGCACCAAAATGTATAGAGATTTGAAGGAACCTTTTTGGTGGGACAACATGAAGAGGGAGATTGCTGATTTTGTGTCAAGATGTATGGTTTTTCAACAAGTGAAAGATGGAAGGCAACAACCTGGAGGATTCATGCAACCTCTTCCCATACCGGAGTGGAAATAGGACAATATTATGATGAACTTTGTCATGGGGCTACCAAAAACTCCTAGAAGGAATGATGCAATATGGGTCATTGTTGATCGTCTTACCAAGTCAGCACATTTTCATGATATAAGAGAAGATCTACCACTGGAACGTCTAGCAAGATTATATATTAATGAAGTTGTGATACATCATGGAGTACCCCTATCGATTGTTTCTGATCGTGATCCCCATTTTACTTCAAGATTATGGAAGATTCTTTAGAGATCCCTGGATACTAAACTTCATTTGAGCACTGCCTACCACCCTCAGACAGACGGACAATCAGAATGGACTATTAAAACCTTAGAAGACATGTTGAGATCTTTCTCACTTGACTTTCGGGGTATGTGGGATCAATATTTACCTCTGGTAGAATTTTCCTATAACAATATCTTCCATTCGAGTATTATGATGGCACCATATGGAGCGTTATATGGGAAGAGATGTCACACACCAACCTGTTGGGATGACATTAGTGAAAGAAAACTTGTAGGTCCAGAACTGGTGGAGGAAACGATGGAAAAGGTGAAGGTAATCCAAAATCACATCAAAGCAGCTCACAGTAGGCAGAAGAGATATGCCAATCATCGAAGGAAGGATTTGGAATTTCAAGTCAGTGATCATGTTTTCCTGAAGGTATCTCCATGGAAGGGAGTTATACGTTTTGGTAAGAAAGGTAAATTGAGTCCCAGGTACATTGGACCTTTCGAAATTCTAGAACGAATTGGGGCTCTAGCTTACCGATTGGTAATGCTGCCAAGTCTCTCCAAAGTTCACGATGTGTTCCACGTATCTCTATTGAGGAAATACATGCCTGAACCAACTCATGTACTCACCTATGAGGAATTAGAACTGAAATCAAATCTGTCTTATTGCGAAGAGCCCGTCAAGATTCTTGATACGAGAGAACAAGTACTGAGAAACCAGACGATGCGTCTGGTAAAAGTTTTGTGCGGAAACCATAAGATGGAAGAGGCAACGTGGGAACCCGAGGAACTTATGATGAATAAACACCCAAGTATTTTCATGTGGTAGTATTATAGAAATTTCAAGGACGAAATTATTTGAAGGAGGGGAGAATGTAACACCCCAAGCTTCTACGGTACGCTTCTCTTTGAATAATGTGATAGCGTGTGTTGTACACAACATCGAGTTCCAACACACCACAACCAATCAAACTAGCCGTTATGAATAGTAATACCTACTTTTTGAAATTATATATATTTTATATTTCAAAATGGACTTCATTTTTGGATTCAGAATATTGAAATTATCCTAAGTTGAATTTTTGGTTTTTTTTCTGAGAACTTCCTATTTTTATGAATAGTGAAAAATACTTAAAAACAACTTTATTAATAAAAATGATTTATAGTGATAAATTATATTATTGAGTGGGTTTAAAGTATAATTATAATATATTTTTACCATTTTATCCAATGGTGTTCATTAGAATTAATTTCACTTTGAAATTGGACATAAACAATTGTTAATCTTTTGATATATATTGTTTCTTAAAAACACGCTATTTGTTGTAACAACGGGACTTAATTATAAAATTAATTAATCTAAATTGTATGTTTAGAATTTTGTAAAATAGACATCATTTTTTAATTCAGATTATCAATTATAGCTTAGGGTGAAATTTTGGCATTGTTCTGAAAAACTTCAATTTTTGATGAATACTGAAACCACTAAGTGGTAGTTAAAAAACTGAATTTTTCATAAAACTTAATTTTACCGCATCTGTGAATGGAATTTCGAAAATCCGAGAGACAAGGTTAATATCATGTAGTTAAATGTGGTTCAATGAGATGAAAATAATTTTTGGTGAATAGTAACTTTTTACTTTTATTTACCACGGTTAAAAGTAAATAGGGTAATTAAGGGTAAAAATGATATTAATATTACCCTAACACATGTCCTAATTCTATTGGAAAAGTGTATCTCAACCAAAAACAACCTTAGTAATAACATATTATCATTTAGGTCCACTTGGATTAGATTAGGACATTTATTATTATTTAATTCAAAGAAGAGTTAAAAGAGTTAAAATCAAAGTTTATTTACTAAAACATTTTTAATTAAGGGCTATACATAATATAAATTCGATTTTAAATATTAATTAGAAAGATAAAATTATTTCCTACATAATTATATTTTATTTATAATTTTTAGACATTAAAAAATTTAATTTATTTATGACACAATGATGATGCAATAATTACCATAATACTGAAACAATTAAAATAATTTATATTATAAATACCCAAATAAATATAATTTGAGACTTTTTATGAATTAAACTAATTTTATAGGTTAATATGACATGTTAGTATTGACCTAAGTAACTTTTTTCGAAGTAATAATTCTGTTATGATTTTCACAAAAATCAATTATTGAATAGTGTCAAAATTGACATAAAAGAGATTTTAAAACAAATATTATATTATTAATTGATATTAAATTCCAAAAAATCTAAGGTTCGGACAAGAGACTTATATAATGATAGGTGTATCATTAATGGACCACTTGGGGGTCTCTTGGATGTATATAGTAAGTTTATTAACCATATAATATAAAAATACAAAGATACATTGTAAAAGTGAAACTAATTAACTAAGAGTTAATACTTAAAGATAAGGTTAATATAGTAACCCAAACCTATCTAAATACTATTGGTTGAGTGGTTTTAGACCCATTCCAACCTTAAACTTTAAATAATCCACTTTGGAGACATTATAAACCTAATATGAATTTATTATAAAATAATATTTCTAGCTTTTCCAAAGGTTCCCCTCACCCCTCTTATAAAAAGGCACTCTCCCTTCTCATTAACTCACACCTTCAAAGCCATTTAGTTCGGCAAAACTCTGCCCAAATACTCACTAAACTTATCTCACTTCATCATAGAGGCCTTCCTTTAGTCAGAAAGCCAACTTAAGGAGCCCTTTTGATCAAATCAAAAGGAAGAACCCAAAGAAGAGGTAATGTTTTTTAACCACCCTTTTTCAAATTCATTTCTTCTTAAACTTCTTCTTTCTTTGTTATTCACATTCTAAAATAATGAACCCAGTATCTCCTATATACTGTAATATTATTATAAATATGGTACAACCATATTCAGTACTCTATCCATCCTTTTAATGACATGTCACCATACGTGCGTACGTACGACTTACCGTCTCCACGTCGTGGTGTAATTGTTATTCAATAAATTATTATTTGGATGGGTATAATAATGATGTGTAATTCATGTAAATAATAAATATAACATGATAATTATTTTTTATATATGATATAACATCCAATTATATATTATTTTAATATCAAAAGAATGATATTGTCACTAGTGCGTACGTACGGACTACCGTCTCCACGAACGCGATGAGATTCATTCTCCATCGTATCCATTCAAGTATAATTATCATTTTATGATTTAAAAATAATGATTAATGACTTTATATCATTATGGATATGAATGAGATACATCCTATCCATGACAAACACGACTTACGTAATAAAACATATAAAAGAAAATGAGTAAGTTAACACTCGAAACAACGATAATACTAAGATATTATTAACAAATAAATGTTAAAAGATCATATATGATATCATATTAATGTATATGATTCTTGTATAATTTAATAACAATTATTTAACCATTATACAGGAGTTTAACCTACCCCCAACCAAGGAAAAGTACAAGGTAAGAGTTTATTTCGCAATCTCTTCATTATCCGAGGTTGTTTATACGTAATAATCTACTGGGATTTCTTTATCATCCACATCCATGTTTCTTAAAAATGTATTTCAAAACATTCTTAATAATTACAAGAATATGGGTTAAAGTCATTTACACCCTTGTTTGACTTTTAATAAAAGGTTTATAAAGGAATCTTTCCGTCGTTTTCAAAACAAGGTGCTTTTTAACCTTTTCGACAGAATTAAGGTAAGAATGTTTTTTTAACTTATACGGAAAGTGCGTCTATTTTCTTCCGTTATAAAATCTTCAAATATTCCTTTACAATATTATAAGAATATTTTAAAAGTGTATTTTTTATTTCATAATTATGTGACTTTTAAATGATTTCAAAAAAAAGATATATTTTTCTGAAATAGTTTTGATTTCATCTATGTCAACATCCTTTGATGGATTTTAAGCTTATTTGAAGTTTATTTATTATGATACAAAACTTCCATATTGTATTGAAGGTTTTGTGATATGTTTGACTGTGGATGTGTTATTTTTATACCATTCATGGTTTATGGAGAAAGTATTGACATTTCGTATGCTAGTTTTAATATGAATGTTTATGTTATGTTTAAACCTGTTCATATAAGGAATGCATTGGACATAATAAGTGACGGGTGGAGCCCGCTATTGCTCCTCGATGAATCGGTAGGTCTCATGAGACAAAATAGTGTCTTGGCACAAGGCCTTGGCAAAATCTTATTTGTAGTCTTGGCACGAGGCCTTGGCTATGTGGTAATGATAGTCTGTCATTATGCATTCCATCATTATGAAAATGGTTATTGATATTGCATGTGATTATTTTATTAGTAGAATATCCATGTGAATAAGTAAATGGCATTATTTCATTTTATTTTTGCCATACTATGTTTATGTCCAATTTTAAGAGGCTTTTGGTTTAGTTATACATTGCATTAAATGTTTATTCTTATTTATGAAAGTTTCCGCTATATTGTTATCCTTACTGGGCATTTGAGCTCACCCCTTTCAATGTTTTATTTTTCCCAGGATATGAAGAAGTAATTTATGAATGACCTACAGGGATAGTATGTGGGGATATGAGTGTGGACTATGAAGAAAAGATGTTGTTATAGTTTTCATTTTTATGATGTAATGTAAGACTTATGAATATATCTAGTGTTTCCAAGGCTACTAAACTAATCGGTCTTTCGAGATTTGATCTTTCTTGTGATCATGCCAATGTTATTTAATAATGCACCGACTCTGGGTAACTGGGGTCGAGGCATTACAACAGCTCATCAGCCACATCAGTTGGTGAAGGTGACTGGCTCGTCGGCCAGCCATGGAAGGGAAGGGGGATATGCCATCGTTCTCCACCAGTGAGAAAGAGACCACGACCAAAGCCGCGGTGGAGGAGGCAGAATCCGCGCCTTTGGCGGGTTCGGCGGTGACTGGGTGGCGCCCACGTGGCGTCGCCGCTTCAAAGGCCGAACGACCTCTGTCCATTTGGGATCTCAAGGGAATGGATCTCCCGATCCACCTGGAGAAAGCACCGTGGGCCATGCTAAACCAGGCCGCCAGCCTAGTGGGCTGCTGCCTTTTCGGGCTGCCTCCTTGCGGGCCACCTTATATGGACCGGGCCAGGCCAACCTTATGGGCCACCCCTTTTAGCAAGTCGGGCTGAACTTCGGCCCAGCAGGCCGAGTATACTGCGACCCAGTGGGCCGAGTCTACCGCGACCCAGTGGGATGAGTCTGCCGTGACCCAGCCTAGGCCGGGTCGGTCTGGGTCGGTCTGATCGGACCTAGGGCCAACCATGCCTAGAAACACTTAAATGGTCTTATCTCGAGAACCGGACGTCCGTTTGACAAACCATATGTGGAGTTAGGATTCTTGGAGTGAGACGATCCTTTTGACTTACTCCATGAGAGTTTTGGAGAAACTTGGAGTATGGCTGGGTTGGATCGGACCTAAATCCAACCGGCCCTTCAGCACTAAAATGCCAATAACGCACAGACCGGGCATTCGATTAACACATATTCGATTGCATTGGAACCCTTGTGACATAACAGATCATCGGGTTACTTTTTGTGATACTTCGTTCTGGTGGAAATTCCACCAATGGCTCGGGGAGGGGTTCTACCAAGTGTACTACATATGGAACCCTACGACTGGATGAGACCCGACGACTATTGACTTTTTGACTCAGAGAGACTCGGTGGCCACAGTACATGATGGGGAGGAGCACCTCAGTAGGTCATGGTGGGGAGTGGCCATGGTACGCGATGGGGAGGAGTACCTCAGTAGGCTACAGTGGGGGAGTGACCTTGTGTGACCTGGAAGACCCATGATATGTGAGGGAGAGGAGTACATCGGTAGTTCATGGTTAGTGGGAAGCTCCTCTGTGTGATGCAACATGCCCACTGTACTTGATAGAGGAGGAGTTCTCCAGCAGCCGAGGTGTTTGATGTTGTGACTAGGAATGTTACCTGTTCCTAGGCCAAGAGAATCTATGGCTAGCTATAAGCATTTATAGCGATCCTGTGTGGGTCAACATCATAATCCTGTTTCTCTGAGTTGTATTCCTGGTTTGAACTGAGTATTTTTTTGAACTATGTCTTTTACCTTCATCGTACTATATTTGTGGTGTTACTTGTGTGGTAATTCTACCTTCATGTAATTACCTTTGTGGTATACCTCCCTCTTGTATGAGATGAGTATATCTTGATAACTTGGGTATATGTATTTTCACATACCTAAGTAGATTTGATGTCTTTCTTTGTGGATTTTACTTTGGGGAAATTTAGGAGACCTACAGGGTCTCAGGGTCCCTACTGAGTATCATTATACTTACCCTTGCACGGGCTTCGCCTACACCTTATTGTGTCTTGTATAGACGACACACGACATTGATCGAGGTTGAGGGAGCCAGGACTGGTCGATGCTTGGAGGTGGACCATTTGGTGTGACGCGACGCAGTGACTACTGATCGTGAGCAGTACCTACCCTTCAGGTAGGATCCGGGGTGGACCGTTTGATGTGACATGATGCAGAGACTACTGATCGTGAGTTGTACCTACCCTTTAGGTAGGATCCATGGTGGATGATACAAGAGATTATTTTAACCTTTTCAGATGTTTTGTGCTTTTCAGTTGTACTTGTACTTTTCCAGTTGGGATTGTATTTTGGCCCCTTTAATTTCAGCACTCTTTTTAATAAAGTAGTTTACTTCACAATTGCTTCTTATTGTATTCTTAGATCATGTGTTTGTACAGGTTTAAAGGCAATGCCTTCCCGTTTTCGGGAATATGCCTTTTGGTGCTAGTCACTAGCCCTTGACGTATGGAAGGTGAGCTTGGGGTAGTTACAACACGGGCCCCGGGTGACGGGTCATGAAATGTTGGATATAGGGGACGATGCTACATTTGTGGAGTGACCAGTGAGGACCGAGGATCAAAAGGAGAATGTGCTTCATGGATGAACCATCCCTTTGGTTCGTATGTTGTGGAGGCATGGTGGCCTCGAGGAGAGTACTTGGGAGTGAGAAGCTCAAATACACACCCAGTACCCATAGATGTTTTGAGTTTCTATTCCGAGCCTTCCTTGATGTTCTTGTTTTTATGACCTGCTGTGATGTAATGTTGACCTTATTTGTTTATGACATGATTTGTTTCCTTACCTTGTGAATTTTTATGAAAATTACCGATATGTGGGAATGGGAGAACCTGATTCCTAATCTAGATGCATCAGTGCAGATGATATTAAAACCGTGCGGGTGAGTCAGTGCAGCCCAAAGCAGATAGTATCTTGACATAGAGGAAATAAATCCCTAATGGATGTGTCAGGACAATGTGATTCTTGGGATTCATATGGCTATTTTGGGTGGTTTTTCCTCAAGAGGTATCTTATAGAGTGGTTTTTCGGGTTACTCTTGTATTCTTGAGGACAAGAATAATTTGAGAGGTATATGATATAATGGCCCAAACATTCCTGGTCCATTACTTTGCACAATTATAAGTGTTGGGGTGTCCTGGAAATGATCGGTGAGTCAGGAGGATGTGGGTGTCAGTGGAAATGCGTCACCGTGGTGTCACCAATCAATGCCACTAATTGGTGTCACCAATAAGTTCCACCCATCGGTCTCACAGACCAGTTTCACATATCAACTCCACAGATCAGCTTCACTGATTAGCTTCACATATCGGCTTCACTGATTATCTTCACTGATCAAATTCATCGATCATCTTCACAGATCAGCTTCATTGATTAGCTTCACATGATCAAATTCACGTGATCAGCTCCACCAGTTTCACAGATCGGTCTCACTGATCGGTTTCCCCCATCGGTTTCACAAATGGGTTTCACCAATCCGTTTCAACCATTGGTTTCACTGATTGGTTTCACCCATAAGTTTCACTGATCAACTTCACCCAATCCATTTCACTTGATCAGTTTCACTGATCAGTTTCACCCAATCGGTTTCACCCATTGGTTTCACCCATCGGTTTCACCGATCGGTTTCACCGATCGGTTTCACCCATTGGTTTCATAGATCAGTTTCACCCATCGATTTCAATGATCAGTTTCACCCAATTAGTTTCACCTAATCAGTTTCACGGATCAGTTTCAACCAATCGGTTTCACCCATCAGTTTCACTGATCGGTTTCACCCATTAGTTTCACCCATCGGTTTAACCCATCAGTTTCACCCATCAGTTTCACCCATCAGTTTCACCGATCAATTTCACCCATTAGTTTCACCCATCATTTTCACCCATCGGTTTCATTGATCGGTTTCACCCATTGGTTTCACTGATCAGTTTCACCCAATCAGTTTCACTCGATCAGTTTCACTGATCAGTTTCACCCTATCGGTTTCACCAATCGGTTTCAACCATCAGTTTCACCCATTGGTTTCACCCCTCGGTTTCACCCATCAGTTTCACCCACCCGTTTCACTGATCAGTTTCACCCATCGGTTTCACCGATCAGTTTCACCCATTGGTTTCACCCATCAGTTTCACCCATCGATTTTACCCAATCAGTTTCACTGATCAGCTTCACCCAATCAGTTTCACTGACCAGCTTCACGTGATCAGCTTCACCCGATCAGCTTTACCTGATCAGCTCCACCAATCGGTTTCACCGATCCATCTCACCAATCAGCCACAGAGGGGGGTTGGGGTTTCCTTCCCCAGTTTTTCACGTAATGACACTTTTAAGTTTTTTAACCTTTTTAAAGTGGTTCAATCCCATTTTTAGCACCATAAAAAATTTAAATCCCCTAGGAGTGGGGAGACCCTCAAAGGAGCCTTTTTATTCTCTTTAAATGAAATACTTTAACACACAACTTTTTTGGCCTCACCTCCGATGAGAATTATTAAATAACAATTAATTCCATCTTGTGTAACCATCCAACTATGTGGTGAAACCACGACCCACCTTTAAAGCTGTTCAAAATTCATATCCCTTAACTCCAGGATCTCACCATTTTATCCCATAGGAATTCCTTATTTCTTCTTCTTGGTTGGTCTCTTTCCTTTCCCTAGTGCGTTTGGAGTACCCCCTTCCTGAGGCTAGTGGTGCGCCTGTGTTGGACCCTTTCTTTCTCAATCTTGGAGTCCCCAAATTTCCTCCCCTATAAGTCACGCATCCTAGTTATTGACACGAGGATAAAAAAAATCTATCGTTGATCATCAAAGTAGTGGTTTTCCTTCATCTCTATTTTCTGTGTATCATGCGGGGTGGGTATGATAATTCTACTATGGGGATGGATGAAACCAAACCTTAACAAAGATAATAAATGTTCTTAAAGAATGAAGGGGTGTGTTTGATAATGTTGCTGTACTATTTTACTTCTAATTATACATTGTGAATTGTACGGGCTTATGTCCACTGAAAATCATGGCCATTGGTGGTCCTTTCTTATGCACTGATAAACCTCTATTTTCTGGACATTTCTATGATTGAATGGCTATAACATGGAAACTGGTTAATCATGTAAACTCGGCTGATTAAATGGATGCCCAATGAATAATAATCCTTGCGTGGTCACCTCGGTTAACCAAATGGAAAAACGAAACTAAATAAGTGGTTTGTTTAAATTTGAAAAATCCCTTGCTCTATTATGATGATGTGTATGGTTGATTATGTTTGATGCTTGTGAGGTGATGTGGATGAGAATGAGATCCCCTATTGTGGTGCAGTTGTTGGTTTGTGGATCCGAGGCTATGTGGGGACATATTTTGGGGTTTGGTTTGGTTCTAGTACTTAGGGGGCTCTCACAGATCCCTTTTTTTATTGTGAATTTATAAGAGAACTGAGTTTGAATGCTTAAATTGGTTCTTGGCTATGTTTATCATTCCTTGGCTTGTGGCTATGCTTGTTAGTTTCCCAGTAGTGAATAATTATTTAAATGGAATCACTTTAATATGAATGCAATAATGGGTTCAATGGGGAATGTTTTTCTGGGAATGAGTTGTGACTTAGTTATGGTTGTGGTGCTTCTTATGAATGAATAGTAACGAGGGTGTTTGTGTATGGGTTGGTTTTGGAACCCCTAGGTTGGGAAGAGTGCTTTTTTATCTATATGTATAATTTAGTTCTTATGTTTCTTATTTGATCCCCATACAAGTTGATAACATCATTCTGAACAACCCCATTTCATTGGGAGGGTGTTTTTCTCCACACTCCTATGAGTGGCTAGTTATTAGCTCATTTTCTGCTCCCTTTCTCGAGTAGCCCAAGATTATTTGGGAAGGCTGTAATTGTCTGAGGTCCATTATAGCCCAATATTATTTGGGTAGGGTACGTTGTGGTGGTTGTCCCAGGTGTGTGTGGGTAGGTTGTTTCCCAAGTGCCTTCCGACATGGTGATAGTTGTTCTGGACCAGGTGTCTATAGGAGTGGTTATGTTTGGTTGTATGGCCCAAGTGTTTGTGGGCGGGAAGTGTGGTTGTGGTATCCCAGGTGTGTGCAGGCAGGGTATGGTAGTGAGGCTATAGTGAGAATGGCGGGGGAGGTTTGACGCATAGGATGTCTTCAATAACCAGTGGGAAAGTGGTGTGGGGTACCCAAACATCAATGTGATATTACTATTACATTACTTGACATGTGTTATTTGGGGAGTGTGCCTTGGTAAGGTTTGGGAGGATAGTTTCCTTGCTAGGTGCTTTGGTTATCTTCTTTTCTCACAGGGTATTAGAATTCCTCCCCACTTGTGCATGATAGATTTTGGTTTTTCCCTACTGAGTATATTTGTATAATCACCATACGTATATAAAACTACTTTCAGGTTTCCAGGAGGACTTCAAGGATCATGCAAGACCGTACTAGCTCAGACGTTGGGACAATTTTTTTTGTTTTTTATTTTATTTGGTACTTTCCTTCATAGTTTTCTCGTACTTTTTAACACTTTATTATTGGATCATGCATATGGGAATGGATTGTTTTGGCTTTACTTTTACTTCCAACTTTGGTGTTGTTTGGGATTTACTATCTTATCTCCCGATCCTACTTGATAAAAGGTTAAGGACTTCCATATTACATGTGATTCGATACCCTTGGGGATAGTCTCAACTATAGGGCCTATTGAAGGCGGGTCTCAGGGGTCATTATCTCTCCTTCAACTTGAGGAAGGAAGGGTTTGACAATCTGCTATCCCTTCCCTCATCTTGGTGAAGGTGGGTTGTGACAAAAAAATATTACCACTATGACTACCATCATCTAGTGGCTGTACCTCTTGCTTAATTGTGCTGTTTATTTGATTCTTGGTCCCTCTTTTCTTCCTATTTTGAAATTTTCTAGTCGATCCTTCAAGATTAGTATATATAGGGATGGGAAGAAACTCTTTTATATAAGGAAATTATTTAAACTCAAATATGCAATTCATATGAATCAAGTAAAAACATATCAAGTGAAAAAAACTAGGAATTTTTTTTAGTTATTATCAGAGAGAACATTGTGCTTCTTATTTACATTTTAGTAATCTAAAATATCCAATAATAAGTAACCAATGCTCTGATACCACTTTTTAGGTCCAAATAAACTTTAAAAACACACCTGAGAGGGGAGTGAATTAAGTTTGGTAAAATTATTCTTACCAAAACCAATTATTATTTTTATCCCAACCCCTTTGGTTTTTGAATGCCTATTTTTGGTTAAAGGATATGTATATATGTTTTTTTACTCATAAGGACACAACCAAATGAAGTATGTTTTAAAAAAAATATTTTTATGTGGTATTTTCTCATGGTTTTTCCCCGATATGAGAAACCTACTCATTTCTATGTAAACTATATTTATGTCACATATTATTCACTATAATAGAATTACCAATTAAAATGGTTGGACAGGGATCATCATAAATATAATCTCACATAATATTACACATGTATAGTTTACTATATTATGTAAGTGAACTAGTCTTCTCTCATAGGTTCTTTATACATTCATCCCATGAGTTTTTCAAATAATTCCTCCTCTTGAAGTAGATATTCAATAATAATTGGATAAAATTGCACCATGAATACTAGATATTATTCCTCAACTAATATATTTTTTACTTCCTTCAAGTTTTCACACATATCTTATACAAATCAATAATTGAAACTCTTCACACCTTCTATTTATTTATATAATCTATCACTGATATCTCAACTCAAAGATTATTACCAAAATCTCAGGTATATAGAATTAATAAAATGAAAATAACATCATATTTAACTTAAAAAAACAATTCATCTCTTATCTTAATTTTTTTCACTTGTATTGAGAGTTTAGGTTCTCTAGGGTAACACAATGACTTCTTCTTCTTTATTCTTCTTTGAGATCTAGAAAGTTTCCTAGGAAAAATAAACTCTCTTCATATTATTATTCACTATAGTTTTAATAAATATTTCTTCTTTTCTTCCTCATTACTATTTATATTGGGTTCATCTTATATTTATTCTTCTTCTTCAAGAGCTTCTATTCTCTTGACTTCCTCTCAACACACTCACTTACACAACTCTAGTTCAACATTTTTCTGTATAGACCCATGAGCACTTAATCTATTCTTTCTTTAATATCAATAATTATAACATGAAAATGAAGCTCATTATGTGAATTTAATGATTTTAAATTACCATAAATAGTATACCTTTATTTTTTTCAATTTCATATGAAAAGTGGTATTATAGAATACCCACTTTTTTCTTCATGACATTTCATACACTCCTATTTCAACTCAAAGTATATTCCAAGACTACCCTCCTTAAATGATCTTCATTATTAAAAATAAACTGAATAAACTATTTAATTATTATTAACATGATCAAATTAATTTTCCTCAGATATACCATTGTTGAAATCCATGCTTTAATCTTTATAGATTTGTAAAAATTACAAAACAAACATATCTTTTGGTATGGAAGTATCTCTTACAGCATGATAAATTCTCATAAAATAAACACAAGATCCAGTTTGATACTATACAAATAGTATCATATCATCCTCTTCCATTTCATAGGATTGAATCACAAACATGTCATAATATTTAACCTATAGAAAGCACAACACAAACATCTATTGATTTTTTTTTCATTTCTAGATTTATAAAATATGGAAGACTTCTCACATTTTAGGATTAGTAAAATTAACTCTTCTATATAAATTAATATGGATCACTCAAACAAACTTATATATAAATTATTTAAACACTAGTAAGTAGGTTGGGATTAAATTTATTTTCATTTTAATTATTCTTGAGAACTCGATAAATTAAATTTCAACCCATTTGAATATTGAAGACATTAATATATAATTTTATCTACTTCTCTTTTGGATTTAAGAGTAATATATTAGGATCATATAATTGGTTTAAAAATATTAATGATTTCAAGAACTCAAAATTCCATATTCAGTATCATAAAATATCATTTTCATCAGAATTAATTAATTTTGAAAACCCCATTTATCACCGTTCTTTGATATTTCCTTTCCATATATAAAGACCAATTTCTCTCTTCCTTATCAATATTGGATCACACATAAAATTAAGTTTTTTTATGTTTATACCATGACTAAGAAATCCTTGAATCATTCTAAATTATCTTTTTCAACATTAGATTGAATCTAGAGAACTGTTTTTTTATCTAGCATAACTTCAAAATTTTGGAAAAGTGTTAAAGGCTTACACTGAGATCTAAAAGAATTTCCCTCATTGCCTTTTCCAAATTATTAGCATAGAAAATATTTATGTTATCCATAATAGTAATATGATAAGATGTCTAAATATTATTAATTACACTCTAACTGAAGTCTTAAGATCATGCCTTTGTCAATTTTCAATGAACTCCCAAGTCATATGATGGTCACAAAAGTGATATGATGAAGTCCTACAATTAGTAATGAATTTTGATCTGTAGATTCATATTATGGAACAAAAAATCCTATGATCACCTCAAAGATTTAAATTCAACACCTCAAGAGTTACGATCGATATAAAGTCATTTGATCTAGTAGGCAAGGGAATACACTCATGACTTAACTATTTGTTAGTGAACACTAAAATTATAAATTTCTTTAAATATCTTCCAAATTAATTACAATGACTCTAGGACGTGTCTAAATTCCTAAAATCATCTCAAAACCGTTTCATATGATTAATATAATTATTAAAATAATTCTAGCCTTATTAAATCACATTTTTGAGGCGTTGTAGCATATAAAACACTCAAATTAGAGTAATTTGGTAATATTTTCAACCATCTTAGGTGTAACATTTTTGAAATCAATATTAATCTATATAAAATCACATAAACCTTCATGTATAAGTATTTATTAATAATTAGTGAAACCAAAATGTAATAATACAAGGGTGGTTTCTCCAGTATATGTTATCTCTCACTGATCACATTGAACCTGATTTAAAATATTTTATTCATAATTGTAAAAGTTGTACAATAGTAGGTTTAACTAGAAAATATTTATTTCCTAACCCTTTTATTCATACTATTTAAGACATGTATTCTATATTTTTATCACTTTTCATAGACATAAATACCAACTCATTCAACTAATTGATGTCCTGGTATAAGGAATATGTCCAACCCATAATTCTAAATAACTTTGGTCTTTTTATTTTACATTTTTCATCATGGAAGAAAGTCCTATTTCATGGGCATATACCCACTTTTTCACCCAAGATTTCATCATTGGATTGATCTCTTATAATTGAATTGATATTTGACAAAAGGTACAATAAAAAACCTTTGTCCATAACATATGAAATAAAGAATCTAAGGAAATTATCACATTAATTATATATATAAGAACAATAATTATATTCTAAGATATTTATAAATATATTATTAATTGAAAGTATAAAGTTAGTTTGATCTAGGGAACTAAATCCAATATACTCCCACTTACACTAGATCCAACTTCTAATAACTTTTAATCCACTATCTCTCACATGATATTCATGCTTACACTATGATAAGGATTTAGTCAATGGACTAGACACATTATCCTCTACGACTAATTTTCTTACCATGACTTCACCCCTTTTAGAAAAATCCATTGAGAGATAAAGTTTTCAAATTATATTCTTTATCTATTGATGTGACCTAGGATCCTTACTTATAATAATAACTACATTATTTCCACAATATAGAGCAATGGGATAATTGAAACACCATGATTATAGATTTAGTTTCATATATACACCATTTCTTTATCTCCACTAGAAGCTACAATATACTTGGAATATATTATAGAATGTGTGACCACATAATGTTTATAACTATTCTAGGTCACTTCCCCTCTATTATGAAAAAACTCATATCTAGATTGAAATTTTAGATCATTATGATCTATTTAGAAACTACTATCTATGTATCCCCTAAAAACTTTTATCTCATATAATATATAAACTAGGATCATATACTTTTTATGCCTCAAGAACTCCAGGATAGTCTTTACAACTGACTAATAAAACTATCCTTAGACTGATTGATATCTACCTACCATGATCAAGGTATATGAAAGATCAATCCTAGTACATAACATAATATACATGTTAAATCTAATTAAATAAGCGTATGGTATTTTACCCATCTAATCTCTTATTATTTTTTGGGACACTATTTCATAGAGAGATATATACCATGTGACATAAGAAGACATCCTATCTTGTATTATTCGATATTATATATTTTTATTAACTTGTTAATGTATATACATTGAGTTAGTCCAATTAACATTTTAAACATATCCTATAGGATATTTATCCAAATGATATAGGCTTATTCACATAATTTTTTCATTGAGAATTTTTTTTAAAACCATTTATTAATTTATTATAAGTCTAGTAACTTGTTTCCCATTATTGATATATCATTAACATATATAACTATAAAAACTATGACACTAATATTAATCCTATTATAGAAACAAGGATAACATTCATTATTTATAAAACAAAATTCTCTTATAACTTCATCAAAATGAATATTCAATTATATTGATGGTTTCAATAACCCATAAATGGATCTCTATAACACATATACCATATTATCATCCTTTGGTGTCAAAAACCTTTATAGTTTTGTCATAGAGATATATTCCACAAGATTTCCATTAAGGAAATCAATCTTGACATCTATTTTACTGATCTTTTAAAAACATAATGTTGTAATGGAAAGTAGATTTCAAATGAATTTCATCATGGCGAGTAGTGAAAAGGTTTCATCATAGTTTATTCCATAAAATTACTTGAAACATTTATAAACCAGTCATGCATTATAGGTACTGAATTTACCATCTAGGTATTTTTTATCCTTGAATACCCATTTACACCCAATGTAATTTACATATACTAGAGGATATAAAAAACCCAAAATTGGTTTCAGTGTATCTAATCAATTTCATAATTCATGGATTATTTTTACTTTTCAACTTATGAGTTGCTTAATGCTTCCTTATAGGATAGTGGTTCACTGTTTTTAACTAATAAAATGTCTCTTTACTAGGAGAAAAGAAAACCATTTTTCTCTAGTTCTCTAACCTCTATATCATAGATACATAGTACTTATATCTCTATAATAATATTTCTATAGGGTCTTGTGGAATTTAATTCTACTCATACTATTTTACATCTTAAGCTTCAACTTCATAAAATTCTACCTTACTCCCACGATATCTTTTATAGATATGTTAACTTTCAAGAAAGGTGAAATTTCTATCAATTATGACCCTTTTATTTAATGTATTATACAAATAATATAATTTAGTTTCTTTAGGATTCCCTATGAAGATAAAATTTGTGCCTTGTAATGATAGTTTTATGATTAGAGTAACCTTAAAGAAAATCCTTGCATCCCCATACATGAATATGTAACAAAGAAAATTTTATTATAGACCATAAATCTAATAGATGTTTTCTTTCCAATTTAGTTATAACTCAATTTAGTATGTATTCCATAATTTTTAATGCATATCCCCACAAGGATAATGAAAATTTTTCATGGCTCATCATTGATTTCACTATATATAATAAGGTGTGATTATTATATGCATAAGGTGAAATGATTTGGGATTATATCCCAAAATCTTTGATATAATCAATGGATTATTGGATAAGATACTCCTTGACTAGTATTAAGTGTATTTTTTTTCTTTCCAAGATGATTATCTACTTCATTATTTTATTCCCTAGATTTATCAAAGAAATCGAACTTATTACTCATTAAGTAAATCTATCCAAATATATTTAAGTCATCAGTAAAATTTATAAAGTTTGAGTATCAACCTATAGAATCTATAGGAAAATACCCACATTCATTTATGTGAAATAATTATAGGGTATATATAGCTCCATCAAATTTTCCAAATAATCGAGCCTTGGTTAGTATGCCTTTTAAAAAAAAATAACATATATCCAAGGTATTCAACTCAAAATAGTATAAATTATATTATTGATATAATTTTACCAAATTATTCTCATTTACATTACCAATTCTGTGATACCACAGCTGGGTATGTCATGAGTCATTTGAAACTGATTCATTATCAATTTCTAGGACTTGATTCTCATATTCTAGTATATAAATACCATTATTCAGATGTTCCATAACCATAATATATGATATATTTATATAAGAAGTATTATTTATTTCTTAACTAGAAAATAAAAATATCCATGTCTAAAATGGAAATGAGAATTATGTTCTTGGTTACACTAGGAAGGTAGTATTGGGAATTTAAAACTAAAATTAATTTAGTCAACATTGTGAGACGGTAATATCTAATAACCAGTGTATCTAGTATTTCTATATTAGAAGATTTATGATCCACCCCATTATTAGAAATCTTCCAAAACTTACTTGGTTCCAATATTAGGATACAAATTTGACAACCAAAATATATATCTATTAATCAATTTGTATAAATGTATAAGTTTCACTCAATAATAAACATACTTGAAGCTTCCTCCTACTTCTTCATTGAGGCATAGTTCTTCTTCTAATGTCCTTTCTTTCCACAAGGAAAACATACCACATTCTACTATTTATCCTCCCTCTAGATCTTTATATTTTTTAATGGAATTATGATGATTCCTTAGGATTATAACTTTACTTAATCCCTTTATCCTTTCCTTACATTTTGTTTATTAAAAGTATTTTTTTCATTCTTTATGAATTTGTACACTTGGAAAATCAAATTCAAGAGATATGGGAGCATCTTATCTATATTTTTAATGTCAAAACTCACAATAAAAATTAAGAATATTGATGGAAGTGGTGAGAGAGTGATGTATGTGCTGGATTATATAGGAAAATTGAATCCCATAATTTCTAAACACTCAATGTATCTAGTCATCTTGACCTAATGATGTCCAGTTGGAACTACTTATCCTAGATTTCACATAAATAGTGCCTTAAAGATTTTTTACCTCTCATATATTTCTTTCTCCTGATAGAGATCACTAACATAAGATATCATGGAGTAAGAATCCATGTATTTGTAAAGCTTTTGGAGATCACTAGCCATGGATGATAACAAGAGAAATTTGACATCTAATGTGTCAACCACATGTTTCTAGAAGACATTTTTCTCCTTCCCACCCACCTTTCTAAGAGGATTAATGAGAATACAGAATTCCACAATATAGAAATTTTTCTCTTGGCATAGAATAATGTACAAGCACCTATACCATTCTTGGATGTCAACACCACATATGATATTATCTTTCTCTAAGATAAATTATAGGGAAAATGACATTGTATAATGTATTTTCATTTTTCTACATCAAATTAATGAACATATTTAGTACTTAATCTTGAAAAATGGAAATAACATAATTAATGAGTTAATTAGTCTACCACAATTCTATCAAATCTCAACAGTTCAAACCATTTAATTCAAAATATCCAGTTGATCAGATATTAAATTGGAAAGGATCCATATTTCCTTTCTTAAAACCCAAACCATGACCATGGAAATTAATTGATGGTATTTAGGTAGGATTTACTTTATAACTTCATTAACTCAGATCTCCTTGTTTTGTTGAGTGGACCCCCTAATCCTAAAATCCAACAATCATATTTCCTTAACACTTACCTTTAAATAGTATTTATTAATCTATTCTCATCACACTTAATACCAATTTGGTTATGTCTAAAAATTATATTTATTAAGACTCCTAGATAAATAAAAATTACACTGACTATGGAAAAACAAACACTTTAATTATGGTTATGTCATAACTCATAAAATAGATGGTATTTTTTGAATAAATATTTTCATTAATGGATTTTTTCTTTAGTTATGTGTGAATATTATTAATTTTATTCTTCACATGCTTGTTAATATTATTTGGAACTTATATAATTGACTAACCATGTCTGATAAAATAATTTAGGCATATTAATTTCAATTTATTTTATATTATAAATACTATTGATTTATTTATCTTATGTGATTACATTTAATAATTCAAATAAACCATGAATCATATAAATTAATAACCATGCACTAAAAAAATAAAATGAATGTGTGATATGATCACATGCTTTATAATATTAGTTGATTAATTGAGTGGTAACAAAATAACAACCTTAATCCTTGGGGAAAAGACTCCTTGATCCTACACTTGGATGGAGTTACAATGTTTCTACATTATTATATACATATTATTGGTTTGATTAAATTATAATTTAATTATCTGAATCATCTCCTTGAGATTGAAAATCCAAATTTTATAGATGCTAACTCAATTAAAATAGAGGGGAACCAGAGGTTTGGGGTTACATCGAATAAACCTTGGGGCCCATGCATAATAAAGGGGATGGATTATATGTAAATCCTCATATTTATTTTAATAATAAATATCATATAAAATAATGAAATAAATAATAAAATAAAATAAAACAATCTAACAAATACATAGGTCAGTCAAAGCTCATGATGGATCACAACATATAAGGTCTTCACATTTAGAATTTCTAGAATTTATTTAAATTCATTCTAATTAAGATAAAATTAATAGAATTATTAAATTAATTAATCAACCAATTAACTGATTATTCATCCTAATATTCTTTCCTAACAACCCCTGAGATATAAGAATCCCATCTTTAATAATTTTAAATAAAATAAATAAATTTAATTTCTAAAAAAATTATTTAAGTAAATGATATGAACTTACAGGAAAAATAGTGTGTATCTTATATTTAATATTTAAATTCCATTTATAGAACATTAATACACACTCAACATGTACTTTCACTCTATATGTCATGTGACATAGGTTTTATATGGTCCTTTTATGTACTGTGTACTTATATATAATGTAATCCCATATAAAATATCATGATACAAATGACGTGTAATTCCATTGGTCAAATCGTGTCATCTTTTTGACATGTATGACCCCATGAAACAATATAAATATATGTGGTGTGTACCACTGGAAATGATCTTGAAATTAATTGTTTGTATTTTAACCATTAAAAATTATGAAGTTGTAAAATTTAGGCATCATTTAAATATGCATGTGTTAACCCACAAGACACACCAAAAACACCCAACATATACCTTGCATGGTTTAACACAAGTTACATTACATGTACATACCAGCTACACATTTTTTAGTCCATGCACTTCTATATTTATTGACTAGAATTCAATAAAAAATGTGTATTGATACTATAAAATTATCATATGACTCATCATAATTTAAGTGGAATGTTTAATCGTGTAGGGTTATATGACATGTACACCTGTTATATGTCATGTGTTCCCTATCAAACCCTATTCTGCACTAGTGGTAAATACATAGCATATAATTATGCCATGTAATAACTCACATGGATATCCAAGATCTATATATATTTCTACTTGTGTTTATTGACCATGGACATAGAACATGTAATTCCCTGTTACATGTCATATAACTATGTCATACAACCAGTGACCTTACCACCTCTAGATAGAGTCTTTGAATTCTATTTAATCATTTTTTAATGTTATTGGATATAAAAACTCTAATTATTGTTTTATATTGACCATTAAATTAAAAACAAAAATCTGAATATGAAAACTAACAAATGAACAAAATAAATTGATCAAATAAATAATAAAAAATTATAAATTAGAATGTGACCACTCTGATAATACTTAAAGTATCTAAGGTGAAATGTAAGTATTAAGAGTTTTTTATATTTTTCTTCATTAGTATAAATAAATAATGTTGATATAAATTAGATAATGAAATCCCATAATATCCTAGTGATGATATTACACATTTAAATTACAATTAATTTTAAAAAATACCACTAATATAATAATTCTTTTGATCAATTTCCCTTTGCATTCTTGAGGTTGTTGGGACCACTCTATGTTTGAGTTGTATTTGTTTCTCAACATATGTCATTCGATATCAATGAAATATAAATAATCCATTTTTGTCAATATGTTAGAGAAGTTAGAAAGAAAAAGCTGCTAGAGATTCATATGAATTTCCCAAGAATGATATACATGTTAATGAAAAGATTGGATATTAAAGTAAGAAATTTTATAAAGTATTGTTTTATTATGGAAGTTATTTTAAATAATTTGAGTTTTAATTTTGATTATTGGTGAGATTATCTTCATGTGTAAAACATGTGATATGTTTTGGAGAAATATTCTTGTTATAAAAATTAAAAAATTGATGAAGTTCACTTAAGGTTTTTCGGTATAAAGTTTTTTATGTTGAACAATCCAAGAAAGTGAAAAATATTTGAGGAAGTTTCCTTAAGAATTTTTCGTTAGGAATTTTTTGAAACCAAATGGATTAAAATTTTATTAATTATTTTCTATTAGAATTTTTTGAATATATGGTTACCAGATATAGAAAGCAGTGTTAAAAAAAAATAAATGGAGATCATCAGAATACCATTTCCTTTAGGGAAATCAAATGATTGCAGAATGGTTACTCACATAAGGGTAGTCATGAATTCAAGGTCCATAGAATGGAGAAATTCCATTAGATGAAATAAAGAGAGTGGATTATTTAGGGTTCATCATATGAATGTGAATATATAAATATTTTTTAATCTATTTAAGAGAGTAATCTACCTATAAAAGTGTGTTGTATAAAATTTCAAAGTGAAGATCATGAAAATATGAATTTTTTTGCAAATACATGGTAACATATGAAGATTTTTGAAGCATGTTGTGAATCAATGGAATATTTCTAAAGTACAAAGTGAAGATTCTAAGGGAAGTCAAAATCAGATGAAGTCCCACCAACCATATGAAGTCCCACCGAATGTAAAAAGGACCACAAGATGTACACAGTCACTGGTTGAAGTTTTTTTATGAAAGGAATAATAAAGATAAAGTTTCTGATAAAAACTATATGAGAAGTTCCTATAATGTTTGTATAGAAATTATAATATAATGATTCTCATAAGAAGAATGTTTTTTTACAAAGTTTCACCAGAAAAAAATTTTATAGACAATGATTTTTGATGAAGTAATGGTTCTAAGATATTATTTTTCAATGTTATCAATTATAGATATGTTGAGATGTGATTTCAATATTTCCATAATCATAAAGGACGTTTGTGATTCTAATAGATCTAAGTATGTTTTTAGAATCTCCTCAAACAATGAGTTAAGGAAATTCTAGGAAGATTGTTAAACTCTCAAATGTTCTAGAATGTTTTAGAAGAGTTTTAGTAAAATCTAAATGAGTGGGAAGTTTGAAATTCATGTTTGGGTTGGTTGGTAAAGAAAATTTGAGTTACCATGAAAACAAACATATATAAAGGGGTGTGGAATCAAACTTTGGTGTGCTGAACACTAATCAAGTTCAAATAATCTAAAGTTCTGAATAACTTTCATTATAGGAATGAGCCAACCAAAAATCTTGAGAGTTATTCTCATCAGGGTCAATGTTTTGGTAAAAGTAGAAATAGATAGGGACATGGTTATAAAATGGAGCTAAATCACAAATGTGACTAAAGAACTAGATGAAAAAAAATTAGAAGAAGGATTGGATATATACCAAATCTAGTTTTCTTATATAGTGGAAATTAATAGAAGAAGGGGGAAGGAAAAGTGATTAGAAAAACAAATAATAAAAAAACATAAATCGGATGGACTTTTCTAGATGAATAGGTGTGCAAGGAAAATATAGAAGAAGGTTCCACCAAATTAACACTTGAAAAACTATATTGGACTGAAAAAATAATATGGAATAATTAGATGGAAAAGTTTTAGATAAAGGTAGGAAAAAAAGAGACCAACTTTCATTTTATCATTGGGAAGAAGAATAAGTTATACCAAACAATCTCTGGATGAACATCACCAAATGGAAATCACAGCACAAACAAACATAGGAACTAGACATATAGATTATAGACCTAGGAGGAGTAAATAAAGGTATTAATTTATTTTGTATTGTCATGTAAATAAGAAGTTCCTATAAGAAGATAAAGAGTAAAGAAAGTACAAAGAATCACCCGGACATACATCATATGTCTTAATTAGTGGAGTACTTTCTTAGGGCTATAAAATTATCTAATAAGTTTGAAACTATCTACAGAGAGGCTATATAAATTTCTAGTAAGGGGTTTTAGATATAGATATAGTTTATCACTAGTAAATGGAATATGGTTGTTTCCATTACCCCGCTTAAATTGTAGGGACTCACACTTAGAGAAGGATTTTTATAGCTAACCAATAGAATTTTAATATTAATATAATAGATAATTTATGTACTAGTTGACACTATACATATAAAGGACTATATACTCTTATTGAGTAGTTAACCTTGTAAAAATATTATGTTTCATCTTTACTTAGTTTCCAATAATTTCATATGAAAAGTAAAATAGAAAAATTGAATGGAGTTCCTAAAAATTTAAATAAGTAAAGGGATAATTTTTTTAAAGGGTAAAAAGTTCCTAAAATTAATTCACACCCATCAGTATTGACAATATCCCAAAATATTCCTCTTAATTGGTATCAGATCCAGGATCACCTATATTTTATTTTCTATGTTGAACTTATTCACACTTGAATATTTGAGTGTCTTTCTTGTGTTTATAATGAAACATAACTTTTGTGAAGATTGATTTATCATTGAGTATAATTAAATTTATACCAATACCATGTTGAATAAGATAAAAAAAGATAAAAGAATACCGAAGAAGTTATTACTATTTTCCAAAGAAGAGAAAGTATCAATTTCTTGATGCCTTGTAAATAACAAAGATATATCAGGTTTGGAAAGTAAAGTGAAGGTTGATGAAGTTTCCACCAAGGAGATGGAAAAATTTCCTACCTTAAGTATTCATTGGGTATGTGAAAATTCTTTTACAAAATATCCTCAATAAGAAAATCCTAACACAAGTGGTGATGATTATAAATCTATGAATTCTTAAGATATATCAGTTGATATATTAAGAGATATCAAACACTGTGTTCCCAAAGAAACAATCTCCCTTTTTTGTGGAGTTTTTCAGAGTATGAAAGAATAGATTACCCAACTGGAATAAGAAGGTGATAATATGAAGAAGGATTTATAGGAAAAAGTTATATCTTGTATAAATCTCTCCATGTAAATTGGATCCTTTGAAGAAAGAAATATGGATCTAGAAATTATTTCATCAAAATGGATCAAGGATGTTAAAGAGGAATGTTGATTCAAGAGAACACTAGCAGAAAAATACATGCCATTGTAAAAATGTTGAAAATATCATTGATTTCATGGATTTTCAATTGGAAGAAAAATCCAAGAAGATTAAGGAACTTGAATCTTTTCTACAATTAAAAGTTAAGCTATATAAAGAGGAATCTGAAAGAATAAAGAATTTATGTGAAGGGAATGTGTCTATTATGGAAGATTATAATAACACCAATAACATAAGATTTATAGAATTGGATATTCAGTTGGAAGTTTTTGAGAAGACATATATTGAGAATTCAAAAAACAGGGAAAAAGTTTTTTTCTGGTACTCAATGTTCGTTGGAGTAATATAAGGATGAAATAATTCTACCTTATGATAAAAATATTATGAAATATTTTGATGATCTTTCTCAAGAAGATCTTAAGAAGGAGGTACCATCCATACCATCTTCTAATAATGTTAGTAAATCTATTTTCCTAAATAGTGTAGGTTTTAGAACAAATTATGAACAAGTATATATGAAGAGAGGTGATAAGAATCCTACTACTATAAATATGATGGATAAGAAAAAGATTATGAAAATTGGTTCTCCACAAAGAGACCAACAAGCTATGAAGGAGACCCAAAATATTTATATAGAAGGTATTAGAAATTCAATATTTTTGTGTCAATGTTTGTACTATAGAATATTCAAGCATTATGCATTTGATTGTTGGTATAATCATCCAAATTAAAAAGTATAAAGGAACTCAATATCAAGGGGAGATAAATCCATAGAAGAATAAAAACCATTAAAAACATAATAAAAATATGAAAACTTCAAGTAGTTTTGGAATTTTTTAAAATATGTATGATTTTAGAAAAAAGTTGTGGTAAAAATGTTGGTACATGTTCATCTCAACATGTATCATAAGAATATAAGAAAAGAAGGCCACAGAAGTTGGTGAGGAAATAAGAAGCAACCTTGGGAGTTAAGAAGAATAATTTTGTAAACAAAAATTCTCCCAAGAGGTTTTTTAGTAATAAAATTAAGAATATCTTGGATTCCAAATCCAAGAAGTTAAAGAAAAGTTCTATATCCAAAAGTAAAAATAATAAGGATGGAACTCATAAAAATACATATGGAAACTCTAAAATTTCCACCAAAGTTCCTAATGATATTTTAGTGATTTGGCCAGAAGATTTGGATAGAATGAGGAAAGTTTAAGAATCACAAGAAAAGGATAATGGAAAAAGAAAAACTAGTGGAAATCCCACCTATACCAATAAAATATTCCAAAGGGTTTAAAAAACCCATTGGGAAAATGATTCTATACTAACGATTATGTAGAACTGTTGGTATATTCATATGGTTTTTTCCAGTGGTTTGAGGAAACTGTTGGGTATAGTGCTGATGAAGAGGTTTTTCCAAATGGTTTAAGCAAACTATTGGGTATAGTTTTGAATATTTTTTTCCCAATGGTTGTAAACCGTTGGGAAGGAAAATACCCAAATATCAACGCCTCTAGGGATCTCCAACTCCAGATATCTAGAAAGTTTGTGCCTAAATGAGAGCTCGATGCACCATCTCAAATATGTTTCCCTAAACCTTGACCATATCAAATATTTGTACCTAAATCTCGAGGCTACTTCCTAGCACAACAGGTCTGGTTTCCAACAATTTGTTATTTTGCATTAAATCGGAATGTGTGAGTTTATTTATTTTAGATTTTTTCATTCTATTTTTCTGCAATGTAGTCTGTAATATGATCCCCTTAATAATATAAGGCATATATAATTTTAGGTTGTGATTCAAACCCTAATTCCCAACCTACTCTTGAGGGTGGTAACTCTAATTTCCAACCAGGAATCTATCTTTGATTCACGTAATTTTTGTTCTTCCATTTTAAATCGGTACGCGTGCCTTCATTTATTTATGTTTTTTCATTCCATTTTGCTATAATGTATTGTGTATTATGATCCCCTTATGAACACAAGAAATATATCATTTAGGTTGTAGTTTTGTTTTGATTTATATGTATAGAATAATTTTGATTGATATTGAAGAGGACATTATGATCCTGAGTTATTTTATCCTGGTTTTATTTTAAATTTAAGTTCTATTGACATGATTTCATTGGTTAGACATAAATACAGTTATAGAATTTTTTATCCTAAGTGGAATGATAAGACACTCATGCATTATGAATGTACCCCTAAATGTTGTCTTTGAAATATCATACTCTAACTTTAAGATGATGATACACACACTATAAGTCACTCAATGAAGTGACACTTCTACCTGAACCACTAGAGTGGGTTTGGGGTCATTTTCATGTGTTAATGGTGATAGAACCAAAATTTACTCTTTTACATGATCATTTATTCCTACTCCATCAAGCGGTTCAGTCATACACTTGTAATATTTTTTGAAATTCAAAATGAGTTCTAGGAATTCATGTCACAATTTTCTTAAGTAGTTATAAATAATTATTAAGGTATTTATATCATTTTATATCCTAGAAAGGCTCCCATAATAAAGGAGTAAAACCATTATAGAACTCACCAATGTTGTTCATGCCTACACATTATTTACTCTTTGATATATATCTCATGAAACAAAATAGCATGATCATGTGCACATAATTATGCAGTGCTAGTTGAGAGTATTGGAAGTCTATGGAGGTGCACCTGAGGTGCTGTTGTGCAATTTCTCAGATTATATTGTTTTTATTTTATTTTGGGCATTAGGAATCAATATTAGAGTGTTTTATTTTTCATAATATTTTTGGATAATTATATGGTGATAGGTTTGTGTTGGACAGGTGAGTCATGAACCCATATCCAATGGTAATTATAGGTTAATATGGTTATGAAATAACAATTATTGTTTATCAATGTTACCTGGACACCCCCACCCCCGGGACCCCCACCACTTGGACAATACCCCCAAACCTCTAGACAGCCCCACCCCCCCTAGACAGCCCCCAAACCCAAGGACACCCCCACCCTGGATAGCCCCCCACCCCCATGGACACCCCTACCCTCGTGGAAAGCCACCCCAACCCCTTGGATAGCCCCAAGCCCCCAGAAACACCCACCCCTGGACACCACCCCACCATCGTGGATAGCCCACCAACCCCCTGGACAGCCCCCACCCCTAGTCAGCACCCCACCCCTGGAAACCCCCAACCCACTAGAAAGCCCCACCACCCTCGTGGACAGCCCCTCCACCCTCGTAGACAGCCCCCACCCCTGTGGACATCCCGTCCACCCCCTAGACACCCTGTACCCCCCTAAATAGCCCCACCACCCCTGTGGACAACCTGCCCACCCCCCATGACCCCTACCCCCTGGACAACCCCACCCACCCCCGTGGACACACCCAACCCCCATGGATATCCCTTCCACCCATGTGGAAAAACCACCCACCCCCTAGACACCCCTACCCCCTGGACAGCCTCCCCACCCCTGTGTAAGCCCACCAACTCCCCTAGACACCCCTACCCCATGGAAAACCTCGTTGTAAGAACCCAGGTTTTTGGAATGGGTCAAAATCTCGACCCTGTTTGAAGTTTTGACTGGTTTCTGAGGAAACTGGAGAAAATGGGAAGTTTCTTGAAATTTCCAGACTACACTACATGTACCTTTAAGTACAATCCATGTATATGTTAAGCGAGTGTCGGACGTGTGCTCACGGAGTACATTCTCTGTGATGACAGTGTAGAAATTTCTTCCTACAAGGCGTGTAGTTTTACACAGGCTGTATACCCCTGACCGTGTGGTGGCCATACATGGTGGGTAGGCCGGTTGGCCGGGTAGAACCAGGTACACACCGTGTTCCCCTTGGACACACCGTGTAGTCTAGCTGTATATGAAGGATATACATGGCATGTGGGTAAGTCGATGAGGAAGAGAAGAGAAACCAAGTACACGCCGTGTACCCATAGGTACACGCCGTGTACTCATGTCGGCAGGTCTGGAAAGTAAGGTGGAAGATTTCAGCCACCTTATGAATAGTTAAATGATATATACACGGCGTGTAGTCATGAAGTACACACCGTGCAATTTCTTTTTTTCATTAAAACAGGCAGTAGCCTCGTTTTGAGGTTCTGGACAGAACCGCCACACCCAAGGCATTCAGATCTTCAATTGGTTCTCGGTTCTTTCTTCGAAGTCATATTTGATCATGATTGGATGTTTCGGAACCCCCTCAATAAGGCCTCGATTCCTCTTTGTCCATTTTTTTTGATTTTCATTCTAGAATGAGTTATAGGGGTTTGAGCAGTTTTGAATCTTTTGTAGATTTACCGCATTTTAGACCGAATTGGCGGCTGTTACCGGAGGAGTAACATCGTACGAGTCTCAGGTAGGTGGTGCATACCTCATTTTGTGTTTTCACGGTTGTTTAGGTGACTATTCCTTTGGCACCTTTTTGGGTATTTTGAGCGGGACCCGTTTTATCTACTATTTCATATTGAATTGCTTGTTGGACCTATGAGATGCCTTTGGGTATGCCCTGTTACCAGTTTGCGTGAGTGGGGCCGGGTGAGGGGTCGTTGCTCATTGGGGAATTTTGACTGGGGATTTCCAAAATGGTTTTAATTGAAATATTAATCTGTTAAACCGTTGAGTGTAATTTATTAAGCCTGCTATAAGTTGTTAGAGGCATTCAAGACCTCGATGTAGTTGTTTAATAACCGTTGGGCTGGGGAAATTCAACTGTTTAAATTGTTTTGATTGTTATGAGTTCTGTTGAATTTGATATATATGCAATTGCTAAATTGAAATTTTTGGACCCTTTGGGTTGTGTTGGGCTTGGCCTGGTTATGGTTGAGTAATGCTGATCACAGGTTGGGCTTGGCCCGGGTTACTTTGTGTGGTTTTGACCACGGGATTCGGTGTCGTGGACGTCAGCTTGAGGCAGTACAACTATCAGGTTGGGCATGGCCCAAGTTACTAGGATGGCGATGCCACTAGACTTGAGCGGCATGGTCACAGGGACACGAGGTGTTAGATGTGTTGGTGTCTTAGGTGTTATTTTTGTGATTACCGCTCACCCAATACTTTGAGTAGTTTGCACACAGAGATACTCCGTGATGAGGTAGTTTTGACCACTCGTGTGGGTAGAGGCCCCCGTAGTTGCGGTTAGGTATTTTTGATTGGGGGTGCTTGCCGTAGAAAGCCACGTTAGAGGTGAGGAGCCTTCAGGGGATAGCGTTGAGACTATCAGGTTGGGGGCTGAGGCTCACCATGATTTGTGGGCAGACATCGTTGTTCCTCGAGGTTATTCTCGGGCATGCCTTCGAAACGTCGGTACTTGAGACATGGGGTGTCAAGAGGCACAAGGTGCCATGTTACTATTCTTTGGCGTACATTTGGTACGTCAGTACTTGAGACACATGGTGTCAGGTGGCACGTGGTTCCAGGTTACAAACAGAGATTCCGGCGTTGGCCGAAGCAGGAGACACTCTATGGTGGCTACTGAGCACCAATGGAGTTAGTGTTTATTTTTTCTTGTACTATTTACTGCCTTCCTTATATATGCATGACTGCTTAAACACTCATATTAGGTACGCACCGTTGGGTGGTATCATACTGAGATTTGTCTCACACCCTGCACGGGCCCTTCGGGACACGTGCAGACTTTATAGATTTACATGCAGGTAAGAGGCCAACTTCAAGAGTAGGGTTGCGTTAGTTGTTTCATAGAGATGGTATGGACCTTGAGGTCATACCTAGATGGGGTCACTTGGTTTTTCTTTCCTTTATTTATCGACATTCTTACTTTATTATGAAGCAACTACTGGTTAGCCATTGGCGCCCCTTTTGATTAGTGAATTGCTATGGATGCATGTTTGGTTTGTTTAGTAGTTACCTGTGATAAGAATGTTGTTGTGTTTACTTTCCTCTACTATTGTTTATATTTATTGCTTCCCCTATTTATCTATATCAGTTATGCTTCCACTCTGCGGGTCTGGTTTGAGTCTACTGAGTCTTTTATTTTGCTGCATCTCTACTGTTATACTTGGACTAGTACAATTACTATTATCCACCGAGAGGGTATAACCTCCCCACTATACCTATCAGACCCTCGCTGCTAGTCGGCAGCCTTTGACATTCGGGGAGATGCGCCTAAGGTAGTAACACCTGACCTGTTTAGCACTGTTCGGGTGGCTATTCGGGTCCAGGTCATTACAAAGTGGTATCAAAGGAGTTTTTGATAGGGATTTAGTAGTAGTGTTTTGCTGGATTCTAATGAGATTGAGACTTCTCTTTTCTTTCTTCTGGTTTTACTATTTGGGATATGGTAGACTGGAGATAGGATGTTACTAGAACTGGGTTTCTAACTTGTGCTTGGGTGCCCGCAGCCCTAGGTACGGGGGATGGACCAAGTTACCTTAGGTGGGAATTACTGTTTTCTTTTTATTCAGATTTCAGTTTATATGATTTCCACCTCGGTGGCTCACTTTATGTGTGATGTTGTTGATTGTGATATATAACCCTTGACCTAGTGCGGTAAGGGACAATTGGACCTTGGCCCGGTATGGCAAGGCTTGGTTTCTTGGCTTTTGATAGGCATATTTTAGGGTATTTCAATTTTATAATTGCACATATGCTTTGTGAAGTGATAATTCCATGTGCAGGAAATATCAATTTCCATGCTTTATATGCTTTGAAATGTAAATGGTGAAATTCCTAATATAATTGCTTTTATATTGCAATGTGTTATTCCATGAGTTGTATATATTGTAAATTGCACGTGGCAGTGTATTTCAGCCAGACTCTTATGAGAGCAGGCATGTACTATGACTGAGGCAGTGTAACTGTCAGGATTGGGTGACTCATTTGTCGGTTTGTGGCAATGTGAGTTGTCAGGACAGGCATGGCCTGAGGCACTATTGATACTTGCCTCTATTAATGGCAGGTAAGGAGCCGGTGAGGTCGGGATGCCGAGGTCATGCGTTGCGGTGGGGGATAGTAAGGGTAGTAGTTATGCACTGCCTTTTACTGCTTTCCTTATCTACGTCGAATATATTGTTATATTTATATATGGGATGTCTGACCATTTATAGTATTCAGCGGGTTAATCCTTCATGGATCAATGGAGCATCAGGCAAGAGATGATACAGTGCTATAGGAGCAGGTTTAGGATTCAGTGTAGGCAGGGCATCAGTCAGGTTTGGCAGCGTTCAAACCATGGCTTGACGAGCAGCTCTGAGCCAACCTGGTACATGTCTTGCAGGGGGTTGACAGAGGCACACAGGGTACATAGCCTTCTATTGCATATCTGACGTGGGAGTTCTAGTTGCACCACCCACCACTTTTTCAGGGTGAGGGTGGTACACAGGCATCTGAGAACTGGATAGAGAGCATGCTGATGATCTTCGAGCAGCTCGAGATACCTCCAGGGCGGAGGTTCAAGCTGGAAGCGTACATGCTGAGAGGACCAGAAAAGCGTTGGTGGGATGTATAAGTACATGCTCTTAGGCATGAGGAACTGGCATGGAAGTACTTCGAGGATAGGTTCTTTGAGCACTTTTACCCGGAGACACTGAGGGAAAAAAGAGCTCGGGAGTTCTTGAGTCTTTAGTAGGGAGACATGTCTGTCATGGGCTATGCATCCACTTTCACTGAGCTATCTCACTTTGCACTTGGTATGGTAAGTGATGATGAAACTAGGGTAAGGCGCTTCGAGGTTGGATTACAACATGCCATTCGGGTCCAGGTGAACATCTTTAGGCTTGGTTCCTTCTCTGAGGTGGTGAACCAGGCACTCACAGCCGAGGGAAATGAGAGAGAGAAGTTTCACTTAGGCAGGGCAACAGATTTAGGTGATGGTTCGGATAACAGGAAGTGAGGACGGGATGAGTTCTAGAAGGGCAGTCAGGCTAGGGATTTATCTAGACCACCACGTGGTAGTTCTTTGGTGATTTTCTTTTAGTGTGGACAACCGGGACATGTTCTGGCTCAGTGCGATAGGCCTCTAAAGGAGTTCCAAGCATGTGGAAAGGACGGTCATCTGGAGACGTTTTGCTGGCATCCTTCTCACATAGCCGACATGCAGGGACTAGGACAGACTGTAGTCTCTGGAGTTGGCTCAGGTTCGATACCCGGAGAGGGTAGTCGAGGTTCAGCTGTGCGCGGAGTTCGTGATAGAGACGGTGGGACCCAACTGAGGGGTCAGTGGCCGGTGACTAGAGAAACACTACAGGGATGTCATGCATCAGACATCCGTACTTCAGGCCAGGTGCACGCCATGGAGCTACCAGAGGCTGAGCAGGCTGGGGAGCCGACGGCGGTTATAGGTACATAGCATTGTGGTCGTGATCTCCATGTTTCCTTTTTTCCACGACCTGTAGAGGCATGTATGTTTTGAGTGCACTTGATGCACAAGATCTATGTGGACTGACTAGATGCTAGTTAGTGGGTTTGGCACCATATCGGGTGCGTGATGTATTATATATATGTATGTATGAGATGTGTAGCATCGGGGCATCGAGGATGCGGGTTACTTGAGGTTCCTTGGGCATCGAGGCATCGAGGATGCAAGTTACATGAGGTTCCATAGGAATTGGGGCATCCGGGATGTGGGTTACTTGAGGTGCTGGGCACCAGGACCTCGTAGAGGCGGACACCAATGTGGTGCAGGCTAAGTTGGGTGTCAGGAGTGACATGTGAGCGCCAATGAGGTGAAGGGGTGATGATGTGTCATAGAAGTACTATGCATCTAGAAAACAGGTTAGTAAACCTTGGTTGTTTTATGTTTTGTTGGGTTGAGACCGGGTTAGGAGATTCCTAAGGTGGGGAGCCCCTTTGAGGAATTTAGATGGGACCTCTGAGACCGGGAAAGTCTGGGTTATGTTGAACGGGGTGGTATGTTTGGTTCCATATCTAGGTTTATTTTGATAGCTCAGGTACAAGCTATGTTAAGGTGGGGAGTTTTTAAGAACCCAAGTTTTTGGAACGGGTCAAAATCCCGACCCTGTTTGAATTTTTGACTGGTTTATGAGAAAACTGGAGAAACTGGGAAGTTTCTGGAAATTTCCAGAATACACGCCATGTACCTTTAAGTACATGCCATGTATATGTTAAGCGAGTGTCGGCCGTGTGCTCACCGAGTACATGCCGTGTGATGACTGTGTAAAGATTTCTTCCTACACGGTGTGTAGTTTTACACACGCCGTGTACACCTGACCGTGTGGTGGCCACACATGGCGTGTAGGTCTGTTGGCCGGGTAGAACCAGGTACATGCCGTGTTCTCCTTGGAAACTCCATGAAGTCTAGTCGTGTATGAAGGATATACATGGCGTGTGGGAAAGTCGGTGAGGAATAGAAGAGAAACCAAGTACACACCGTGTACCCACAGGTACATGTCGTGTACTCATGTCGGAAGGTCTGGAAAGTAAGGCGGTGGAATTCAGCCCCCTTATGAATAGTTAAATGATATATACACGGCGTGAAGTCATGAAGTACACACCGTGTACTTTCTTTTTTTTTCTTTAAAATGGGTAGTATCCTTGTTTTGAGGTTCTGGATAGAACCTCCACACCTAAGGCATTCGGATCGCCAATTGCTTCTTAGTTCTTCGTCCGAAGTCTGATTCGATCACGTTTGGATGTGTTGGAACCCCCTCGGTAAGGCCTCAATTCATCTTTGGTCATTTTTTCTGAATTTCATTCTAGAATGAGTTATAGTGGCTTGAGATATTTTGAATCTTTTGTAGATTTACCGTGTTTTAGACTGAATTGGCGGCTGTTACCAGAAGATTATCATCATACGAGTCTCAGGTAGGTGGTGCATACCTCATTTTGTGTTTTCGCAGTTGTTTAGGTGACATGGACTTCGACATGTTTTCGGGTATTTTGAGCGGGACCCGTTTTATCTGTTGTTTCATATTGAATTGCTTGTTGGTCCTATGGGTTGCCTTTGGGTATTCCATGTTACCAGTTTTCATGAGCGGGGTCGGGTGATGGGCCATTGCTCATCAGGGGCATTTTGGCTGGGGAATTCCAAAATGGTTTTAATTTAAATATTAACGTGTTAAACTATTGAGTTTAATTTATTAATCCTACTATCAGTTGTTAGAGGCATTCAAGACCTCGGTGCAGTTGTTCGATAGCCGTTGGGATGGGCCAATTCAACTGTTTAAATTGTTTTTCCTGTTATGAGTTCTGTTGAATTTGATATATATGCAATTAATGAATTGCACATGCTGGACCCTTTGGGTTATGTTGGGCTTGGACCGGTTATGCTTGAGTGATTCTGATCACAGGTTGGGCTTGGCCCAGGTTACTTTGGGTTATTTTGACCATGGGATTGGGCGTCATGGATGTCGGCTTGAGGAAGTACAACTTTCAGGTTGGGCATGGCCCTGTTACTAGGATGGTGATGCCACCAGACTTGAGCGGCATGGTCACAAGGACACGAGGTGTCATATGTGTTGGTGGCTTAGGTGCTAATTTGGTAATTATCGGTCACCTGGGACTTTGAGTAGTGTGCATACAGAGATACTCCGCGATGAGGTGGTTTTGACCACTTGTGTGGGTAGAGGACCCCGTAGTTGCAGTTAGGTATTTTCGGTTGGGGGTGATTGCCGTAGAAATCAACATGTGAGGTGAGGAGCCTTTAGGGGATAGCGTTGAGACTATCAGCTTGGGGGCTGAGGCTTGCTGTTATTTGAGGGCAAACATCGCTGTTCCTCTGGGTTATTCTCGGGCGTGCCTTCCGGACGTCGGTACTTGAGGCACGAGTTGTGAGGATGCAGAAGGTGTCGGGCTACTATTATTGGGCATGCCTTCAGGATTTCGGTACTTGAGACATATGGTGTCAGGTGGCACATGGTTCCGAGTTACAGACATAGATTCCGGTGTTTCCTGAAGCAGGTGACACTCTGTGGTGCCTACTGAACACTAGTGGTGTTAGTGTTTATTTGTGCTTGTATTGTTTACTACTTTACTTATATATTTATGACTGTTTAAACAATCATATTAGGTATGAAACTTTGGGTGGTATCCTATTGAGATATCTCTCACACCCTGCACGGGCCCTTCGGGACGCGTGCAGACTTTATGGATTTACGTGCAGGTAAGAGGCCAGATTCAGGAGCTGGGCTGCGTTAGTTGTTGCATGGAGATGGTATGGACCTTGAGGTCATACCTAGATGGGGTCACTTGGTTTTTCTTTCCTTTCTTTTTTGGAATGCTTAATTTATTATGAAGTAACTGTAGGTTAGCCATTGGCGCCCCTTTTGATTAGTGATTTTCTATGGATGCATGTTTGGTTTATTTAGTAGTTACCAGTGACTAGCATGCTGTTGTGTTTACTTTTCACTACTGTTTATATTTATTTCTTTCACTGTTTATCTATATCGATTATTCTTCCGCTATATGGGTCTGGTTTGAGTCTGTTGAGTCTTTTATTCTGCTGCATCTCTACTGTTATACTTGGACCAGTACCATTAATATTATCCTCCAAGAGGGTGTAGACTCCCCACTATACCTATCAGACCCTCGCTGCTAGTTGTCAACCTTTGAAATTCGGGGAGGTGCACCTAAGGTAGTAGCACTTGACTCGTTTAGCACTGTTCGGGTGGCTGTTCAGGTCCAGGTCATTACACTCGTCACCCCCATGGATAGCCCAACCACCCTCGTAGACACCCTGTACCCCCCTTGGATAGCCCCACCACCCGTGTGGACAGCCTGCCCACCCTCCTGGACACCTCGTACCCCTAAACAGCCCCACCCCCTGGAAAGCCCCCCGACCCCCATGTACAGCCCCGTCACCCCCGAGGACATCCCACCCACCCCCTGGACAACCTCACCATCCCCGTTGACAGCCCAACCACCCTATGGACACCTTGTACCCCCTAGACATCCCCCACCTCTAGAAAGACCCCCTCCCCCCTCCCCCCAGGACAGCCTCGCCACCCTCATGGACATCCCGCCCACCCCCTGGACACCCCTACCCCCTGGACAGCTTCCCCACCAAAGTGGAAAGCCTGCCAACTCCCCTAGACACCCCCTACCCCCCTGGATAGCCTCATCGCCCCCATGGATAGCCCAAACACCCTCGTGGACACCATGTACCCCCCTTGGATAGCCTCACCACCCCTATGGACAGCCCACCCACCCTCTGGACACCTTGTACCCCCTGGATAGCCCCCACCCCTGGAAAGCCCCCTAACCCCCATGTACAGCCCCGTCACCCCCGAGGAGAGCCTGCCCACCCCTTGGACACCCCATACCCCCTAGATGTCCTCACCATCCCGGTGGATAGCCCGCCCACCCCCTGGACACCTCGTACCCCCTAGACAGCCCCCACCCCTGGAAAGCCCCCCGACCCCCTGGATAACATTGCCACCCCCGTAGACATCCCACCCACCCCTGGACACCTCGTACCCCCTGGACAGCCCCAACCCCTATTGATAGCCCGCTCACCCCCTAAACACCCCATACCCAGAACACCCTCCCCGCCCCAGTGGACAGCCCATCCACACTCGTAGACACCCGGTACCCTCCTTGAATAGCCCTTCCACCCCTGTGGATAGCCCGCCCACCCCCTGGACACCTCGTACCCCCTAGACAACCCCTACCCCCTGGAAAGCCCCCTCGATCCCTCTGTACAGCCCCATCACCCCCGAGGATAGCCCGCCCACCCCCTTGACACCCCGTACCCCATGGCCAGCCTCACCATCCCCATGGACAACCCACCCACCCCCTGGACACCTCATACCCCCTAGACAACCCCTACCCCTGGAAAGCCCCCCAACCCCTGGACAACCCCGCCACCCCCGAGGACATCTCGCCCACACCCTAGACACCCTGTACCCCCTGGACATCCCCAACCCCCTTTGATAGCCTTCTCACCCCCTAAACATCCCATACCCCCCGGGACAGCCCCAACACCCCCGTGGACAACCCTCCCACCCCCTGGACATCTCGTACCCCCTAGATAGCCCCTCCCTCCTAGAAAGACCCCTGACCCCCTGAATAGCCCCGCCACCCCTGTAGACAGCCCACCCACCCCCTGGACACCCCATAACCCCTAGACAGACCCCACCCCTGTGGACAACCCGCCCACCCCCTAGACACACTGTACCCCCTAGACAATCCTACCACCCCGTGGATAGTCTGTCCACCCCCTGGACACCTCTTACCCCCCAAACATCCCCCACCCCTAGAAATCCACCTAACCCCCTTGGACAGCCCCGACACCCCTATGGACAGCCCCACCACCCCATGGATAGCCTGCCCACCCCCTGGACAACCTAGACCCCCATGGACATACCCCACCCCCATGGATAGCCCACCCACCCCCTAACACCTCACACCCCTGTGGAGAGCCCCACCACCCGGCCACCCCCATGGACAACCCGCCAACCCCCTGGACACCCCGTACCCCCTGGATATCCCCCACCCCTATGGACAGCCCGCCCACCCCCTGGATACCCTGTACCCCTAGATAGTCCCACCACCCCCATGGATAGCCAACCCACCCCCATGGACACCTCATACCCCTGGATATCCCCCCACCCCTAGACACCCCCCGACTCCCTGGACATCCCCCCACCCCCGTGGACAGCCCACCCACCCCCTAGACACTCAGAACCCCTGGACATCCCCCACCCCCCGTGGACAGCCCGCCCACCCCCCAGGACACCCCTTACCCCTGGACATCCCCGCCCACCCCTGTGGACATCCCCAACCCCTATGGATAGCCTTGCCACCCCCATGGATAGTCCACCCACCCCCTAGACACCCCCTTCCCCCCCTAGACATTAGAGGTATTTAAATGAAAATTTTCATGTTTTTTATTATTACTAATTACTTATTTTTTCATAAATATCAGGAAGAAATAAAAAAAATTGATTCTAAAAAATATCTCCACACATTGGGACGTACTATGATGCAAGATCATGAGAGGCAGTAGGTATGATAGTTTATAATTTTTATTTACGACTTGCACTTTCTATTGCTTCCTCTATAATTTATTCGATTACTAAAGTTGTTATATAATTTTATTTATGAAATTAATTATTGGTATCATATTTTTAATTATGGTTTCCTACATTCAATGCCATTGTAGAGGCATAAATTTAATATAGAAATACGTGTGCCTCCAGAAAAACTATTTTGTTCGAGTAGAAGGAAGAAAGATGGAAGTGCAGTTAATGAACCGACTCAGCAGAAGATTTTAAGTTTTAATTTGTAGATTTAAAAGTTTAATATATATTTTTTAACTTAATAATCTATTTATATTTGTAACAGGATGCTTTAGAGGCCCTTGATGCCAAGGAACCTAACAATTTTGGGCCAAAGGATCACTTACATCAGGTGTTGGGAGATGAGCACCCTAGTAGAGTATGCTACCGACCTGGGAAGAGTATAGTTCTGACAAGGTATGGGCCCTCCTTATGAACGAGTTTTAGTACCAACGAGTTCCTACAGGTTAAGGCATAGGTAGAGCATGCTGAAAAAAGGGCCACAGAGATGGAAGAATAGTCTACTAGGGAAAACACTACATTTATGAAATTGATGGAAGTTTTATGTCCCACACTTCTTCTAGAGTCCAAAATAGCTTGTGATGAGTATATGTTGTTGATACGTTCTATATATGGTGCACCAGGTGGTAGTTATAGTGGTGGTCGAGATGATGGCAAGGAGGAGGCCAAGGTGAAGGAGGAAGAGGGAGAGGAGGAGGCCATGGCAAAGGAGGAGGGAGAGGAGGAGGCCGAGGCGGAGGAGGAGGGAGAGGAGGAGGCCGAGGTGGAGGAGGAGGGTGATGAGGAGGCCAAGGATGAGTACAAGGGTAAGGAGTATGGCATTGAGGAGGGAGGGGATGATGATGGTGACAACGATGAGAATGAGGGTGAGGCTGATGATGATAGTGATGATAGTGATGATGATGAGGGATAGATTGATTCGTTACATTTTTGACTGATATTACTGACCTTTGATGTTTATTGATTTGTTGTGCTAGAATATATGTGTGATTATATAGTTCACATTATCTTTATTTTTTTATCTATAAATAATAAAACATGACTTGATGATTTGCTGTGATTGATTCACCCCTCCCCTGGATAGCCCTTCCACCCCTGTGGACAACCTGCCCACCCCCTAGATACTTTGTACCCCCTGGACAGCCCCACCACTCTTGTGGATAGCCCACCAATCCCCTGGACAGCCCCTCCCCCCTGAACAACCCCCACCCCCTTGGAAAGTCCGCCCACCCCCTGGACATCCCGACCCCCCTGGACAGCCCCTCCACCCCCATGGACAGCCCGCCCACCCCTATGGACAACCCCTCCCTCCACGGACAGTCCCCACCCTTTTGGATGGCTCGCCCAACCCCTGGACACCCCTACCCCCTTAGACAGCCTCGCCACCCTTGTGGATAGGTCGCCCACCACCCTGGACACCCCGTACCCCCTAGACAGCCCCACCAACACCCCTGGACACCCCGTACCCCCTGTACACCCCTCCACCCCTGGATAACCCACCCATCCCCTAGACACCCTGTACCCCCCTGGATAGCACCCCCACCCCTGTGGATAGCATCCCACCCCTGTGGATAGCTCGCCCACCCCCTGGACAACCCCTACACCCTGGACAACCTCGCCACCCCTGTGGACAGCTTTCACACCCCCCTGGACACCCCCTCCCCCCGTGGATAGCCCCACCCCCGTGGATAGCCCACCCACCCTCTGGACACCCCTACCCTATGGACAGCCCCGCCACCCTTGTGGACTGCCCACCCACACCCTAGACACCCCGTACCCCCGGAATAGCCCCCACCCCCGTGGATAGCCCGGCCACCCCCGTAGATAGGCCTCCCACCCCCTTGGACACCCCGTACCCCCCTGGACAGCCCCTCCACCCTCATGGACATCCCACACACCCCCAGGACACCTCGTACACCCTGGAAAACCCCCACCCCCGTGGAAAGCCTTCCCACCCCCATGGACATCCCGCCCACCCCCTGGACAGTTACTACCCCCACGACAACCCCGCCACCCCCTCAACAGCCTGCCCACCCCCTAGACACCCCTCCCCCCGTGGATAGCCCCCACCCCTGTGGAAAGCCCACACACCCCCTAGACACCCCTACCCCTTGGATAGACCCGCCACCCCTGTGGATAGCCCACCCACCCCCTTAACACCCCATACCCCCTGGACAGCCCCACCCACCCCCTGGACACCCCATACCCCCTGGACACCCCATACCCCCTGATAGCCCCCACCCCTGTGGGAAACCTTCCCACCCTCATGGACATCCTTCCCACCCCCATTTGACAGCCCATACCCCCCGAGATAGACCTGCCACCCTTGTGGATAGCCCGCCCACCCCCTGGACACCTTGTACCGCATAGACAGCTCCCACCCCTGTGGACAACCTTCCCACCCCTGTGGACAGCCCACCCACCCCCAGGACACCTCCTACCCCCCTAGACAACCCCAACACCCCCGTGGAAAGCCCGCCCACACCCTAGACACCCCTCCCCTCGTGGATAGCCCTCACCCTCATGGATATCCCACCCACCCCCTGGACACCCCTACCCCCCGGGATATCCCCACCACCCCCGTGGACAGCCCCCAACCCCCAGGATAGCCCCCACCTCCGTGGATTATAGGGTTTCTAAAAAATTTAAGATCCCATTAATAATAGCTAACCAATTCATTGCCTCCTTGGATACTTGATCACCAATAAAAAATAGTGGATGCTATTTTTGAAACTACCATGCATAATCCATGAACCGAGAAGAACATGGTTATTACACTTCCATAAGAGTTTGAGTAGAGACCAAGACTAGGAATACAATAGTTGGATCACAATAATGACTACCTGAGATATCCCCTTATTGAATTTTTGATTCATTTATAGTGGTAACATTCTAAAGAATTATAAAAAACAAAACCTTTAGTAAAATAATCTAATGTTCTAAAACAAGGGACACAAAATCACAAATCCCATAAATATACATCATAAATAGTTCTTCATAAAACCATTTCAAAATCACATAATAAAGACTTCTTTCTATTTAAAACTCTCAAATGGTTTATAAAAATCCCTTTTAATGTTTCATTTTAAAAATCATATAGTATTTTTGTCCCAAAATAAAGATGTAATCCATTTCCAAATAACCAAATCCCCCTTCCTACCATACCCACCCCCTTTGACAACCCTAAAACCCCTGGATACCCCACCCTAGATAACCCCCACCTCCCCTGGACACCCCTACCCCTTTGGATAACCCCCAACCCCCTGAATGGCCCCCACCCCTAGAAACCACCCCACCACCAGGACACCCCCCGCCCCTTGAACACCCCCACCCCCATGTATAACCCCCACCCCCATGGATAGTCCCCCCTCACTAGGAAACCCCACCCCCTGGACACCCCCACCCCCTTGAACAACCCCCAACCCCCTGGATGGCCCCCAAACCCACTAGACACCACCCCACCACCCCACCACCTAGACACCCCCACCCCCTGGACACCCCCACCCCCATGGACAACCCCCACCCACTAGATAGCCCCCAACCCCCTGGACGCCCCCACCCCTCCTAGACACCACACCACCACCTGGACACCCCCACCCCCTAGACACCCCCACCCCCCATGGACAACCCCCACCCCCTAGACACCCCCACCCCTATAGACAACCCCTACCCCCTAGACAGCCCCAAACCCCCTGGATGGCCCCCACCCCTCCTAGACACCACCACCACCTAGACACCCCCACCCCCTGGACACCCCCACCCCCATGGACATCCCCCACCCCCATAGACATCCCCCCTCCCCCACCCCCCTTAGACAGCCCCAACCCGCTAGATCGACCCCACCCCCTGGACACCACCCCACCCCCTAGACACCCCCATGGACATCCCCCCTAGACAACCCCCCCCCCCAAACACCCCCATCCCACCAGACACCCCCACCCCATAGACACCCCCCACCCCCTTGGACAACCACTTAACCCCCTAAGTAGCCCCCAACTCCCTGAACAGCCCCCGAACCCCTGAATTATGAGTTGAATTGTTTATGTATTTAATTAAGTTAAAAATTATGTGTTAATGGTGTATGGGTGTACTTTTTGTATGGGTATACTTGTTGTATGTGTATACTTACTATAATTACCTTATGAATTACGTGTTAATTCTGTATGCGTGTAGAGGGTAATTAAATACACAATTGGAGGTATTCATAATTCTGTATGAATTATATGTTGTATGAATTCTGTATGAATTTATATATAATTCTATACGTATTCTGCAGGTATTGATAATTGTGCAGGTATTTAGAATTGTTTATGAATTGTGTATGAATTGTGTAGGTATTCTGTATAGACTGCCCCAACCCCCTGTATGTATTCTATAGGTATTTAGAATTGTGTATGAATTGTGTGTGAATTCTGCAGGCATGATGGTGGAAGCTGGGTGAACTGCTGCAGGTGCACAATGGGATACCAGCTTGCTGCTGCAGGTATATAAAGGCAATGCCAACGTTTTACAACCATTGGCATATTTGTAAAAACAGAACTTATACCAACGGTTTTATGTAAACCGTTGGTAAAACTATATACCAATGGTTTAAAAACCATTGGTATTGGTATTTTTACTTGATATTGACCAATGGTTTTTGGGAAACCATTGGTAAAAGGCTATACCAACAGTTTGTAAACCATTGATATAAAGATGATTTTTGATATTAGCAACAATTTTAAACTGTTGGTAAACATTTATACCAATGGTTTCAATGAACCGTTGGTACATACTCAATTTTTGAAACATATCCCAATGGTTATCAATAAACCATTGGGATATTTCTATCCCCATGGCTCAATACCCAATGGTTTGGAAAACTGTTGGTAAAGATGAAATTTCCAATAGTGAATGTAAAAGTTTCCATGTGATGAAAGAAAAGTACATGAGAGGTTTGTTAAAAAAATAGAACACTAGTATTGAAGAATTTATGTGTGAGAGATATAACACAGATGTAAATTATATAAAAGGGTTTTTAACTATTATATCATAAAAATAATAAGTCCTTAATAGGGATAAGAATATATCATTCATGAAGGCTGTTAAGAACAAAATCCCCACACACAAAGTAGAAGAGAATGTAAGGAGATTCATGCTACCATAAAAATCTAAATTAAATTTCAAATGTGAAAGAATGAAGAATATAGGAAATAAGAAAACTTGGTTGAGAAAATATTCTCAACCTTAATATTAAAATTAAGAAGAATGGAATATCCAAATTTTTCCCTTAACTTTTTTGTTTTTCAAGTATTCTTTCAAAAAATGGATTTAAAGGTGAGGCAACCACTTAGGGGAAGAACCTGAGTAGGAATAATGAATTATAACATTGTTTATTTAAGATAAGAAAGTTTCCATCTTGTAATGTTTTCTAAAATTGGTTCACTGAATATTTTTATGAAAGGGTCATGGTTGATGAAGTTGTGTAAATTCTTTGGAAATCCACATAAGAAATATCCATCTTGATTCTTTCTCAAAATGAATTTTACTAACTAATATTTTTAATAGATTCACCATTATAAAGTTTGTAAGTAAATTATCCTTGAGGGGGAGACATTTGATGAATATTAATGAAGCTTATATAATTGGTATCTAATACGAATCTGATTATTTTGTAAATTTCTATAAGATAATGTCATTATAAAAGTATACATTTCTTAATATCCCAACCCTGGACATGAAAATATGAAATCAGCATATAAGAGGAGAAGTTGAATTAAGTAATGGAATAAGAAAAGTGAATTAAGTTTAATTAAAAGTGACCCAAGGCCAATTAACCTACTCATTTCACTTGATTGTTTTTAATCTATTTGTCAAAGTGAGTGCATGAGTTTTAGGTTGCACTTATAAAAGTTTAATATGTCTATAAGTATCTTCATCCTAGAATAAAATTATAAATACATTAAAGAAAATATTAGGATTTATCATTACATGTGGTAGCATGATCAGTTGGTAAGGTAAAACTTTGTTGTGTAAATCAAATCCTCTTGTTTTCTAAACTGAGTATGGCTCACACAAACTTAAAGTGAAATAATGGCTGGAACATTTCTTATGAAATATATTGTAACCTTTTCCCATGAAATTTGTATTTATTTTTCATAAGGGGAAGAGAAAGTGAAATGAATGTTTTGAATATCAATGGGTGAAATAAATTTTTAAAATAAATAGAGAGAGATACAAATATTAGCACATTCATTTGGAAATCACTTTGATGGTATTGCCATAAAATATAAAGGGGTCTTTTTTGGGCCCACTCTATGTTTGAGTTTTATTTATTTTTTCAATGGATGTCCTTGGTTTTCAATTAAATATAAATATTTAATTTATGTCAATATGGTGGAGAAGTTAGTAAGAATAAGCTGCTGGAGATTTACCGAAAGTTCCCAAGCATGATAAAACGTTAATGAAAATCTTAGATGTTGAAGTAATAAAGTTTCTCAAGTACTGTTTTCTTATGGAATTTATATTGATGAATTTTATTTTTAATTTTGATGATTGTTGAGCTAAAATCTATGTCTCAAACATGTGTTATGTTATGGTGAAATATATTTATTATTATCATTAAAAAATTGATGAAGTTATCTTATGTTTTTTTCCTTATGAAGTTTGACAAGCAGATTGGTTAAAGAAAGGGAAAAATGTTAGATGCATTTTATCTAATAAGTTTCCCTTAATAATTTTGTGAAACCAAATTGATGAAATTTTACTTAAGAATATTTCTTAATATGTTTCAGAAAAGATGTTTACTAGATATAGAAAGTGGTGAAAAAAAGAGGAGGTGATATAATAGGATGGACATTTACTTTAGGTAAATATAATGTTTTCCGAAAGGTAAATTGTGTAAGGGTAGTTGTAAATCCAAGGTCCATTAGATATAGAAAGGCTATTAGATGTAATAGAGAGAGTATATTTCCAAGGGTTCATCAGATGAAGAGAAACAAACAAATTTTATGAATCTATTGGATGGAGGAAGCTCCCTATGAAAGTATACAATATAAAATTTCAAAGGGAAGATCATATATATCATCCATGGATATAGATGAAGATTTGTGAAGCATGTTGTTGATCAAAGGAAAGTTTCTAAAGTAAAAAAGGGAAGATTCTAAGGGAAGTCTAAATTGGATGAAGTCTCACTATATTTATGAATCCCCACTTGATGTATAAAGTCACAATAGATGTATGAAGTCACCAGTCAATGTTTTCTGATTCAAGGCATGAGATAGATAAAGTTTCTAAGAAAGTAATCTAAGAAGTTTATATGATGTTTTTACAAGAGTAGTCAGAAAAATATTTTTATCAGATGAATGTATTATTACAAAGTGTTAGTGGATAAATATTTTCAATATGAAGTTTTGGGATAAAGTAAAAGTTCAATGAAATTTACAGATTTTGTGAAGTTATAAATTATGCGAATAATGATATTTTCTTTTAGTTTATCATTAATCAAGAAGGAATTTTGTGATTTGAGCATAGTAAAAGGAGTTTTTAGAATTTTATAAAAATAAAAGTTAAAAAAATTTGAGGAATTTTGTTAAACTCTCAAATGTTATAGAATGCTTGATAAGATTTACAGTGAAATTTAAATGATTAAGAAGTTTGAAATTCAAGTTTGAGTTGGGTAAGAAATTAGATTTGAGTTCCTATGGAAACACACCTATATAAAGCGGTGTACGATCAAACCAGGGTGTGTTTAACACTATTAACTTGTGAAGAAGCTAAATAAAGGAATATTTTCACTATAATAAAGAGATAAAAAAATCTATATTTTTATTCTCATTGGGTTTAATGTTTTGGTTAAAGAAGAACGAGATAGAGTAAGGGGTATTAGATGGAACTAATGAACCATATATGAATAAAGGACCAGATGAAGAAAAGTAGCAGATGGATTAGGAAAATATTAGATAGAGTTTTCTTATCAATTGGTGATTAATTGAATAAGGGATAAGTAGAAGTTATTATAAAAACTTCCACACAAGAAACATAAATCAGATGAACTATTTCAGATGAACATGTGTGCAAGTAAAAAAGGGGAGGAAGTTCCCACCGAACTAGAATTAGATGAAATGAACAGATAGATAGGATTAGAGAAAAGAATAATATAAAAAAGTTCTTGGAGAAGGTGGTATAAGAAAAAGATAGAAACTTTTAGTTTACTGGTGTGAAGAAGAATAAGTTCTATCAAAAAATCACTGGAAAAAATTCACCAGAAGGATAATAATTTATATAAAGAATCAGCAAGAGGAACTATACGGAAAGATTCTGGATGGATTAAGTGTAATGAAATTTCTAACTTGATATTGGGTAGTAAATTAAAGAAGAATTTATTACAATAATTGGAAGAGTGAAGGAAGTAAAAAGTAGAATTGTGACATACTTAAAAAGTATCAATAGGTGGAATATATTATTGGTGTTAGAAAATTACTGAAGAAGTTTCAATATATAAATATATATAGAGGAAACAAAACTAACTAGAAATGATATGTAAAGTTAGTTAGATGTTTTCACCAGTACAAGGAATAATATTTTTTTCATCCACCCTCTTAAAATTTTGGGACTCACGCATGTCTAAGGATTGTTTTATATCCAACCCTTATACTTGGAATATTATTAAAGTGGGGAATATTTTTACTTTTCAGAACATACATGATAAGGATTATCTAATCTTATTGAGTAGTGAACTTCATAAAAATATCACATTCCATCTGTAGTTTCTTTCATATACTTTAATATGAAAATAAAAAGAGAGTAATATAATTGAGATCTTAATATGTCAAAGAGGTAAAGGGATAAAAAGATAAAATAATGTTAAAACGTTTCTAACACTGATTTACTCCCCTCATTTTTGATAAAATATCACAAAATGATCCTCTCATAGGTATTGTCATCATGGTATAAAAACCAAGTAGGGGTTCCTCTTAGAGTATCTCTACGTGCTGTATAAATCTTTGAAAACCACTCTTGAATCTATAGGTTCTAGCATAGTAGAGTCAAACACTTTATTCCATCACAAAAAGAAGTTTCTATTATTACCTCTACAATCTTAATAGGGATTATGGTGTTAGGATTTATGATAGAATCATTTTTCTATCTAAGTATTGAAGTCATAAAAAATGAGTAACTTATGATGATTTATAATTCTGAAAAATACTGAGGTGGAATGTAAAGACCCGTAAATTTCAAGTAAATTTTTTTCTTAAATACTTTGGAATTTTACGAGTCTGTGGCTTTTGACGACACCTAATTCCGAGGCCCGGTGTTCCCGGAATAAATTTCATAAGTTTAGCTCGGGTACGTTTAGTAAACTAACGAGCAGGTTTTTCTATCTTTTGAACCAATGCTCGAAATTGAAATCCGAGGGCACCAATGAATTTGCAACACTGGTAATTTCTTAAGGGGACCCTCACCGTAGTTGCATTTGTTCGGGAGAAGAAGTTAAATTTTTTGGATTAAATAAGAATTGAATAAAAATTGTGGAACAATTTTTATTTCATATCTAAGGTGGTTAAATCCTATATGGGGGAGTTGGGGTGGGACCCACAAGCCCCTAACTACACATGTGAAGATATTTGTGAGGTGGGGACCACACAAGCCCCAAACCTTCACATTCTCTAAAATCCCCTTAAACCTCCCATTAAACTCCTTTGTTTAATGTTGGCAACCCCCCTCTTAAACTTGTTAACTCCCGTTAATTGAGTAACTCTGGTTCTTCCGTCTCTCCCTCTTTAATTCATGCCAACACAGACCATAATTAATTGATTGGAACTCTTTCATTAATTAATTGAGTGTTTGAATTTGTATTTTTAATGCATGGCATGATTTAATAAAATAAGGAGAAGCCTTATTTTATTTTGGGTTGGAAATTGTTGTGTGAGGGAAATTGGGGGAGAACTCTAGATTTTTTGAAGATTTCATCCTCAACGAAGGATGGTTATTCTCCGATGAAGAACATCGACCCTTCATCGTAGAACAACTCGGCGACCATGGTTCTCATCCTCTTCTTCCTCCGTGACAAGAGAGGAGACGCCGACATGCGGAATTATCCAACGACAACACACATTTTTTTTCTCTCCTTCGTGACAAGAGAGGGAACGTCGTTCTTCCTCGGGTGCACACCGTCGACGATGGAAGCAATGCCATCATCCTTGGCACTTGACAATTGCGAACGACATCAATTATTGAGGTAGGAGTGTGTTTTGTTTGGATCAATGATTGAATATTCTTTCCTTCTTATTTTTTTCTCTTTAACCACCTACTAACACACTAATGCGGAGAGACCAGGCCAAACTAACATGGTCTGAATCCTCCACCAATTTGTGATTGTTGGTGGTTCTTCGTGTTCTTCATGGGTGAAGAAAAACGGATCTTTATGAGTTCATTAAGTGACGCAACGATCCAAAAATTGAAGACTCAACATCATGACAACCTAGAGGAGGTGCGACGACGATAGAGGGTGACGGTTCGTACTGGAACGGGATGGACCGTTCCTTGACCGTTCTTCGAGTGAGAATTCAAAACGTGTTTTCGGAGCTGATCGGAAGCCTGAAAACACCAGAAATGACTTCAGAACAATAGGGCGACCTAGAGTTTGAAGTTTCACTATGAAAGAACGATCGGAATGAAGAACTGGCATCAAGGGAGGCACACTGGCTAGAGGCGTCGTTTCTGGGAAATTCCAGATTACACGGCATGTACTCCTGGAGAACACGTCGTGTAGTGCGAACATTCTACGGCTAGGGTTTCAGACGTCAGATGGTTAACACAGGGCATGTGACCTCTGTCACATGACGTGTACTTGACACACTGCAAGGAGGTGGCGGCTACGCGAGACTCAGCGTGTATTTTGGGAAATACACAGACACATATAGAAGTACATGACCAAGAGGCACGACGTGTACTCTCTACGCAGAATGGCAGTAGTAGCCTTGCGAGACTCAGTGTGTATTTTGGGAATACACGGACACTGTGTGGAGTACACGGGCACGTAATCTATCATAAGGCCAGTGATATGGCTAACCCATGTACCAATTACACGGGTTAGAGAACACGGGTTGAGGCTGTGTATGGCCACATGGCTAGCGTACACGGAGCCAACCCCATATGTTTAGACACGGTGTGTAACCATACCACACGCTGTGTACTTACCTTTTTTTACATGAACAACCCTTTGACATGATCCATGGTACACGAGCATTACCATAGGTCTGAAGATACGGCGTGTAACCATACCACACGCTGGGTACTTACCTTTTTACACGAATAGCCCTTTGACATGGGCCATGGTACATGGGCAATACCCGTGGTATGAAGACACAACCTGTAACCATACCAACACGCCGTGTACTTTTTGGAAAATGGCTTGGTTATCTTATAATCAGTGTCTTGAACACGTTATGTTTGGTTTATCCCCCTATGACGTGGAGGACCTTCGGGATACATTAACTCTAGAATTCGTGGCAGTTGATGTATTGAACTCCCTTTACTCATGGAGAATACCCTCCCGGAATTGAGTACGCTGTGTGCAGGAACCCTATAGTTGGCTGCGACTGCGATGATTACCATGCCGAGATCCTCTGTGGGTTCGACGATGAAGACGACTGTACGTGGATCCTACGTGGGTTCAGCAGCGAGGACGACTGTACTTGGATCCTCCATGGGTTCGGTGGCGATGATGGCTGTACTTGGATCCTATGTGGGTTTGGTAGTGATGGTAATTGTACTTGGATCCTATGTGGGTTCGGTAGCGATGGCTTCTGTACTTGGATCCTACGTGGGTTCGGCAGAGGAGATGATTTAGAGGCTACATCTAATCATCTCCACCCCTCTTTTTGAGTAGTATACCAATGTGAGATGAGTCTTGACTTGCAATCAATACCAACAGTACGATTGACTTCTTTCCTATGTGGAATGGGTTGTGCTTGGGCTCGAGTGTTGGAGCCGAAATGGAATTGATGACTTAGGTATATATACGGGCATGTACCTAAGTAGAGTTGGTTTATACTTTGTGATTTTATCTTTTCTTTGTGGTTTACCCTTCGTGGATTCTAGGATACCTTCAGGGGTCTCGGGTTCCCTACTGATTATCGTATACTCACCCCTACGTTGTTTTGGATGCAGATGACGGACATCGATGATCGAGGAGGAGACTTGTGGAGTTGGACAGTACCCGAAGGTGGACCACCTGACGAGACGTACACGGAGAAGACGATCAGACTTGGGGAGCTGAGGAGACCATCTGTACCCACCCTTCAGGTGGGATATCCGGAGGATGACTCAATGGTTTCCCATTTACTTTACTTCTATTTTACTTCCTTTCTCAGTTGTACTGTACTTTCAGTTGGGTTTGTATACTGGCCCATTTACTTTTCATCACTTACTTTTGTACTCAGTTTTTACCTAGTTCTTTCTTCATTTGCCTACTCTGTTGTGTATGTTAACTTATATAAAGGAAATAAATTCCCTTTTTATCAGGATTTACGCCTTTGGTGTGATTCGCCAGCCACTGGCCTAGGGAAGGCGGGCTTGGGGTAGTCGCAGCACGGGCCCCGAGGAAGGGTCATGATAAATTGGTATCAGAGGAGCCGGTTCTACTTCAAAACTCAGGACTCTGATCATTCTTACTATGAAGCAATAGTGTTAAGATTATCGAGTGTGGTTATTAGTTCAGGGAGTCCAGTGTTGGTGCGGTGGCCGATGTATCCATATACCAGGACCCTGGCCTCTGTTTTCCAACTCAGTACATGAAAACACTGATTTCATGTGTGTTTCAAAGGTTTTCTTAGTGATTACTTTGTGTCATCTCACCAGGTATACTGTATTATCCGTGGAGCACATTTTTCTTTTCAGGATGGCCCCACGATGGCAGCCAGCTAGGGTTCCTAGTTATGTGTGAGATGACAGCCCACCGAGCGACGAGGCCTCGGTGAAGGGCCCCATTACAGTGGAGGCACCAGCGGTACCTCTACCTGTTGGGCCACCGATACCACCAGCCCCAGCAGCGGAGGGTGCACACCGCCTGAGTGCGCTGCATGAGTTTCAGCGATAGAGGCCACCCAGGTTTCACGGAGAGATGGACCCTCAGGCAGTCGACGATTGGATGGAGGCTATCGTATGAGTCTTCAGATTGGTAGGGACACTAGCAGATCTTATGATGATCCATGCCGCGAGTCTGCTGCACACAGCAGCAGGTAGATAGTGGAGCCTGATTCTCCAGGTTCATGACAAGGCATCTCTACTTTATATGGACTTAGAGAGCCTCTTTCGCTCAGAATTAGTTCCAACCACCCTATGTGCGGTGCGTATCCAAGAGTTACTACAGCTGCGGCAGTGCAGCATGACAGTAGCCCAGTACTCGGCGAGATTTACCAACATCTAGCGCTACTCCACGAACATGGTACGAGACCCATTCTTCCAGGCCCAAACCTTCAAGCAGGGACTGAGGCATGAGATTAGGGCTTTGATGATCTCCCTCATCATTCTGACACAGGCAGGAGTACTGGAGTGAGCCCTAATTGTGGAGAGCTTCCTTGCTGAGCCTACGCCAGCAGCGAGGCCTACCGCAAGGCGACACGTAGCGGAGTCTTCTGTAGCCGGTAGTAGACGAATGTCGTAGAGGTCCAAGCGGACCAGGCCATCAGGTGGGCGACCTCAGGATACTGGTTCGGAGGTGCGGTGCACATGCAGCAGAGCCAGTCATACGAGAGGCAGGCAATGCTTTGCATGCGGCGGGCAGGGCCACATGGCTCGTGACTGCCCGACCCGCCATGTAGAGGAGCAGTAGATGGCTGAGGGACCACCCAGGTGGAGGCAGATGTTTGACCGTGGCGGTCCACAGGGAGTAGGCGGATGAGGCAGAGGAGCTGGCCAAGCAACGGGTGGTGGGCGACGCTTTAAGCCTCTACCACCACCACCACCAGAAGGTCCACCCCGACCAAAGGGAGCTGGCGGATAGATGCAGGCTCAGCTTCAGGCAGTGGAGGCTTATGACCACGACGCACCTGAGATGATTTGAGGTACTATCTGGGTCTACTACACCCTTGCTATAGTTCTTATAGACACAGGATCGAGTCATTATTTTATTTTCGCTGCCCTTGTTCGGAGCTCGGAGATTCCGATGGAGCCATTGGCTCGATCCTTACGGCTGGAGACTCCTACGGGAGCAGACTGAATGATTACACTCTGGTGCCGGCTGTGTGAGCTTACTCTAGGAGGCGAGAGATTCAGTTGGTATAATCTTGTAGCGGCGTCGAGGCCTTACGACGTCATCTTGGGCATGGATTGGTTGTCAACAGTCTATGATCAGATCAACTGTATTAGGAACAAAGTGCGGCGTGTCCGCACAGATGGGAGTAGGTTCACCTTCACAAGCGAGAAGGGAGCCTTTTCAGTGCAGGATGGACTTATGCAGAGGAGAGGGCAGCCGATCACACATCAGTTGGCTAGTCTCATCCTCAGAGTGGTTGATGTGCGGAGTCTGAGTTTTCCTGTTGTGGTGGATCAGTATGCGGACGTTTTTCTTGACGACATTCCAGGACTACCTCCTCATAGAGAGGTATATTTCTATATTGAACTATACCCTGTGAAATCCCTGATATCTACTCCAGCATATCAGATGGCTCCCGCTGATGTAACGACCTGAAATTTTGAATAAATCTTGTTTCCTAATTTTGTGTGTTATTTTATTTTTTTATACTCAACAAAACTGTTTCATTTTATAATATGAGTATAATTAAAATGAGACCGTTTGGTTTTGACTGTTATATGACCATTGGTCAATATTACCACTGGAAACTAAATGTTTCGATTATTGTCTCTAAATACAAGTGATCTTGGTTAATTAATATAGAAAGAAGATTCGATGGCCTCATCCAGTAGTCTTGAGCCAATCGTAGCCCATCTAACAGAACTTGGGAAGGAGGTAGCACCACTGGGCTTTGCTCTGGACCAAACCCAAGCCAAGATACATCATGTGAAGCTAGAACGGAATCGCCTTCATGAGAAGTTCAAACTAATAGAAATTACTATTTGTGCAATGTTAGTTGAGCCGCCCTCAGATTCTCTCACCTTAGCACACCTTACACTTAGGTCCTATGATGGGGTTATAAGGGGCTATGTAAGGAGACCCTAACTACCTTTTGTAATCCATTATTTTAAATAGAAATTTCTATTTCTTCTTATGATGAAGTTTATGAATTTTCAAATGTCCGGATAAATATAGTATGCATATTTTTGATGAAATTTAGAGAAAGGATATTTTAAAAATGTTTATGTAAACCTTAAATAATTAAAAATGTGTAATGATTTTAAAAAAATGGTCTTCTACAATTATGTTCAGTACGAAATTTAGAGTCTAATAAGATAAACTTAATTTTTGATGAATAGAAAATTATGAATAGTGATTTTATGCTTAGGATTAGTAATGTGACCAAATGGATTAGTAATCTCACTTAAAGAAATTATTAATATAATATAGGCACCTTGATTAAGTAATGTGATTCAGTAAAATGGTTAAATAATGATTTCATAAATTATTAGTCAATTATTAGTTTTTTCGGGTGAAAAGTGTTTTTTAATTAAAAATTAAATTAAAAATATTTAGAAAATTATTTTTATAAAATGGGCTTTATTTTTGAATTCAGAACATCGATATTATGCTAAGGTAATTTTTGGGGATTTTTTATGAAAAAATGAATTTTCCATGAATAGTGTATTTATTTAAAAATTAAACTAAAAATATTTAGAAAATTATTTTTATAAAATGGATTTCATTTTTGAAATCAGAGCATCAATATTTGGTTAATGTGAAATTTTGGGATTTTTCTGAGAAAGTTGAATTTTCAATGAATAGTGAAAATACAGTTTTTAAGTTACAAGTGTTTAATGACATCATTAAATGATGTATTAATTATGTAATCAATATGGTCGACTTATGAATATTAATATAAGGTATGATGTGTCCCAAGTGGCCAATACCATGGGAAAGCCCATGGTTTTTCCAAAACCACCAATGAGGTGTCCCTTGGCCATTAATGCCTTGTCCCCTCACTTTGCCTACAAATATCCACCCTTCTCTCCTTTAGTTTTCACTCCCAACTCTCCCCCAACGAAGATATGGTCTCATTACCTCCCAAGCATTCCTCCCAAGGTGACCCCAATCCCTCAAGGTCCCAACCTTCGAGTTTTAAGAGTTACGTTTAAGGTAAGGGATCCTACCTCTCTCTTTCTTTCCACGCACTCTCTTTTATGTCATATCTTTTATGATCCATGTTCTTATGTTGGAGGATGTTATTTTATATTCATACTACTGTCCTTTTTATGTTCATATTATGAGAGACCCCCTCTTTCTCTCATCAATTCATTTTAAGAATGTTTAAGTGGCGCCGTTAGGCTGCCGAATTCTTAAGGGATTCTTTCACCCTTCTCATTTTCAGGTTCTATTTTAATGTGAAGTCTTTCAAGTTCTTTTTTATTATTTTAGGGCATGATATCTATATCTATCATACGGATATTTTATGTTCATATTATGAGAGACCCTATTTGATCTCGTCAATTCATTTTTTTGAAGTTTAAGTGGCGCTGTTAGGCTGCCGAATTTTTAAGGGATTCTTTCACCTTTCTCCTTTTTCAAAGTTCTACTTTCATGTAAAGTCTTTCAAGTTTCTTTTTATTATGTTGGGGTATGATCTCTATATCTATCATACTGATATTTTATGTTCATATGATGAGAGACCCTATTTGATCTCGTCAATTCATTTCTGTTGAAGTTTAAGTGGCGTCGTTAGGCTGCCGAATTTTTAAGGGATTCTTTCACCTTTCTCCTTTTTCAAAGTTCTACTTTCATGTAAAGTATTTCAAGTTATTTTATATTATGTTGGGGTATGATATCTATATCTATAATACTGATATTTTATGTTCATATGATGAGAGACCCTATTTTATCTCGTCAATTCATTTTTTTGGAAGTTTAAGTGACGCCGTTAGGCTGCCGAATTTTTAAGGGATTCGTTCACCCTTCTTATTTTCAAGTTCTATTTTTTGGTTAATTATTTCAAGTTCCTTTTTATTATGTTGGGGTATGATCTCTATATCTATCATACTGATCATTTATGTTCATATGATGAGATTCCCTATTTTATCTTGTCAATCCATTTTTGGAAGTTTTAAGTGATGCCGTTAGGCTGCCGAATTCTCATAAGAGAAATCTTATTTTTTTGTCTTCCTTTCAAGTTCTTCGTTTCATATGGTATATCATTCAAATTTCATTACCATGTTCTTAAATCCTTTATATTCTATTCCCCTACTGTTTTATGTATCATTTATGAGTGGGTGACCCATGTCCCCTCTCTTTTCAATGTTTTCTTAAACCATGTATCATAGCCGTTATGCTGCAGAATTTTCGTCTCAAAATGTCTTTCTTTTTTTTCAAATTATTTTATTTTATTAATTGAATACTCAAAGATATTTCTTATACAGGGGTATTAACATATATATCAAAATGTTCTATTTTAATTCTGGGATTTACATACATGAGACCCTCTTTCCTTTTTCGGTGGGTTTAAAGTGACATAAGGATCACGTCTTTAAAGCAGTTTTTCTAAAATGTGATGACTATGAAATGAAACCCAATTATTTTATGCTATATGGGTTGTTTATGAAATTTTTGATGATGATATATGTGTCTCACATGATAATAAATTCAAATTTAAGGGTGCGCCCTGATATCACTCCAATGCATTTGGTAAATACTTAATCTCTAGAGATGACCATTTTTAACGACGCCTTGGTGAATAACCTTGGTAATTTTTAATGACACCTTAGGGATGGACCTTGGTGAAATGGAAATGATTGTCAATATTAAATGTTGTATCCACATTTTCAAGTTATGAAATACATTATTTTTATTATGATATGCCTCATTATTTCTTTCTCATGCCTTAAAGTTCTTTTTCATGACATTGTTCATGTATCTCAAGTTCACATGTTAAATGTTTCCCCTTGTTTCCCTTACTGGGCCTTCTGCTCACCCTTTATTTTTATGTATGTCCCCAGGTTATGAGATGCAGTAATGAACCTAGGATGAACATAAGGATAAGACTTTAAAGTGTTTAAGAATAATGTTTTATGTTTTCATGTTTTATGTTCCTGGTTTCCAAGACACTAAACCTTAAAGATCCCCGGTTTTGAAAAATGTAATGAAAGTTTATGTGATCAAAAGGCGAGATTCTATAGTTGGTATCAAAGGATGGTTTTTTTATTTGTGGAAATTAGGATATGAAAACTCTAGGAAGAACCCTATAGAAAATTTTAAACATAGGAAATCTTCCTGGTATTTTGGTGAGTATTGAGTAAGGGATTTCCAAGAAAATACATCCCTGTCTGGATACGAGCAGGTAGAAGTGGCTCTGGCACAGATGTACATAGGGGTAAAACCCGAAAACACCGCTTTGAGCAAGACTCGAATGGGAACTGGTACATGTCAATGGGCCTTACTGCACTCTTGGTTTCAACACTCCCAGGGGATATGCTTTGGTAAATTAATAAGCTTAGTATGAACCATTATTAAAGGAACAAAGATAAAATGAAATAAAGATTCACATAAGAATATATGATCATGGATAACCTAGATTGGAACCTAGGGGATCAGAAGTTAGGGTATACTTTCCTTCTACAAGTTTATCCTTTTATTCTTAAATTTTCCTTTTAATGATTATTGGCTAAGTATTTAAGCCCCCTAATTATACGTGCTTTTCTTAGTTAATTGCGGGAAATGGAAGAGCATGTCCCAAAAACCAATGTGATAGGAAATGTGACGATTGCCCTATTAATGTGATAGAGATGACGAAAGATCAAGTTGAACATATTGTGATTATGAAAAACTAGCTATAAAAAATAAAAATTAATAATTGGTACCTAGTTGAATGCCCAAATTCATCAAGGAAGAAGAAGAAAAAGTCTCAAGGATGGTCATCTGATAATGTTGATAAGGGAAAGAAGACCCAATTTATTTTTTGCAAAAAGTATGGGAAGAGGAACCAAGGATAATGCCACAAAGGAATTGGGAGATGTTTTAAGTGTGGGAAGATAGGGAATAAAGTAGCCAATTTCTTTAAAAAAATGGATAATGTGATGAAGGGAGATAAGGTTCGATCTAATGTACCTTATAAATTTCAATGTCGTAAATGTGGAGAAGTTGGACATTATACAAGGTAATGCTCTCTTGGAAGGGATGAGAAGACTGATGGGCATCAACAATCTTAAAGGACAAGGGAACAATGCAAGTCCTATGCTGAGATGGATCATGATGACTGAAGTACATGTAACTTCTTCGCAATAATTGTCTATGTCATGTTGTATTTTAGTTCGTGCTCTATGATCATATATTTTATGTTTTATAAGATAATATAGTCACTACCTAAGATGATTTTATATCATTACGAAAAACATCTATTGTTATGTACCACATGTTGATGTAGTGAAGTTGTTCTTCTTAAAAAAAGGTGATTAGGGGATTAAAAGATGATTATTATTATGGAAGACGTTCACTATTTTGGGAACCCTATTTGATCGAGGTAAATAGATTACAATGGTATTTTCTTTGAGGAGTAAAGGTTGACTTATATTTTGAAGAATCGATGAATTTAAGGTGAACTTATAGTAATTTAGGTTACATATGGAAATGATTAACCTATCTTGGGGAAAATGTGATTAGGTTAGTTACTTTTGTTATGAGATGATAAGAGTGGTTGATGTTGTTTAGAGATGAATGATAAAGTATGTCTTGGAAGACTATATTATGTGATCGTTATTATAATTGGGTTTCAATCTTATTTTGGATTATTTTGAGGAATTTTAAGAATAGTTATTTATGGAATGGTCTATGATGAACTTTGGGTAGTACCATGGAACTTTGAAGATTTAAAAGTAGTTTCCCTTCCTATGGGATTCTTTCTTTTTTAAGAGTTGTTTTATATTACCCTTTATGTTTTTGGGATAATGTTTAAAGATAGAAGAAATTGATAGTTAATCTTTTGTGGATTACGTGACTCTCAAGAAGATGATTCTAGTGTTTTGATGAGACCAAGTGTTTTTGAATGCTCATCGTTTGGAGAAAATATTAGTTTTGGTAGAAACATATTAAAGGATGAAACTATACTTGAAGGTAGGTATATTTCCTTATGTTTTTGTTCTATGTAGTAAATGAATTCCTCAAAATTATGAAAAGGAATGTAAAACGAAAACGTTGTTGGTTTACGTTTCCTACTAGGTAATCAAAGACCATTTACACACATCATAAGTTTGTGATTTTATTGTGGTTAACTTTCTCCTAATCATGTTTCCTTTCACTCTCCCTCAGAACTTGACCCTTTGTTTTCTCCTCCATGTCTATGTTTTGCTACATGGAATCCTAGTGTGGGTTAACTTGGGTGACCTTTTCACTTCCCTTTCGTTCTTTTAAAGTAATAGTTTTACTGACTCCTTTTCCTATGTGGGAATTTCAATGAAATTTCCAAACCCAATTTTAAAAATTGCGAGGACGCAATTTCTTAATGGGGGAAGATTGTAACGACCTGAAATTTTGAATAAATCTTATTCCTAATTTTGTGTGTTATTTTATTTTTTTATACTCAACAAAACTATTTCATTTGATAACATGAGTATAATTAAAATGAGACTGTTGGGTTTTGACTATTATATGACCATTGGTCAATATGACTGCTGGAAACTAAACATTTTGATTATTATCTCTAAATACAAGTGATCTTGGTTAATTAATATAGAAAGAAGATTCGATGGCCTCATCCAGCAGTCTCGGGCCAATCGAAGCCCATCTAACAGAACTTGGGAAGGAGGCAGCACCACTGGGATTTGCTCTGGACCAAACCAAAGCCAAACTTCATCATGTGAAGCTAGAACGGAATCGCCTTTGCGAGAAGTTCAAACTGAAAGAAATTACTACTCGTGCAATGTTGGCTGAGCCGCCCTCATATTCTCTCACCTTAGCACACCTTACACTTAGGTTCTATGCTGGGGTTATAAGGGGCTATGTAAGGAGACCGTAACTGCCTTCTGTAATCCTTTGTTTTAAATAACAATTTTGATTTCTTCTTATGATGAAGTTTATGAATTTTCAAATGTCCGGATAAATATAGTATGCATATTTTTGATGAATTTTAGAGAAAGGATATTTTAATAATGTTTATGTAAACCTTAAATAATTAAAAATGTGTAATGATTTTCAAAAAATGGTCTTCTACAATTATGTTCAGTACGAAATTTAGAATCTAATAAGATCAACTTAATTTTTGATGAATAGAAAATTATGAACAGTGATTTTATGCTTAGGATTAGTAATGTGACCAAATGGATTAGTAATCTCACTTAAAGAAATTATTAATATAATCGAGGCACCTTGATTAAGTAATGTGATTCAATAAAATGGTTAAATAACGGTTTCATTAATTATTAGTCAAGTATTAGTTTTTTCAGGTGAATAGTGTTTTTTAATTAAAAATTAAATTAAAAATACTTAGAAAATTATTTTTATAAAATGGACTTTATTTTTGAATTCAGAACATCGATATTATGCTAAGGTAATTTTTGGGGATTTTTTTGAAAAAAATGAATTTTCAGTGAATAGTGTATTTATTTAAAAATTAAATTAAAAATATTTAAGAAATTATTTTTATAAAATGGGGTTCATTTTTGAAATCAGAGCATCGATATTTGGTTAAGGTGAAATTTTGGGATTTTTCTGAGAAAGTTGAATTTTCAATGAATAGTGAAAATACAGTTTTTAAGTTACTGGTGTTTAATGACATCATTAAATGATGTATTAAGTATTTAATAAATATGGTCGACTTATTAATATTAAGACAAGGTATGAGGTGTCCCAAGTGGACAATACCATGGGAAAATACCATGGGCAAGCCCATGGTTTTTCCAAAACCACCAATGAGGTGTCCCTTGGCCATTAATTCCTTGTCCCCTCACTTTCCCTACAAATACCCACCCTTCCCTCCTTTAGTTTTCACTCCCAACTCTCCCCCAACAGAGCTCTAGTCTCATTATCTCCCATGGAGTCCTCCCAAGGTTCCCTCAAGCCCTCAAGGTCCCAACCTTCGATTTTTAAGAGTTACGTTTATGGTAAGGGATCCTACCTCTCTCTTTCTTTCCACACACTCTCTTTTATGTCATATCTTTTATGCTCCATGTTCTTATGTTGGAGGATGTTCTTTTATATTCATCCTACTATCCTTTTCATGTTCATATGATGAGAGACCCCCTCTTTCTCTCATCAATTCGTTTTAAGAATGTTTAAGTGGCGCCGTTAGGCTGCCGAATTTTTAAGGGATTCTTTCACCCTTCTCATTTTCATGTTCTATTTTAATGTCAAGTATTTCAAGTTCATTTTTATTATGTTGGGGTATGATCTCTATATCTATAATACCGATATTTTATTTTCATATGATGAGAGACCCTATTTGATCTCATCAATTCATTTTTGTTGAAGTTTAAGCAGCGCTGTTAGGCTGCCGAATTTTTAAGGGATTCTTTCACCTTTCTCCTTTTTCAAAGTTCTACTTTCATGTCAAGTCTTTCAGGTTTATTTTTATTATGTTGTGGTATGATATCTATATCTATCATACTGATCTTTTATGTTAATATGATGAGAGAACCTATTTGATCTCGTCAATTCATTTTTGTTGAAGTTTAAGTGGCGCCGTTAGGCTGCCGAATTTTTAAGGGATTCTTTCACCTTTCTCCTTTTTCAAAGTTATACTTTCATGTCGAGTTTTTCATGTTCCTTTTATTATTATGGGTTATGATCTCTATATATATCATACTTATCTTTTATTTTCAAATTATGAGAGACCCTATTTGATCTCGTCAATTCATTTTTTTGAAGTTTAAGTGACGCCGTTAGGCTGCCGAATTTTTAAGGGATTAGTTCACCCTTCTCATTTTCAAGTTCTATTTACTGGTCAAGTCTTTCAAGTTTCTTTTTATTATGTTGGGGTATGATATCTATATCTATCATACTGATCATTTATGTTCATATTATGAGAGACCCTATTTGATCTCGTCAATCCATTTTTGGAAGTTTTAAGTGACGCCGTTAGGCTGCTGAATTCTCATAAGAGAAATCTTATTTTTTGTCTTCCTTTCAAGTTCTTCGTTTCATATGGTATATCATTAAAATTTCATTAACATGTTCTTAAATCCTTTATATTATGTTACTCTACTGTTTTATGTATCATTTATTAGTGGGTGAGCCATGTCCCCTCTCTTTTCAATCTTTTCTAAAACCATGTATCATAGCCGTTATGCTGCAGAATTTTCATCTCAAAATGTCTTTCTTTTTTTTTCAAATTATTTTATTTTATTAAGTGAATATTCAAAGATCTTTCTTATATAGGGTTATTCACATATATATCAAAATTTTCTATTTTAATTCTGGGATTTACATACATGAGACCCACTTTCCTTTTTCCTTGGGTTTAAAGTGACATAAGGATCACGTCTTTAAAGCAGTTTTTTTAAAATGTGATGACTATGAAATGAAACCCATTTATTTTATTCTATATGGGTTGTTTATGAAATGTTTTATGATGATATATGTGGCTCACATGATAATAAAGACAAATTTAAGGGTTCGCCCTGATAGCGCTCCAATGCATTGGGTAAAGACTTAATCTCTAGAGATGACCATTTTTAACAACGCCTTGGTGAATAACCTTGGTAATTTTTAATGACACCTTGGGGATGGACCTTGGTGAAACAAAAATGATTGTCAATATTAAATGTTGTAGCCACATCTTCATGTTATGAAATACGATATTTTTATTATGAAATGCCTCATGATTTATTTCTCATGCCTTAAAGTTCTTTTTCATGACATTGTTGATGTATCTCAAGTTCACATGTTAAATGTTTCCCCTTGTTTCCCTTAATGGGCCTTCTGCTCACCCTTTATTTTGATGTATGTCCCCAGGTTATGAGATGCAGTAATGAACCTAGGATGAACATAAGGATAAGACTTTAAAGTGTTTAAGAAGAATGTTTTATGTTTTCATGTTTTAAGTTCCTAGTTTCTAAGACACTAAACCTTAAAGATCCTCGGTTTTGTAAAATGTAATGAAAGTTTATGTGATAAAAAGACGGGATGCTGTAGCTGAGCTTCGTGAGCTACGGGTACAGATGGAGGACTTGTAGGTCAAGGGATTCATCTGACCCAGTTTTTCACCTTGGGATTCTCTAATTTTATTCGCCAAGAAGGCGGATGGGAGCTTACGACTATGTGTTGACTACCGTCACCTGAATCAGGTGACTGTAAAGAACAAGTATCCACTCCCTAGGATAGAAGACCTCTTTGATCATTTCAAGGGAGCACAATGGTTCTCGAAGGTAGACCTTAGGTCATGCTATCATCTCTCAGAGTTCGAGACGAGGATGTGCAGAAGACGGCCTTCAGGTGTCGGTTTGGCCACTATGAGTTCTTGGTTATGACTTTCGGTGTAACCAATGCTCCAGAAGTGTTCATGAGTCTCATGAATAGGATCTTACAACCTTACCTCGATCGATTTGTCGTAGTCTTCATTGACGATATACTGATTTACTCGACTACTGAGTAGGAGCACGCCTACCAGTTACGGGTTGTACTGGACACACTCCGAGAGCACCAACTTTATGGTAAACTCTCGATGTGTTAGTTCTATATTCGAGAGGTCCACTTCTTGGGGCACGTCATCTCTGAGGCGGGAGTTGCAGTGGATATTACGAAGATCGAGGCTATACTTTCTTGGGAGCCACCCAGGAGTGTGATGGAGGTGTAGAGTTTCCTAGGTCAGGCTGGGAACTATCAGAGATTTGTGTCAGACTTCTCCAGAGTTGCAGCACCACTTTCAACTTTGACGAAAAAGGGGAAAACCTTTATGTGGTCAAATAGATGTTAGCAAAGCTTCCAGGAGCTAAGACAAGGATTGACCAATGCACCCATCTGGAGGCTATCGGAGTAGGGCATAGGGTATGTAGTTTACTGCGATGCATCATGGACCAGACTCGGGTGTTTCCTGATGTAGGAGCAGGAAATGATTACTTATGGTTCACGACAGTTGAGGCAACATGAGTAGAACTACACTACCCATGACCTGGAGTTAGCAATAGTGGTCTTCACCATGAAGATGTGGTGGCACTATCTGATGGGCGAGCGCTTTATAGTCTACTCTGACCACCAGAGTCTCAGGTACATCTTCTCACAGAGGGACGGAACCTGAGACAACGAAGATGGCTTGAGTTCCTCCAGGACTATGACATTGAGATAGTCTATACTCCTGGGAAGGGGAACATAATAGCTTATTCTCTCATAATGAGATCAGGTATTCAGCTACTTGGAGAGGTGACATAGCAACTAACCGCATTACAGATATCTTTCGTGGATATAGATGGAGCAGCCTTTCTATAGTCACTCACAATCACTCCTCCACTACTTCTGTAGGTCAGAGAGGATCAACATAGGGACGTTGACTGTGAGACGCGACGTGCTCATATTTCCACAGGGCAGGCACCTGATAGATTTTCTGAAGGAGCAGAGCATGTCATCCTCTTCAGGGGACGTACCATGGTACTAGTTGCACTGTAGGAGGAGGTGCTGAGGGATTTTCACACTTCCCCTTTGGTGGTATATATAGGGGTGGGGAAGATATACCAGGATCTCAGAGGATAGAACTGGTGGCCGGGTATGAAGAAGGCTATGGCAGAGTTCATTTCACGATGCCTCACCTGCCAGTAGGTGAAGGAAGAGCACCAGGTACCAGCAGGCTTGGTGCAGCCCTTAGAGGTCTCGGAGTGGAAGTGGGATGGGATATCCATGGATTTTGTGATGGGGATCCCACATACTTCAAGAGGACATGACGCCATCTGGGTGATTTTAGACTGACTCACCAAGTCGGCCCACTTCCTACCTATCAGAGAGCAGGGCTCAGTGGAGAGCTTGGGACACCTCTACGTTCAGGAGATCGTACGACATCATGGTGTTCCATCGTCTATTGTCTCTGATTGAGATGGTCTCTTTACTTCCTGGATTTTGAAGGGGTTTTAGGAGGATTTGGGACGCAGCTACGCCTGAGCACCGCCTTTCATCCTCAAACGGATGACCAGACGGAGAAGAACATTCAGAATCTCAAGGACATGCTCTGTGAATGAATCCTCGACCATGGTCATAGCTGGGAGGATCATATACCCATGGTGGAGTTTGCATACAACAACATCTACCACTCCACCATCGGGATGGCACTATACGAGGCCTTGTACGGCTGACCATGCAGATCACCTTTGTGCTGGACTGACCCTAGGGAGTCAACACTCGTAGGACCAGAGATGGTTTAGGCTACGACAGAGAAGGTGCAGATCATCCAGGAGCGGATGGGGACTACACAAAGCGGACATAAGTTCTATGCTGATAGGAGGTGGAGACCACTGGAGTTTTAGGATGGAGACCACGTTTTCTTACGGGTCTCACCTCGACGTGGATTACGGAGATTTGACTGGGGTAGCAACTTATCTCCGCGCTTCATCGGACCATTCTAGGTTCTTAGAAGGGTAGGCGAGGTGGATTATCGCCTGGCCCTTCCTCCTCAGTTGCACCAGATGCACGACATCTTCCACGTATCTCAGTTGAGGAGATACGTGCATGACCCGACACATATCATTGATCATGGGGAGCTGGACATCGATGACGGGGCGACTTTTTCGGAGGTCCCGGTGGAGATCGAGGATCGACAGAAGCGAGTCCTACGTGGATGGTCTATTCCTCTGGTGCACATTCTTTGGCAGCACGAGAACCTCCAGGAGAGAACATGGGAACGGGAGGCTCAGATGCATGCACAATACCCTCATTTTTCCCTAGTTTGTGATGTAGCTTTACGGGGACGTAAATCTATGAGGTGGGAGTAAGGTAAAGACCTTTAAATTTCAAGGAAATTTTTTTCTTAAATAGTTTGGCATTTTACGAGTCTGTGTCTTCTGACGGCACCTGATTCCGAGGCCCGATGTGCCCAAAATCAATTTCTGAAGTTCAGCTCAGGTACGTTCAGTAAACGAACGAGCTGTTTTTTCTATCTTTTGAACCGGTGCTCAGAATTAAAATCCGAGGGCACCGATGAATTTGCAACGCTGGTAATTTCTTAAGGGGACCTTTATTGTAGTTGTGTTTGTTTGGGAGAAGAATTTAAAATTTTTGGATTAAATAAGAATTGAATAAAAATTGTGGAAAAATTTTTATTTCATATCTAAGGAGGTTAAATCCTACATGGGGGAGTTGGGGTGGGACCCACAAGCCCCTAACTACCCATGTGAGGATATTTGTGAGGTGGGGCCCACATGAGCCCCAACCCTTCTCATTCTCTAAAAACCCCTTAATCCTCCCATTAAACTCTTTTGTTTAATGTTGGAAACCCCCCTCTTAAACTTGTTAACTCCCTTTAATTGAGTAACTCTTCCTCTCCCCTCTCCCCCTCTTTAATTCATGCCAACACAAACCATAATTAATTTATTGAAACTCTTTCATTAATTAATTGAGTGTTTGAATTTTTATTTTGAATGCATGGCATGATTAAATAAAATAAGGAGAATACATATTTTATTTTGGGTTGGAAATTGTTGTGTGAGGGAAATTGGGGGAGAACTCTAGAGTTTTTGAAGAATTCATCCTCAAGAAAGGGTAGTTCTTCTCCAACGAAGAACATCAACCCTTCATCGTAGAATAACTCGGTGACCACGGTTCTCATCCTCTTCTTCCTCTGCGATAAGATAGGAGACACCAACGTGGGGAATTATCCAACGAAGACGCACCTTTTTTTTTCTCCTTCATGACAAGAGAGGGAACGTCGTTCTTCCTCGGGTGCACACTGACGACGACAGAAACAATGCCGTCATCCTCAGTGCTTGACAACCACGAATGACATCTATTATCGAGGTAGGGGTGTTTTTTTTTGGATAAATGATTGAATCTTATTTCCTTCTTGTTTTTTTATCTTTAACCAACTACTTCCGAACTAATGCGGAGAGACTAGGACAAACTAACATGGTCCGAATCCTCCACCAATTTGTGATTGTTGGTGGTTCTTCGTGTTCTTCAGGGGTGACGAACAACAGATCATTACGAGTTCGTTAAGCGACACAACGATCCCAAAATTGAAGACTCAACACCACAACAACTTAGCGGAGGTGAGACGACGATAGCGGGCGACGGTTCGTACTGGAACAGGATGGACCGTTCCTCAACCGTTCTTCGAGCGAGAATTCAAAACGTGTTTTTGGAGCCGATCGGAAGCCCGAAAACACCAGAAACGAATTCAGAACAATGGGGCGACCTAGAGTCTGAAGTTTCATGATTAAAAAATGAGCAGAATGATGAACCGACATCAAAGGAGGTGCACTGGCTAGAGGCGTCGTTTCTGGGAAATTCCAGATTACACGGCGTGTACTCCTAGAGAACACACTGTGTAGTGCGGACATTCTGCAGATAGGGTTTCAGACGTCAGACAGTTAACACATGGCGTGTGAACTCTATCACACGGTGTGTACTTGCCACACTACAAGGAGGTGGCAGCTACATGAGACTCAACATGTATTTTGGGAAATACACAGACACAGACATAAGTACACAGCCAAGAGGCATGATGTGTCTCTATATGTAGAATGGTAGTAATAGCTTCGTGAGACTCGGCGTGTATTTTTTGAATACACAGACACGGTGTGGAGTACACAGACATGTACTCTCTCACATGGCCAGACATGGCCAGTGGTACGACTAACCCACGTACCAATTACACGGGTTAGAGAACACGGGTTGAGGCCGTGTACGTCCACATGGCCAGCGTACATAGAGCTGGCCCCAGATGTTTGGACACGACGTGTAACTATACCACACACCGTGTACTTACTTTTTTTTACACGAACAACCCTTTGACACGGGCTGTGGTACACGGGAAGTACCAGATGTCTGAAGACACGGCGTGTAACCATACCACATGTCGTGTACTTACCTTTTTACACGAACAACCCTTTGACACGGGCCGTGGTACACGGGCAGTACCCGAGGTCTGAAGACATGGCGTGTAACCATACCAACACGCCGTGTAATTTTTGGAAAATGGCTTGGTTATCTTATACTCAGTGTCTTGGACACGTTATGTTTGGTTTATCCCCCTATGATGTGGAGTACCTTTAGGATACATCAACTCTAGACTTCATGACAATTAATGTATCGACCTCCATTTACTCGTGGAGTTGACCCTCCCGGAATCGAGTACGCTGTGTGCGGGAACCCTAAAGCTGGCTGTGACTACGATGACTAATGTGACGAGATCCTCCGTGGGTTCTATGATGAAGATGACTGTACTTGGATCCTACGTGGGTTCGACAGTGAGGAAAATTGTACTTGGATCCTCCGTGGGTTCGACAACGATGATGGCTATACTTGGATCCTACGTGGGTTCGACATCAATGGTTACTGTACTTGGATCCTACGTGGGTTCGGCAATAACGACTTCTGTACTTGGATCCTATGTGGGTTCGGCAGAAGAGATGATTTAGAGGATACATCTAATTATCTCCACCCCTCTTTGTGAGTAGTATACCTGTGTGAGCTGAGTCTTGACTTACAATCAATACCAACGGTATGATTGACTTCTTTCCTATGTGGACTAGGTTGTGCTTGGGCTCGAGAGTTGGAGCCGAACTGGAATTGATGACTTTGGTATATGTATGGGCATATACATAAGTAGATTCGGTTTATACTTTGTGATTGTATCTTTTCTTTGTGGTTTATCCTTCGTGGATTCTGGGAGACCTTCAGGGGTCTCAGGGTCCCTACTAAGTATCGTATACTCACCCCTACATGGGATATGCTCGCACTACATTGTGTTGGATGTAGACGATAGACATCACTGATCGAGGAGGAGGCTTGTGGAGATGGACGGTACCTAGAGGTGGTCCACTAGATGAGATGTACACAGAGCGGATGACCGGACCCGGGGAGCTAAGGAGATCGTCTGTACCCACCCTTCAGGTGGGATATCCGAAGGTTGACTCAGTGGTTGCCTCTTTACTTTGTTGCTGTTGTACTTCCTTTCTCAGTTGTACTGTACTTTCAGTTGGGTTTGTATACTGGCCCATTTACTTTTCAGTACTTACTTTTGTACTCAGTTTTACCTAGTGATTTCTTCATTTGCGTACTCTGTTGTGTATGTTTACTTATATAAATGAAATTCCTTCCCTTTTTATTGAGATTTACACCTTTGATTCTAGTCTCTATCCCCTATACTATTGAAGGTGGGCTTGGGGTAGTCATAGCACGGGCTCCAAGGACGGGTCGTGACATGGAAGTTCTAAAAACTAGAAATTTAGAAGATATTTATAGTAATAATGGTGAAATAAATATAACATGTTCGTTTCATGGATAGAGGTTGAGTTTCAAAAGCAATAATTGATATAGGTGATGCAGTGGAAGAGATAAAAAGGACTTTATTTTATAGAATTTTTCATTGTTCATTAGGTGATCCAGTTGAGTTAGAAATTGCCTTTTACCATGTCGTTTAATTCCTATGAGGATTAGATCCAAGAGCCATTCATTTCATGAAGACCGGTAGGTGGTGAAACTAGTATTAACAGACTATAACTACTTTATATTTGTTGTATATGGGATCATTTTTACTATTTAATGAAGACTAGTTGAGTGATCAATTAAGATTAATCTTTTATAGTCTTGTTCTATATATTTAATCTTATTTGGTAATATATTATTCTATTTTATTGTAAAATTTATTATTTATCATGTATTAGGTTTATTTAAAAAATGTAATTAATTATTTACATAATTTTATTAAAATTCATTTATTTCTTACATCAATTTTTATTTTCTAAAATGAGTGTCTCTTGAAAATGTAATGAATGGTGTGGGGTTAGGGTTCATGGATTCCTAATTTTGGAGATATCTTCCACTGGTTCCAATATCTTATAGAGCATCTAGTGTTCTTTTTATACACTTGTGGACTAAATTTTGTTTTTTTGGAACATAATTCCTCCAATAGAACAAGTGATATCAGAGCCTGCTTCGGAGTTCTGAAGGGAAGGTTAGGAAGTAACATTAAGAAATCATGAGGTACTTTTCCTTTATCCTCTTTAAATTCAATATGATTTTTCTATATTTAGATGATGTCTTTGGATGATGTAAATTTGAGGATGGAAAATTTTGGTGGTTCAAACTTTGGATTTTGTAAGATCTATATAGATGACTATCTTTCCCAGAATATAGCCTTCAACAATCATGATATTGGAAAAACTACAGAATTGACGACTAAGCTTGAGAACATATATGAGAATCCATTCATGATGAAAAAAGTGTTCATGTTTTGTTTATTTTTCAGCATGATTATGTTATAACTAATGTTAGAACCTATCATTTAAATGAATTTAATGTTATCTATTTTGAATTAGATTCATTTTTAGTGAAATTTACTAAAGGTGTGTGGGAATTGATTCTTCTATCATCACCTCTGGAATCATGGGAAGTAATTATGACCATTTTGAATAATATCAATGAAAATCGAGACTTTTTATTTGAGGAAAACCTTTATCTAATATTGAATGAATATATTTTAAATAAATAAGGCTCATAACCTTCTACAAGAGAATTTATTTTCTCCAAATATAAATAAAACTCCACCTGAAGAAGTCAGAAAAAAGAGAAGAAAAGAGAAGAGGCAAGGGCCATGGAAAGTCATCCATTCCTGGTGAAAGTTGGAATCATAGAAATAAGGATAACATAGGGAATTATTACAGAGATAGGCATGTAAAATCTAAAAAGTATGCTTCCAAATCATCCACAAATTTTGAAGTTGAAGGAAAGGGTGTAATTTCGTTTCTAAGTGTCATGAGTTTATTTGTATCAAGGATCCTTGATGCTAATTCTTTATTTAATTCAACTTATGAATGTGGATTATTTTGAAATTATATATATTAAATCCTTGGAAAGGTTCACCTTGATGACATAGAGGTTCTTGATGTTTTGGAAAAGGATATGTGAGTGTTCGAATAAATAACATATTTTGGTAGCATTTGCAAGGAATCTGGCATATCCTAGGTCAATTGGAGAACCTAATTTCCATTAGTCAGTTTGATGATGCATGGTTTTGTACTGTGTTGATGAGAAGTGTCTGTAATATCACATAAATTACATGATTTGTTCCCATGTCCTGAAAGAAATAATATTTTAATGGGTTAGGGTTCTGAGGAGTGTCAAGAATTCCAAAGAGATAACTTTCAAAATAGATAATTCTTGGCATGATCATCTTTTTCAAATTGGTGAGAAATGTCTATGAACCTTAGTTTCTAAAGTATTTCTATGATTTATTGTGTGAAGTATGTAAAAGGAGAGGTTTTAATCTAAGGTAATTAATATAAGGAATTTTTCAATTTATATGGTAGGACACCTAAACCTCAGAAGATCGAGTCAGCTCATACATGTAAAAACCCATGCCTTTTTTCAGTTGTGAATTTTTGGGTGAATTTTAATTTTTGGTTTCTGGAGTGGGGTTTTGTTGAGAGACCAGGGTTCTATTATGGGTGTTATAAAATCTAAATAATATTTTATTACAAAGTGATATGTTACCTAGGATGTGCTTGAGGGCTCGAGTGATCATCAGAGTGGGGCCGTGTCAACCTACAACTAGTTGGGATATAAGTGTGACACAATGGGGAGAACCATGGTGTAAGGATTCCCAAGGTGGAAGTTAATATTAAAATAATTCCTATGTTGTGTGTGGTTCTTGAGGGTAAATCCTATCAGAAATGGCTATGGTGAAACATCATGGTTGAGAATTTTGGTTACCATGGAATCTAGGGGAAACACCAATGAGAAACAAAAAAGGAATATAGGACCTTAGGTGTTTCAATGGCCTTTTTGTCCTAGGGTGGAAAAAATAGAAAAGGTACATACATCAAACTATAGAGATAAATGTGGTTTTATGGTTATCTCTATCCAACATGATGAACAAGGAGGATCTTAGATGTGGTGTCTATAGTTTTAGGTCTCTCAGGTGCTATTCAGGCATGCAACACAACATAGTGCATGCCATGGTGTAAGGTGTTTTGGTTACTCACGTGTAAAGATATGAGAATTTTTAAATTTTGTTCTCCTTCAATTATTATGGGCTTAGAAACCTTTTGTTTTCCTTCCTCACACAAAACCGACCCAGGGGAATCTCTCCCTCCTTCTGCTTCAATCCACTATCATTTTGGGTGGAATATTGTGTGTTTTTAATGGAGAATCTGGCTGAGTTTCCTCTTTTTAATATTTTATTCTTCTTTCCCATTATTAGAAACTATTTTAAAATTTCATTATATAGGGTTCTTAAGATGATTCCACTAGTGCATTATAGAATCTTCCCAATATGATGGGGCATTGTTGTGTCTTGGAAATATGGTGTCTCGAGTGGATGATCACACACCTTCACATGCCATTTCAACAATGGTATGTCACCTATTGAGTTTTTCTATGGTTTTCATTGGAACTAAATTAAATTGACCATTTAAAGAGTGTTTCATTTCAGGTATTTTGGTGGAAATGATATCGTGTGAATGTCTTGAGATATTTATGATTAAATGGTCTTTATTTTAGTGTAATGAGGTCATTGGGTGAGATTTTAGGCATAATTTATAATTTAATTAATTCATAAATCAATTAAAAATTATAAAATGGGTTTAAATAATCAATTATAAATTATTATAATTAATTATTGGATGATGTGACTTGATTTATGGCATCCTGATGATGGATGATGTCCATATAGAGTTGTGATGATCTTAGATGAGAGTCATTTGGATGTTTAAAAGGGAATAAATCCATGAATGAGGTTGGTGGACTTGAATTTATTGAATATATTATTTTAGTAGTTATTTTAATTTTTTGTTCCATTACTATTATATCTTCTTGTATACTATATGACTTGTTTTAACTCACCACAAATTAGTATAGACTCTTATGAACTTAATAGTGAACATGGACCACATAAATTTCTAAATTGTTCGATGGTGGTTCCTTGGTAAAATAAGTATTTATGGACCTTTTTATATGTTTTATAGAGGCTTTCATTTGATTTTTGAATGTAAAATTAATTTCCTTTTAAAGTTTTTATTTTTAAAAGTGGTCTATTGAAATGGAATTTGAAGGAAAATGAGTGATTTTAAGAATGTATTTTCAATTGGAATTTACAAATGGAAATGAATTTTCAAGAGAATGTTTTATGGGATTTTCCCAAGGTAATAAATTGAGTAAAAAAACATGTGATGCATTTTTATATTATTAAAAAATATAATTTATGTTGGTTTCTCAGGGAAATGGTAGAGGGTCTTGGATTTACTTGTTTTGTTATGTTTGACCTTATGAGGTCAATACCCAATTTTTCTAGATCTTGTATTATTTTAATTCTTTATGGTTATGATTTCTTAGTGTGGGATTTTTTCATGTTGAACTGTGTTGTGAGTGTATACCTATGAAAAATTTTCTAATGATATCAAATTTGAAGGTTGTTCTAGATAGATATAACAAACCCCTTAGAGGGTAGAGAAAATTTTGAAGGACCTTGGTGAGTGATGAGGGATTTTATGACCAAAATTATGGATTGAAACTGAGATATTTAGATGCGATTAATGAATGCACATAGGGTATCTACGCAGTGATATAACCTCAGGGACCCCAGTGGGTGCCCTAGTGTTAGGTTGACCCTAGAGAGGGTGCATGTGAGATAATGTTATAGGTGATTTTGAGTGCCAAATTAGGATTTGAATCAAATGTTTGAGCCTATATGGATATAGTTATAAAGTTCGATTATGTGTTTGAGAGGACAAACACTACTATGTGAGATAGGTTCAGGTAGATGGCTGACTTGGTTGAGTTGATTTATACAAGATGATTTAGGTGAGATGAATTTCCCATTGATATGTATTGAATAAATGGGATGCCTTAGACATGTTCTTTATATCGGGTCTTCATTACAGATACAAGTTTGGAATACCTTAGACCCCCCCTTGGATTCAGATTGACTACCATTTTGGAATTTCTTAGAAAATATCCTTGGATTCAGTTTTGATACTAGTTTTTATTTCCTTGGATTAGTTCTTGAGAATTGAGATAGGGGATGTGACCCTTCTAGGTAGCCTATGATATTATTTTGGATTATCTTGGACATGTTCCTTAGAATCAATTCAAAGGATACAACTCTCCAAGGTTTCTTCTGGGCATGGTTTAGGTTTCCTAGGTCATGTTTTTGAGAACCAACTATTGAGCATGTGACTTCTATATTGACCATATTCTAGGAATTAGTTGGCATGGTTCAATGTTTGGACCATAAATAATTCAACTCTAAAAAAATTTGGCATGATATTGACTATTTGATTTAAGGAAGGGATTTTTCCCTATAGTTGATGTGACATCTTTGAAGAAATTTTAGACTTTTCAAACTAGGTATGGTATGAGTTTGAGTTGTTTTGGATGCCACATGAAGACTTTAAATTAATGTTTAATGTGCATTTCATGTTATGTTTCCATGTGGGTTTGTTTAAAATAAAATACTATAACTTTATATGTTCATTTCATTCACATCAACTCGATCAAAACAACCCTCAATATTATTGAGGCATCTTGGATTTCTATTGGGAGATTAGACTCACCCTTACCCACATACAAGACATGAGTTTCAATGTATATGGGTAGAATTTCCAATTTTCTATCAGGATACAAGTATTTCTTGGATATGTACATGTGGTTTAGTTAGTAGGTCTTGGAGGGTGTGGATATTCTAGGATTATATGTGTGTTGGTCCTTAGGCTAGGTTTTTAATATTTATTTATTTTTTATCATGTTTAGTGTCCAATTTTCCTTTATTAACATATGATTCCATATTTAGATTCCAATACTACACTATTTATTTTGTTGCATAATATATATTTTATACATTTTTTTTAGATTGAGGGGGCCTATTTGGATCCATATTTTATGTCTATAGGGTTGGGGGTACTCCAGTATATGGATGGGTTGTTCTAGATTTAGGTATATTTGGGCATAAAAATTGGGAATTAAACTAGAGGTAATAGTCTCCCCATGACTATCTTAGACCCTTTACTCTAGTCGGCAGCCTCTAGCATACATGAAGGTGCACCCGACGTCAAGTAGTGACCCTTTCTTGGGTATTGTTTAGGCAGTCCATGATAGAGCATTAAAAATTGGTATCATTGCATCTTATAGTATATATAGTGTTGATTAGTGATGATGTTTTATTTTCAAGACTCAAGAGTTAGATTGAGTTCATTCCTAGCCAAAATGACCCGAGTTGAAACCCATGTTTCTAAGGGATGTCTAATTTTGTTTCTAGTCACTCTAGGATGTGTAAGGTGCCAGTTTTGAGTAATAATCCAAATATAGGATGGATGATACTTAGGATGAGTCGTATGGATCATCTAGGACCCAATGCGTTAGACATACATCATGACAATATCAATCTAGGGGCATGATATATGAACCTTTGGGTAGTGTTGTTTGACATGAAACCTCATCAGAATCTATTATTAATTAGAATAATAATATTATCACTTTTTTCATGAATATATTATAATGTATAATTATATTAAATTGGATTCAATTGGTTTGGTTTTTTTTATTATGATGTTCTTTTTTATATGCCATATGAAAAAGATTTTGGTATTTTTTGAGGTTTGAGAAAAACATGGTTCTAAAAGGAAAACTCATACAGTGGAATGAGGTGTATGTAAAGTGGTTTTGAAAGTTGTTTTTATTTGAAATGGATCATGGTTCTAGTTATTTATAAATGACTTTAATTTTTGGATTTTGATGATTTTAAGAAAAATAGTTTTGAAACTAGATTTATAAATGGTTTGAAATTAAATGTAAAAATGGATTTTGAAAAGGGATCCATATTTTGGAAATGAGCCAACAATGGAGGTCACTTTGGTGATTTTGGTTTTGATGAAAAACTGTTGGATGTGAAGAGATGATTTAAAAACATAGGTATGTTTTGGTATCTTAAAAGTGATTTGACCAAGTTTTTTAAAGGAAATAAACCAACACTTTTTAAACCATGGATTCTTAGATTTTTCATTTTGGTCGGGATTGAACTTGATTCTTGAAATTTGTTCTTTTATTATATGACATGTTTTTTGGGAAATATCATGTGATGTTGGTATGTGTGATGTGATTACATTTTTTGTGGCTTTGGGAATATCAATTAACACTTGAGTAGGATAGGTTTTCTTGGTTTTCAGTAGTTTACTGAGAGTGACCCAGGTGGTTGATCCATGTGTTTGGAGGGAATTTCATGTTTTTATTGACAGATATGTGTGTATTAGGCTATGGGTATTTATGTTATATATTGGTATTGAGTTTTAATTTTTTTTTGAGTGGGTATATGGTTTGGACCATTTGATTTTGAATTTCATTAGGAGATTCCTATAGTGGGGAGAGTCAAGTCAGTTGTGGCTATATGAACCTTGTGTCAAAATGGTCAAGAGTGTGGAGAAATTGTTAAATGGAAGGGTTTAATGATAGTGGGATTCAAGTGTGATAATGGACTTTGTTTGGTATTTTTTTAGTTTTGTAAGTATTCTATGTGTTGGGAACAAAGGAAAAATGGTGGAAAGGTAACCTGAGAGTGAGTCAGATTAAAAATGTGTCAATGATTATAGGTAGAGCATGATTATTAAATGGTTCAATTGAGGAAAAACTGAGAAAATAAACTAGAAGTCAGATTAATAACTTAGTGAGGATCTTAGGATGGCTTAGTGATACCTTCATATATTAAGTCATCATGTTCAGGTGATACGATAAAGTGGTAAGGTGTCAATAGGTGGGGATAATATTTTTGGGGGAAAGTCTCCTAGGGAAGGATCAACTAGTTTTGTTATAAAAAGTTGGACACAGAGGTAGAAACCAAATCAGGATTTTTATCTGAGATGTGGTTATGGTGGTTTGAGTAACATGCCAAAATTTTTAGAGGAAAGGAAATGAATATAGGAGTAGTGGTTGGAGTTGTATAGGAGAAGCGTGTTTAGTATTCTAGGAAATAACACAATTCTTTAAGAATGAATTTACAATAAGGATTGGTTTTTTTTGGTTAAGTATTGATTGGAATTCTCATGGATGAAAATTTATCTAGTGGGGAGGTTGTAAATCCATATTCCTTTTTTTAGGTTGTGAATTTATAGGGAAATTTTATTTTTTGGTTTTCTAAGTGTGGTTCGGTTAATAATTAGGGTTCATATTGATGTTTTTTTGAACATCTCAAGGACATTTTTTTGAATTTTGGAACAATTTATATGAGGTTCTCAAGAGATAATGTGATTCCCAGAGCGATACTAGGTAGACCTGTAGCCATTTGGAATATAGGTGTGCCACTATGAGGAGCATCATGATGTTAGTCTGCCCATGGTGGAGGTTAAAACAATGAGTGTAGAGGACATGGTGCTTGGGTTGGGAGTGGAACCTTAGGGTAATGCTGATGAGAAATAGATTGGTTGAAATGAACCATTTAGGAATTTTAATTACTATGACATTGAGGGGTCCCACTTTTGGGAAACATCCAATGGATGCTATACCTTTGGCATTTCACTGGCCATTTTGGCCGGAGGTGGAAAAAATTACCAATGGACCTACACCAAAATTTAGTAATCAGTATGGTTAGAGGGGGAGATCATTTTCCACTAGGGTGATCAGGTAGGATTCTGGACATGGTTTTGGGCATGTCAGGCCCCATGTTGGCTACTTGGGTATACACCACGGTATAGTTCATGTCATGGCATTAGCTATTTTTTCTTCCCAAGTGTAAATATGTTAGGATTTTACACTTTTCTATAATTTAATTATTAGGGTGTCATGCCCCATTTATTTTCCTCCCTCATGTATGAACAACTTATATGAGTCCCTCCCTCCTTCCCCTCCAATCATCCATCATTTTGGGTGGAATGTGGTGTGTTTTTCATTGTGAATTATAGAAAGTTTCCTCCTATGTATCCATTTTTTTATTTCACTTGATTATCCTATGATTTTATTTGTCACTATATATGGTTATCAAGGAAATTACACTAAATCATAGTGTAATCATCCTGATATGTTGGGGATTTGGTATGGATTTTCAATAGAGTGTCTTGGGAGGATGATTTTGTGTCTTTGTGTGCTGTTTCGATGAATGAAAATCACCTGATAAGTTTTTATAAGATATTTTGTATCCCAACTATGTTAAATAACCTTATGGGGGTGGGGCTGAATCAGGGCATGGAAAATTAAAACAATAGTCTCTTTGGATTTGGTTTCATTGTTAAACAAAACACTCTTCTCTCTCCTTATCATATCATAGAATTAATGAGAATTAAAACATGCATAGGACACATCAATTTTACTCAGTTCACCCACTCTAGGATACATACTTGTTGAATAAAAAGTAAATGTCAATATGTATTAAATCCACTAAATAAAATTTCTATTAAAACTTTTGGAGAAAAATCAAACTCCATCTTGATTTAAAACCAATACCAATGTGAAAGATCACTGTTCTCTAAACTTAAGTGTGCTCACTATTTATTTAGAAGAATCTTACATTGATCTAAAACAAAGTATAATAGTTTTACACATGAGTGTTCCATGAATCTCCCTTTTAAACCTATATATTAAATACAATTCACCATGTGGAATTTACCTTTTGAGGAGACCTTCCTCGAACTATTTTTTTCCTTTGTGAACCACATAAAACACTTTGTGAAAATACTTTCACCATAAAGCATGTATGCTTCATGATACCCTTTTTTTCACACTATAGTTACCCACAAACACCTTCCATGAATTGATCTTTCTTTATGGATGTACTCATTTGTGAGATGAGACTTTATCAACTACCTCCTTCGTGAACTACCTCCTTTTAATAAAACCACCTTCACAAATGGATTTTAGACTTATCTGAATTATTCCATCAATAATATTCTCTAATAAAATAAAATATTATGAATGATGTGTTTAGTGGTACGTTATAGACTATTTTTTGAAGAACTCAATAATAATAGACACCCAAAACTCATTTTTGGATTGACCATCACTGTGTACTGCACTCACTATGCAGTTTTCATAGCACATTATTCCTATATGGAGTCTACCTTTATATGAAAAAAACACATTGTGGTGATCTTTAAATAACCATATTTATCTAAAAATGATGATCCATTTGTGGTTTTCATATAAAAATATCATTTGTAGAAATATTTCTATGTGGTGCCCTTTAAATCACCATCTTTATCTACAAATGATGAGCTCCCACGATCTGATCTTACTGTGTTTGTATAATTCTTTACTCAATTTGTGATGAAATCTTCAAGACCACCTTTGACAATAAATGACATTCCTACTTTGTGGTTCACATTTATTACAATTTTCTATGCATAAATATTTCCTTTTTTGATTTTTCTTTGCAGTTTCACAAACTCCATATGCGGTTCCCATAACAAAATTCCTACACAGTCCATTTTATTGCCAACCCCTTTCGGCACTATATAGTCCACCCATTTTCTATGCTAGAAAATTACCTTTTCCAAAAAACAAATCCTGATGTTGAGACCAAAAAACATGAAAAAATTGGGAAACTATGCCACCTTTAAAATACATGCTTCGATGATACCCATACTAGAATGTTGTTAGTCGATGTTGTTAACCAACACAAAATACCCAAAAATACTACACTATTACCTTGATAGATTTCCCCAACAATATCCCCCTTTTTATTTGTTTACAACTTTCATACTTTGATAACACATTAAATCTTCTTCCATATCCTATAAAAATTCACTTCTTATGATTCCATATGGTGATCAAAGATTTAATCAACACATACTATAAAACCACATGAGACTTTCTCAGCATGAAAAAAAGGTATCAGGTAAAATTCACAAATGAAACAATTCATTATCACACTATTCATCTACTTCCATCACAATCCCTATATATCATGATTTATAACCTTTGGATGATCATATTTAGAATCATTAGATTTAAAAATCTCCCTACCATCATCACCCCTATCTTGATCAATATATTTTCTTCGACTTTATCAATGAACCAAAAGGTCACTTATTTGTGGATATAACATTTAAAAGGACACATATAAACACATAAGGGAAAAGAAATACCATACCTAGGTGAGAGGGGGTCCAAAATCCACACTTTTTCAAGTGTGGGGAGTCAACTAAAGTCCATGACCCTATCAATGCTGCTCAAATGACTCTTTGGGAGAGGCCTTTGTTATAATGTACTTAATCAGTAGTTTTGTAGGCACATACTCCATCTTCACAAGGCCTTGCTCCACCTTCTCCTTGAAAAAATGGTATTTGATTTCAATGTGATTATTCCTTGAGTGATAGACTAGATTTTTTATAAGATTTATAGAACTTGAATTATCATAATAGATTCTAATCAGAGACTTCACTTCAACTCCCATATCATCAAGCTGCCACTTCCTCCATAATAACTGCACGCAATATTGAGTGGCCAAAATATATTTATCTTATGTGACGCTCAATGAAATAAAATCTTCTTTTCTATCTTAGCTAATAAATACACAATCTACCAAGATAGAATGAACCACTTGACATTGATTTTCCATCATCTACTGAACCAACCCAATCAGTATCTATATAGAGAAATAAATCATATTTTAATTTTCCATTATATAGAAAATAAAAATTCACTGTACCATTAATATACCAAAGAATTCTTTTTTACAATAACTAGGTGTATATCCTTGGTATTACTTTTATATCATGACACTTTTCATGTGGAAAAAATATTGGGTCCTATCACTATTAAGTACAATAGACTACCAATGATCTTCTTATATTATATGACATTAACAAATTTTCCTTCATAATACCTTGATAGTTTAATTCAGTTATCCATTCGAGTCATTATCTCATTGTAATTATCCATTCCAAATCTTCCCAAAACATCCTTTGAATATTTGGACTAAGAAATAAATGTTTCATTTCCTCCTTGTGTCACCTGTAAACCATGGAAAAAGGTTATTTCACGAGTCATTGACATTTCAAATTGACTTTTCATCAATTATATGAACTGTTTTCATTATTCTTCGTCTAATCTACCAAGGATTATGTCATTAATATACACTAGCACCATAATCCTATGATTACTATCATTTCTGACATATATATTGTAATCAACACTACCACACTGAAAATTAAGCTTCTTATAAATCAAATATAGAATTGAATACCACACTCTTGATGCTTATTTCAACCCATATAGTGACTTATTTAGACAAAAAACTTTGTTTTCATCTTCATTAATGAAAATACCATCAGGATACTCGATATACACTTATTATTATAAATCACGATTCATAAATAATGACTTTACATCCATCTGAAAAAAATTGAACATTCTTTGTACTACTATGGAAAAGAATAATCTGATTGTATCTTTCCTTGCAACATATGAAAATGTTTCATCAATATCAATACACCTCTATATGGGAGTACCCTTTGTACACTAGTCATTATTTGTATCAAATCACTATGCCATCTTCATTATATTTATTTTGGAATACTCATTTGTTCTTGATGACATTCTTATATTCTGGTCTTATGAAAATATCCAATATATGATTCTTTACAATATGGTCAAGTTATTCATTCATTTGTTGAACCCAAGTCTCATCTCTTTATGCTTCTTCAAAACATAATGGTTTAACCTATGATAAGAAAGATTCTTGATGTGGAGTCTTCATCCTTCTTGTCTGAACTGGCATTAGATGATCATAAATTATGTTATGTCTATCAATTTTAGCACAACTGTCTAGTCTCTATAGAAATATAGGATTTTGATCATCCTTTTAATTATCTAAATCCTCTTTTGAACATACCTCAGGTACTAGAACTCTCTCTAATATGATCATCTCTTCATGAACATCTTCCTGAAATAGTTCATGCATTTCTTGAAGATTCTTCTCACTTTCTTTTACAAACACATCATTATATTTAATAAATTTTCCCAACCACTTATTAAAACATTTAAAATATTTTTTTCTTGAGTAGCCAAGAAATATCCCTTCTTCTCCATGGGATTAGAACTTTCTATGTTTCTTCTTATTGAGAATTAAACACTTACTTCTAAAGGTTTGAGAGTACTTCAATGCAAGATTATTTTTATATCATATCTCGTATATAGTCTTCACTTAATTTGGATATAATAAGGATCTATTTGATATATAGACTGATTTCATCACTTCTTCTTTTCAAAATTTTTCTAAAAGGTCTTCCTCAATGGGAATTTTTATGGCCATGTTGTTGGTAATCTGATTTCTTCTCTTAACTAATTCATTTTTCTAAAGAGTTATTACTAATAAAAGTTGGAGCCTTATCTGATATTTCTCAATATAATACCCTACTTGGATGTTTGTGAACTTTATTCCATTATCAATTCAACACTTCTATATTTTTGACCTAGCATCATTTTAACTTCCCTATGATAACATGTTATACAACTGAACACCTCAGACTTGTGGGTGATGATTGAAACCCATGACATTATTCTAAAATCATCAATTAAGAGAACACAATATCTACTCTCATTAATATCTCCTGGTGAAATAGGTATGCACACATCGATATTCACTAACTCAAGCACATTTCTGACCTTTTCTCTTTTTCCTTATTTGTCTTTCGAATGATCTTCCCTTATTGACAAGCATCACATGTATGGGTAAAATCATGTGATAACCTAGTTATATATCTAAAAACATCACATTTCACCAAATCTTACAAGGATGTTTAGCTAAAATAACCAATACATTTATTCCATAACCTATTTTCTTCTTCCTTTTAAAGAAATCAAATATATTTTTCTCCACTCACAAGGTAGAGATCCCCCTTCATATGCTTTACTTGAAAAAAAATACACTATATTTTTCCATGATGATACATATTTTTTAGAGAAGATTATGACATGTCCTAAGTCACATGATTGACTGAAACTTAGTTGTGACTAAGACCTTCAACAACTAAGACATCTACACATCTAATGTCTTTTCCACCAACATTAAATTCTCCTGAGAAAATAATCTTTAGGAATTCATCATTACCAAATCTTATAAAATATTCCTTATCATATCTGATTCCTATCACTAGATCCTTATTTCTTGTCATATGGGAGGTGCACCCACTCTCAATGATCCATATTGAAGCGTGATCTAATTGTTTAACATAATTCTCCGCAAACACTTCTTGTTCATATCTTTTCTTTATTATCTATGTATTTGACTGATATTATTGATTTTGATCAAAGTATGATGGACCAATTTCATCTTATAATACTGAAAATAGATTTCATGTTTTTACCTCATTTGAATATTCTTTGAGTTGTTGATTACAACCAATTTGAGTATGTTTTGGATCATTACCATATATAGTAGATGTAATATATCTACAACGTTTCCAAATCCTATACACTAGAAACAGTGACCATAGAATGATATCCTAGAATATTGAGCTCTTTTTGGATACCTATATTTCTTTTGTTCCCTTTGGTACCTCTTCTCTATGGAACTTACATTTTTTTAGTGTCACATCTTTCTACAATAATAACACATGATGTGGGGTGGATTCCTATGTGGCACTTCTACACCATTGGTTGTTCCTTGGGTTCAATAAATCTTCTTGTTCTTCTTCATACCCAAATCTATCTCCAACCTCAGATCAGGTGCTTGTGGTCTGATTTCAATCATTACTACTTTCTGTTTGTGATCGAGCCCCATACTAGCTATATTTTTATGATCTTCCATTTTATTCTCCAAACATTACTTTATCTGCTTTGTTAGAACTTTGAACTGTACTATTTCATTTTCTATCACCTTAGTTTTATGATTTTCTAGAGTCATGAGTTTCTCCTAATATTTTACCTTTTTTCATAGTCTGAAAACTTCCTCCTCAAGTTATTTGATGAGTTTAACTCAATATTTTCTATATTGATAAAACAATCGATAATACTGGTTTATTATTCAACTTTGAGCATGTAATTAATGAATTTATCTAAGTTATCAATTTATTTAGATTTTTGATTTTCTATTTCAGCCTTTATATTAGACTTCACTTATTCCTACTATTGCATATAGAGTTTGGAATCATTAACTACCCAGTTGGATTTCATTTGTTTGGCTCTCCAAACATTTGTTTCTTCAAGTGTAGATTCTACTTCAATCCGATGTTCAAATATTACTTTAAATTCTCCTTCATCATTGTTACTTTATTACCTTGTTTAGGGATTTATAAAAACATACACCATAACATTTTCTTCTTGATCCTTATAGTCCTCCATCTCTTCTGTCTCACATTCTTTTAAAATTGAATATTTTTTTGAAATCCAATTCCTCTTTTTGAAGAAATTTATCATTGTATTTCTCTTAATTTTCAAAATGGATGACGAATTATTCCCAGGATATTCATTATCATCCTCATCATTATCACAAATATTATAAGGACACTTTGCTACAATATATACAATATTTTCACATCAAAAGCATGAAAGTGGAAGTTTCCCTTTGATATTTCATCTTTATATTTGTATATTTTTAGAGAATAATGACTTGAACTCATCCACATTGTCTTTATCTTGACTATCTTAAATAGAAATCACCTTTATGGCCTTGAATGACACTTTTTGGGACTTCCCTTTTATACAACATAGTTATCATCATTTATCATCTTCTATGCGATAAGAGCACTATGCAAGTTATCCAATTCCAGTTCCTTAGGATATTTATCCTTTAGTACAGAGTATTTTGGATTGAACCGAGTTGTGATTCTTCTTAATATGTAGTTAACAATCTTTACATCTTCGATAATTTCTCCATGACCATGCTTGTATTCAACAACAACTTTCACCCGATCAAAGAATGCATCTATAAACTAATTGGGGTGCATTCTCAAGTCCTCATATTTGTTCCATGGAGCATGAAATTTTTTTTCTCATACTTTTTAATCACCTTCATATATATTTAGAACCTTTTACCACATAGCATGGAATGACTTACCTGACATCACCTTCATATTGATTGTGTTGGATAAGGCTCTTCCTAAGGAATTTATTCCTTTAGCATCATCATCTAATTATCTATGTTTTTTTATGATTAAACATAACTATACATAATAGAATAAATTCCATGAATTGATTCTATAAATACATCCATACCAAATGATAAAAATAAGTGTTACATTTGATTCTTTCATAGTTGAAAATTGTTTCCATCGAAGATCGCAATCCCTTTTTTATTAATATATTATATTTCTTGTACTGAGAGAGAACTACTAAATCTCAAAATTTTTATTTAATACCAATTATTATCCCAAATAGGTTAAATACCCCGATAGGGGGGGTGAATTAGGGTATGAAGGATTAAAACAACAATTTATTTGGATCTTGGTTTTTTGTTAAACAAAGCAATATTCTCTCTCTTTCCCATAACATAGAATAAATGATAATTAAAACATGAACATGACACAAAAATTTTAACTGGTTTACCCTAACTGGGATACTTATAAAGAGAATAAAACGTCATTATGCCTATGTACCAAATCCACTAAATCACACTATTGTTACAATATTTGGAGTTTACTCACTGTCCCTCCAGGTTTGTAACCAGTCATAATTTGAAATCTCACTACTCTCTCAACTAAAGTGTGTTCACTGATCCTTCAGAAGAATCTTACATATATATCAAACACCTAAGAATATTTTCATACATGAGTGTACCATGAATAACCCTTTTAAACTTGTATATGAAATAAACTTCACCGTGTGGATATTTCCTTACAGAGAGACCTTTCACTAATGGTTTTATTCCTAAGGGAATTTCTTAAAACACTTCGTGAAAGACCTTTCATTGTATATCACATATAATTCATGATCCCCATATTACTTTATAGAAAATAGTTCCCAACAAACAAATTCCATGAATTGATATTTCTTTGTAGATGTCCTCCTTTATGACTTGAGCCTTCATGAACTGCCTCTTTCATGGACTACCTCATTTTCAGAAAACCTCCTTCGCAAATGATTTTCATACCTAGATAAGTTATTCCAATGATAATATTATCTAATAAAATTTTCACTTATCAAATACGTGTGTATGGTACCTTTAATAGGAAAAATAATCTTCAAAACCCACAAATAATAATTACCAAAAACTTTTTTGCGGATTGGCCATCACCGCATACTATACTCTCTATATGGTTCACATAGTGAATGTTGGAACAAGAACCATTAAATGTAGGAAATAGAGTGTGGTTTGTGTTTATTGTTAATAATTACATGGATGATTAGGGACATTGTAAGGAAAGGTATCATACAGTTCAAGATGAATGTAGTATTGAAGGTGGCGTAGTTTCCTAGTGTTTGCCAAATTTTTGGGGTCCAAAATTTGGAAGTTGGATTTCAATGTGAAAAGTGGTTTTTAAAAGATTACATATGAAAATATGGAAAAGTCTAGAGTTTTGTGAATATGGGATTTGAAAAATTTGTTTCATGAAGACATAAAGTGTTCTGACATCGTGCTTCATGATTACGACGAGATTCACTATCGAAGATGGAGTTCTTCGTGATTATGAGTTTTTGGTCTCTGTAGTTGTTGAAGAAATTATTTGAGAATTTTATGGGTGCTGTGAAGGGAATTTAAGGAAGAATTCATGATGACGATGAGCTTTGGGAACAGATAAATTCCATGGTTCTCTATGAAGGGAGGAGTTTCGCGAAGACATGTTTGATGATCTGGAAAATCTGCAAAGAGGCAGTGGAGCTTCATGAATGGTCAAGCCTATAAATATGAGGCTACCCCTATTAATTTATCATCAAAAGTTTTTTAAGTAAAATCCAGTGACACTATGATCTTATGAAGAGATTCATGAATCAGGCTATCAATGTGAGATGGTGCATCACGAAGAGACTTTTAGTCTTAACTGATACCTAGGATTTTGTCAAAAGGGTACTTAATGATGAGGATGTATTCCATGTTGACTTAGTGAGTTTTGTGAAGATTGTTCCAAGAAGGCAAGGAATCTTTGCAAAGATAGTTTGTTCCTCAAAGTAAAAGGTGCTTCGTGAAGGAAGGTTGTTCTGCAAAGGCAGGGGTGCTTCATGAAGGAGTGTGTCTCGCAAAGAGGCTTCATGAAGAGTGATTTTGAACATATGTTTTTAGTGAATAGGGAATTGAAAGAGCATCAAATTTGGGCTATGGTGCAAGCATAGTCCCATGCTAAGTTAGTGAAAAATTATTTAATTCCAAATCATTGAATCTGTCTTCAAGTTGATAAACTAATTCAGACCTCTCTCAAAGTAGTGTTCTAGGGGGAGTCAATGGAAGTGTTTATAGGGAAGAAGTGAGAAATCCAAAAACCATTATAAAGGCAGTGATCCTTTAACATAGTGACTATGATCGAACCCTTGTATCCCACAACAAGTGAAGTTTAGTGGATTTTGGTATGACTGAAAAACTATTGGTGTATGATCCTTGGATGAATCCCTTAGTGGTGAACCAAGTAAAAGTGTTGTGTGGTCTCTGTGTATGTAATTTTTTGGTTTCTGTTCTCATCCGTCTTATAGGTTTAATGAGTTCCAACCAATGTGGGAACATTATCCTTGTTTTAAAAGAAAACGTTGACACCCTTATTCACCCCTCCCCTCTCAGGATGTCTCGGGGTCCTACTAGTGGTATCAGAGGGTAAATGTTATTGGTATTAGATTTTTTCCTTTACCATCATGGAGAATTCAACCAATACTAGGGGAATACCTCTCTTTGATGGAAGTAATTTTCATATTTGGAAGAACGGAATGATATCTCATCTAATATCCCTTGTAATGGAAGTCCTATTTTCTACTGTGAAAGGAATACAAGTTACTAATCCAATAGGGATTGCTATGGATGATATAGATAGGAAAGTTCTTGATGTAGATGCTAATGCATATAATGCTCTCCCTATGGTTCTTTCTGATTAGATCTATCTAAAGGTGATGAGTTTCACCTTAGCAAAGTCCATGTGGGATAAAATTTAAAATATTTATGAAGGAGATATCAAAGTGAAAGAGGTAAAAATTCATGTCTTGCGCAATAGTTTAGACAATCTGAAGATGCATCCTGCTGAGAATGAAAATTCCTTCTTCAATAGAATTACTAAAGTAGTGGGATCAATTCGAGGTCATAGAGAGGAAATCAAAGACATTGACATTGTAATGAAAATATTGAGAATATTACAACCTATGTACAATGAAAAGGTGAAATCCCTTAAAGAAACAGATCTATCTAAACTATATCTGGATGATCTACTAATTAGTCTAGTGGAATATGAGATGAGATTCAAACAAAAAGATGCAACGACACATGTTAGCAAGGAAATGGAATTCAAAGCTATGGAAAAACTGAAAATTTCAAGAGATAGTGGTGGTGAATAAGGTGAGGAAAAAAAATTATTTCTCTCATTTCCAATATTCTTAAGAAGGTAAAAGGTAAATTTAAAGGTAATATACCTATGGCATGTTTTCGTTGTGGAAGATTTGGGAACATTGCCTCTCTGTGCCAAAGAAATTTTGACGATGAAGAGAGAAAAGCAGAAGACATTGAGAAGCGTTGGAAAAGGTTTTTCAAAAAGGGAGACTTAAAATCTTGAAAGAAAGTATAGAATAAGAGTTTTTTCTATGAAGAGGAAGATGATGATATTGAATTTTGTGAAGAAGAAGAATCATAATTTCAAACTAGAAACCATGCCTCCATGATGGCTACCATTGAAAAGTCAAAACCTTATATCAATAAAGACTGAGATAATATGATGACTCACAATGGTGATCCCAAGTTTCAAATTAAGGATTCCTTTTACAAGATTGAGAATAAATATAAGTGATGAAATAAGTGGAAAGAAATGATGGAAGAATCATCAGAATATGTTGATGATATTGAAGCTGAAATTGAATGACTAGAAGAACTAGTGAGAGTATAGTCTTTAATCCTTGAAATAATAGATGGTGTTTTGGGAAAAAAGATTAGAATTTAAGAATTAGAAAATTTCATCAATGACCTTATGTCCATACTAGAAGAGAAGTCCAAGGCTATTAAGGGCCTTGAGGAAGAATTTATTACTATTAAGAGTAAACTTGAGTGTTAATCAACCACAAAAAAGGGAAAGAAGAAAATTCATTTTGGAATATTCTTAGATGTAGAATTACTGGTAAGATACAAGAGTGGTTCAGATAGGATTGAAAAAATATTGAGTGATCAAAGACCCGCCTGCATGGGAAATAGTGGAATCAATTATGAAGCTGAGAAATCAACTACTTGAAGTGAAGTGAGCCAAAATAAAGAGAAGATGAAAGTTGGACTCCTTGAAAAGTTTCTAGAAGTGCTGAAAACGAAACCCTCAATCCAAAAAGAAAGAAGAACTAAAGATTATCCTCAATCCTTTAGAAATTATAGCCTGTCCAACTATTTTCCCAAGGAAGAAGGCATGAGGAGAAACATAAGTGCGAACACATTTCCTCTCATGAAGTGTCTGTTCTGTGGCTACCTGGGACATACCATGTCATATTGCAAAGAGGCAAAGAGCTATTTGAATGGGGAAGATCTAGGAAGTTAACAAAGGAGACCGATTTCATATCCTATATCTTTTAGAAGAAATGGGTTCTATGAATATTGTTTTCACTGTTCTAACTTTTTCCATAATGATATGTTTTACAAGAATAGGTATGATAATAGAAATTCATTCAACTCTCAGAGACAAGTCAATACTCACCTTCCCAACAGTGTTGTTCTCACAAAAAGGTTTTCTCCTCTAGAAGAAGAGTACTAGTATGAATAATCTGATTATATGGAAGAAATAATTGGAAGGCAATCAGTGTCCTACACTTAATCCAATATCTCATGGAAAGAGAAGAATAAAAGTGAGAAATCCAATCTTGCAGAAGTATCTTACAAATATAAAAAATCATAAACACATATATTCTTGATAGTGGATGCTCGTCCCATATGACATGAAATAATAGACTTTTAAATAACATTAAGAATAATGTTTATGGAACAGTGGGTTTTGGTAACGATGGTGCTTTGAAGATTAAAGGTAGTGGAAATACCGCACTAGCCAATAGAGAGATGAAGAAGACTAAAGTTCTTTATATAGACGGTCTACGTCAAAATCTCATCAGTGTGAGTCAACTATGTGACTTAGGTATCATAGTAACTTTCAATCAAAAAGGCTACACTATAAAGGGTAAAACATGGAATTCTCACATGAAAGGATGTGAAATATAAGTAAACTTATACCAGGTTGACAGTAAAGAGAACTCTTTTTATCTTTTTGTGGAAAAAGAAAACAACCTGTAGAATCAAAGTCTAGGGAACATTAACTAACAGGAAATGGAAAATATATCTAAGCTAAACATAGTAATGGATATCCCCATTCTGAAATGTGAATGGGAAAAGACTTGTGATGCTTGCATACGGGGGTCACTAGTCAGTAGTTCATATCAGCCAAAAAAGAAAAGAGTATCACACTTTCTTGATCTTATCCATACAGACGTATGTGGCCCAATAAACATTGCCAAAACTCATGGAGATAGGTAATTAGTCCTTTTTATTGATGATTATAGTAGAATGTCTTGTGTAATGATTATTCACAGGAAGTGACAAGTACTTGATTTCATGAAAAATTATCACTGAATTGTTGAGAATGATACTGGACCGACAATCAATGTCATGTGATCTAACAATGGAGGGGAATACACATCCATTGAGTTTGAGAAATACCTAAAAAACCACAAAATATGGCATGAGGTAGAATCTATGAGAACTCCACAGCAAAATGGAGTTGTTGAGTGCCGGAATTGATAGGTCAACAACATGGCCAGGACTATGTGGATCTAGAGTCATATCTCTTTCCATTACTGGAAAGAAGTTTTTGAAGCTGCAGTGCACATCAAAATCGAACATGGATTTATATGGGAGAAACAAAGACACCGTATGAACTATGGCATGGAAATAATCCATCATTGAAATTCTTTTTTTTTGGAGTAAATGTTTCATCTGAAACAAAGAAGGAAATAAAGGTAAGTATGGTGACAATACAGATGAATAAATATTCCTTGAATATCCAATGAACAAAAAAGCCTATAAGTGTCTCAATAAGTGATTGGGAAGGATTGTGGGAAGCAATGATGTTAAGATCATTAAAGACAAAACCCTGAAAGATTAATGGAATTCCTATGCTAATGAGATAGAAGATGAGGAAGAATGTGAACATGGAGAAAATGAAAATACAGAAATAGAGGAAGGTGTAAAAAACTATCAGGTGTCACATTGTGATGTTGACTCAGAAGAAGAATCTGAAGTTGAAACCATATCTTGAGTGTATTTGGATGAACATCAAAGAAGGAATCTAAGGGCATAAATTGATCAATCCGACATTATTAGGGATTGGATTGCACCCACACAAATGAGGAGAATGAGGTGTAATACAAAATCTGCATTTCTATCAATTGTGGAACCATAATCATTTGAACAAGATACAAAGGATGAATCACAGATGAAGGCCATGAAGGAATAGTTAAATAAAATTGGCAAGAATTAGACTTTGGATCTAGTCAAAAGACCCAAAGGTCACAATGTGATTGGTACAAAGTGGATCTTTAAGAAAAAAATATGACGAGCATGGTAATGTGATCTGAAATAAGGCATGACTGGTGTGATAGGGATATTCACATATTGAAGGTATCGATGTTGAGGAAACATTTTCTCCAGTAGCAAGAATGGAGTCAATTAGGCTATTTCTAGCGATAACAATCCAAAGATGTTATAAAGTGTATCAAATGGGCGTTAAAACAACATTCTGAAATGGAGTTTTGGAAGAAGAATTCTATACTGAACAACCTATGGGGTTCTTGCTTGGAAATGATGAAATGAAGGTTTTTAAATTAAAGAAATCACTCTATGTCTTGAAATAGGCCCCACAGGCATGTTACTCTCAGTTAGATTCTTATATAAGAAATCTTGAATTCAAAAGAGGAGTGGATCACAACCTATATGTGAAGAATTCTCAGAAATATCAGTTCATGGTATTGGTATATGTGGATGATATAATTTTAGACGGAAGTAGGAAGGGATCAATGGATGAATTCTCCAATCACGTGAAATAATTATTTTAAATGTCTATGGTTGGTGAACTTACATATTTCTTAGGGCTGCAAGTGATTCAAAAGAAGAATTATACATTAATTTCTCAGAAAAAATATGCAAGGTATTTACTATAAAAATTTAATATACACGACTCCAAACCAATGTTTACTCCAATTATAGTGGGAAAAAAATCTTGGAAAGCATGAGGATGTGACACCTGTAGATCCCACAATGTACATAAGTATTATTGGGAGCTTATTGTACCTGATAGTAACATGGCTTGACATTGTCTTTGCAACATTCTTAGCAGCCAGCTTTCAGAGTAATCTGAAGGAAGAACATATGGTATCAGTAAAAAGAATCATGAGGTATATTCAAGGTACTCACAATAATGGCTTATACATTGATACCGAAAGGGACATTGAATTATCATTGTTTTATGATGCTGACTGGGCTGGAGATGTAGTTGAAAGAAAGTCCACCAGTGGTGACGCATTCTATATTGGGAAGAAATGTGTTGGTTGGTTTAGAAAGAAACAATAAAGTACCACTCTTAGTACTTTTGAAGCTGAGTATATCTCTAATAAAAAGGCATGTACTCCACTAATGTGGATGAAGCAACAAATGACATATATTGGTGATGAGGTGAAACAACCAATGGTTATTTACTATGATAACAATATCACAATTGATCTTACAAAGAATCTTTTTTAGCATTCTCGTACAAAACATATTGAGATCATATATCACTTCATCAAGGAAAAAGATGAACAAGGCATGATCAAAATGAACCATGTGGGAACCAATGAGCAGGTGGTTGACATCATGACCAAGACACTATCAACAGAAGTGTTTGAGAAACATTAGTTGAATCTCATTGTTCAGCCACCTCCCAGTGAATAAGAAGGTTATGAAATTCCCCTCTCCCCAGTTATGTTTACTATTATTAATATGTTTATAGATGTTATGAAGTTTTATGGGGGAGATACTATCTAGGGGTGTTTTGAACATGATAATGAAAAAATATCAGTCTTTGGGTTTTTTTCAATGGGGGAGTAAGAGAATAAATTCAGGACATGTAATGGATATGTAATTCTTCTGTGACACAGTTAGAATTTGGTGTTATGAGGAGAAGGAATAAAATCTATACATATAATGCTTCTGTGACACAGTAAGAGAATAACTTGGGCATTTTTAAGAATTCCAAAATATGGGAACCAAATTCAAGATTCCCCTCTCGTTTTCTACACTGAGCATTGCTCACGTATACTTAGAGTGATGGATTAGTTGACTCTTGGATTTCTATTTTTTTCTAGTGGTTGGTGCTCTAATTGAATTTATATAGATATTTCCAACAAAATCAAAGGGGAGATTGTTTGAACCATGACCTTTCTATATAGGAAATGAAGTATGGTTTTTTTGTCAATCCTAACATGGATGATCAAGGGTATTTCATGGAAAGATATCACACAGTTCCAGCTGAAAGCAGTATTGAAGGAGGCGTAGTTTCCCAGTGTTTGCCAAATTTTTGGGGTCCAAAATTTGTAATTTGGATTTAAATGTGAAACATGGTTTTTCAAGGATTACTTAAGAAAATATGGAAAAGTCTTGAGTTTCATGAAGATGGGATTTGAAAAAATCATTTCGTGAAGAGATAAAGTGTTCTGATAGCGTGCTTCGTGATTATGATGGGATTCACGATCGAAGATGGAGTTCTTCACAATTATGACTTTTTGGTCTCTGTGGTTGTTGATGGAATGCTTTGAGAATTTTATGGGAACCATAAAGGGAATTGATAGAAGAATTTGCAATGACAATGAACATTGAAAATGGATAATTTTCATGGTTCTTTGCGAAGGGAGGAGCATCACGAAGACGTGTTAGATGATCCAGAAAATCCCCAAAGAGGTGGTGGATCTTCAAGAATGGACAAGCCTATAAACATGAGGCAACACCTCATCATTTATCAAAAAACATTTTTGAAGTAAAATCCAGTGACACTTTGAGCTCACAAAGAGATTTGCGAATTAGGCTATCTATGCGAGTTGGTGCATCACGAAGATACTTTTAGTCTTAACTGATGCCCATGATTTTTTCAAAAGGGTACTTTATAATGATGACGTATTCCACATTGACTCAGTGAGTTTCTCAATGATTTTCCCACAAAGATAAGGAAAATTCACTAAGATAGTTTGTTCCGTGAAGGTAAGGGTTCTTCACGAAGGCAGGTTGTTCCGTAAAGGTAGGGGTTCTTCCTAAAGGAGTGTGTCTCACAAAGAGGCTTTGTGAAGAGTAGTTTTGAACATCTATTTTAAGCGAACATGGAATTCAAAGATAATAAGCTTTGGGCTAGGGTGCAAGCAGAGTCCCATGCTAAGTCAGGGAAAAGGTCTTTAATTCAAAATCATTTAAGTGACCTTCATGTTGAAAAACTAATTTAGACCTCTCCCAAATAAGTGTCCTAGGGGGAGTCGACAGAAGTGTTATGAGGGAAGTAGTGGGAAATCCCTAAATCATTGTAAAAGTAGTGATCCAATCACAGAGTGACTGTGACCAAACCCTTGTATCCCACAATAAGTGAAGTATAGTGGATTTTGGTACGATCAAAATACTGTCGGTGTATACTCCTTGGATGTATCTCTTAGTGGTAAACCGAGTAAAAGTGATGTGTGGTCTCTATGAATGTGATTTTTTGGTTTCTTTTCTCATCTGTCTTATAGGTTTAACGATTTACTACCAACATGTGAACATGGTCTTTTTTTAAAAGAAAAAGTTGACCCCCTAATTCACCCCTCCCCTCTCAGGGTGTCTTGAGTTCCTACAGTGCATTATTCCTCTAAGATGGCTACCTTCATCCAAAAATGAAAAAAATTATGGAACCCTTTAAATCACCATTTTCATCCTAAAATAAAGACCCCTTTTTGGTTATCATAGCCCAATATTCTATGCATCAATCTTACTATGCAACGACCATTAAATCACTGTCCTCATCTAAAAATTAAGAGATCCCACAATCTAATATGATATATGGTTTTCATAACACTTTACTCCCTTTTCAATGAACATTGAAACACATCCTTTGATCAAAATAAACATACCTCATTTATGGTTTTTATAGCATAGTAGTGGATATGTGGAAGTATTTCCTTTGTCAATTTTTATTTACAATTCTACAAACTCCCTCTGTGGTTCATATAATGAAATTCCTATGTGGTCCATTTTACCGCGAACTACTTTTGTAACTATGTGGTCCAATCATTTTCTATGAGGGAATAATTCCTTTTCTATAAAATGAATCCTGATTTTGAAACCCAAAAATAAAGAAAACAATATGAAAATGTGCCACCTTCAAAATCCCTACTTTGACAATACCCATACTAGAATGTTGTCCACCGGATTTTTCAACAAACATGAACAAACCAAAAATAATACAAAATTTCCTTGATGGATTTTTACCCAACAATATTCATTTGGATTGAAATAAATTTTTTATCAAATGAGTGTTTTGTTTTGGGGAATTTTTTGGAAATGGTGTTGGAGACATGATATGGGGTATTGACTAGTAGTTCATCACTGTTTCGATGCAATAAGGCCACCAAGTGATATTTTAGACATTTTTCCGAAGTGAATTAATTTAGAAATTAATTATAAATTGTAAAATGAGATTCTATAATTATTTATAAATTATTATAAATAATTATGTGTTGGAGTTATTAGAGAAAATGCCTTATTATGATGGGCGATGGATGAAGGGAGCTTGGACGAGCTTGGGAGAGTCTATGGGTTCTTTTAAAGGGAATAACTATATGAATGAGGTATATGGACTTTAATTTATTGATTATATTATTCAGTTGGTAATTTTATGTTCACGTTCAATTATTATTATATCATACTACAAACTGCATGACTTGTGTGATGCTGTCATAAAATAGGATGGACTCATAGAGGCCTAATAGTTAAAATGTAACACATAACTTGATAAATGGTTCAATAGTAATGAATTGTTAAAATTAGTGATAGTTTCCCATTTTATGGTTTTTAGGGATGCATGTTTTGGATTTTTAAAAGAAAAAGAAATTTCATTTTTAAAATTTGATTTAAAAAGAAGGTTTATTGAAATTAGATTTAAAGGAAACTGAGTGATTTTAAGAATGGGTTTTTAATTAGTATTTCAAAATATAAATAGTGTTTCTAAATAATGTTTAATGGTATTCGGATGATATCCATTCATGAGTAAAATGGAATGGGATGTATTTTTTTTTAAATTCTTTAGAAAAAAGATTTGTCTTGGTTTCCAAGGGAAAATTCGAAGGGCTTGGCTTGACTTATTTTGTTTTTTTGACTTCATGAAGGTGATACAAACATTTTTCAAAGCATATATACTTATTTTGATTTCTGTTTGTGCTTTCCTGGTATGAACTTGTCACACGATGAAGTGTGTTGTGTGTGTAGCTATGTGAAAATTCTTCTTTTGGAATCAACATGGAAGGTTTGTCTAGATAAAAGTGACGGACCCCCTAGGGGATAGATATGGTTTTGAAGGACCATAGATAGTGGTGAGGGATGTTATAACCAAAATGAAAAGTTGGCTAAAAGAGATGAAAATTTGATCAAGGAAACTATATAGTGTATTTGTGTAGTGATGTGACATTGAGGACCCCAGTGGGTGCCCCAATGTTATTTTGTTACAAGATATTGTGCAAGTGAGATAAAAATATTGGTGATTATGAGATCCAACATAGTACCTGAATCAATTTTTTAGGGCTATATGGATATAATTATGATGTTAGGTCAGGTGTTTTAGAGGCTTACATCTTCTTTGTGAGACGAGTTTAGGATGATGGTCGACTCAATCGAGTTGAGTTATATGGGAAGATTAGAGTGGGATACACTACCCATAGAGATGTATGTAAATACATGAAATGCCATGGATATGTTTCCTATATTTTTTATTCATTCCTGATACTAGTTTGGAATTATTGGGGAAACCCCCTTAGATTCGTATATGATATGAATTTGGATTTCTGTGGATGAGTTCCTTGAAATCGGTAAAAGGGACACAACCCTTCTATATATCCTATGGGAATGATTTGGATTAACATGGACATGTTCCTTGGAATCAAGGTAGGTGATGTAATCCAAATTGGATACCTTTTGGTATGGTTTGTATTTCCCTTGACACATTTCTGGGAATCATCTGTTGAATATGAGACCACTAAATTGGCCAAGGGACAGGTATTGGTTAGCACGATTCTGTGACATAATCAGAGACACTCTGACACTTGTTAGGGCAGGTATGATTTTTGGTACTAGTTTTAGGGTCAAAATCAATCACCTTATTTGGTGTTACATTTTCAAAGATATCTAACACTAGATAATGTTGGTAGGTGGGGGTTTGATGTTGTTTAGTTGAAACATGATGATCTCGAATTTATGTTTGATGTGAATTGCATGTTATATTTCTATGTGAGTGTATTGTAAAATTATAAATGAACCTCATATATATGTATTTCATCAACATCCACTTGATCATTGTACCACTCTATATTACTGAGGCATTATGGATTCTTATTAAGTTATTGAACTCACCCCCTACCCGCATAAATGGAATGAGTTTTGTTGTATGTGGGTAAACTTTCTAATATTCTCTTAGCACATGGGTATATATTAGCTCTAGAAACATGGATTCGTAAGTTGGTTATAGATTCCATATATACAACATGATGGTATGTGAGTTAGCATAGAGTTATGTTTTTTACTTTCTAGTTATTTGTTAGCACGATTAGTATCCAATGTTCTTTTCATTAATATATGATCCTATGTTGATCTGCTATTGCTGCTATGTTTTTTACAATTCATTATTTCTATTATAGAATATAGGGGTCCATTTAGATTAATATTTTATGACTATTGGGTTTTGGGAAGTTTTAAATAATAATGATTCATGACAAAGTTTTGGTAGATTTGGGCATGACCCTCAGACCTTACATTGGAGGGCATAGACTCCCCACAACTATCTAAAGCCCTTACCACTGGGGAAAAATCTATTTTATAGTGAGTTACATTGAAGTTCAAGTATTTACCTCCACTTGAGTTCCATTCAAGCATTCTAGGCCATGAAATTATAATATAGATGGATGGGGACCCACACTGGTTCGATCTCATATGGGTGAACTGTCTTACATTACCTTCATGGACAGCTCCACATAGAAGGTGTAGCTTTTTTTCCTCAATTTTTTTATGTTTTTATAAAATTTATCATATAAATATCTATGAAAAACTTAAGACATAAATGAAGCTAAAATCCCTTTGGTATGATAATGTAGGTGAGTGTGGAGGAAGAGATTTTTAGATGTTATATTTGATGAATGAAATTCTGATGGAGAAGGATACGCATAAAACACCTGAATAGAATGGTGTTGTGAAATTAATGAATTATATTCAGATTTAGTGAATTAGAATAATGGGTTTATGATCCAGATTCATGAATAAATTTTGGGTATAATTATTTAACTATGCGACTCATGTTGTGAATTAGAGTCATTCTGAACCAATGGAATAATAACTTATAGAGGAACTCTAGTATGTATAAGGTTATCAAATTTGAAAAAATAATCTTCAATGAGTAGATCTTGTGGAAGTATCAGAACCTTGGGAAATATACTCTTGGAAGAAAAAAAACAAATAGAGATGGTCAATCTTGATATGAACAGGGGCCGGTTGGTGTTAGGCTATTTAGGGAGCATGAAATATGTAAGATTCTAGAAGGTGCTAACAAGTTTTAGAAATGTGAGTTCTGATGATGTTTCATAAGTAGTAATGTTTTATGTACCTAAAAAAATAGAATCTTAGGGAATAACTTCAAAATATAGGGGTCTAGAAGGAGTTAAACCTCAAAAGTTGAGGTAGATGACTAGGTTTAGGAGTCTAGTGTTGAGTTTTGATTCCCATATGCAATTCGCACTTCCCACAAATGGGGGGGGGACCCAAAAATTTAGCGAGTGAAAATTATGAGTATATAATTAAATTTGCAGTTTTCAATAAAGGAATAATGGGATTCCTTTCATTTTTATGATACATGGGAGCTAACATATCATATATAAGGAAATAGGAAACCTCATAAAAAAATGTGTTTGTGATATAAAGGAGGAATCATATGGAGTGTATGGTATAAATAGATATAGGTTGTGAAGGTGTTACAACAATTTTGTGGAGTAGATTTTGATGATATTGTATCTCTTATTTTGTAACACAAAACAATTTAGAAAGTTATTTACATAGATTACAAGAAAGGTTTTTTATTGAACATCTCAATTTCAAGATAGTGTTCCATTATAGATATTTAGAAGAATAAATCAATATAGAAAGTCCAAAAGATTTATAATTGGAACAGAATGAGGGATTGGTGTATAAGCTCAAGAAAAGAATGAATCATCTTAAGTAGGAACTAACATAATATAATAAGTTTAATAAATATATCATGGAATGTAAGTTCATCTAGAGAAATATAGATAATATTTTTCACCATAATATGTATGATGATGGAAGTTTCATCATATTTCTTCTCTATCATAATGACTTACTCTTATATGGATATATAATGGAAAGGCTAGAAGAGTTGAAGTGTGAATTTTCCAAAAGTTTACATATGAGAGATAGTGGTTCTATTAAGTATATATTGGGGATAAGGATCAGAAGTGGATTGAGTTTCAGAATAATGTTCCTATACTAGATAGAGTACATAGGGAAGGTACTAATGAGATTAAGGATCAATGATTAAAAGACTTTGAGTAACCCACTAGTCATATATTTCAAATTTTCAAATGGGAAGACACCTAAAATGGATGACGATGGAAAATAAATAGTGAAACTTCTATATGTGTAAAATATGGGAAGTTTGATGTATTTCATGGTATGTAAATGGCCTTATATCACTCAAGTAGTAGGTGTGGTAAGTAAATTCATGGAGAATAAAACAAAGGATCAATGGGAGGCCATGAACACGATATTTTGGTATCTTAAAGGATTAATAAATATTGTTATTTCTTTTAGAATATGTGATCCCCAATATAATTTCTAAAATAATGAATTTAGTAGAGATACCGATTCTTGGAAGATCACAACTGTATTTGTGTTTACCTTTATAGGTATATCAATTCTCTAGATGTAATGGTTACTACTGAAAGGTACACTATCAACCACAAAAGTTGAGTACATTGTAATTATGGATGTAGGGGAGGAGTAATTGTGATTGAAGGATCCACTAAAGTAAATAAAAAGATGTAATGAGATAAATTTTCTATACTATGAAATAAAGATCATGATTTAATTTTCCATGAATACATTACTTCACTATCAAATGTAGTTAAATCAAATGAAATTCTAAATCACATGGAAGCTTTTGGAGGATAGGGTGCTGTTACTATGAATGGTTGAAGATAATTGGAATTTATATGATATAATGACCCAATTTATAGCCTAAAAATTATGAACAACTAATTTGCTTTATTGGGGATCAAAATACTAGATTGAGTGAACACAGAAGATTTATATAAGTTAGTACTTAGGACACAAGGGCCTTGGTGTTGAAATATAAATATTATTATAAATTTGGAGATTATTAGGCTTAGCGTGAGAATCTATTTTCTAGAAAATTATTGAAGTCATTGGAAATAAATAAATTTCAATGATTTTTAATTCTATTAGATATTGAGTTGGTAGTTCATGGAACCAGAAGTCTATAAGGTAGAACCAAGGAAAGTGGTGGAATCACTAGAAGTTTCAAGTGTGGTCGCTTGATGATGATTTCTAAAAGTTGGAATTAATGCAACAGATATGCAATGGGATTTCTTTTCTTGAATCATGCAATGTTCACTAGGTGTTCCAGTTGAGGTGGTGACTACCTTTGAAAATGTAATTTGATGGCCATGGAGATCATATTTGTGAGGCATTCGTTCCATAAATATCTCTTAGTTATGGAACTAGGATTAACATATGATAGTTTCTAAATATTAGTTAGTGATGGGATCATTGTTATAGTGTAATAAAGATTAGTTGAGTGATCAACTAAGTATAAGATAAAATGAACTTATGTATTGGATTTGGTCTTTAATTATAATATCTTATTCTCTCATCTAGTAAAATTTAATATTTCTGAGAGATTATGACTATATTGAAACCATGTAATTCTTTAAGATCATCATTTTTTTCTCAAATTCCACTTATTTTTTGATTCACATTTGATTGTATTTTTCAATATTCTCATAGATATTTTCAGAAGGTGCACCATCATTGTTCATGGATATATTTAATGGATTCTTGATTTGAGAGACATCTTCCACAAGCATCAATATCTTCTAAACCGTCCCATTTCCTTATTTCATCCCTAAGAACTAGAGGTTGGTTCTTTTGAAAGACAGTGTTTCTAGAACAATAGATAAGTGGATAATTCTCTATATTCGTGAGAGAATTATAGAGAGGATTTAATTGTGTATAAAATTATTAGCCTTATAAAAATAATATAACTTTTAATTTAGACTTATGGTTCAAATAATTTTTGATTTCATAATTTCCCTTTATAAATTTATTTCTTCTAACTAACCCCCATGTCGAATAATAATAATATTATTATTTCCATGAAATGTGTTTATTTAAATATCATTTCTTAAATAAATAAATTACTATTTATTTCAATTATATTAGGTAAAATTAAGCCATTTTCATCTGTCCATTAACTCAACCTGCTAATCCTCTTTAGTGTTTATTAAACCTTGAATAATTAAATATTTATTTCAATAAATATTATTCATTAAATAAATAAATACAAATTCGATTCTCTAAAATTGTCAATATTTTTTTTAAATTCATGTAACTATATTACAATTTATATTAATTTAATCAATAATATAGTGAATAAATAAATATTTATTTATTATCTTATGGTTAAATAAATAGGAAATAAAATTCAACTCACAAATTATAAACTAGAATATATTGTGATTGAATTTATTCGATCATATTTACTTGAATAAGTATTATTCCAAAAACTAAGGATAATATTTATTCTTGATATTAAATTCACTTAAATTTAATGATATTATAGATATTCTTAGTGTACAACCCTTTAAACCTCTTTCTCAATGGAATTTGGTAATCTTATCTGAAGTAAAAGATCAATATATAGAAATATATCATGAAAACCATACAGAAATTAGTTAATTTCATTATAATAAAAAACATTTATGAATGTTATAAAGTAATGTAATCCCCTTTATCAAATCTCATTAAGCATGATGCATACTTGTGTCATAGCCCTCTATACTCAATTTATATTTCTTTGAATTTTCTATATGAACTCATATATAAACTACCATATTCATTGATTTAACTTAACAATTTTATTTATTTAAAAGTTATAATGATTATTATTCCATTATCTTGTAAAGAATAAATTCTTTCTTGATTTATTCAATTATTGTCATATCACTTTTTATGCACCCAACATATGCTACCTCACCATGAGGATATGTAGTCACTGTTTTCTTACATAAATAAAAGTACATGATTTATGGTATATATTAATAATAATTTGTGGTATAATTACCAAAACAAATGTCCGAATATAATAATATCCAATGACACATAACATATTTAGAATTTTAATTAGCAGGTATATCCTCACGACTTCCCTTCTTGTAGATCACCAAGTGACATCATCATGAGAAGAAGTCTCAATGTATTATGAGCCTCTAGCACCTAATAGTTAAACATCATCCATGTATCATCTAATAGATGTTATCTAGATCATATGACATGTGTTTGATAATATTTTTATCACATTATGAGGTTCTCATTAAATTGGGGAATTGATATAATATTTTTATATAAAAGATAATTTAAGGACATTATCAGATTAATAATACATAAAAGAAAAAATCATTATGCGATAATTTATTTACTAATATATTTTTAATAAAAATTTAAAATTCAGTTAGATATAGGGAACTAACCCCAACATGACTCATACCATAAGGAGAAGTACTTAATGATAATGAAATTGGAGGATATTGTGGAAATAGGAATGCATTAGAACTAAGGTCATTTTTGAGTCATTGTATATGAACTATCAATATAAGAATTTAGGATGAAGTAAAGTAAATAATTATTTGGGAAATATTCCTCTTCCCATCATATTTTTTTTACATATTTCTGAATTTCAAAAAAAATTGCAAGAATAGGTGTTAAAGACCCAATGGAAGAAGATGAATTGCTAATCATTTGGAGAGATTGGAAGTAACTCATTTAAAAGATGGAAATATGAAATTTCAAAGAAATTTACATATCAATCACAAAAGAAAATTTCATATGATAAGACTTGGGATTAAACAATTAAATAATGAGGCATGCTAAAAAATAATAAATCAAGATTTTAGGGGAAATTTGAACATGAATTCCAACAAAAAACCAAATATATAAAGATATAATTATTAGATACGGGTTTTTTAATGATTCATTTTTCATTTCAATTTACCCAACATGGAGGGAAAATATTAAAACTATTATAATGAATCAAGGTGTCTTCACGTAAGGTAAACAATGATGAAATCTATAGGAATTTATATGCAGGACAATAAGGAAACCATAATCTGGTTGCAATGTTTTCAAACTGATATCGACAGGATTTAAGAGATGAATTTGTAAACCACTTATGGATAAAAATGGATTACAAGAATCTGAAAATTCTGTAATTATGGTGCATTCTCATAAAAATAAACAAGAAAAAATAAAATAGACGATTCAAGTGAAACAACAGTCAAACTCACTTAATAAGGATAAATAAATGGAAATGATTTTTGAGCATCTTGAGAAAATAAGATCCAAACTTTAAAGGAATGAGGAAAGATTATAAATCTTCATCAAAACAACAAAGACCTTATACATGATACATAACTTTACTCTTCTATGATAGATGATAGAATCTAAAAATTCTCCATGAATACTCAATAATAAACTAAAGGATTCGAAACTCAAATGGATTGTGTTGCAATGGGAAACCATGAGAGAGATCAATTATCGATGACCATAAATTATGAAAGTAACCAAATATAGTATCTCATGTAACTAATCACCAAGGAATGTAAGAATCATGAGAAATGAAATAATTAAAATGTAACACCCCAATATTTTGGAAAATATATTTTTTCAAATAAATTTAATCTTTTTGATATTTTGTGTTACATAAAACAATGAATTTATCTTGTGTTACATGAAACAATGAGATTATATTGTATTATATGAAACACTGAGTTTAAATAAAACATGACATACTATAAAAATATTATTATTTAATATGATAATTATTTCCTAGACATTGGAATTAAAGATATGTATAAGATTAACTGAATTATGAAAATATGTTGTTTAAACATGTATTTAAAATGAATTATATTGTGACCAATTAATTAGAAAAAAATAAAAACAATTTGAAAGAAAGTAATTCTTTTTCTGAAAAACTGTTTTTATGCAAACAAATGAGTTTTATCTCAATAAATTAAATAACAAATTTTGGGGAAGGATTTTAATGCAATATATATATATATATATATATATTATTATATTCAATAAAACTTTAAAATTATTCTAATTTTTTTCTATTAATTATATAAAATAAATTTAATTTTTTGGTTAAAATCTATATTTTTATAAAAAGTGGTTTTGACGCATTTTCCGCACTTACATTAAAAATATATTTTTTTTCAATTTTAGAAAATTTATTTGAAAAAATTAAATTCAGTTTTAAATAATAATGTCAAAATTATCTAGGAATTTTTTTTGATAATTTTCTAAAAATATTAAATTTTAAGTGATTAGTGAAAAATACTGGTTTTTTAAAAAACTACATTTTCATTCAAAATATTTACAAGATAATTTCATTTTAATATTGTTTTAAAAATAAAATTAGTTCAATTTTATATCTATTAATAAAATTTAGGTAATTTTAATCAATTTAATATAGAATTTTTATATAATTTTTTTTAAACTTTTAAAACTTTTCACTTTGGAAATCAGTTTTTTCATCGCGTTTGCAGGATTAATTTTAAGTTAAAATTTACCACTTATGTTAAGGAATTTATGAAAATTGGATCAAATATTTGGAATAATAATAATATATATTATATAATAAGATTAAAATAAAATTTTACCATAATTAATTGTAAAAATAGTAAAAATTAATTACAGTTGTTTAGGTTAAAATAGGATTATCAGAGGTTAAACTAAAAAGATAAGCGGTAAAATGATCTTTAAACTTGTAATAAAACCCATATTATGGAATATTAATACCTTATAACATATAATTTTATATAATTTCCCAATTTTTATTCTTTTTCATGTGAAAAATATGGGTACACCTTTTTCTTTTTAGAAATTACAAGGGTTCCACTCACCTCACCTATAAAAGGCCAGCCCATCTTCTCTCCTATTGACACTTCCAAAACCATTTTTTTCATACAATACCTTACCAAATATATTCATAAGTTCCTTCACCACATCATATAGTCCATTTTTGAAATCATAAAGCCAATATTGTAAGGATTTAGTCTAAACCTAATGAGGTTGTTTGAAGAACAGGTAATGTTTTTTACTTTGAGTTTTTATTTAACTACATCTTTTAACTCCTTAAAATATTATCCAACTATGATAATATAATAAAACAATATCACATATATAATTATAGTTTATTATTTTAATTTTATAACCTATATAGATCTCTAATTTAATAAAATGATATACGAAATCATTATTTGTTTGTGTGACAAACTACCGCCTTGCGAACATATGTTATACATTTTCCATCAACATCCCTCATTATTGGATATAATTATGGGTTTAATATTTATATATCATATTTATGATATTATTATACCTATTTAATTATAATAAAACATATTCCTTCTTACCTCCAAACCTGTTGGAAGAAAATAACGTTGCTTATGTGTATGGTGGACTATCGCCTCCCAAACCGATGTGATCTGTTTTTCATTTCTTTTTTATTTAGATGGAAATAAGGATATATTAAATGTATAAATATCATATTTTTAATATAATTATAATTATTTAATTTTTATATTAAATACACCTTCTTACTTTATATTCCATAGGGGATATGATAATGTCATTTGTGCGTACAACAAATTACCACCTCGCAAAGAGATGTGACTCATTTTTTGTGTACACTTTATATGGGAGGTGATAAGGATTGGTATAAAATAAAATATGTTATATATATGACATAAAAATTACTTTTTAATGATTATATATTATTTTACCTTCTTTTTTCCATTCCATCAAGTACATAGAAACATTTTTTATATGTATGTACGTCCTACTATCTCCATGAATGATGTATTTTATTTTCTATTTCTAAATTTTAGGGATTATGAAAAATAAATATATAATAAATATATATTATATTTATATCATGGTTAAAATTTTGGATATTATGGAACTATTATAAAATCTATAGGGCCAAAAAATAAAAAAATCATGAAAAACAAAGTTATTATTGACCAAAGGGTGATTTTAACGTGGAATTGTTAATAAACGGGTAATAAATGGTTATAAATAAATCATATATGGTATGATATATATTTTTATGTTTATTTAATATATTTATAATAAAATTATATTTATTATAAAGGTATTTAAAATTTATGGATGTTGCGACTTAAGGTAAGAGATTTCAAGTCTCACTTCTATTTCTGGGATACTTATGCCAAATTCACCCCTCATTTATTTTATGTGGTGTATATACTACCCATTTGAAATTTTATATATTTAATATAATTAATTTAATGATATATAATTTTTTTTGTTGATGTAATGTTTTATTGGGTCTTAAAATTCAAAATATTCCTAATGTGGTATGTGATTTTTGTCTCAATTTGTCTTCTTTGGGACATACCTTATGTTATGAACCTATATTCTTTTATGTAGAGTATATACAGACCCTTTGACATTTAATATCCTGAATTTATTTATTCAAATTATATTTTATGTTTCAATTAATGTTATTATTTCATGGGGCTTATAGTTCAGTGTTACTAAAGTGGTAAGGGTTTTATGATACAATCTCACAATTTATCAAGATTGTTTATGTTTATGCTTTATATGATCAAATATTATGATATATATCTAAAAAAAATTATGAATTCTCTTATTCTCCATTTATTTTTTTAGAATTCATGTTTCATTTCATTTTCCTCTCTTTATGAACTCAAGTTTCCTGTAGATTATTTTTAAGGACAACCAAATTTATTTCTCTCATCGGTCAAAAATGATTTTTCATCCAAATACATGTTTTCTAAAAATTTATTAAAAAATATTTTTAACATTATATGAATGATTTATTAAAGAAAATTTTACCCATACATGAGTTTTTATAAAAAAATTGAAAGGAATAATCTTTGAATTTTCTAAATAATTCTCATTTGGATCTTACCTAATATGTGAAGGGAATATTTGTTTTAACATGCACGAATTTTACTTACGTCATGAACACTAAATGTTTTAAACATTACTTCATAAATTTTAAAGGTTATTTTCAAAGAAAATGATTTTGAAAATGCTTTATGTTTTTTAAAAGTGCTTCTCAATGTGGAAATGACATTTTCCTCAAGAAAATATTTAAATGATTTTAAGGATTATGTTACATGTTTTCAAGGTTATTTTTAAAGAAAGGGATTTCTAATTTTTTTTATGTTTTAAAATGTTTGTTTCAAATTGGAAATGATATTATCCTAAATAAATTTTCCAAGTGATCTTTCAAAATAATTTTCTATCTAAGATGACATCCTTTGATGTTACTTATATTTTAATAGGTATATTATTAAATGATACTATCCTTATTCTTCATATATACGGTTAATATTTATGTTGATGAAGTTTTTAGGAAACCCATTTATTTCTCATGGTTTATTCTATGGTTAATTGATGAAATTTTTATGAAAACCATTTTCTTTAGATAGGTTACGATGTGATGATATGTTATATGTTTTCTTATATTATAGAACACAAAACTATGTTTTTATTTATGAGATGTATGTGGCCTATATCTAACTCTAATGAATTGGTTAAATATTTATATCTCATGAGAACAAAATGGGAAACAAGTCAATGAGCTTGATCCACTATGGCAAATAGATGAGTCTTGATCCACTATTGTAAACCAATGTATCCCGATCCATAATGGGAAACATGTTATAATTACTAACCCACTATTTTTATGGTCTTGGTAGTTAACCTTTATATATGAAATTTGTTTCTATATTTATGATGACACAACACTATTATGAAATGACCTTATGGTTCATGATTGATTTATTATGATTTCTCACTCTTATGACCATGTTTTTTGAAATAATATAGTTTTATGCCATGACTCATTTTTATGATCTATGACAGGTTGGGTATGAACATCATAAGTTATATTCGTGTTCACATACCATTATTTTATATTATTCTTACAAATGATCATACTTTTATATCTCTTATTTTTACCCTTACTAAACATCTAAGATCGTCTTTATTTATGTTTCCTTCCCTAGTTTATGAAGAATGATTTAGTTAGGGTATCCCTAAGAGGTGTACTATGTGAGCAGATTATTTGGGGTGATATTGAAGTTATTTCATGAAATAATAATATTATTTTTATATTCTCCAAAGAAACTAAACTATTCTGGCCCTCGAGTGTGTGTTTATGAAATGCATCAAATATTCTTCTTAAAAATGTGATATTTATGTATTTAAATCATTTATCCTTATAGTTAGCATAAAAGGATAGGTTTAGTTGGCATTTGTAAACATGGATGAGACAGAATTATAGAGATATCTATTTACATTTCAATGGATATGTCTATGGATATGTCTAAGGATTATTCAAAGTATAGGAAAAAGTCATTAAAGTTTTTTAAATGATAGAGTGAGTGGTTTCCAAGAAATTACACCCTTATTTTGATACTAGAAGTGGATATAGATCTATAAAAGAGGTACCTAGGGGTAATAACTCTAAAAGGACACATTAAGATGGACTTGATTGTCACTTTGTGCATATAAATGGGAATTTTTTCACCCCTAGTTTGAGAGTCCCATGGGATATGCTTGTGAAATTCATAAAATATTTTTGAATCATCATGAAGGATTTAAATATATAATGATTATTAATGACCTAGGTTATACCCATGGTGTCATAGATTTAAAATTTTATGTCATGATAAAGTCATACTATAAAATATTTTTTAGGATTATGTGGTTTTCCATTATGAGTATTGTTTCTCACACTATGTATTTTTAGTTTTAGTTTGTGGCAGGAACTAAAAGGAACTTGATTAATGTTGGATGTGATAGAAAATATGTTGATGAAAAAAAATGGTATTATGAATAGAGTGATAGATATTGTGAATATTTCTAATTAGTTATAAAGATATATAGTTAATAACTTACACCTTAAACAACACTTTAGCTCACCAAAAAAGCGAAGGATAGAGTTTGTTGAGATCTTGGGTGATGGAGACCATAGATGAAAGAAGACTTAGTTTTCTATATGTCATGAATTCCTGAAGAAGAAACCAAGTGAATGTATCAAATGGATGAGAAGATGTTTTGAGTGTGGGAAAGAATGACACAAAGAAAGTAATTTACAAAGAAAAATGAAAAGTCAGGTTAACATAATGGATTATAATAATAGATTCAAAAAGGCATAATTAATGGTTGAATGTTATTAATGTGAAATGTATGGTGATCATAAAAATTTATTTCCTAGTGGGAAATCTCATGAAGAGAATCATCAATGTGGTATGATTAATGATTATACTGCTGATGATGAAGAGACCTTTCACGACCTGATCCATGCTGGAGCTTGAGCTACAACTACCCCAAACCCACCTCCATTGTCCAGGGGGTGGAACCACACACTTATGGCACAAAAAACTCATAGAGGAATTTTCCCAAGTAAATATACACAAGAACATGGCCACTCAATTCAAAAGTGAAGGGGAAAACAAGCAAATTATTATACACTGATATAAATAAACCAAACATGCATGAACCACTAAACAATATGAGTATAATAAATTAAATTGAAATTTAAAAAGGGGAAAAATAAATGTCCACCCAGAAATGTGTCCCAAACTGAAAAAACAAAAAAATATAAAATAGCTGAAAGAGCCCCGCTCCTGGATCCCAAGCTATGACCATCGTATGTGGTCCAAACACCTGTATCCCTGAGCTCCTGTAAAGTCACAATCAAACATGTCTATCATCTACATAAGGAATGATATGTGTGGGAAAATACCCTTCATGGATGAGTATAAACATACCTAGTAGGACGCCCCAAAGATGTTAAGGGGGAGTAGTAAGAGATACACTAAAGAGAGAAGTAGTAGATAGAACAAAGTACAATAAGATAGTGTATCTCAAACCAATAAGAGAGTGAATTATGTTCATCCAGACACAATGATCTAGAAATGGTGAGAATATGGACTTATAATCAATACTTCTCTACCTATAGTAGGAGATTAGACTCGTTTAACCATAATATTCTAGACACGAAAAGCGTGTGGCATACCCTGTGCGCCTTTACCTCTGCTAAAAGGAGAGTGACCATAACCCAAGGAGTGAGTACTGAAATGGGATATATATATATATTCTCAGTCAAAAGAAAACCAAAAAAGGGAGATTAAGGGTATCTCCATATCATATCTCAACCAAAGAATAAGAGCCTTCAACAATTCCAGAAGTATCCAACAAGGATGCCCAACATCCCATGCGTCGACCTTGAACATACAAGTTAAAGGGGCTCAATCCCCACACCTCGATACTATCCCCTTTAGGTAGCACTGACTCATCCTCACTATTTTTTGTCAAAACAGAAGGATGCGTCTTTGTGGGGAAATTTTACCTCTTTCTATTGAGTCCAAAGGTAAGTAAAACCACACTTCACCACAGATCTACATAGTAAGATGGTGAAAAATCAAAGTAGAGGACCCACACCCTAGTAATTCAGAGAGATTAAACTCTAATAGTATCCATAGAGGACCCACACCCTAGTGAGTTAGGGGAATTCCACTCCAGTATTCAGGGATTCCTACCCTAGTGCGTCAGGGGGATCAACACCTGAGAGTCGACAGGGACCCACTTTCTAGCTCTACTAAAGGGTAATATGATAGAGGGAACTACTTGGGATGTAGCTGTAGAGGACTCAAACCCTAGTGCATCAGGGGGATTCCACTATGGTCAATAGGGATCCAATCCCTAGTATGCTAGGGGGATCAACACCTGGAAATAAGATTATAATAATCTACCCGAATGGTGCTCAATTACTACTTGATAATTGTCATGTATTCTCTTTAAACTCATCAAAAGGATCTTCCACTGATATTCCATTAACATTTCCACATTTATTGAGATCATGAATAAGGCACCACAGACTAAAACAGATCACACCGTTGCAATACTTAGGAAAAGACATGCCAGATTGACTATTCATTTTCCCTGATCAGACATTCGATGAAAAATTTTTATACCACCACAACACGCCTGAACTAGAATACATGTGTGCCACACCTCGATTTCAGTTTAACCACACAAAATTGAACATGAAACAACCAACTAAAAACTAGGGTCATGAAACCCCTAATGGCGTGTCTATTAGACATTCCATTTAGATGATATGTCCAATACAAGATTTCCCAATAATAATAATTATATTATTATTATGATATTTCAGTATTTCATGCAAATGAGCCAAGAGGAAAAATCCTAAAATTTTCAAACTAGCCTCAAAAAGTCTGTCTAAAAGAGAGGATCATGTTCCTATAGATGGAATGTAAAATATATTCTCAATTTAAGAGATATGGGGGCTTGAACTAGCGGCTCAAAGACTAGCTAGGCTCACTCGACCCACCTCTCCAGCCCATGGTCTGCTCCCAGCACGACCCGTTGCCACCTAGCCCAACTCACTTCCCTATTGCCTGGACCATTACTACATGGGCTAAAACTCATCCAATCCATCTTCTGCCTCAACACATACATCACAGTAAATGTTTATGACCACCAACTGCATTTTGTGGTGGTTGTCACCAGCTCAGTCTCTCCCCACAACCCTATTTGGCCACTTCCGTAGCCCCGCCGTCTGCCTGCCCTATAGCTCCAGCCACCTTTGCACTCCACGCTCCCATATCCACCTGTCACTACAGGACAAACCAACCACACACCCCCTAGATAATTTTCATCCACACCCCTTCGCACACATGGACACCATTGAAAAAATCATGGACACTACAGTGACGCCATGCACTGTTGTTATCCACTGCTATTAGCAACCCTCTAGTGGTCCCTTCCGTGGATCACTGGATGTCCTCCGATAATCAAAAAAATAATTATAAAAGAAGTTATGGAATCCTTACACTAATACCTTCACATATTTATGCTTCACTCAATTTATTTTTTGAGGATTTGACATGATAAAAATTAAATGATGATTCTTTAAAAAATGCATGAAGAATGCACAATTATGCGATTCAAAATGGGGGTTGGTCGGTGGCTATCTTTTTTTGGCCATCTCCTTAGATACTAAACACATAGAATTTGAAAATGATTTCATGAATAATTTAGGAATTGAAATTGGGGGTGAGAAAAAAATGAAAACAATCTTACCTCGTTGGATCCATTCGTCGTTCAACACGTTCGCTGTGATTTTACAGCGATCCTCCAACGATTCATCGAAGAATCATCATTGAATCAAAAAGGGATAGGGGTATTTCTAATGGAGGAGGAGAGGATTAGGGGAAAAACCTAATCCATTCCTCATAATTACCTATTTATAATAGGTGATTAGGTCATGGGTACTATTCCCACATATGGTCACGAGATCCGAACATCCCACACCCTCTCATTTTATATCGTGCTTAGGTACAACACTACATTATGAACTCAATGGTGGTATTAGATTTAAAATTTAAGACTCCTTTAAAAATTTATTTTATTTGAAATTTGAGATAAAATAATTAATTTTAATTATTTTATTGATGATTATTCCCCTGAGGACTTTTTCCGGAGTAGTCTCACGCCGATAGTATTTATGTACCACCTAGGGTAAATGCCATATTTCAAATTCAACTATTCCCTCGTATTTATAATTTGGGTTATTATTTAAGATTTATCCTACTTTCTTCACATGAACCTTATAAATATACTTAATATTTTTTATAAAATTTATTCTGGGCACACTGGGCCTTAGAATCACACGCCGTCTCAGTGCCTAGTTCTAGAAATATATACATAGAAACATTTCAATTTAATTTAAGGTGAAAACAAAATCTCTACATCATTCCCTCCTCTAATAATTTCATGAAAAAAAGACAAACTAGGAAATTAACTTGGGTTACTGAGCCCGCATATGGTTCTCCAATTCATAGGAACTCTCCTACACATTTCTGTGTTTCCACAAGACGCGAACCAAAGAGATGGTCCATCCACATAAGGTCTACTCATGTTGATCCTAGATCAACATCTGGTTCTCTAAAAAGGTGGATCTATCTTCAATGTATAGATGACCCCAGTCGATTATATGCATAGAATCATGCACACATCACCTCATTTGCAATATGTGGAAGACATCATGCACCCGATCTAGCTATGGGGATAGAGAAAGGTGATAGGAAACCTCACCAACCCTATTCATGATCTCTAATGACCTGATGGACCTTTGGGATAGCTTAAATCTCTGGTTTGACCTATGAATTCCACATCATGGGGAGACACTCAAGAAGAGGTGGTCTTTCTGATCAAACTGCAAGGGACTACAATAGTGATCTGTGTAGGATTTATGTCTACATTGGGCCATCCTCATCCTTTCTTGGATGACCTGCACTTTCTCTGTCATTGTTTACAACAACTATGGGCCCATGAGTGATGACTCCCCAACCTCCATCTAGCACAAAGGTAACCTTTAGGTTCTCCCGTATAGTGCCTCAAAAGGTGCCATGTTGATGGTAGAGTGATAACTATTATTGTAGGAAAACTCTACCAAAGGAAGGTGATCCTCCTAGCTCTAGCCAAAATCTAACACACCATCCCTCATCATATCCTCCAGCACCTAGATAGTGTGCATGGTATTCCCATTGTTCTGGGGGTGAAAGTATGTACTCATCCATATATGGGTTCCAAATACATCCTATTGGCCCCTCCACAATCATGATGTAAACCATGCATCACGATTGGAGACAATCATCGAGGGTGCCCTATGAAAAAGGATGATATCCCACACACAAAACTTCCCAAAACTCTCCACTAAAATCTACTCCCTAATAGTGAGAAAATTTTCCAACTTTTTGAGTCAGTATACTATCACCCAAATGGTGTCATGGACCTTCATTGTACATAGAAGCCCTGTGATGAAGTCTATGGATATGCTATCCAATTTCCACTCCAGAATCTCAAGAGGCTGTAACAAAACCATTGGAACTTGGTGTTCATCCTTCACCTACTAACAGGTAAGGCATCATGAGATGAACTAAGATACACTATGTGTCATGCCGAACCACCAAAACTACCACGAAAGATCCCTTTACATCTTCCCCACACCGGGATGTATAGTAAAGGGAGAATTTTGAAACTATCGCATCACCTCATCCCACATCATGACTGGAACCACTTTTCACCCCTAGAACAAGATCTCATGTCTCTCTCCTTCATAATATCCATCTAGTGCATCACTTTTGGATATCTGATCAAGAAAAAATTTACATTTTATGTCTCCTAGTTGGGACTCTTTCACATGATCAAGGAGCATAGGAGTCACCACCATCAACTATAGGAAAACTATACCCTCCTAATCCACCAGGTTCTACTATAGAGAAGCTAACTTATCTAAAGTTACCCACACTAGGTGAGGCTATGAATTCCTGCCTAGGGAATCTGATACAACATTTCTCTTTCTTGGAGTATAGACTATCTCAAAGTCATAGTCCTATAAGAACTCTAACCAGTGTAGCTGCCTTAAGTTCAATTCTCTCTTGGTGAATATGTACCTGAGGATATGGTGGTATGAGTAAACCATAAATCAATATCCCAGAAGGTAGTTCCTTTACATCCTCAAGGTAAATACTATCGCTGCCAGCTCTAGGTCCTGAGTTGCATAGTTCTACTCATGGGGTATCAACTACCTCGAACCGAATTTGATGAATAACTATTGTTGCATCATCACACAACCAATCCCAGCTCTCGAGGAATCACAATACACTACAAAATCAACACCGTCCTTTAGTAGTCTCAAAATTGTATCACTTGACAGTCTCTTCCTCAACTCCTTAAAGGCCTTCTAGCGCTGGTCGTACCAGGTAAATGACAGTTCCTTCTACGTTAGATTGGTCAAAGGGGCTGCAATCCTATAGAAGTCTGCCACAAATATCTTATAGTTCCCCATAAAACCAATAAATATTTACACCTTGGTCACACTCTTGGGTGGCTCCCAAGAAATAACTGCTTTGATATTTTCTGGATCCAGGGATAAACCTTTTTTAGAAATGACATTTCCGAGAAAGTGAACATCCTCTATCTAGAACTATAACTTTGGAAGATTTATATAAATATAGTGCTCTAAATGTAAATCAAGAACCATTATCAAGTTCTCACCAAGCTCCTCCTATGAAACAGAGTATATGAGTATGTCATTGATGAAGAAAACAAAAGGCTGGCCTAAGTAAGGCTGGATGATCTGGTTAAACAATGCCATAAATATGGTGTGGGAACTTGTCACACCAAAGGGAATCATTAGAAACTCGTAGTTCCCATAGCAACATAGAAAATAAAACTTTGGAATTTCAGCCCCATGGACCCATAACTAGTGGTAGTCGGATCCAAGATTGATTTTGGAGAACCATCTCGCACCTCGCAACTAGTCAAAGAGTTTTTTGATCCTTGGAAAGGGGTAATTGTTCTTTATCATGGCCAGGTTCAGGAGATGATAATCTATGAAAATCCATAAACTCCTAGTTTCCTTCTTCATAAATAAAACTATAGTTGTCTAGAAAGACACACTGGGCCTGATGAAACCTTTCTCATGAAGTTCCTCCAACTATAACTATAGCTCCCGGAGCTCGATTGGTGCCATTCAATACACTGTAGAAGATATCAGGGTATTCCATGGTTGCAATTCAATGTAGAACTGCAACTACCACCTCATAGGTAGTCCTAGAATGTATTCAGGAAAGACGTACCTATAATCCTTAAAAATCGAAGGAACCCAGATTTCTGAAGATTCTTCTATACCAAGGGTTACACTCACTAACTGGTGGGTATAATACTATAGCCTCCCAATCACAACACTTAAATTCTCTGCTATGAGGTCTCTTTCACCGAGAAAGGAGAACCTCATCCCACTAGTGCGTAGGCATCTGAAAAGTTTGTGGTGAAAATCGATCTAGACTCAAACCATGTAAATCTAATCCATGACCAAGATGGCTTCATAGGTTTCCATCATGATGTCTAGTAGGTCCCACATGAAACTATCTCCTCCAAGAGATTTATCATATTTCCGGTAGATGAAAGACATAGAAGAAGCACTCCCCATAAGGACCTTAAGACAAAGATACTATTCTAGTTCCTATACTGGAAGCTCTAACTCCCACACTAGGAGTAATGAGATAAAATAGTTATTGGTTCCAATTTCTACTAATACCAATGAAAGAGTATAATAAACAAAGAGCATACATCATATCATCTCCTGTGCTATGGGATTAAGGACATCCATAGATTGTAGTTGTCCACAACTTAGACATCCATCTCTCTATGACAGACGTGGGACACCCAATGGTGATGGTGGGAGAATATCATAGCATCATCCCCCACTTTCAGCTCCTCCCGTACCTCTGTCGACACTGCCTCCCTAAGTACCACCCTGTCCCCACCTGGTGGATCCCTGATCACAGCGTTGTCTCTATCATTGTGGTCCACATGCTATCTTCTTGGGATGCTCATTAGGTCTGGTTGGAAGTCTCATGACATGTGACCTCACCCATCACAAGCATAGAATCGTCCCTCTCTAGGATGACGCAGCGCTCTTCCTACCCTTTGCTTCCTGACAACCTACCCAAGTCTGATCATGGGGAAGCCTCATACATCGAGATCCTATCAACTAACTTCTACTATATACCATAGATGTCTCAACTATGAAGTGTCCAATGATAGTACCAATTAACTGACTCCCCTAATATAGGAATCTCTCCATCAGTATCACTCATTCCAGGACCCCAACATAGGTGGGGATGCACAGGGGTACAATAATGGCATGAATCTCTCTACAGAGTCCCTATTTGATCATCTATTCCTAGAAGTAGGCATGACAGATCTTGTCCAGTGAGTACCTAGTTAGTTATGTGAACCTAGAAAAGTACTCTCCCACTAACACCCCTCCCTTATTAGTCTCCTGAATCTGAACAGAGAATAGGTAAAAGGGGTAGTACTCCTCACAGAGCAGTTGCAGAAACTTATCCCATGAGAGTGCCAACTCATCATGTATCTGAGTGACCATGATCCACCAATGTCAAGACACCTCATGGAAAATATTGGCTTCTAGAATAACCTTTTGATCTTTTAGTATATGAATAATCCTAAAAACATGGATCACCGACTCCAACTAATCCTCTGCTGCCTAAGGATCTGGCTCCCCGCAAAACCTCAGTGGTCTCTACTGCTAGATCTCACGGAGTGTGAACAGCCTGCGCTCATCCCCTATTTTCTTTGATGGGACTATATACTTCTTAATGGGTGGAGGTACTAATATATATCCACCTAGAGGAAGGGAATTACATGATGGACTCTGAACTAAGGCCTCATCGCTCACAGGGCCATCATCACAAACCACAGTTGGTATCCTAGATGGCTGTTGTCACAAATGCATCCTAAAAGTTATAAAAAAGCACCATGGTTAGATGAGAATATATATACATATATATATATATTGATAAAAACAATGGGGAGATGACTCAAGAAGGAAAATAAAATAATCAATCCTATATGACGCATGTACCATTTTTCCCTACAACAAGTTTCTCATTATACCATGTCGACAAGCAGGTAATCAGAGTCCTGGTGAATGGATACATCAGCTACCTGTACCATCACTGGACTCCCTATCTCTAGAGCCTCTCTCGATATACTTCGACACTGTTGCCTTAAACCCAACAAAATTTTTTAGGGGAATGTCTATACAATGTCCCAAGGATCGAACCACCTCTAATACCAATCTGTCATGACCCGTCCCATTCCAGGGCTCAAGTCGCAACTACCCCCAATCCCACCTCCATAGGCCAGGTGGTGGGGACAAGTTCTAAAGGCACAATAAATTTCGATACGAATTTTACTAATTACCTACACACACACACACAAACTCTTAATAAAAAAGTGTAGATGGAAAGGAGTAAAATATTCTGTATTGTTGTAAATAAACCAAACATGCATAGACCACTAAAAATTACGAGTACAATAAAGTAAACTAAAAGGGAAAAAACAAAAAAAAAACAGGCCCAACTAGAAAAATGTCCCAACCTGATAGAAACTGAAAAAATTAAAATAACTAAGAGAGTATCGCTCCTGGATCCCAAGCTATTATCACCGTATACGATCTAAGCACACGTAACCCTAATCTCCTATAATGTCACGATCAAACCTATAAATTATCTTCACAAAGCACGATATGTGTGGGAAAATCCCATACAGGGGTGAGTATAAACATACCCATTAGGATTCCCCAAAAAGGTGAAGGTGGATAAGTAAGAGATACACCGAAGAGGAAAGCAGTAGATAGAACAAAGTAGAGTAAAAGAGTAAAGCTAAACCCAATAAGAGAGTGAAGTAAGCTCATCCAGACACAATGAGCTATAAAAAATGAGAATATGGACTTATCTTTGAGACTTATCTATCTATTGTAGGAGAGTATACTCTTCCAACCACGAAAATCTAGACGTAGAAAGCATGTGGCATACCCTGCATGTCTTTGTCTCTCCTGGAAATAGAGTGACTGAAACCCAAGGTGTTGGTAATGAAATGATATATATATATATATATATTAGTAAAAAGAAACCAAAACAAGGGAGCATAAGGGGATCTCCATCTCAAATCTCATCCCAAGGAGAAGAGTCACCAATAGTTCCAAAAGTATCCAAAAATGATGACCAACATCCCATACATCTTCCCTGAACATGAAAGTCAAAGGGGCTCAATAACTATACCCTAACACTATCCACATTGGACAACATTGAATTTCCTTCACAGTTTTAGGTTGGGACACAAGGACACGTTTGGGAGGGGAAAGTGTCCCTATTTCTTTTCATTCCAAAGGTACATCAAACCACACCTCACCCTTGATTCTCATAGTCATATGTTGCAAAATTGAAGTAGAGGGCTTGAACCCTAGTTTGTTAGGGGGATTCCACTCTAATATTAGCCATAGAGGACTCGTGACCTCGTGAATTAGGAGGATTTTACTCTAGTCCTTGGGGATATGTGCCCCATTTCTTTAGGGAAATAAACACCTGGGAGTTGATGGGGACCCACTATCCAGCCCCACTGAAGGGTAATACGCTGGAGGGAATTTCCTGACAAGTAGCTGTAGAGGACCCACACCCTCATGCTTTAGGGGGATTCCACTTTAGTCATCAGGGATCCATGACCTAGTACGTCTTGGGGATCAACACTCAGAAATAATCCTTTGATAATATGCGCAAACGATGTTCAATAACAACTTAATCAATGTTGTGGATTCTCTTCAAAATAGTTAAAAGTATATTCCATTGATATTCCTTTTATGTTTCCACATTTAATGAGATCACAAATAAGGCTCCACAAACCCAAATTTATCGCACCATTGTGATCATTACAGAAAAACATGAAATATTATCTATTCATTCACCTCGATCAGACATCTGATGGAAAATTCATATATCACCAGAACAAATTTGAACAAGGCTTCATGGGGCCCACACATCAAATTATGTTTAAACACAATAAATTATTCTTGAAATTTCTGAATGAAAACTAGGGTCATGATTCTGTTGAAAATGCATCTATTGAATGTTTTGTTTAGAAGATATATTCGATATAAGATTTCTCAATAATACTAATTATATTATTATTATGATATTTTGGCATTTTGAAAAAATAAACAATGAGAAAAAATATTAAAATTTCTGAACTAGTGTCAAAAGTTCTGTCTCAAAGAGATGATCATGTTTCTGTAGATGACACATAAAATGGATACTCTGTTTAGGAGATATGGTGGATTGAACCAGTGAATTAAAGATTCACCAGGCCCACTCGGCACGCCTGGCCAGTTCGGACTACTCTAGCCCACTCGAGATTGGTCTGCCTCACCGGCCCATGGCCTATTACTAGCTCAACCCATTTCCACCCGGCCCAACCCTATACCCTCTATCCCGGCCTGCTGCCACTTGGGATCAGCCTTAGCCGCTTCATCATCTGTCTCCATGCATCCATCATGGAAAACGTGGCCGAATTAAGAACATGTTTTTTGGAAATGGTCTCCATCTCGGTTGCCCCCCATCAACCCTGCCATCCACCTACCATGCAGCTCCGGCTGCCACTGCATGCTGCGCTCCTGGCTCTGCCTACCGCTGATCTCCTTCCTAAATGCACGGTCCCTATCCACTCTCTAATCACACCAACTTGCATGCCTGACCCCCACCACTTGAACCTATGGCCACCACAGTGTAACGACCCAAATACGGAGCCCCTCCACTGGTGCCCCGTACCTAGTTCTCCATATGACCTTAAGCGCATTTCCCCAAATCGCAGAGGCTGCTGACTAGCAGCGAGGGCCTTGGTGAGTCAGTGGGGAAACTATGCCCTCATTCGGTTAAGTATACAGTGGATGAACAAAAAGTCACAATAGCGGAAACAATAACAGCATACAACAACTGAACTGAACAGCGGAAGCAATGTATAAAATAATAATGATGCAACATGGTACATATGTCTATGGAAAGCAATAAAAAAACCAACATGATGAAATAAAACTGAACACAAGTACTAAAGCAACAACACAAGAAAAATAGAAGAGAAACTCCTCAGCATCGCAAGCCTCAACTTGGTCCCATGATCTCCAGCTCCAGCAAGTCAGGTACCTGAAGTAGAAGGGCGGTTGACCTTATCTATTCCTGCAACAACATAGTCTGCTTGGGCCCAAAAGGAAGGCCCAAACAGGGTGTGAGACAAAGTCCCAGTAGGAAACCACCCAAAGATCTATGCCTAACAGTCAATGAATACATGGCAAGTAATGTATAGAAGCAGTAAAGAGGAAAAATACACAGTAGTCACATTCCACAGTTCTAGCATATGAAGTACACAAGTAAACAACAAAAAACAAGAAGAAAACAGGTAACCCTCTGGGTATCTCTCACAGACTAAACCCTATGGTTCAACCCAAAACTACTAGACACCCTCTAGGAGGCACACACAGTCTCACCCCTCTGGTTCAGCGAAGAATAGACTCTCTGAGGAAGCACTCACCATAAATTCCCCCTTTAGTCTCGTATCGTGCTAAAGGCTCTCTGGGGAAGCACTCAACGTCTCATTCCCCCTGTGGCCCGTGTCGTGGATCTACAGACTCTCCGAGGAAGCACTCATCATCAATTCCCCCTGTGGTCTCACATCATAATTTAAAGACACTCTGGAGAAGCCCTTACATCTATTCTCCTTGTGGTCTAATACACTAGGTTCTCATAGTCCTGTGTGAAACTAACATGCTCAGCGTGCATGTATCACCCAAGTAAACCTCAAGAACTACTTGGCTATCCTTCTAAGGCTCAAAATCATAACAAAGAAACAATTCCAATATCCTACAACTAGGCATGGAAATCAGAAAAATTCCAAACAAGAAAAACAAGCATGGAAAACATCCAGATTACAGTAAAAACAACCATTTCACAGGAAAATACATCTACTCAAGTAATCAAGCATGAAGGAAAACAACAGGGAAAAACAGGAAACACGCAATGCCCCGTTCAAGGGTATTGGTAGAATTTGCACAAGATATTCAAAGAATATCTACCGAAAGGCACCAACCACCTACCTCGATCCTAGGAGATCGATATACTTGAACCACGACGACAAATTCTCCTTAGAACGTCGTAAATATGAGAAAACTCCGGAAACATGTAAACCACGATAACATGGGAAAGAGGAGGAATTGGAAAACAAGGCTCAAGCAGAAGGAAGAACTCACCTCTGCCCTTCCAATGCAATCGACCGTGCTCGAATCAGAGAATGGACAGAGAGGCGGGGGCTCGGGGAAGATCCGGCCGTACGGGTCTCTCTTGGATGAAAAACCTGGAGAAGGGGTGTGTTCTGTCCATGAGGCGTGACCCTGGTACGTTTAGTGAAAAAATAAAAGTACACGACGTGTACTTTTAGAGTACACAACGTGTACTAGGTTTTTCTATACTCCGCCAAGGCCTCCACATCATCCTTACACACCATGTGTGTGTCCCGAACACGGCCAGCACACGGCTTCGAGCCGGAGAAGAGTACACGGCGTGTGCTCAGAAAGTACATGGCATATACTTCAAAAATTTCTAGAAAGTCCATTTTTCTTAAAAACTCCAGAAAAAGGAAAGGCGTACCTGAAGCGAAGATCCGGGTTCTTACAAACTTCCGCCCTTAAAGAAATTCGTCCCCGAATTTCCCTAGCAAGGCATATAAGAAGAAACCCCAAACAGCTCCAGCCACTGCGACCACACATCAGCCTACCTCTCCTAGGTCTCGTCTTGTAGTCGACCATACTGCCATAGCACCCGTACCAGAGGAACAGACCACCCACGGAGAACCTATGTACTGCGATTGAAAATCCAGATGGGATACTCCTCAAACTATGCATCCGCTTTGAGCTCAACCTCCTCAGGCTGAAAGACATGAGATAGGTCTGAAAAGTAACTTCGGAGCTGAGAGACATGGAAGATGTCGTGCATGGACCGATACCTCTAAGGTAACTGCAACCTATAGGAAACTGGCCCAACTCTCTCCAAAACCTCAAACGGCCCAACGTACCGCGGTGAAAGCTTTCCCTATCTCTGAATCCTTTTGTGTCCCATCCTCGGTGCGAAACACAAGAAAACCTGATCCCCGACCTCAAACTCCAGAGGTCGTCTCCGCTGACCAGCATAAGACTTCTGTCAAGACTGTGCTGTAGCCATCCTCTTCCGAATCAGATCTATCTGCTCTAAAATCTCCTGAACAAATGAGGTCCCAGCAAAGCTGCCTCTCCTGCCTCTAGTTAGCATAAGGGTGATCGGAATGGACTACCGTACAGAGCCTCGTATGGTGCCATCTGAATAGTCACCTGAAAACTGTTGTTGTAGGTGAACTCCACAAGAGGAATATGCTTCTACCAAGAACCGCCAAATTCCAGAATGCAAGCTCTCAGCATATCCTCTAGCACCTGGATCATACGCTCAGACTGGCTATAAGTCTGGGTATGGTATGCTGTACTCAAAAGTACCTGTGTACCCAACGCCTTCTAAAGTCCCTGCCAGAACCGAGAGGTGAAACGCACATCCCTGTCTGAAACAATGGAGTGTTGAACTCCATGTAGATGAATGATTTCTCTGATGTAAATGTAGAGACCCGTATCTTGACGTACATAGAAATTAAATTACTTTTGCGGAATACTTAGTACATAACAAAAAAATACACACACAAGGATCGTAATAGTTTAGTGTCTTTGGAAACTCAGAACGTAATCTTCTAATCATGGTGAAAGATCTTCAATATCTCCCATAAAGATCGTCCCTTTTTTTTACCTAAAACCTTTCTTTATATCCTGGGGAAAAGAAAACATAAAAGGGTGATCTCAAATGCTTAGTAAGGGTAAACAAAAGAAATATAAATCTCATCGTATACACAAGCACATAACTTTTGGAAATCTTAACCTGCAAAAGAGATCATAATTTCATAACATGGGATAAATCATGGCAGTGAAATGTAATCACAATAATCATAACTTAAAACATGAAACTTTGTGGCATACACACATAATCATAGAGAATCATTTCTTTTTAGTCAAGACTCATTGCCAAGACTATCTTAGTGGACAAAGTCCCTTTCTGAATCGAGTAACCCTCGTTTCAGTCCTGTTTCACTGAACCGGTATAACCTTCCATTCCAGCCATGTCTATCTCATGAGATATAAAATCTTTACCCAATGCATTGGAGGGAGATATAGGTCCCACCCATCTTATAATGAAACCTTTCTTATGTGTGCCACATAATCATAAATCATACATCATCGCATAACACATGTAACAAAAATGGGATTCTTGAAACATCATGACATCATAAAACAAATCATATAAGGTAAATGACTTCATAAAAATAATTCCCTCAAAACATAATCAAATCAATGTAATAATAGGGATAAAAACAGAACCCTTTTATTATCTTATATGGAAAATAATTTTGATAAATTACTTGAACTCCATTCTTGAGGAAAATATCCTTTCTACTTCAAAAACACTTTTCCTTTCTTAACATGTCATAAAATTTTAAACTAAAAGAAGTTGATTAAAAATAAACTTGAATACTTGTAAAGGAAGCTTCTTGGAAATAATGTTTTAAGAATCCATTCATGCCGTATAAGTTAAAAAAAACATTCTTCATACTTTTGTCGGAAAAGTCAAAAAGTACCTCGTACGAAAAAACGACAAAAGATTCCTTTCATATTCTTTACTAAAAATTCACCGAAGGGTAAAATTGGATTTAAACTATTGTAAGTGGATGGAAACAATATTACATATTTATGGAACATGGATGTGGATGATAAAATACACCCCAGTAAATGCCAAAGTAAAAACAATCTCGGATAAAAATGAGATTGTGATATTTTCCCTTACCTTAGGTCTGATTTGCTTTGTACGTGTCCGAAGCTCCTGTATAATGGTTTAAATAATGTTATTGACTTATTCCAAAATCATACATATTTATATGATATCATATATGGTCATATTCTTAGCTTCTTGTTAGTAATATTTCATTGTTACTTGTTACTCGGGTCTTTATTGCCTTTTGTTCTTATGCATGTTTTGCAGAATACATTCTTATTCTTCTTTTAAGGTTATAGATACCTTATATCCATAATGGTATTAGTGTAACATATATCATATTTATTCATTCAATTCATTTATATAATTACTATGTAATGATGATCATGTAGAACGAGTCGCATCACATCGTGGAGACGGTATTCCGTACGTACGCACGAGGGATGATATCGTTCCTATGATCGTGGAACTGTATTGGAGTATATATATTATTTCAGTATCAATATTAATTTATAATAATCATAATTAGTTACTCATTACACCATTATACCCATCCTTGTAAAGTGATGGTGGAAAAATAGATTACACCACGGCGTGGAGACAATATTCCATACGTACGCACGCACGGTGATTTCATTTTTCCGTGGGATGGATAGAAGGTGAATTAGGGTTGTTTCATATTTATAATAACATATCAGTATGTAAGTAATACTGATGTTATTACTTTATCATGAAACAACTAAAGAAGAAGAAGTTGAAGAAGAAAGAAATTGAAAAGATTGGTAATGGATATTACCTCTTCTTTGGAACGCCTCTTTGAATCCTCCACTTAGGGAACTAAGATTGGTCTTTGAAGAAGACCAGTACCTCTAGGATTATTCTAGGGATGTGGAGAAGGGATTTTGGCAGGGGTTTTCCGAGCTTGAGTGATCAAATTTGTGTGAGGAGGAGGGGGAGGAGGTACCCTTTTATAAGGGAGGAGAGGGGCACCTTAGGAATATCTCAAAATATTATTTTATATTAAAGTAAAATTCGGTTTATAATGGTTACAAAGGGTCTTATTTCAGAGCTAAAGTGGGGATGGGTCGAAATCATATCAACCAATAAGATTTATACAAGTTTAGGGTATTATTTTAACCTTATCAATTAGATTTAACTCTAAGTTAAATAATTTAACTTTTACCGTGTCTTTTTGTTTTCTTTCACTATATGGTTAATACACTTACTATAACATGCCAAAAGAACCCCAAATTGTTTATTATTAATACATATATCCTTATCTAAGTCATTTTTCCGAACCTTAGATTTTTAGAAACAAAATAACAATTAATAATATAATATTTGATTTAAAAACTATTTTGTGTCAATTTTGACACTATTTGATATATGATTTTTGTGAAAGTCATAACATAATTATATGTTCGAACCAAGTTGATTAAAGCAACACTAATATATCATAGTAAACTAGAAAATTAGTGGAATTCATAAAAAGTCTCAAATTACATTTATTTGAGAATTTATAACATCAATTATGTTAATATTTCCTTAAAAGGGTAATTACTGCATCATCGTTGTGTCATAAATAAATTAATTTATTTAAAGTCTAAAAATTATAAATAAAATACCATTATGTAGGAAATATTTTTATCTTTCTAATGAATATTTATAGTCGAATTTATCTTATGTATAACCCCATATTAAAAATGTTTTAGTTATTAAACTTTGATTTTAACTATTTTAACTATTCATTAAATAAAATAATATTAAATGTCATAATCTAATCCAAGTGGACCTAAATGGTCATATTATATTCATAAGGTTGTTTTTGGTCGAATTACACTTATCCAATAGAATTAAGACATGTGTTAGGGTAATAGTAATATCATATTTACCCTTAGTTACCCTATTTACTATTAACCGTGGTAAAAAAAAGTAAAAAGTTACTATTCATCAAAAATTATTTTCATCTCATTGAACAACATTTTACTTACTGACATCAACCATGTCTCTCGGATTTTTTGAAATTCCATTCACAGAAGCGGTAAAATTAAGTTTTATGAAAAATTCAGTTTTTTTTCACTACCACTTAGTAGTTTCACTATTCATCAAAAATTGATGTTTTTCAGAATAATGCCAAAATTTCATCTTAAGCTATATTTAATATTCCGAATTCAAAAATGAAATCTATTTTACCAAATTCATAACATAGAAGTTTCATTAATTAATTAAATCCCGCTATTAAAATAAATAGCGTGTTTTTAGGAAACAATATATATCAAAAGATTGACACTTGATTATGTCTGGTTTAAATGTGAAATTACAACCAACGACCAACATTGTATTAAATTGTAAAAATAGATTCTAAATATACTTTAAAACCACTCAAATTAATAATTTATCACTATTAATTATTTCGATTAAAAAAAGTTGTTTTTAATTATAATTTAGTAATTTTCACTATTCATCAGAATATGAAAGTTATCCGAAAAGTACCAAAATTTCACCTTAGGCTAAATTCGATACTCCGAATCCAAAAATGAAGTCCATTTTGAGAGATAAAATTTCTAAAATTTAAAAAGTGGTTATTACTATTCATAACGGCTAGTTTTAATAATATTTTAATAGCATATCGTTGTTTCGTGAAACTCAGTATTACGTACTACACGCGCTATCGAGGATGGTTGCGATTGCGTGTAATGAAAGGAAAGTCAAGGATGCGTGTTGTGCAAGCTCCTTTTTGTGTAGCGTACAACACAATACATTAATAAAATTAAAAAGAATATTTTTCATAAAATCTCGGGCTGTTACATTCTACCCCCCTTAAAATGAATTTCGCCCTCGAAATTCATCGAGGTTATAAATGGTTTACTATTCGAAAGTTTATTTAATAGAAACCCACATCGTAAAAAGGAATATCAAAACCAATATTTAAAAACAAAAGTATGAAACGTAACGGTTACCCAAATAAACTAATCACTGGGTTTCCACATAGGTGAAAATATGGATATGGAAGAGAAATCTAACCATCATGTTCTGATGGAGAGTGGTAGAGAACATGGCTATGGAAAAGCCAGAAATCACAAAGCCATAAATTTGTGATGATCTAAGGTACCATCTGATTCATCATATATAAGATCACTAGGACAACATTTTTGGTTTTCAAGATCGTTTCCTAAAGTTAAAGAATTTGAATTAGAATAAATACTTACCTTATTTTGGTACAATCTCACTATTGTTCGTGCCTTTCACAATTTCCACTTCATCTCTTAAATAAATGAAGTTGAATTTGTTATTCGTGAAGTGTTAGCAGATCATGTGATAGAATGACAGGTCATTCCATCTGTCTCAAACAAAAGGTTAGAAAAAATTATATACATAAGTCGATCTATAGTAAGATTAATCATATATGGTTCCTAATATGGACTTTATAGTTCATATATCATACTGCTTAATATAATAAAACTAGTTTCTAATAAACAGGGACTTCCTGTAGGCCAGTGGTAGGCGATAAAGGCCAGTCGCACTTCGGTTGTGGGTTCGATTCCCACATCCTTGTCCGACGCGATGGGTTGTCTCCCGTCCTGCAGGTTGTCCTTTTTCTAAAACTACATTAATATAACATCCCATCAATAATATCGAAAAAAAACTTCTATCCTTAAACAATACTCACTTATGTCCAACATAATCCATTTCAATCTTTAGGCTTATCCATAATACTGCAGTCCACTCTCACAACATAGTGAAAATGATTACCAGAGATTTAATACCATCGTTGATCCCCATATATCATAAGATATGTTTTTTTTTGTCACATTCCAAACATTCAAAGTCCTTAATCATGTATTCTCTTGAATACCTTAGTGAAAACATGAATGCAGTTTAAAGTTAACACTTTCCACATACCAAAATCCTCAAAATTCTATATACTCAAACCATGATATCACTTAGTCCTTATATCAATCATGAGCTCATGAATACTATTAAACATTTCATTTTCTCGTTTTCCCTTCATTATGCGCATATCATCTTATTTCCAAAAAATATCTCAATAACTTTGAATACCACATCAATAAATATTGCAATACTCAATGATACAACATTATTTTGGAATCCCATTACATAAACACTTAATCATTCCACCACATCGTTGTCATATTCAACATTGCCAATAGTGATCGCATGTGACTTCCCATTATCCTTTGCCTTCAGTGGTTGCTCATGTTGATCATCACTAACCCTTGGATTAGGGCATTTATTAGCATAATGCCCCATTTCCTTGCACTTGAAGCATTGAAGTGTTGGTGGTGCGTTCTCTGCAGTGTTTGCTTTATTCACATAATTAGAAACCCTTTTTTCATTACTTCGACACTCAGCTGCTCGATGACCTTCTTTTCCACACTTAAAACATTTTCTAGTCCCTTTAAGACAATCTCCACCATGCTTCTTTCCACACTTTGTGCATAAGGAAACATTCATCTTCTTTTCACCATTATTCTGAGATTTCTCCTTGAACTCCATCTTTCGTTTCTTGTCAAAACCATGAGATGGATATGTAACACCAACTTCCATTTCTACCTTGATAGCACAACGCACAATTTCCTCATAGCTACTGAAGTCTCTTATAGCTAATTCCCTTCGAAGACTTGGTTTTAAGCCACTGAAAAATCGATCAACTTTACTTTTAGGTTGGATGATAATTCCAGATGCATACCTTGCAAGTCTTGTAAAATTCGCTTCGTATATACCAACAGATTCATCATCTTTTTGCTTTAGTTCAAGAAACTCCTTCTCCATCTTTTTTTGAAGAATACGAGGGAAGTACTTATTGAAAAATAAGTTCTTGAACTCGTCCCTTTCCATGGACTCAATTTCATCTCTTTGCCTTGTATTCTTGATAAGATTCCACCATTGATCAGCTTCACCTTCCAAACGATATACTGCTAAGAAGACTTTATCATGTTCAGAACATTGAAGAACTGAAAATATCTTTTCAGTGGTACTGATCCATTGTTCAGCAACAAGTGGATCAGAAGACCCACTGAAAGAAGGTGGATGTTGCCTCATGAAGGACTCAAAAGAATATTGTTCCCTTATCTGCTCATTTGGAAGTCCAGAATGATTCATAGCTTGTGTAAGTATAGCAATAAGATTTTTCACTCCATCTCCCATAAAATTTGTTTGTTCAGGAGGACAATCATTGCATTGTCCATTGCATTGATCAACACGGTTCCTTCGGGATCCAGCCATCTTCTAAAACCCCAAAAGAATAGTGTGAGAGGCAAAAATCATGTTAGGGAAAACAACATATTAAAGGGGGAGTACCTTCAATATCTAACATCTTAGGTTTAATTCTATGATCGTTAGCGTAGTTCTAGTACTGTAACCTATACGTATACTTAACCTTAGGGACATCCCTAGACATACCGTAGAAATATCTCTAGGGATCTCACTAACGTTTTCTCATCCTAGTTTCCAAAGGTTTACTAAACCTTTCCTCTGATACCAACTGTAGAGACCCGTATCTTGACGTACATAGACATTACATTACTTTTGCGGAATACTTAGTACATAACAAAAAAATACACACACAAGGATCGTAATAGTTTAGTGTCTTTGGAAACTCGGAACGTAATCTTCTAATCATGGTGAAAGATCTTCAATATCTCCCATAAAGATCTTCCCTTTTTTTACCTAAAACCTTTATTTATATGCTGGGGAAAAGAAAACATAAAAGGGTGAGCTCAAATGCTCAGTAAGGGTAAACAAAAGAAATATAAATCTCATCGTATACACAAGCACATAACTTTTGGAAATCTTAACCTGCAAAAGAGATCATAATTTCATAACATGGGATAAATCATGGTAGTGAAATGTAATCACAATAATCATAACTTAAAACATGAAACTTTGTGGCATACACACATAATCATAGAGAATCATTTCTTGTTAGTCAAGACTCATTGCCAAGACTATCTTAGTGGACAAAGTCCCTTTCTGAATCGAGTAACCCTCGTTTCAGTCCTGTTTCACTGAACCGGTATAACCTACCATTCCAGCCATGTCTATCTCATGAGATATAAAATCTTTACCCAATGCATTGGAGGGAGATATAGGTCCCACCCATCTTATAATGAAACCTTTCTTATGTGTGCCACATAATCATAAATCATACATCATCGCATAACACATGTAACAAAAATGGGATTCTTGAAACATCATGACATCATAAAAAAAATCATATAAGGTAAATGACTTCATAAAAATAATTCCCTCAAAACATAATCAAATCAATGTAATAATAGGGATAAAAATAGAACCCTTTTATTATCTTATATGGAAAATAATTTTGATAAATTACTTGAACTCCATTCTTGAGGAAAATATCCTTTCTACTTCAAAAACACTTCTCCTTTCTTAACATGTCATACAATTTTAAACTAAAAAAAGTTGATTAAAAATAAACTTGAATACTTGTAAAGGAAGCTTCTTGGAAATAATGTTTTAATAATCCATTCATGCCGTATAAGTTAAAAAAAACATTCTTCGTACTTTTGTCGGAAAAGTCAAAAAGTACCTCGTACGAAAAAACGACAAATGATTACTTTCATATTCTTTACTAAAAATTCACCGAAGGGTAAAATTGGATTTAAACTATTGTAAGTGTATGGAAACAATATTACATATTTATGGAACATGGATGTGGATGATAAAATACACCCCAGTAAATGCCAAAGTAAAAACAATCTCGGATAAAAATGAGATTGTGATATTTTCCCTTACCTTAGGTCCGATTTGCTTTGTACGTGTCCGAAGCTCCTGTATAATGGTTTAAATAATGTTATTTACTTATTCCAGAATCATACATATTGATATGATATCATATATGGTCATATTCTTAGCTTCTTGTTAGTAATATTTCATTGTTACTTGTTACTCGGGTCTTTATTGCCTTTTGTTCTTATGCGTGTTTTGCCGAATACATTCTTATTCTTCTTTTAAGGTTATAGATACCTTATATCCAGAATGGTATTAGTGTAACATATATCATATTTATTCATTCAATTCATTTATATAATTACTATGTAATGATGATCATGTAGAACCAGTCACATCACATCGTGGAGACGGTATTCCGTACGTACGCACGAGTGATGATATCGTTCCTGTGATCATGGAACTGTATTGGAGTATATATATTATTTCAGTATCAATATTACTTTATAATAATCATAATTAGTTACTCATTACACCATTATACCCATCTGTGTAAAGTGATGGTGGAAAAATAGATTACACCACGGCGTGGAGACAATATTCCGTACGTACGCACGCGCGGTGATTTCATTTTTCCGTGGGATGGATAGAAGGTGAATTAGGGTTGTTTCATATTTATAATAACATATCAGTATGTAAGTAATACTTATGTTATTACTTTATCATGAAACAACTAAATAATAATAAGTTGAAGAAGAAAGAAATTGAAAAGATCGGTAATGGATATTACCTCTTCTATGGAACGCCTCTTTGAATCCTCCACTTAGGGAACTAATATTGGTCTTTGAAGAAGACCAGGACCTCTAGGATTATTCTAGGGAAGTGGATAAGGGATTTTGTCAGGGGTTTGCCGAGCTTGAGTGCTCAAATTGGTGTGAGGAGGAGGGGGAGGAGGTACCCTTTTATAAGGGAGGAGAGGGGCACCTTAGGAATATCTCAAAATATTATTTTATATTAAAGTCAAAATCGGTTTATAATGGTTCCAAAGGGTCTTATTTCGGAGATAAAGTGGGGATGAGTCGAAATCCTATCAACCAATAAGATTTAGACAAGTTTAGGGTATTATTTTAACCTTATCAATTAGATTTAACTCTAAGTTAAATAATTTAACTTTTACCGTGTCTTTTTGTTTTCTTTCACTATATGGTTAATAGACTTACTATAACATGCCAAAAGAACCCCAAATTGTTTATTATTAATACATATATCCTTATCTAAGTCATTTGGCAGAACCTTAGATTTTTAGAAATAAAATCACAATTAATAATATAATATTTGATTTAAAAACTATTTTGTGTCAATTTTGACACTATTTGATATATGATTTTTGTGAAAGTCATAACAGAATTATATGTTCGAACCAAGTTGCTTAAAGCAACACTAATATATCATAGTAACCTAGAAAATTAGTGGAATTCATAAAAAGTCTCAAATTACATTCATTTGAGAATTTATAACATCAATTATGTTAATATTTCCTTAAAAGGGTAATTACTGCATCATCGTTGTGTCATAAATAAATTAATTTATTTAAAGTATAAAAATTATAAATAAAATATCATTATGTAGGAAATCTTTTTATCTTTCTAATGAATATTTATAGTCGAATTTATCTTATGTATAACCCCATATTAAAAATGTTTTAGTTATTAAACTTTGATTTTAACTATTTTAACTATTCATTAAATAAAATAATATTAAATGTCATAATCTAATCCAAGTGGACCTAAATGGTCATATTATATTCATGAGGTTGTTTTTGGTCGAATTACACTTATCCAATAGAATTAATACATGTGTTAGGGTAATAGTAATATCATATTTACCCTTAGTTACCCTATTTACTATTAACCGTGGTAAAAAAAAGTAAAAGGTTACTATTCACCAAAAATTATTTTCATCTCATTGAACCACATTTTACTTACTGACATCAACCGTGTCTCTCAGATTTTTTGAAATTCCATTCACAGAAGCGGTAAAATTAAGTTTTATGAAAAATTCAGTTTTTTTAACTACCACTTAGTAGTTTCACTATTCATCAAAAATTGATGTTTTTCAGAACAATGCCAAAATTTCATCCTAAGCTATATTTCATATTCCGAATTCAAAAATGAAATCTATTTTACCAAATTCATAACATAGAAGTTGCATTAATTAATTAAATCCCGCTGTTAAAATAAATAGCGTGTTTTTAGGAAACAATATATATCAAAAGATTGACACTTGATTATGTCTGGTTTAAATGTGAAATTAGAACCAATGACCAACATTGTATTAAATTGTAAAAATATATTCTAAATATACTTTAAAACCACTCAAATTAATAATTTATCACTATTAATTATTTCGATTAAAAAAAGTTGTTTTTAATTATAATTTAGTAATTTTCACTATTCATCAGAATATGAAAGTTATCCGAAAAGTACCAAAATTTCACCTTAGGCTAAATTCAATACTCCGAATCCAAAAATGAAGTCCATTTTGAGATCTAAAATTTCTAAAATTTAAAAAGTAGTTATTACTATTCATAACGGCTAGTTTTAATAATATTTTAATAGCATATCGTTGTTTCTTGAAACTCAGTATTACGTACTACACGCGCTATAGAGGAAGGTTGTGATTGCGTGTAATGCAAGACAAGTCAAGGATGCGTGTTGTGCAAGCTCCTTTTTGTGTAACGTACAACACAATACATTAATAAAATTAAAAAGAATATTTTTCATAAAATCTCGGGCTGTTACAGTAAATTTGTTCCAGATCATCAACACTGATGGTTTCCTTGATTGGAAAGAAGTGAGCAACCTTCGTGAGTCTGTCGATGACAACCCAAACAAAATCGTTCCGCCGAGGTGACCTTGACAACCTAGTCACGAAGTCCATCACCACATCATTCCACTTCCACTCCGGAATGGGTAACTGCTGTAAAAGGCCGGATGGTTGCTGATGCTCCGCCTTCACCTACTGACAAGTAGAGAATCTCATGAAAAAACCAGCAACATATTTCTTCAAACCTGGCCACCAGTACTGGGGATGAAGATCTCGATACATCTTGGTGACGCTAGGATGAACTGCCCAAACTGAGGAATGAAAATCCCGCATCAGCTCCTCGCGTATGTCTGCTGGCACCCATACGCATCCCTAGAAATGAAAGTTCTCATCCTCTCCCATTGTCCATACATGAAGAGGGTCCTCTCATAACACACTCTCCCACAGGACTAAGCCTTACGAGTCTGATAGATGCCTCATCTGTACCCGATCAAGTAGTGTGGAGGTAACAACTACAGAAGATAGGAAAGTCTATCCCTGTCTATCGTGCACCTCCAGATGCATCTTAGAGAATAGAACCTTCAGCTACCACTCATTGCTGGCCTCCTGAACTTCCTGAATCTGAGTTCGCCTGCTCAATGCATATGCCCCCGCGTTGCCCTTTCCCAGCATATAGGCAAGCTCTAAATAAAAAGATTGAAGATACTCGACCCACCTGCACTGCCTCAGATTCAGATCACACTGAGTGAAGATATACATGAGACTCTTGTGGTCGGTAAAGACCATAAAGTGCTCTCCCAAAGGATAGTGTCTCTAATAGCGTAAGGCATGAACAAGAGTTGCCAACTCCAGATCGTGCGTAGGGTAGTTCCTCTCATGTGGCCTCAAATGCCGATACCCATATGCAATGACTCCATCTCCCTGCATAATCACAACGCCTAGTCCGATACCCGAAGCATCACAATAAATAGTGTAGCTCTTGCCTGGCTCTGGCAAGACTAGTATTGGTGGTGACATCAACCTTCCCTTTATCTTTTGAAAGGCTGACTCACAAGAATTTGACCATAAGAACTTCGCCCCCTTCTTGTTCTGTCCTGTCAAAGGTGTTTCTAGGAATGAGAAGTTATGAATGAAGCGTCTGTAGTATCCAGCTATCCCTAGGAAACTCCACAACTCAAAAACGTTCTTCAGATGCTCCTAGGAATCTACTACTCTCACTTTCTCTAGGTCCATAGATACTCTTGCCTCCGAGATGATGTTACCCAGGATGTGAATCTGATCCATCCATAAGTGGAACTTTGAGAGTTTAGAATAAAGCCGATGCTCTCTGAGTGTACTCAAAATGATCTCAAGATGGGTAGCATGGTCATGTCGAGTGTGAGAGTACACTAAGATATCATCCAAGAAGACCACGACGAAGGAATCTAAGTAAGGATGGAACAATCAGTTCATCAGTGCTATGAAAACTGCAGGCACGTTCGTTAGACCGAACGACATGACTGTATACTCGTGTATACCATACCTTCTCCTAAAGTTGTTCAGAGTTATATCTAATGGTCTAACATGAAAATGATGATAACCGAACCTCAAGTGGATCTTTGAGAACACTCGGGCTCCTCAAATCTGGTCAAAGAGGTCATCGATCCTTGGCAAGGGATATCAGTTCTTAACCTTCAACTGGTTCAGCTTCTAATAACCCACCCAAAGATGAAGTGTACCATCTGACTTCTTCGCAAATAGGACAGACGAACCCCAAGGAGAAGTACTAGGTTGGATGAAACCCTTTACCTGCAAATCCTCCAACTGCTTCTTGAGCTCCTGAAACTTAGGTGTAGCCATTTTATAAGGAGGAATGGACACCAGTGCTGCTCCTGGCACGAGATCAATAGAAAATTCTACATCACGCTCCGGAGGTAAACCCGAAATGTCCTCTAGAAAGACGTCTTTGAAACAATCCACCACTGGAGGAAAGTACAACAACGAAGTCCCCTAATAATCCAGATAAAGAATTCCAATATGGGCTATCACCCTTCCTAGCCCATGATGCTCGAGTCCTACTCGACTCGCCTAAACATCCCATTCATCTATATGAAGAAACGATTCACCCTCTGGTGAAACGAAACTCACTCTACGGTGATAACAGTTGATGACTGCCTGGAAGGGAACCAACCAGTCCATCCCGAGAATGACATCATAGCATGTCATCTCTAAGACATAGAGATCCCATGAGAAACGATACCTTGCAACCTCAAGAGGGAACTCTCTACACTAGCGTACACTAGATGTCCTCATCCCCAAAGGTTTGTTTAGTGACAACGAGTCGATAGAAGAAAAGTCACAGAGCCCAACGCTCTCCACAGCAGCAACATAGATAAAAATATGCATAGAACCAGTATCTAAAAGAGTTGATGATAAAACTGAGGCTACTAAAATTTTACCTCAAATTGTAGAAGGGCCTAGATCCTACTCCTGATAGGGTTTCTCTGTGGTGAAAGTCTATCCTACACCACGGACTTGCGCCCCTGGCTGACCACTCTGAGCCGATCCACCCTACTGGTGCTGAGGGACTGGTGGATGACCTCCATGGCCTCGACCTCCACCTCAGCTCAAATGGACGGAAGAACTCTAGTTCCCTGACTGGTGAGAAACTGGTGGTGTTGCTCCTGAATGAGGAGTCATGGAAGAACCCTGGTCACCCGCTGATAGTGATAAAACATGGAAGAAATGCTGAAGGTGACCCATCTTGCCGTAAGATCGGTACTCCACAGGGTCCCTCTGGCACTGCGGCCTCGTGTGCCCTGACTGGCCACACTGGTAGCATACCACCTGGCTTCCTGAAGATGCATCTCGCTTCCTCAGATCACCACGCATAGACTACCTACGACGCTTCTTACTGTCATTTGGAGGAAAACTAGTTCTGGAAGCAGAACCGCCCTGGATCGCAGCTCCGGATTCTCTCAGATTGTGCTCCACAATCAATGCCTAATTGACGATTGAAGTGATGGAAATCAACTGGAAGAAGTTCACCTGCGATCGGATCTCCCACCTGATACCATCGTAGAACTTCCTTGCCAAGAACACCCCACTCCCATCCCAGAGGGGCATGAAATGCTGCAGCTCGGTGAAACGAGATGAATACTCCATGGCAGAAAGAGTACCCTACTCTAAGCTCATGAAATCCCGGGCTCGGTCGGCCCTCAGGGTCTCCGGGTAGAAGTAGTCCTAAAAGACGCACTGAAACTCCTCCCAAGAGATAACATGCTGATGACCCGCCTATGAGATCACATCCCACCACCTCTTGGTGGAGTCTCAGAGCATGTAGGTAGCGAGCTTGACCCTCCTCTCTGGAGGCGTCTCTAGGTGCTCGAAGATAGTCAGCATGGCTTCCAGCCAGGACTCTATAGCCTGGGGTCCTCCTTCTCCCCGAGAAAGTAGAAGGATGCTGCTGTTGGAAAACCCATGTCAAGTTTACCATAGTCGCGACAGGAGGCGGTGCTCCCTGGAAGGTCTGCATCATCCTCATAAAAGCTTCCCTGAACTGTGCATCAGTGCATGCAACTGGTATGACAGCCAGTGCCAAGGCTGGATCGACTGGAGGGTTAGCGGGAAGCCTCTGATTAGCCATATATAGTGTTTGATCACTGCCTGATGACAGACGTACAACCAGAGGACGTCTCAGAGGCATATCTCTGAAATATCAAAAGCACACCTTAGATTAGAAAAACAAGGACATGAAACACTAGAGTATAAAACGGGAACAGGGGAAGGAAACACACAAGTTTACAAAACACAGCTACACAGCGCGTATAAAAACTACACGGTGTGTCTTCCCAAGCCACTGACATGGGTGTGTACCCCTTCCATATAGGTCGTGTAACACCTCAAAATACACAACGTGTTGACCCCCACACATGGTGTGTACTTGAAAACTATCCCCCTTCCTGAGTCTCCTTACAAGACTAACCCACATGGTTCGACTTAACCTGAGACTACATGACATGTTCTGCTCCAACACGGCGTGTACTAGACAAGGATTCGGCGGCCCGTTTTGTAAAACACACGACCGTCTACACAACTGAACCTTACACGACATGTTCCGAACAAACACGACATGTATAGGTGAAGGTGACACCGTCCCGTGTTGTTTGTGACATGGTCAGGTACCTTAACAAGACTATATGGTGTGTTCTGAAGACAACATGACGTGTTGAAGAGAATGTCACCCCGGCTCATGTTGTTCATGACACGGCTTGGTACCTGGCTCCAGACTACACGACGTGTACATACCGTACATGGCGTGTTCTTGAAGTTACTTCTACAACAGTGTCTCCTTGCTCACACGGTCAGTGAAATGGCCTGAAACTACATGGAGTGTAGTCAAAAGTACATGCCATGTATTCTGGATTTTTCTGGGCAGTAGCTCATATACTGCACAGAAGCCCAGAAAACACAGAAAACAAGTCAAGAAAGTGCCAAATTCCGATTCGTGAGGGCCCATACTCCCTGCGAATCAAAACTTGGCGTTTATTTAATAAAGGTAGGAAACAAACAATCCTCTAATAAGGCAGCATAGATTCTATCAAGCATATACCACTATATCATGCATAATCTACATGAAATATATCAGAACATGATGCGATTGCTAATGCACCCTAGATGGCATGGAAAGAATGCATGGCATGTGATTCTACAGGTGCCTATATGATGCATGATATGGAATACCCTCATATCATCGGGTTGTGACAGAAATAAAACCGCAATCATCAAGAAAATAATAACACAAAGCATGTGAATCACTCTAGGTGAAATCATATCAATCGTAAAATCTCAAAACCAGGAAACTGCAATTAATGAGGTAGTATGGCTTTTTCCTATACACGGGTAAGCTACTCCCGAGAACAACTTAATACCAAGTACTAAATCCGTCCTATCCCTGGATAAAGTCTCCAAATAGTAAATCAAGAGAAAAGAACTCCTTTGATACCACTTTGTAACGACCCAAATCCAGAGCCCCTCTACTGGTGCCCCAAACCCAGTTCGCCAAATGACCTCAAGCGCGTTTCCCCAAATACCAGAGGATGATGACTAGCAGCGAGGGACTTGGTAAGTCGGTGGGGAAACTATTACCTCATTCGGTTAAGTATACAGCGGATGAACAACAAGTCACAATAACAGAAACAATAACAGCATACAATAGCTGAACTGAACAGAGGAAGCAATGTATAAAATAATAATGATTCAACATGGTACATATGTCTATGGAAAGAAGTAAACAAAGCAACATGCTGAAATACAACTGAACACAAGTACTAAAGCAATAGAAAAAGAAAAACAGAAGAGTAAATCCTCAGCATCGCAAGCCTTGGCTCGGTCCCATGCTCTCCAGCTCCAGCAAGTCAGGTACCTGAAGTAGAAGGGTGCTTGCCCTTATCTATTCCTACAACAACATAGTCTTCTTGGGCCCAAAAGCATGGCCCAAACAGGGTGCGAGACAAAGTCCATGTTGGCAACCACCCAAAGATCTGTGCCTAACAGTTAATGTATACATGGCAAGTAAAGTACAGAAGTAGTAAATCGGAAAAATACACAGTAGTCACAGTCCACCGTTTTAACATATGAAGTACACAAGTAAACAACCAGTAACAAGAAGAAAATAGGTAACCCTCTGGTTATCACTCACAGCCTAACCCCTATGGTTCAACCCACAAGTGCTAGCAACCCTCTATGAGGCACACACAGTCTCACCCCTCTAGTTTAGCTAAGAATAGACTCTTTGAGGAAGCACTCACCGTCAATTCCTCCTATAGCCTCGTATCGTGCTAAAGGCTCTCTGGGGAAGCACTCAATATCTCATTCCCCATGTGGCCCACGTCGAGGATCTACAGACTCTCTGATGAAGCACTCGTCATCAATTCCCCCTGTGGTCTCACATCGTAATTTAAAGACACTCTGGAGAATCCCTTACGTCTATTATCCCTGTGGTCTACTACACTAGGTTCTCAAAGTCCTGTGTGAAACTAACATACTCAGCACACGTTTATCACCCAAGTGAACCTCAAGAACTACATGGCTATCATTCTAAGTCTCAACATCATAACAAAGCAACAGTTCCACTATCCTACAACTAGGCATGGAGACTGAAAAAATTCCAAACAAGCATAAACATCATGGAAAACATCCAGAGTACAGTAAAAACTACCATATTCATAGGAAAATACATATACTCAAGCAATCAAGCAAGCAGGAAAACAACATGGGAAAACAGGAAACACACAATACCCCATTCAAGGGTATTGGTGGAATTTGCACAAGATATTCAAATACTATCTAATGAAAGGCACAAACCACCTACCTCAATCCTAGGAGATCGATATAATTGAACCACGACGATTGATTCTCTTTAGAGCATCGTAGATCTGAGAAAATTCCTGAAACAAGTAAACCAGGATAACATGGGAAATAGGAGGAATTGGAAAATAAGGCTCAAGCAGAAGGAAGAACTCACCGCTGCGCTTCTAATTCAATCGATCATGCTCGAATCAGAGAACAAACTGAGAGGTGGGGGCTCGGGGAAGATCCGGCCGTACGGATCATTCTCAAATGAAAAACATAGAGAAGAGGTGTGTTCTGTCCATCAGTCGCGACCATGGTACGTTTAGTGAAAAAATAAAAGTACATGGCGTGTACTTTTAGAGTACACGACGTGTACTAGGTTTTTCTGTACTCCGCCAAAATCAGCCTCCATGTCACCCTTACACACTGTGTGTGTGGACCGGACATGTACAACACATGACATCGAGCTGGAGAAGAGTACACGGTGTGTACTTAAAAAATTTCCAGAAATTCCATTTTTCTTAAAAACTCTAGAAAAAGGAAAGGCGTACCTGAAACAAAGATTCGTGTTCTTACACCCAGTGCCACCATGCACTACTTCTATCTACCGCCATGAATTATTGCTGACCTCCATTGTGCACTGCTATCTCCCACCACTAACTATTGCCCTTTGGTGGTCCCTTTCATGGACCACCAGACCACCTCCAATAATCCAAAAATAATTCCAAAAGAAGTTATGTAATCCTTGCACTGGTACCTTTAATTATTCATGCTTCACTCAATGTTTTATCAAGGATTTTACATTCCAAAAATTAAATGATGATTTTGCAATGAATGCCCGAAGAACGCACAATTATGTGATTCGAAATGGGGGTTAGTCTTTATCCATATTCATTTTCAATCGCCTTAGATACTATAAAAAGTGAATTGGACAATGATTTCAAGAATAATTTAGGAATTTAAATTAAAGTTGCGAAAAAATGAAAATAATCCTACCATGTTGGATCTGTTCATCATTGAACACGTTCTCTATGCTTCTGCTGTGATCCACTAAGGATTCATCGAAGAATCATCCTTATATCAAAAAGAGAGAGGGATATTGCCAAAAGATGAGTAGAGGATTAGGGGCCAAAACGAATCCATTCCTCATAATAACCTATTTACAATAGGTTATTTGGTCAAGGTTACTATTCCCTCCAGTAGTCACATTATCCCAATATCCCACACCCTCTCATTTTATGTCACACTTAGGTAAAACACCACATTACAAACTCAACAGTGGTCTCAAATTTCTAATTTGAGACTCCGTTCAAAAGTTATTCGATATGACATCAAGATAAAATGACTAATTTTAATTATTTTGTTGACTATTACACCCCCAAGTGACTTTTTACATAGAATTATCACACCGAAAAAAGTTATGTCCCTCCTAGGGTAAACACCATTTTCTTGACTCAACTAAGCCCTTATATTTCTGATATGGTTTATTTTTTAAGATTTATCTCACTACCTTCATGTACATCTTATAAAACAAACTTAATATTATTTATAAAATTAATTCCAGGCACACCGGGACTCATAATCGCACATGGTATCAATGTCTAGCTATGTAAATATATATAGAAATATTTCAAAGTCTTATAAGATGATAACCGGGTCTCTACAAGACCATCAATGAAATATGAAAGGTATGGATTGTTTTTACAGTGTTTTTTATGTTTAACATGAGAATCATGATAAAATTGAGGTTTATGAATGTTATGAAATGATTCATAGTTCATATCATATGGAAGAGATATTAAGGAATAAGATGTTGTAGTAGATTTAATGGTTTAAGAATAAAGTGGAATGATTGAAGTTTTTGTATATGGTAATTCAAAATTCATGTTATGTGAATCCTGAAATATATAAGGATTGTTCTGTATATGTTTTTTATTAAGGATTTGAAATAATATGTTGAAGGTTACTAAGGAACTAAAAAATTGATTTAATATCAAGGTGATATTTTATGAAAAATTCATGATTAAGGGAAGATAACCCTTAATATGTTCCTGATGTTAAGGAAAATGGTGTTTAGTTTGGGTAAAGTGATGATTGATATAGATAATGTAAACTAGATAGTATTGATGCCCCTATAACTAATTAATGATTGGTTCAAAAAGGGGTATGTGTTATCATTGATTTAGTTTATAATATATTTTTATTTAAGGAATATATTCAATAATATGTGGTTTTATTTAAGGAATGATGAACCATGTATTTCTTCATTGATATTTTATGGTAATTATGATTATTACCATGTTTTAAGAGAATATATGGCCAATTTATTCACAAATTTAGTATGTTAAAATCAAGACATAATAAATGATATTTGGGGAATTATGTTATGTTGAAATTTAGAGACTCTATCTATAAATTTATTAATTTTGGAAGGGCCTTAAGGTTAAAAATTTATGGAATGGTTTAAGTTGATCTTTGGATGAGGTTTTGGAGATTAATGTATTACTTAACTATATAAAGATTTATGAATATTGGATAACTAGTACTTAACATTTTTTATGATAACTAGAGATAGAAGGAACAACTGATCATTATAATATGACTCTATGATCCATTAGTGCTTTAGAAAAAAATTCATCTTCATTTATAAGATTAGGAGATAAAGTGGAAATTGATTTAAGAACAACCAAATGATGGAATTATACTTTCAATATAAAGGAAATATTAGCCCTAAACATATCATTCACTTTAAAATTATTGATTTTATTGAGAAAGTAGTGTAACATTCCACTCCTTTGTCATTGTCTTGAGAAGGTGGTGAGATGCTACTTTGCCTTAGGCGAACTTCCCATGGTGCTAAAGGATGGAAATTAATGCCAAGGGCTTCAAGAAAAAGTGGGGGAACTTTTTCCATTAGAATAAATCAACCAACCAAAAAAGGAATAAATAACTATATGATGCATTTTAATAAGTAAACCATGATAACTCATTACTAAAAGACACCAAACTTTCCCATAACAATTCCCATAAACCAATACAATAATCTACATAACCAAATATCAAAGTAGAAAGTGGAAGACTCAATAACAAAACCCAAATGAAATCATGACACACTCTATGGCTCCACACCAAGCTACATGTTCTAAGCACCACAAGACCTCCCAAGCATCATGATGACCCACTAGAAAAATGAGATTATATACTCTTACTTATGTATCAGAAAATGAAATCTACAAAAGAACCAAGGTGCCAAAGAAAGGTGTGAGTAAAAATACTTAGTATGTTTTCCCCAAATGACTTCCCTACACACACCACTAGGACATATCTATTAGAAAATTTATATAAAATAGTTTATACAAAACATCAAATAGTGAAACAAATTCTATCAAACCAAACACACCCTTACTAATCCACCTTCCACCCAAATTACCACAATATAAGGGAAAGCCAAAAAACATACCATAATCCATTTACCATCACATAATAGCACATATATATCCATGCTACATATCTACACACAAATAAAGAACAACTATAGAGTTGCACATACCCAAACCGGTAATCAATCATGGTCGAGCTTCCTATCCAATCCTGTTTACTCTTTTTCCCAATATAGTGGTAATTCCTACCCACTTATCTTTGATGGTGGCCCTTAAATCCACAATCCATCCCATTTTTAGAGTAGTACTCCCCACCCACTTCACATACCACAATATCAGGCATAAATAATTCATCAACAACAAGAACATAGCACTACAAGGCCACGAAATTAAACAGACAACCATTTCACATAACAAAACGATCTCTTAGAACCTCATCCATGCCAGATTTCAATTCAATAAAAAATAAATATTTATTGAAAACCATTTTCACAAACCATTTTCACAAATCAACCCAAAAAACCAAATTTAAAATTTTCATTTTAAAATCCATCAACAAGAACATATCACCACAACATTCTATTTTCTCCAAAATTCCACAAATAATCGCCAAATAAATTTCAAAGAAACTTTGCACATCATAATCAAAATTAATTTCAAGGAAACAAAATTAATTGAAGACAATGATTCTAGTTCTATAAAAATGGAGTTGAAAGAGAATCCACCTACCTTAGGGTTTTGGTGAAATAGACCAACTCCCAACCACACCACAAATCTGTGTGAAAAATCCACCAAAACTGCCTTAGATCTCTTTTCATAACATCAACAAGAATAATCATTATAATTTTAGGCAAAAAAACAACTATATATATGTAACAGGTTTATATCTAGAAAATGAAAAGAGAGGGAGAACTAGATCTAAGGAAAATTGATAAATATCCAAGAGAGAATGCTTACCAGAAGAGAATTGCCTTCACCGCACTTTGAAAACATTTTGAATCACTTCTATAATGACTGGGAGATCCCATATAACCCTTAAGAACCAAAAATCCTATGTGAGTATTGAGTGGTAGGAATAATGGAGTATTTAGGGATAATACTGATGAAGACCAGATTTGAAACCCCTATTTTTATTTCTGTGCATGGTTAGCTCACATACTGAGACAAACTTTGTGCTAACTATGAGACTGATACTACCTCAAAGGGCACTTCAATCAACCTCCCCACATGGTTAGAAAATCCATGTGCATACTAAGAAAAGGCCCTATGTCTCATGTTTCACAGTTACCTGGGTTTTTGGTACTATTTCCCCTAACCATGCTCAAACTGTTCTCTTTTAAAAAGCTTCCAAAAAATTATCAAAACCCTTCCAAAATCTCCTAATATCCACCAAAATCTACCCAACCACTTTACATAATAAAAAATACATAAAAAGTTTTACATACCTCAATATGGGGGTACTAAATTCTCCCCACCATAAGAATTTTTGTCCTTGGAAAATAGAGAACCGTCACTTTAGCAAAAGAGATCAGACTATTGCTCAGCCATCTCATTATCCCACTCCCAAGTCTCCTCCTGAATCTGACCATGCTGCCACAAGACTCGAACTAGAAAAATTATTTTACCATGAAAGACTTTCTCTTACCTATCCATAACCCGCACCGGCACATGCACCAAGGAAGCATCAAACTCTAGCTGAACATAATCCCATCGAATCACATGGTCAAGGTCTAACTGATACTTATTCAACTGAGAAACATGGAATACATTATTCCTCGCACTAAACTATGGTGTAAAATCTAACCTATATACCACCTCACCAACCTACTGAAGTATCTCAAAAATCCCAACATACCTTGGAGATAATGGGCCCTATTTTCTAAATTGATAGTTTCCATGCCAAGTAAAGATTCTCAAAAATAGATGATCACCCACCTCAAATGAAAATGGTCATTGTTGATGGTCCACATATGATTTATAATGACTCTGAGCCATCTCTATTTTCTTCCTGATCAAATTTATCATATCTGTAGTTTCCTAGACAAGGTTCAGTCTAACCATTGAGGTCTCACCAGCTTCTACCCAAAAAAGTGGATAATGACATGGAAAACCATACAATGCTTCAAACAATTCCCTATGTATCAAGGCATGAAGAATTCTATTATACAAGAACTCCGAAAATGTTAATTGATCCTCCCATGAGCCACTAAAATCTATCACACAAGATCATAACATATCTTCCAATGTTTGTATAATCCTCTCAGATTTCCCATCTATCTGATGATGATACGTCGTACTCATCATCAACTGGGTCTTGAGGGATTGCTATAAGGATTTAAAAAAATGAGATTTAAACCTTGGATCCCTATATAATACAATCGAAACCGGAACACCATTCCTCTTTACCACTTCACAAATATAGATTTTGGATAGATCCTCCACCATATGAGATTAATGAATAGGGATGAAATGGGATGACTTTGTGAGTTGATCCACTATCACCCATATGGCCTCGTGTTTCCTAACAATTCTTGGGATACCTGTAACAAAATACATTAATATATATTACCAGTTCTATATAGAGATAGGTAGAGATTACAACAAACCGACTGAATGATGATGCTCTAGCTTGACTTACTGGCAAGTCAAGAATATAAAAACCAAATCCATGAGGAAGATGAACATTGTTAGAGAATTGGTAATTCACAAGGGATTTCTTCCCTTTACATATTTAGGTATTCCTATATTTTGGGGGAGGTCAAAAGCATGTTATTTTTCTGATATTCTTAGTAATATCAGAATCCATCTTACAACTTGGAAGGGAAAATCTCTCTCCTTGGTGAGTCATGTTTGCCTGGTCAAAGTTGTGATTATTTCTAAGTTTGTTTATTCTTTCATGGTCTATTATTGGGCAGTCTCTCTCATCATGAGCATTAATGTTTCTATAAAAAATTTCATTTGGAGTGGTAAAATTATAGAGAGGAAATTAGCCATGGTTTCATGGAGAAATTGCTGTAAACCTTGTAATGCAGGGGGTCTAAATATCAAGAACCTTACTCTGTTCAATGATTCCTTGTAGGAATCATTTATTTAGAGGATGTTCAATAGTAATTCTGAGTCTCTTGGCTTCCCCAGAAATAAATTAGAGGATAGAGTCAGAAAGGGTTCTTTTAGTCACATGGATTAATCTGTTTGGCCTACTTTTAAATCCGTTTTATCTTCTATTGATGCTCTTGCCAGGTGTCTTGTTTCAAATAATTCATCTTTATACTTTTGGAAGGACAAATGAATTGGTTGTCCCCTTGTAGAGAAGATAATGAGTGATGATATTAATTTGGACTTGAATTCTATGATTAAAGATCAACTGAACAGTATAATGAATCTCCCAATTCATATTTTCAATGCTGTTCGAGACTACTATTTTTTTAACAGAGAAGATTTTAGGGTGTAGAAACCTGTTGTTAATGGTTTTTTATCCTCTCAAAAATTTTACAGACATTCCTTATCATGAAACAAAACTTTTATGTGGATGAGTGAGTTTTATTAGAACTTAATAAGGCCTTCTCGGTCGGTTTTGACCTGGAGACTGGCTCACAGGAAGATTCCTACGGATTGTTTCCTTTAACATTGTGGTATCTCTCTTTGTTCTTCATGTGTTATTTTCCATCAGTATATGGAAGATATTGACCATTTGTTTCATTGCTGCATTACTACTTCACCCATGATGAAGGATGTTTTTGATATCTTTGAAATCTCTCTGCCTTGTGTGTCTTCTATCCGGAATTTTCTCCAAAGCTGGCATTCAATTGTGCTTTCTCCTCAACTCCTGGATCTCTTTTGGGTGGATGCTCTGGAGCTTATTCATATCATTTGGCTTTCTTGGAATAAGGTAATTCATGACAGCTGCACTTTTTCCATTAGTGGTGTCATTTCCATCTTACTTGCTGTTATGCGTGAGGCAAGAACACCAATGAAGCATTATTGGTTCAGCTCGGTGCATGACTGATCCATTTTGAACCAGATTGGTGTCAAGGGGATCTTTAGGCCTCCGCATGGAACCTTTGAAGTATTATGGAAGGCACCATTTTTTGGATTGATAAAAGTCAATTTTGATGGATCTTCTAGATGTAATATAGGGCCTTCTGGATATGGTGCTATTTTTAGGAATCATAAAGGGGGTATACTTGTATGTTTTCATGGTTCTTGTGGTATTGATCCTTCTCTTGAGGACAAAATTGCTCGGCATCATTTTTGTGGTGGATCAAGACAAGGATCATGGTTGGAACAATTTATGGTTTTAGAGTGACTCTACTGTAGTCATCTCTACCATCAAGATGGGCCTCTCTCATTTGGTTTGGAAGCTCACTAATTATTGGTGTAAATACTTAGATACTCTTTTCTCCCTAAATTATATCATCAATCACATTTACAGGGAAGCCAATTTGATTGATGATGGTCTTTCAAATAATGGAATCGATGGAGTTGACTTTTCTTGGTTTTATTAGGCTCCTGATGATCTTAATCCTTTTCTTGAATGGGATCGTGATAAATATTTTTTTATAATTGTGTAAGCTATTTTTTGTAGGGATGGAGGCATGTTACATGTTTTTTCTAGCATGGGTTTTCTTATACTCTTCATTGCTATGCCTAGACATGCATAGGGATGGTCCTACTTATTGTATTTTTTCCTGCTATGATATTTCTGGTTCAAGGGTATGTTTTGAGGTCTGGCTTGAGTGGCACACTGGCTATTTCCTGGACACGCTTGGTGCTGTTTTGATATGTTTTATCTTGAAGGTATTGTTACTCCTGGACTTTCATAGGGCTGTAATGGCTGTTTTTTTGTTTTTTTGTATTGTTTTATTTATTAATAATTTTTTGGTTTGGGTTCACCTGGGTCCTATCTAATCAAAAAAAATCCACCACTTTCCTTTTCATACCATCCCACCAAAACTGGGATTTCAATTCCTTATACATTTTTTGAATTCTCAGTTGGACATCCCATCTAGAATGATGATAATCCTTGAGAATTTCCTCCTAAAAAGCCACTAGTACAACAATTTGATTCTAAAAACACAAAATCGAATTCCCATTTAGTTTCCAACCCTCAACAGTCTACCCAACATTGAGTTTTGAACTCATCTCCATACACTCATAATCATATGCTTGGACCTCTTTAACCAACCCAACCAAATCCAAAAGTAATTAGATGAGAAAGAAAACCACTCTTTCATCCCATTCCTCACATTCCAGCCACATTTCGGTAATAACTGATATCAACTACCACTGATATGATTCTCGTTTCACTGCTTAAGAATACGACTTCCTACTTAATGCATCCACCACCAAATTTACCTTTCCTAGTATGTACATAAATTCAAAGTCAAACATCAATAGATACTCCATCCATCTCCTTTTCTTTAAGTTGAAATCTATTTGTGAGAAAATAAGATATAAACTCCTATGATCATTAAACACTATGAATTTTTCACCAAAGAGATAATGACGCTGCATTTTTAACGCATAACCCACATACACCAACTCCAAATCATGTATTGGGTAGTTCTTTTCATGAAACCACAAGTTACGTGAGCTATATGTAACCACATGATCCCCTTGCTTGAGAACACATCCCAACCCTGATCCCAATGAATCACAATACACCATATTCCCTTTTCTTGGTTCTGGGAAAACGAGGATTTGTGCTGATGTAAGACGACACTTAATATCTTCAAAAGATTCATAACACTGATTATTCCATTTAAATGGAACATTCATCATTGTCAAAGTTGTCATTGGTGCGGCCAATCATGAGAAGTCATGAAAAAACACTAATAGTATCTAGCTAGACCAAGGAAGATCTGTATATTGAAAACTCTATTTGGTGGTTGCCACAAAATAACAACCTCAATTTTTTTCTGGATCAACTAAAACACCCTTCTCAAAAATAACATGGCCATGGAAATGAAGTTCTTGTATCCAAAAGTCACACTTTGATAATTTGGCATAAAACCGATGATCTATCAAGATCCCCAACACTATCTCCAAGTGTTGATCATGCTCCACCCTTGTCCTTTAATACACCAGTATATCATCAATGAATACCACCACAAAAGAATCCATATATCTCTGAAATATCCAATTCATCAATTCCATGAACACCACTGGTGTATTCATCGGACAAAAGGGAATAAACACAAACTCATAATGTCTATATCTACCCCTGAATCCCATTTTCGGATTATCCTCCTTTTGCAGCCACAATTAATGATATCCTGATCAAAAATCAATCTTGGAGAAACACTGAGCTCCCCTCAACTGATCTAACAAGTCATAAATGCATGGAATTGGATATCAGTTATTTATCATAACTTGATTAATCCTATGATAATCAATATACAATTTATTAGTTCCATCTTCCTTTTTAACAAACAAAACCAGTGCCGCCCACAGAGACATGATAGGATAGATTAACCCTTTGTTTTCTAACTCCTCCAAATACACTTTCAAATCCATCAATTATATTAGTTCCATTTGGTAAGATGGAAGTGAGATAGGATTGGTCCCCAGAAGGAGATCAATAGTAAATTACACTTCACTCATGGGTGGAAACCTTGATAATTCTTTAGGAAATATATCTAGAAACTGATCAACAACCACTAGAAAAACATAATTCTGAACTCCTTCTATTTATTCCAAAAACAACTACACTAAATGATAAAATATCATGCTAATATCTAGTTCCAACAATCCTGTTGCGACTATCCTTTCATTCTTCTCTCATCTAAAGAGATGTTTGATGCCGTCCTCTATCGTGAAACTAACTTTTTGCACATAACAGTCAATGTGGGGCTTAAAAATTGAAAAGAAATCCCTCCCCAACATTATATCATAAGCATCCATCTCAAGAACTGAGAAATCCCACATCAAATCAACCACATCCACAACTATAAAACATGATCTATATAAAAAGGATCGACACTCTCTTTGACCCAAAGGAGTTTGAATTTTTAAAACAAAAGGCATAATTTCTACAGTTAAACCCAATAAATCAATTATACAAGAAGTAATGAAAGAATGGGAAGTACCCATATCAAACAACAGTTTCATAATGGTAGAATTTAAAAGAATTGTACCTCACACCATGGATGGTCCTGACTAATCATCTATCACAACCTGGTCAGCTCCAAATAGATGCTTTCTTGGCACACTTTACTCTTTATTTCCCTACTAAGAAGTCATGGTAATACTTGAATCACCATGAAAAACTTTACTCTACTAAAGAGGGGTATGCTTCTTCCCCTGCCCAGTCAAGGCATATGATGCCTCTGACCCCTGAGGAATATAACAAACACCCAGCCTTAGAGAATTACAAAAAAATGATGAATATTTTCCATCTGCTTATAGTTATGACATTCTCAAGGCAGGGTCAGAAAATCCCTCTTGATGTGGCCCATAAAACCACACTGAAAACATCCCATATTACTCTAAGGATTCAGAGGAAGATTCACTACTCCCACCATTAGATTTTGAGCTATACCCCAACCCTGGAAATTAGTTTCCCTCTTCCACTTGAAGCCAGCATTAGAGTTCCCAGCATTTCCCATGGCCACCAACATGCTTCCCACACTTATGTCCCCCAAAATATCCATTTAGCCACTATTTCTCTATTAACCATTTTTGTGTAATCACATATACATATTACCTCTATTTTAGTAAAAATTTCCTACCTCAACCCAACTTCAAAAATGTTCCTTCAATGATGTACTATCCACCACCTCTGGTGAAAATTGCACTATGTTCATAAACATAGCCACATATTCTATTGCCGAGAGGTTCTCTTTCTTCAGCCTAAAGAAATAGGTTGTGTGCTAAATTCTGAACATACGATGGTAGAATTTTTTATTAAACAATTCCTCAAAATCCTACCATGTCATACATTGGTCCATTCCTGATTGGACCACCAGCTGCCACCACTGAAGGGAAAGATATTCCAACATGTATGGGGCTAACTTCACTTTCAGATCTACTAGTGTTACCAAGTATTCAAAGATTATATCTATTATATTCAACCACAATTTTTCCCTTTCCATCTCGGAATCACCCTGAAAGGTGGGTGGAATCTTATTTCAAAGATGAACTGTGTGATCCACATGCTTTGGCTCATCTACTTTATTCCCAAATTACATAGTTTGGAAATCTTGCACTATACTTGCACTAGCTTTTGGTTCACCTGGGACTTATGTGCAACCATATTTTCAGTAGTCTCCTCTGGTTGGTATCTACGACACCTACCCAGTTCTCTTTCTATCAAGATAGAAACAACCATAAGTCTCACTACCTTAGCAAGAAAAGTTTCACAATTAGAAATTCAATTACATTGAATCTAACACAACCAGGATTTCACCAAGTTCACATTTCTTATGATCCACCATTTGTGAAAAATCCCCTTGGTTTTGAAAATCAACCCATTTTCAACATACAATATCCATCCATAGTTCAAATATTCCTATTTGAAACCCAATTCATATTTTTTCAAAATCCACACATTCATATCACACCATAAATCATTATACCCTAATGAAAAATGCATCCTAGTGGGAATTCATTTGTACCATGCATTTCATGATCATATCATTGGATATGCCCATGAAAATGATATTTCCAATGCCTATAAGTGTCTCCAAAACACTTATGTACCAAAGTAACTGGTAACTTGAGGTTTAGTTCAAAAATGTTAACTACATCCTCTTATGCTATACATTTCATTTTCCGAAAATACAACACTTTACTACCATCCCAACTCAAGGAATATACCAAGAATGAATGCCAACACCAAGACCGAAAACCAATGTCAAGATCAAACAAGACCAACTTTACTTATATGTTAAATACTGAACAAGATAATACCACTTGTAATGTCAATCACCTTCCTCATTGGCTTGAGAAGGTGGTGAGATGATACTTGGCCTTAGGCAATGTTCCCAAGGTTCCAAAGGCTGGAAATTAATGCCGAGTTCTTCAAGAATAAGTGGGGAATGATTTTACCTTAGAATCAACCAACCAACCAAACAAGGCATAACCAACCATAACTACATCATCCACATAAACAAGTAAACCATGATAACTCATTACCAAAAGATTCCCAAATATTCCATGACAAATCCCATAAACCAATAAAAAAATCTACAAAACCAAATATTAGAGTACCAAGTTGAAGACTCAATAACAAAACACAAATGAAACCAAGACACACTCCATGGATCCCCAATAATATCCATACTCCAAGAACCACAATACTACCCAAGCATCATGATGAACAACTAGAAAAATGAGATACCGAACTCTTACCTATGTCTTGAAAAACAACATATGAAAAAGCACCAAGGTGAAAAATTAGGGGGTGAGTACAAATACTCAGTAGGTTTTCTCCAAATGAATTCCCAAAGAAAGACACTAGGATAGATCTATTACCACATTTATATAAAATAGTTTATGTAAAAAATCAAATAGTGAAACAAAGTCCAACAAGCCAAACACACCCTTACCAAGCCACTTTCCACCCAAATCTGCACAACATAAGGGAGCTCCAACAAACATGCCATAATATGTTTACCATCACATAATGGTTCCAAAATATCCACCCTTCATAGCCACAAACAAACAAAGTATAAATATAGAGTTCCAAATACCCAAATCGGTAATCAATCATGGTGGAAATTCATGTCCAATCCCACTTACTCCTTTTTCCCAATATAGTGGTACTTACCTTCCACTTATCATTGATAATGGACCTTCTATCTACAATACATACCCTTTTCATAGTGATAATCCCTTCCCACTTCATATCCCACAATATCATGCATAAATACTTCATCAATAACAAGTACATAGCACACCAAGGCCACAACATCAAACAACTATTTCACATACCCAAACGATCCATTAGGACATCATACATGCAAAATTCAAATTCAATAAAATAATCCCAATTTATTAAACACCATTTTCACAAACCATTTTCATAAATCAACCCAAGCAACCAATTTTAAAATCCAACAACAAGAACATATGACCGTAATATCCCGTTTTTCCCAAAATTCCAGAAATCATCACTCAATGAATTTCAAACAAACTTCTCACAACATAATCACAATTAATTTCAATAAAACCCAATTAATATAATTCAAGGCTTATAGTTCTGTCAAAATAGAGTCAATATAGAATCCACCTAGCTTAGGGTTTCAGTGAAATCGACCAACTCCCAACAACACCACAAATCCGGGTAAAAACTATACCAAAACCGCCTTTTATCTCTTTTCCTGACATCAACAAGCACAACCTTTAGATTTTAGGCAACAAAACCACTATATCTACATGTAATGAGTGTATATAAATAAAAAAAGAAGTGATGGAGAACTAGATCTAAGGAAAACCAAGAAATATCTAAGAGAGAAGGCTTACCAGAAGAGAATCACCTTCATCACACATTGAAAACCCTTTAAATCACTTTTGGAATGAGTGGGAGAGCCCCTATAACCCTTGAGAACCAAAAATCCCAAGTGAGGCTCGAGTGTGAGGAAGAATGGAGGGTTTAGGAAATATCCTGACCAATCCTAGATTTAAAAACCCCTATTTTTATTGCAGCTCATAGTTAGCTTGCACAATTAGAAAAACCTTGCGCTAATCATGCGACTACTACTGCCTCGAAGGGAACCTCACACAATGTCCTCGCATGGTTAGAAAAACCCTTTGAAAAGCATGTTAAGGATAATTGTCTCATGTTTCACAATTACCTTGGTTTGTTTCATGGTTGCACCTAACCATTCTCAAACCATGATCCTTTAAAAAGCATCTAAAAATTTCTCCAAACTCTTCCAAACTCTCCCAATCTCCATCAAACTCTACCCAAACACTTTTCATAAGAAAGAAATACATAAAAAGGTTACATAACTCAAACCGAGGGTACTACAGGTAGAATATCAATTGGTTCTTCTACTAAACATCTCTTAGGTTCACGATGTATTCCATGTATCTCTACTATGGAAGTATATACATGATCCACTACATATAATAAAAACATAGGTCATACCACCGAAGCATGATATTTATTATGAGAAACAACTGGTGGAGTTTCTAGATCATATTGAGAAAGTTCTATAAAACAAGACTACTCACATAGTCAATGTTTTGTTTTTGAAAAAACACCAGCTTGAGGAAGCTACTTGGGAACCTGAGTATGTAGTGATACAGAAGTATCCTCATTTATTGATTCCAAAGTGATGAAATTTAAGGGAAAAATTTAGTTGGGGGAGAGGGTAAAATGTAACACCTTGAGATTTTGTGAAATATATATATTTTTGCAAATAAATTTAATAAATTTAATATTTTATATTACATGGAACATATAGTTTAACTTTCATTATATGCAACATTGAGTTTAAATGAAACATGAAACAATATTAATATATTATTATTTAATATAATAGTTATCACCTAGCCATCAGAATGGTGGGTATGAATAGGAATAACTAAATTATAAAAATATACAATTTACACATGTATATAAAATGAATTATTTTTTGACCAATTAATTACAAATTAAAATAAAAACAATTTGAAAATAGAGGAAATATTTTTTTGAAAAAATAATTTTATGCATACAAATGTGTTTTATCACAATAAATAAAATAAATAACTTTTTCAAATTATTTTAATTATATATATATATATATATATTATATTTTATAATTTTTTTACATTTAACTTATGTGTTTTCTAGGCATGGTATAAGATAAATCCAATTTTATGGTTAAAAAATATATTATCGTAAAAAGATGTTTTGTTGCATTTTTCAAACTTATTTTAATAATGTTAAAACTATCTTAGAGCAACTTTTTGATAATTTTCTAAAAATATTAATTTTTTAATGAATATTGAAAAATACTAGTTTTTATTAAAAAACTGTATTTTCATTCAAGGCATTTACAAGATAAATTTTATTTTAACATGGTTTTAAAAGTAAAATTAGTAAAATTATATATATATATTAACCCAATTTATGAAATTTTAATCAATTTAATATTGAATTTTGATATAAAATTGTTTTAAACATTTTAAACTTTTCTCTTTGGAAAAAAACTTTTTCATTGCATCCACATGATTAATTTTAAATTAAAATATTCCAATTATGTGAATAGAATTTATCAAAATAGATTGAATATTTGGAATAATCATAATTTATATTATCAAAAAATTCCATCTTAATTTTTGACCATAATGAGTAGAAAAAACAATAAAAATTAATTACGGTAGTTAAGGTTAAAATTGGCTTATTGGAGGTTAAAATAAACATATAAGGTGTAAAATGACCTAGAAACATGTAAAAAATAAATTTTATAGAAATATTTGAACTTTATAACCAATAAGGTTCTATAATGACCTATTTTCAAGAATTTTAAAATCTAAAGAATGGGGGTACACCATTTGTTTTCAAAAACTACAAGGGTGCCACCAACATCACTTATAAAAGGAAACCCTTCTCCTCTCCTATTCACTCTTCAAAAACCGTTTTGTTCAAAAAATACATACCAAAATGAATTAATTACTCACCTCCCCAAATCCAATATTAATTGGTGATATCATAAATCCAATATAGGAAGGCTTCAGGTTAGACCTAAAGAGGTTGTTTGAAGAAGAGGTAATGTATTTAACAATGATTTTTTATTTTTATTTTTATTATAACTGCTTAAAATATTTTAAAGATATTAAAAATAATAAAAAATTATATCCTCTATAATTATATTTTTTGTATTAATTTCAGGACCTATATCCATATCCAATTCCATAAATTGGGATACAAAATCATCATTTATGTGTACGGCGGATTGTCGCCTCGTGAACTGATGTTATTCGTTTTTCGTAACCATATACCAAGAATGAATATAATTATATATTTAGGTAATATATATGATATTTATGATATTATTATACCTTATTAATTATAATAATGCATCTAACTTCTTACCTCTCAACCTTTTAGAAAATAATAACATTGCTCGTGTGTACGACGGACTATCGCCCAACAAATCAATGTGATATGTTTTTTATTTTTTCTTTGCATGGATATTAATAAGGATATATTAAATTAATAAATATTATTTTTAATATAATTACACTTATATAATTATTATATCTTATATACCTTCTTATTTTCCATTCATTGGGTGATATGATAGTGTCCATCATATGTGTGACGGTCTACCGCCCCATAAAGTGATGTGATTATTTTTCACACATGATTTACATGGAAGATAATAAGGGTAAGTTTAAATATTTTTTTTGATATATATGAAATTAAAATTATTCTTTAATGGTAATATATTATTTACCCTTCATTCATTCATTTTGTTGAGAAAATAGAAAAAGCATTCAGGTGTATGTATGGTCTACTGTCTCCATGAACAGTGTATTTCATTTTCTATCTCTAACTTCTATGGATTATAATAAATAAATATATATAAAAAATAAATGATATTTATAAAATATTTATAATTCTGGATATTAAGTAACTATAATAAAATTAATAGGACCAAAAAATAACAAATAAAAATATATATGAAAAAACAAAGAAGTTATTTCACGAAGGATGATTTTAACATGGAATTGTTAATAAAAGTGTAATAAAAGGTCATAAGTAAATAATATATGGCATGATATGTATAATAATGGTTATTTAATATATTTATAACAACACTATATTTATTATATAGGAGGTTCAAACATGTACAAAGGAATTCTATACTTAAGGTAAGGGAATTCTAATCTCACATCTATTTCTGGGAGACTTATGCCAAATTCACCACTCATTTATTTTTTTGGTGTATAAACTAACCATTTTAAATGTTATATAATTAATATACCTATTTTAATGATATTTAATGTTTAATTTAATGTTATTATTTATTAGGTCTTATGGTTCAAAATGTTTCTATAGTGGTATTGTATTTTTGTCTTATTTTAGACATACCTTTTGTTATAAACATATATTATTTTATGAGGTTAATATGCAAACAATTTGACATATAATATCATTAATTTATTTATTCATATGATATTTTTAGTTTAATTTAATATTATTCTTTCACAGGGCTTACGATTCAGTATTACCAAAGTGGTAAGTGTTTATTGACACAATCTCATTATTTATCGAGATTGTTCAGGTTTATGCTTTCTGTGATAGCATATTATGATATATATATCTCAATAATCTAATTAATTTTCTTATCCAATTTTTATTTCTTCATAATACATTTTTTTCTTTCATTTTCCTCTATTTAAGCACACATTATTCAAAAATAATGTTTTTAAAGAAAACTTACTTTATTTCTCTCTTCAGCCAAAAATATGTTTTCTTCTAAATCTATGTTTCTAAAAATGTTTTAAATATTGTTTTTTATATTATAAAAATGATTTATTAAAGAAATTTTTACCCATGATTTAATTTTTACATTTTTTTAAAGGAATATTTATGCCATTTTTCAGACAATGTCCATATGGATTTTATGGAAAATGTGAAGGGAATATTTGTGTTAACATGTAAAAACTTTCCTGCCATCATAACCATTCAATGTTTTTAATATTAATTTATAAATTTAAAAGCTTAATTTCAATGAAAAGTAATTTGGAATTTTTTTATGTTTTTAATTATTTTTAATGTGGAAAGTTTATTTTCTATAAGAAAATTCATAAATTATTTTAAAGCTTCTAATATAAGTTTTCATGGTTAATTATAGTGAAAATTATTTCCATAAATTTTTATGTTTAAAATAAAATTTGAAAGTGGAAAGGATTTTATTCTCAATAACTATTATAAATGATATTTTAAAATCATTTTCTATTTAAAGTGAAATACTTTGATTTTACTTAGCTTTAATGAGGATATGATTGAATGATAAAGTCCTTATTATTTCTCAGTATGGTTAATGCTTATATTGATGAAATTTTTATTATACCCATTTAATTTTCCTTGGATATGATATGGTGAATTTATGAAATGTTTATAAAACATATTTTCATTACATGGGATATAATGTGATGATGTGATGAATGTTTTATGATATTGTGGAGCACATAAGTGAGGTTTTAATTATGAGAATGGTGGTAACTATATATCCTTTTAATTCATTAGGTAAATATTTATATCCCATGAGATAAAAATGAGAAACAAGTTGATGGGATCAATCCACTATGGGAAACAAGTGAGTTTTTATCCACTATAGGAAATAGGTGTATCCTTGTCCATAATGGGAAATTAGTGATAATTCATGATCCAATTTTTTTTATGGTCTTGGTTATTAAACTTGAAATATTAATTGGTTTTATATATTTATAAAAATTAAAAACTTTTAGGACATGAGATTATGTATCATGATTGATTTATTATGCTTTCTCACTCTTATGGTCATGTTTTTCTGTTTGATAAAGTTTTATGCCATGATTTATGTTTACAATGTAGGATAGTTTAGGTATGAACATCTTAAGTTATGTTCATGTTCACATACCCATATTTTATTTTATGCTTTAATATGATCACATATTGATATCACCTATGTTTAATCTTATTGAGCATTTGAGCTCACCCTTTCTTATTTTTATTTCCTTAGGTTGTGCAGAAAGGTTTAGGTATGGTATGACTACGAGCAGTACTATGTGAGAAGATACTTGTGGGATATGTTGAAGATTTTCCAAAAAATAATAATATGGTGTTTGAAGTCTATAAAGACACCAAACTATTATGGTTCTTGAGTGTGGGTTTATGAAATTTATTAATTATTCAAATAAAAAGATGTGATATTTATGTATGAAAACTCAGGGTCCCCTATACAAAAATTAGCGCATGGGTTTTTAATGAGGAATAAGAAACTAAAATTATATACTTGTAATAGACTAAAACATGAAGAGGAAAATATGGAAAAAACATATAAAATTTCAAAGTCAAATTAAAAATATGAATATAAAATTAAAAGGGACGAAAAACCTAATGGTAAAGGAAAAAAGTATTTTGAATGAAGTGATTTTTTTTTTAAAATTGAGCTAAAGATAATTCAAAACCATTATTCCAACAAATCAAGGAGTGATTAAATTTATTCTTGGAGCACATATTAGCCATGGAAAATCATTTCTAGAAAAACAAATATGGAATAAGTGTGAAAAGTTTTGAATTTGTTTCCATTTAAGAGGGGGGAAAAGGGAAGAAAACCACCCCCTAAAGAAGTGAAAAAGGAAGGGTTAATAAGTAATGATATCGGGGTTGAAATAAAAATACTTATTTGGGGGAAAGATAATGATTTCAATAATTATTTTATCTTATTTCATGTAGTTTATGTTTAATAAGTGTCGATTTAGGAGAAAATCTACATGCATAAAGTGAACATGCAAGAGGATAGTTTAATAAGGGCTGTGTTATATTTGACAACTCTAAATTATAATTAAAAATTATTCATTGAGTAACCACCTAGGTTATCACACATGAAGAAAAAACTACCATGAAATCATTTTTGATATGAAAAATATGAATTTAATATGAGAATATTCTTAGAAAGAAATCCTATCTATTTTACCTTTTGTCTCTTATTTTTCTTAGTTTTTTTTTCAATAAATTAATTTCTCACACATTGATTTTGTTAATTTATTTTTAAAGGAGATTTATTAGAAATAAGTGAATATATGTTTTGGAAAGAAAATGTATATACAGACTATAAAGAAATGTGACACAAAGGTATGGGTGAGTATTATACTATCACCCATATTTCGTTTCCATTATGCATGAAATCATTTCTTAAATTAATTCATGATTTTCATTCTTTTGAATACATTGATCACATATTCAAGACCAATTATAATAGAGGCAAGATATGTTGTGAATGGAATTGAACCAATTGAGAAAATTTTTCCATCAATACTCTGAGAGAAATAATCACCTTAATACATGAAGACTCTTTCTTATAAAATATAAGAATATAGGGTTAATAGGAGAGGAATTTATGGCATAAAAAGTTAAAATATTTCCTTTGTATTGATGGAATCAAAATTTAGTGATTTATTTCTCCTAAACATGATTAAAAATTAAATGATTCACTATAAATAACAAGCAGATAAAACATTAAAATTGTCTTAGTCTGAAAAACTGGGATCCAACCAATATTATATCAAAATGTATTGTCATAAGGGTGTGTGTATGAAAAATAAATGCCATCAATATGAGTAATGGGTGATCTAATAGATGACCGACTAACGTTACTTTCATTCCTTGACTATTCCAATTAGTCCTGGTGGATGCATGATACATATGATTACATTGTTATGAATAATATTAACTAAATTCTTGAATAATTTCATTGAAAATATAATTGATAAAAATGGAAAAAAATATGCTAAGTTATTGAGGGGGATATAGGGGAAGGTGAATGTTGAATTCATGAAAGTAATAAAAAAATGAGATTATTAAGTCGTTGTATAATGATGAGTCATTGATTAGGTAAAATTTTGAAGCGGGATAATGATCTTGGGTGAGGGGAATTTGAAAAGGTGTATCAAGTCAGCATTATTATTTAAATATGTCCTTAGAAATTAAAAATCAATGAGTAAGTCTAAATCATGAGATGATATGAATTCTTGGTGAAATATTTCATTGAGAGGGATTACTTGAGGACAATTAATTCTCAAGTGTGGTGAAATACAGTTTGATTATTTTTATCATTATTTTTAATTAATTTTTTTATTCTCTATGTTAACATTAATAAATATATAATTACTAGAGGTTTTGTTATATTTTTAGAACAAAAATTCATTTAGAATATAATATAAATTTTAAACCAATAAATATTGTTCATTATTATTATTTTTTATATTTTTTTTGTAAAAAATTTATATTTTCTAATATATTTTTTTAAATAAATTTAAACTCTTTGATAACTTATGATACACACAATTGAGAGTATAAATGACTAATAATATAGTATATCATTATAACCTAGCTATTAAATTGGTGGTTATGAATATGACTATATAAATTACGAAACTTATATGCTTTACACATGAATAAAATAAAATCATTTTTTATAAAATTATTATAAATGAAAATAAAAATAATTTTAAAGTAAAAGAAATGTTTTTTCTGAAGAACTGTATTTTTATAAAAAGATGTTTCATCACATTTTCAAGAATTATTTTAAAATTACACTTTAAAAGTTTTAGAAATTTTATTTGAAAAAATGAAAATTATTTTTGAAATCATATAGTAAAAATTATCTTTGATTTATTTATTTTTTGTTTTTTCTAAAAATATTAGTTTTTCAATGAATCGTAATTTTTTTTTATTAAAATCTATCTTCTTGTTTAAAGACTTTAAAAAGTTATATTTTTCTAAAAAATTGTCTTAAAATTAAATTAGTTCAATTAAATTATTTTTAATCTAATTTATATCATTGGAATCAATTTTATGATGTTTTTTGAATTAAAAACTTTTTACACTTGAGAAATATTTTTCTTTAAAAAACAACTTTTGGACTCACTTATGGGTTTAATTTTAAATTAAATTCTGACACTTATGTTAATTTAATTTTATAATTTTTTTTAATTATAGAAATTTACCTTAGTTTTTTTACTTATTTTTTTGGTAATAATGAATAGAAAAAATAGTAAAAATTACTTACCACAGTTAATGTTGAAAAAGGTTTTTCACGTTATATGTTATTGTATTAAATTTAATTTTCCCCACACATATGATTTTTAATTTATAAAATATAATTCATATTTAAAATAATTGGGTTCAAATTATATAATAATACACATTTTTATGCTTAATGGATAAATTACCCAGTTAAAATAAAACCAGTTACTGTGGTGAAAACTAAAATGGTAAAAGTGAGTAACCATAGAGGTTAAGAGAATTACATGTTTAAGAAATGTTTCTATTTTAGTGTTGGAGATTTATATTGACCTTATATTCCCTAAAATCCATTATTTATCAATTTTTAAGGCTCTTGTATTGAGGGTGACTTCCCATTATTGAATAGTTTTGGGAATTTACAAAAATGTCACTCCTCACTTATAAAAGGGAACCTATCTCCTCTCCTATGCACACATAAAGAGCCTTTTTTTGGCCAATACCTCCTCAAATACCTTCCTTACATCCCCAAATGAACTAGATTCCCTTATTTGATCAGAAAACCATCCTAGTAAGGATTTAGGTATAAACCTAAAGAGGTTATCTGAAGAAGAGGTATAGTTATTAACCACTCTATTCATTTTATTTATTTCTATACATCCTTTAAAATGTATAGAAATATAATAAAATAATAATAAAAAAGTTATATTCAATATATTTTGATGTTATTAAGTTAGTGGAATAAACTATATCTATATTCTCTTCCATAAAATGGGAAATTAAAATATCAATCGTCTGTATGGTGGACTACCACTTCACGAATCGATGTAATTAATTTTCCATCACCTTCACTCACAGATGGATATAATGATTTATTTAATGTATAAATATTATATTTATGAAATAATTATTCTTTTTTAATTATAATATAACATCTACCTTCTTATTCTCTAATCCTTTAGAAAACAATAATGTTGCTCATGCATATGTGTGGACTACTACCTCTATAAAGCTATGTGATACACTTTTCAATTTATTTTGACATGGATGGTAATATAGATAGATCTAATTAATATATATGATATATATGATATAATAATTATTCTTTAAAGAATAATTATTATTTACCTTTAGTTCCTTCCATCCATCGAAAAAATGAAAACAATGTTCATGTATACATATAACCCCCGTCTCCAAGAATGATGTAATTCATTTTCATGTCTCTAAATTTTATGGATTACTCTAAATATGTATATAATGTGTATATATATACATGATATATATATCATGATTAAAATTATTGATATCATGTAACCATGATAATTCATTTTCATGTCTCTAAATTTTATTTTTATATTTGTATTTTTATAAAATAAAAAATTACTTTCAATTTACTCTCTTTATGTACTAAATATATCAAAATAATGTTTCTAAGGACAACCAACATTATTTTTCTACTCATTCGGAAATCATTATCTTTTGTGTCCTTATTTTCCTTAAAATTTCTAAATATATATTTTTAAAATTATCCAATAATATATTAAGTAAAGTTTTACTCTTTTTGAATTTTTTACAAAATGTTTTAAAAGGAATATTCATGTCATTCTCTGAATGTGGTTGTTTTACCATTCTACAACAGTGTGAAAGGGATGTTTTTATAACTTATATGATATGTATGGAATTACCTTCCATCATGACCACTCATTTATTTTAATATTAATTCAAACTTTTATAAGTTTATTTTCAAATAACATATTTTCCTTAATATTTGGGATGTGTTTTTGTCTTTATATAAGCGTTTTAAAGTGAAAAGGGTATTTTCCCCAAGAAAATTTCCAGTAATCCATTTAATATTTTTTCATCTATGTCAACATCATTTGTTGAATATTATAATGAGGATATAATATAATGATTTTATCCTCATTATTTATCTGGATGGTTTATGATTAGTTTTATTTGGGATGGTATTGATATTCTATATGCTTGTTCTTCTAATATAAATAATTATTTTTTTAATACATATTCATTATGATGTATTTTTTTATTCATATGATGAATGAATCAGAATAATTAAGTGATGAGTGTAGTGTCTTGTGCCCAGTTCACTCATAATAAACGGAAATTGGTTGTCCACATGGCCTAATGTGCGCCTCCCTATATACCAAAGGCTGCCGAATTGAAATAAAGGACTAGGGTGTGTCAGTGGGGAGACTATTCCCTAATGTTAGAGTGTAACAAAATGGTATAAAATAATGATAAATAGTTTGAACGGTAATAAGTAACAAACAGTGGAATAATAAATAATCTAATTAAAATAAACATGCCAGAATAGAATCAATATCATATACAAAATGATTGTTATGTCATAATGTTAATAAAAAGGGAATATATATGGGATATAGAGGTACAAACATATGAAAAATGATATAAAATAATACAAAAGGCCCAAAACTGCTTCCACTAGCTTCAATATTATATTATCAGTCCCCTTATTATGTACACCATCTTAGGAAAATATGTTAGGAATCCAAAGCTAGACGTTTTCCTTTGTCCCTAACTGAATCCATAAGGTATGTTTGAGTACCAACCATAGACCCAAAAAGGGTGTGAGATATACTCAGTAGTCCACCACTAACAATGTCTAGAACAATCTAGTCCATGCATATAATATGACCAGTGTGTATGTAATAATAAATGTAAGAAAGTAAATGAATAAATCACATCGAATCAAGTTCATCATGGGACACCCAATCTACACTATGTGCTTCGGAATAATCCATGTGTCTCAAAACGAATTTCACCCTGCATGTACAATTATACAGACAAAGGTATGTATATATATGACTCATATACATATAGATGTATATATTCATATATATATATATATATTGATACATAGTAATAGTTGGAACATGAGGAATGATCAAAAGGAATCCATACATATTTACGAGGAGTTTCATAACTCTCATAACATATGAGTATAGAGGTGAAACTATGATAAAATATGGTCAAGTATAAATCATGGAGAAAACCCAATTCTGTTCTGTGTATTGGCTGATGCATATTTAATTTTAAATAAATTGACATCCTTTTCCAGTTCAAGGCATTCCATATTTGGAACCGAGGTATCTTTTTAGGTATGATCTATAAAAACCCATCATCATATGAGTCTATCCAATGTGTTTGTATAAGTTCCCAAGTTTCACTCATGACATGGTATAAGTAATAAATCTATGAGTTCATCCATGGTATACCACATTGATAATTAGGTGTTTCTCATGGTATGGTATGGTAATAGTGCCTATCGAGCTCATATAAGGTAATTTACTAGATAACCATGTATTACTCATGGGAAGAATAATGACATCCACATGATGATCCCTTCTATGGTGTTCTACAATAAACCCTTGTATCACTCCCAACATGCTATAATTCATTTATAAATTTATAATTGTTAATCCAATGATCCCATCCAAGGAATCCTTAATCATAACCCTTATTTTACCCTCAGATTAGTTTAAATCAATGTTCATAAAAAGCATTAAAATCAGATCATTCAAACATTTAATTTTAGTCATGTTTTCCAATTAATTTAATATGGTTGATTCAAGCTAAAAAAGAGGAGAAAGGGTATATACACATGGATTACTATTTCTTATTCTAATTAATCAACATTGCTAACTATTTACCTATGATTCAATTAAAAATACATTGTATCCACAAGGGGAAATTAAACACACACCAAATGGTGGTTCAATTTAAATTCCAAGACATGAGGATCACAAGCCTTTAAGTAAGGAAAACCCTTACAGGTGGCTCATAATAAGGTGGTTAACCTTTGACATTGATTCATGGGTTACTAGGAATACACTAAGCATGGAAACATCATTTTATTTAGCTAATTAGTCATTTAGGGGGAATCACCAAAAGTTTATGGCATGTGGAACAATTACACGCCAAATAAAGCATTAGAATATTTGGGAAAAAATTACTAGACCATCATCCTTAGCTTGGTAGTGAAATCCTCCTCTATTTTTGTGCTTTAATTTTAGCTTAAATGAGATAAATTGACAAAATTGGAAAATTACCTAAAAATATAACATATTATCTCACACCAAAATAGTTACAAATATTATAGAATAAATAAAAAAATGAAGGAAGATGAATCAATCCCTTACCAATACATATCCAACATAACTGAAGATGAAGGAATTAGAGATTAGATAAAGAACTAATCTCAAAGCCTATATTTGATGGAAAACTACCATGCTTGGGAGAGGTGATGCACATGAATGGGAAGAAAATTATGGGAGGAAACATAAATGAAGATAGGAGAAAATATTATTTTCACACATTTTTAATAGGTGTATGGTTTTCCAAACCATGCGCCTAAATTTTGTGGAACCACAGGTTAACTGGCACAAAGGGTGTGGCCCTGGGTGCATGGTTTGGGAAAGTTATACAACCCCTTCTTACCCACTATAAATCACTTCATAGTCATGTGGCCTGAGGTTCGTGGTTATAACTCACTATGAACACCTATACTATTTTTTCTTCACCCTCATGGTTAAGTATCATGGTTATCAATAACCATACACTAACTGTGTGACTTAGTCTTTCTTTCTAATATTTTAGAGATTCATGCTCTGAATGAGCCGCATACTCTCCCCAGAACTCCTAGAATTTTAATCACATTATTATAAAAAAAAATTGGTTTTTTTATAGTAAATTAAGTACCCATACCTCTTCCAAAAATACAGGACATCAAATCATCAGTGAGTTTTCATTACGAGGGTGGTAAAACATCATCTGAGAAAATTTCCAGCCATTGATCACGTACATTAAACTCTCACTCCAAGGTCTAATATTATACACGAAAGTTTTTACATAGAATCTATACCAAAGGAACTATCCTTTCTTAGAGTGACTTCATTCTCTAGTCAATGATACATACAAGGTTTTCCTTAAAGGATGCATCTACCTCCAATTTGATATCCTCATGATTAAATGCATGAGACATGTTGGAATAATAATTTATAATTTATGATATATGGAAGATATAATGTGTGTCTTGGTAACTCTGAGGCAAAGATAACTGATATGATACCATATCAACTCTCTCTAATATCAGAAAAGGATCGACCTAACTTGGTTACACCTTTACCTATCTCTAAATCCATCTATAATCTAATCTAGGAGAAACTCATAGAAAGAACTAATGTCCCACCTAAAACTATAGAATCTAGAGATGATGATTGATATAATAATTATTCCTAGACTCATATGTATCCCTATGATTTTGAATAATATTTATCTATTTTTAAGTCTCTTTAATTAGATGAGGTCCCAATAGCACTACCTTACTTTCCTCTACTGACATAGGGGAGAATGACATGACCTACCTTATAAGTAATCATAGGGAGAAATCTAAATCTTTTCATGAAATATCTTATTATCATCAAAATCAATGCGTTATAGATTTTTTCCTAAGAACCCACAAAGTCAAAGACGCATGCTCAAATCATTATATCTAACACCTATATCATATTCTCAGACCAATCGTCAGTTTGAGGGGGTATGCTATACTCTTAAGCACTAATCAACCCAATGAATTTTGAAAACCCTAATAGAATCGTGATGTAAACTGAGTATCACCATTCGATATGATAGTAAGGGAACACCATGAAATTATACAATCTTCCAAATGTTAATTCTCCAATGTCCATCTATTAAAAATGTCTCCTTCATTGGAAGAAAGTGTGTGACGTTGTTCAATCTATCAGTGATCACCCATACTATATTTTCAACATAAGGGGAACTCACTAATACTATAAAAAAAATCCATCGTGACATCATCCCATTTACACTTAGTATTGGATACAGGCTATAGAAGTACAACAGGCTGTTGATGTATCTTAGAAAATAGGTCCATCAACTGCCACTCACTATTAGCCTCTTGGATGACCTCTGTCTGAGTCTTCTAGCTCAGGGAATCAGCTAGAACATTTTATTTCCCTGGTGTATAAGTGATAATAAATCAAAATTAAATTAAGAATTCTACACATGTGCACAACTTATGATTCAAGTCACACTACGTGGAAATTTATTTAAGAATGTTGTGGTCTGTTTAAATGAAGAATTTATCACCCAAAATATAATGCCTCAAATAACATAACTCATGAACAATAAATACCAACTCAAGGTAATGTGTAGGGTAATTTTTCTCATGAGTTCTCTACTAGTTGGAACTGTATGCTATAACATGATCTCTCTACACCAGAACTTCTCATAGTTCAATTCCTAATTCATTATAATAAACTATATTGTTTCTTCCGAGCTCTGGTAGAATTAGTACCTATGCTGAAGTCAGTCTCCCTTTCATCTCAAAAAATACCACCTCATTGGATTAAAACTATTAGTACTTCACACCCATCTTAGTCATTCCCATGAGAGGAACATATAGGTTTGAGAAGACCTGAATAAATCACCTATATTAAATATCCAGACCCAAGAAACTATGGATATTGAATATGTTCTTGGGATGCTCCTAGGAAACAATATCTCTCACCGTCCTGGATGAATAGATAGTCCTACCTCTGAGATTATGTGACCCAGGGAGTGAACTTTATCATTTCAAAAGTTCTATTTATTGAGATTAACATTCAACTAGTTCTCTCTCAGTGTATTCATCATGATATTAAGATTTTTGGCATGCTCATTTTGAGTATGAGAATACCCCAAGATATCATCCATGAATACTACCACAAAAGAATATAAAATATGGGTGGAAATAAATATTCATTAGATCCATAAAAAATGTTGGATCATTTATCAACCTGATTGATATAACAAAATATTCCTACAAGCCATATCTACTATGGAATGTTTTACATGATATGTATGATGTTATGACATGCACCTGATGATATAAAAACTTCAAATAAATCATGGAAAAACTATTTCTCTTATGACCAGATCAAATAGCTTGTCTTATAGGGAAATGGATATCATTTATTAACCATAAGTTGGTTCAACCAAAGGTAATACATGAAAATCCATAGGTTATCATTCAAATTCTTTGAAAAAAGTATTGGTGAACCCCAAGGTGAAATATTAGGTCATATAAAACCCTTATATTATAAATACTACATATTCATTTTAAGTTATTCAGGATTAGTGGGTTCCATCCTATATGGAGGAATGGACACTGGTGCCACTCTGGGAACTAGATCAGTGGTGAACTCCACCTCTCTCATAGGAGGTACTGATTGTTTTTTCCAGTGAAGATGAACTTGAAAAAATACATAACATAAGGGGATTACAAAAATCTCACCCATTGATTAATAATAAATAGACTAGACATCTAGGCTATTACTCTACCCATCCAACATTGCCCAAGTCTAGATCAACTTGCCTAGACATTCTATTCACCCTTATGAATATAGTTATTTCCCTCGAGTGATGTGAAAGAAACCCTTTAGAGATATCAATAAACATGAGCATGGTAATGTACCAACCAATCCATCCTAAGTATGACATCAAAACTCTTCATCTCAAGGAAAAATGGATCCCATAGAAAAATATAACCCCCAATTTCAAGGGGTAATACCTTACATCACTTTACACTATCGGTTTGGATTTTGAATGATGTGACGGGAGTCATAATTCCACTGAAGTAATCTATTTTTATGACTAGAATTTCCATAATCATTATAAATATGAAGGAATGAAAATTTTCTATATTGAATAAGGAAGAAACTAATGTAGAGGATACTAGAACAATACCTAAAATTACATAAGGACCATGACTCTGCTCCTCAGGATTAGGCTATACTATATAGATATGTCCATATTTGTGGCCTTGAGTTGCAACCTGACTAACCTAGGCATGTTTAATTTATAGTAAATATACATCTATAGTATGGATACCTCATCCAAATTCACCGCCTTAGATTTACCGTCCTGTATAAGTCAATATCCATTCCTAAAATGGAGGTTCTGATCCTGTACCTGAATGTAGAGTTAGTGCAGATCCATTCTCACTAGGTATTGGACGGTAATTTTAGTATAAATGATGAAGGTGACCAATAACACTACAAGATTGAAACTAAAATGTGTCCTTAGTACATTTTATATTCTTATGTCCCACCCCACTGCACTTGTGACACACCACATAATTGTCTGTTCATGTCATCTAGCTGGAACTACCCCCACGAGCAGACATGAAGTAACATTTCCTACTGTTAGATAAACCACCTACTTGTCTCATTGATGAACCCCCCTATATCAGACTACCAACTCCCCTTAGGTTCTTCTGGGGGATAATTGATTGGTTTACAATTTCAGAATTGGTGGTCAACTTAAATACATTTACTTTTTATCAAATGTCATACATAATCACATCCTTGATCCATTTTACTACAATCAATGTGTCACTATCAAGGGTCATTGTGAAGAATTGATGCTCAGTGAAATAATCTAAATACACAATAATATACATAACACCTTAATATAGGTATATAAACTCTCTAGAATGGTCCACTCTTAACATCTGATGGAAGAAGTAGTCATAGAAGGATGTCTGGAAGTCTACCCAGATCATACCCTAATGTCGATCAACCTAGGTGATCACATACTGTCAACTACTAGAAGAATCCTGAAATAGATAATTTGTGATCTTGAAACTCTAGTCTGGAGGTGTCTTCAAATTTCTGAAGATGGATAGCATGGCTTATATCCATGAATCAATAGTCGGAGAACCTCTATCCCCTAAGAAAGTGAGAGGATGATGATATTGTAATGCTCACGTCAACTTTGATATAGTAGGGGTTGGTCATGGAGTTCCCTGTATAGACTATATGAAGTATAATAATATCTCTCAGAACTAAGAATAAACATATAAAGGAATAATAAAAGGAGGTGCCTCAAGTGGAACCATAGGAGGAAATACTAGTGGCTCAGGTCCCACCACCTTTGAAGCATGGTAATCACCACCCTCCTAGAAGACGACAAAAGGATATTGGGGTGACATAGATCTCCAATTTTATAGCATATGCCCCAGATAATATTTAATAATAAAAAAGGATCAAAGATAACATAATAGGATAGGTACATAACCTTCCTATAAAACTGTCACACCTCTTTTCCTACTCTTAAAGCTAGTTTTAGGAGATAAGAATATCAAAGGATCATAATAGACACTACCTACTACCCACTAATAAAGTTGGGTTAGGGTCAAGGTCTCACATCACATAGTAGAGGTTCTGGAATATAGAGTGTCAATCATAAGGTATAAAGGAAAACACCCTTTACTTTTCAATTAGAATCTCCATTTAATGGTAACCATTTCATTTAAGATTTTAAATTTTGTTAGATTTATACGCATTTACATGTATAAATATATTAATACCAAGTTATAAGTTCCACCATTCCTAAATTATAAATTCATAAGCTTTATAAGTTTCAATTGGAACATTATGTAACTGTGACCTAAACTTTACATCTGGTATCAGGATGTTACAAGTTATAGAAAATTATTTGATTAAATTGACTACCATTCCAAATTTATAGAAGTACATGCTTTATAAATTAAAAGTTGCATTCACTTAATCAAAATAATATAACGTTTCAACCCATGGAACTCATGGTCCATGGATCAAACATGGAATAATTGATTAATTAAGGTTCCCCTATCAAGATATATAGGAAAACACAATTTAGGTTAATGAAGAGAATTTAATTAATCTAATTATTTTATCCATACAAGAAACCTTATCACATTATGAAATAAAACATTCAAGACACTTACAACAATCATAGGAAATATAAAAAATGCACGTAATGAGATATGCTTATATGGCCTGACAAAATATATGACATGTGAATCCCCGGTTACCTATAATGATGCATGAAATGACACCTCCTTTCCTTATTGATCCATGGGTAAAGAAAAACCCATAATAATATAAAACATCACAACTCATGTTCATCACCCAATAGTGATATCAATATAACTATAATAGGATCATACCAACACTACAACATGTAAACCTAAGTAATTTGGATTTTACTTTTATATGGGTTATCTACTCCCTAGAATAGGCTCATTACCCAATTATGATACATTCTAATTCTCTTGTATAAAACTAGAAAATTAATACAAAATGAAAAGAACCTCTTATACCACTTTTTATCATCCTAGAGATTGTTCAATCATAAGTAACTAAACCCAGATTTCCACATGGCCTCAAGCATTCCTCCTCATAAACTGGAGGCTTATGAATATCAGCAAGGTCCTAGGGTGTGCTAGTAGAAATACTATTACATCAGGTCAGAGTGAAAAATAGCAGTATATAATAATGATAAATAGTGGAAGCATTATAAATAACCAACAAAGTAATAATAAATTATCCAGAGAAAATAAATAAGTTTCTATATAATAAATATCATATATAAAATGATGCTAATGTCATGATGTTTTTAAAAGGGGATATAAATAGCCTATAGAGATAAAAGAATATACAACATTCTATAAGATAATACAAAAAGTCCAAAAACTATCTCCATTATCATCTTGAGAATTGGCTTGGTTCTCTTCCCCTGAAATCCACCATAGGACAATAAGTTAGGCATCCAAAGGTTGATTCTTACCTTTATCGCTACCTGTAACCAAAAGGTATATTCAGGAACCAACCGAAGGATTAAGCCTGGGGTGAGATATATTCACCAGGTTAGCACCAACAATGTATAGAACAATCTAGTCTGTTCATATAATATGATATGTTTATAACTAATAATAAATGTAAGAGAGAAAATAAATAAATTACATCGAATTAAGTTCCTCAAGGGTACCCAACCGACACTTCCTGCATCGGCCTAAGATGGATGTAACTGAATAGATGTCACCTTGCATGTACAATTATATGAAAAAAGGGATATATATAGATAGAAATTATATACTTATAAACATATATGTGAATAAATATAGATACATAATAATATCCAGAACCCAAGGCATAATAACAAGGTGTCTATACATACTTATGAGGAGTTTCATAACTCTAATATCATAAGATCATAAAGGTATAACTAAGTCAGTATAAGGTCAAGTATAAACATAGAATAAATCAAATATTATGATTTATCTTAGCGAACACATCCTTAATTTTAAATTAATTGACATCTTGAGATTGTACAAGGACTTTCATATTTGGAACCTAGGCATTTTGTTAGGTATGTTCTATCAAAACCCATCACTATAGGAGTCCATCCAAGGGGTTTGTATAAGGACCCAACTATCACTCATGAAATGGTATAACGAATAACCCTCTGAGCCCATCCAAGGCATACCACAAATTGAAATAGGTATTTCTAGTGAAATGGTAGGGTAATAGTTCCAACTAAGCTTATATGAGGTAATCCACTATGGGGATATGTATCACTCATGGGAATCATAAATACATCTGCCTAGTGAGCATAGATATGTTGTTATATAAATAAATTGTGTATCAATCCCAACATGATATAATTCAATTATAAATTTCTAATTGTTAATATGATGAGTCCATACAAATGAATCTTTAATTGGGACCACTATACCACACTCATATTATTTTAAATTAATGGTCATAACTATAATTAAACTCATACTATTCATACAATGCATTTTAGTCATGTTTTATAATTCATTTAATATAGTCAATTTAAGCAATAATAAGAGAAGCAAGGGCCTATAAAAATAGATTACCATTTCCCATTTATTCAATTCAAAATAAATTTTATTCATAATGGGAAATTAAACACACCCCAAATAGTGGTTCAATTTAAATTACAAGGAAAGAGGCTCTTAGGAATTTAAGGAATGCATGCCCTTAGGGGTGGCTTACGGTGAGGTAGTCAAGCTCTGATATTGATTAATAGGTTACTAAGTCTTCACTAAAAATTGAAAAATAATTTAATTCACCGAATTAGACATTTAGGAGGAATCAGTGGAAGGTTATACTACACATCACAATGATTCACCATATAAATCATCAAAACATTGGGGAAATAGTACTAGACCACCTACCCTATATTGGTAGTGATGTCCTTATCTATTTTCATGCTCTAATTTTTGGATGACATTAGAGAAATTGAAAAAATTTAAAAATGAAATATAAATAGAGCATACTAGATCACTCCAAAATAGTCCAAATATGGTATAATAAAGAAATAAAGGAAGGAAGAGGAATGAATCACCATGTGATATGAATCTAATGCAACTGACGGTAAAGGAATCATAGCTTAGGTGAACAACCTAGATCTAGTCCAAGATTGGAGGAAGATCGGAGAATCTCACATCTATGAGAGGAGATGAAAATGAATGGGAAGGAAAAAGAGGGGAGAAAACATAAATGAAGTTTGGGTGAAATAATTATTTCACACATTTTAAAGAGGCACATGGTTTCCCAAATCGTATAATGAAATTGTGCTCCACCACTAAGTAAGTGACACTAAGGGTATGGCCCCTTCTAGACCACTAGAAAGCACTACATGGTTATAAAGATCAAGGTGTATAGTTATATATAACCCTATGTACTAATGCAGTTTTATGTAGAAATCACACTATTGAGTCTCATGATTATCACTAAACGTGCACTAACCATGTGGCTTAGATCATCTTTCTAAAAATTTGGATATCTAGGGTCTTAATGTGCCCTAAACTCGACCAATCTACTTCTATCCACTTAAACACATTACTAGTGTAAAATGATAGTTTTTTTCCAGTAATTTAAGTACCCGTACCAGTTTTAAAATTCTTGGACATTACAATAGGTGGGGCCAAAAATTACAAAACACTTTTATGGATCGGTAGGTCTCATGAGACTAAATGGATTGGTTTTTTTGGATGAGGCCTTACCCATTTACAAAATATTTCATGGAACAAGGTCTCGATGGTATGTTTTATATTTCCATCATTATAAATTACATTATTATGAAAATTGTTATTGATATCTGTGTGATTATTTTATTTTTTATGATATCTGTGGATAAGTTTATAACTCATGTGATTATTTATATGGAATTATTTGATCATTATTTATTCCTTCAATATTATCCATTCATTATTAGATTCCATTATACACATAAACATACTAAGCATTTGAGATCACCCATTTAAAATGTTTTCCTTTCCCCAGTATTCCATGATGTGTATTTTGATTGATATTAAAGGATATGATAAAGGGGATGGTGATTTTCTCAAATAAAATAATATGTTGTATTTTATTTTTTCAAATGAAATTTTGGACTCAATTATGCATTTAGTTTTCAAAGACCAATAAACTATTTGGTTCTTTTGGATGCGATTAATATATCCAGTGAAAAAGAAATAAATTAACCACCAGTACTAGTCTACTAGGGTCATGGTCATTATAATTTTTATGAAAGAAAATTTTATAGAACCCTTGCAAATTGTATTTATGAAAACATATATTAGGTATTATTACCCTTTGAATGACTTTTATGATATGTCTATATATAGGATAACAACGTAATGTTTTGGTAAGGTAGAGATTATATTATTTTACAAGCATCATAACCCTGTATGGATACTACAAGTGGTTGTGGTTTTGGAAAAGATGCATCTAGTGGTAATAACCCTACAAAGAGTTGGTTTGAATATATATCCGTCATCATTATAGTACACGATGAGTTTTCAATTACTATACACTTGATTTTAATCTTTTGGGGGATAAGATTTGGTTTATTCACATTTTCTTTATGAATCATTATATAGGATCAGAATAGAATATGTTCATAGATAACCTAGGATAAACCTAAGTTATCATGGATTAAAAGAAGGTGTCATATTTAAGGAATCATAATTTTTTTTAATAATCATATGTTTAATTACTTTTGTTATTAATGGTTCATGATCACACTAACCACATTGGTTTTAGTAAGGGAATAAATATAAAATGTGGAAGTTGAGGTGGTGAGATGCATGCTCAAATATTGAAGTATCTTTTTTGAGATTAGTCATATAAACTCATTTATATCATGATTTTTTTCACAATTATTATTCATCAATGACTTGATATTGTGTTGGTGGTGAAAACTATTAAGAGTAGGATGACCATATCTGAAGTCTATAAATTCGCTCCGATAGATGTTTTTGTGATGGTTCTTCCTGAAAATCTTATTATTCTTCCTCTAGTTGAATTTTATGTAATTTTGGTTATTGATTATCTCTCCCATTATATTTCCCATATAAATTTTCAAGGAAGGGAAGTTGCATTTGATATTCTAAGTCAACCTTCAATTATCTATCAATGCGAGGATGGGGTTGAAAATTCAATGGAAATTACTTCCATTATATGGATTTTTCTACCAATTCTTGAGGGATATTTATCAAAAATGGGTTGGAATAAATTCAACATTGAAAGTGTGCCTATTTTTTTTAAATATTATAAAATATTTTTTGAAGGCTTACGTAGTCTTCTCCCGAATCATTAAGTTGAGTTTTTAATAGAACTCATACCTAACCAATTATGAGGATCTATATACTTTTCCAAGATTCATATCAGATATGGGTATCTTTATTTAAGGGTAAATAAGGATTATATACCCAAGAAAAACTTCTTTTTAAGGTTTGGTCATTTTGAAATTCTAGTAATGTAATTTGTACTTACCAATGCTCCTACTATCTTAATAGATTTAATGAATAGATTCATTATAGATTACCTTTATTAGTTTGTGGTAGTATTTATAGATTATATTTTTATACATTCTAATATTATGTACTATCATGAAGAATATTTGAGAATTTTTCTAAATACCATGAGGAAGGGGAATTTGTATGATAAATTTACCAAGTGTGAATTTTGGCTTCAAAAAGATTCATTCTTGTGTTTTATAATTTAAAGTGATTGTATATAGTTGGATCATTAAAAGATATAAGTTATTTAGAAATGGTACATACCGACCACTATAACCGATATCTATGGTATTCTTGCATCAGATGGTTACCACTGATGCTTTGTGAGTGATTTCTCATGAATATCTAATATACTCACCCAGTTGACTCAAAAGGCAGTTTAGTTCTTATGTACAGAAGAATGTGAATGGACTTTGAAGACCCTAACAGAAGTTCAGTTAATGAACCTATTATTACACTACCCTATATTGGAGATGTATTTATTCTCTAAAGTGATGCATCAAAGAATGGACTTGGATGCATCCTCATACAATACTATATTGATAGATTATGACTCATGAAAATTGAAATTTCATGAGAAACATTACCCAGTACATGATTTAGAGTTAGTTTTAGTAATTTATTCAATAAATACATAAAGGAATTATCAGTTTGGAGAACGATTATATATATATACTAATCATAAAATCTTAAAGTTTATATTTACAAAGAAGATGTTGAATATTCCCAAAAGAAGATGGTTAGAGCTAATTAAATATTATATCTCCTCAATAAATTACCACATTGGGAAGGGTAACAGGGTAGTAGATTCTCAATTTGAAAGGATCATGATACCTTTTCTATGATGAGGATAAAAAATGATCCAATATTTTATGATTTTAAAAGGATGGATCTTGGAATCTTGAAGAAAGGGGAGAAATATTATCTTTCTCAAGTGGGTGTTCATCAATTTCCCATGTAATGATTAAAGATGCACAGAAGGAAGATGTAGAAATAGAGAATATTGTGAGAAATATTCTTGATTTTAACCATTATTGTGATTTAATGATATGGTTTAGGAATCGTGTATGTGTTTTTCCCACACTATAATTTAAGAATGAGATGTTAGAGGAGGAAAATAGTTTAACATTCTATATTCATCCTGGAATTATGAAGATGTATAAATATTTGAAAGAATATTTCTTCTGAGAAAACATGAAGGGATATACTTTAGAGTATGTATTTTTGTTCCTCATATATGGGAAATTTAAAGATTAGAGACTGAAATCTATGGGGATGTTACACATGTTAACCATACCTGAATGAAAATTAAAAAACATCTCCATATGATTTTTCATCATATTTCCAAATCATTAAAAGGACATAATGTTATATTGGTTGTATTCGATTGACTAATAAAATTAGAAAACGTAAAAATTGTTAGATAAGATTTCCCTTTTGATAAGTTTTCCAGAATATATATTAAATAAGTTGAAAGGTGGTACAGAGTACCATATTCTGTTAAATATGATTGGTATCTGAGGTTTACCTCAATGTTCTGAAAAAGTATTCAGCATGCTCTGGATATTGAGTTAAGTTTCAACACTTCTTAACAACCTTAGAAAGATGTTCAGAATGATATGACTATTAAAAAACCTAGAGTACATGATGAGATCTTTTCCTATGTATTTAAATGGTGGTTTGGAACAACACCTTCTTGTAATTGAGTTTTTTTACAACAATAGGATTTACATTAGAATTTATATGGATCCTTATGAATCCCTATATAGAAAGAAGTGCAGAAATACAACATTCTAGGATGAAGTAGAAGAAATATATCTATTGAGACATAATATAGTTGAGGAAATAGAGGATAAAGTAAGAATAATTTAACATCACATCAAGGTAGGTTAGAGTTATAAGAAATCTTATGATGACAATCATCAAATATATATGGAGTTTGAATTTGGTGAGAAGGTGTTTATATGAATTTTTACATTGAAGTGGGTTATGATATTATATAATAAGGGAAGGATGATCCCTTAGTATATTGGACCCTTCGAGATTCTTGATCGAGTAGTGATGGTAGATTATCTCTGGGCACTTCTGCTGAACCTATCTCAAATTCATGAGGTATTCCATATACCTCTCATAAGGAAGTACATAACTAATCATTAAAATGTATTTAAATAATAAGTGTTAGCATTGGATCATTATATTTCCTATAAATAACAACCAATAGAAATCATGGATCATAGAGATAAATTAATACTTAATGAGATGACTCATCTAGTTAAAGTCCCCTAGAAGAATCAGAAATTCAAAGAAACTATGTAGGAACCCAATGATGTGATGAGGTAGAGATATTCTCATTTGTTTGAATTAGAGTAACAAATTTTAGTGATAAATTTATTTTAATGGGGGTAAAATGTAACACCCTGATATTTGATGATTTATTTATTTTTTTAAAAATTAAATCTTTTCAAAAGCTTGTGATATACGCAACCTTGAGTCTAAATGAATTATAATATTATATACCATTATAACATATCCATTAATTTGGTTGATACGAATTGGAAAAAATAAATTATAAAAACTATATGGTTTAAACATGTATAAAATAAATTTATTGGATATCAATTGATTAGAAATGAAAATAACAATCATTTGAATATAAAAGAATTTTTTTTCTTATGAAAAAATGTGTTTTTCTAAAAAGAGGTTGCATCACATTTTCTATATTTATTTTAAAATTATTTTTTGAAACATTTATATTTTTTTAAAAAAATAACATATTTTTTAAATAATAATTCAAAAATTATCTTAGAGTGATATTTTATAATCTTTTGAAAAAAATTAATTTTTCGATGAATTGTGAAAAATACAGATTTTTATTATAAAATGTCTTTTCTTTTAAAGATTCTAAAATGTTAAATTTTGCTTTAAATTGTTTTAATGGATAAATTATTTCAATTATACTATTATTAATCCAATTTATGTTATTGGAATCAATTTTATATTTAATTCTAATATTAAAATAGTTTACACTTAAGAAAAAACCATCTTTAGAAAACCACTTTTCGACACAATTTTACGTTTAATTTTAAATTAAAATATGTCACTTCTAGGAAATTAATTTTTAAAATTTTTTAAATATTAGTAATAACAATAAATATTATTTTTTAATATGGTAAAAATACATTTTGGTCATAATAAATTCTAAGATAGTAAATATTAATTACCATAATTATGGTTATAATGGGGGTATTGTGTATCACATGCGCTTATGTTAAAATAAATTTTCCACACACATATCATTTTTATTCAATAAATAATATTTACAATTTAAATTAATTAGGTCCAAATTATCTAATAAGGCTTATTTTATTTTTATTATTAATGGATAAGTTACCTTGGTAAAGAAACTTGTTATCACGGTGAAAACAAAAATAGTTAAAGTGAGTCACTTTAAAGGTTAAGGGAATAAAATATTTAAATTTTTTTTATTTTAGTGTTGAATATTTTATTGAAATTATATTCCATCCAATACATTATTTATCAATTTTATAGGTACTTTTATTGAGATTGACTTTCCATTATTGAATAGTTCTGGGTATTTAAAAAAATTCCACTCCTCATTTAAAAAGGGAACCCCTGTCCTATCTTCAACAAAATTCAAGATCCTTTTTGGTCATCTAATTAATACTCAAATAATTTCCTTAAATTACTAAATATAACCCATATTACCTATTTTTATTATAAAAACATCCTACGAGGATTTAGGTATAAAACTAAAGAGGTTCTCTCAGGAAGTGGCACAGTTATTAACCATGTGTTTTCATTTTAATTCTTCATATACCTCCTTAAAATCTTCACCAACTATGATAAAATAATAAAAAAGTGTCTTACATGCAATTATATTTTATGATGTTAATGTAATTACCTATATCCATCTCCACTTCCATTAAATTTGAAATGAAACCGTCGATTGTGTGTACAACGTAAAACCGCCCCACGAACCAATGTAATTCATTTTCCATCATTGCCTCTCAAAAATGGATATAATTTTAGATTTAATATATATATATATGATATATATTATATAATTATACTTATAAAATTATATTATAATATATACCTTCTTACCTTACAATCCAATGGAAAATGATAACATCGCTTGTGTGTACACGTGGACTACCGCCTCCACGAAGGGATGTGACATATTTTACATTTTATTTTGAAATAGATGGTAATAAGGATATATTTAATGAATATATATGATATATTATTTAATAATTATTCTATAAATTTGAATTATTACTTACTTTATTTCTTTCTATCCATTGAAAAATGAAAACAATGTTCACATGTATTTATCGCTTACTAGTCACCATGAACTATGTAATTCATTGATCTATATATGAATTTTATGGATGACATTGAATATGTACATAATTAATATATATGATATTTATATCATGATTATAAATATATATATTATGTAACCATGATCAAAGTACAAGGACCAAAACTACCAACCCAAAACATACTTAAAATACAAAGCAACTATTACCCAGAACTATGATTTTAACAAATAATTGTCAATAAATTGGTGATAAAAGATTATAATTAAATAATATATGGTATGATATATGTATATATATTTATGTGATTATGGTTATATAATATAATTATAATAAATATATATTTATTATACTGGTGTTTCGAACACATATAAAAGAATTCGAACCAAAGGCAAGGGTTAATTTCACAATCTAACAATTATTCAGGATTGTTTATGTTTATGTATCTCCTAGGGAAGATATATTATATTTATCTATTAAATTAAATATATTTCTTCTAATATTTATATTTATATAAATAAAAAAAATTAATTTTAATTTTCTCTCTTTAAGTACTTAGGATACTAAAATAATAGTTTTAAGGAAAATCGATATTATTTTTCTACTCGGCCGAGAATGTTTCTCTTCCATTTCTATATTTTCATTAAAATGTATAAAAATATGTTTTTAAAATTATATAATGATTTATTAAATTAATTTTTAACCATGTTTTACTTTTTTACAAATTTTTTTATAAGGAATATTCTTTTCATTTTATGAATGAGGTACATTTGGACCTTTTTATAATCATGAGGAATGGCTGTTTTTTATACCTTATAGGAGCTGTACCGAATTTACCACCACCATGAAAACTAATTTCCTTGAAGTTTCATTTAAAACTTTACATGGTTATTTTATAATCAATTTTTTCCTTAATATTTGGGAAGTATTTTCAACTTTAAATAAGTGATTTAAAAGTGAAAAATAATATTTTCCTCATGAAATTTTCTACATATATTTTTAACGTATTTGTATATATGTCAACATCCTTTATTAAATATTAGTTTGATGATATAATCCAATTATAGAATACACCTTAATTCTATGCATGGTTTTTGATTATTTTGTTTAGGTAAAGTATTGATATTATGTATTCTACTTCATCTAATATAGAAAGTTACTTTTTTTTAAGGAATATTTTTTAAGTGGTAATTTTTATTCATATGATTAATGCATTGAACTTATTTAGTGATGTATGGGGAACAGAATTAAATAGCCTAGTGATGAATTTTTATTTCTCATGAGATGAAATGGATTTGGTTTTTGGATAAGTCTTGAACCATTTATGTATTATGTCTTTTCATGAGGCCTCAACTGTTAGTTTCAAATGTCTATTATTATGCATTCCATCATTATAAAATTATTTATTTATTTCCATATGATTATGTTATTTTTTATGAAAACTATAGATAAGTTTCTAGATCATGTGGTTATTTATATGGAATTATTTTATCAAATTTAATATTTTCATATTATCCAGGACTTATTAGCTTCTGATGTACACATATCCTTTAAGATCATCTAAGCTCACCCCTTTCTTATATTTTCTTTCCCCAAGATGTTAAGAAGTGTATTATAATTGATATTTAGGATATGATAAAGGGGATAATAGTGTTCTCAAAGAAAATAATGTGTTTTTTTATATTTTCAAATGCAATTTGGAATTTAAGTACGTATCTAGTTTTCCAAGACTACTAAACTATTAAGTCCTTTGGGATGAATTTTCTTATATCAAGTGCTAATTTAATAAATCAACCACTAGCTATGAGATACTAGTGATAGGGTATTTATAGTCTTGAGGCACTAACTAGTTGATTTTATTATATTTAGAAGGATAAAATGAATCCTTATTTGATGGAAATATGTGGTACAAGAAAAGGAAAACAATTAAATATAAGAAAAATAGTTCATACCTCTAAAAGATTAACTAGAGCCTATAAGAACTCTTTTTAAGGTGAATTACATCACAAGAATCATCACCACTTAGAGGTGAAAATATATAGGCCTTTATGCTCATGAGATTAATAACAATTAAAATTCCAAGGCAATGGGACGACCCAGTACACACATAGAGAAACTCAACACAGTACTACACCAAAGTCATAGATACACAAGACTAAAATACACTCTACAAGAATGAACAGCATATCCCATATGATAAATAAGTGTCTAGTTAATAATTAATTTTCATTTGATACTGTTGAAAGTTCCCACTTTATTGTATTCACTACTAGTCAATTCATGAAAATAACCATGAATTCCTACTCCCATTGGATCATCACCCATATTAATATTAACCATTCAACACTACATCACATACACAACTCATTTGGTCTCACTTATCCTATATAATTAAAATCCATCACTACAAATATTAGATGTATGGCTACTTCACTATCAATTCAGACTATATCCATAGAAATCAAACTTTTCTCAATTATATTTAGTATTATTAAAGAAGATAAAGTGAAGTGATGTCATATTGTCACTAACTTAGATCATGTTCATGTTAAAAAGGTTTCCTAAATATTTAGATAGTAGAGTCCATATTTTGACCATAATTTTATTTAATCGGGGGATCCAAACTAGTGCCATGCATGTATCCTGATATAGTGTCAGCCATCTTCAATAGAATCATAGCCTTTAGAAGAAACATCTCATGTATCAAAAATTCTCAAACATCACCAATACAACCCTAAGATTACTAAATGTACTCTCATGATCCAACATAACTTTAGACCCCTCTAATGGAAAGCTATGATGTTGGGAAAAAATCCCTCGAGGAATAATTAAAGTGTTTTTATTTTGATTATGTTTATGGAAAATGTAGATGAACATGTAAATTTATGGAGTTCCAACATAGTTTTTGACTAGGTATGTTAACAAAGATCTAAGATAGAATAATGGATTTCCTAGAAGTGGTTGATAGTAAATCTCCGCGACTATGAGAAGTTTTGTGGATGGAAAATTTCCATAGTTCTTTATAAAATAGGGATCTTTGTGAACAATATTGGAAACCTTCACAAAAGGAAAGTGGAGATCTTGGAAGCTTATGGAATGGGTTTAAATTCCTATAAAAAATCCTCTACCCAAACATTTTAGAAGATCATACCTTAATGAAAATATAAAGGTGTTGATTTCTCAAAGATAATTTGTAAAGGTTGTTCTTGAAAAAACATTTACAAATAAAAACAATTAACAAAGGATATGATACCTAACCAAAATTTGTATGCATTACAATAGTACTGTTGTTCAAGAAGGCTATAAAAGTGGGCTGAAAGTTGTGGGATTTGCAAAGGAGAAGTGAGCTTCAAAAATGGTGTTTTATTATCAAAGGCTGGTTGAGCTTCATAAAATTAGAGAGATTCAAAATTTTTTTGGGGTTTATGAAGGAAGTATATACCTATTAATAATTGGGAAGTTTCAAGAAGGCTGTGTGAGATTTGAGAAGGTAGTGAGCATCAAGAAAGTATTTAGAACGAATTTTCCATTAAAGTTGTGGTAAAGTGATATTCATAAAGAGGATGAAAGTAGAACTTCAATAGAGAATATAACTACAAATGGATATTTATTCATTATTTATAATGAAGGGAACAACATGTACACAAACTATGTATGAATCCTTTCTTCAGTAGTGAGAAAAGGAAGAGGAAGAAAGTGATCCTTTCCACCAATATTTATCCATCGAAGGAAAGATTGAGGGGGTTACCCTTGGGAATAAATTACTAGTCCCTAAGTCTTGTAAGGTGGTGATCCAGGGTATAGAAGCAATCTAGACGGAACCCTGAATCGGCAATGAACCTTAATAAATTTTGAACATCAACAAATTTCCATTGTATGCTATTTGGACGTATCCTGATGAAGGTGAACCAAGTAAAAATATGTGTGTCCTTGTTCATGTTTTCTTTCTTTACATTCTGTGCATCTTCATATGATATTTTTGGTATGTATAAGATCAGTGTATACACTAAAAATAAAATGAGGTTACCCTTATAACGAAGAGATCAAGAACTAGTGGGGTGAGATGAATTTTGAAAAGAAAATCCATACAATAATTCACCCCCATATCAAGATATTTAATAACCTTTTAGGACTAGCATATGATTTAATGCATTCTTAGGGACCATTAAATGTAATATCATATTACCAAATATAACAAATTTACAATTTTTATTCATTAAATCAAGGAAAAATATTTTATTGAATCTATTTTCCTAAATTGGGAAATTAGTTATGGAAATTCCTAGTGGAGTGAGAGGATTAAACTGATTTAGGATTGTCCCCAATAAAAGTGTGGGGAATTTTAGAAGATCCTATAATCATATTGGAGACTAAGATGTTGAAACCTTGTTGAATACATCTTACAGAAAGTGGCGATGTAACTGGATAGGAGGGAGCACGAGCAGGAACCTCATCTTCCATACCATATACTCATTCTATCATACATATCCATGCTATCCAAATAATTTATAATCACCCATTGGTAATTATATATCCATTTCTATCTCTCCCCATATATACTCATGCATCCATTTTTATGGGATTTTGAACCCCTTCCATTCCATTTACTCCCCTATACAAACCACTAAATTTACTTCTATACCTCACTCTAACTTCACTTCTTCCAAATCTATTTAAAAATCAATACATCCCACCTATAGGAGGTGTAGTAGAAGGAAAAAGATGAGAATTTAAACATAAGCATAGGGAAGTTCCCTTTTATATTTTTTTCTTAATTATTGTAAATATTATTGGCTAGTCACTTTTAAAGGGGAATTAGGGGGATGCAATCATTTCTTGTATTCATGTTGAATGAAACCTATATTTTTTTGTTCAATATATTCATTATAATGCTTAATTATTTTATAATATATTAAATTATATGAGGTTGAGGGGTATGGAGTGAGAGTAGAACCTAGAACCATGCACTAGAGATTGATCATTGTGTTCTGGAGAATGTGAGTTCAAAGAATAAAATTGAAACTTAATCATAGAACAAGGAAGTAATCCCTAATCACATGGGATAACAGTAACCACATGAGGATTATTTAATTTTTGAGTAAATAAATGGGATATATCAAGAGAGATTTACAAGGAATATTATATTTTGTTAATTATATTTCCATTAAAAAATCATTTGATGCACAATTCAAGGTTGATTCCTAACCTCCACATCTCTAGTTGAATAAAATCTCATAGGTTCTTGTTGATATTTCCTGTTACCCATTGCCATTATACACACACATTTAAAATATAAAGTACCAAAAATACATTTATATAATTTCATGATCTCATACAAAAACTCCTCTTCACATTATAGTATTACATTATTTTTTCAAAATTTTGATTAATAAAACAATTACAATATCCTTGTGTATAACCCAGTTACTCACTAATACACAATTATATTTTTTGCCAAAAATTTCAATGCATAAATTTTATAATTTCTTGGGTATATGGGTGATTTTTTACTAATTTAGATACATTATTTTTGATAAAAGTCAAAAAAAAATACAAAATAAAAAAAACTAGAATTGATTGGAATTACAAACAAATTTTCAAACTTTTGATTAAATGTTGGAATTATACTTTTTAGGTATAGATTGAAACATTAATAGGGATTTACTTTTCCCATTTTTTCCAATAATTTGTCAAATTAATGGATACAACATGGTTGAAAGGTTTCAACCAATTTAAGGCATGGAGTATAAAGAAAACTGCCAATTTTTTGGCTAGAAATGAGATGAAAGTATCCATGAGACTACCCATACAAAATAGAATTAATTTATACAAAAAAATAAGGGATATAGAAATAAACTAAGTTATGGGAGTGAAATTAAAATTTTAGATATGATACAAGTCTAGGGAATATGATCTTAAACACCATCAATTAGAATATATATATACATTCAATAGTGCATAAGAAGAGGATGGAAATTCATCACAACAGTTAATTCATTAACTCTTAAGGTATTAATATAAGATGATATTTATTTAAATATAATAAACTATTTATTGAAGGAGAATTAAAGGAGATGGTTTATACAATTATAGGAATTTACTTTTAACACTTTGGAGGTTATCAAAGAAGAAGTTTTAAGGAGATACTTCCAAATTTAGAAAAGAAGTATTTTAGGAAGAGAATAACCATACTTCAAGGAGATAAAGATCCATTATATAAATCTTGGGAGAGTTTTAAGATTAACTAATAAATATTCCCAACCCATAAAATCCCACCTCATTTTATCATGTGATATTTTATTGGTGGATTGACACCATATGGACAGAACATGTTGGTGATACAGTTGGAAGATATTATGTAAATAGTATTTCATGAAAATTAAACACATTTTAGAGGTGTTTTCTTGGAACTATTAAGATAAGGGGAAATAAATAAATATTTGGTCAATAAATACACTTCCCATTGGAATATAAATTTATAAATTTCTCAACTTTAAGTACAATTATAAGAACTAGTGTAAAAGACACATGGTAAGAAGATGAAGCGCGAATCATCTAGATAAATAAAAAATAAATAATTTTAGATACATAATTATGATACTATAGTATATTTTATAAATAAATTAGTGAAGAAAATAAACATGATAATACTAGGAATTAAACCACCCAATAAGGAGGAATAATCAAGTAAAATAAATCAAGATTAAATGGGAAATTCAAAAAAGAATATGAAGGAAAATTATAATTCTACCACGCTAGAATTACTATAAAATAATTTTTGAATGATAAATTTTTTATAGAAAGATTATAAAATTAGAGGTAAAATATGAACAACTCTTTAAATAATTAAGATGTATTCATTCCAGAAGAAAATAATGAAATCTATAAGAATTTACAGGATGAAAAATAAGTGAATCATGATCATATTGTAATGTTTTAAAATGCATGTAAATTTATTTGGAAGATAATGTTAACATACCCATGAGTGATAAAAATGAATTTCATAAGGCTAAGAATTATAAAATTAAGGGGAATTCCCAGTATAATCTATAATAAAAAATCACACAGTAGAGTCAAGTGAAACAATACTCAAAATCAATTGATAAAGATAAAGTAATAAAAATAACTTTTGACCATCTTAAGAAAATAAAATTAAAAATTTCATGGAATGAGGAAAGAGTGTAAAAATTTATGAAAACCATAGGGGATCACATCAATGATAAGTAGATCAACTACTCTAGGTTAGAGTAACAATTAGAAAAACTCTTTATGAATACTTAAGTAGGTATTAATGGATTTGAAACTAAAATATAAATAATTTTAAGAGGTAAAAATGAGAAATAAATGATTAATTCACATAAATGATGAAATTCATCAAATATAGTGTGCCATGTAAAAAAAACTTAGTAAAGAAAGTATCATGAAGAAGGAAAAACTCAATAAACTATGCACAGGCTGTCTAAAGAGAAATTTTACACTAAAATTATATCCTTAGAATACATTTCTACAAAGAGGTAAATGTAGAAAAAACATATTAAATATTAAAGGTAATGAAACATTTAAAATATAAATTTTAAGAGGATAAAAACCCAAGGGAAATAGAAAAAGGATTTTGGAATGGAGTGGAAATCATTAAAATTAATACGGAAACTTTTGGAACCCATATTCCAATAACTCAAGAAGTGATGAAAGTTAATGTTAGAGAACCCATTAAACATAGAAAATTATTTCCACTCATAGAGGAATATAAAACAAGGATAAATAATTGGTAATTTATTTATATTTAAAAGGGATACAAATAGAAGGAAAACACCACTCAAAAAGTGAAAAGGCCAAGGTTTAAAAAGAATGGACTCAAGGTTAAAATCAATAACAAAATTGAGAGAAATATTATGATGTATTCATTGAATTTTTACTATTTTAAGTGTTTAAGTTCAAGAAGGGAAGATTTAGGAGGAAGGAAATATTGTTAAATTGAAAATGTAAATGCATAGTTAGAAAAGGGTCGTGGAAGATCTAGAAAATCTAAATGATAAGAAACATTCCATCATTTAGGAGCCACTTGAGTTCCTACCTGAGAAGAAAAATTTCCCTATGAAAATTATTGATCTAGAAAATAATAATTAAATTGAGGCTATAAAAAATTCCTTCTTAGGTAGTAGCCAAAGGCATATAACATTTTATATTCTCTTTTTGTTAAATTATTTTTTGTTTTCAATAAATTCATTTCCATCAAATAATATTGTTAGTTTACTTTTTTATGAGATTCATTGTAAATAAGGGAAGAGACATTTTTGAAAGAAAATATACATACACATGATAAGAAAATTTCCCACAATAGATAGAGGGTATTCTACAATCCCTACTATTTCATTTCCATCATTCTAGAATTTATTTTTAAAATTAATTAATGTATCAAAATTCTTTGAGCATACATTTATGAAATAGTAAAATCCAACATTTTGGTAGGGAGTATATAGTTTTTTATGAGTATAATTGAATAACTCGATTAAATATTTCCATCAATACTCACAGAGAAAAAATAATATTGAAAACATGGAGAATATTTCTTTTGGAGCATAAACAATGAAGGTTAATATGATAGAACTTAGGTTCATATAAATTTGAAATGTTTTAATTAGATTAATTAAACTAATTTTGAGTTATTTATTTTTTATAAAATTGAGTTACAATTCAATGATCCACCTAAATAACAACTGAAAAAACTAGAGTTGTGTGAGAAACTGGGAACCAAACTAGATTCTATCAAAATTTCTTGACATAATGGCGTGTGTTTGAAAAAAATCCATCAATAAGAGTAAATTAAAATCTAATATTAGACTCCTAGAACAAATTCCATGCTAATTTTTTTCCAATTTATCCTAGGGGATAACTATTTCTTGGGATTGCTTAGTTCCAGATCAAACTAAAACAATTATTGAATATCTAATTTCTAAAAAATAATTAGAAAACATGCCCTGTTTTTTTATAAGGATAAAGGTGAAGGTGAATGTTGAACTCATGTTAATAATTGAGAAATGTGATTATCTAGTTGGTTCAAAGTGATGAATAATTGATTAGGGGAAATTATGAAGTGGGATGATGATTATGAGTGAGTGTAAATTGAAAAGGTGAATATTTTCAACATCAAGATTCAAATAAATACTCATAAATTAAATATTAATGGGTATGGATAAATATTTATATGATATAAATTCTTTGACAAATCCTTTATTGAGAGGCATTAGATGAGGAAAATCAATGAGAAAGTGTGGGGTAATGTGGGTTGGTTGTTTTTATAAATATTTTAATTAATATTTTGTATATATTTTTCTAGTTTTTTTTAATTTTCATAAATATATTTTAATTATAGGTTTCATTATATTTTTATAAAAACAATTATTTTGAACATATTATACTCTTTAAATCATTCAAAATTGTTCATTATCTAAAATTTGTCTCAAACATTGTTTTGGAGAACTGAATTGTTGTTTTTTATTTTAATGGATAAGACATAATTTTATTTGATGAAAAATATTTGGTGAATTAAAATTAAAATGTTTTAAAATAGATAAAATGTTGCATCCTTCTAGTTGATCAACCAAATCCTATAAGAACCCATGTGAATTAGTAAGCTAGTATAAGCACCAGGATTATCCTGGGGAGAAGAAGAAGAGGATATCAAGCCCAAAAGATGCATATAAATAATAAGTCATGGGTAATGGTATGGAACAAGACACACATTATGAAATGTGGGGTGTCACTGCACTAAATGCACACATACATAATCCCAATACAAACTTCAGATTACTGCACAATACATCTAAGAAAATAATGAAGTGGCCAATTCGTGATGATGTTCAATGTAGGACTCCTAAAAGTTACTACTAAAGCACATTCAGTGTTGGGAACAACCACACATCCCCCCTAGAGTCCCACAACCATTATATCATTTCCCATAGTTATCCTAGTAATTCAATAACCCATCACCATGTTGAATCATTAGGTATCAAATCTCCCCTAAAATTTGAATATTTCACTGCACATATCATATTTTGGGGTACCTCGTCTTCAAATGAAACTATTTCTATAGATATAAAACTTTTCTCAATCACATTCAATATAATTTAAAAATATATTGGGTATGGACATTCCAATGACATAGCCCAAGATTCCATTTGTGTTTATAGGCTTTTCTGGAGATCTGAATCAAAGATACCGAGTTACCATCATCATTTTAATTTTAGTGATGAAATAATAAGGTAAACTAGTGACATGCCTACATCCTAAAATAGTTTCCACTATCTCTAATGGCATCTCAAACATCAATATTGACACCTCATATATTAATAGATGCTAAACCTTCCCCAATAGTAACCTTAATCCTACCCAGTGTACTCTCAGGCACCAACAGAACCTCTATCCTCTCCAAAAACATGTTATGATCCAATATATTCTCAATTATTAGTCAATGGATTATTAGGTGAATAGATACAAAAAAAATCAATTCATCATTAATGTATATTTTGACCTCCTTTAAAGTGGAAGAACCATTGAGCACATTAGAGTCATGAATCACATATACTTCACATATAAGATTCATGTAGCAAATGGGGAATATTTCATATGTTTTGTTGGACTGAATCAGGTAATTGATTATAGAAATACTATGTGGAATAATTTCATGGGATTAGGGGATTAATATGACTTTGGTTAGTCCCCACTAAAAGTGTGGGATGTTTTAATGGATCCTGGAATCATGTTGATGCTTCAGGTGATGATTCCCAATTAAAGGCATCCCATGCATATGGTGGAAGTCACTAGATATGAGGGAGATTAAGTAGGCACCTCATTCTTTATACCATAAAACACTAACATTTCTATACCCATTCCCACATTCATACTCATTCTTATGGAATCATCCATCATAACCCATCCATAATTCCACCACCTCCTCCGTCTCTCCAAATATATTATCATTCCCCCATTTGGATAGGAAGGTTGATCACCTTCCCTTAAAATCACTCCCTTATATAGACCACATAATATAATTCCATTATTCACTTCATCTTATATTATTCCAATTCAATTTTAAAATCAATACATCCATTAATAGGATGTGTATCTACAAGTAGAGGAGGAAAAAATGTTATGAATCACTATAGGGTAAATTCCCTTTCTCTCTTCTTCATCACAGTTATAAATATTCTTGGATAGGAACTACTTGTGGGAGAATGAGGGGGATGTAGTAATTTATTGTATTCATGTTTAATGAAACCTGGATTTATGTTATTAAATCTATTGATTGTAATGACTTAATTGTATTAAAAGTTATAAAACTTTATGAGTGTATAGGGGAAGGAGAAGGGGTGGAAACTTGAACCATGAACTATAACATGCTCATTGTGTTCTAAAGAATGAGATATAAAATAATTTAATAAGAAATCAATCTCAGAAGAATTAATTAATCTATACTCATGAGGGATAAGATAATCCTCATTGGTATTCCTATATTCATGAGTAAGTATTTTGGATATCTCAAGTGAGATATCCTAGGAATATGTAATTTTTCCATTCACATTTCCATTAGAAATTCACTTAATGTGAAATTCATGGTTTATCACTAACCTAAAACCCCCACACACCACTAACTAAGCCATGAATCCTAGTTTCTTGTTGATACTTCCCACTTCCTTACACCACTACAAACACACCCACTCACTCACACAATCACACACACGCACACTTTAAATTTAAAACACCAAAAACACATTTAAATTTTTTCATGACCTCTTGCAAAAACAACACTTCACAATAGATTTTTCCCTCATTTTCTCATAAGTTGGATTAGTGAATCAAAAAACATATCCCTATGTTTGAATCCATTAGGGGTTTTAGTGTGCTTTAATATCTTTTCCTAGGTACACATTTCTAAATTTATGGGTCAGACTAGACTACGGAAAAATGAACCACATATTAAATGGTCTTAAATAGACTGGTAAAAAAATCACATGATACTATGTTGACAATACACAACATGTGCATGTCGAGAAAAGTAATTTTCTTTTTTATTTTAATGTTATTTAAATTTTTACACAACGTTTTTATGAAAAAAATAAGTATGATTTATATATGGTACTAATATATATATATATATATATATAAATTAGTATTTATATATTAACTATTATATTATTAATATTCAAAATTTCCTTATAATAAATGTGTTTTTTATAATTTAAAAAATTATTTTAAATAATGAATACAAATGTGGGCTAGTTTGGGGAATTTTCTACATAAAATGAATACCAGAATAGACTCAATTTTTTGAGTTTAGAATAAATGTGATCTTAATCGAGATGGGAATTTTTAGGCCCAGTCGCTATGGGCTTAGCCCAATTTCCCCTAATTAGCCAGTTAATCTCCCATATATTCGGTTACTCAATAGTAATAAATTATATTTATGCCCAAAATATTTCAATGCGTTAATTTTATTTAAAATATTTACAAATTAAAAATGCATAAATCAATCTATAAAATTTTAAGGTTTTTTTATAAGGTTCTTATAATTTTATCAATAGAATTTGAAAAAAAAAATAAAAATTAATCTTATATCTAACACTTCTGTTGTTCCCTATAACCTTAAAGTGGTATCACAGTGGTCACATTTTAATTTATAAATATTCAAAATTATTTAATTATTAGAAATTCATCCCAAGTGACTATTTTTAGTCATAATAGTTGAGATGATGTGCAAATAGAAGTTCAATTAGTCAATAATTGATCAAATAAAACATGTCTTTTATTCACAATATGTGTTTATTTAATTTATTAATTTCTTTTATTATGTTGAAATAAAATAAATTAAATACATGAAATAAGTATGGGGTGTTTGGTCGGATTAAATTAGATTTTTTATTTACGAATTAAGTTCAATTCATTTAATATATATATGAATATATATATATATATATATTAAATTATATATATTTTAAATTAAAGTAAAACCCTTTGGGGGTAAAAGTCATGCCCCTTAATTTCTCTCAAACCCCAATAAGAGGGGATGAATTTTCTATTAACATAAAAAAGTAGAGTCTAAAAACTAAAAAAACAATAAGAAAAGTCTTAAAATTAGTGAATAAATTTTAGGAGTTTTTGGGTGGACTCTAGGAACATAAGTCAAACCATAAAAATAGTTAAAATTAATTTTAAATTATTTAACTTATGGACCAACCTATGTATGTTTGGATTTATTTATTTAATTTAATAATTATATGGATCTAAATTATATTTTTTATTATTTAATTAATATTGACAATCTATACATCGTCCCCCCCTATATAAATTATATAAGGTCATGTGTGTTCACATTTAATTATTAAATTTAATTTTCACTACCCATGTTACCCTCACCTATGTGTCGATATAAAATTGTAAAGATAGTGGTTAGTCAATGAGGATATTCAAGTGATGAATTAAAAACAAACACAAATAAAGTGATACACAAAATAATTTTGGATAAAACAACTTGAACTGAGTTAAGGATCAATGGGTTATTACCCTTTGTGTTTATTTTGGTTTATCATCACTTGATAAACCAACTAGTTGATGAAGCTAATGATCATTTCTTGTTTTTATTTTATTTTATCAATGCATGATTATTTTTTTTATTTTTAAAATGAATTTTTTTTATTATTTAAACAAGATTACATATTATAAATAAACTAACAAGAATTCATAGATACAACAGATTTAAGTGTATAAGATTTATTTTATCTACTATAATTAATTAATTATTTATTTTCTCACATAAAGTAATTAAAAAGTATACTATGGGTAAAATAGTATCTCTTAGGAAAGTATATTTTAAAAAAATGCACTTTATTTTATCATACATGGTTAATTATCTTCATAAGTTCCTCATAAATATTTAACAAGTATATAAATAATAGAATAATGATATTTACATATTTGATAAAAAATCCATAAAAATAAAATATTAAGTCATTTATCACCTTCAATCATATAAGTTAGGATGAAATTATTGTTAAATTATTATTTTGACCATAATTTATAGAACATTTAATTATTGATGATTATTAAAAAAGATAATGAGTTACCTTAGAGATATTGATATAAAGAGTAGTGAAGATAGTCTTCTTAATACAATTTGGAGAAAAACATTGAAGAAATATGTGGATATGATTTTTAGAATGGGGAGTCCATTCAAAATATCTAGGAATTGTGATTTCGTGAAACTGGAAAGAATAAATCTTATCTATATACCTTGGAATAATTTGTAAAGTCATTGGTTTGGGTTATCAGATGGGAAATATGGATCTTTGTCACTAGAATATTCTAGAGATTTGATATTCATAATACAGTAGTGAGGGATATTAGTATTTGAAAAAATAAAAGGGAACATAACTATATCATTCATTATATCATAATTGGTAATCAAGATAGAGTAAAAAATATTATTTTATTTATTATAGATGATGGAAACCAATACACTGACTTCACTATCATTATGATCAATCTTGGAAAAAAATTCCACATTGGGACAAATTTTCTAGAGTGGTACTAGTACTTTTTCATGTTACTATTATATAAAAATAATTTTTATGTTCTAGAACCCCCTAAACTATATCAGCCACATCATTTATCGAGTGTGGTTGCCAAGGATGGATATAGGAGGCATATGGATAATGAATTAGATGTTTGATGAATTATGTTATCAGTTATGGATGGATACACTATATTGAATCATCTCTAAGAACATGATAAGGGGGAGAGGTAAATGATAAATGATATTATCACTAAACATTTCATGTACATACTAAAATATTTATTCTTTTATAGTTATAATGTACTCAAGATGATAAAGTACATCTATCAATTAACAATGTTAGGGTTTTATATGGATAGATAATTATTGGTAAATCAAATGATTTTAAATTTAGTCCCAAGACACTATGATTTTAAATAAAATTAGAAAATCAACATTATGAAGAAGATGCTTGTCACAACCCGTCCTCGGGCCCATGCCGTGACTACCCCAAGCCCGCATTCCATAGGCCATGGGCTGACGACTAGCACCAAAGGCATAATTCCTGATAACTGGGAAGGCATTGCCTTTATAAAAGTAAACAAACACCACAGAGTACAAGCGGAAGTAAAAAAATAAGTACAAAAGAAAGTTATGAAAAGTAAAAAGGGCCAGAATACAAACCCAACTGAAAAGTACAGCTACAACTGAAAGGAAGTACAATAGAAAAGACAAATAGCTGGAAGAAAAGAAGCAGCTCCTGGGTCGTCCACCTCGGATCCTACCTGAAGGGTAGGTACAGATAGCGGAGCTTCTGGATCGTCCACCACGGATCCTACCTGAAGGGTAGGTACAGATAACGCAGCTCCTGGATCGTCCACCACGGATCCTAACTGAAGGGTAGGTAGAGATAGCGCAACTCCTAGATCGTCCACCACGGATCCTACCTGAAGGGTAGGTATAGATAGCGCAGCTCCTGCATCATCCACCATGGATCTTGACTCGTCGTGAGATCTACCTCTGGGTACCGTCCAGTCCTCAAACACTCGGCCTCTGTCAGCGCTGCCCGTCATCTGCAACCAACAGAATGAGGTGCGTGCATAGCCCGTGTAGGGGTGAGTATATCAATACTCAGTAGGGACCCCGAGACCCTCAAGGTCTCACTAAATCCAACAAGTATAACCACAAGAAAGATCTCAATAGATAACCTATAATTAGGTATATTCCCATACATATACCTAAGTTATCATGTAACCCATCTCAATCATGAGGTAAAAACAAAGGTCATAGATTCACCTCAAACCGGGATTTTCATTATCGAAACCGTAACTACTGAAGAGGCCCGTCTCTGGAGTGTACATTGATCCTGTCGCGACTCTGAGGTACTGATCACTAACATAAGACTGCTGAGGTACTCCTCCTGTCGAGTACCGCGGGCCAGCAACTCAAACACAGTAGTGCTTCCCGTCGGGGTATGCCACCCAAACACAGTAGTGCACACCCCCTAATAGCCTGCATAGGTACTCTCTGGACGAGTACCGCGGGTCTGCACCCAAACAAAGTAGTGCTCCATCCGCCATGGGTCTGGACCCAAACAAATTAGTGCTCCGTCCACTGGGCTAGTCGACTCACTCCAAGTCAAGTCGGTCAAGCAGTCGTCAGGTCTTAGTCGGCTACACGGTCTCCGTACTCCGTACGCTCGTCTCCGGGAGGTTCTGATCCATGATCTACTGGTAGATACTCCAAGTATCTCAAAGTTCCACGAAGAAGTATCTCAAAGGACCACCTCTTCATAGTGGTCTTAATGCAACAGACGATGCATCAATCGGACGCCAGGCCTGTTAGTTATTAGCTTTTTCGTCCTAGGGCCCCGGTTGGCTTTGTGTATGAACCAAACCGGCCGTATCTCAACTGTACCGCGAACTCTCATAGGGTATACTCATAGGTAACTTTTCTCAACGTGATCACCAACGCCGCTGACAGTTCGTCAAACGGACGTTCGGTCTTAAAGTTATCAGCTTTTCCGTTCCAAGGGCCCGGTTGGATTTTCGGTACAATCCAACCTGGACAGTATCCAACTGCATCCAAAACTCAGGTGATGTATCCTGAAAGTTCTGTCTCATCAAGAGGAATCCAACAAAGTTGACGGTACGTCAATCGGACGTCCAAAGCTCATGTTATAAGCTTTTCCGCTCCGAGGGCCTGGTTGGTTTCAGGTTCGAACCAACCCGGCCATACCCAAAGTTCTCCGAAACCTTCAGTGTAATATACCAAAACGATCATCTCGATCCGAAGATCGCATCTCAATAGACGGCGCGTCGATCGGAGATCAGTAGCCCATGTTACGGGCAACAGACCGAAATAGTCCGAAAAATGGGGGGTCTGGGCCCGGTCCGACCCGACCCACCCCCCCGGGTCGGCCCGAACCAGGTCGACCCAAAATGGGTCCGAGTCCGACCCGGTTGGGCATGGTCCAGGGCGGCCCGGTGCGGGCCGAGCGGGGTCGGAACGGTGCTGGCCGAGCGGCCGCGCAAAGGGGGCGCTGGCCCCTTGAATGAAGCCGCGACCCCCCGCGTGGGGGCCGCTCCTTTCCAATGGACGCTGCCTAGCACCGCGTACCCCACCCTCGGTCCCACGCGGTCACGGGACCAACTGCCTGCCACCGCGGCTTCAGCCGCGACGGTCCTTCCCGGCACTGCACCGGGCGCCGCCGCCTCCTGGCAGCCGGCGCCGCCGTTCCGGCGACGTGCGCTGGTCGGTTTTTCCGCGGACCACCGGACACGCTCCGGTGGTCCGTTTTTCCTGCGGTCTTCTCCAGTGGTCCTCCTGGGACCCGAACATCACTGCGGAGACTTCAAATCGCCTATGCGGCCCGTTCCGACATCACCCATTGATTCACACGTTAAATAAACAAATTGCGGCCTCTTTGTGGTTTTCCGGCGCGGTGCGACGACGCCACGACTTTGTTCGTCTTTAACGGCGCGTCACGACAACGCCGCGCTTCTCCTCACATTCTTTATTATTTCTGCGCGGTGCAACGACACCAAGCTGCCTTTCTCGTGCCGTAAACAATTCAAACAAACAAGGGGGAGGAGGGTCGGCCGTGTTCATGCGGTCCGAACTCCTCCCGTTATTGCGATAACAGGCAGCTCAAATAAGGAACGAAGAACGATGATGAAAGTATTCACGTACGAAAGCAATTAATTCCCCTACCTCGAAAAATAAATTGAATGAATGTTCGTCGTGGAAAAAGGCGTCGCGGAAGGAGGATCGTCATGTCACGGAAGGAGGATCGTCGCGTCGCGGAGAAAAGATTCGTCGGCACCGCGTCATCGATCTCTGAGGATCTGACGTTCTTGTCGACCATTGTCAGAGGTCGGCGTTCTTCGCGTTCTTCGCGTTCTTCATCGAGGAAGGAGTGCTTCAAGGCTTTGAGTGATTTCTACCCAGCCCTCTCGCACAACTAACCCCTTCAATAAAATAAGACTTGTCTTATTTTATTTACACACAAGACAAACATTTTTGAAATTCAAAAATTGAATCAATCAATTAATTAAATTAATTGAGAAGTTTAAACTGCCCAAATTAATGAGGCATTTAAACATTTTGTTAAACGTAAGAGTTGACTCTCATTAAAGGGGGGTGCGGGTGCGTTACCTAATTAAAGGTGGGGGTTTTGAGGAAGTTGGAAAGGTGGGGCTCGTGTGGGACCCACCCCACAAATATCCTACCTAGTGGAGTAGGATATAACGGGTCCCAATTCAACCACTTAGCTTTGGTTAAACAACTTTAAATAAAGTAAAATTGAGTGCACCATTTTATTTTATTCTTTTACTTAACCCAAAATTTTAAAAACCACACCCAAGAAAACACAACTCCAGAAAAGGTGTTCCTAAGAAATTACCGGCGCTGCGAGTCCATCGGTGTCCTTGGATTTTGATTTCGAGCACTGGTTCAAAAGTTAGGAAAACCCGCTCATTCATTCACTGAACGTACCTGAGCTAAACTTTGGAAAATGATTCTGGGCACACCGGGCCTCGGAATCAGGTGCTGTCAGAAACTGTGTTCTTGTTAAATTCCAAATAATTTAAGAAAAAAAAATTTCCCATGAGATTTCTTGGTCTTTACATTACTTCCACCTCAGGGCTTTATGTCCTCGTAAAGCTTTAACACAAACTAGGGATACAAAAGCGGTAATAAGCATGCATCTGAGCCTTTCACTCCCATGTGCTCACCTGGAGGTTCCCGTACTGCCAGTGAAAGCGCACCTGAGGAATCAACCATCCTCATAGAATCCACTCCTGTCGATCCTTGATCCCCACTGGAACCTCCGTGAAAGTCACCCCATCGTCAATGTCCAGCTCCTCATGGTCGATGATATGCGAAGGGTCGTTCTCGTATCTTCCTAGTCGAGATACGTGGATGCTGTCGTGCACCTGGTGCAACTAAGGTGGATGGGTCAAGCAGTAAACCACCTCGCCTACCCTGCTGAGGACCTAGAAAGGTCCGTTGAATGTTAGAGATAACTTGCCGCCTCGGCCACATCTCCGTAAACCTCGTCGAGGTGAGACCCATATAAGGACGTGATCGTCATCCTTGAACTCTATAGGTCTCCAATACCTATTTGGAACTGAAACAAAAAAACTCCTACTGCCGTGAGGGTAAGGTTGGCTGACTCAAGAGTGATCGGCCGCACCCTCCTATGCATGAGTTTATCCTGTGCTGCCTAGGGTTTCCTTCTCACCGACCAAGGAAAACCCATCCCGAAGTTGTAGTTAGACCACAACCTTTTTGCCTAATACCGTCAATTTGTGTATGAACTGTGATTGCCCAGTCCATACTCAAACCAACGACGTAAGGCCTCGACGCTGCCACCAAGAGATTCCAACCGAAACTCTCACCTCGAGGGTATGACCACACTGTCGGCGTAAGTGTTATTTTTGAGTCTTCTCCCATGGTATCTCCAGACATGAGGGTCAAGTCTACGAGTTACCGGAAACTCTAGGTATGAGACAAGATTCATGGAAGGAAGGAATGATTCATATCGACCTCTGTTACTACGACAGCTAGTAGTGGACACAGACTATCCCTTGAATCATTTTTGGATCCATTGGGTCACACTCCTTGACCGCATGCAGCTGCACTCTTCCCCTACTCTCCAGCTCCCTGAGCCTGGCGGGGAAAACTAAGGTGGGTGGTTGTAGCATGTTAAAATGTACACCACCTCATGCTACTCTCCTAGCTCTGCCTCCACGTCTGATGCTTTGCATACTCATCTTCCTTAAAGCTTACTCTTATTAAAACATTTAACATGCCCGAGTCTCTAAGACTAGCGCCAGTTTCCTATTTCTTACTGCACTGTGCAGTCTTCATCCACTCCTGGATGATCTACACCTTATTTTCCTACGATCTGTAAGAGCTGCTAAGATTTATCCCTTGCCGAAAAGAGAAACTCAGTCTCATCCCCCGGATGAACCACACCCATTGCCTAATACAGTCAATCCTGACATGAATGATCTATTCATGCCATGGATGATGTTATAAGGCCTCGACGTAACTAACAAGAGATCCAAATGTCCCTCTCACCTCCAAGGGTCGAGTCACACTGTCGGCATCAGTGTGAGGCCACTGGGTCTCCTCCAGTAGAAATATCGAAAGTGAGGGTCAAGTCAACAGTTTTTAACCAGAACCTCTCAGTATCAACCAAACAAAAGGGTAGGAAAGCAAGTGTCAATAGAATAAGTGTCCTTTATTATTTCAGCTCATAGTACGAAGACACAAATACCATAGCAACATGTAACTAGAAGTACCAAGAACAAAACGAATCCACTAGTTCTACTCCTATCCACCTGCTCCCAGAGATCTACTGCCTTTTCTACCACATGGCTATTGCTCAAGCACCCGCCACTGCTTCTGCCTAGGTGGCTCCTCCAATGCCTGCGGATCAACTGTGTGGGGGGTTCAGACAGTCACGTGCCAGGTGACCCTTCCTGCCACATTCATAACACTTTCTGCTCCTCGTACGGCTGGCTCTGGTCCTCTTGGACCTCTGCATCATCTTTCTACTGCCTACATATGACTCTACTACTGATGAAAAAATCACGTGGCAAAGGCAGCAGCTCCTGAACACGCTTGTGGTGTAGAGCTACTGGTACAAACTCCACCCTGAAAAAGGTCTTAAAGTCTTCCCATGTGAAGGCCATCCCATCGCAAAACTGGAACAAGTGGCTCCAACATCTCTGAGCTGCTGCCTGAAGGAGGTTGGCAGAAAATATCACCATGATGTCTGCTGGCATCCCCACTAGCCTGAAGACTCTCACCACAGCCTCCAGCCAATCCTCATCCGCCTGCGGGTCCGTCTCTCCCCAGAACTTAGGTGGCCTCAGGTGCTAGAACTCGTGCAGTGCACTCAAATGGCATGCATCGACTACTACTGGGGCTGGTGGCATCGGTGGCCCAACGTATGGTAGTACCGCTGGTTCCTCCGCTGGTGCCTCTATTGCAAGAGGGCCCTATACAGAAGCCTCATCGCTCGACAGGCTGTCAGTACGTACATCTCTCAGGGCTCTAGGTGATCGTCCGTGGAAAGGAATCCTGAAAGAAATATATGGGACACGGTCAAAACGATTTATAACCGGTGAGTTGACCTGGTTTGAGCTTTTTTAAGAAACAAAACCATAAGAAACACACACGAAATTAGTGTTTTCATGCACAAAGTCAGAAATCAGTTGTCAAGGTCCTGGTGTATGGATACGTTGGCCGCCTGCACTAACACTGGACTCCCTGAACTAAAAACCACACTCGGTACCCTTAACACTATTTCTTCACAGAAATAAAATATCAGAGTTATAAGTTCTGTGGTATAACCGACTCCTCTAATACCAATTTATCACGACCCATCCTCGGGCCCATGCCGTGACTACCCTAAGCCCGTCTCCCATAGGACAGGGGCTGTCGACAAGCACCAAAGGCGTAAATCCCAATAAATGGGAAGGCATTGCCTTTATAAAAGTAAACAAACACCACAGAGTACAAGCGGAAGTAAAACAATAAGTACAGAAGAAAGTGATGAAAAGTAAAAAGGTCCAGAATACAAACCCAACTGAAAAGTACAACTACAACTGAAAGGAAGTACAACAGAAAAGACAAACAGCTGGAAGAAAAGAAGTAGCTCCAGGGTCGTCCACCTCAGATCCTACCTGAAGGGTAGGTACAGATAGCGCAGCTCCTGGATCGTCCACCAAGGATCCTACCTGAAGGGTAGGTACAGATAGCGCAGCTCTTGGATCGTCCACCACGGATCCTACCTGAAGGGTAGGTACAGATATCGCAGCTCCTGGATCATCCACCATGGATCCTACCTGAAGGGTAGGTACAGAGAGTGCAGCTCCTAGATCGTCTACTAGGGATCCTGACTCATCATGAGATCCACCTCTGGGTACCGTCCAGTCTTCGAACACTCGGCCTCTGTCAGCGCTGCCCGTCGTCTGTAACCAACACAACGAGGTGCGGGCATTGCCCGTGCAGGGGTGAGTATAACGATACTCAGTAGGGACCCCGAGACCCTCAAGGTCTCACTAAATACAAAAAGGATAACCACAAAGAATGATCTCAGCAGATAAACTCTACTTAGGTATATGCCCATACATATACCAAAGTTATCAAGTAACCCATCTCAATCATGAGGTAAACACAAAGGTCATAGACTCAGATCAAACCATGATTTTCTTTATTGAAACCATAACTGCTAAAGATCCCCGTCTCTGGAGTGTACATTGATCCTATCACGACTCCGAGGTACTACTCACTAACCTAAGACTGCTGAGGTACTCCTCCTGTCGAGTACCGTGGGCCAGCCACCCAAACACAGTAGTGCTTCCCGCCGGGGTATGCCACCCAAACACAGCAGTGCACACCCCCTAATAGCCTGCAGAGGTACTCTCCGGACGTGTACCGCCGGTCTGCACTGAAAAAAAGTAGTGCTCCATCCGCCATGGGTCTACACCCAAACAAAGTAGTGCTCCGTCCACTGGGCTAGTCGACTCACTCCAAGTCGAGTCGGTCAAGTAGTCGTCGGGTCTCAGTCGGCTACACGGTCTCCGTACTCCGTATGCTCATCTCCAGGAGGTTCCGCTCCACGAGCTAATAGTCAATACTCCATGTATCTCAAAGTTACATGAAGAAGTATCTCAAAGTACCGCCTCATCATAGGGGTCTCAACACAACAGATGGAGCGTCAATCGGACGCACGACCTGTGAGTTATTAGCCTTTTCGTCCCAGGGGCCCCGTTGGCTTCGTGTACGAACCAAACTGGACATATCTCAAATGTACCCTGAACTCTCCTAGGGTATACTCATAGGGAACATTTCTCAACGTGATCACCAACGCTGCGGATGACTCGTCAAACAGACGTCCGGTCTGAAAGTTATCAGCTTTTCCGTTGCAGGGGCCCAGTTGGATTTTCGATACAATCCAACCTCACCACTATCCAACTGCATCCAAAACACAGGTGAATTATGACGAAAGTTCAATCTCATCAATAGGAATCCAAAAAAGTCAACATCACATCAATCGGACGTCCGAAGCTCAAGTTATAAGCATTTCTGCTCCGAGGGCCTGGTTGGTTTTGGGTTCGAACCAACCCGGCCATGCCCAAAGTTCTCTGAAACCTTGAGTGTAATATACTGAAACGACCGTCTCAACCCGAATATCGCATCGCAACTAACGCTGTGTCGATCAGAGGTCTGTAGCCCATGTTATGGCCAATAGACCGAAAACAGTCCGAAAAATGGGGGTCTGGGCCCGGTCCGACCCGGGTCCGGGTCCGACCCGGCTGGCCGCGGCCCGGCCCGGCCAGGGCGGCCCAGCTCGGCGCAGCCGGTCTATCCCGGGGCAGCTCGGCGTGGGCCGAGAGGCCGCGCAAATGGGGCGCTGCCCCCTTGAATGAAGTCGCGGCCCCCCGCGTGGGGGCCGCTCTTTGCCAACGGACGCGGCCTAGCACCGATTCCCCCACCCTCGGTCCCGTGCGGTCGTGGGACCAACCTTCTGCCGCCGCGGCTGCAGCCGCGACGGTCCTTCCCGGCAGAATGCCGGGCGCCGCCACCTCCTGGAAGCTGGCCGGTGTCGGCCGCCGCCTCTGGCCGCCGGCGCCGCCATGTCGGCAAGGCGCGCTGGCGGGGTTTTCCGAGGACCACCGGACACGCTCCGGTGGTCTGTTTTGCCTGTAGTCTTCGCCAGTGGTCCTCCCTGGACTCGAACATCACTGCGGAGACTTCAAATCATCTCTGCGGCCCTTTCCGACATCGCCCGTCGATCTGCATGTCAAATAAACAAATTGCGGCCACTTCGTGGTTTTCCGGCACGGCGCGATGACGTCGCGGCTTTGTTCGTCTTTAACGGCGCGGCGTGACGGCGCCGCGCTTCTCCGCCCATTCCTTATTATTTCCACGCGGTGCAACGGCACCACGTTTCCTTGCACGAGCTGCAAACAATTCAAACAAACAAGGGGGTAGGAGGGTCGACCGTGTTCATGCGGTCCGACCTCCTCCCGTTATTGTGATAACAGGCGGCTCAAATAAAGAATGAAGAACGACGATGAAATTATTCATGTACAAAAATAATTAATTCCCCTACCTCAGAAAAAAGTTGAACGAAGTTTCGTCACGGAAAAAGGCGTCGCGAAAGAATGATCGTCGCGTCACGGAGAAAAGATTCGTCGGCGTCGCGTCGTCGATCTCCTAGGATCCGGCATTCTTGTCGACCTTTGTCGGAGGTCGGCATTCTTCGTGTTTTTCGCGTTCTTCATCGAGGAAGGAGTGCTTCAAGGCTTTGAGTGATTTCTACCCAGCCCTCTCGCACAACCAACCCCTTTAATAAAATTAGACTTGTCTTATTTTATGAACACACAAGACAAACATTTTTGAAATTAATAAATTAAATCAATCAATTAATTGAATTAATTGAGAATTTTAAACCACCCAAATTAATGAGGCGTTTAAACATTAAGTTAAACGTAAGTGTTGACTCTCATTAAAGGGGGGTGCGGGTGCGTTACCTAATTAAAGTTGGGGGTTTCGAGGATGTTGGAAAGATGGGGCTCGTGTGGGCCCCATCCCAAAAATATCCTACCTAGTGGAGTATGATATAGTGGGTCCCACTTTAACCACTTAGCTTAGGTTAAACAACTTTAAATAAAGTAAAATTGGTTGCACCATTTTATTTTATTCTTTTACTTAACCCAAAATTTTAAAAACCACACCCAAGCAAACGTAACTCCAGAAAATGTGTTCCTAAGAAATTACCGGCGCTGCGAGTCCATCGGTGTCCTCGAATTTCGATTCCGAGCACTTGTTCAAAAGTTAGGAAACCCCGCTTGCTCGTTCACTGAACGTACCCGAGCTAAACTTTAGAAAATGATTCCGGGCACACCGGGCCTCAGAATTAGGTGACGTCAGAAACTGTGTTCTTGTAAAATTCCAACGAATTTAAGAAAAAAAAATTTTCCTTGAAATTTCCAGGTCTTTACAATGCTAAAGAATATTTTAAATAAGTTTCTCCAAGTTGATTGGGATATAAGGGAATTTTTTTCTTCAATATTTATGGTGAATGAAATGAAGGACAAGGTTGAAAGGACAATAATGGATATAAAGTCAATGGTTCAATTACAAAGTTAATTAAAGAAGAAAAATATTTAGAAGCGTAACAATAAGTGGGAAGTAGTTTATTTTCGATAGGGAAAAAAATAAATTAGAAAAAGAAATTAAATTTACTAAATAAGAAAGGGAATATTCATGTAAATTTGTTATTAAAAACATTCTAATTCTATAAGTTGTTTATTATCTATAGTTTGTGAATTTTAAATTTTTATCTATATATAGGAACCAATTAGACTATCAAAATATTTTCAAGTGATGTGAATATTCAAGATATTAATAGGGAAAGGCTAGATATAATAACTCCAACATAACATTCCCATAATTAGAAGATTTTCTAAAAAATATTACAACATTCACATTCTCAAGACCTTTAGGTTTAGATTTTTGGATAATTAAGTTACATAACACTTAATAATACACAACAAAACACCCCATTTAAATCTATTATGAATCTATTTCTTCTACGAGATACGTTCATCCCACTTGATTAATTTATAAATAATCATCAAAAATTGATTCCTGACTTAATTATCATTCTAAACATCCATAATCATTAAGAAAATAATTTTAAAATTTGGGATGAGAATATAAATCCTTGTAATAATTATAGAAATATAATAAACCTATTTTCCCATGGATTACATGAATAATCTTGAGTAATAAATAAAAGGAGACATTGAACAATTATATGAGTACAAAATTATTTTTAATCTTGTAATCAACTTCTCCACTCATATCAATGGAAACCAGAGAGGATAATATCGAAAAATCACATATAATAAGAATGATCACATAAAAATCATTATGGTTTCTTAGAATATTACATCAATATCACCTGTAATCATTCAGAATCACCCATATTAAAATAACATCACAAGTTTACTTCAATATCCTACAATGGGATAACTTTACGATTTATTTCCAATTTAATTTATCTAGTGAATAAATCAACACAAAATGAATTATAATATACATACTGAGCCCATCCATTTTAATATATAACTTTCATGTACCATAAAGTTAAGAAAGCATATAAAATCTTTCATTTCAACCCATACTCATATGCCTTAAAATAAATGATAATGAATCAAATGAAATGGGTTAACCAAATACCTTTTTAGAGGAAAATGGAAGATAAACATAAAATATGGATGAATAAAGGTCAATAATAAGATGATAATGAATATTATTATATATTATTAGAGATATATTTAATATAATCATAATTTTAAAAATTTTAAATCGATAGAGAAATGGATTTGGAAAAACACCTTATAAAGATTATGACATGTGAAGAGTATATTAAGAAAGAGATTATGTGATAGAAATGTAAATCATCATAAACTAAGAATACATAAAATATAAAAAAAATTAAAGGGTATAATATAAAAATTCTTAGAATAATAACCCCATATCATAGTATGAGAAGCTGAAACTCTAACAAAAAATAGATGTGGATCTGTTGAATGTATGTTTTTCTCATAGTTACCTTCAAAAATGATAGACGAAGAGATCATTAGAGGAATATAAGAAATAATTTACAACAAAATCATCTAAAAACAATATGGATTTCTGTAGACAAAGATTACAAATCACAACACCATCTAAATAAACATATCATTAACAAGAAAAATACATAGTAGAAGATTGAAACATGTATGTCTCCAAAGTCTAGTCTTGAGAGAGAACTTTTTGTGAACTACAGATTATTATAATAATAATGTAATGAATAATTAAACTTAGGGAGTCCCAATGATGTTAAATAGATTCCACATGTGGGGATATAGAGAAAAAAGAGAGTTGTTCAAAAATATTCAACTCTATTATTAGCAATATATTCACAAAATATATGTTTCAATATAAAAAATAAAATCGAGTAAAATTAATTAAGAAATATTATTTTATTTTAGTTAATAAGATCCATAAAAATCACTTGATAAAACCTTATTTTAAAACATATGGTGAATTTTAAATTCGAATTTATTTACCCACTATAAAATCATAACTTATATTAGAAATTGTGATGATTTAATATGTTGTTTAAGAGCCTTTGAAATATTATTTGAATGGATTTTTATGAGATATTTACTTCAATGAAAGTATTGAAAAAATCTTAGAAAATACCATGAATTGAAATCCTGCAAGCTAATACTATAACATAGGGGTTTCTCTACATATGGATAACTCCAAAAGTTTGGTACACAATGTACTATTGATTCTAAACGATAGGTTAACTAACCAAATTTTAGATACTTAAATATAGGGTCTTCAAACAATTTAGGTTCCCAATCATAACATTCAACCCAAACATAAGGTTTTAAAAGAATCATTCCTTACAGAAAGATAGGATCCCAAACCTAGTGTTATGCATAAACATGGGGTGAGGACATTACTTTTGAACAATTATTTTCCACTAATATTAAACTCCTAGAATACTTAGAAAAACTTTCACCTGAATTATAACCTAATAAAATCCAAAATTCTTAGGAAAATAAAATAAATATTCCAATAATTATAATCTTGGAATTCACTTAATGAAACTTCATTAGTGAAAAAATGAGGCTGTTTTTGAGCATCAAAATCAATGAGAAATTAATGAATTTTTTGAATCAACATTTTTATTCCCAAAATATCACCTTTTTTATGATAAAAAACCTATAAAATTATAAACAAAAAAATATAGGTTTTAAATAATTATAAAATAACATATATTTATTAAATTAAATGATAGAAACCAGTGATTGTCCATATTTCTCCCCCCTTTTGTTAAGTTGAAAATAAAATATAGAAATGGAGTAAAAGACATTCAATTTTTCAAAATACCTTTAGTGAATGTTAGTTAAGAAAAAATAAATGTATCTTAAAAATGAATTTTCTTATAAAAATAAGACAACAGTAAAAAATAAATAGAAAATATGATAACATAAAATTAATAAATGAAATTATTTTATAAATTTTATTGGATTATAAAGAGGTTTTGGCTCATGGTTTTTATTGGTTATGGTTTAGGATTATAAGAAGGTATTGATTAATTAGAATAATATATTATAGTTAGGGAATATTTAATAGTCTGGTGTAGAACCTTTAACTCCACCATAAACAGTGTGAAATTATCTCTCATTGTCTCATTGCATTCATTTATAAAAAACCACAAATCCTAGAACATTTTCCTCACCTAAACTAGATTCAACTTAAAAAAAATTAGGAATAGTATCATAATATTGACCATAATAATCCTTCATTTCACCTAGTTGGTTGACTAAAACATGAACTCTAGGCTCAACAGAAGTTAACATCCCAAATAAATCTTCCTAATTTTCAATAAAAGTGTTCTCGGGAACACTATCCCATTGTAAGATCAAAACCATTTTATCCATGGTATAAATATATTCTTAAAGTGTCACTATTCTCCTCATCATAGCTTTTGATACTACTCCTATAGAAGCCGAAACATTTCCTTAACCAGAACTATCCTTGAAAGACTAAAGTTAATTTGATAAAAACCTTTTCAACTTAAGATAATTTGATTTTGAGATAAATTCTCTTATGATACATCCAACTTGATCAGCTATATCTCTTGTAAAAACATCAAAATATTTCCCTGAGATTGAATTTCCCTTCAAGATTTCATACTAAACCATGATAGATTCAAACTCTATTATGGAAAGAGAATAACATTTCAAATCTTTATAATAATTATGAGAAATATAATACTCTTTTAGAAACATTATAACTTAATAATTAAATTAATTTATCATGGAAACCATTCCCAAAGTAAAAGAATAAGTATGCTCTTCAAAATTCAACACACCATTAGCATTGAAATAATGTTTCTCAAGACATACAGAAGGATCTACAAATTCAATCATTTGAAGAAACTAAACTTCCAAATCTTTATCAATGTGATAATATAACCCACCAAGAACATCTATTACATCAAAATATTCTTCAATAACAATTTATAAGTACCTTTAAAAAATAAACTTACTAATCCTTGATCAATTCAGTTGTTTTAGTTATAGGAGAACTAACAAGCCCACTAAAATGATCTTCCTCAACAAGATTTTCCTCATCATGAGAAACATGATTAACTATTTATTTCGAAAAAAATACCATAGATTCATTGTAAAACCTTTTTTTTGAAGATATAGAAACCCAAAAATTCTCAGCAAGCACTTCTTGCCACAACCCAACCCACCAATACCCTCCTAGCTGGCAGAAGGCCGAGACATAATTACTCCAATCCCACCTCTATTGGCCATGAGAAAGAGACAAGAATCTAGATTAAATAACTAATATATGAGACCTTTACCTAATGTACATTTACACACACACATAAAAATATCCATTTAGATGTGTAGAGTAATAATAATAATAAAATACAGTAACCTCTAGAGTAAAATCCATGCCAATAAGAACCTTTAGGGAATAAAAAATAGAAAAATTGTGTAATATTAAAAATAAAGGTACAAAATACACACCCAACCAATAAATATATCCCTACCTGATAATAATAGGAAAATAAATAAAGGTGAGAGAGAGAGAGAGAGACTACTAATCACCAAGCCCCAACCACTGTACGTGGTGAAATGCACCCAAGTATCCATATAATCCTCTGAATCACCTCCAAACTATTAGTTATCTAAATAAGAAATGACACATGTGGGAAAATACCATTCATGGGTGTTCATATACATACCCTGTAGGATGTCCTGAAAAATAGTGGGGGTAAATAATAGACATGATAAAAGTAGTCCGATCATCCTAATATAAGAGGTAAAAATCCCAAAAATAAGGATATATATGATTATATAATAAACTGATATGAGAGGGAAATGTGATCTTAATATCACAGCCTGGCCTAGGATGATGAGTTCTCTAGAAGTTTGAAAAAGTCCAACGATGATTCCCAATATATCATGTGTCTATCATTATAAGTAACCATGTGGAGGATCCAAACCTCACCATTGTTCCACACAATCAAGGGGGGACAATATCCAAGTAGAGGACCCACACCCTTTTCCGTTAGGTGTTACCAATCCATAGATAAAGGACTCAATGCCTAGTAAAATAGGAGGGTTCCACTCAGTTGGTAGAGTACACATGACCTGATATAATAGGGGGTGCCACTTAGTAGGTAGAGGAACCATTCCCTGATATAACATAAGAGTGCCACTAAATAGGTAGAGTACTCATTCCCTAAAAAATGGGAGGGTTTCACTCAGTAGGTAGAGGAACCATTCCCTGATACAATAGGAGGTTTCCACTTAGTAGGTAGGGTACCCATGCCCTGGTACAATTGGAGGGTTCCACTCATTGGGTAGAGGATCCATTATGTGATACTATATGAGGGTGCCACTCAGTAGGTAGAGGAACCAACCCATGATACAATAGGAGGTTCTAAATTAGTAGATAGAGCACCCATTCCTTGATATAATAGGAAGACTCCATTCAATAGGTAGAGGTACCATGACCTGATAGAGTAGGAGGGTGACACTCAGTAGGTAGAGGACTCATACCTTGATACAACATGAGGCTTCCACTCAGTAGGTAGATGACCCATGCCCTGATACAATAGGAGGGTTCCACTCTGTAGGCAGATTACTCATGCCCTGATACAACTAGAGGGTGCCACTAAAACCAGTATGAGGAGTATGGGGGACCCATATTATATTATGACCGGGGGTTACCAACCTTGGACTCTCTTTAACAATCTTTCTAGATTAAAACAATCAATAAGAACCGCCTAAAGAAGTTTCATTCTTGAAACCTCTCGAATTGTATCTTAAAACCCACTACTAAGGTCACTATCATGTTATACTCCAGAAAACACTCAAGATAAGTAGATCAATTGCTACAATATGAGTTTGGACAAAAGCGTGACGAGTTCATGAGGCTTTTTGTTGGTCTATTGGGATACAAAATGTAAAACCACTAATATTTCATCATAAACAACGATGAATGGCCAAATGGATCATACAATTTTTATCATCATAAGTTTTTGGATAGGATATTCAGTTTCCCAAATCAGACACCCCATGAAAAAACTATTTCACAACATAATGCTTGAATAGAGATTCATGGTCTTGATCCCCAAGTCCAAAAAAGGTACCCAACATTGGTCTTGAAACTTATACCTCAAAGTCAGGGTCAAAATTCCACAGAAGTACCATAAATACAATACCGTATAAGAAGTTATTTTAGATACTATATTCCATAACAATAATAATAATAATAATAATAATAATAATAATAATAATAATAATAATAATAATAATAATAATTAGGCCCTTAATGGACCTAATCCATGAACCTGAAATAAATATCCAACATTGGTCTTGAAGTAACCATATCAAAGTTAGGGATAAGATTCCACATATTGTTCATCAATATGATTTCTAGGTTCAAATATTTAATTGAAACAAAATATTGATAATAATATTTTTTAGGCATAAAAGGGGATTATATACCCCAAGAGGGGGGGGTGAATCAGGGTATAGATATTCTTTTCAAACTACTTATTTCCCCACTAGATCTTTACCAATTTATTTTGAGCGTCACTTATTTTTCTCCTTTGTGTTTATATTGGGCTTATCCTTTCCAACATTATCTAATGATGATGCATAGAAAGTAAATAAAGAAATCAAGAATGAGGAAACATAAATTGTTTTACTTGCTTCATCCTCATTGGGATATATCAAAGGTTCATATAAAAGAAATGTGACAATATACCAAATCTATTAAATTTCATTACAATTGGTTTATGCTAGGTCACTCCTTCCTGGGATCAATTACCTTAAAATGTTTTGGGTAGATTCAATATATCACTTGGATCACATCCATCACACTTACCTCTTATGATCACAAATTTAGAAGGAAAAATGTTATCACATAGGAAAAAGAACAATATATTTTATTTTTGAGATTGGAACAAAATGCATGATAGGTGCCTTTGAAATTCACTATGATCTTTCACAACGTTGAAATTAACATCACCTCAAGAATCACCTTTCCTTGAAAGATTAGGGAAACTCGTACTCACTTTGTAAGGACCTTCAAGAGATGAAAATTATTAAATTAATTTCCTTTGATGTTGTAGTGAATAAAGTCCTTCTACAAGTATTTTAAAATGGTATAGATCCTTTCTCTTATTCTTCTTATTATTCATATTTTGAATTCTGATATGATAATAATATTTATCATAAGGTAATATTGGAATGTATCTCCTTATGTAAGACCCTAACATGTTACCCATACATGAGATCATGACATGTAACCCATTGTGTGAGATATTAGTTTATAACCCCTTGTACGAGATCTTGGTAGGTAACCCTTGTATGAGATCCTGGCATGATACCTCTCTATGAGATCATGTTATGCTCTTGTGATTCTCAAGAGTCTATTTTATTATCATGGATTGAAAGAACATATTATATTCACATGGATAATGTGACTATACTATGTTCACATGGATTATGAGACTTTTTTCTATTCTCACGAATCAAAAGAATTTGTTACGTTCTCACAGATCACTGAAATATGTTCTATTCATGTGGATCTTATGACTCTAGAGTAAGAAATTGTTCAAGTTATGTGGATCATCTGATTTCAATGGGTCTTCCTAGGAATGCAAACATAATGAACATACTCCTCTTCTCAAGATACCATGGTGAAACCCCTTTAAAATAATTTTTTATTATTATACGAATCATGCGATTCTGACATAATACTTCTTTGTGATCATGTTAAACAATTGCACGGTGTCAATCACATATACTCCATCACTTAATTTGAAAACCCTTATCTAGAATTTGATTTAGATAAAAATTTTATGAAAGAATTCATCATCTCTTACGGATGGTTCTGTGGGTATTTAATGGAAAATGTATTTGGCCTTAACTCCACAAATTGTGGTCATCCATCCATTCCATTGCCTTAACAATCTCCATCATGCACTTTGTGTGATCCCATAATGAGCTATAGATACATTCATGTGGTGGTCATCTTAATTTTCATTTGGCACTTTATGTGATCCTATCGAGTGATCCAAAGACAACAATCATTTCTTCAAATGATACCATCCTAAGATCCATTGGCAATCTTACAGTCAATAACGCTTTGTGAGGTCCCATGGCCTGATCCAAAGAAATTAATTTGGTAAGTGACATTGTTTTAGAGAGATTCATGAGATCCCATCACATGATTGAAATGAAATCATGTGGTCATGTGATTTTGAATGATATTGTGATATCTCCATCACTTATAGATTCTTTGTCTTCATGAATTTTGTGTGATCTCCCTGTGAGATTCTCTAACAAATATGACATGTCTTCAGGTTATACATATGATTTCTCCATAAGATCCTATAAAAATAATGTGATGTATTCAAATTCATCGCATAATCTCTCCATGATATCCTATGATAATCACGTGGTTCTTTGTGTGACTCCTTTGTGAGTTTACCTCTACCATTCAAAATCTATGAGACCAGTTCATACATTAACACTCTAGGAAACAAGACATTCATGCTCCATTAGCTTATTAATTTCATTCTTTATGAGATCTGCCTGAATGGCCTAAAGGCCTTCATTTTTTATTGATTTTTTATTACCCACCTTTCAAGGGATGAGTGGGAACCCTTTCAAGGCCCATAGGCTCAGAGATTCATGCTTTATGAGATCATACATTCATACTTTATGATATCAGTTCAGAAATTCACACTCTGCGAAATCAAATATTTTCACTCTGTGATATCATACATTTCATGCTCCACAATATTAGACATTTTCATTCACTCTTCGAGACTACTTTGAAAACAATCCTTCTTTAACAACATTAAACCTTTTCAACAAACACAATCAACAAAAAATCACCCCCATGAGGGTTTTTTCCAACAATAACAATATTATATATTATTATTAATATAATTAATATATATACATATGTGTGTGTGTGTGTGGTGAAGGGAGAACCTCCCCCCATTCAAGAATAAAAAGTGACTCCTTTGATGGGTGGAACCCCACTCCTTCCTTCTTAAATAATAATAACTTATTTATTATTATTATCAAGGATAAATTGATAAGGTAGGGAATCCACTCCCCCCATTTCTATAGTTCCATCTGTATAGCCTGGAGGAAAGCCTCTCTCTCAATGTGGCTTACCTCTATCTCCAAGTCAAATTTATATATTAAAATATTAATTTTACAATACTTATTTCGGGAGAATATTTCATCATATGCACATATAACTAGGGGCGTAGCCCCCCCACAACACCATCCAGGTAGATCACCAATCATGAATTATCGTCACATCACAAAATACCATAAGAACTAACCCAAGGGAATATCACCTCCCCACACATCATAAGACCCATGCTATCATCAGTGGAAAGATTATAGCCGCACATTTATTAGAATCACCATTTATTACTTACTTAGAAAGATCTACTCGATCCGACTCGTAGATCCGTCATTACATAACCTATCATCAGATATCAGTCACCTTTACAACACCACTAATTCATCTCCAAAATCAAATTTTGGATTCATGATCATGATATGTTATTCGGAAGAACTAATCCAAAATGATCAGTATTCCCAAATATCATCGAATCACTGGTCAATTGATTACCAATGATGAATGCCAAGAATAGAGGGAGAAATACACAATCCACAATGGTGATAATAATCATTGGATGATGAAATATCGTCCAAAAATATATATGTGTAAATTAATGGGTGATAAAATGATATAACAAAATAAATAATTGATTTAGACAAGTCAAATTATTGAATGGGATCATGCGAAGGGAAGATAATCATAGATCAATAAAATCATATATGAATCCATACTAAAACATTTAATCAAAAAGGAGAAAACCAGAATTGAGGATTCCTACCTCAATTATGGATTGATCATTAGTGAAGAAGCATCCAATAATGATGAAGGTGTTGAAATTGATGTGTTTTTCATTTTTCTCAAAATTAACCTCAATTCAATTGCTTGTCATCCTCTGATCTCGATTTTCCAATAAAGTAAACTGTCCTCCTCCTCTTAGAGATCTAGAAATGGTTTTGTAGGTAACCTATGTAAAACGATCATAAGAGGGTATTTATAGAGTATTTTAGTTAGATCATTTAATAAAATGAAAAAAAATAAATTATATATTTATTTTAATAAAACATATCTTCCAATGACTTCCTTAACCATATATTTGGTGCCAACCATCCTGAAGTCACATCTTGGGTAAACGCCACATTTCAGACTCAAATGTAGTATCAAATTTATAATCCAAGGCTTAATTTGGGATTTATTCCAATTTTTATTGGAAAATATGAATATGTGATATAAAATATATCCAATATTTTTTTATAAAATTAATTTTAGGCTCACCAAACCTTAGAATCATGCGTTTTCTTAGCATGTGGTTCAAAAAATATTTAATAATATATTTAAAATTCCTACAAGTAAAAAACAAAGTATCTACATTATTTTCTTCTTCATACTGATATCTCATATGGATATCCCACTCCCATGAGCTCCCTTGATTGTTTCATGTGCGAACAACAAACATAAACTCAAGGAAAACACATTCCCTAAAAGGGGTTTTCTTATCCATTTCTCAATGTCTCCATCTATTTGAAAAAGGAAATACCACTCTCACAGTCTATCTTACCCTAGTCGATATTGTACATTGATTCATGCATGGACTTCCTCAGATGCGATATGTGGAGAACACAAGAAACCAAAACTACAATGTCTATGGGGTTTAATGGTACACCAAATTTCTTATAACACCCCTATAATTTGAAAATAAATTTAATATATCCTATAATTCATGCAACATTGAGTCTTTACGAAACAAAACATTACTATTATAATTGTTTAGATGAGATAGTTATAACATAGATTTTAAAAGTAGTAGTATGAATAATAAAAAATTCTATTAAATTTAATTTATAATGGTTTCACATATATGAACCATATTTATAATTAAATGTATAAGTTTTTGTAAAATAATCATCATCTTTGAATTTGGAATGTCAAAATTAATTTCGGGTGAATTTTAAGTATTTTTTTGAGAAGTTTCATTTTTATTGAATATGGAAAAATACTAAATTGTAGTTAAAAACTGTGATTTTAGTTTAAATAATTATTATAGTTTAAATTGATTCTTAATGTCAGAATATATCAATTATAAATATATAAATCTAATGTAGATCATTTGAATCATTTTTTATATTGAAACATATTAAACTTTTGAACGTTCTTTTTGCCATCCTTCTCGCCACACATATAGGATTAGAATTAAACGTAATTTTGTTTCTCATGTGAATTGAATTTTAAAAAACTAACATACACGATTATGATCAGTAAGATATTTAGAGTCTAAAGGGTCAACATAATGTTTTTGGTGAATAGTAACTCAACTATTTGGAATAGTAATATTACCCTTATGAATAGTAATACGAACCTTATGACTAGTAAACCTGCCAAATGAATAGTAACCTCAGACATAAAAGATTAAATAAAATCTAGGAATTTTATAAAATGAATTTATGATATAATTATATCATAATATCAATAAATAAATATTTTAAAAAATTATTAATTAAGTGTTGGTATTTTCGTATGCAATAAATTTTTAATTAAAATTTTATAATTAATTTACTAATATAAATGAAAATGTATTTTCATAAAATAGATTAATATACTAATATTTTTTTGTCTTATATTTATTGGATAAGTTTATGAGACCTTAGGTAATTTTTGAATGTGTCATAGAAAGAATTATAATATTAAAATAGGTATTTTCCATGTAAATGATTATTTTATTTGAAAATTAAATTTCTCATATTTTAAAAAAAATTCTCATAAAATGGAGTTCATTTTTTAATTATATATTTTGAAAAATGGTTGGGGTGAATTTTTGGTATTTTTCTGAAATACATGAATTTTTTTGTGAATAGTAAAATACGATAATTTATGATAAATGCTAAATACTTGAATTATGGAGTCATAGATGATGTATGGATGAATTAAGACCATAATATCAAACCCTGATACCTTATTATAGAATATATAATGATAATTATAAAAATATTCATATCCTTGAGGATAAATAATAAACAAATGAATAAAATATTCCAAAAACACTCCTCTCCTACCAATTCCCCTTTTCATTTCTCCTCACATACTCTATCCAAATAATCATGATAACTTTAATTAAAACTATATACTATAATGATATAATTTTAGTGAAATATCATTCATCAAAATCCTTTATCTCTCTCTCTCTCTCTCTCTCTCTCTTTTATTTTAAAAATGAAGTCATCGTCCGTGAGGTGCTGATTTACAGCCTTCTTGGATGATAGATATTAGTTATTCAATTTATCCTTCAAGGATGGTCATTAAGCCATTTTTATGGTTAAAAAATAATATAATATATGTATTAAAACCCATTTAATGTTTTGGAACTAGTATATATACGTAATATTAATTAATACACCAAAACTACTTTGTGATGGTCGAAAACATCCAAAATAATCCAAACAATTATCACCAACATCTTGTCTAAAAATTCATCCTCATCCAATATAAAAAATGAATTATATAACCATTTTATATTATTTATATTAATTAACAACATATTACTTCAATTCCGGATATAAATTTCCATTTTAAATTAATTTCCATACTCATATACAAGTAAACAGATCATGAAAACTAAGGAAACGAATGCTCCCAAATGATAAAATAGTATTTTATAACTCATAAAAAGGAACATAAATGAACATAATAAAATTATAATAAATAAATTATATAAATATATATATATATAATTATATTAATTACTTAATTAATAGATTCAATTTTATTATATAGTATGCTGAGGTCAAGTGCAGAACACTTTCAGACATATGGTAAGAGTTTTCTCAACTCAATTTTATTTGCATGAGACATGAATTATTGACCAATATTTCTTATGTTTGGTGTATGTATAGTAACTATTGATGTTACATATCATGAATCAATTTATTTTCATGGTATGAAATATCTTATTTTATGATCATTAATTTTATTGGGCATATGGTTCGATTGTTTGCAATGTGGTAAGGGTATCTTCCCGAAACTCCATTTTCATTTGGGTTATGATTTATTCTTCTATACACCAACGTAATTATTCATTATTTTCATATAATTATTATAAATTATTTTTATACACTCCAAAATCATTTATATAGATCAATTCATTATTCATTTATAATAAATATATATTTTTCAAGGTTCCCTGTTCAATTCATCCCGGTACGCAAGCCCGATTAAAGTGAACATCTAAATTTCTTATCTGTTTTCATTCAACATCCATAATATATTTTAAGACACTATTATTTTTCAAAAAATAACTATTTGTTTCATGAAAAACAATATTTTTTCATTACTAGTTTTATACAAATAGTCATGAATATAAATGTTTTTTTTTAAAATAACTCTTCTTTGGAAAGTTAAAGAGGGTATTTCTCTCATGAATTTCTTGATGATTTTGTCAGAGTATTCTAATTTATGTCAACTAATATATTTATTTTTATTATTTATTTATATTTATCTATTATTTTGTCATCCAAAATATTTTTTTAAATTATTTGCGATAATTTTTACTATGTATGTGATATCTTGATACCATTCATTATACTACTCAGAGTGGTTAGAGATTATGTTTATAGACTGGAGAATGTTATTTACTTTTCATATGTATATTTTGTTTATGTTTATACTCTTTCATGTGAGGAATTAATTGAAATTATTAAGTGATTAGTGGGGAATTCTATGGCCTATATATTTATCGATAGGTTTCATGAGACAAACTAGATGTGGTTTTTGCCGAGGCCTTACCAATTTATTAGATTCTTTACATGAAGCCTAGACGATAATATATTTTTGGAATAAATCCTTGAAAATAATAGATTCTTTTCATGAATACTTGAATGTATATTTTATATATCCATTATTATTCATTTTTGTCATTATAAAGCTAGTAATTGATAATATATGTGATTATTTGACTAGTAGAATATCTTTGGTTAATTTTTATTATGGCACTATTCAATTAAATTTTATTCCTATCATTTTATGGTCAAGATTATGTTTTAATGGATTATGTTTTTATTTATTAATAATTACTTATTTCTTATATTTATTTACAAAATAATTCACTATATTTATTACCCTTGTTAATCATCTATGATCACCCCTTTCTTATATTTTATTTTTCCAAAATATGGGAAGATGTTTATTATGAATGACTTATAGAGTCCATAATAGAGTTTTTGGGTGTTAATAATGGAGATTATATGTTGTTTTTTCCTTTCAATTTGTATTTAAATGTTCATTTATATAATTTTGTTTCCAAAACTACTAAACTAATCTATCATTCGAGATGTGATTCCTTGTAATCATAGAAATGTATTAAAGTAAGGAACCATCTCTGAGGTATTGGGGTTAGGGTATTTATAGTTGGTATTAGAGGAAGTTTAGTAGAAATATTAGGAAATATATTTATAATAAATATTTTAGGGAAAATAACCCTAAGATAGACATTGAGTATAAGCATATAATATCATCCTATAATTTTGGTAAGGTAGAGATTATGTGGGTGTTCCTAGAAATACATTCCAGTTTGGATACTAAAAGTGGACATGGTTCTGGCATAGATGTACCTAGCGGTAACAACTTCGACAAGGTGTCCTAGGCCTGACTTGGTTTAACCCGCTACATGACAATGATCCTTACTGCGCACCTAGTTTGACAGAGCTAGGAGATATACTTAGGACAAGTCACATTTTATTTACAAACCATTATAGAGGATTTAAAAGTAATATGCCCCCAAAGAAACAATGTTTATGATTATGTGATTATCTAGGTATAAAACATAAATTTATGTTAAGTGTTTTGATAGTTTGAGATTATACATTATGATTCATAACCTAATCTATTGTATTCCATTATATAGAAATGAAAAATAGTTGAGGGAATGGAAATTGTATCAACACATGTATCCCATGTAGGGATTTACCTACTTTGAAAGATAATGATGTCGGTACTGGAGTAGTGAATGGTGTTGATCAACTTATTACTATACTGGGACAACTAACTTAGGTTATAAATAATAACCTTACTCATATGGAGAATCTTGATCCAGATCATGGAGGAGAAATGGCAGAGCACATTATGTGACAAAAACCTCCATCATTCAATGGTACTACAAACCCATCTGTTACTATGTAGTGGATAAGTTCCTTAGAGAAGATATTTCTTTCTTTGGGAAGTAACAAAAGAGAGAAGGTTTTCATGTTAGTTTATCATATATCTAGAGATGAAGAATAACAATGGTCATTAATTGAAAACACAAAGAAGGATAATTAAATTGAAAATATGGAATGGATGGATTTTAAGGAAATTTTCTTAAAGAAATAGTTACCTTGAGAACAATGAGTGGATATAGAGAGACAATTCTTTACTCTGAGATAGATCGAGGATAAAATTTTTGTTAATTTTGAATCTAACTTTACAATGTTAGAAAGGAATACCACAGAATACATATGTATTAAAAGGTGAAATATTGACCATTTCATTGATGGTCTTAATCCAATTCTATGAAGGGAATTGGTTTCCCAAGCATTCTCATCATATGAGGATATAGTATCTTGTGCTATCAATAGAGGGAAATAATTTCCCATGACTTCTGGTTTGGAAGAGAAACAAGATAAAAAGAGAATGATAGCACAAAATATGGATAATGGTAAGAAAGGAAAGATGGATTTTCCAACATGTGATTCTTGGGGAATGAAACACCTTGGTACATGCTTACAAGGAAATGGAGTTTGCTTCAAGTTTCAAAAAATAGGCCACTATGCTCAGGATTTCAAGGTAAAGAAATAATTTTCTAATGTACAATGCAAAACTGTAAGGATATGGGGAACTATGAACATGAATTCCCTAAGCACCAGGGTAATATACCCTAAAAGAAGCAATGGGATCAAGGCCAATATTATGATGTTACAACAGTTGAATTGGAAAAATTAAATAATTTGTGTTTTTAGATTCATAAATTATGTTTTAATTTAGTAATTATTTAAGGAATTGGAAGCATTCTTGTTTTATAAACGTTTAATGGTGATCAAGTTATTCATATGTTTGATATTTGACAATAAGAGATACATTATGTTGTTTTGGGGAAAATATGATGTCAAGTGACCTTTAATTTAAATCTTTAGACTTTAAATTGTGGACATACATAATTTTTATGTGTCTTAAGTTTAACTACATATGGAATGGATTAAGAGTAAAGCATGATTTTGGATGACCTGTTATAACCGTTTTGGTTTTAGTAAACATTTAAAGGTATAAATAATGACTTTTGGATCATTTGATCAATGTTATTTAGATATAAAAACTCATATTGAATATTCCTCTTATGGTTTAAGAATTTATTTAGAGATAGATCCAAGAACAACCAAAGGATGAGATTATAACATCAAGTAAGCTTATTTTATGAAGTTCTCCTCTAAATGGTAACAGAAACCCTCAACTCTAGGAAAAATATTTTGAAAAAACCCATCATCTGATTAATTTTCTCTATAATGAATCAATGGTATTTTAATAGAACATAGAATTTTGGTTTTATGATGCTTAACTTTCTAATAATTATATTCTCTACCACTCTCTTTCAGAACATAGTGGTTATATTTCTATTCCATGTATATGTTTTCACTTTAAACTATTGTTATACTATTTAAAGGTTTAATTTTGTGTTCACCTTAACATTTCCCTTTCCCTCTAATTAAGAGTAATTTTTATTAACCCCATTTTTGTTGTGGGTTTCCCATGAAATAATTTTCAAGGTTAAGCTTTAACATGCAAAGTGAAATTTCAAATTACGAGGAAACAATTTATTGAAGGAGGGGGGAATGTAACACCCCAAGATTTTTTTTAAAAAATTAATATTGTATGTAATGAAAGAAAAACTAAGTCTCTTTGAAACAACACTTTGTTATTATAATTATTTAAATGAGATAGTTATAAACTAGACGTTAAATGTAGAAATATGAATAGTGATAACTACTATTAAATTTTATTTATAATTTTTTCACATAAATAAAACATATTTATAATTAAATTTATAATTTTTGGTAAAATAAACTTCATTTTTTAATGTGTAATATAAAAATTAATTTTGGGTGAATTTTTAGTATTTTTCTATGAAGTTTATTTTTTAATAATTTGTGAACAATATTACATTGTAGTTAAAAACTATTTTTTAGTTTAAATAATTATTATAATTTAAATTTATTCTTAATGTCATAATATATCAATTATGGATATACTAATCCATTGTAGATCATTGGAATTATTTTTGATATTGAAACATATTGAACTTTTGAATGTTCTTTTTACCAGCCTTATGGCCAAACAAGCGGGATTAGTATTAAATGTAATTTTTCCACTCCCGTGAATTTAATTTCAAAAAAATAATATACACAATTTCAATTAGTAAGATATTTAGTGTCTTATAGGATCATCTTATTTTTTTTATGAATAGTAACTTGAACCTTTGGAATGTTACCCTTATGAATAGTAATATGACCATTATGAATAGAAAATTAGCCAGAAGAATAGTAACCTCACCCATTAAAGTATAAATTAAATTTTGGAATCTTATAAGTGAATGTATGATTTAATTATATCATAGTATAAGTAAATAAATATTTTGAAAAAATTATTTATTAAGTGTTGGTATTTTTGTATTAAATAAATATTTAATTATAGTTATATAATTAATTTAATCATTTAAAATAAAATTTATTTTCTTAAAATATATTCATATACTAATAGTTTATTGTCTTATGTTTATATTATAATTTTATGAGACTTTAGTTAATTTTTGAAAGAGTAAAAAATAGTTATAATATTAAAATTGGTATTTTTCAAGTAAATGATGAATTTATTTAAAAATTAAATTTCTCATATAGAGAAAATTATTTTTATAAAATGTATTTCATTTTTGAATTAAATATATTGAAAAATGGTTTGGTTTAATTTTTTCGATTTTTCTGAAATACTTGATTTTTTTGGTGAATAGTAAAATACGACATTTTACGATAAATGCTAGATACTTGAATTATGGTGTCATAGATGATGTATGGATGAAGAAAACACATAATATAGAAATATAATTCATTATTTGAAAATATTTAGTAATGGTTCTCAAACTATTAATAGTCTTGAGCTGAACTAATAAACAAATGAATAAAATATTCAAAAAACACCCCTCTCCTCCACTATAAATAACACTTCTCACCACCACTTCTCATCAAAAATTAACTCCCAGAATACTATCCAAATTCTTCTCAAATTCTATTCCCATTAATCTTCCCCATATACAGTACCTACTGGTCTCACAAAAATACAAAACCAAGGTGCCTTAAGGAGGTTCTCAAAGAGGAGAATTCAAGGGGTAAATCCTTTTTCTTTTCTTTTAATTTCCTTTTTCATTTATCCACAACTCCTATATCAAAATAATAATTTTTAATACATTTTAATATATATACTATAATTATATCATGTTAATGTAATATCATTCATCAAACTCTTTTCTCTCCCTATTTCATTTTAAAAACGAAATTGTCATCCTTGAGGTGTTGATTTACAACCATCGTGGATGTCAGATTTAAATTATTCAATTTCTCCTTCAAGGATGGTCATAAAACCATTTTTATGGTTAAACCATACTTTAATATATTTATTAAACCCTATTTTATGTTCTATGACCATTATTTATATATAATATTAATTCACATGACAAAACGACTTTGTGATGATCAAAAACTGCCAAAATAATCTAAACATTATCAATAACATCTTGTCTAATAATTCATTGTCACCCATATAACCAAAGTAATTATATAAAAATTGGATATTATTAATATTAATTGATAAAATATATCTTCAATCAGGTATATCCATTTCAATTTTAAATGAATTTTCATATTCATGTACAAGTAAACCGATCATGAAAACTATGGAAACAAACGCTCCCGAACAATAAAATTATATTTTATAACTCATGAAAAGAAACATAAATGGACATAATAAAATAATAATACATAATATATAAATAAAATTTTATTAATTAATTAATTAATATACATAATTTTATTATCCAGGATATTGAGGTTAAGTGCAGAACACATTCATACATAAGGTAAGGGTTTTCTCAACTCACTTTCATTTCCATGAGAAATTCCTTATTCGACATTATTTATTATGTGTGGTGTATGTTTACTACCAATTGATGTTCCATATCATGAATAAATATATTTTCATGGTATTAAATTTCTTATTTTATGATCAATAATTTTATAGAGCATATGGTTTGACAGTTTGCATAGTGGTAAGGGTTTCTTCCCGAACCTCCATTTTCATTCGGGTTAAACTTTATTCCTCTATAAACCAAATTTAATTCTTCCTTATTTTTAGATAATTATTATAAATTATTTTTACACACTCAAAAAACAAGTATCCAAATCATTTAATTTTTCTTTTGTAATAAATACATGTTTTTCAAGGTTTCCTTTTCAATTCATCCTGATACGCAAACCCGATTAAAGGGAACATCTCGATTTCTTACCCATTTTCAAGGACCATCCATAATCTATTTTATGGAAGTATTATTTTTATAAAATCACTAATTTTTTCAGAAAAAAAAATATTTTTTTCATTACTAGTTTTATACAAAACATAATGAAAAATATAACTATTTTTTAAAAAATATATATTCATTGTAAAGTAAAAAAGGGGTATTTCTCTAAAGAATTTATCGATGATTGTTTTAGAGTATTGTCATTTATTTCAAATAATATATTTAATTTTTTTATTTATTGGGATATTTATCTTATGTTTTTCATCCACTATATTTTATTAAAGTATTTATGATAAGTTTGACTATGGATGTGATATCGTGATACCATTCACCATACTACTCGAATGGTTAGAGATTATGTTTGAAAATTGGGGAATGTTATTGAATTTTCACATGTATATGTTCTTTATGTTTATCCCTATTCATATGAGGACTGCATTGGATTTAGTATGTGATATGTTGGGCCTGTTATATCCCCTTGATGCATCAGTAGGTCACATGAAACAAACTAGATATTGTTTTGGCCGAGACCTTACCCATTTATTATATTCTTGGCATGAAGCCTTGAAAATAATAGATTCTTGGAATGAAGACTTTAAAATAATAGATTCTTATCATGAAGACTTGGAGGTATGTTTCAGATATCCATATTTATTTACATTCCTCATTATGAAACTAGTAATTGATAGTCCATGTGATTATTTGACCAATAGAATATCCATATTAAATTTTTATTTTCACATTATTCAATCAGCTTTTATTCCTCCCATTTTATGCTCAAGATTATATTTTAATATCTTGTGTTTTTAGTTATTTAATATGCCATATTGTTTATTTTTATTTATAGAATCTTCCACTGTATTTCTTACCTTTACGGATCATCTGAGATCATCCCTTTCATATGTTTTATTTTTCACATGGATGCGAATGTATTTTTTATGAATGACATGTAGTGTTAATAAAAGAGTTTTCAGATGTTTCCAATGGATTTTATATGTTTTTTTTTCAAGTTGTATTAAAAAGTTCATGTATGTAATCAGGTTTCCAAAATTACAAAATTGATCAGTCATTAGGTATTTAATTACTTGCAATCAAAATAATTTAATAAAGTAAGGCACTGACTCTGGGATACTGGGGTCAGGGTCTTTACATTTCTAAATTGATACAATAGTAAGAAAAAGGGCCTATGATCCTTAGATATATACTACCATCCAGGAAAAATATCTCTAAAACTCAACATGGAAAGATATCATAGAATACATAATCTCCTCATCCAACTCCAAAGGCCACCACAATTAGTCTACAAAGAACTCCTGAAATTTTTCAGGCAGTACTCATCCTCCCCTAGATGAATTTAACCCCTTATACAACCATCAACAGCACCAACTTCTAGTGTCTCACATGCTCCCACTCTGATGTTGAGGACATGAGTGTACCATCACAATAGACTACCATTAAGCAACCCAAGAAAAGTTAAGGACTCAACTCATAAGTCTTCAAAACAATATTTGGGTGTTCAAAATGCCAAAGGGTATTACAATGAGCTCAAAGAAAGCATAGAGAATCTTAAAAGACATGGTTAATAGATTTACCTCGCAAACATATAGCTGGTGATAACCCATCCATAGGATAAAATCCAAAACAAAATTCTTCCTGAACCATTGGTGGAAGAACTCAATGATTCTCAAGAGTGGGTACTCTTCCTCTCATCACTCATTATAAGTGACACCAATTTTCACCCTACCTAAAACACTCATTAACCTCTTAGGTTAACAAACCTGGGATTCCTAGGTGTACACACTAGGTTTTACAAAAACAATTTAATTACAAACACTCAACTTTACCATTTTCTTATGAAGATCAATTGGTGCCTTCTAATAGGCTATTGAAAAAAAATCATACACGAACCTGGTGCCAGTCCTTGAAGAAGCCTAAATTTTTGTGTGTAGAAAAACCCAGAACATCCCTAGGAAATACATCATCATACTCCATCACCACTACAGGGAATAAAATATCATAAAATCTACTACTCTAATTGTATTACAAGCCAAATGATAAGAATTATGTCATAACCTCTTGGACATGAGATCATCCTGCTATGTAATGGATTAATCCTTATACAAGGAGGAGAAATACATCCCAATAATCCAAAAGCGCTTACACATTCACAATTGAATAAAATAAGAATGGATGGTAGAGAACTAGTGCATACTGAAGAAAAAAACATAGGGTCTCACAGCCATAAAAAAGAGATTATATATAACACTCTCCCTCTGTATCCTCTGAGTGTCTAGTCACACAGTTGATAGAATTTTGTGATCACATATCCTCCCTATAGAAACCTCAAACATAGGGATCTAGAGAAAAGGCTCCACTAGTATCACTAGGTCTTGAATAAGGGATATGATCAGTGAGAAATGAATGCATTAATCTAGGTGAAAACTAAAATTGGGGAATTGAAGACAAACATCCTACCTTAATCCACACCTAAAGCCTCTATGAGCTCATACTTCTAGGAACTCATTATTTCACTTTATCACTTGTTTTCCAAAACTAAGTATTTCTTTGAAACCATAGCATAAAAACCCTAAAATACATAAGTCATAGGAACTCATCCACCACACCTCAACACTATCCACTTTGGGTGGCACTGACATGCCCACACTATTTTTGGATCATATCTCAAGAACACATCTCGATGGGAGAATTTTCCCTCTTCCTTGAATGTCAAAATTCATTATAAAAATCAATAACATAGGGATCAACCAACTACCTATGTCTCCATAGAAGAGTCTCAAAATAAGCAAGAAAAGGGATCCTCATACATGTGTCTAAAAATACTATAAAATAGGTAAAAGAAACCTAGATAATATCTCAAAACAGTCCTAGAGACTCTTGGTAAAGAACATCTAGTTCATGTGGCTATCCAAGATTCTAAACACCAAATTATAGATCTTGGAGTGGTCAACCAGGAGGTAGTGGTGGTAGTTCCAAACCAAAGTGAAAGTCACCTACTATTTCTTCCCTAGCTCCTCCATCACATTCACCACCGTATGGACCTCCTTCCTCTAGCTATTTACTCTATCTAGGTGTTCCATCGAATATATCCCTCACAATATCAAGATAGGTAGGAAAATAATGTGCAATATGACCATACACATTACAAGAATATAAATATCTCATCCTTGGAGGACAGAGATGTCCTTGAGGTCTCCAATTAAATATCATGTTTCATGTCTTGTATCACACACCTAATATCGTTAAGTTATACTAACCCTAAATCCTAGGAGTTCACTACCTCAGAAGCTCATGATATATGATCGAACCATACACATCATCATCTATTACACTGATGACATAATATAACATATTGCATCCACCTGAACCACTGGAGGCGAGTATACAAACTAATAAATAGGAGAAATAACCACATGATGACCATCCCATAGAAGTATCTCCTCATGAATAACCCCCATCAGGGAGGGATCGTCACTCATCAGGTCATACTCTCAAATCTATTGTGAAAACCTCACTGACTATCATCATGGAAAAATCCTGTAAGAGCAAGACGTACCACAGTCAATGAGAATATATATATATAGGGATATGACTTAAGAAGGATAGACAAAGTACACAATACTATTTGGTTCATGTACCAATGTTCCCTAAAACCAATGTCTCAGTATGTCAAGTTGAAAAATAGGTAGTCAGAGTACCGTTGAATAGATACATTGGTCGCAACACTAACATTGGTTTCCCTGGTCTAAAATATATAATCAAGACACTTTGACACAATTTCACTAAGTTCCAAACCAAACCCCAAAAGGGGAAAAACTACAAAAATGTTCCCAAGTTTGAACCACCTTCGATAACAATATATCAAGACCCAAACCACAGGGGTCCATCTAGCTAGTAGAAGTCTAAGATTAAACTACACTAAGCCTACCTCTATAGGTCATGGGACAGAGAAAAGATCCAAGAGGTCATAAATAATATGGGATCCATTCTTCTAATATACATGTAATGATTCCCCCAACCATCTCCATGAATATGTGAATAATAAAAATAATAAAATATAATTACCACTAGAGTAAAAGTTATGCAAGTAATAGCCTCTAGAGAATAGAAAAGTGTATTAAAAAATAATCTGAAAAATAAATGGAAAAAATACATGCCCAAACAAAAAAGATATCCCAAAATGGAGATATCCTGATAAGAAAGAAATATGAGAGAGATCCCAACTCTTAATCTTCAATCCCCAACCATTATAAGCAGTCACATGAACCCAATTATTTTTAATCTCCTCTGAAATCACAATTCACCTATCCACCATCTACATAATAAATTTCACATTCACGAAAATACCATTTAGGCAGGGAGTGTATACATACCCAATAGGTAACTGAAAAAACTATATGGGATCAATATGAGACATGATATTAGTAAATAACTTATCCCAAAGGAAGTTGGAAATGAAATTCAACAATAATGATATATTTTCGCATATAAGAAACCCAGAAAAGAGTGAAAGGGAATCTCCATATCATAGAATAATCTAGGATTATGAGTCCTTTAGTAGTTCTAAAAGGTCCATAAATAATTCCCCACATCTCGTGTGTCTATCTAAATAAGTAATAGTGTGGTGGACCCACACCTTGCCACTTTGGAATACAGTTGAGGGGGCACAATCTTGAACTAGATTACCCATTCCCTAGTCCTTTATGGGATACCACTTAGTATATAGAGGACACATTTACTAGTAAAATAGGAGGGTTTAACTTAGTTGGTAGACTACCCATTCCCTAATACAATAGGAGGGCGTCACTTAGTAGGTAGAGGATCCATTCCATGACACAATAGGAGGTTCCACTCAGTAGGTTAAGGAACCATACCATGATACAATAGTAGGGTTCCACTCATTAGGTAGAGGAGTTATGACCTAATAAAATTGGAGGTTTCCCCTTAGTTTATAGAGGATCCATTCCCTGATACAATAGGAAGGTGTCACTCTGTAATTTGACGACCCACACCTTGACACAACAGGAGGGTGACACTCAGTAGGTCGAGGACCCTTGCCATGATAAAACTGGATGGTTCTACTCAGTAGGTAAAAGAATCATGCCCTGATTAACAAATAGGATGCCAATCCGTAGGTAGTGGACTCATTCCTTGATACAAAATGAGGGTCCCACTTAATCCAATACTAGGAGTATGGGGGATCCACATCTTAGTACAAAAATGGGATTTCTAACCCTGGCCTCTATCTGATTATTCCGCCCAATCAAAACCATCATCATGAACTAGATAAAGAAGTGTCACACTTAGAAAATCTCATCTCTTATATCATAATCCACTATAAAGACCACCATCATATTCTATATTGAAAAAATATCATAATATGCTACTCGCAGGCCAAAATATGAGTTTGTCCAAACTCATGATGAGAAAAAAGTCCTATTATTGGTCCATTGGTCTAATATGTCAAACCGCCTATATGTCATAAAAATGGAAATAAATGTACAAATGGATCAATTTTTTTTATCATCATCTAAAAACACTTGGGATAGGCTACTCACATTCCCAAATTTGACACCCGGTGAAAAAAAATGCATTTCACCACATCACGCTTGAGTGATGTTTTGTGGGATGAAGACACAACTCTAAAAAAGATCCCCATCATTGGTGTTGAGATTAATACCACAATTCTAGGGTCATAATGCTATAGATGGATCATCAATCTGATACTGCATGAGGAATTTATGTCAGATACTAGATTCCATAATAATAATACTAATAATATTAATATTAAAATTATCAAGTGCTTTGTGGATCCAAGACATGATCCTGAATTAAATATCCAACATTGGTCATGAAATGATCATTTCAATGTCATGGTAATGATACCATCGATGGTTCATCAATCTGACATCTAGGTTCATAAACATAACCGAAAAAAGATATTAATCATAACAATAATATTATATATTGTTATTATTAATAAAATTTGTGTATAAATGTATATAAAGAGAATGGTACACCTCCCCCTCTCCATTCATGCATACAACACAAGTACTTTGATGTGTGGAACCCCACTCACTTATTCTTAAATAATAATAACTTATTTGCTATTATTATCAAGGAAAAATTGATAAGGTAGGGAATCACACCACCATCATTTTTTACGCTGCCATTCGCATGGCTGGGAGGACATCCTCTCTTTTAATGTAGAAACCCTCTATCTCTAAGTAAAATTAATAAATTAAAATACTAATTATATACTACTTATTTAAGGAGAATGGGTCACCATACACACATATCACCATGGGCATAGTCCTCAACACAAATAAGAGACCATCCAGGCAGATCACCAATCATGCCTTATCATCAAATCCCAAATTTCCGCATGAACTAACCCATGGGAAAAATACTAACCGCACTGAATCGGACCCCTGATATAATCAGTGGCCATATTCTAATCACCTGTTGCTCGAAATAACTATCTACTACTTCCCTAGAAAGATATAATCGACCTGACTTGTAGATACCATATTATCCAACCTATCATCAGATTTTGATCATTACTACCACACCTTTGATGCATCTCCAAAATTCAATTCATAATTCATGACCAAGATCATTGTGACAAATTATGAATTCCCAGTAATCAGTATTCCCATATATCATAAAATCACTAGTCAATTGATTATCAAGGATGAATACCAAGAATAGAGGGAGAAAGGAATAATCTATAAAGGTGACAATTTTCATTTGACAATGAGATCCCAGCTAACGACAAGTATGTGCATATTCATGGGTGGTAAAATGACATAACAAAACAAATAATTTATTTAAACAAATAAAATTATTGAATGGGATCATGGGATGGGAAGATAATTATAGATCAATAAAATAATATATGAATCAATGATTAAAATTTTAATCAAAATGGAGAAAACCAAAATTAATGATCCCAACCAAGATTATGGATCGATCATTGGTAAAGAACACATCCTCTAACGATAAAGGTGATAATCCATCTATGTTAATCATTTGTCTCGTGATTATCCTCAATCTAATTATTCATTTTTCTCTGATCTTGATCCACTAATTCAGAATTCTCTTCTCATACTTTTATAATTATAAAGGGATATGTGGATAATTCTTGGAAAAACATCATAAGAGGTTATTTATATAGTATTTTAATTAAGTTGTTTAACAAATCAAATAATTTATTTATTTATTTTATTAAAACATACAAGACAACAACTACTTTTTCGGTGCCGACCAACCTTGGGTCACGCTTAGGGTAAACCCCACATTCCAAACTCAACTGTGGTTTTAGATTTCCTATTTTATACTATGTTTTATATTTATTACACTTTTTTCAGGATAAATGCATGCACATGATAAAAACATATATTTAATATTTTTTTATAAAATTAATCCTGGGATTTAAAATCATACGTCGACTCATCACATAACTTCAAAAATATTTAAAAATATATTTCAAAGTCATAAAAGGAAAAAATATTCTCTATAATTATTTTATTCTTTTCCTCTGAAAATTTACAGATCCACTATCTATCTCAAAAGAAATCCCTTGAAGAGGTTTTAGGAAACTGAAGGACTCTCCCTTCCCTAAAAAGGATATTCTCTTCCTGCTGTTTATTTTATCTTTTTATTGATTAGAACATTAGAAACACTAATATATGATCCTTTTGAACCTCTAACAACTAGAGGTACTCTAGTTCCATTAACTCAGGATTCTATAACTTCTTCGACACCATACTTATAAGAACCAGTAGTTTTCAAGATCCCATGCCCCCATCATGAGTTCTTAATTACTCTTCATCATCAAAACCAAAAGGAATCATATTACATATAATTTATTATTATTTTAATTGTAAAAAATTTGAAAAATTTTAATTTAGGTTCTGAGACAACATGAAATTCCGAGGCCCAATGAGTCCAGAATTGATATTTGAAAAATGGTAAATATATCAATTTCTAATATAAGGGGTCTTCCTTAAAAATTAGAATGAATCCTAAACAGATTATTAGATCATAAATATGATACTTCCACTGAATTTGAAATGTAGTCTTTGTGTAAGGCATGATATTATCATTATCATCATCGGGCATCTGTGAAAAAATTGTCATGGGATTAAATAATTAATAAATTTATTTATTTATTTTATTTAAAGTGAAGAAAAAACCTAATATTACCATATTTAATAATTATAATGAAACAATATAAGGGTTATCTAAATTAAAATTACAATTAGGTGAGATTTTTTGAGGAAGTATTGGCGAGAAATGATGAAGGATTGAGGATCGCTCACGCCAGTGGAAATTTGAGATCTTGCTCAAGAAAATGATATGTATTCACTCTTCATCAATGATTGAAAAATATCAAGGAAGGATGTTTGTTTTACATAGATTTATCCACATTTTATTATCATATGATGAATGTGAATCAATGAACAAATAGATTGAATCACGTATCCATCATATTGGTTGTAAAGGATTATTATGATCATAATTGAATATTTAATTTCTTGTTTGATTAATATATCTTAATTAAGAATTATAATAGAAATTAATTGAGGGAGAAATTATAATCAGTCTAGGTCTATTCCAATTTTTATTTCATGAATTTTTCCCCCATAATTCAATCATTAACCACCGACATTCGTTTTGGCCTGTGGTTGGACAAATACCCCTTAATAAATTATTTTGTGCCTATTTCTTGGAACAATAGATTGATACTTCAAATCCAAGTGTGGATTGAAAATGGGATCAATATATGATGATATATTAGGACCATATCATATTTACTAATGTCTATTTTGTATGTGAGGTAATGAGAGACACGACAGATGGTGTCCCATATTATTCGGTATCCAGATTCCAAAAAGAGGTGATAGAATGGGTTAGTTGCACCAGATCCTTATTTACTAGTGTGATTTGTGGCTACATCATAGGACAAAGGAGTGGATGATAATTTTTGATGAAGATCTATGGTTTATAGAAAATCCCAATATACAGAGTGTGTAATCTGGGAAAAAACACTCTTTTAGGGCCCTGGCTACGTCGCTATGGTTTTGAGAAGAAAAAAAAGTATCACATACCATGTGACATGTGTCACATGCCATGTGAAACGAAATTGTAAGATAAAAATATTCTAAAATGACACAAAAAAATTGAACATGGATAGGTACAAAACACTTCTAGAGTGCACGGGCTGAGCCATGTACTCGAACATGGCCTGGTACACTGACACAACAACGGGCACAGACATGGACAGGTGTACACAATCAGGAAAACAGGGATATGATGTGTTACCCAGTTAGAATTAGTGCATAAGGTATATGCCGTTGATTGAAAATACATGTTTTTATACTTCTTTAAATGTGACTTAGATATCTTTTCCCCTAAGCATGGATTAGTTTTCATAAGGGTGTGTTCCCTCAATCCATCCCTATGTGAGTATAGTATGGAATTTACTCATAAGCAAAGGATTATGATCCTCTCTAAGGAATTAGTTTCAGATAGAGATGTAGGATTCTCTCTCATCGGTTAGGATGAGATCCTGTATTTTCTTATTCCCTAGTAGGGGTTCTTGGAATTGACATGACTGACTATATACGGGCGTCAATCAACTACTTAGTGGGTTAATCCAGATTGGGTTAGTTGGTATTACACCATGGTCCTGGGTGTGATCCCTATATATGTTTCAATATATTCATACTTCTAGTGTTTAATTCCTTATGGAGAGACCTGATGATCACAAAATCTTGGATGGATTCTATTAGCACTATCAGACTCATAGAGTGAGTTCTCCTAGGTGAGTGTGGTTGAGGACTCATGAGGATAATCATAGGCGTATAATGATGTTGCGACCTTAATTGACTTGAGATTGAGTGTCTATTATGAGTATATGTTAATGTCTTATTGTATGAATCATATTATGATTGACATATCCTATGATGATATCAATACTCTTGATGCTTTATTCTTAGTGATTTTAGGGATTCCTACTGAGTATTGTTATAATCATCCCTACATGGGATATGCTCACATGTGTTTTGTCTTATGTTGATGAAAGATCATTCAACAAGGTTCTTGATAGACCCGTATAGGATAAGGCTTAGATTTATCTAAAAAAACCATGGTTTATTCTAGGAGTTTCATTTTACTATAGTACCCTCTTACTATAAGGTTGGATATCTTTATAGTTTTAGTGGTATTTTTTAAACCTTATTTCTTCCTAGTATATTTTTATACCCTGAGTGTGGGATTTTGATGTATGGATGAATTTGGTATAATTTTTATTTTATATTTCAGCATTTAATGGGATTTTAGATGTGTGTGTGCATAAAAGTACCATAGGTTAAGGTCTCTCATGTGATTTTTATGGCTACCTGGCACTAGTCTCTAGCCCCTGATCTATTAGAGGCAGGATTTGGATAGTTACACTCAACTTATTGCTAGATAAGAGGGCCCCGGTGGGTCGGGTCAGGACAGAGTGATGATCATGACATATTGGATGGAGGAAATTGGTACTAACATACTCAAAGAGTGAGTTCTCATGGGCGATTATGGTTACAGACTCACGAGAAAAATCTTAAGCTGGGAATGCAGTTGTGACCCTACCTTGAGGTGGAGTGTCTACTAAGAGTATATCTATGTTTTTTATTGTATGTATCATATTATGATTGTAATATCCCATGATAAGCTTACTACCCTTGATTATTTATTCTAAGTTATTTTAGGGGATTCCTACTCAGTATTTTTATAGTCAACCCTACATAATCTCTTCCCAAATGTATATTGTCTTATGTAGAAGACAATCCATTCTATAGGGTTATCGGTGGACTCGGAGTAGATATGACTTAAATTTTGGATCACAGAACATGGTTTATTTGAGGAGTTTCATTTTATTATAGCATCCCCTTACTAAGAGGTTGGAATTATTTACTGTTTTGGAGGTCTTGTTTTTTGCACCTATTACTTCCCAATATTTTGTTCTACTCTTATTAGGGTATTAAGATGTATTCATTCATTTGGTATTAGTTATATTTTATATTTCTGAATTGTATAATATTGGTTATGTTTTTGTACATGTGACATAGGAGAATTCCTACCATATGTCTGTTATGTCTACATGAAACTAGTCGCTAGCACTTGCCTATTGGAGATATGATTAGGGTATTCACAGTAATATAATCTCTAGCCAAGAGGGACCATTAGGTTGGTCTATGATATAGTGGTATCATAGGATTATTCCATTTTAGGTCTATAGTTTGGAGTTTTGATTAGCTGTGAGATTGTTTTGGGTTTTATGGAAACAATGTTTAGTGTTTTGAGTTCGAATTTCATGTTAGGGACTCCAGTATTGGTGTGGAGGATGATGTTTCCATACACCATGACTTTGATAACCTTCCTTTCAAATCAATACATATAGATATTAGTTTCAAGGAAAAAATTGGTACATGGATCATATATGAGTGGGTTGTGTTTCCATATCCTCTTTGAGTCATCTCCCTAGATATACTCATTTTTTCAAGGTATATCTTTTCTATTTCAGTATGCCTCCATGGTGATTACCAACTAAGATTTAGCATTAGTATTGTGAGGAAGATCCCCTAAGTTACAAGGCTTTGATAAAGGGACATGTTCAGGAGGTAGTTCCTTTGGGTGGTTTTCTAGACATACCATTACCCATATAGCAGTGGATAGTACCCATAGTACCAGTGGATGTGGTTCATAGGCTGAGTTCACTTCATTGGTTTCAATATCAATGACCACTCAGGTTTTTAGGTGAGATAGGCCCATATGTATTTGAGGATTTTCTTGAAGAATTTACTTGAGTCTTTTGTCTCATCAGGACATCTACTGACCAGATGGTGGTCTAGGAGACGATCCTTCTTCTGGGTTCCATAGGGTGTTTGTAGGGCTTGGTGGTTCTATCATATGATGAGATGAATCTTTCATGGATATATTTTTAGTATCTTTTCAAGGAGGAGTATGATCCAGTTATAGTGTGAGTGGTTCACATCCAAGAGATTTTATAGCTACATCATGGTAGTGTGATGGTGTTTGAGTATTCACCGTCGTTTATGCACATCTCATGATACTTGATGGATATAGTTCAAGATTTGGTATTTTGAGAATAGGAATTTGACTAAGGTCTTTTTAGAGAAATTTTTGTGATACCTCTATTAATTACTAATTATTCTAGATTTCTAGAGAATTACTTTGTGATAAAGATATTTCAGGTCGAGAAAACACTAATAGTGGTTTCTATAATTGGGAATACAGGGGCAGAGACCTTGGAAGTAGGTAGTTGATGATATATACAAATATCCAAACATGTACGAAGTTTCAAAAGCCTATCTCAAAACTAAGGGTTTTTGGTTCAATGATCTCAAGATTTGTCTAATTAGCCTAGGGAATGGATGTTCTACTCTTGTGATGTTTGGGGACATCCCGCATGGGATTTTCCAACCCACCATACAACTGATAGAGAGATAGTGTAAGGGCCTTCTAGCTAGAGGAAGTAGAAAGATAAGGAGGTTTATAGGATGGTGTAAATTGAAGAGTATCCGGGAGAGCAATGGGATGTGGTAGACAATTTAACATGTTTCTACCACCACCCATAGGTGGTCACTGCTCAGTTTAGGGATATAGCGGATGAGGGAAAGGATGGATATGGGCCATTGAAGCCTACTATCTAGGGGCTACATGAATTATTAGAGGTATAATCTATGTCTTATCTACCTTATTTTCAGTTTTTTAGACACATGTAGAAGTCTCTCTTTTCTTACTACATCCAAATTTCTATACCTAGAGGTTTCAGTTGATCCCATAGATTGAACCTTATGCTTGGAGACTCATATAATAGATTACATAGTGATCACACACTTTTACTAACAGTGTGATCTGATTCTTTTAGAAGATATTTTAACATGGGATCTCTTTATTCTAGTGATTATTCCTTAAAAATTAATCTTTGGAATGGGATGGATTTACACCATTCATTCATAGATTGTCTGTTTTTGGTGGAGGATGAGGTGTTTCCATGTTTATGGTATGGGGTTTTCCTTTATAGGTGAGAATGAGACCAAGGAAGAGTAGGATGGAGTCATATATTGAAGGGTGCATCAGATTACTCACCAGTTGACTAACATTAATCTTAGTGAAATGGATTATCTAGGATATCAGTTTTCTACTATGTTGGATGAGTATGAGGATGTCATTCTTGAGGATGTTCTAAGAATACCTCCTCACCAAGAGTTTGACTTCTACATTGACTTAGACATAGGGACAAACCAGATATATATGAAATAATATCAGGTGGAAACTGTATAGATTCTCATGTTGAGAGTTTAGTTGGATGATTTATAGAGGAAGGAATTTGTGAGACCCATTGTTTCCCCATGGTCATCCATAGTGCAGTTTGCAAAGAAGGCATCTGATATTTTGAAGTTATTCATGGATTATCTACACATGAACAAGGTGACTATGAAGAATAAGTATCCCAAACCAAGTATTAATGACCTATTCAATCATTTTATAGGAGAACCATGGTTCTCAAAGATTGTCCTCTGATTGGGTTATCAACAGTTGTATGTACGGGTTGTGGATATATCATAATTATCATTCAGATGTCTCTATGGTCATCATGAGTACTTTGTGATTCCATTTTCCATGAAGAAAACCCTATCAATGTTCATGGGAATCATTATTCAAATATTTTAGTGATTCTCAGATCATTTATGGTGGTCATCATTGATGATATCCAAGTATACTTGGTGTTCGAGGAGGAGTAGGGGAGACACTGCAGGATGGTTCTAGACACACTATGAGAACACCATCTTTATAGGAATCTCTTGAAGTGTTAGTTCTAGATTTATGAGGTCCAATTTATGGGATATGTTATCTTAGCCGATAATGTAGTCATGGACCATGCAAAGTTCTATAAAGTGTTATCTTGGGAGCCAGCTAAGAGTGTGATCAAGGTGTACATCTTACTTGGGTTAGTAGACTACTACAAGAGATTTGTTCCTGATTTCTCCAGGATATCAATATATTTGACTCCTTTTACCTAGAATTGGTGGCCTTTAGTGTGGATGGAAGGTTTCCAACATGATTTTTATAAGTTGAGTTAAAGGTTGATGACTGCCCCCATTTTGATTTTTATAAGGGAGGGTGTTGAGTACATAGTGTTATGGGATGCTTTAGGGACCAAAATTAGTTTCTTGTTGATGTAGAAGATGGATGTGATTGCCTATAGGTGTCAACAGTTGAGACCACATGAGAGGAACTATGTGACCCATGATCTTGAGTTGGAAGTGGTAGTCTTCACCCTTAATATTTTTGGACATTACCTTATATGTGGGAATTTTTTTATCTACTCTAACCAAATGAGTCTCATGTATATCTTCTCTAAGGACAAACTTAACTTATTAAAGGGGATATGGATATATTTCCTATGAGACTATGATTTGAGATAATATATACTCCTGTTAAGAGGAATGTGGTGGTAGATTTTCTTAGTAATAGATCTTGTTTTCAATTAATGGGAAAAGCGTCAGAGTAGTTAGCCTTATTGAAATTGTCCTTAGTGGACAAGGATGGTGATTCATATCTTCAGAAGATGGTTGTTACCCCAATAATTGTTTATAGTGTTAGGGAATCCTGGCATGGAGATACCAATTTTGAGACCTTATGTACTTAGATATCCACTTGGAATGCTTCTGAAGGCTTTTCTAAAGGTTGGGGGCATGTTATCCTTTTCATTGGACATGTGATTATACTAGTAACATTGTAGAATGAGGTGAGGAGGGAGTTTTATAAATCCTATTTATTGGTACACACTATTGTGGAAAATATGTACTAAGAACTCTAATATTAGTTTTTGTGTCTAGGAATGAAGAAGGGTGTATTGGATTTTGTCTCTTGATGCCTGACATGTCTGATGGTTAAAGCTAAGCACTTGATTCCAGTAGGTTTATCTCAACACCTTAAGGATCCCGAGTGGAAGTGGTATGGAATATATATGGACTTCATGATGGGGTTACCTTTTATTTATTGTGGGAATGATTACATCTGGGTGATCATAGACCGAATCACCTAGTCGGACCACTTATTTGAAATTCTGGAGAAGAGTTTAGTAGAGATATTGGGATGTGTTTATGTGTAGAAGATAATAATTATCCACAGATTTACCTAAAAAATAATTTTAGATTGTGATGATTTATTCCCATAATTAGTTTGGAGAGAATTTAAGAAGGCCTTTGGGATTCATTTGTGTTTGAGAATGTATTTTCATCCTATATAGATGGCCAAACTGAGTGAACCTTTCAGGTTTTGGAGGACATGCTAAGGGATTTTATGTTGGACTTTGTCCATAGTTGGGAGGATCTCCTACACGTAGTAGATTCTGCATACAATAACAGGTACCATTTTACTATCAGTATGGAACCATTCTAGGCCTTATATGGGTGACCCTATAGGACACCAATGTTTTGGACTGATCTTGGTGAGTCAATACTCATGGTCCCAGAGTTGGTTCAAAATATGATAGAAAAGGTGAATAACATCTAGGAGAGGATTAGGACTAGAAAATATTTTGTATGTCCTATATATAAAGATGATAGTGGATTTTTTATTTTGAGGAGGGAGATCATGTGTTCTTGAAGGTGTAACCTCAATGTGCATTAAATAGATTTTTTTTGGAATGAATGGATATCTTCGAGATTCATTGGACCCTTCTAGATACTACCAAAAGTGAATGAGGTGACATACAACTTGGCTCTACTACAGTAAGGTCCACAATGCCTTCCATGTGTTACCGATGTGGATATATCTGCATGACCCAATACATGAGATCAACTGGGGTGACTTGGGCCTTGAGGATGAAGTTATACTTATAGAGTACCTGGTGGAGATTGAGGATCAGCGGGAGGAGATCCTCAATGGGTGAGTGATTCTTCTGGCGCATGTATTATGGTAGCACGGTAATATTCAAGAGAGCACCTGGGAGTGGGAGACCCATATGAGGGATTCATAAACACATATTTTTGAGTAGTCCATTTTGATTTTGGGAAAAAAATCACTAAAGTGTGGAGAATGTAACGTATCAGGTTTTTCTATGTAAATATTTAAAATATATATAGTAATATTTTCGGATCTAGGCATTGAGATGATGTTAGATTCCAAGGCCCGGTGAGCCCAAAATTTATATTTGAAAAATATTAAAAATATTAGTATCATGCATGATAATGTTTTATGAAAAAGTGGAATAAATATTATATAGAGTATCTAATTTGAAATCTAAGACCCCAATTCAGTTCAGAATGTAGTATTTTCCCAAGAAGCAACATGATCATTGTTGGAATTGGGTGTTTTTAAAACAAATTTCACGTGCATAAATAATAAATAAATAAATTTATTGGTTATTTTTATTTAAAGTAATTAAATGACCAAATAATCCTCTATTTATTAATTCTTATGACCAATTCCTAGGTTTATCCAGATAACCCTGAGAATTGAAATAGAGTGTTTGAGGAAGGCATGAAAAATGATGATGCCAGATCGAGGATCTTTCATGAAAATAGAAATCAAGGATATCAATAATGAAAATGAAATAGATTAATTATTCATCAGTGTTCGAAAAATATTGAGGTATTATGTTTATTTTAAGTGGGATTAATCATATTTTTTATCCTATGGGGAACATGAATAAATCAACTGCTGGATTGATTCATGGATCATTCGTATTACAGGTATGAGTCTATTTTGATTGGAATTTGGGGATTTTTGTTATCATTTTATTTGTATCTATTTATTTTTCATTAAAAAGTAGTGAATTTGGGCTGATACAAATATCATATGAGGTTCTTTACTTGTGTTTTGTTTTTCAGGCATTTCTTCTCCCATTTTATGTTCGTTCATCACCGGAGTTCATTTTAACCTGTGGTTCAACAAATACCTGGTAATCAATCATTAAACACCAATTTGTTGGTGCAATGGTTTGATAACATATAAATGGGTTCAGATTTAAACTCAAGCTAGGATGAAGTATTTATTCCTAATCAAAATTCTTCATGTGGGTTTTGGATAGTGGTGATGGGAGATATGATAGATGGTTTCCCATGTGAGTCGAACGATCTAATTTTGATGAGCGATGACAGTAAGGATTGGTGGGACTAGATCCTTGTTTTCTGGAATGATTCATGGCTATATCAAATGTTGGAAGAGTAGTCTATGACTTTTAAAGTAGATTCATAGTTTCTAGAAAATCCTGATTTGCATAGTGTGTAATTTGGAAATATGCACCATGTGAGGCCTGGGATGTGCCACCGGGGTTTCTATGATGAAGAAAAGTATCACACACTATGTGAAACTTTTTACACATCATGTGACCCTTACCTGGGGGATCATTGTGTATCTACAAGGAAACATATACATATACATCACCAGGTACATGACATGGCAATAATACAAGGGCTCATCCTTGTAGTCAAACCTGGCCTAGTACAAAAACACAACTAGGTACAAAGACACAACTAGTGGTGCACAAGCATGGACATAGTAATATGTTGGGATTAATGGGTAGACTCAATTCCAAAGGGATATCTCGTGTACTAATTTTATATTTCATGTACTTCTTTAAATATGACTTTGAAACCTTGTTCCCCTCAACGTAGACTAGTTTTTTAAGGGTGTGTTCCCTCAATCCATCCCTATGAGGGTATAACATGGAATTAAATCATAATAAAAGGATTTAAATATTATCTAAGGGACTAGTATCATATAAAGTTGTAGGAATCTCACCCAGAGGCTAGAATGAGATCCCCTATTTTTTGGCTCTAGGTGGGGTTCTCTGTATTGGTGTGGCCAATTGTACACGGGCATCGATCACCTACTTTTTAGGTTAATCCATATTGGGTTATTCGGCGTTACCCCATGGCACTGAGTGTGACCCCCCATATATGTATCAATATATTCAGACTTCCAACATGTATTTCCTTTGGGAAGGACCTGATGAGAATGAAATCACGGATGTACACTATCAATATTAACTTACTCATGGAGTGAGTTCTCCCAGGTGAGTGTGGTTAAGGACTATCGAGGAGAATCTTAGGCTAGCAATGTGGTTTTGATATGAACTTGAAAATGAGTTTCTAATATGACTATATATGGATGTTTTATTGTATGTATCATATTATTATTGACATATCCAATGATGATATGACAACTATTGATGATTTTTGCTTATTAATTTTGGGGTGTCCTACTGTGTATTTTTATACTCACCCTTTCATGGGGGTTTCTCGCACGTGTTGTGTTTTATGTAGTTGAATAACTATTTGATGGGGTTATTGGTTGAACAAGAGTAGATAGATATTATATTTGGTCTAGATAGACCATGGTTCATTCGAGGAGTTTTATTTTACTGTTGTCCCCTCTTACTATCTTGTTATAATTATTTATAGTTTTTGTGGGCTTTTTTCCCCTTATTACTTCTCAGTATTTTATTATACATTGATTAAGGGATTTATGTGTATTTATAAATTTGGTATTAGTTTTATTTTATTTTTAAACATTTTATAGACTTGGATTTTTGTGTGTTCAAACATGTAAAATAAGTTAATACCTCCCATGTGAGTGTTTTCCATACTCAGTTCTAGTCACCAACCCCTTTCCTATTGGAGGAAGGATTGGGGTAGTCTCACTTAGCTTCTCACTATCTAGGTGGGCCCTGATCGGTCATTTCTTAACATTAAACTTGTTTATTCTATATCAAAATCCTAAATTTCATGATAGTTATAGTAGAATTGAGGTTTTCATGATGATATCTAACTCAATTGAGATGTCATCAATCATCCCTCTCGTGTATAGAAGAAGAGAAAACAACCTTCTATAGGGTTATAAAAACATTATTTCATCCTTTTGGAAATGACTATTACTATAATTCATCATGAACCTAATGAAATTTAGATTGATTTCACTCAATATCAAAAAACATAACATAAATGTGTTGGAAGAGTATTTTCTCCTACTCAAATATCATTAACACCATAAAAGTCTAAATAAACTTTATCAATACATTCTGATCAACCTTTAAATCCTTCAAGAACATTTTCCTAATTTTAAAAGATCTAAATGGGAACTATATAAATTTCTCATAATTATGAACTTTACCTCATTGTATCTTAAGCAGAAATGGAAAACACCTTCATGGGGGAATTTGAAAATTTTATCCATATACATCGAAGAAAAAGGATTTTTTGTTGTCAAACTTTAATGAAAATACATCATAGGTGTCTCTAAAACTAAAATTTCATTTTAATAAAACTCTTTTACCTATTTCTTGAAAAAATAATATGTATTTCCTTTGTATAACATGTATTAAAAAACATAGAAACATAGTTCTTGCTCCAACAACAGATTCATCAAAAAAGACATTTAGAATCTATAACTTTCCCTTGTAGTACATTACTTTTGGAATTAGAAGGCCTCTATATATTGGCTCCACTCAGATCAACTTGATCTATTATCTTAATCTTTTCAATTACTAGAATACCAAGGTTTGAGGTTTGGAAACTATGTTTAATTAGAGGATTAGAGTTTGAGAGATCGGAAAGGCACAATTTTGAAGGTAAGAGATAGATAGAAGGTTTTTCCTATGATGGTTTTAGGATATGTTTTTATTTATCAAGAAAAGTTTTCATTATAATCATTTAGAATGTTTAAAATTTTAGATTATATTTCAAAAAATTAAATATGAAAATAAAATCATAATGTAACAAATTTAATAACTGAATAATCAATAGAAATAAATAAAACTTTAAAATCCAAAACATAGAATAGTAAATTAATTTACTTAAATAGGATTAATAATAAAATTAAATGATTTAATTAAAATGAAATAAAACTAAACCCCATAATAAAATCAAATCTTATAGTGGGATGTGTATTAGTTAAAATATTATATATTTGATACTCATTATTTACAAATTACAAAGATATATTTCCTTTCTAAACATAATCACTTATAAAGTGATGTAAAATCTCAATATTAGTAGTCCTAGAGTATCTCAAATTATTTTAAAAAAAAATTAATAGCACTAGTATGATCACATGAAATAGTAATACAACTGAATTTAATTGTAAAGTCTAAAATGTTGTGTTTCATCCACAAAATTTGTGCACAAATAGGAAAATAGTTCCTTATAAATATCTAAAAATCCTTTTAACTATACTAATGTAGGGTATAATTGGGTTTGACTAAAATATTATATAAAGTTTAACATAAAACATAATATCTATTATACTAGTAGTAATATATAGTAAATTTCCAATAACACCTCTTTATAACTTGTTTTCAAATAGTTTTATATCTTCATCCAAATCATGTTTTACATTGGTATACTTGAGAGTTGCATAAGACTTATTATTTTCAATTCCAAACTCTTTTAATGAATTTAAAATATATTTTATTTGATTTAAAAAAATTTTAAAACCATTTTTATAAATTTTAGAACCATGAAAGAAATTAAATTATCCCATCATACTCATTTCAAAATATTTTTTCATATGTTTTGAAAAATCATTACAAAGATTTTTGATTAGTTGAACAAAAAATAACTTCATCAATATAGTTTTGAACTAATAAAATATTTGATGGAGTAATTTTCTTAAAAATAGTATGATCATCCTACTCTACTGAAAACCATTTTTGAACAAAAAAATTATTCTTTAATGTCAATCCCTTGGGGCTTTGTTTAAGGATATTAAGATATTTAGTAATTTAAAAAAACTAATTTTTTAGATGTGAGTTTTCAAAACCTGTAGGTTGTCAAACATAAACTTCATCCATTAAATAACAATTTGAAAAAGTCGTTTTGAAATACATGTAGTATAATTTAATGTTTACATGAGATAAATAGGCCAAAAGGTTCCTAATGGATTAAATCCAACAAACAGAACAAAGGTTTCTTCATAATTTATTCCTTCCTCCTAGTTGTAACCCTTACAAAACAGCCTAGCCTTTTTCATACTAATTAAACCTTGATCATCTTGCTTATTTCTAAAGACTTTTTCACTTCATTGGATATTTTGATTTCTTATAAACTAATACCCAAAAATAATTCCTCTTAAATTGGTTTAGTTCTTCCAATATAGTTAACATCAATCTCTCATATTCTGAGGCTTCTTATAAAGATTTAGTTACAAATTGGTATAATAAAGAAGATAACTTAGTTAGGTTTCCTAAATATCTTATTGTCCTAACTCTTTAATCTAGGTCTCCTATAAATACCAATATAGTTAGAACCTTTATGGTTACAAGATATCTATATAAGACATATTCTGGTTCCAATGTTTCATTTTCTTTAGAACATAATTCATTCTAATAATATTCTAATTTATGTTTAAAAAAATATTTAGAATAATCAAGTATCAATTGATTCTAATGGTTATTAACATCATTATTATAATTATATTGTGATTAAAATAATCACTTCAATCAAACTTCACATGCACATATTATTAAACTATCCTTGAATTTTTATTAAACACACTATAAGATTTATAGGTAGTAGAATATATATGAAATATTCCTTTATTAGACTTTATATAAAAATTATCATGGTTTTTCTTAATGATCAAGTTATACACCTTGTATCCAAAAACATAAAGTATCCCACTTTTGGAATTATATTATTCCGTAACTGATATGGTATATTTTTAGAAAAAGGATTAATTAGAAATCTATTCATGATATGAAAATATTTATTAATAGCTTCATCCCAAAAATAGATTGGAAGAAAAAATTTATTCAACATAGATCTTTTAATTTCTTGAGTAATCATATTTCTTCTTTCTATAATTCTATTTTGTTGAGGTGTTTATTGGAGGAAAAAATATGTTTAATACCAATGTTTGAGAAAAAATAATTAAATTATTTATTCTTAAACAATTATCTATTATCTCCTATTAATGAAATTATTTTGAAATCATTTTCATTCTGAACATCCTTACAAAATCTCCCAAAAAACTAAAAGGTATTCACTTTTAAACATTAAGAAATAAACCTAAGTAAATCTCAAAAAAATCATCAATCAAAACAAAAACAAATAATCTTCTAAACATGATTTATACTCTAGAGGATCCAAAAAAATCCATGTCGATATGTTATAAATGTTTAGATATAGAAATTTTTTTAATTGATTTTAAGTATGACTTGTGTTTCTTTGCTATTTAGTATACATCACAAAGTTTATTATGATAAAACATAAGACTTGGATTATTTGAAATTATATTCTTCTTTTATAACTTATATACGTAAAATATATTTCAATGTCCATGTTTCTTATTCCAAAACCATAATTCCATTATTTCACTAGTTAAATAATTAAATTTATATTGACATAAGAATCTAAGGTTCAAAGAACAAGAATTTTCAGTTCTAGGTGCTCTAAATTTTAGTAGTTTATCTTTAAATATAGAGAAATCATTATTAGAATACTAAATAGAATAAATATTATCATAGAGCTGAGAAATTATTATCATATTGTTCTTTAGCCCAGGAATATAGAGAACTTTATTTATCATAATTTTGTGGATCTGCCACTAATCTAACTCTAATTTTCTTACATTTAAAATTATCTCCAAATGTGACTAATCCTTTTTCTACATTTTAAAGTGCATGAAAATTTAGAAAATCTTCACTCATGTGCCTTGAGTAGCCACTATCCATTTACCATATTTCACTTTTTTTTCATGTGGATTTCATAAATATAGAAATATAAAATAAAATATTATTTTTTAACCCAAATTATCTTGGGTCCTACTGTGTTAGTGAGTAAAGATTTCAGAAACCAAATCTATTTAACCTGGTGAGAATTAATACTAGATAAATATTTTTAAAAAATAATTCTTCTTAAAATTAATAATTTCACAATTTTCCCTAAAACTATTATTATAAATAACGTTCTCAAATTCCATAGTAAAAATAGGTAACCCTACAAATTCTATGATTCTTTGAACTAGGTACAAAATTGTATTTTTTATATAGATTTAATTTTTTAAATTACTATAAATGTCATTTTTTCTGATTTTTTTTCTCAAGAATATTATTCAAGGATTATTCTCCCTTATTAAATATTCTAGTAGAACATTTAAAGGATTCCTATTCAACCCAAAATGATAAAATTATATTATCATGAATAATGCAGTATGAAGTAGATTTACTAAATTTTTTTTCAATTACCGGTGTTATTTTAGTAGGCCATATTTTCACATATGATTTCATTATGAATATTCTTTAGGATTTATGATTTTTCTATAGGGATTAATATTTTTATTCAATCATGGAACAATATTAAGCTAAATTACCATTTAAACAACTTTTAGAATCACAGGTAGAGGAATAGTAATATTATACCTATTTATCTGTGGCCATAAATCACATGTATTCCTTTATATTTGATTTCTACTTTTATGAATCAAAACATAAAGAGATTTTGTAGTCTTCATAAATACTTCACATAGCCATCATTTCCTTTTTTTTATTTTCACTCATAATCATCTTTTATTTGGTTTTTTCTTCTATGTCTTCTCCATTTTTATTTTCTCCTCTTTAGTTATGGGAAATCTAATCTAATATTACTCATTTGTTTTTAATCATAACACGATACCTCTTTTATTCCATGACTACTCTTCTTGGAATCATTTAAATACTTCTTGAATCCTTTATTCACCATATATAACATATTCAATCTTCTGGATTGGTGAGCCAGTTACACTCTAATGTATTAATATCTAGAATAATTTTAGGATATAAAACACTCCTTAATCTTCTAACCTCATAATGGTAGAGTAACTTTGATATAATTAATCTCCATGTTGATAATTATATGATTTTCAGCTTCATCTTTTATTTCATCCTCATACATCAATAGATTTATTATCAATTCATTCATTTTCATATTCTTAACAGGATTTGATTGCATGATAGTAGTAGAGATTAAATCCCATTTAAAGGGGGAAATTATATGAACTTTAAACACTTGATATTGTCCTAAAATCAGAGTTCCCAAAGGAGAAACACCAATTATTATCTGAATCAATATTTTATTCATTAATATAATATTTTATCCTTCATACATAATTACAGGATTCAAAATTTAAGTTAGTAATGTTGTACCTCAACTATAACACAATATAATTTCCTTTATAAGAAACTAAAATAGAATTCAATATATTATATGAAATAAGAAACTGAGAAACATGATTTAATTCATTAGGACCAAGTCCATATAGAATTTCATTCATGGATCATGAATTAACAACATATTCAGCTTAATTAGTTTTTTCCTATTTCTATTGTTATTTTTATGGATTTAATAAGGTCTAATAACCTTCATATAAACATTACAATTTGATATTTTTCAATCAAATTACCATACAATATTTTTATCATCCATAATTGTCTCCATTGAAATATAAAACTAGAATAAATGAAATTCCATCTCCGATTTCATACATATACATCTTTCTTTGTATAAATTTTTTGGATCATGCTTGTAAGATCATAATAGGATCATTTAAAGAGTTCTACTTTGATACCAATTAAAGGTTAGAATAAACACAAAATCCTAAGATGTGGGGGCGGGTGAGTTGTTTCATTTTAAAAACAAATGGATAATTTAAAAATTGATAGTCCATTGTGATTAAAAAAGTGATGAATTATAATTTTATTCAATCATATAAAGAAGTAGGATAATAAAGAATAAAATAATAAAATAATTTTTAATGTTTTAGGGGAATAAAGATCCAATAGTACAATCGATCAACAATCTCTTTTTGAGATTCTTGATTTTAACTAGACAAGTCCTTTTACTTAAAAAATATTCAACTTAATGTATGCAGTTGACACCTTACAAGAAGGCTTTTTCTAGTCCTTCAGGTTCTTTTACCAAGAACCTCACATATTAATTTGATAATTAGACACTAAAATAGACAATAGATGTATATCTATTGAATATAGGTTCATTTTATAGTTACCTCTACATATAATAGAAGATGATATCTTTAAACGAATATAAGAAAGAATTCATAGCACATTACTTATGAGGAAACATTGTGTTTCTATAGATAAATATATGAAAACACAAAAACATCAAAAAAACATCTTAGTATTAGGATAGATACGTATTTGAATATTCAAACATGTATGTCCCCAAAATATAGTCATGATAGATAACATCGACAAATTGAAAAATATTATAAAAACAATATACAATAAAAAAAATGGTATAATTAATCTCAGAGTGTCCTAGTGAAATTAGAGATATTACACCAATGAGTTTCTAGATAAACAGATATTTTATCAAAATAATTTGAATATATGATTATGTAACACCCCAAGCTTCCACGATACATTTCCCTTTGAATAATGCAATAGCTTGCATTGTACGCGACTTCGAGATTTTAACACACCACAACCAATCAAACTAGCCATTATGAATAGTAATACACACTTTTTGAAATTTTATACCTTTTATCTTTAAAAATGGACTTCATTTTTGGATTTACAATATCAAAATTATCTTAGGGTGAATTTTTGGTACTTTTATGATAACTTTCAAATTTTGATTAATAGTGAAAATTACTAAATTTTAATTAAAAACAACATTTTTAATCAAAATAATTAATAGTGATAAATTATGAATTTTAGTAGTTTTAAAGTATATTTAGAATATATTTTTACCATTTAATACAATTTTGGTCATTTGATGTAATTTCACATGTAAACCGGACATAAACAAGTGTCAATATTTTGATAGTTATTATTTCTTAAAAACACGCCTTTTTGTTTTGAAAGTGGGAATTAATTTTAAATTAATTTCTTCCAATTATGTGTTTTGAATTTGGAAAAATGTATTCCAAATTTGGAATCAGGATGTACAAATTGTGTAAATAGGTAACTCATAATTTTAGACATTTTGAATAATTACTTCGGTAAATATTTTATTTACCACGGTTAATGGGTAAATCCAGTAAATAAGGGTAAACAAATAATATTATAATAATATTAATTTACCCTAAAACGTGTCCTAACCCTATTGGTTGATACATGTCCGACCAGGGCCATCTTGGGGTCGATTTTGGGACCCCATGGATCCACTTTTAAGTGATAATGACACCTTATATTAATTAAGTTAAAGTAAATACGAAAATGACACAAGCACATATATTTTAGAAAACCAATTTTTACATAGGGGGAAATATGTTATATTTTCAACTATAAATATTCATTATAAAGATAAAACGTTTTCATATATAATGGTATTTTATTTATAATTTTTAGACATTGAATAATTAAATATATTTATGACACAATAATGATGCAGTATTTTCCTTATTAATGAAAGAATCAAATAATTGGTATTATAAATGTTAAAATAAATATAATTTGAAATTTTGGATGACATCCACGAATTTTATTGGTAAATATGACATGTTATTATTTCTTAAATAAATTCTTTTCGAATTAATAAAGTTTTTAAGACTTTAACAAAAATCAATTATTGAATAGTGTCAAAATTGACATAAATGAGTTTTTAAAACAAATATTATATTATTAATTGATATTCTATTTTAAAAAATATAATTTTCATCCAACGGACTTATATAATGATATGTGTATTATTAATGGACCACTTAGAGGTATCTTGTCATTTTATAGTAAGTTCATTAACCATATAATATAAAAATACAAAGTGACATGGTTAATGTCAAACTAATTTACTAAGAGTTAAAACTAAAAGATAAGGTTAATAAAGTGACCCAAACCTAACTAAAATTTATTGGTTTAGTTTTTTTTATAACTATCCCTACCTTATAAATTAAATAATTCCCTTTTTATCCAATAGAAACCGAATATGAATTGATTATAAAATAATATTTCTAGCTTTTCCTAAGGTGCCCCTCACTCCTCTTATAAAAGAGAACTCCCTCTTCTCTCATATTCATACCCTCAAAGCCTTTTTGTTCAGCCAATACCTGCCCTAATATTCTCTCAACTTCCCTAACTTCATCCTAGAGGCCCTAATTTAGTCAGAAAGCCAACTTATGGAGCCCTTTTGATCAAATCAAAAGGAAGAACCCGAAGAAGAGGTAAATATTTCACCACACTCTTTCAAGTTCCTTTCTTCTTCCACTTCTTCTTTCTTTGTTATTTCCATTCTAAAATAATAACTCCAGTATATTATATATATTATGATGATATTATAAAAATGGTACAACCATATTCAGTATTCTATCAATCCTATGAATGACATGTCACCATACGTGCGTACGTACGACATACCGTCTCCACATCGTGGTGTAATTGTTATTAAATATATTATTATTTGGATGGGTATAATAATGATGTGTAATTCATGTAAATAATAAATATAAATGATAATGATTCTGTATATATGATATACCATCCAATTATATATTATTTTAATACCAAAAGAATGATATTATCGCTCATGCGTACGTAAGGATTATCGTCTCCATGAACGCGATGAGATTCATCCCCCCATCATATCCATTCAAGAATAAATTTCATTTTATGATAAAAAATAATGTTTAGAGACATGATATTATTCTGGATATTAATAATATACATCCCATACATAACAAATATGGCTCACATAACAAATAATATAAAGGAAAACGAATCCGTTAACAACTAAAACGACGATAATACTAAGATATTATTAACAAATCAATGTTAAAAGATCATATATGAAATCATATTAATGTATATGATTCTTGTATAATTCAATAAAAATTATTTAACCATTATAAATGAGGTTAAGCTACCCCCGACCAAAGAAAAAGTACAAAGTAAGGGGTTTCTAAGCTCACTTTTAATTCCGTGAGATTTCCATTGCTCACCACTTATTTATTGCATGTGTTGTGTGTACTAATCATGATTGTATTCATTGTGTAATATAATTTAATTTATAGATATTTACATAATCATTTTGTTATCCTTCTTTCATGGGTGTATGTTTCGTATGTTACCAAATTGATAAGGGAATTTGAAATTTCAATTTCCACTCATTTGCCTTTACACATACTTCATTGATTATTTAACTCCAAGATTATGTGTAGAATCACTATTCATTTTCTTATGTCATAACATCCACTCCCCTTTATGTGGATATACTTTTGATACACATAATCACTCCATTGATAAATTCTCAAGTCATCGATATGAACTTGATAAGGGTAATTTTAACTCAATCTCCATTTGTTGAGTTAAATATCCAATTCATTAGTGTTTTTTTACAAGAATATATGTCAATGTCCTTTGAGTGATTTACACTGAATATCCAATAATATTGAGTGTATTTATATTTTTCACACATAATTATTTTGTTGATTTATCCTTAATCTAAGGATATGGTCATTATAAGAGATTTCATCTCAACTTACATTCCATTGAGACTTCTTTGTTGTTATACACCACATAACTTTTATATGGTGTATATAATGTACTTTGACATAGTATATCATGAATCCCTTTATTCTCATGATATTAAAAAGTTTTGATTATATAAATTATTTTCATTTAAGTGTCTCTCTTTTGGTTAGAAACTCTAATTAAATATCATTTTAAAAATTTTTAAACATTAATTATTCTAAATCTTTCTCATTAATGTCAATGTTTTAAAAATGGTTTTTTGAATTTATTTATATGGACATTAAAGTTTTAAAATTAAAATTCCTTTTAAAATTTTCAACATTGTATGAGACACTTTTATTCAAAAATATATTTTTAAATGGATTCTTGATAAATAGTGTGACTTTTAAATGTGTTCAAGTAAAAAGTGATATTTATCTCATATAGTTTTGATGGTTATTTTCATCTATGTAAATATCCTTCAGTATTCTCGCTTGAGGTTAATCTGTTACAATACAATATTTCATATTGTATTGAATGAGTTATGTATGACTGTGGATGTGCTATTTTTATACCATTCATGGATTACGGAGAAAGTATTGACATTTCGTATGCTAGTTTTAATAGGAATGATTATGTTATATTTAAACCAGTTAATATAAGGAATGAATTGGACTTAATAAGTGATGGGTGGAGCCCACTATAGCTCCTCGATGCATCGGTAGGTATCATGAGACAAACTAGTGTCTTGGAACAAGGCCCTAACAAAATCTTATTTGTATTCTTGGCACGAGGCCTTGACTATGTGGTTATGATAGTCTGACATTATGCATTCCATTATTATGAAAGTGGTTATTGATATTTCATGTGATTATTGGACTAGTAGAATATCCATGTGAATAAGAAAATGGAATTATTTCATTTTATTTTTTCCATATTATTCTGTAGTTCAAGTTTAAAATTATTTTGTTTTTGTTATATATTACCTTAAATGTTTATGCTTATTTATGAAAGTTTCTGCTATATTTTTATTCTTATTGAGCATCTGAGCTCACCCCTTTCTATGTTTTATTTTTCCCAGGAGGTGAAGAAGTATTTTATGACTTACATGCAGGGATAGTATGAGGGGATATGAGTGTGGTCTATGGAAACAATGTTGTTGTAGTTTTTTATTTTATTATGTAATGTAAACCTCATAAATGTATCTACTACTTCCAAGGATACTAAACTAATCGGTCTTTAAAGAATTTATCTTTTCTGATAATGCCAATGTTATGTAATAATGAACCAACTCTGGGTAACTGGGGTTAGGGCATTACAGTTGGTATCAGAGGAAGTTGAGTACAAACCATGGAAGCTATATTTAGATAAACTCCGATTAGAGCTCATAGTCCTAAGAAAGACTTTCAGGATTAGTATAGAATAACTTCCTAGAATTTTTGTATTGTATAGATTTTGTGAGTTTTCCAAGAAATTCATCCCTGTCTGGATACAAGCAGGTAGAGGTGGCTCTGGCACAGATGTACCGAGGGGTAAAACTTGAAAACACTGCATTGAGCTAGACTCGAACGGGAATTGGTGCACGTCAACGGGCCTTGCTTCACTCTTGGTTACGACACTCCTGGGGGATATGCTTAGGATAATTTACATTTTCTTTACAAACCGATTTGAAGTATTATATATAAGCTGAGAGTAAATGACCTTGGTTAATCCTAATGTGTTTCAAATTGAGAATATGGTGACATGATATTCTCTAAATGATTTTATGACTACTGTTACTCACACAATGATTTCTGGTTTTAGTCAATGGATGGATTCCAAGGAAGTCATAGTGACTTTGAGAATGATGTAAAAGGTGGGAATGGTGGTGGAAATGAGCAAAAAAATGGATTGTTGATAGGTGTAAAATATATAGTCTTTATGCCAAATCAATTTTCCAAAAATATGATCAATAATATATATATTAACCAATTCCCAGACTCAACAAAGAAGAGAAAGGTGTTGAATGATAAGAGCTCCAGCAGTGGAGACCATAGAGAAAAGAATCCTAAATTTCCATCATATAGGAAATGTGGATGGAGACACCGAGGAAAGTGTCTCAACGGAACAAAGAAATGATTTATGTGTGGTAAATAAGGACATAAAGGGAAGAATTGGCAAGGAAAAATGAAGAGTACTATGGAAGAAAATAAAAATGGTCCCAAGAATCCATTTACAGTCATTTACCATAAATGTAGGGGACCTGTCCATTACCCGAGTGAATGCCCTATTATATAGGATAACCTCTTGGTCAAGGAAGAAACTATGAGGAAATAAATTGATGCAAAAATGTTTAAAGGTATTAGTACTCTTTTTTTGTTGAGATTACTTTGAGTACATTTTCTCTTATATGTGTAACCCTAAAATTTATCATATGAGAATGATATTTGAGTAAGAATTATATTTTCTCTTGTGGATATAGTTATAAATAACCATTTGGTTTTATATGATCATTAGGTTAGAGGCAATTACAATTTATTATATTTTGGGATGAAAATGAAAGGTGTGAGATAACATTTGCGGTTAAATTATGTTATGGTTATTTTAAGGAATTTATCTCATTTTGGTAATGTTATAAAATATAGTTTTTATTTGAAAAAGGACAACACATAGACTGTATGAAAACCCGTCGTGTTGGACAAAGCTGTGGGAATCGAACCCACAACCAAAGTGCGATTTGGATTTATCACCTAGCACTGGAATACGTGAAGTCCCTGGTTAGCGTGACTATTATTTTTAGTTAAATGATTTTATTGATCAATAATAAGTTGATTTTGGATCTTATGTATTATCAAATGAATAACCTTAGTATAAGAAAATGATTTGGTGATTAAGTAATAAATGTTCTTTTAGAAGATGTTCTCTTTATTGGGAACACTATATGCCCAAGGAAAATAGAATACTATGGTATTTCATTTGAGGAGTAATGGTGTATTTTTATCAATGTATTTATTGTGGATTTATAGTGATTTTGGTTATTTATGGAAATGATTAATCTATAATAGAGAATATGTGATTAGGTTAATTACTTTTAAGTATGTGAATTTAAGATTAGTTGATGTCATTTGGAGATACCATTTAACTTGGAAGACTACATAACCAAATTCTTCTAAGTTTTGGGTTTCAATATTATTTTTGGTTTTATTGAAGGATTTTAAGGACAATTGTTTATTGAATGCTATTTGTTTAACTTTGGGTATTATTGGTTTAATTTTATAAATTAAGATTAGTGTTTCTTTCTATAATGGAATAACCTTTTGGGGGTTCATCAGATCTTATACTAACCATTTTTGTTTTGATTAATCACTAAAAACAAGGTAAATATAAATTTTATTTTTCGTGGATCATGTGATTCTATAAGAAGTTTATTATAGCTCTTCTAGTGTGACCATGTCTTCTGGAATAATCATCGTTTAAAAATGAGTTAGTAGTAGAAATTTATTAAATAATGAAACTGTACATAAAATGTAAGCATATCTCTTTATGCTCTTAGTCAATCTCAGAAATGAATTCCTCATCTTTATGTAATGTAACTTAAAAAAAATAAAAATGTTTTCCGTTTACTTTTCCTACTAGGAAACTAATGATCATTTGTCCCATCACAAGTTTGTGGTTTTCTTGTTGTTAACTTTTTCCTGATCATGTTTTCTATCCCTCTCCATCAGAACTTGATACTTAGTTTATCATCCATATCCTTGTTTTTCTACATGGAATCCTAGTATAGGTTATCTCGGGTGACCATTGTACCTCTCTTTCTTTCTTTTAAAGTGATAGTTTTATTGACCCTTTTTACGATGTGCGACTTTCCATTATATTCAAAATACCATTTTCAAAAATTGAGAGGATGAAATTTGTTAAAGGTGGGGAGAATGTAACACCCCAAGCTTCCACGATACCTTTCCTTTTTAATAATGCAATAACTTGCATTGTACGCGACTTTGAGATTTTAACACACCACAACCAATCTAACTAGCTGTTATGAATAGTAATACCCACTTTTTGAAATTTTATAGATTTTATCTTTAAAAATGGACTTCATTTTTGGATTCAGAATATCGAAATTATCTTAGGGTGAGTTTTTGGTAGTTTTCTGATAACTTTCATATTTTGATGAATAGTGAAAATTTCTAAATTTTAATTAAAAACAACATTTTTAGTCGAATTAATTAATAGTGATAAATTATTAATTTTATTGATTTTAAAGTATATTAAGAATATATTTTTACCATTTAATACAATTTTGGTCATTGGATGTAATTTCACTTTTAAACCGAACATAAACAACTGTCAATCTTTTGATATTTATTATTTCTTAAAAACATGATTTTTATTTTGACAGTGGAAATTAATTATAAATTAATTTCTGCCACTTCTATGTTTTGAATTTGGAAATATGGATTCCATATTTTTAATCAGGATGTCCAAATTGTGTAAATAGATAACTCATATTTTTAGACATTTTGAATAATTACTTCGGTAAATATTTTATTTACCATGGTTAATGGGTAAATCCGGTTAATAAGGGTAAAAAAATAATATTATAATAACATTAATTTACCCAAAGACGTGTCCTAACCCTATTTTTTAATACATTTATGACCATGGGAATCTTGGGGTCTATTTTGGGACCCAATGGATCCACTTGTAAGTGATAATGACACCTTATATTAATTAAGTTAATATAAATACAAAAATGACATAAGCATATATCTTTTAGAAAAACAATTTTTACATAGGGTTATATATGGTATATTTTCGACTATAAATATTCATTATAAAGATAAAATGTTTTCTTACATAATGGTATTTTATTTATTATTTTTATACATTTAATAATTAAATATATTTATGACACAATATTGATGCCGTATTTTCCTCATTAAGGAAAGAATAAAATAATTGGTATTATAAATGTTAAAATAAATATAATTTGAAAGTTTGGATGACATCCACGAATTTTATTTGTTAATATGACATGTTATTATTGCTTCAATTAATTTTTCCCGTATTAATAAAGTTGTTAAGACTTTAACAAAAATCAATTATTGAATAGTGTCAAAATTGACATAAATAAGTTTTTAAAACAAATATTATATTATTAATTGATATTCTATTCCTAAAAATCTAAGGTTCGGCCAAAAGACTTATATAATGATAGTTGTATTATAAATATACCACTTGGAGGTATCTTGGAAGTTTATAGTATGTTTATTAACCATATAATATAAAAATACAAAGTTATATGGTTAATGTCAAACTAATTAACTAAGAGTTAAAACTAAAAGATAAGGTTAATAAACTGACCCGAACCTATCTAAAACCTATTGGTTTAGTTTTTTTCGACTTTAAAAAACATTATATTTTATATAATTCACCTTGGAGCCATTAGAAACTGAATATGAATTTATTATAAAATAATATTTCTAGCTTTTCCTAAGGTGCCCCTCACTCCCCTTATAAAAGGGCACTCCCCCTTCTCGCAAATTTCTACCCTCAAAGCCTTTTGGTTCGGCCAAAAATGGCCCAAATATTCTATCAACTTATCTCAATTAATCATAGAGGCCCTCCTTTGGTCTGAAATCCAACTTAAGGAGCCCTTTAGATCAAATCAAAAGGAAGAACCTGAAGAAGAGATAATGATTTCACCACCCTCTTTCAAGTTCCTTTCTTCTTCCACTTCTTCTTTATTTGTTATTTCCATAATAAAATAATAAATCCAGTATATTCTATATACATTGATGTTATTATAAATATGGTATAACCATATTCAGTATTCTATCCATCCTTTGAATGACATGTCACCATACGTGCGTATGTACGACATTCCGTCTCCACGTCGTGGTTTAATTGTTATCCAATAAATTATTATTTGGATGGGTATAATAATGATGTGTAATTCATGTAAATAATAATTATAACATGATAATGATTCTTTATATATGATATACCATCCAATTATATATTATTTTAATCTCAAAACAATGATATTTTCACTCGTGCGTACGTATGGATTACCGTCTCCACGAACGTGATGAGATTCATTCCCCCATCATATCCATTCAAGAATAAATTTATTTTTCTGGTTAAAAATAATGTGTAGAGACATGATATCATTCTGGATATTAATAATATACATCCCATACATAACAAATATGTCTCACATAATAAATAATATAAAGGAAAACTTATCCCCTAACACCTGAAACGACGATAATACTAAGATATTACTAACAAATCAATGTTAAAAGATCATATATGATATCATATTAATGTATATTATTATTGTATAATTCAATAGAAATTATTTCACCCTTATACAGAAGGTTAACCTACCCCCAACCAAGAAATAACTACAAAGTAAGGCATTTCTTATATCACTTTTAATTCCGTGAGATTTCCATTGCTCACCACTTATTTATTGCATGTGGTGTGTGTGATGCTCATGACTGTATTCATTGTGTAATATAATTTAGTTTATGGATATTTAAATCATCAATTTATGATCCCTATTTCATGGGTGTATGTTTTGTAAGTTACTAAATCGATAAGGGAATTTGAAATTTCAATTTCCACTCATTCAGCTTTACGCATACTTCATTGATTATTTTACTCTAATATAATGTGTGGAATCACTATTCATTTTCTTATGTCAGAATTTCCACTCCCCCTTATATGGAAATAATTTTGATACACATAATCACTCCATTGATAAATTCTCAAGTCATCAGTATGAACTCGATAAGAGTAATTTTAACCCAATCTCCATTTGTTGAGTTAAATATCCAATTCATCAGTGTCGTTTTTACAAGAAAGTGTGTCAATGTCCTCTGATTGATTTACACTGAATATTCAATCATATTGAGTGTATTTATATTTTTCACACATAATTATGTCGTTGATTTATCCTTAACCTAAGGATATGGTCTTTATAAGATATTTAATCTCAATTTATATTCCATTGAGACTTCTTTGTTGTTATACACCAAATCACTTTTATATGGTGTATATAATGTACTTTGACATAGTATATCATGAATCCCTTTATTCTCACGATATTACAAAGTTTTGATTACATCAATTATTTTTATTTAAGTGTCTCTCTTTTGGTTAGGAACTCTAATTAAATATCATTTTAAAATGTTTTAAAGATTTATTATTCTAAATCATTCTCATTAATGTCCATGTTTTAAAAATGGTTTTAAGAATTTATTTATATGGACATTAAAGTTTTAAAATTAAAATCCCTTTTAAATGTTTCAAATTGGTATGGGACACTTTGATTCAAAAATCAATTTTTAAATGGCTTCTTGACAAATAGTGTGACTTTTAAATGTGTTCAAGTAAAAGGGGATATTTCTCTCATATAGTTTTGATGGTTATTTTAATCTATGCCAATATCCTTCATTGTTCTCGATTTAGGTTAATCTGTTACAATAAAATCTTCCATATTGTATTGAATGAGTTATGTTTTACTGTGGATGTGCTATTTTTATACCTTTCATGGTTTATGGAGAAAGTATTTACATTTCATATGCTAGTTTTAATATGAATGTTTATGTTATTTTTAATCCTGTTCATATGAGGAATGCATGGGACTTAGTTAGTGATGGGTGGAGACCTCTATAGCTCCTCGATGCATCGATATGTCTCATTAGAAAAACGAGTGTCTTGGAAGAAGGCCTTGACAAAATTTTATTTGTAGTCTTGGCACGAGGCCATAACTATGTGGTTTTGATAGCCTGACTTTATGCATTCCATCATTATGAATGAGGTTATTGATATTACATGTGATTATTAGACTAGTAGAATATCCATGTGAATAAGTAAATGGAATTATTTCATTTTATTTTTGTCATATTATGCTGAATTTCAAGTTTAAAAGGATTTTGTTTTAGTTATACATTGCCTTAAATGTTTATGCTTATTTATGAAAGTTTCCGCTGTATTGTTATACTTACTGATCATTTGAGCTCACCCCTTTCTATGTTTTATTTTTCCTAGGAGGTGAAGAAGTATTTTATGACTTACCTGTAGGGATAGTCTGAGGGGATATGAGTGTGGTCTATGGAAACAATGTTGTTGTCTTTTTTCATTTTATGATGTAATGTAATCCTTATAAATGTATCTAGTACTTCCAAGGATACTAAACTAATTGGTCTTTAGAGACTTTATCTTTTGTGATCATGCGAATGTTATGTAATAATGCACCGACTCTGGGTAACTGGGGTCGGGGAATTACAATGGTATCAGAGGAAGTTTAGTACAAACATTGGAAGCTAGATTTAGATAAACTCTGATTAGAGAACATAGCCCTAAGAAAGACTTTGAGGATTAGTATAGATTAACTTCCTAGAATTTTGGTATTGTATAGATTTTGTGAGTTTTCCAAGAAATAAATCCCTGTCTGGATACGAGGAGGCAGAGGTGGCTCTGGCACATATGTACCCATGGGTAAAACCAAAAAACACAGCTTTGAGATAGACTTTAATGAGAACTGGTGCATGAAAACGGTCCTTGATTCACTCTTGGTTACGACACTCCTGGGGGATATTCTTATGATAATTTACATTTCCTTTACAAAACGATTTGATTTATTATATATAAGATAAGAGTAAATAACATTGGTTAATCCTAATGTGTTTAAAATTGAGAATATGGTGGCATGATATTCTCTAAATGATTTTATGACTACTGTTACTCACACAATGCTTTCTTGTTTTAGTCAAGGGCTGGATTCCGAGGAAGTCATAGTGAATTTGAGAATGATGTACATGGTGGGAACGGGGGTGGTAATGGGAAACAAAATGGAATGTTGATAGGCATAAAAGATATCATCTTCATGCCAAATCAGTTTTCCAAAAATATGATCAACAATATATATATTAACCAATTCCTAGACATAACAAAGAAGAGAAAGGCAGTGAATGATAAGAGCTCCAGAAGTGGAGACCATGGAGAAAAGAATCCAAAATTACCATTATGTAGGAAATGTGGAAGAAGACACCCATGAAAGTGTCTCAACGGAACAAATAAATGCTTTACGTGCAGGAAATAAGGACAAAAAGTGAAGAATGACCGATAAAAAATGAAGAGTACTATGGAAGAAAATAAAAAAGGTCCCAAGAATGCATTTACAGTCATTTTCCGTAAATGTAGTGGACTTGGCCATTACCCGAGTGAATTATCTATTCTATAGGATAACCTCTTGGTCAAGGAAGAACCTATGAGGAAATAAATGGATGGAAAAATGTTTAAAGGTATTAGTACTCTTTGTTGTTGAGATTACTTTGGGTGAATTTTCTCTTATATGTGTAACCCTACAATTTATCATGTGAGAAAGATATTTTATGATGAATTGTATTTTCTCATGTGGATATAGTTATAAATAACTATTTGGTTTTATATGATCTTTGGGTTTGAGGCAATTACAAGTTATTATATTTTGGGATGAAAATGAAAGGTATGAGATAACATTTGTTGTTAAATTATGTTATGGTTATTTTAAGGAATTTATCTCATTTTGGTAATGTTATAAAATATAGTTTTTTTTGAAAAAATGTAACACCCGAGACTTTTATGTTATATAAATCATCAAAGGAATCTTTTTCTACACAACACTTTCTTGGCTTGCTTTACACGCAATCACGACCTTCCTCGATAGCTTGCGTCGTACGCAATACCGAGTTTCACTAAACAACAATATGCTATTAAAACTAGCTGTTATGAATAGTAATAACCACTTTTTGAAATTTTATAAATTTTATTTTTCAAAATGGACTTCATTTTTGGACTCAGAATATCGAAATTAGCCTAGGGTGAAATTTTGGTATTTTTCTGAAATCATTCAATTTTTGATGAATAGTGAAACCACTAAGTGGTAGGTTAAAAACTGAATTTTGCATAAAACTTAATTTTACCGCTTCTATGAATGGAATTTCAAAAATCCGACAGACACGGTTGATATCAGTAAGTAAAATGTGGTTCAATGAGATAAAAATAATTTTTTGGTGAATAGTAACTTTTACTTTTTTTACCACAGTTAATAGTAAATAAGGTAACTAAGGGTAAATATGATATTAATATTACCCTAACACATGTCCTAATTCTATTGGACAAGTGTAATTCAACTAAAAACAAACTTAGGAATAAAATATGACCATTTAGGCCCACTTGGATTAGATTAGGACATTTATTATTAATTTATTTAAAGAAGGGTTAAAATAGTTAAAATCAAAGTTTAATAAGTAAATCATTTTTAATATGGGGTTATACATAAGATAAATTCGACTATAAATATTCATTAGAAAGCTAAAAAGATTTCCTACATAATGGTATTTTATTTGTAATTTTTAGACATTAAATAATTTAATTTATTTATGACACAACGATGATGCAGTAATTATCTTATTTATGAAATATTGACATAATTGATGTTATAAACACAAAAATAAATGTAATTGGAGACTTTTTATGAATTAAACAAATTTTATAGGTTACTATGATATATTAGTTTTGATTTAATAAACTTGGTTCGAACATATAATTTTGTTATGACTTTCAGAAAAATCATATATCAAATAGTGTCAAAATTGACACAAAATAGTTTTTAAATCAAATATTACATTATTAATTGTTATTTTATTCCTGAAAATATAAGGTTCGGCAAAATGACTTAGAGAAGGACATATATATTAATAATAAACAATTTGGGGTTCGTTTGGCATGTTATAGTAAGTGTATTAACCATATAGTGAAAGAAAACAAAAAGACACGGTAAAAGTTAAATTATTTAACTTAGAGTTAAATCTAATTGATAAGGATAAAATAATATCCTAAACTTGTCTAAATCCTATTGGTTGATAGGATTTCGACCCATACCCACTTTAGCTTCGAAATAAGACCCTTTGGAACCATTATAAACCGATTTTGACTTTAATATAAAATAATATTTTGAGATATTCCTAAGGTGCCCCTCTCCTCCCTTATAAAAGGGCACCTCCTCCCCCTCCTCCTCACACCAAATTGAGCACTCAAGCTCCGCCAACCCCTGCCATTTTCTCCTCTCCACTTCCCTAGAATAATCCTAGAGGTCCTGGTATTCTTCAAATACCAATCTTAGTTCCCTAAGTGAAGGATTCAAAGAGGCGTTCCAAAGAAGAGGTAATATCCATTACCGATCTTTTCAATTTCTTTCTTCTTCAACTTCTTCTTCTTTAGTTGTTTCATGATAAAGTAATAACATCAGTATTACTTACATACTGATATGTTATTATAAATATGAAACAACCCTAATTCACCTTCTATCCATCCTACGGAAAAATTAAATCACCGCGCGTGCGTACGTACAGAATACCGTCTCCACGCCGTGGTGTAATCTATTTTTCCACCATCACTTTACAAGGATGGGTATAATGGTGTAATGAGTAACTATTTATGATTATTATAAAGTAATATTGATACTGAAATAATATATATATATACTCCAATACAATTCCATGATCATAGGAACGATATCATCACTCGTGCGTACGTACGGAATACCGTCTCCACGATGTGAAGCGACTCGTTCTACATGATCATCATTACATAATAATTATATAAATTAATTGAATGATTAAATATGATATATGTTACACTAATAACATTATGGATATAAGGTATCTATAACCTTAAAAGAATAATAAGAATTTATTCGACAAAACACGCATAAGAACAAAAGGCAATAAAGACCCGAGTAACAAGTAACAATGAAATATTACTAATAAGAAGCTAAGAATATGACCATATATGATATCATATAAATATGTATGACTCTTTAATAAGTCAATAACATTATTTAAACCATTATACAGGAGCTTCGGACACGTACAAAGCAAATCGGACCTAAGGTAAGGGAAATATCACAATCTCATTTTTATCCGAGATTGTTTATTCGTAAGTACTTACTGGGGTGTATTTTATCATCCACATCCATGTTTCATCAATATGTAATATTATTTCCATCCACCTACAATTGTTTAAATCCATTTTTACCCTTCGGTGAGTTTTTAGTAATATGTATGAAAGGAATCTTTTGTCGTTTTTCGTACGAGGTACTTTTTGACATTTCCGAAAAAAGTACGAAGAATGTTTTTTTTAACTTATACAGAAAGAATGGATTTTTAAAACATTATTTCCAAGAAACTTCCTTTAAAAATTTTCAAGTTTATTTTTAATCAACTTCTTTTATTTTAAAGTCGTATGACATGTTATGAAAGGAAAAATGTTTTTGAAGTAGAAAGGATATTTTCCTCAAGAATGGAGTTCAAGTATTTTATCAAAATTATTTTCCATATAAGATAATAAAAGGGTTCTATTTTTATCCCTATTATTACATTGGTTTGATTATGTTGTGATGGAAATATTTTTATGAATTCCTTTATCTTATATGAATTGTTTTATGATGTCATGATGTTTCAAGAATCCCATTTTTGTTACAAGTGTTATGCGATAATGTATGGTTTATGATTATGTGGCACACATAAGAAAGGATTCATTATAATATGGGTGGGACCTATATCTCCCTCCAATGCATTGGGTAAAGATTTTATATCTCATGAGATAGACAGGGCTGGAACGGTAGGTTATACCGGTTCAGTGAAACAGGACTGAAACGAGGGTTACTCGATTCAGAAAGGGACTTTGTCCACTAAGATAGTCTTGGCAATGAGTCATGACTAACAAGAAATGATTTTCCATGATTATGTGTGCATGCCACAAAGTTTCAAGTTTCATGTTATGATTATGGTGATATCATTTTCACTTCTATGATTTATTCCATGTTAAGATATTATGATCTCTTTTGCAGGTTATGATTTTCAAAAAGATATGATATGATTTTTAGTTCCTTTATTTTCCCTTGATGAGCATTTGAGCTCACCCTTTTATGTTTTCTTTTCCCCAGGTCAGGAAGATGGATATTAAGTAGAATATGCTAAAAGGGATCCTAGATATGATGAAATAAATGGGAGATACTGTAGAAGATTTATGAACCAGTTGTTTATGTTTCCCAGTTTCTAAAGACACTATACCTATACGGTCCTTTGTGGTTTTGTCATATGTTGTAATAAGTGTGCTTAAATTTTGAAGTATTAACAATGTATGTAAATTATGGGTCGTTATAGTTGGTATCAAAGGAAAAGGTATAGTCAACCTTTGGAAACTAGGATGTGAAAGCCTTATTAAGAACCCTAAGGATAAGTCTAAGCATAGAACACAATCTTAGTGTTTTAGAAATGGCCATGAATACCCTAGGATAAAACCTTAAGTGTGAAATTTTATCCTTGAGTATGTGGTTTTCCTATTATAATTAGTGTTCCTCACATTATTCTTCTTGGTTTTAGTCAATGGCTGGAACCCGAAGGAACCGTGTTAATGCGGAATGCGATGGGCAATGCAATGATTGTCCCCCTGAGCAACCAAACGATATGGGAGCTGGAATGAAAAATCTTGTAGCCATTCTCACACAACTTTCTCAAGCTATGAATCATGCAGGACTTCCAAACGAGCAAAGGAAGGAGCAAAATTCTGTTGAATCCTTCATGAGGCAGCGTCCACCTTCTTTCAGTGGGTCTACTGATCGATTAGTTGCTGAACAATGGATTAGTACTACTGAAAAGATATTTTCAGTTCTTCAATGTTCTGAACATGATAAAGTCATCCTAGTAGTGTATCGTTTGGAAGGAGATGCTGATCAATGGTGGAATCTTATTAAGAATATGAGGCAAAGGGATGAAATTGAGTCTATGGAATGGGATGATTTCAAGAACTTATTTTTCAATAAGTACTTCCCTCGTATTCTCCAAACAAAGATGGAGAAAGAGTTTCTTGAACTGAAGCAAAGGGATGATGAATCTGTTGGTACCTATGAAGAAAATTTTACAAGACTTGCAAGGTACGCTTCTGGTATTATTATCCAACCTGAGAGTAAGATCGATCGATTCTTTAGTGGCTTAAAACCAAGTCTTCGAAGGGCATTAGCCATAAGGGACTTCAATAGCTACGAGGAAATCATTCGATGTGCTCTCAAAGTCGAGATGGAGATTGGAGTAACCCATCAGTCACATGGGTTTGATAAGAAGATGAAGATGGAATTCAAAGAAAAATCTAAAGAGCACACGGAAAAGAAGATGAGCTATTCCTTATGCTCAAAGTGTGGAAAGAAACATGGAGGGAGTTGTCTTAAAGGGACAAGTAAATGTTTTAAATGTGGAAAGGAAGGTCATCGGGCATTTGAATGTCGTGATAATGGGAAGAAGATGTCTAATGACGCAAACAAAGGAAGGGATACACAGAATGAACCTACTACACTTCAATATTTCAAGTGCAAGGAGATGGGGCATTATGCCAATTAATGCCCAAATCCAAGGGTTGATGATGATGGTCGACGTCAACAAAATCTTAAGGCTAAAGACAAAGGAAAGTCACATGCAATTTCTATCAGCGATGTGGAGTACGATAACGAAGTGGTGAAAGGTACACTTACCGTCCACTCTAAAGTAGCAAATGTCTTATTTGATTCTGGATCCACCCACTCTTTTATTTCTAAAGAATTTTCTAAGGGTATCACCGTATTACCTAAAAAATTAGATGTTGAGTTAGCTGTGACAACACCTAATGGCACAACAGTCGCATCAAAAGTTTATAATTCTTCTCCGATCGAAGTTTGTGGGAAAGTGCTTCCTGCAAATCTTGTGATCCTTCCTTTAGTGGAATTTGATGTGATTCTTGGCATGGATTGGATTTCTCTACATGGAGCTCATATCAATTTCCAAAGAAGGGAAGTCACATTTCATATTCTAGATCAATCTACGATCGTATACCAATGCAAGGATGAACATAACCTTCCAGTGGAAATTTATTCCATCTTATGGGTATTGATTCCACTAAATGAAGGTTATTTATCTCAAATGGTTGGTGAGAAACTCACGATTAAGAATATGCCCATTGTACGGGAGTTTGATGATGTCTTTCCGGAGGAATTACCGGGTCTTCCACCAAATCGTGAAGTTGAGTTTTCAATAGAACTCGTACCGGGTGCTTTGCCTATTTCAAAGACACCTTATAGAATGGCCCCAATTGAGTTGCAGGAATTGAAGAAGCGACTCCAAGAGAATCTTGATAAGGTATTCATACGCCCTAGTGCGTCACCTTGGGGAGCACCTGTTCTATTTGTTAAGAAGAAAGATGGACCAATGAGACTCTGCATTGATTATTGAGAACTTAACAAGATCACTATCAAGAAAAAATATTCTCTCCCACGCATTGATGACTTATTTGACCAACTACGCGGAGCTCAATACTTTTCCAAGATTGATCTTCGTTCAGGGTATCATCTATTAAGGGTCAAAAGGGAGGATATACCGAAGACGGCTTTCCGTACAAGGTATGGACACTATGAATTTATAGTGATGCCATTTGGTCTTACTAATGCCCCTGCTATCTTCATGGATCTAATGAATAGAGTCTTTAGAGACTATCTTGATCAATTTGTGGTAGTTTTTATAGACGATATTCTTGTCTATTCAAAGAGAAAGGAAGAGCATGAAGATCACTTGAGAATTATATTTAAGACCCTGAGAAAGGAGAAGCTTTATGCCAAATTTACCAAGTGTGAATTTTGGCTTCAAAAAGTTGCATTTTTGGGTCACATAATCTCAAAAGAGGGGATATCTGTGGATCCAGCAAAAACAGAGGTTATCGAAAGATGGTCGAGACCAACAACAGTAACTGAGATTCGAAGTTTTCTTGGTTTGGCTGGATATTATCGACGTTTTTTAAAGGATTTTTCATGATTATCTAATCCACTCACCAAGTTGACTTGGAAAGGAGTTAAGTTTGTCTGGACAGAGGAATGTGAAGAGAATTTCAAGGAGTTGAAAAGAAGGTTATCCAGTGCACCTATGCTCACACTGCCTTGTAGTGGAGAAAGGTTTCTGATCTACAGTGATTCATCCAAGAAAGGATTGGGGTGTGTTCTTATGAAAAATGATATGGTGATAGCTTATGCCTCACGACAGTTGAAAATCCATGAGCAAAATTACCCAACACATGATTTGGAGTTGGCTGCGGTAATCTTTGCATTAAAGATTTGGAGGCATTACCTTTATGGTGAAAGGTGTGATATTTATACTGATCATAAAAGTTTAAAGTATATTTTCACACAAAAGGAGCTGAATATGTGCCAAAGAAGATGGTTGGAGCTGATTAAGGATTATGACTGCTCAATCCATTACCACCCTGGGAAAGCAAACAAGGTGGCAGATGCATTAAGTCGACAATACCATGCTAGTTTATCCATGATGAGGATCACAAAAGATCCAATATTTATGGATTTACAAAGGATGGATCTTGGAATTATAATGGAAGGGGAAAAATCTTATCTTTCTCAAATGAATGTTCAACCATCTATACATGTGAAGATTAAAGAGGCACAGAAAGAAGATGTCGAGTTACAAAAGAAGGTGAGAAATGTTCCTGAATTCAACCTTGATTGTGATGGGATAATAAAGTTCAGGAATCGGGTTTGTGTTCCTTCCATCCCCGAATTAAAGAAGGAGCTGCTGGATGAGGCTCATAGTTCTTCATTCTCTATTCATCCTGGAAGCACGCAGATGTATAAGGACCTGAAAGAGTACTTCTGGTGGTATGGCATGAAAAGAGATGTTGCTGAATATGTCTCTCGATGCTTGGTTTGTCAACAAGTTAAAGCTGAGAGACAGAAGTCTAAGGGGATGTTACAACCATTACCCATACCCGAATGGAAATGGGAAAACATCACTATGGACTTTGTCACAGGACTTCCTAAAACATCCAAAGGCAATAATGCTATTTGGGTCATAGTTGATCGTCTTACAAAGTCTGGACACTTCATTGCTATTAGAGAGGATTTCTCTCTAGATCAGCTTTCCAGGATATATGTAAAGGAAGTGGTAAGATTGCATGGAGTACCACTTTCTATTATATCTGATCGGGATCCGAGATTTACCTCGAAGTTCTGGCGAAGTCTTCAGCATACTCTAGATACAGAGTTGAGTTTCAGCACTGCTTATCATCCCCAGACAGACGGTCAGTCTGAGAGAACAATTCAAACCCTAGAAGATATGTTGAGAGCTTGCTCTATGGATTTCAAAGGAGGTTGGGATCAACACCTACCTTTGGTGGAATTTTCTTATAATAATAGCTTTCACTCCAGTATTCAGATGGCTCCTTATGAAGCTCTCTATGGAAAGAAATGCAGGACTCCAAATTACTGGGATGAAGTTGGGGAAAGAAAGCTATTAGGACCTGATCTCATTGATGAAATGGCAGAAAAGGTCAGATCTATTCAACAACACATAAGAGCAGCTCAGAGTCGACAGAAAAGTTATGCCGACAACCGAAGAAAAGACCTAGAGTTTGAAGTGGGTGATAAAGTATTCTTACGAATATCTCCCTGGAAAAGGGTTATGAGATTTGGAAAGAAGGGGAAGTTGAGCCCTAGATATATCGGTCCTTTCGAAATACTAGATCGTGTTGCGAAGGTAGCTTACCGATTGACGCTTCCACCGAATCTCTCTCAAGTTCACGATGTGTTCCATGTATCTCTCCTGAGAAAGTACATACCAGATCCTTCACATGTACTCAGCTCAGAAGTTGTACCGCTGGAGCAAGATCTTTCTTATGAAGAACAGCCGATAGAGATTCTGGATCATAGCGAAAAATTCCTACGAAATAAGACCACTCGATTGGTGAAAGTTTTATGGAGGAACCACCAACTTGAAGAAGCTACATGGGAGCTTGAGGATATGATGAGGGAGAAGTATCCTCGTCTTTTTGTTACAAAGTGATGAATTTCGAGGGCGAAATTCTTTTTAAGGGGGGTAGAATGTAACACCCGATACTTTTATGTTATATAAATCATCAAAGGAATCTTTTTCTACACAACACTTGCTTGGATTGCTTTACACGCAAGCGCGGCCTTCCTCGATAGCTTGCGTCATACGCAATACCGAGTTTCACTAAACAACAATATGCTATTAAAACTAGCCATTATGAATATTAATAACCACTTTTTGAAATTTTATAAATTTTATTTTTCAAAATGGACTTCATTTTTGGACTCAGAATATCGAAATTAGCCTAGGGTGAAATTTTGGTATTTTTCTGAAAACATTCAATTTTTGATGAATAGTGAAACCACTAAGTGGTAGGTTAAAAACTGAATTTTGCATAAAACTTAATTTTACCGCTTCTGTGAATGGAATTTCAAAAATCCGACAGAAACGGTTGATATCAGTAAGTAAAATGTGTTTCAATGAGATAAAAATAATTTTTTGGTGAATAGTAACTTTTTACTTTTTTTACCGCGGTTAATAGTAAATAGGGTAACTAAGGGTAAATATGATATTAATATTACCCTAACACATGTCCTAATTCTATTGGACAAGTGTAATTCGACCAAAAACAAACTTAGGAATAAAATATGACCATTTAGGCCCACTTGGATTAGATTAGGACATTTATTATTAATTTATTTAAAGAAGGGTTAAAATAGTTAAAATCAAAGTTTAATAGGTAAATCATTTTTAATATGGGGTTATACATAAGATAAATTCGACTATAAATATTCATTAGAAATCTAAAAAGATTTCCTACATAATGGTATTTTATTTGTAATTTTTAGACATTAAATAATTTAATTTATTTATGACACAATGATGATGCAGTAATTATCTTATTTATGAAATATTGACATAATTGATGTTATAAACACCAAAATAAATGTAATTTGAGACTTTTTATGAATTACACAAATTTTCTAGGTTACTATGATATATTAGTGTTGATTTAATCAACTTAGTTCGAACATATAATTCTGTTATGACTTTCAGAAAAATCATATATCAAATAGTGTCAAAATTGACACAAAATAGTTCTTAAATCAAATATTATATTATTAATTGTTATTTTATTCCTAAAAATCTAAGGTTCGGCCAAATTACTTAGATAAGGATATATATATTAATAATAAACAATTTGGGGTTCGTTTGAAATGTTATAGTAAGTGTATTAACCATATAGTGAAAGAAAACAAAAAGACACGGTAAAAGTTAAATTATTTAACTTAGAGTTAAATCTAATTGATAAGGATAAAATAATATCCTAAACTTGTCTAAATCCTATTGGTTGATAGGATTTCGACCCATCCCCACTTTAGCTTCGAAATAAGACCCTTTGGAACCATTATAAACCGATTTTGACTTTAATATAAAATAATATTTTGAGATATTCCTAAGGTGCCCCTCTCCTCCCTTATAAAAGGGCACCTCCTCCCCCTCCTCCTCACACAAAATTGAGCACTCAAGCTCGGCCAACCCCTGCCATTTTCTCCTCTCCACTTCCCTAGAATAATCCTAGAGGTCCTGGTCTTCTTCAAAGACCAATCTTAGTTCCCTAAGTGAAGGATTCAAAGAAGCGTTCCAAAGAAGAGGTAATATCCATTACCGATCTTTTCAATTTCTTTCTTCTTCAACTTATTCTTCTTTAGTTGTTTCATGATAAAGTAATAACATCAGTATTACTTACATACTGATATGTTATTATAAATATGAAACAACCCTAATTCACCTTCTATCCATCCTACGGAAAAATGAAATCACCGCGCGTGCGTACGTACGGAATACCGTCTCCACGCCGTGGTGTAATCTATTTTTCCACCATCACTTTACAAGGATGGGTATAATGGTGTAATGAGTAACTATTTATGATTATTATAAAGTAATATTAATACTGAAATAATATATATATATACTCCAATACAATTCCATGATCATAGGAACAATATCATCACTCGTGCGTACGTACGGAATACCGTCTCCACGACGTGAAGCGACTCGTTCTACATGATCATCATTACATAATAATTATATAAATGAATTGAATGAATAAATATGATATATGTTACACTAATACCATTCTGGATATAAGGTATCTATAACCTTAAAAGAAGAATAAGAATTTATTCGACAAAACACGCATAAGAACAAAAGGCAATAAAGACCCGAGTAACAAGTAACAGTGATATATTACTAATAAGAAGCTAAGAATATGACCATATATGATATAATATCAATATGTATGACTCTGGAATAAGTCAATAACATTATTTAAACCATTATACCGGAGCTTCGGACACGTACAAAGCAAATCGGACCTAAGGTAAGGGAAATATCACAATCTCATTTTTATCCGAGATTGTTTATTCGTAAGTACTTACTGGGGTGTATTTTATCATCCACATCCATGTTTCATCAATATGTAATATTATTTCCATCCACCTACAATTGTTTAAATCCATTTTTACCCTTCGGTGAGTTTTTAGTAATATGTATGAAAGGAATCTTTTGTCGTTTTTCGTACGAGGTACTTTTTGACTTTTCCGACAAAAGTACGAAGAAAGTTTTTTTAACTTATACGGAAAGAATGGATTTTTAAAACATTATTTCCAAGAAACTTCCTTTAAAAGTTTTCATGTTTATTTTTAATCAACTTCTTTTATTTTAAAGTCGTATGACATGTTATGAAAGGAAAAATGTTTTTGAAGTAGAAAGGATATTTTCCTCAAGAATGGAGTTCAAGTATTTTATCAAAATTATTTTCCATCTAAGATAATAAAAGGGTTCTGTTTTTATCCCTATTATTACATTGGTTTGATTATGTTGTGATGGAAATATTTTTATGAATTCCTTTATCTTATATGAATTGTTTTATGATGTCATGATGTTTCAAGAATCCCATTTTTGTTACATGTGTTATGCGATAATGTATGGTTTATGATTATGTGGCACACATAATAAAGGATTCATTATAAGATGGGTGGGACCTATATCTCCCTCCAATGCATTGGGTAAATATTTTATATCTCATGAGATAGACAGGGCTGGAACGGTAGGTTATACCAATTCAGTGAAACAGGACTGAAACGAGGGTTACTCAATTCAGAAAGGGACTTTGTCCACTAAGATAGTCTTGGCAATGAGTCATGACTAACAAGAAATGATTTTCCATGATTATGTGTCCATGCCACAAAGTTTCAAGTTTCATGTTATGATTATGGTGATATCATTTTCACTTCTATGATTTATTCCATGTTAAGATATTATGATCTCTTTTGCAGGTTATGATTTTCAAAAAGATATGATATGATTTTTAGTTCCTTTATTTGCCCTTGCTGAGCATTTGAGCTCACCCTTTTATGTTTTCTTTTCCCCAGGTCAGGAAGATGGATATTAAGTAGAATATGCTAAAAGGGACCCTAGATATGATGAAATAAATGGGAGATACTGTAGAAGATTTATGAACCAGTTGTTTATGTTTCACAGTTTCTAAAGACACTATACCTATACGGTCCTTTGTGGTTTTGTCATATGTTGTAATAAGTGTGCTTCAATTTTGAAGTATTAACAATGTATGTAAAGTATGGGTCATTATAAAAATGACAACACACAGACTGTGTGACAACCCGTCGCATCGGACAAAGCTGTGGGAATCGAACCCACAACCAAAGTGCGATTGGGATTTATCACCTACCACTGGACTACGTGAAGTCCCTAGTTAGTGTGACTATTATTTTTAGTTAAATGATTTTATTGATCCATAATAAGTTGATTTTGGATCTTATGTCTTATCAAATTTATACCCTTAGTATATGAAAATGATTTGGTGATTAAGTGATAAATGTTCTTTTGGAAGATTTTCTCTTTTTTGGGAACACTATATGCCCAAGGAAAATAGAATACTATGGGATTTCATTTGAGGAGTAATGGTGGATTTTTATCTATGTTTTTATTGTGTATTTATAGTGATTTAGGTTATTTATTGAAATGATTAACCTATAATAGTGAATATGTGATTAGGTTAATTACTTTTATGTATGTGAATTTAAGAGTAGTCGATGTCATTTGGAGATACCATTTAACGTTGAAGACTACATAACCAAATTCTTCTAAGTTTTGGGTTCCAATATTATTTTGGATTTTATTGAAGGATTTTAAGGAAAATTGTTTATTAAATGCTATTTATTTAACTTTGGGTATTATTAGTTTTATTTTAGAAATTAAGATTAGTGTTTCTTTATCTAATGGAATATTCTTTTGGGGGATCATCAGATATTATACTAACAATTTTTGTTTTGATTAATCTCTAAAGACAAGGTAAATATATAGTTTATTCTTCGTGGATCATGTCATTCTATAAGAAGTTTATTCTAGCTCTTCTAGTTTGACGAAGTATACTGGAATACTAATCGTTTAAAAATGATTTAGTAGTAGAAATTTATTAAAGAATGAAACTTTACTTAAAAATTAAGTATACCTCTTTATGTTCTTAGACAATATCAAAAAATAATTCCTCATCTTTATGTAATGTAACTTAAAAATAAAAAATAAAAATGTTGTCCGTTTACTTTTCCTAATGGGAATCTAATGACCGTTTGTCCCATCAAAAGTTTGTTGTTTTCTTGTTGTTAAATTTCTCCTGATCATGTTTTCTATCCCTCTCCAATTGAACTTTATACTTAGTTTATCATCCATATCCATGTTTTTCTACATGTAATCCTATTATAGGTTATCTCGGGTGACCTTTGTACTTCTCTTTATTTCTTTTTAAGTGGTAGTTTTATTGACTATTTTTCTGATCCGGGACTTTCAATTATATTCCAAAGCCCTATTTTAAAAACTTCGAGGACGCAACTTGTTGAAGGAGGGAAGAATGTAACACCCCAATCTTCCATGATATGTTTCCCTATAAATAATGCAATAGCTTGCATTGTACGCGACTTCAAGATTTAAACACACTACAACCAATCAAACTAGCCGTTATGAGTAATAATACCCACTTTTTTAAATTTTATACATTTTATCTTTCAAAATGGACTTCATTTTTGGATTCAGAATATAAAAATTATCTTAGGGTAAATTTTTGGTACTTTTCTGATCACTTTCATATTTTGATGAATAGTGAAAATTACAAAATTTTAATTAAAAACAACATTTTTAATCGAAATAATTAATAGTGATAAATTATGAATTTAAGTGGTTTTAATGTATATTTCGAACATATTTTTAAAATTTAATAAAATGTTTTTCATTGGACATAATTTAACATTTAAACCGGACATAAACAAGTGTCAATCTTTTGATAGTTATTATTAAGTAAAAACACGCTTTTTGTTCTGACAGTGGGAATTAATTTTAAATTAATTTGTGCCACTTCTATGTTTTGAATTTGGAAAAATAGATTCCATATTTGGAATCTGGATGTCCAAATTGTGTAAATAGGAGACTCATAGTTTTATACATTTTTAATAATTACTTCAGTAAATATTTTATTTACCATGGTTAATGGGCAACTCCATTAAATAAGGGTAAAAATAATAATATTATAATAATATTAATATACCCTAAAACGTGTCCTAACCCTATTGGTTGATACATGTCCGACCATGGGCTTCTTGGGGTCGATTTTGGGACCCCATGGATCCACTTGTAATTGATAATGACACCTTATATTAATTAAGTTAAAGTAAATACAAAAATGACATAAACATAAATCTTTTAGAAAAACAATTTTTACATAAGGATATATATCTTATAATTTTGACTAAAAATATTCATTATAAAGATAAATTTTTTTCCTACATAATGGTATTTTATATATAATATTTGGAAATTGAATAATTAAATATATTTATGACACAATAATGATGCAGTATTTTTCTTATTAATGAAAGAATCAAATAATTGGTATTATAAATGTTAAAATAAATATAATTTTAAAGTTTTGATGACATAAAATAATTTTATTGGTTAATATGACATGTTATTATTTCTTAATTTTTTTTAATTAATAATGTTTTTAAGACTGTAACAAAAATCAATTATTGAATAGTGTGAAAATTGACATAAATGAGTTTTTAAAACAAATATTATATTATTAATTGATATTCTATTACAAAAAATATAAGGTTTGGCCAAAGGACTTGTAAAATTATAGGTGTTTTATTAATGGACCACTTGGACATTTCTTGGAAGTTTATAGTAAGTTTATTAACCATATAATATAAAAATACAAAGTGACATGGTTAATGTCAAACTAATTAACTAAGAGTTAAAACTAAAATATATGGTTAATAAAGGGACTCAAACCTGTCTAAAACCTATTGGTTGAGTTTTTTTCGACCTATACCCACCTTATACGTTAAATAATTAACTTTTGAGCCATTATAAACTGAATATGAATTTATTATAAAATAATATTTCATGCTTTTCGTAAGGTTCCCCTCACTCCTTTTATAAAAGGGGACTCCTCCTTCTCTAAAATTCATACCCTCAAATCCTTTTGGGTTGGCCAAACCTTGACCAAATATTCTATAAACTTCCCTCACTTTATCATATAGGCACTCCTTTGGTCAGAAAGCCATCCTAAAGAGCCCTTTTATCAAATCAAAAGGAAGAACCTAAAGAAGAGGTAATGATTTCACCACCCTCTTTCAAGTTATTTTCTTCTTCCACTTATTCTTTCTTTGTTATTTCCATAGTAAAATAATAAATCTAGTATCTTCTATATAATTTGATATTATTATAAATATGGTACACCCATATTCAGTATTCTATCCATCCTTTGAATGATATGTCACCATACGTGCGTATGTACGACATACCATCTCCACGTCGTGGTGTAATTGTTATTCAATATATTATTATTTGGATGGGTATAATAATGATGTTTAATTCATGTAAATAATAAATATAACATGATAATGATTCTTTATATATGATATACCCTCCAATTATATATTATTTTAATATAAAAGTATGATATTGTTGGTCATGCGTACGTACGGATTACCGTCTCCACGAACATGATGAGATTCATTCCCCCATCATATCCATTCAAGATTAAATTTCATTTGATGATTAAAAATAATGTTTAGAGATATGATATCATTATGGATATGAATAATATACATCCCATACATAACAAATATGGCTCACATAACAAATATTATAAAGGAAAACTTATCCCTTAACACCAGAAACGACGATAATATTAAGATATTATTAACAAATAAATGTTAAAAGATCATATATGATATCATATTAATGTATATAATTCTTGTATAATTAAATAACAATTATTTTACCCTTATACAAGAGGTTAACCTACCCTCGACCAAGGAAAAAGTACAACGTAAGGGGTTTCTTATCTCACTTTTAATTCCGTGAGATTTCCATTGCTCACCACTTATTTATTGCATGTGGTGTGTGTACTGCACATGATTGTATTCATTGTGTAATATAATTTAATTTATGGATATTTAAAACATCATTGTATGATCCTTCATTCATGGGTGTATGTGTCGTAAGTTACCAAATCGATAAGGGAATTTGAAATTTCAATTTCCACTTATTCGGTTTTATGCATACTTCATTGATTATTTTACTCTAAGATTATGTGTGGAATCACTATTCATTTGCTTATGTCATAATTTCCAATCCCCTTCCTGTGGGTATACTTTTAATATGCATAATCACCCTATTCATAATTTCTCAAGTCATCGATATGAACTTGATAAGATTAATTTTAACTCAATCTCTATTTGTTGAGTTCAATATCCAATTCATTGGTGTTGTTTTTATGAGACTGTGTGTCAATGTCCTCTGATTGATTTACAATGAATATCCAATTATATTCAGTGTATTTAATTTTTTCACACATAATTATGTAGTTGATATATCCTTAACCTAAGGATATGGTCTTTATAATAGATTTAATCTCAATTTACATTCCATTGAGACTTCTTTGTTGTTATACACCAAATCACTTTTATATGGTGTATATAATGTACTTTGACATAGTATATCATGAATCCCTTTATTATCACGATATTAAAATGTTTTTATTAAATCAATTATTTTTATATAAGTGTCTCTCTTTTGGTTAGGAACTCTAATTAAATATCATTTAAAAATGTATTAAAGATTTATTATTCTAAATCTTTCTCATTAATGTCCATGTTTTAAAAATGGTTTTAAGAATTTATTTATATGGACATTAACGTTTTAAAATTAAAATTTGTTTTAGAAGTTTCAAAGTAGTATGGGACACTTTGATTCAAAAATCTATTTTTAAATGGATTCTTCATAAATAGTGTGACTTTTAAATGTGTTCACGTAAAATGGGATATTTCTCTCATATAGTTTTGATGGTTATTTTCATCTATGCCAATATCCTTCATTATTCTCGATTAAGGTTAATCTGTTACAATACAATCTTCCATATTGTATTGAATGAGTTATGTTTGACTGTGGATGTGCATTTTTTATACCATTCATGGTTTATGGAGAAAGTGTTGACATTTCGTATGCTAGTTTTAATACGAATGTTTATGTTATTTTTAAAGTTGTTCATATGAGGAATGCATTGGACTTAGTAAGTGACGGGTGGAGACCGCTATAGCTCCTAGATGCATCGGTATGTCTCATTAGACAAATGAGTGTCTTGGAATAAGGCCTTGACAAAATCTTATTTGTAGTCTTGGCACGACGCCTTGACTATGTGGTTATGATAGTTTGACATTATGCATTCCATCATTATGAAAGGGGTTATTGATATTGAATGTGATTATTCGACTAGTAGAATATCCATGTGAATATGTAAATGGAATTATTTCATTTTATTTTTTCCATATTATGCTGAAGTTCAAGTTTAAAAGGCTTTTGTTTTAGTTATACATTTAATTAAATGTTTATGCTTATTTATGAAAGTTTTGGGTATATTGTTATCCTTACTAAGCATCTAAGCTCAACCCTTTCTATATTTTATTTTTACCAGGAGTTGAAGAAGTATTTTATGACATACCTACGGGGATAGTCTGAGGGGATATGAGTTTGGTCTATGGAAACAATGTTGTTTTAGTTTTTCATTTTATGATGTAACGTAAAACTTATAAATGTATATAGTAATTCCAAGGCTACTAAACTAATTGGTCTTTGGAGACTTTATCTTTCGTGATCATGCCAATGTTATGTAATAATGCACCGACTCTAGGTAACTGGGGTCAGGGCGTTACAGTTGGTATCAGAGGAAGTTTAGTACAAACCATGGAAGATAGATTTAGATAAACTCTGATTAGAGCACATAGCCCTAAGAAAAACGTTGAGGATTAGTATAGAATAACTTCCAAGAATTTTGGTATTGTATATATTTTGTGAGTTTTCCAAGAAATACATCCCTCTCTGGATACGAGCAGGAATAGGCGGCTCTGGCACAGATGTACCTATGGGTAAAACCCAAAAAGACCACTTTGAGATAGACTCGAATGAGAACTGGTGGACGATAACAGTCCTTTCCGCACTCTTGGTTACGACACTCCCGGAGGATATGCTTAGGATAATTTACATTTTTCTTTAGAAACAGATTTTAAGTATTATATATAAGATGATAGTTAACGACCTTGTTTAATCCTAATGTGTTTCAAATTGAGAATATGGTGACATGATATTCTATAAATGATTTTATGACTACTGTTACTCAGACAATGCTTTCTGGTTTTATTCAATGGCTGGATTCCAAGGAAGTCATAGTGATTTTGAGAATGATGTACAAGGTGGGAATGGTGGTGGTAATGAGAAACAAAATGGCATGTTAATAGGTGTAAAAGATATCGTCTTCATGCCAAACATATTTTCCAAAAATATGATCAACAATATATATATTAAACAATTCTCGGACTTAACAAAGAAAAGAAAGGTGGTGAATGATAAGAGCTCCAACAGTGGAGACCATGGAGAAACGAATCCTAAATTTCCATCATGTATGAAATGTAAAAGGAGAAACCAAGGAAATTTTCTCAATGGAATAAAGAAATTCTTTACGTGTGGGAAATAAGGACATAAAGTGATGAATTACCAAGAAAAAATGAAGAGTACTATGGAAGAAAATAAAAATGGTCCCAAGAATCCATTTACAATCATTTGCTGTAAATGTAGTGGACCTGGCCATTACCCAAGTGAATGACCTATTATATAGGACAACCTCTTGGTCAAGGAAGAACCTATGAGGAATTAAATGGATGGAAAAATGTTTAAAGGTATTAGTACTCTTTGTTTTTTATATTACTTTGGGTAAATTTTCTCTTATATGTGTAACCCTACAATTTATCATGTGATAATGATATTTGAAGAAGAATTATCTTTTCTCTTGTGGATATAGTAATAAATAACCATTTGGTTTTATTTGATCTTTGGGTTTGAGGCAATTACATGTTATTATATTTTGGGATGAAAATGAAAGGTATGATATAACATTTGTGGTTAAATTATGTTATGGTTATTTTAAGGAATTTATCTCATTTTGGTAATGTTATAAAATATAGTTTTTTTTGAAAATGGACAACACACAGACCGTGTGACAACCCGTCACGTTGGACAAAGCTGTGGGAATCGAACCCACAACCAAAGTGCGATTGAGATTTATCACCTACCACTAGACTACAGGAAGTCCCTGGGTAGTGTGACTATTATTTTTAGTTAAATGATTTTATTGATCAATATTAAGTTGATTTTGGATCTTATGTCTTATCAAATGAATACCCCTAGTATAGGAAAATGATTTCGTGATTATGTGATAAATGTTCTTTTGGAAGATGTTTTATTTTTTGGGAACACTATATGCCCAAGGAAAATATAATACTATGGGATTTCATTTGAGGAGTAATGGTGGATTTTTATCTATGTTTTTATTGTGGATTTATAGTGATTTGGGATATTTATGGAAATGATTAACCTATAATAGAGAATATGTGATTAGATTAATTACTTTTAAGTATGTGACTTTCAGAGTAGTTGATGTCATTTGGAGATACCATTTAACGTGGAAGACTACATAACCAAATTCCTTTATGTTTTGGGTTTCAATGTTTTTTTTTGGATTTTATTGAAGGATTTTAAGGACAATTGTTTAGTGAATGCTATTTATTTAACGTTGGGTATTATTGGTTTAATTTTAGAAATTAAGATTAGTGTTTCTTTCTGTAATGGAATAACCTTTTTGGGGATCATTAGATCTTATACTAAGAATTTTGGTTTTGATTAATCTCTAAAGACAAGGTAAATATATATTTTATTCTTCGTGGATCATGTGATTCTATAAGAAGTTTATTGTAGCTCTTCTAGTGTGACCAAGTCTATTGGAATACTCATCGTTTAAAAATGAGCTAGTTGTAGAAATTTATTAAAGAAAGAAACTTTACTTAAAAAGTAAGTATATGTCTTTATGTTCATAGTCAATCTCAGAAATGAATTCCTCATCCTTATGCAATGTAACTTAAAAATAAAAAATAAAAAAGTTGTCCGTTTACTTTTCTTACTGGGAAACTAATGACCATTTGTACCATCACAGGTTTGTTATTTTCTTGTTGTTAAATTTCTCCTGATCATGTTTTCTATCCCTCTCCAAAAGAACGTGATATTTAGTTTATCATCCAAATCCATGTTTTTCTACATGTAATCATAGTATAGGTTATCTCGGGTGAACTTTCTACTTCTCTTTATTTCTTTTAAAGTGATAGTTTTATTGTCTCTTTTTCCGATGTGGGACTTTCAATTATATTCCAAAGACCAATTTTAAAAATTTTGAGGATGCAGTTTGTTGAAGGAGGGGAGAATGTAAAACCCCAAGCTTCCACGATACTTTTCCCTTTGAGAAATGCAATATCTTGCATTGTACGCGACTTCAAGATTTTAACACACGACAACCAATCAAACCAGCCATTATGAGTAATAATACACACTTTTTGAAATTTTAAACATTTTATATTTCAAAATGGACTTCATTTTTGGATTCATAATATCAAAATTAGCTTAGGGTGAATTTTTTGTACTTTTTCTGAAAAATTTCATATTTTGATGAATAGTGAAAATTACTAAATTTTAATTAAAAACAGCATTTTTAATCGAAATAATTAATTGTGAAAAATTATTAATTTAAGTGATTTTAAAGTATATTTAGAATATATTTTTAAAATTTAATACAATTTTTGTCATTGGACATAATTTGACTTTTAAAACGGACATAAACAAGTGTCAATCTTTTGATAGTTATTATTTCTTAAAAACCCGCTTTCTGTTTTGACAGTGGGAATTAATTTTAAATTAATTTATGGCACTTCTTTGTTTTGAATTTGGAAAAATAGATTCCATATTTAGAATCTGGGTTTCCAAATTGTGTAAATAGGTAACTCATATTTTTAAACATTTTGAATAATTACTTCGGTAAATATTTTATTTTCCATGGTTAATGGGTAAATCCAGTAAATAAGGGTAAAATAATAATAATATAATAATATTAATTTACCCTAAAACGTTTCCTAAACCTATTGGTTGATACATGTCCGACCATGGGCATCTTGGGGTCGATTTTGGGACCCCATAGATCCTCATGTAAGTGATAATGACACCTTATATTAATTAAGTTAAAGTAAATACAAAAATGACATAAGCATAATGCTTTTAGAAAAATAATATTTAGATAGGGTTATATATGTTATATTTTCGACTATAAATATTCATTTGAAATATAAAACGTTTCCCTATATAATGGTAATTTATTTATAATTTTTTGAAATTGAATAATTAAATATATTTATGACACAATAATGGTGTAGTATTTTCCTTATTAATGAAAGAATCAAATAATTGGTATTATAAATGTTAAAATAAATATAATTTGAAACTTTTGATGACATCAAAGAATTTTATTGGTTAATATGATATGTTAGTATTTATTAAAATAATTTTTTTTCGAATTAATAAATTTTTTAAGACTTTAACAATAATCAATTATTGAATAGCGTGTAAATTGACTTAAATGTGTTTTAAAAACAAATATTATATTATTAATTGATATTCTATTCCTAAAAATATAAGGTTAGGCCAAAGGAATTATATAATGATAGGTTTATTATTAATGTACCACTTGTAGGTCACTTGAAAGTTTATAGTATGTTTATTAACCATATAATATAAAAATACAAAGTGACATGGTTAATGTCAAACTAATTAACTAAGAGTTAAAACTAAAAGATAAGGTTAATAAAGTGACCCAAACCTGTCTAAAACCAATTGGTTGATTTTGTTTCGACCTATACCCACCTTATACGTTACATAATTTACTTTGGATCCATTATAAACCGAATATGAATTTATTATAAAATAATATTTCTAGATTTTCCTAAGGTTCCCCTCACTCCTCTTATAAAAGGGCACTCCCCCTTCTCTCAAATTCATACCCTCAAAGCCTTTTGGTTCGGCCAAAACCTACCCAAATATTCTCTCAACTTCCCTCACATCATTATAGAGGCCCTAATTTTTCCAGAAATCCAACTTTAGAAGCCATTTTGATCAAATCAAAAGGAAGAACCCGGAGAAGAGGTAATGATTTCACCACCCTCTTTCAAGTTCCTTTCTTCTTCCAATTCATATTTCTTTGTTATTTCCATTCTAAAATAATAAATACTATATCTTATATATACTATGATGTTATTATAAATATTGTACAACCATATTCAGTATTCTATCCATCCTTTGAATGACATGTCACCATACATGTGTACGTATGACATACCATCTCCACGTCGTGGTGTAATTGTTATTCAATATATTATTATTTTGATGGATATAATAATGATTTTTAATTCATGTAAATAATAAATATAACATGATAATGATTCTGTATATATTATATATCATCCAATTATATATTATTTTAATATCAAAAGAATGATATTTTTGCTCGTGCGTACGTACGGATTACCTTCTCCATGAACGTGATGAGATTCGTTCCCCCATCATATCCATTCAAGACTAAATTTCATTTGATGATTAAAAATAATGTTTAGAGAGATTATATAATTCTGTATATGAATAATATACAACCTATACATAACAAATATGGCTCACATAACAAATAATATAAAGGAAAATGAATTCGTTAACACCTGAAACGACGATAATACTAAGATATTATTAACAAATCAATGTTAAAATATCATATATGATATCATATTAATGTATATGATTCTTGTATAATTAAATAACAATTATTTCACCATTATACAAGATTTTAACCTACCCTCGACCAAGGAAAAAGTAAAAAGTAAGGGTTTTCTTATCTCACTTTTAATTCCGTGAGATTTCCATTACTCACCACTCATTTGTTGCATGTGGTGTGTGTACTGCTCATGATTGTATTCATTGTGTAATATAATTTAATTTATGGATATTTAAATCATCATTTTATGATCCTTCTTTCAGGGGGGGTATGTTTCGTAAGTTACCAAATCAATAAGGGAATTTGAAATTTCAATTTCTAATCATTCGGATTTACGCATACTTCATTGATTATTTTACTCCAAGATTATGTGTGTAATCACTATTCATTTGCTTATGTCATAATTTCCACTACCCTTTCTGTGGATATACTTTTTATACACTTAATAAATCCATTGATAAATTCTAAAGTATCGATATAAACTTGATAAGAGTAATTTTAACTCAATCTCCATTTGTTGAGTTAAATATCCAATTCATTGGTGTTATTTTTACAAGAATATGTGTAAATGTCCTCTAATTGATTTACACTAAATATCCAATCATATTGAGTGTATTTATATTTGTCACACATAATTATGTCGTTGATTTATCCTTAACCTAAGGATATGGTCTTTATAATAGATTTCATCTCAGTTTACATTCCATTGGGACTTCTTTGTTGTTATACACCAAATCACTTTTATATAGTGTATATAATGTACTTTGACATAGTATATCATGAATCCCTTTATTATCATGATATAAAAAAGTTTTTATTACATCAATTATTTTTATTTAAGTGTCTCTCTTTTGGTTAGAAACTGTAATTAAATGTCATTTTAAAATGTTTTAAAGATTTATTATTCTAAATCTTTCTCATTAATGTCCAGGTTTTAAAAATGGTTTTAAGAATTTATTTATATGGACATTAAAGTTTTAAAATTAAAATTAATTTTAAAAGTTTTAAAGTTGTATGGGACACTTTGAATCAAAAATCTATTTTTAAATGGCTTCTTGAAAAATAGTGTGACTTTTAAATGTGTTCAAGTAAAAGGAGATATTTCTCTCATATAGTTTTGATTGTTATTTTCATCTATGTCAATATCCTTAAATATTCTCGATTGAGGTTAATATGTTGCAATAAAATCTTCCATATTGTATTTAATGTGTTATGTTTGACTGTGGATGTTCTATTTTTATACCATTCATGGTTTATGGAGAAATTATTGACATTTCTTATGCTAGTTTTAATATGAATGTTTATGTTATGTTTAAACCTGTTCATATGAGGAATGCATTGGAATTAGTAAGTGACGGGTTAAGCCCACTTTAGCTCCTCGATGTATCGGTAGGTCTCATGAGACAAATTAGTTTCTTGGCACAAGGCCTTGACAAAATCTTATTTGTAGTCTTTGCACAAGGTATTGACTATGTGGTTATGATATTCTGGAATTATTCATTTCATCATTATGAATGTAGTTATTGATATTGCATGTGATTATTCGAGTAGTATAATATCCATGTGAATAATTAAATGGAATTATTTCATTTTATTTTTTCCATATTATGTTGAAGTTCAAGTTTAAAAGGCTTTTGTTTTAGTTATACATTGCCTTAATTGTTTATGCTTATTTATGAAAGTTTCTGCTATATTTTTATCTTTACTAAGCATCTGAGCTCACCCCTTTCTATGTTTTATTTTTCCCAAAAGGTAAATAAGTATTTTATGACTTACCTGCAGGGATAGTCTGAGGGGATATGAGTGTGGTCTATGGAAACAATGTTGTTGTAGTTTTTCATTTTATGATGTAATGTAAACCTTATAAATGTATCTAGTACTTTCAAGGATACTAAACTAATCGGTCTTTCAAGACATGATCTTTTGTGATCATGCCAATGTTATGTAATAATGCTCCGACTCTGGGTAACTGGGGTCAGGGCATTACATTTCGTATCTGAAGAAGTTTAGTACAAACCTTGGAAGCTAGATTTAGATAAACTCTGATTAGAGCACATAGCCCTAAGAAAGACTTTGAGGATTGGTATAGAATAACTTCCTAGAATTTTGGTATTGTATAGATTTTATGAGTTTTACAAGAAATCATCCCTATCTGGATATGATTAGGTAGAGGTGGATCCGGCACATATGTAGCTAGGGGTAAAACCCAAAAACACCACTTTGAGATAGACTCAAACGGGAATTGGTGCACGACAACGAGCATTGTTGCACTATTGGTTACGACACTCCCATGGGATATACATAGGATAATTGACATTTTCTCTACAAACGGATTTGAAGTATCATATAAAATATGAGAGTAAATGTCCTTGGTTAATCCTAATGTCTTTCAAATTGAGAATATGGTGACATAATATTCTCTAAATGATTTTATGACTACTGTTACTCACACAATGCTTTCTGGTTTTAGTCAATGGCTGGATTCCAAGGAAGTCATATTGAATTTAGGAATGATGTACAAGGTGTGAATGGTAGTGTAAATGAGAAACAGAATAGAATGTTGATAGGCATGAAATATATCGTCTTCATGCCAAATCAATTTTCCTAAAATATGATCAATAATATATATATTAACCAATTCCCGGACTCAACAAAGAAGAGAAAGGCGGTGAATGATAATAGCTCCAGTAGTGGAGACCATGGAGAAAAGAATCCAAAATTTCCATCATGTTGGAAATGTGGAAGGAGACACCCAGTAAAGTGTCTCAACGGAACAAATAAATGCTTTAAGTGCGGGAAAGAAGGACATAAAGGGAAAAATTGCCGAGAAAAAAAATGAAGAGTACTATGGAAGAAAATAAAAATGGTCCCAAAAATCCATTTACAGTCATTTTCTGTAAATGTAGGGGACCTGACCATTAAACGAGTGAATTCCCTGTTCTATAGGATAACCTCTTGGTCAAGGAAGAACCTCTGATGAAGTAAATGGATGGAAAAATGTTTAAAGGTATTAGTACTCTTTATTGTTGAGATTAATTTGGGTAAATTTTCTCTTATATGTATAACCATACGATTTATCATGTGAGAATGATATTTGTGGAAGACTTATCTTTTCTCTTGTGGATATATTTATAAATAAATATTTGGTTTTATACGATCTTTGGGTTTGAGACAATTACAAGTTATTATATTTTGGGATGAAAATGAATGGTATGAGATAACATTTGTGGTTAAATTATGTTATGGTTATTTTAAGGAATTTATCTCATTTTGGTAATGTTATAAAATATAGTGTTTTTGAAAAAGGACAACAAATAGACCGTGTGACAACCCGTCGTGTCGGACAAAGATGTGGGAATCGAACCCACAACAAAAGTGCGATTGGGATTTATCACCTACCACTGGACTACGTGAAGTCCCTGGTTAGTGTGACTATTATTTTTAGTTAAATGATTTTATTGATCTATAATAAGTTGATTTTGGATCTTATGTCTTATCAAATGAATACCCTTAGTATAGGAAAATGATTTGGGGATGAAGTGATAAATGTTATTTTGGAAGCTGTTCACTTTGTTGGGAACACTAAATGCCCAAGGAAAATAGAATACTATGGGATTTCACTTGAGGATTAATGGTGGATTTTTTTCTATGTTTTTATTGTGGATTTATAGGGATTTGGATTATTTATGGAAATGATTAACCTATAATAGAGAATATGTGATTAGGTTAATTACTTTTAAGTATGTGACTTTAATAGTAGTTGATGTCATTTGGAGATACCATTTAACGTGGAAGACTACATAACCAAATTATTCTATGTTTTGGGTTTTAATATTATTTTTGATTTTATTGAAGGATTTTAAGTAAAATTGTTTATTTAATGCTATTTATTTAACTTTGGGTATTATTGGTTTAATTTTATAAATTAAGATTAGTGTTTCTTTCTCTAATGGAATAACCTTTTGGGGGATCATCAGATATTATAAAAACCATTTTGGTTTTAATTAATCTCTAAAGACAAGGTAAATATATAGTTTATTCTTCATGGATCATGTGATTCTATAAGAAGTTAATTCTTGACCCAGTCTTCTGGAATACTCATATTTTAAAAATGAGTTAGTAGTAGAAATTTATTAAAGAATGAAACTTTACATAAAAAGTAAGTATATCTCTTTATGTTCATAGTCTATCTAAGAAATGAATTCATCATCTTTATGTAATGTAACTTAAAAATAAAAAATAAAAATATTGTCCATTTACTTTTCCTACTGGGAAACTAATGACCGTTTGTGTAATGGCCCAGACCTCTCCAGTCCATTCCTTCGTGAAATGTGGTGCTGGATGTGTGCCAAGAGGTCAAGGTTCCTTGGGGGTGCGTTGGATGAACATTTAAGGAGAGACAAGTGAAATAGCTTTCGCACGGTTAACGCACGGTTTGGCTAAACCGTGTGGCCAAACCATGCAAGGTTGGTGTTGGACGCAGTGGCTAACGCACGGTAAGCGCACAGTTTGGCTAACCGTGCAGACTAACCGTATAATGAGTGCTTGGCGAGGGATAATCTAACGCATGGTTAGCACACGGTTTGCTAAACCGCGCGGACTAACCATGCATGCACTTAAAGTTAGATCCTAAAATTGTGGATCTGAACTCTTTTGCCTCTAAATGGTTCATTTAAGCCCTTAAGCGGCCATAACCTAGGATTACCCTTCCTTGGGGGTAGAAGAACCTCTCCCAAGAATTTTGGAGGCGACCCGGGGGCTTTTCTTGGTGAATCGAAGCCGATTCCTTGAGGTATGTGATCGTTATTGCTTGTTTTCTTAGATTTACTCCTACTCTCGCAGTTTCTTAGAGCTATGCCTGTTACGGGTAGATATAAGCATGAAGATGTCGAATATGAAGAGATTTGGTCTTGGTTGTGTTAGGAGAGGATATCTAAAGAATATTCGTGGAGAATCGAACCGATTTCTTGAGCGTTATTCGACCGTCGTGGCTTCGTTAAAAACCATTGAGGTAGGGATTTTACCTTCGTCTCTGTAATTTGTGCATCATGTGGGATGGGTGTCCTCTTGCTTTAATGAGACATAGTCGAACCAGTTTAAATGAAGATAATAACTGGATTAAAGAATGGGGATGGGGAATTTATTATGTTTATCATTGTTTATCCTACTGTTATGTTGAGAATTGAATAGGCTTATGACTTCTGAAAATCACGGCCATTGGGGGCCTTTTATTGTGCAATTAGATGTTGCCCTATCTTTCTAGACCGTTTTATGGAAATGTTGTGGAATATAAAAATTTCTTAATCACATAAATTTGGCTAATTAAATGAATATCCGGAACCTCGGTGTGATCACCCCGGTTGAACAAAATGAAATAATGAACATGTGGGTGTTGGTTTGGTTATGTGGTGTGTGAAGGGGGGGGGGGGGGTGAATCTTGGTTTATTACAAATAGGATGGGAAGCGAGGCTTCGGTAAATGATATTAAAGGGAAATGATGTGTCACAAACCTTGTTTTGTGATACGGTTGTAGAGATGTGGTTATAGTGGCAGCATGGCTACAGTAATGGGATGTGATATTAAAAGAAAGTGGAAAGTTGATAAATGAACTATGGGGAATGATAATGAATTAAACTTGGGAAAAATCAATGGGGATTGATTGATGATAAAAAGGTTGGTTTTGTGTTTCTTGTGTTCTATCTAACTTGATTTGTGGTTGGCAGGGTTTTTCTACGAAATTCTTGATTTGGTTTGATAATTTCCCAGTAGCCAAGGAACTGATAAACTAATACTGTTGAAACATGAAAACTTAAATGGGGTTGGGATTGTTTGTTGTATGCACGCATCATAGTATCAGTGCCGAGGCATGTGCTCAGTTTATCTGTTTAGAGGCCATAGGTTGGGCTGTGTGTTTGGTATACATATATGTATCTGTATCTTTGTGTTTTCTCGCACCCCAAAAATGTTGAGCACCTAGTGCCGAACACTCCCATTTTCATGGGAGAGGGTGTTTTCCCCTTAGTTACTATCTCTTTCCTACTCGTTCTTCCATAGGATGTGATGTCTTGAGGTGACCTTACACCTAAGACTCTTTGGGTAGGTTTCGATTGGTGTGATTTTAGCCGAAGACTCTTCGGGCAGGTTTACTATTCCCAAGAATCTTCGGGATAAGGCCCAGGTGTGTTCGAGCGGGGATGTGATATGTGGTTTGTGATGCCCAGGTGTGTGCGGGTGGGATATGTGGTTTGTGAGGCCCAGGTGTGTGCGGGTGGGATATGTGTTTTGTGAGGCCCAGATGTGTGTGGGTGAGATATGTGGTTTGTGAGGCCCAGGTGCGTGCGGGCGGGATGTATGGATTTTGAGGCCTAGGTGTTTGCGGGCAGGATGAGTGTGGTAGCATTAGGATGTTCACCGTTAGGAATATCATCTAACTAGTGGGGGAAAATGGTGTGGGGTACCCAATACTCTTGTTCTTATATACTACTACCTGCTGTTTTGTGTTTTGGTGAGTGTGGCTGGTGAGGTTGGGTGGATAGAATTCCTTGCTAGGTTTTGGTTCTTCTATTGTTCTCACAGGACATTAGGATGTCTCCCCACCTGTGCATGAGAGATTTATGTTTCCTTACTGATTATACTTGTATGCTCACCCTATGTTTACTTTCAGGTTTCCAGGAGGACTACCAGGGCCGTACGAGACCCTACTAGTCGGGAAGGTTGGAGTTGTTGCGGTTTCTATACTCTTGCTTCTTTTGGTATTGCACTTTTTGGTTTTCTTGTACTTGTACTTTGTTTCAGAATTGTTTAAACAAGCATGTGGGATTGGTTTGGGTTTATTTTAATTTACTTGTTCTTTTTCCTTTTGGTTTTTGACTCATGCTATTTCTGGATCTTAAATAATAAAAAAGGGTAATGCCTCCCATATTTGTGGAAAATCATACCCATGGTGCTAGTCGCCACTCCATGGCCTACTAGAGGCAGGACTTAGGGGTCATTATCTCCCGTTCACCATTTCCAACTCAGAAGTGGCATCTTTTGTGGGAGGGGTTCATGATAGAATGGTATCAGAGCTGATGGTTGAGAGATAGGATGGAGTCTAGAGTTAGACAAAGTAAGGATTGCATGGGATGTTAGGGAAACAATGTTAGGTGATCTTGGTGCATGACATAGGCCAGGGAAGACTGGCTAGGACACGAGATTTTAGCCCCCCCCCCCCCCCCGTGATCTGATGCAATGACTCTGGGCCTACTGAATGACCAAGTGAGACTACATTGATTGTAGGGTAGAGACCTTAGGGAAGGTACATGCATCACCATGTTTGTGTTTTACTTTATTTGGGTGTTCTAGGAAAGAAATTGAAATAAAGTGATAAAATTAAACCTTGAGAAATTTCCTTACTAATTGGGATTAGGCGATCTTTATTTACCGTATGGCTATGGCACCTGGACGTTGTCCTAGGGTGACTCAGACAATCGAGGGCCAATAGATTCAGGCGGTCGATTAGTTAAAGATTGACCGAGAGGAGGAATATGATCAGTGGTAGAAGACTCTCCGTTCTTTCCAGTGACAAACCCTCAAGAAGTACGAGGGTAGTACTTCAGATATGGAGACAGAGGGGTGTCTTGAGGAGATAGGGATTTATTTTACTTTGATCCATGCTCTGAGGGTGTACTGGGTTCCCCTAGAAGTCAGCTAGATGAGAGGTGCGGCGCGTCAGTGGTGGACACTCTACCTCGTGGAGAGGTCCGAGGCAGAGGTTCCGTGGGATGACTTTGAGAAGGAGTTCCGAGAGGAATTCATTTCTTCCATGATCAAGGCAGAGAAGCGGTAGAAGTTACTATCCCTCCAGTAGGGGAGTATGTCAGTACAAGAATTTGGGATAAAGTTCAAGGGTCTCCTACGCTTTTCTCCGGATCTCTTTCCAGATGAGGAGTTCGGGCGAGACGTTTGGAGAAGGTGCTTCGTCCTTCGCTCCACTATGCTGTCAACCCCTTCACCCTTCTGATGTACATGGCAGTATAGAAGAAGGAAGAGGTTGTAGAGAGGATTCACTCGTAGGGAGGTGCACCACGAGAGGGGATCCAGCCAGGTTCGTCAAAGTGGAAGGCAGTCAGCAGCAGGTCTCCTGCGACAGGACCTTCCAGATTTAGGCCAGTAGGGAGCAAGCCCCAGCAGTTCTAGTTCAGATATTCCGGTACTCATACCTTTTTCACGAGCCTAGGACCGAATTGTTTTTCTTGCGGAGTTTTCGGGCACATTCAGAGTCGGTTCCCAACCTGAGCTCAGTATGGTCGAGGTGGGCAGGTTCAGAGCCGGCTTAGCATCACTAGTTGCCGGCAAGGCCCTTCCAGCAGCAGCAGGACCCTGCCCCACTGAGTGTAGACTTTTCAGGAGGATTCCGACCTCATGGTGCTCCTCAGGGACCTCAACCAAGGTTTGGCCAGGGAGGTGTTCAACATCAGAGAGGCAGAGGAGATGGACATGGATAGTTTCACGTAGTAGAGTTGGCAGCTTCGGCAGGACCAGAGGTGGTGCGTGGTTTGATTTGTTTGTTCAGAACTCTCGATTTTTCTTTTTTCGATTTAGGAGCTTCGCACTCCTTTGTTTCACCTGGTCTATCCCATGCTTTGGGTCTAGACATAGAGAGAATTTTCATACCCGTAGTGCTGAGTACACCAATTGGAGTTCAGACCAGCATATCTTGTGTTTTCTGGGGATGTGGTCTGATGTTGGGACCACATCGATCTAGTGGGGATCTTCTTTTGCTACAGATGCAACCATACGATGTCATCCTAGGCATTGACTGGATATTTTATATTAGTTTCGTTATCAACTGCTTCTGAAGAAGATTCATGTTCTTTGATGTGGATGGGCATCATGTAGTTTTCGTTGGCGAGAGGAGCTATATGGAGGGAAGCCAGCATGTGAAGCCTCTCCCATTCTTGTTAGGTGGGTTATCAGTGGTTTCAGCTGGTACATAGATGATTGATGTCACAGAGGTTGTTAGGGAGTTCCTCAATGTTTTTCCCTAAGAGGTTGTGACTCTACCTCCCCCCAATGTAACATTGAGTTCGGGGTAGACCTACAGCCTGGTTCACGTTCGATTTCGATGGCCCCTTATCGGATGGCACCTTCGATATTTCGGGAGTTGCGGATTCAGATTGAAGATCTGATGGATAAGGGTTTTGTTCGACCCAATCTGTCGTCATGGGGTGCTCCGGTTTTGTTCGTGAAGAAGGCAGATGGTGGTCTCAGGCTATGCATAGACTACTGAAGGTTGAATTAGGTAACGGTCAAGAACCGTTACCCCCTTCCAAGGATAGATGATCTCTTCAACCAGTTGAGGGGAGCATGTTGGTTTTCTAAGATTGATCTACGATTTGGATATCATCAGCTGAGGGTAAAGGATAGTGACATCTGGAAGATGGCTTTCAGGTGCAGGTATGGGCACTTTGAGTTCGTAGTGATGCCGTTCGGAGTTACAAATGCACCGACTGTGTTCATGGGACTTATGAAATTGGTCTTCTGAGATTTTCTGGACCGGTTCGTTGTTGTGTTTATTGATGAAATCCTTTTCTACTCAAGATCAGAGGAGGAGCATGTTGAGCATCTTAGGGCAGTCTTGGAAGTCCTTCAACACCACCATCTTTATGGGAAATTGTCGAAGTTTAAGTTATTGATGAAATAAGTACACTTCCTTGGGAACGTGGTGTCTCAGCATGGAGTGTCAATGGACCCGTCGAAGGTGGAGGCCGTTGTTTCTTGGGCGGCACCCAAGAGTGTGGTAGAAGTTCGTAGTTTGCTGGGGTTAGAAGGTTATTATCATAGGTTTGTTTCGGACTTCTCTCGAGTTGCTGCTCCATTGACAGCTTTGACTAGGATGGACCAGGTCTTCCTATGGGAGAGTTGGCTGCCTTGCACTTGGATGCAAGGGTAGAGGGTGTTATAGGCTGTTTGTTTCAGATAACAGTGCAGCCCTCCTTGTTGCAGCAGGTGGAAGAGTCTCAGTGGGGAGACTCCAAGGCAGAAGTAATGCGGCATCATATCGATCAGGGAAACGCTTCAGAAGGATGGTCAGAGGATAGCCAACATCAGATGTTTTTTCATGGAAGGTTTTTTATTCTGAAGGTGATGCATGAGGGAGTTCTTTGTGAGTTCCATGGCTCAGCCTTGGCGGTACATCCGAGAGTTTCGAAAATGTACCGAGGCCTGAGGGAACAGTTTTGATGGCCCGGGGTGAAACGGGCAGTGGCGGAGTTTGTGGCAAAGTGCCTAGTGTGTCAGCAAGTAAAGGCTGAACAACGTGTTCCCAGTGGTTTGTTTCATCCTTTAGATGTCCCCGAGTGGAATTGGGATGACTTCTCAATGGACTTCGTCATAGGACTACCCAGATCTTAGGGTGGTTCTGATGATATCTGGGTAGTGGTGGATCGAATGATGAAATCAGCTCAATTCTTAGAAATTAAGGAGTCTGGACCAGTGAGTACCTTATCACAAAGGTATGTATATGAGGTGGTGCATTTGCATGGAGTTCCGAAGACTATCGTCTCAGATCGGGATACTCAGTTTACCTCATGATTCTGGAGGGGGTTAAAACATGCTTTTGGCACCCAGTTATGCCTTAGCACTACTTTCCACCCCTGACCGATGAGAAGACAGAGTGGACTATCTAGACATTGGAGGACATGCTGTGAGCATGCGTTCTGGATTTAGGAGGATCATGGGTGCGACACTTGCCTTTAGTAGAGTTTGCCTACAACAATAGCTTCCACTCTACTACTGTCATGGATCCATTTGAGGCATTGTATAAAAGACTATATCCTTCACCCATTTTCTAGGCAGAGGTTGTTGAGACAGGTTCTCTTGGGATAGAGGTAGTATAGAGCACCACATAAAAAGTTCAACTTGTGAGTGAGAGGATGAAAGCGGCTTAGGACCAATAGAAGTCTTATGCTGATCGTCGGAGGAGGCCCTTGGAGTTCGAGGTGGGAGATCATGTGTTCTTGAAGGTTTCCCCTCGACGGGGGCAGTGGAGGTTTGGTAAGGGGAGTAGGCTCTCCCCTAGGTTCATCGAACATTTCGAGGTGCTGAGGTGAGTCGGCGAGGTGGAGTATCAGCTGGCCCTACCACCTCAGTTGGAGAAGGTTCATGACGTCTTCCACATCTCCCAGCTTCGTCGGTACTTACACGACGAATCTCACATTATCGACTGGGGAGATCTAGTTTTGGGAGATGAAACACCCTTCAAGGAACTACCAGTCATAATTGTGGATCATGAAGAGTAGGTGCCCTGTGGATGAACCATCACCTTGGTTCGTGTGTTGTGGAGGCATGAAAGCCTCGAGGAGAGAACTTGGGAGTAGGAGGCTCAGATGCATGCTAAGTACCCATAGTTGTTTTGACTTGTGTTTTTCTTTGTTTTTCTGAGCTTTGTTTGGATTTTATACTCTGTACCTTTGATATATGGAATGCTTGGCTTGTTGGTTGTGAGATGTTTTGTTTCCTTGTTCTCTAGAAGTGTGTAACATGTCCGGATGTGTGGGGAAAGGGAAAATCCTGATCCTTAATCGAGACGCCTTAATACGAAAGCGATTGAACTTATATGGGAGAGTCAGTGCTGCCTAGAGAGGATAATATCTTGACATGTAAGAAGAAATTCCCCAAGACATGTGTTCGGGCAGTGTGTTGGTTGTACGGTGTTGGGGGCAGTGTAAGTTGGAAAAAAATCCTAATATATGGAAGTGGGAAGACCCAATTCTTAATTGAGACGCATTAATGCAGATGAAATTAAACCCGTGCAGGTGAGTCAGTGCCGCCTAAAGAAGATAATATCTCGAAATTGGAGAAGGAATTCCTAAAACCTATGATTACGGTTGTTGGTTGGGTTCCTGTTATAACGAGAGCCATAAGAGGTATCTTTTTTGGGTTCCTCTGGGATGGTTTTGAATTCACTGGGATGAGAATGTTTTAAGAGGTATCTAGTGTAATGGCCTGAACCTCTCTGATCCATTACTTTGTGAAATGTATTAATAGAGGTGTGCTAGGAGGTCAAGGTTCCTTGGGGGTGCGTTTGGGGGGACTTTTAAAGAGAGCTAAGGGAAATAGCTTTCGCACGGTTAGCGCATGGTTTGGCCAAACCGTGCAGCCAAACTGTGCAAGGTTGGCGTTGGAGGCAGTGGCTAACGCATAGTAAGCACACGATTTTGCTAACCATGTGGACTAACCATGCGATGAGTGTTTGGCGAGGTAGAAGCTAACACACGGTTAGGGCACGGTTTTCTAAACCGTGTGGACTAACCGTGCAGACACTTAAAGATAGATCCTAAAATTGTGGATCTGAAATCTTTTGCCTCTAAATGTCTCGTTTAAGCCCTTAAGGGCCATAACTCAGGATTAACCTTCCTTAGAGGTATAAGAACCTCTCCCAAGCATTTTGGAGGCGACCAGAGGATTTTCTTGGTGAATAGAAGCCAGTTCCATGAGGTATGTGATTGTTCTTGCTTGTTTCCATAGATCTACTCCTCCTACTCTCTCGGTTTCTTAGATCTACGCCTGTTATGGGTATATCTAAGTGTAAAGATGTTGAATATGAAGATATTTGTTCTTGGTTGTGTTAGGAGAGGATATCTAAAGAAGATTCGTAGAGAATCGACCCGGTTTCTTGAGCGTTCTTCAACCACAGTGGTTTCGTCAAAAACCTTTGAGGTAGGGATTTTACCTCCATCCCTCTAATTTGTGCATCATGGGTGATGGGTTTACTATTGATTTCATGAGACATAGTTGAACCATTTTAAATGAAGAAAATAACTGGATTAATGAACGGGGATGGGGAAGTTGTTATGTTTATCCTTGTTTATCCTATTTTTATGTTATGAATTGAATAGGCTTATGCCTACTGAAAATCACGGTCGTTGGTGGCCTTTGCTTGCGTAATTAAATGTTGACCTATCTTTCTATACTATTTTATGGAAACTTTGTGGAATATGGAAATTTGATATTCACATAAAGTTGGATGATTAATTGAATATCTAGAACCCTTGTATGGTCACCTCGGTTGAACAAAATGGAATAATGAACATGTGGGTGTTGGTTTGGTTACGTGGTGTGTGAGGGGGGGGGGGGGGGGGGTGAATCCTGGGTTATTATGAATAGGATAGGTAGCGGGGCTGCGGTAAATGATATTAAAGGGGAAATGATGTGGCACGATCCTTGTTTTGTGATATGGTTGTGGAGATGTGGTTATAGTGGCAGAAGGGCTGCAGTAATGGGTTGTGATATTAAATGAAAATGGAAAGTTGATAAATGAACTGTGGGGAATGATAATGAATTAAACACAGGAACAATCAATGGGGATTTATTGATGACAAAAAGGTTTGTTTTGTGTTTCTTGTGTTCTATCTAACTGGATTTGTGGTTGGCAGGGTTTTTTCTACGAAACGCTTGATCTAGTTTGATAATTTCCAAGTAGTTAAGGAACTAATAAACTAATACTGTTGAAACATGAAAACCTAAATGGGGTTTGGATTGTTTTTTGTATGCATGCTTCGTAGTAGAAGTGCCGAGGCATGTGCTCAGTTTCTCTGTTTAGAGGCCATAGGTTGGGCGGTGTTTTTGGTATACAAATACGTATCTGTATCTTTGTGTTTTGTCGCACCCCACCCATGTTGAGAACCTAGTTCTGAACACTCTCATTTCATGGGAGAGGGTATTTTCCCATTAGTTACTAGCTCTTTCATACTCCTTCTTCAATAGGTTGTGATGGCTTGAGGTGACCTTACACCTAATACTCTTCGGGTAGGTTTCGATTGGTGTGATTTTAGCCCAAGACTCATCGGGCAGGTTTACTGTTCCCAAGAATCTTCGGGATGAGGCCCAGGTGTGTTCGGGCGGGGATGTGATATGTGGTTTGTGAGGCCCAGGTGTGTGCAGGCGAGATATGTGGTTTTTGAGGCCCAAGTGTGTGCATGCGGGATATGTGGTTTGTGAGGCCCAAGTGTGTGTGGGTGGGATGTGTGGTTTTTGAGGCATAGGTGTGTGCGGGAAGGAAGAGTGTAGTAGCGTCAGGACATTCACCGTTAGGAAGAGCAGCTAACTAGTGGGGGAAAATGGTGTGGGGTACCCAATACTCTTGTTCTTATATACTACTACCTGTTGTTTTATGTTTTGGTGAGCGTGGCTGGTGAGGTTAGGTGGATAGAATTCCTTTCTAGGTTTTGGTTCTTCTACTGTTCTCACGGGACATTAGGATGTCTCCCCACATGTGCACGAGAGCTTTAAGTTTCCTTACTGAGTATACTTGTATGCTCAACCTATGTTTACTTTCAGGTTTCCAGGAGGACTACCAGGGCCGTGGGGGACCCTACTAGTCAGGACAGTTGGAGTTGTTGTAGTTTCTGTCCTCTTGTTTCATTTCTTATTGCACTTTTGAGTTTTCTTGTACTTGTACTTTGTTTAAGAATTGTTTAAACATGAATGTGGGATTGGTTTGGGTTTATTTTCATTTACTTGTTACTTTTCCATTCGGTGTTTAACTCATCCTATTTCCCGATATTAAATAATAAAAAAGGGTAATTCCTCCCATATTTGTGAAAAATCATACCCTTGGTGCAAGTCGCCACTCTGGGGCCTACTGGAGGCTAGACTCCGGGGTCATTATCTCCCTTTCAACATTGCTAGCTCAGAAGGGGCATCTTTGGTGGGAGGGGGTCGTGATAGTTTGTCCCATCACAAGTTTGTGGTTTTCTTGTTGTTAACTTTCTCCTGATCATGTTTTCTATCCCTCTCCATCAGAACTTGATACTTATTTGATCATCCATATCCATGTTTTTCTACATGGAATCCTAGTATAGGTTATCTCGGGTGACCTTTGTACTTCTCTTTCTTTCTTTTAAAGTGATAGTTTTATTGACTCTTTTTCCGATGTGGGACTTTCCATTATATTCCAAAGCCCAATTTTAAAAATTTTGAGGACACAATTTGTCGAAGGAGGGGAGAATGTAACACCCGAAGCTTCTATGTTACGTTTCCCTTTGAATAATGCAATAGCTTTCATTATATGCGACTTTGAGATTTTAACGCACCACAACCAATCAAACTAGCTGTTATGAATAGTAATACCCAATTTTTGAAACATTATACATTTTATCTTTAAAAGTGGACCTCATTTTTGGATTTATAATATCGAAATTATCTTAGTGTGAATTTTTGGTACTTTTCAGATAACTTTCATATTTTGATGAATATTGAAATTACTAAATTTTAATTAAAAAAAATATTTTTAATCGAAATAATTAATAGTGATAAGTTATGAATTGTAGTGGTTTTAAAGTATATTTAGAATATATTTTTACAATTTAATACAATATAGGTCATTGGATGTAATTCTACATTTAAACCAGACATAAACAAGTGTCAATATTTTGATAGTTAATATTTCATAAAAACATGTTTTTGTTTTGACAACAGGAATTTATTTTAAAATAAGTTCTGCCACTTATATGTTTTGAATTTGGAAAAATGGATTCCATATTTGGCATCAGGATGTCCAAATTTTTTAAATAGGTAAAACATATTTTTAGGCATTTTTAATAATTATTTCGGTAAATATTTTATTTAGCATGGTTAGTGGGTAAATCTGGTAAATAAGGGTAAAACAATAATATTATAATAATATTAATTTATCCTAAAACGTGTCCTAACCCTATTGGTTGATACATTTCTAACTATGGCCATCTTGGGGTCGATTTTGGGACCCCATGGATCCACTTGTAAGTGATAATTACATCTTATATTAATTATGTTAAAGTAAATACAAAAATGACATAAGCATATATCTTTCAGAAAAACACTTTTTAAATAGGGTTATATATGTTATATGTTCGACTATAAATATTCATTAGAAAGATAAAAAGTTTTCCTACATAATGGTATTTTATTTATAATTTTTATACATTTAATAATTAAATATATTTATGACACAATAATAATGTAGTATTTTCCTTATTAAGGAAAGAATCAAATAATTGGTATTATAAATGTTAAAATAAATTTAATTTGAAAGTTTTGATGACATACACAAATTTTATTAGTTAATATGTCATGTTAGTATTTCTTAAATGAATTTTTTTTAATTAATAAAGTTTTTATTACTTTAACAAGAATCAATTACTAAATAGTGTCAAAATTGACATAAATGAGTTTTGAAAACAAAAATTATATTATTAATTGACATTCTATTCCTAAAAATATAAGGATCAGAAAAAGGACATATATAATGATATGTTTATTATTAATGGACCAATTGGAGGTCTCTTGGAAGTTTATAGTAAGTTTATTAACCATATAATATAAAAATACAATGTGACATGATTAATGTCAAACTAATTAACTAAGAGTTAAAACTAAAAGATATGGTTAATAAAATGACCCAAACGTGTATAAAACCCATTGGTTGAGTTTTTATCGACCTATACACACCTTATACGTTAAATAATTCATTTTTTAGCCATTATAAACTGAATATGAATTTATTATTAAATAATATTTCTAGCTTTTCCTAAGGTGCCCCTCACTCATCTTATAAAAGGGCCCTCCCCCTTCTCTAAAATTCATACACTCAAAGCCTTTTGGTTCAGCCAAACACTACCCAAATATTCTATCAAATTCCCTAACTTCATCTTAGAGGCCCTAATTTGGTCAAAAATATATCTTAAGGATCCCTTTTGATCAAATCAAAAGGAAGAACCCGAAGAGCAGGTAATGATTTCACCACCCTCATTCAAGTTCCGTTCTTCTTCCACTTCTTCTTTCTTTGTTATTTCCATTATAAAATAATAAATTCAGTATCTTCTATATACTTTGATTTTATTATAAATATGGTACAACCATATTCACTATTCTATCCATCCTTTTAATGAAATGTCACCATATGTGCGTACGTACGGCAAACCGTCTCGACGTCGTGGTGTAATTGTTATTCAATATATTATTATTTGGATGGGTATAATAATGATGTGTAATTCATGTAAATAATAAATAATACATGATAATGATTCTTTAAATATGATATAACATCCAATTATATATTATTTTAATATCAATATAATGATATTGTCGCTCGTACGTACGTACGGATTACCGTCTCCACAAACGCGATGAGATTCATTACCCCATCATATCCATTCAAGACTGAATTTCATTTGATGATTAAAAATAATGTTTAGAGACCTGATATAATTCTGGATATGAATAATATACATCCCATACATAACAAATATGGCTCACATAACAAATAATATAAAGGAAAACGAATTTGTTAACTCCTTAAACGACGATAATACTAAGATATTATTAACAAATTAATGTTAAAAGATCATATATGATATCATATTAATGTATATGATTCTTGTATAATTCAATAACAATTATTTCACCATTATACAGGAGTTTAACCTACCCTCTACCAAATTTTTTTTACAAAGTACGGGGTTTCTTATCTCACTTTTAATTCCGTGATATTTTCATTGCTCACCACTTATTTATTGCATGTGGTGTGTGTACTACTCATGAGTGTATTAATTGTGTAATATAATATAATTTATCGATATTTACATCATCATTTTATGATCCCTCTTTCATGGGTGTATGTTTAGTAAGTTACCAAATCAATAATGGAATTTGATATTTTAATTTCCACTCATTCGGATTTATGCATACTTCATTGATTATTTTACTCCCAGATTATGTGTGGAATCACTATTCATTTGTTTATGTTATAATTTCCACTCCCATTTATGTTGATATACTTTTGAAACACATAATCACTCTATTGATAAATTCTTAAGTCATTTATATGAACTTGATAAGAGTAATTTTAACTCAATCTCCATTTGTTGAGTTAAATATCCAATTCATTGGTGTTGTTTTTACAAGAATACTTGTCAATGTCCTCTGATTGGTTTACACTGAATATCCAATCATATTGAGTGTATTTATATTTCTCACACATAATTATGTCGTTGATTTATCCTTATCCTATGGATATGGTCTTTATAAGTGATTTCATCTCAATTTATATTCCATTGAGACTTATTTGTTGTTATACACCAAATCACTTTTATATGGTGTATATAATGTACTTTGACATAGTATATCATGAATCCCTTTATTCTCATGATATTACAAAGTTTCTATTAAATCAATTATTTTTATTTAAGTGTCTCTCTTTTGGTTAGGAACTGTAATTAAATATCATTTTAAAATGTTTTAAAGATTTATTATTCTAAATCTTTCTCATTACTGTCCATGTTTTAAAAATGGTTTTAAGAATTTATTTATATGGACATTAAAGTTTTAAAATTAAAATTACTTTTAAAAGTTTCAAAGTGGTATGGGACACTTCGATTCAAAAATATTTTTTTAAATGTCTTCTTGACAAATAGTGTGACTTTTAAATGTGTTCAAGTAAAAGGGGATATTTCTATCATATAGTTTTGATGGGTATTTTCATCTATGTCAATATCCTTCATTATTCTCGATTGAGGTTAATCTGTTACAATACAATCTTCCATATTGTATTGAATGAGTTATGTTTGACTGTGGATGTGCTAATTTTATACAATTCATGGTTTATGGAGAAAGTATTGACATTTAGTATGATAGTTTTAATACGAATGTTTATGTTATGTTTAAACCTGTTCATATGAGGAATGCATTGGACTTAGTAAGTGACAGGTGGAGCCTGCTCTAGCTCCTTGATGGACTGGTGGGTCTCATTAGTGAAACTAGTGTCTTGGCACAAGGCCTTGACAAAATCTTATTTGTATTCTTGGAACAAGTACTTGACTATGTGGTTATTATAGTTTGGCATTATGAATTCCATCATTATGAAAGTGGTTATTGATATTGCATGTGATTATTATACTAGTAGAATATCCATGTGAATAAGTAAATGGAATTATTTTATTTTATTTTTTCCATATTATGCTGAAGTTCAAGTTTAAAAGGCTTTTGTTTTAGTTATATATTGCTTTAAATGTTTGTTCTTATTTATCAAAGTTTCCGCTATATTGTTATCCTTAATGAGAATCTGAGCTCACCCCTTTCTATGTTTTATTTTTCCCAGGAGGTGAAGAAGTATTTTATGGCTTACCTACAGGGATAGTCTAAGGGGATTTGAGTGTGGTCTATGCAAACAATTTTGTTGTAGTTTTTCATTTTATGATGTAATCTAAACCTTATAAATGTATCTAAAACTTACAAGGCTACTAAACTAATCGGTATTTCGAGACTTTATCTTTTGTGATCATGCCAATGTTTTATAATAATGCTCCGACTCTGGGTAACTGGGGTCAGGGTGTTACATATTATCTATGTATTCAAACTCTATATATAGTAATCTCAAATATAAAATCTATTGAGAAAAATATATTTAGAATTAATAAGTATTCTAATTATATTTTGTTTCAGCAGATCTGGAAACATCACTATATAAATATTGATTTCAATAGATACAACATATTAGAAATTTGAATTTAATCACCAACAAAAAAGTCATAAATTCCCTTCAAAAATAATGATTTAATCCATTTTTAAGAGAGTTTTAAATATTCTTTTGATGTATTTTAATGCGATATTTAATCTACATAAATGATTGCAGAAATAGTAGAGAATATCTACATTTAAATACTATAGATAAATACATCAACATGGGGTTTTCTCTGTATATGGTTAACTCCAAAAGTATGGTAATTATTTTTTCAAATGTTATATTAACTAATGAAATTTTAGAAACATAAAAAATGGTTTATTCACCAAATTTATTTTTTAAATCCTAACATTCATCCCAAATTTAAGATACTAAAAGTAGCATTCCTTATCGAAAGTTAGGTTACAAATCCTAACATTCAACCTAAACATAAGGTTGAAATATTAATTTTGAATAAAGATTATAGACTAATTTAAAAATCTAGAAATATTTATAATATAATTAGTTGAATTATAACATGAGAAATTTACAAATTATTGGGAAAATAAAATAATTATTCCAATGAATATAATCCTGAAATTCACTTAAAGAAACTTCATTAATAAAACAAATGAGGCCGTTTGTGGACATCCAAAGCAATGATAAAATAAGTAAATTATTGTATAAACATACATTTGACCAGTGTAGATAATGCACGCACTTCATATAGTATAAATTCATCTTTCATCACCCAATTTTATTACATACCACTTCTTCTTCTTCCCATAACTTACTCAGTTTGCAATAATATATCACTATTCATCACGTATCAATAGAGTAAACAATATTCCATTCCATATTATTGTATGTGTATACAGGACTCATTTATAAGACTAAAGGTGATGATCACATGATTTTTATACGAGATATTGGTTTCATGAAAATATATTTAGAACAATTATTAGAAAATGGTATGGATGATACCTCTTTCTTCACAACTACTTGAGATAGATCATTAAATGAGGTCATAATATTCTTATAATATGTTATATATATATTAACCTTATAATCCTATATTTATAATTGTGTAGTATTAGTAAAGTTTTCCTTCTTTTTTGAAGTCTCACTATGTGTCTTATGATGTTTGGATAACTTAACTTCCAATTCTAGACAATTCATGTTGATGGTGTTTTTCTAATCTTCAATCATAATCACCTTTTCTTTATAAAACTTATTTAATCTTTCAAATTTCAACTATTATAGATTAACTTTTTTTGTAATAAATATCCAAGTTCCTTGATTTTCTTATATTTTACTTACAGTTGAAAATTATTGGCATCAATGCTATTTTTCATATTTTCTTCAAGTGCATAGATACTTTCTTTAGGAGCCTTATTAACTCCATTGTTCTATTAGACTTCCTATATAAATTTTATTGAAAAATTTGAGGAACTAATTTTAAGATCTAACTTTCTATCTTAAATAAAACCAACATTTCTAGAGATATTTATTCATGTTAGAACATTTTCATGTAAATCCTTTCCCATATCATCTACTCCTTCTTCCAACTGAGTTATCTATTCTTGTATAATTTAAGATTCTACATAAAAAGACACACTATTTATTTTGGAATATAATGTATAATATATCTCAATCCAATAATTGATATATGTTGAGAATTTTTATATTGGTCATCATCACCACTTATACTAGGTTATTCTTCTTAAGAGTAGTTTGTACAATAATTTTCACACACCTCATGATCCCTTAACATTATTGATCCACCTGAGGTAGGAATGTTATATGTTTCTTTGGAAGAAATTTGAACCACCTTATCCTCACTATCTAAGATTGATCTATCTTATTTTTTAATATCAAATGGAGAAATAAATACTTCCTATTATTTTTTAAAGACGTATAACTTATCTAGATTTCTTTTCTATTTCTTTCTTTTTTTTCATCATGGTATTAGTAGATATAGTATTCTTCTAATATATAATTAAATATTCACCAAAATTGTACTTAATTGTTAACACATGAAAAAAACTCAAATATCTAAAAGTTAATAACTATAAATTAAATAATATAATAGTGGTAAACCTTGATCTGACACCACTTGGGAGGACCACTTCAGGATATACTCAACATTGAGGGGTGAATTAGAGTTTGTAACTTTAAAAATAATTATAAATTTGTATCCTTATACCATTTAGACCAATAAAGACATTGATTATCATTTATCTTTTCCTTATCTTATGTCAGTATCTAAAAGTAGTTAAATGATGGGACATAATATTTTTATAAGGTTCACTAATCAGTTAGAGTAGCTAGTTCTTACTATGCGTGGTGATAATCAATACATGAATTATATACTATAATGTGATACCAATTATGGTGGATTTTATAGAAATAATATTTATCCTGAGTTTCAGTACCTACATATTATGATGGATAAGAAAAAAATCTTCTTACATGGACTAGTGATGACCTTGTCTAACATTCAACTCCTAACTGGTTCTTTATACTGCCTCTAAAGATAATTTTTACTTATTTCTTAAGGTAATTTGTAACACGAAGAAATTCTTCCACCTATTGGGACTTCTGTTGGATGCCATAGTGATAATTTATTCTCCCCTTCATTCTTCTTTACATTATTACTTTCAAATATGTGGGAACGAAACACTTCTTTTTTATTCCTTCTTTTCAAATGTTTTCCATCTGATCGTCCATCTGATTAGTCTATTTGTGATGTATGTATGATAATTTTCATCTAGAGATGATACAACTTGTGATAGTTTATATAGACATTATTATTTACCCTATTCATATGATACCAAATTATAAAAAAATCTTTGTTTCGTATCCAATCCAACATTTGTTCTTCTTCTTGACCATCCAATACCTATTCATCCAACAATACTACTTCATCTATTAACGTTGGTTTAATATGATACTTTTATGTCCAATACATATCCTTATTTTTTTATGACCACCACCTAATAAGGAAAATCTATCTAATTTATGGTTGATCCATTCATCTTTCTCCCTAATGAGAAATAATGCTCTATGTTTTCTCTGATCTTTTCTGAATAATTAATTACACAATTTTTTTTCACATGAAACTTCAGTCTAGGTTCATATTCTTTTAAACTTCCCAAATCATATCACATGCATGAATTGTTTTTTCACAACTCATGCAATTACAATTTAATTTTATTCTAGTTACATGCATTTTATTGTTACATTTATTTTATCACTGTTACTCTTACAGATTCTTCTCAAGTCCTTAATATTGTGTTACTTATTTTCCACAAATTCTCAATCTGACACTATCTCATTGTATTTAATTTATGAATTCATAGATAAATTATGTTATTTATATATTAAAACTTCAACATTTATCATGAAATAGTATTACGCAATACTACATATTCATCTTTTCATAACTTACTGAGTTCATGGTACTATCCCACTATTCTTCATATATCAATAGAGTAAACATTATTATCTTAATTATTCACGTAATTCTATGTGAGGATACTTCTTCATTAATCAAAATACATTTTTGTAAAAATTATTCTATGTAAAAACAATGATCATAAGTGCATAAGTTATCTTATTCATGAAAGCAGGTGTGATTTTTAGAATACCATAATCTCCATTTTATAAGACTGATTATGAAGATCAAATGCAGTGAATGTTAGATATTGGTCCCTTCACAAAATTTTATTAAGCCTCGTGATAGGACATCTCATTCTTTAAGGAATATAGGAGGCTTTCAAAATGTTCTTCTTTAGAAAAAAAGTGTGTTTTTTAGTGATCTGTTTCTCTTTGGAAAATGAGAGACTTAAATAATGAAAAAAAATCATTTGAATTGGTTCTTTGGAAATTATAGTTAGAACAAATTCCTTGCACTTTCTTAGCCTCCATTCCTTTATAGACTTATAATCCTGAAAAATATGTCATGTCAATAAATATTTTGATTGAATAAAGATCTCATCATTATAAATATTTCCACATGGATTTACTTATACTTTTAATATTATTAAACAAAGAAAAAGATGAAATATATTCCTTCATGCAGTCTCCACATAAAGGTAAGAACCTTCGTTACCTTTAGTTAGTTAAACCTTATGTGCGACATACCATTTTTCATGTACCCTTAAGTGCATCTTACCTTTACAAAGGTTGAATAAATTCATATTAGACATTATTTATTTATTTATAAAAATGAATTTTCATTATACTCTTTTCATGTTTGAATCTCTAGGATGATCAAATGGAACATGAATACTTTGACTTTATCATCTTAATACCACGACATAAAGAACACTCAACAATTGTAGAAAAACCTTAGGTAGTATTTGAATATAATGTTTTAGTGGATCATATGTCTGTGACTAGTTTGATAATGTGACAAACATTATATTGATATTTTTATAAATGTGGATTAATGGTATCCCCCTGTAATTGTCCCACATCAAATATTCCTTTGGTTGAGCTTCTCTATATTATACTATATGTCCCATTAGACCACCAGGTGTGAGTATACTGGGGTCCACTCCCAAAACCATTGCACAAATATAATATTCATGGGATGCACCTCCCTACATAATCCCACCTTACCATATGCTCACCCAATCACTCTTGTTTTTCTATTCACCCACTATGTTTTACCACCTACAATCTCTTCAACCCTTCTACAATGAGAGCTGCTAGGGGTAGATCTCCCTTGTGGTTGAGATTTCTCCCACATTAAAGTCGATCAAGTTATACCTTTTCACTTATGTTGTTAGATAATATTTCAATAAACTCACATAGAATGGGTTACAAAATATTCTCATACAACTCCCAATATAAAACTCAACTTCAAATTCGAAAGCCACAATTCTCAACTACTAAAAAAATCCTCCAAAAACAATGTTTTTCATGGTCTTATTATTCCTCATCTTTTATTTATTTAATTTAAATTTAAATATCTCTAAATATATCTAATAATATAAATTTATTAAATATTACTAATTTTTTTAAATAATGTTTCCAGTCAAATAACATAGTGAAAAATGTTATAGACCTTAAAAATAGTAAAAAAATCATCATAATTTAAACACAAAGTCTTTAATGAAATTTCTTAATAGAATAAAACATTAAAAAATTATTTATTATTTTATATTACAAAAATGATATATAAATTTATTTCAGTCATGGATACATCAATCGAACTTTCCAACCACTTATTATTTATAAATTTTTAATCATGTTGAAATAAAGGAAATCTTTCTATTTCATTGAAACCATTGACAACTTGTTAAAACCATTGACATAGAATAAAAATAACAAATAAAGTTATCTCAACATATTCATGATTCAGTTATATCAAAAATATTCATGGTAATAGAATCATAATTTTTTAATGTTTCATTAATTCATATTTCCATTTAATCAATGTTACGAGTATAATTCATAAAAAAATCTACGCCTTACTCAATTTGGGTAACATTACCAACAATAAAGAGTTATGCAATCAAAATTATTAATTTAAGTTTTACCATTATATAATCATAATAATTCATTGAATTTAAATTATATTTCAAAAGTATTAATTATAAATATTTTTTAATCCTTTATAATTATAATTATGAAAATAATGTGGTATTTTTCTTATAAGAGGCTTAATCAACACAAACATGGACATTTTATAAGGAATAGTTGATTATACAACCACACACACATATATATATATGTGTGTGTGTGTGTCATTATTATAATATTATTATAAAATAATTTTGATTTTAATATCATGTTATTAAAGTTGTAAATTGTATTCAAGACGAGGTGGAAGATAGAGATTAAGAAAATAAACAAAGAAGATGATATTTCTTATGTTGAAAAATTCCATTACAATGAAAGATTTGTGACTCCTTATTATAAAAGAAGTATATATCATATATTAAAGGATTATAGGAGAATTAATATAAGAATAATATGGATAAGAAACTAAACTTTAGATGAGTTTTGGAAAGGGTGGAATGTTTCCCCATTTATAAACAAGATTCATTTAGATGTTTGAAAATAAATATTCCTTATGGTTCAGAAATGTAACTGTTAAGTAAAAATTGGATCGTAAATTAAAATGAGAAGATATGTTTAACAAATACTCATTAACATACAAATGAATATAAGTTATTAGTATTTTTTAATAATTATGAATCATTTTAAAAAATCCTATTTAAATATATTTTAGAGTTTTTTTTGTAATTTGAGTTAAAAAGATCTAGATAAATATAGAAATAAATTTATTACTTTTATAATAACGATTTATCATCATATTTATCTATAAAATTTACAAAATACTTATATATTTTAAATTTTATTACTAATTAATCATTTTTTTACTTTTTTAAATTCATCAAAACATCACATTTAGATTGATAAGAATTTTCAAATTTTTCATGAAATAAAAATTAATTTATATTAATTTAATAATTTTATATGATATTTTTTTTATAATATCATGTTAAAAGTTTTATATAGGTTTCTATAATTCTTTAAAACATTTTAGATAACAATATCATAATAAGATGTAAAATTTCATTTGAACTCAAACTCTTATTTTAAAAAGTAGCTCAAATGTTTGAATTAATCTCTAACCAATTTGAATTCAAATTTTAACTTTAAAAATTAATAAATTGTGTATATTAAGTATTTTCAAAAGTTTCATATGTTATAAAATTGTTTCTTATCATTCCAAATAAAATAAATTAAAATGATGTATAATTCCACTTATATTCAAATTCATATTTTAAAAGGATTTTAAGTGTGTTACTCAAACTCTAACTAGTTTTAATTAATATATTGAGATTGTAGATTAATTTTTTTGGTATTATTGGTATTTTTAATTGTTAAATATCTTTTTTCAGTGCTCCAATACATTCTAGTCACACATTTAATAATTAGTTGTAGAGTCTGATTCAAACTTGAAATCCTATTTTTTAAAAATAAATTCCACTTGTCACTAAACCAATTTTTAAACAGAACTTAAATATTAAATTATAAATAATAGTTTTTTAAATCAATAATATTATATCATATTCCTTATATTTATTAATTTTTATAAAATATTTTACATATTTATAAATTTATTGGTAAAAAATTTCAATTTGAATTCAATATCTTATTTTTTAAAATGAATTAATATTCAAATGTATTACTTGACCTATAACCATATTAAATCAAATATTAACTTGTAAAAAATAATAAAAATATTTAAAAAACATAAATTGAAATAAAAATATAATTTATTATAATTTACTATATTTTTTTTCACAAATAACGTATATGCATCACATTTATAATTTATTGTCATACCTTATTATTTATAATATTTTTAACAAAGCCCTTTTCCACCAGATTTTGAAATGAATATTAAAAATAAGATATTATTATTTTTAAAATTAATATACAGTTATTATAGAATAAATTTTAAAATAAAAACTCATTATATATAAAAATAATATATTTTTTCAAACATCATAAATTTCTTTTTCATATGAAAACCCATATTCTTTTTTTATACATTGATAAAATTATATATAATATTATCGTAATAATAATTATCAATTTCAATCCATATAATTAACATAAGTATCTACTAATAAAATATATAATAATTAAATAATTCTCTAAATATATATAAAAATATTAAATCATGTTAAATAAATATACTTAACCATTAAATAAAACATATTTTATGATATAAAATAATCATAATTACATTTACAATATAAATCTATTATCTAATTGATCATATTAAATTTACCCAATCATATAATGGGTATTTTACCACATATGTCAGGGATCATATAATTGTAACCCTAATGGTCATATAATGACTGCCCCTAACGGCTACCATAAGAGATATATAACGATAACCTTCAATTGTTATATTTTGATAATATATAAATTCACATTATTATCTAAAAATTATATATTCTATTCTCTTACTTGATTCTATAAATTCTTATCATATTTCTACTGGTTTTCCATCTAACTTTAATTATATTTTGTGGGATGATTCTAATGGGGAAATATGATGATGAATACTTAAAGCTTACAGTCATTCTATTAACATGTTTTTATTATCCCATTGTACTTTTATTGATCATATAGAGTGTTTTCATTATTCAAATGTAATATTATATCATTAATAAAAGAATGATTATTTCTTTTGTTCTATACTTGTGTTTTATAAGGGATTCAAATTTTATTTTAAAAACAAAAAATTTAATAATAGTGAAAAGAAACAAAATTTTGGGTTATTACACATGTTATGTTAACAATAGAAGATCAAAATTTAATATTTCCCAATAGAATAATTCTTATTTTTTAAATTATTATTATGGGATTTTCATTGCCATAAAATTATTTTTTCTATTGATTTAATACCCAACTAGATTTATTTCAAGATTCAAAAATAAAATATCACCGTATGTTATACTAAATCACATTTAGATAATGGTTTAAATATATACTTGAATTAGTAAATTGAAATTCATCAATAAATTATTCATTGAACTCAAAAGACTTAGTGGAAAAGTTTCCCAATTTTTTTTACTTTTAATGATGTCATTAATTTATATAAATATAGTTCTTTAATGAGGTATAAATTAGATTATTTTATATTATTAATAAATTTAAAAGTGATGTAGGTAATGAACTTGGAAAGAAGATAAAATAACTTTAATTAGAGTAATGTGTAGAATATCTTATCCAAGATCTTGATTCATGAAATTATTATATAATCCTTCTATAAAAAAATTAAAAAGAAATAAAATAAAAAATTAACCCAGTATTCTAACAAGGGAGTAAATGAGATATTATAAAAGTTATTTTATGAAAGTATATATAACACCCCATCTCAGGTTCCACTCAACCTAGTTCCCTAAAATGGATCACCACAGGACCTTAGGTGCACCTCCCCTTATGCTAGAGACTAGTATTAAGTAGTGAGGGTATAATGAGGTATGAGGGGAGACTATACCCTCTTTACTAGTGTAATATAACAATGCAAAATAAGACAAATAATAAAAAATTAATAATGATCAATATCCATGATTCATATAATCAATTAACCAAAAATGAGTACAACAAACAATCATACAAATAATAATTCCATGTCATTTTAGTTTCAAGTAACATAAGAAACCCAAAATAAAAATGCAATATAAACCCTAAATAGGCCCCCATTTAAATTATAGTAAATTCACCCATGATTCATCCAAGAATCATATCTTTTGGAATAAATCCAAACAAGGAATCCATTTGGTATTAACTAAGAGGAGTTACCCAAAGAAGAGGCAACATCCTTCCTCAAGATCATTTTTTTTATTTTCATTCTCAACCCAACAACTTTTCTTATTCCATTATTATATAATAAATTCTTTATCATAAATATACAGAGTTTTTTTTCATCTAATGTTTCAACCTACACGTACACATGATTCCATCTAATGGGTAACAAACTTTCAGTTTTTTTTGTACGTCGAACAACCGCCTCAAGAAACAATGTTGTTCCTTTTTTACTTTACCACCTATCATGGTTGGTAATTATGATAAAAATTTTATTTTTATATTATATATATTATATAAATTATGTATTTATTATTATATAAATATTATATAAAACATACCTTCATACTTTCCATTTTGGCTAAATACGTTAACTTTGTTTTTGGATATATTGACTACCACCTCCTCAATGCAATATGATTCGTTCACACTCAACATGGAATGTATTAATAATGATTTTAGTAACCTTATAAGATATATATGAAAAAAATTATACTTTAAATATTTATATAAATATATACATATATTTCACTTACTTTTCATTCAATAAGATAAGAAAAAGGAAATAATGTTCATGCGTATGTCTAACCTACCATCTCCATGAACAATTTATTATATTTCATATATCTATATTTTATAGATTATTATAAATATTTATATACTAAATATATATTATATATAAATATTTTTGTAAATTCTGTAAATATTTAAACCATGATCGAATTAAGAGGATTAAGAATAACAAGTCAAAACACGGATAATAAACAATGCAGTTGTTACATGAAATGTTGGTTTAACATGGAATTATTAATAACCAGGTAGAATAAATTTATAAGTGAATCATTTATGGTATTATATATAGGAATATGGTTCTATGGTCTATTTATAATAAACATATATTTATTATACAGGATGTTTGAACATGTACAATGAAATTCAAGACTTAAGGTAAGAGAATTTCATCTCACTTTTTATTTCTGTGAGATAAAATCCATATTCACCACTCACTTATTTTTTGTGGTCTATATAATACCCTATGAAATTTTATATAATTAATTTAATTTATTTAATGATATTAAAATCATTAATTTATTCTATTATTTCAGAGGGATCGTGATTCTAAATTTACTTAAGTACTAAGGGTTTTCTCATCTCACTTTTATTTCTGTGAGACTTATTTCTGATTCACCAAAAATTTATTTTTGTATGGTGTATATGCTGACCAAGAATGTATTCTAGGATTATTATACTTATATTTATGGTCATTTAAATATCAATTTTTTATCTATTTTTCTTGGGTTGTATGGTTCAAAAGTTACAAAATCAGTAGAGTAATTTTACCTCAATTTTCCTTATTTGAGACACAAGTTTGGTTATACACCGATATTATTTTATGATGTGTATATAATGCCAATTAATATGTTATATCATTAATATCCTTATTTTTATGGTTTTATAAGCTTCATGTAATCCCATTTTCTTACATGGTTAGTTTGATTTAATGTTACAAAAGTTGTAAGGGTTTACTACAACAATCTCACTGTTTATCAAGATTATTTATGATTATGTTTAAATTGATGAAATAGTACAACAAATATCTCAATTAAACTCATGAATTTTAATAAAAACGGGTTATTAATGATATTTACATGTATTATTTCTATTTTCCACTCTTTGGGACATAATATAATTAATAAAGTATTTTTAAGAAAATTCAACTTTACCTCTCTTCAGTTGCAAATCAGTGTTATCTGAAAACAATATTTTCAAAAAATGTTTTAGAAATTGTTAAACTATTCTCCTATGATCTATAAAATACATTTTTAACCTTGTTTTAATTTTTTTGACAAAATAGTTTTTAAAAATTAATCTTCTTGTCATTCTCTAATTGAGGCACTTTTCTATAAATTTTATGGTGTGAATGTAATATTTGGAATGTATTGATTTATCCTCCATCATGTCCATAATTCTTTGAATCTACCATGAAAGTTTAAAATATTATTTTTTTAAGAAAATTTTATTTCCAAAAAATATGAACATTCATTTTTTTAAAGACTTTTTTAAACAAAAATGTTTTCAATTTTGTATTGTGTTCATGATGGGTTTTAAATGATTTTCGAAGGTCATTTTAAATGTTTTCAAAACTATTTTCAAAGAAAAATATTTTTAAGATGTTATAAATATTATATTATATGTTTTCAAACTTATTTTCAAATTAAAGGGTTTTCAAAGTGCTTTATGTTTTAAATATAATGATTTCTCAAAGGAAAAAATATATTCCCCTTAAGAAATATTTTTTTTATGATTTTCAAAGACTCCTTTATATGTTCTCAAAGCAGTTTCAAAGAAAAGGATTTTCAAAAGTTTATATGTTTTAAAAATTGGTGTTTAAAGTGATAATTCAAAATCCTTGTCTTTCTAATATGGTTTCCTTGGTTATAGTTTAGGATTTACTAGGTATATGATCCAAGGAAACTATTTATTTTACTTCTCTAAAGGGTTTTGTTTTTCTGGAATGGTTTTTATGAAACATTTTCTCTTTCATGGGTTATATGATTATGAAACCCATTTCTTTTCATAGGTTATGATTTGATGAAATTATCATGAAACATGTCTTTTTCAATAGGTTAATATATGATTAAATGTTTATATCACCCATTTCATTTCATTGGTTATGATATGATTATTTATCAATTTTTGGCACATGTTTGTATGATTTGATTATAAGATGGGTGGGACCTATATATCCTTATAATGAATTGGATAAGTTTTATATCTCATGAGATAATCATGAGAATCAAATTTAGAGGATTGATCCAGCATGGGAGATAGGGAAACATCATCCACTATTAAAGATGGGGAAACAAGAGAAAATATGGAAGGATAGAGAAAAGAGATCAACTTTGAAAGATGGGGAAACATGATCCACTCTTGGAAGATGGGGGAACCTGATACACTATGGGAAGATGGGGGAAAATAGTCCACAAGGTAAAGATAGTGAAAATTGATCCACTATGGGAAGATTGGGAAACTCAATTCCTTATAGGAAGATTGGGAAACCTGATTCCTTACAAGGAAATGATAATGACTAGGGATGGTGATGTATCCCACATAGAAGGTGTATTCCCAATGAAGTTCCATGTTATGTTTAGGAAATCTGACTTAAATTATAGGTAATGATGTTACATGTTGATGTGTTTTCAAGAAATCATATGTCTTATACCTATGATATGGTCACATGGTTCATGTTATTGATTATATTATGATTAATTTCTTATAAAATACCAATATTTTTTCCGTGTCTCATGATTTTGATCTCTAATATACAAGGTATGATCTTTAAATGATATTCTCATGTTCTTATTCCCATATGTTCATGTTATATTGACATATTTTATTTATTTTACCTTAATGAGAATTCAAACTCACCCATTTATTATTTTTCCTTTCTCCAGGTTACAAAGAAAGGTTTTAAGTAGATGTACTAAATGAGAATATCTTTGTATGAAACATTGAAGATCTTTCACCAAGTAAGAATATTTTGTTCCATGTTTCTAAAGACACTAAACAATTATGGTCCTCAGGCATGTACTTTTGTAATGTTCTGAATATTCATAAAAAATGCTGTTGTATCCATGTTTGTTAATCTTGGGTCTCTATAGTTGGTATCAATAGAAAGGTGTAGTTAATGTTTGGAAGCTAAGATAAGAAAACCTTAGTGATATCTCTAAGGAAATATCTAAGGCTAATTAAAAGTATAAGAAAATGTCTTAGAATTTTGGTAAAGGTTAGATTTAGTGGTTTTTTAGAAATACATCCATTTTTGGATACTATAAGTGGAAATGGGTCTATAATAGATGTAATTAGGAGTAACAAATCTGACAAGGTTCATTGGGAATGACTCAAACATAACATGGTACATGATTATTTACCTTACTACACACCAGATTTGACACTCCCAGGGGATATGCTTTGGGAATTCACTAACTCTTCATGAACTATATTAAAGGATTAATCTTTTTTTTTCTATGAATAACACCGGATAAAACTAAGGTGTCATGGTAATGTGTAATAATTTTGAAATCCTAGAAGTTATTTTTCATGATTATGTGGGTTTCCTCTATGATAAGTGATTCTCACACTATACTTTCTAGTTTTAGTGAATGGTGGGAACCAAAAAGAACTGGTTTAATGGTGAATGTGATGGAAAATTTTATGATGAGAAGTCAAATGGGATGATCACTGGAGTGAAGGATATTGTTATCATGGCTAATCAGTTTTCATAGAACAAGATTAACAATGTGTATATTAACTAACTCCGAGTCTCAAAAAAGAAGATATTAAAGGATTTTTCTGAGATTTTGGGTAATGGAGACCGTAAAAGAAAGAATATTCAGTTTCATTTGTGTCAAACATGTGGAGAAAATAAATTTGGTTAATGTCTTCAAGGAACAAGAAGATGTTTTGAATGTGGAAAAGAAGGACACAAAGAAAGTAACATCAAAGGAAAAATGAGGGGTTTAGTTAATTCAATGGATCAAAATATTTTCCTCCCTAAGACATAATCAAAGGTTAAATTCTATAAGTTTGGAATGAATGTTCATTATGAAAATCAATTTACTAAGTGGAATGCTCCTAAAGAGATTTAGAAAGGTGGGAATATTAATGGTTATATTCCTGATGATGATGCGACTACAGATTAAATGTAAAATGAAAGAGGTATTATGTAATAAGATGAGGTATTATTATTATAGAATAAGGATAAATTGGAATAATCAATGTTTTTATATATTTAGAATCAATAATTATATTATAGGAATGGTGAAATATATAAGGGTTCTTTAATTTCGAGTTTTTACTTTGGATTTACCAGAATACATTAAACAATTTGGATGGACTAGAAATGTGTTTTAATGGAAATTTGATGTCCATGGAAAACACATGATTAAGGGAAATATAACCCTTAATGTATTCCTTATGTTAACATAATTTTTTTGTATAAAGATATTTTGGATATGAATAAGTAAATTGGATGGTATTGATTACCTCAGACCTGATAATGGATTTTCTGAAAAGTGTTTTATGTTATCATTGATAAATTTTACATCATTTTTGGATTTATGAAATATTTCCGATAAACTTTTGAATAAAGAAGCAAACATCATATCAATAAAAATTTATGGTAATTCAGGTTATTACCAGGTTTCAAGAGAATACATGATGAAGGTATACAATGGTTTGGTAAGTGAAAAAATGGATTTCTTATGATATATGAAAATCAAAGTTAATGTGATTTATTTTATTTATTTCTAAAGTTTTGTATTTTTAATCTTTTAGAAGGGTTACAAGGTTGACTATTTATGGAATGGTTTATGTTAAAGTATTATCTCTATATATAAGTATTTATGAATATTTGATAGCTTTTGATAAACTTGTTATTGCAATATACACTGATGGAATGATCTATCATTATATTTATGGATCTCATGATCTATTAATTCTTTGAGATTGGAAAATACACCTTTATTTCATTGAATAAGAGATAATGTGTAAGTTGATCAAGATACAACAAAGGGTAAGGTTGTCTTGAAATCATGTAATTATATATTTTCATGAATTTTTTTATCTAAATAAAAAAGGACCTTGAAACTAAAAATGTTATCCTAATACCTTAATTTTCGAGGAATCAAATGGCCCTATAGATCATCATAGATTTATGGCTTTATGATTTTAATTTTATCCTAACCATGTTCTCTATCACTCTCTATCAGAACAAGATAGTCATATTTCTCTTCCATGCCCATGTTTTCATTTCCAACCTAGGTTCTCTTATGTGTAATGTCACACCCAAACCTATGATATTATTTTATTTTAATTAATTTTCAACCTTTAAATAGTTTTTCTGGTGTCTGGGGTGAGTCTCGGATGATGTTTCTGATTTTATGGTAAAAAGTGTGTGTTTTGGGTTCGACATCATTGGACGCACGAGCAGAGCGCGACGCCGCGCGACTTCTCCTAGACAACTGCATGAACTTTTTTCCTTTGAAAAATTAAAGTGAATAAATAAATTTTAATTTATTATGTCATTTAATTTTTTTATGATTCTTAAGAATTTTATTATTTTTTTGGGTGAAAACTAGACTTGTTAAATTTTTTATTTTGTTATTATTATTATTATTATTATTCCTTTTATTATTTTTTTAACATTATTAATTACTATTATTATTATTATGATTATTACTATTATTATTATTATTATTATTTTTATGATTATTATTCCCTTAATTTCCATTATTATTATTATTATGATATTAAAATTATTTTTTAGTTTTCATTGTATTTTTTTGGATTAGTTTTTATTTATTTATTTATTTATTTTTGTTATTTTTATTTATTTAGGGTTCCTAGGCATTATGTTTCCCCTCCCCCCTTTGTGTGCGGTGCACCCAGGCTCTCCCCCAGATTCAGCGCAAGAGCCCCCCCTCCGCCTTGCGTCCCTGCAGCTCGGTGCTGCTCTGCCCTATCCTGGAGCATTCCACCCAACTGCACTCCTCCTTCGGCGTGAGCAGGCCCCGTCGATACCCCCATCTACATTGGCCTCCTATTATCCCATGAATTGTGCCTCTCCACCTCACTCTGGCCCTTGGATCCCCCCTTACTGCACTTCAGCAAACTAGCCCCATGCCTTCCTCCTATAGCGCCACCCTGGACCCGACCTCCCTCTCTGCGTGCTATCGGCACCTCGATAGCACCTATCCACAGCAGCCCCCCTCGCCCTCACCTCCATCCATCCAAATATAAAGCATGCCCCTCATCATTTCCCCTAGCAGTACGCTCCTGCGCCTCCTTGCAACAGCCCCATCGACCCCGCGCAGCAACCCACTACCACACCTCCCCGCTCCAGCCGACCAACACCCTCCCCTCAGCCTCCTTCTTCTAGCAGCGAATCCCTCCTCAGACCCCCAGCTCGGTGCATAGCACCTCCATATAACAATTCCCTATGGTACGACCTCCCTCTTTTATGGTGTGACCCTTATGATGTACTACCCTATCAGCGCATCCCTCGTCCAGAAAAGACATCCCCTTCTGAGCATACTATTCTCTTGGGAATCCCTTTAGGAGAGTTTCAGTGTTTACCACCAAAGGTGAGGGTCTTGGACCATCTCAGGTTGGCGCTGCCAAGCGAGGTGAAGATCTTCTTTCCACTTCTTGGTTCTACACTATTTTATTGAATATCTTTTGTTTTTTTGAGTCTTTAGTATTTATTTTTTAGAGCGTTGGACCTGACTGCCTGGATTCAGACGTGCACATTTTGTTTTATCTTGGTCTCGATGTTGGATTTCCCTTTGAACTTCTTTTTTATTCAAGATTAATTTATTTCATTCTCCATTTGATATTTCTGTTTGATATATATATATATATATGTCACCATGGTTTTGTTATAGGTTTTGCTAATTAAGTGTTGTTTTGGGTAGGTTCGATATTGTCATCGCGCCTTGGTTCTAAGGTTGTGTTGTGGTCGAACGTTGATCTAGAGGTAGGTTCCCATTGTACTACCTTTAAAAATTTAAGTTTCATATATTTCCTATTTTTTTCACCCTATATCTATTTGTGATAAATATTATTTGGCAACTTGTGATTAATTCATTTATTATGCAAATTTTTAATTCAATTCCTGTTGTGTGAAAAATGTTTTCATTTTGTTTTGTTTGTGCATGTTAATTGTTCAATATAATGTGTATTAATTTTTCACCTTTTTTATCAATTTAAATAAGTTCACACCCTAAAATTGGTGTTTTCACCAGGTTGAGTCTTAACTGGAAACTGTTTTATTTAATGTTGCATGGGTTGCTGATAAATTACTCAGTTGGATCTTATAGTTTATTTAGAAAAATAGAATGTTTTGGTATGGTTTTATATAAATATTATCATCTTGTGAAGTATTATTTTGGGGATTCTTAAATGGTTTCAAACTGGTTTTAGTCTTATAAGGAAGTTGGATTTTCTTAAATGGTTATGGAAGAGAAAGTGGTGGTTTTTCCCCCTTCTTGGAAAATGAATTTGGTTCTTTTTAAAGTGTTGATTGTGAAATGTGTTTAATCCCCACCTAGAACTTTATGGAAAATTATGAAATTGTTTTGATGAAACCCCTCCTAGATCAAATCTCCTGCCTTGGTTTTGACTGATGGTTTCGGAGGCCCACACATAGAGGCTCCTGGGTGCTCAAATGGTTTAAAGGCAAGAGGTTTTCCCATGGAGTGGCTCGGGGTGATGCCTGTTGTGCATTATTACTATTATATATAAATATTTTTATGTGATTGGATGATCAGCTGGCATCGATAGCCTCACCCCCTTTCCAAATACTTGAGGCATGGGAATCTGGAATATTGAGAGAATATTCTAAAAATGATTGTTGCACTAGTAGGTTATGGTAGAGACCAGTGGCCCATAGTAGGTGGATATATTGGGTTTATTACTATAGTGTTTTCCCTTGGCCTGCATGAGAGAGGATGGTCAAGCATATTGGGCATTTTGATTTCATTATGTTTGACATATCAATGGGGATGAGGTCTCATGTATTAGTGTCTTCTTGTTTATTCTTGATCTCCTAGGTTCACCAATGTCTATTCAGATTTTTTGCTTGTAGTAATGATTATGATGCTTATATGTATACTTACATTGTCCTTGATATGTGATTTCTTTTGTGCATTTTTAGTATTGTTTTCCCTTGGAAATTGGTAAACCGGTTTTAATTAGGTTTCTAAAAATGGTTTTCAAATAAAATTGTTTAATCCTTTTTATACAAATCTGTAAAATAAAAACATCGCATACCCCTTTATAAAATGACATCACCATTAATGAAATGAATCTAGATTTGAAAATGATTAAGGGAAATGTTTTTTACTTTTTTTAAGTAAAATATTTAGAAAACATACTTTTATAAATTATAGTTCAAACTTGAAATGGTGATTATTTTATTTTAGAGGTAGTGCATTTGTAATAGTTATTGAGCTAGCCTACTGAGTTTTAATACTCACACCAATAGTTCTTTTCTATTTTTAGTGTTTCTACAGGCTCCAGCTTGGGTGCGCTTGCCTTGGGTGACGTTTGATCATTGATTCTGAGAGTGACCCATAGGGTCACACATAGTTAGTTCGATTTTTGAGTTCAGTAAGTTTTTATCTTCTTTAGTTTCTTGTTTAGTTGTTTTTGGGTTTATTAATCTTGTACTGCTCTTTATTATTTCATCTTATTTTATGTATTTACCTTGGATGAAATCATTCCCATCATCTCTGTCGATGCCCTAGTGCTTGTCTCGAGCCCAAGAAGATCAAGAATGCCTCTCGGGCCTTACCGCAGATCGGCTTGGGTGACCAGTTCAGGGTTGACCCAGGTTGGTTCGTGACATGTAAACCATGTTATGTGTTACTTTGGGTAACCATTATGTTTCCATATTTCCATTTTTAAAGTATTTTTTAATATTCATTTTACAACATGTGCTTTTATGAATGGGAATTTCAAGTATTAAACACTTGATAACCTAGATGAATTTCAAGGATAAATTAATTTTAATTAGGGTATAATGTATCACCCCATGATTTAGTTATTTTTTTGAATTAAGTTAATCTTTTTTATATTTTTCATTCCTTGTAACATTGAAAATATATTTTTTGATGCATAACACCTAACACAGAAAGGAATATAACCTTAAAAGGACCCAACAATAAAAATAACATATTCGAGTGTTTTTAAAACTAGAATAGAAATTTGAGAATATTTTCTGTTTACATTACATATGGACACATATATTCATTATCTATTTTTCCCACTAAAGGAAACCCATTACAATTAAAATATGATTTATTTTTGAGAAAAATATTCAATTATTTCATCACGACATATTATTTCATATTTCCAATCTTAAGACATGTGAAAAAACATTTTAAAACATTGGATAACCAATCAAATCACATTAAGGGATATAAAATAAGAAAATAAACCACAAGTATAACAATAATCATAGAAACATGTTTAAAAAAGTTATATTTTGCACCCATAAAACATAAGGTCTTTAGCTTAACTCATGAAATAATAAGATTTATATAAAACATAATAGAAAACATAAATAATAAAGGTATCTTGTGGAATTCGTACCACTCTAAAATTGTATCTTTCATGGTTACATAGGGATAAACCTTCATGGTTACATTTAGAATACCCACCATAGTATATTACCTTAATCATTTAGAAAAACCCCAATCGTTTAACTCAATATCATTACCCAATGAATTAGAGAGATATCATAGGATCGCCATCCCTTAATTTATCATAGAACCACCCATATTCATAAACTATTCACAATAAACCTAACATAATCATAAAACATAAAACAATCATAACAGGAAAATAAATTTTACATTTTGAAATCAATTTTCATTTTTACAAAGCTGCACACTCAAAAATGTAAAAAAATTAATTTGAAAATAAATGTGTAAAATTTTAAAGGAACAATAAAAACAATAAGGTGAAATAAAATTAGGAAAATCAATTAATTTCATGTAAGTTAAAAACATAACTTTTGTCTTTTGTAAAAATTTATGAAAGGGTAACTTTTAAAAAGGTTTTTAAAAGATAGTCTATTACCTTGAGTATGAATCGTCATGTACAATATTTATCTAACTTAGTAATAAAAATTGGTTAACTATTTAATTTCATGAGAAAATTTTTATATTTTATTATTCATTTTATGTCACTTGTTATCATTTTATAACAATTACTTAATTATTAAAGTTTATGTTGGATGTTTTATCGATATTCGGTACATGATTCCAAAATGACGTTGATGTGATATTTGTAGTCAAAATGGTCATAATACCATAATTTATAGAATGATATGAATGAAATAATAATCACTCTTATAAATCAATTATAAATTAAAATAAAACTATTTATGTATGGTCATAAAAAAATGAACAACGTTATAATCATGGAGATAGTAGGTTGTACATACTCATGAGTAATGTTTCCATTTTTCAATGATCATTATGGAAAGAAGGTAATTTTAATTTTATCATTAAATAATTTACATAATATAATTAATATCATATTAATAATTTAAATATATTTATATATATCATTCATGTTAAGTGGTGAAGAAAAATTAATCACGTCGCTTCGTGTAGGTGATAGTTCACACATACACACAAACGACGTTATCATTTTTATGTGAATGGAAATATAAGAAAATAAATGATATATTTTTATTTAATAATCATAAATATGTCATTAATATCATATATACGCATTAATTACATCATTTTTACTAGTCTTGATAGACGATAATGGAAAAAATCTTTTTTGCTTCGTGAGGTGGTAGTCTTCTATACAGACAAACAAATAATTCATTTCCCATTTGCTAGAATTGAAGATTTATTTTGGTTATGATATTTAAATAATGACATATTAGTATATTTAGGATACTGGATTTATTATTTCATCATGTTTGAAGATGATTTTAATGAAGTGGAATAAGAAATAAAATAGAAACACTTAATTAAAAACGATACCTCTCCTTCAGACGACCTCCTTGGTTAATACCTCAACACCTATAAGGTGAATGTTATGCATAAAATAAGACTTCTAGAAAGTGGGGAGGGATTCAAGGAAGGTATTTGGTTAGATATTGGATGAACCAAATAGTTTTTTTGGTGTGTATAAAATAGATTAATGGGTACCCTTTTATAGGAGAGGGGAGGGCCGCTCTTCAAATTCTTCAAAATATTAAATTAATATAAAAGTATTTTCTAATAAAAATGTTCTCAAACTGATTTATTACTAATTTAGAATAATTATGGGGATAAATAAATTCATAAAATAAAAATTATACATGTTTTAATATTTTTTTAATCCTTATCTTTTTGATTTAACCCTTATTTAACCCTTTTAATTCTTACCGTGATATCATGTAATTTAATCTTTGTGGGTTAATACAATTATGATAAAATTATGAATGAAAAATTAATGAGTAATTTATTAAATTTTAATTCTCATACATATTATTTTTCTTAAATTTATATTTTTATTAATTTTATATCATTTAATAAAATATTATTTATTTTAAAATATCAATAGTGCCAATTTTAACACCATTCATTAGTTGACTTTTAAGAAATATCATAACCACAATATAAGATAAAAAAACTACTTCAAATAATCAATAACATTAAAAATAAATCCATAAAATTAGTGGAAGTGATTTATTCACTCATATTATATTTATTTTAATATTTTTAATATCATCTATTTTATTATTCCATTAATTAAACAATAAATACATCATCATTATATCACCATCTATAATAAAAAAAATTTCAATAAAAATATAAATATATTACAATAATTTATATAATTATTTTATATTTCAAATTATATTTCATATTCGAGCATATAATCTATATAACTACATATTAAAATTTTTATAGTAATGAGAAAAATGAGTATGGCATCTTTAACTTTACTTTACATAAAATATTATAAATTTCATAATCAAACCCAAGGGGATTAAAAAGATCATAATTTTGTCCCAAGGATAATTTGGGTTGAAAAAATATCTTCTTATTAAATTATGAAAATTGTTAGGCTAATTTTATATTACTTATAATATTTTTTTAACTTTAATTACCCTATTTACCATTAACCGTGGTAAAAATAACAACCAAAGTTGCTATTCATAATATACAAAAATAAAAGGGACCTATTTACATAATTTGGACCTTATGATTCAAATTATGGAATCCATATTTATGAATTCAAAAAACATAATTGGAATAAAGTAATTAAAAATTAATACCGTTGATGGAAAGAGAAAATTAGTTTTTAAGGTAAAACATTCAAAAGATTCACAATGTTTTTATATATAATTCAATGTAAAATTTATTAAATTTATCTAAATTAGATCAAATGATAAAAATAAGATCTAATTACACTTTAAAATAATTCAAATATATATTTTAACACTATAAATAAATTTTATGAAAAAATAGTTTTCAATTAAAATGCAATATTTTTTTCATTATTCATTAAAAAATGAATCTTATCTGAAAAATACAAAAAATAATCTCAAGTAAATTTAAATACTAATTTTTCAAATAATAATTTTATTTTTCCCAATATAATTTATAAAATTTACCAAAACTAGACATAAAACAGGTGCACGATCAGAAGGCAGTAAAACAGCCTTTTTTGAACAACACTTATTTTATGTGTAAAATTAGATTTGTCCATATATCATGTCTATAAAACACATAAAATGAATATTATAAATTATATTGAATATATATATATATATATATATTTCATTAATATAATCCTACACGAGTGATCTGTTTATTTATTGGTATAAATCCCACATTTTCACATTTAAATAGTTTTTTTCAGAAAAAATTACAATTTATTTTAAAAAAGGGGTTTACTTTAATTTATAATTAATTATTTATAAAAGAATTAATTTTATATACATGAATAAATAATATTATTATAATTCAGTTAGTACTGTTAATTCCCACAATTCTAACAGCTAGTTTAATGCTAACATTTGACTAATTATATTTAGTTGTTCTATTAGACTTAACATAGTGTATAATATATGATATAAAACATAGTATTTATTTTTAAAAACCTAGGATGTTACATTATCCCACATTTTGGAAAATTATTCCTTGAAATTTTGAACTTGGGGTCGAAAACTGGGTGTTTCACTTTACATTTTAACTTTAGTCAAATCCCACATTGGGAAAAAGATTAAATGAAATATACACTTGAAAATATTGAAATGGAAGTATGATGGTAAAATGAGAAAATTCATACTATGGTTTCATATAGTAAAATCTAGACATGTAATATAAAAATATACATTAAGTTCTAATAAAGAATAATATAGAACATGTTCATGAGATGTTAAAAATATCAAGACCATAAATTTGTGATGGGTTAAAAGGTTATTGACTTCTTTGAAAGAAAAGTTAGTGGATAATTTTTTTTAAGATCTTTTTCATAGATTTGAGAAATTACTTTACTATTAAGACAAATATCATAATGAAATATACTTACATTAAATGTATAGTTTTGTCAATTAATAAAATTCCACCAAAAGTCATCTTTTTATCTAAATGATGTGTATTTAAGATGAATTTGTCATGTCTGAAGCACTAGAATCCACTTCTAGAGAATCAAAAAATCCCAAAAAGATTAAATATCTATTTATCCTACCATGAAACATTAAAAAAACCAAAATTATTAGGATAATATAAGATACTTCCTCAAAATAATAAAACTTATATGATGAAAAACTACATCAATCTCCAAAATTCAATTGTAACACCCAATGTTCAATATAGACCATTCAATAAATATCTATCCTTAAAATTCCACAAAATAATTCCAAATAAGATTTAAAAAAATATATAAGTATTAATCACATATTTTTACAATATAAATTGTAATAATTCTCTCTAAATAACATCAACCACTATTAAAGTCTCTTACAACAAAGTAATTTCTTTGTTAATCTTCAAGATATGAAAACCATTTCCATAAATAACAAAAATCATAAAAAATCCAAAATAAAATCAATGATTATTCCAAAATATAAATCAAACTTTATTACTGAAATAAAATACCATAGTATTCTATTTAAAATGATCATAAAAGAATCTCCAAATAGTGAATTCCTTCCAAAATAACATTAATATCTTAATCACCAACCCATTTTCCAATCCCATGGAAATATCTCTCTCAAAATTATGTTACCAAAAAAACATTCTTATTCATCCCAAAAACTCACTTAACTAAAAAAATAAAATCCATACTAACCGGGAAATCATATAGGCTCTTGGTAGGCGATGGACCCTTTTAGCACTTTGGTTGTGCATTTGATTCCCACAGCCTTTCGAGACATGATGGGTTGTCACCCTTCATAGGGTTGTCACCCATCATATGGGTTGTCACCCGTTATATGGGTTGTCACCCATCATACGGGTTCTCCTATTTCTAAAACTGTAAAATTATTATAACATTCCCAAAATATGATAAATTCATACAAAATAACTTTAACTTTTTTAACCCCAATGGTTATCTCATATCTTTCATTTTTCATCCCAAAATGTAATAACCCATAATTACGCCCAAAAATGAATGTCTCCAAATAAAATGTTAGTCACCTTAAATTTTAATAACATAAAGAATAAAAAGGGATTATAAGACATTAAACATATAATCAACTAAAAAAATTATAAATGATTGATGATATCCCCAACTCTTTAGAAAACATCCAAATCTCTAAAGTTGTATAAACTATTTCTTGATACAAAATGTAAGGACCTATCCTTAAACATAACTTATTATAGTGTTTTTGAATCTATAAAACAAATTTGATGAAATTTTCATTTTATTTTTTTAGAGTAATAGAAAAAAATATTACAAAGTAGACCCATACATTACATGTGGACCCTTATACCGAGTATTCATTTTTTCCACCAAAGGAAGCCCATTTAAGATAAAACATGATTTCTTTTTGAGACACATCTTCAATTTTTTCATCCTGACATATTATTTTACCTCACCAATTTTAATATCTATTAAAAAAATTTCATAAATTGTTATTAGAAGAAAACTCTCAGTAATGGACATACAATAATAGAAGAAACTATTATTCCAATAATACTCCTGTAAACATTTTCACAAAGTTTTTCTTTTCAACCATAAAACAAAAGGTATTTAGCTTACCTCATGAAAACATGAGATTAATTTAAAAAATAATTGAAAAAATAAATAATAATGGTAACTTGTGGCTTCCATATCACTCTTAAATTGTAGCTTTCAGAGCTACATAGTAAGGAACCTTCATGGTTACATTTGGAATACCCACTAAAATATATTACCTTAATCTCTTAGGAGAAACCCAACCAGTTAACTCTGTCCCATTACCCAAGGAATTAGAGATATATAATGGGATAAACCTACCTAATTTTATCATGGAACCATACATATTCATAAACTATTCTAAATGACCATAATAAAATAATAACATATAAAAAAAGCATAAAAAATAACTTTTCCACTTTGAAATTACTTTTCATTTTTAACAAGAAGCCCATTCAAAAAATGAAAAACAATTATTTGAAATTAAAAGTTTAAACTTTTAAATGAATAATAAAAAAATTAATGTGAAATAAAATCTAGAAAATCTAGAAAATATATTCATGTAGTATAACTTAAAAAGTCAATCCTTCATGATTTTGTAAAAATAGTTGAAAGAGTAACTTTTAAAAAGGTTTTTAAAAGAAAGTCCCTTAACTTGAGTCTGAATTGTCACGTACAATATTTATATTCCAGGATAATAAAATTTGGATAATTATTTAATTTATTTGGAACTTTTTTATAGTCTATTATTCATTTTATATCACTTATTATCATGCTATAAAAACTACTTAATTATTTATGTTCTTGTCAGGCGTTTTGTTAACATTCAGTTGATGAGTCCAAAATGAATATGATATGATGTCTATAGTAAAAATGGTCATAATTATATCATTTATAAAATTATATTAATGAAATAATAATCAATATTATAAATCAATTATACTTTTAAATAAAACTATTTACCTATGGTTATGAAAAATGAACAGCATAATAATAATGGAGATAGTAGGTGGTATGTATGCTTGAGTAAGGTTTCCATTTTTCAATTGTAATTATAGAAAGAAGGTAATTATAATTTAATAATTCTATAATTATCATTATATAAATAATATTATATTAATTATTTAAATATATTAATATATATCATTTATTTTTTGTGGTGAAGAAAAACAAATCACATCGCATCGTGGAAGTGATAGTTCACACGTATGAACGAATGACATTGCCATTTTTATGTGAATTGAAAGGTAAGAACATAAATGAAATATTATTATTTAATAAATATAAATATTTCATCAATATCATACATAAAAATTAATTCCATCATTATAACTAGTCTTGAGAGAAGGTAATGGAAAAAAAATTATGTTTGTCCGTGAGATGGTAGTCTGCCGTATACACGAAGGAATAATTCATTTCCCATCTGATGGAATTTGAGATGGATTTAGGTGATTATATTGATATAATAAAATATCAGTATATTGATGATACTAGAGTTATTATTTCATCATGTTTGAAAAATATGTTAAGGAATTGTAAGAAGAAATAAAAAATAAACCCTTAATTAAAAATGATACCTCTCTTTCAGATAACCTCCTTTGATTAGCACATTAACACTTCTAAGGTGAGTGTTATTCCTAAAATAAGGTCTCTATAATGTGGAGAGATATTACAGGATGTTATTTTTCTAGATTTCGGCTTAAAAATAGGTTTTGTGGTGTAAAATATTAAATTAATATAAATTAATTTTCCAATAAAAATCATCCCAAACTGATTAATTTATAATATAGGATGATTATGGGTCAAAATAAATTCATATAATAAAAATTACACATACATTACTGTTTCTTTAATTCTTATCGTTTTATTTAATCCCTTATTTAACCCTTTTAATTCTTACAGTGGTATCATGTAATTTAATATTTATAGGTTAATAAGATTACAATAAAATGAAAAATGACCAATTAATTAGTAATTTTTTAAATTTTAATGATTATCCCAATTTGTTTTCAGAAATTTATATTTTTATGAATTTTATATCATTGAAAAAATAATATTTATTTTAAAATATCAATAGTTTCAAATTTGACATTGTTCATTAGTTGACTTTTTAAAAATATCATAACAATAAGATAGGTTCCAAAAAACTCCTTTAAATCATCAATAAATTTTTTAATCCATATTTAATTTTTTTAGATGAAATTAATTCCTCCAAATTATATTCATAGTAATATTTTTAATATCATTGTTTTTGAATCACCATTAATTAAAGAATTCATGCATCATCATTGTGTAACCATATAAGGTAATTATATTATAACTAGAAAATATAAATAAATTAACATGATTTAGATAATTATTTTATATTTAAATTACTCTTTATAGTTGAAAATATCACCTATATAACTCTATATTAAAATTTTTGTAGTTATGAGAAACATTATTATAACATCTTTAACTTCACTTTAAATAAAATATTATAAATGTCATACTCACACCCAAGTGGCATACAAATGTCATAATTTCAGAACAAGGATTATTTTAGTTTAACAATAATTATAAAAAGGTGATTTTATATTATCTAGAATATTATTTTTAGCTTTAATTACCCGATTTTCCCTTAACTGTGGTAAAAAATGAATAATGTTACTATTAATAATATCCAAAAATAAAATGGATGTGTTTATATAATTTTGAATTTATTATTACAAATATGTAATATATTTTATGAAATTAAAAAAATATAATTGGAAAAAATTAGTTAAAAAATTAATCTCAATGAAGGAATGCGAAAACTAGTTTTTAAAGCAAAACATTCAAAAGTTTATAATGTTTTTCTATAGAATTTCAATTTAAAATTGATCCCAATGACCTAAATTGGATTAAATGATAAATAATATATAATAATACTTTAAAACCACTAAAATATATAATTTAACACTATAAGTATATTTAATGAAAATGTTGTATTCAATTAAAATGCCGTATTGTTTTCACTATTCATCAAAAAATAAATCTTCTTAGAAAAATACCTAAAAATATTCCAAAGTAAATTTTGATAATATTATTTCAAATAAGAAGTTTATTGTTTCATATATAATTTTTAAAATTTACTAAAATTAGATTTAAAATAGGTTCTTATCAAAAGGCGGCAAAACTGACTTTTTTTAAATACTTGTTTTATGTGTAAAATTGCATTTTTCTATATATCATGTCTTGAAAACACTTAAATTAATGTTAATAATTATATTGAAATATTTGTATATATATATATATTTCATTAATATACTTCAATAAAAGTGATTTTTTATTTATTGGTATAAATCACACTTATGCATATTTAAATAATTTTCAGAAAACAGTTCCTTTCATTTTAAAAAGGGTTTTACATTAATATATAATTAATTAGTAATAACATAATTAATTATATATACATTTTTAAAACATATTTTTATTATTCATTTAATATTGTGTATTCACACCATTCTAACATCCAGTTTAATGGTAACATTCAAATAATAATATTCAGTTGTTCACTTAGACTCGATGTAGACTATCATATACACTATATGAGATAGTATTTCTATTTAGAATATATGTATGTTAAAAAAATCCTAATACATTATGATATATTTAGTAATTTAAATCAATATATTCTTTAAAATCAAGCAATACTAAATTAGCTTGTGTCACACGCAGCAACGACTATCTTCGACGAATTGTGTTACACATAAGACCGATTTTTACTAAAAATAATATATTAATAAAACATTATTATTTAGTATTCTTAGATATGACCTAGTTGATATGTTAGTGATTATGAATAATATTAACAATCTTATGAAAATATTTGGTATATAAAAATATAATATTAATTCATTGGTTACAAATTAACTATAAATGAAAATATAAATCCATTGAATATAAAAGAAATATTTTTATTCTCCCAAAGCAATTTTGTATTCATAAATTAAATAAAATAAAATTATTTAATGATATTAATAAAATATATATGTTATATGTCCAATAAAATATTTTTGATTCTCATCGAATGGATTTGATAGGTATAAGACAAGAATTAATCTAATTTTATAATGAAAAATATGTATTTTTCTATAAGGTAATTTTACCTCCTTTTAATATAGATCCCATTTTAAATATGATTTTTGAAACTTTTATAATATTTATTTTTAAAAATAAATTTAATTTTTTAAATCATAAAAAAAATTACATTATGATTATTTTTTGGTATTTTTCTGTGAAGTTTCATTTTTTTGATGAATTGTGAATAATATTGAGTTTTATTTCAAAACTAATTTTTCATCTGATTTTTTATAAGGTAAAATTCTGGGTTTTTGTTGGTTTTAATGTTTAATGATATCAAATATAAATCAATTAATTCAATTTATTTCATTTGAATCCTGTTTACTTTGAAAGTGGAGGAAAAAACTTACCAAACTTTTGAAGATGTTTATTTTAAAACCCGCTTTGTCTACCCATCTGCGGGATTAAATTTGAATTACTTTGTGAAACCTATGAGATTGAAATTTTGAAAAATAGATTATATATTTGGAATAATAATAATTTATATTTTATAATATGGTCAACTTAGTTTTTGGCCAAAAATATTAGGGAAAGTGATTGAAATTATTTACAGCGATTAAAGGAAAATAATTAGCTTAACAAAGGACTAAAACTTAAACTTAAGGCATAAAATGATATAGAAACTTGCATAAAAATTATTTTATAACCATATTTCGACCTTTAAAACTCTTAGGATCCATTTTTAACTTTTTTGGACTAGTAAAATATGGGCATCACTCAAATCTTTTCAAGAATACCTAATGCTTCATTTCCCCCAATTATAAAAGGGATCCTCTCCTCTCCTTCTCTTTACACATCTCAAACCCCTTTTTCTTAGTAATTTCATGAATAAATCACCTCAAAACATCTATAACTTCATCCTAGAATACTCCCTTTTGTATGAAACCCAACTAAGGAATCCCTTTTGGTGCAAACCAAGTGGAGTTACGTAAAAACAGGTATCATCCTTCCCCAAGATCCTCTGTATAATTTTCAATATCTCACCCCTAAAATATTATTATTAAATAATTATATAATAAACTCAGTATAATAAATATACTGATATATTTTTATTCTAAGGTTTCAACCTACACTTATAAATGCTTCTTTAAAATGGTTAATGAACTTACCGTTCTTATGCACGACAAAATGCCACCTCACGAAGTGATGCTGCTCGTTTTTCATTTACCACCTCTCATGGTTGGGAACTATGATGTAAACTATATTTTTATATTAAATAAATAATATTAGATATATATATATATTCTTATTTAATTATTATGTAAAAAATAAATTCATTATTTCAATTTTTTAAATACAATAACTTCATTTGTGGATGTGTGGACTACCCACCTCAAAGCAATGTGATTAATTCACACTCTAATTTGAATGTATTAAGTATGGGTTTAGTGAAAATATATTATATATATGACATAATAATTATACTTGAAAAATTATATATCTATGTTTGTGTGTGTGTGTTTGTGTGTGTGTGTCACTTACTTATCTTTCAATATGAAAAGAAAACGGAAATAATGTTCATGCGTACGTATGACCTACCGTCTCTATGAACAGTGTATTCCATTACATTTATATATCTTTTAAATATTATTATATATATTTATATACTGAATATGTGTGATATATAAATCATTTTCTACATTCTTTAAACAATTAAATCATGATCTATGTAAGAGGATCAATAATAACATGTCAAAACACTTACGACAAACATTTCGGTTATTACTCGAAATATTACTTTAATATAGAATTGTTAATAAATAATTAATATAAAGTCATAAGTGAATCATGAATGGTATGATATATATGAATATTTTTTAGCTTGTATTTGTATAATAAAATTATGTTAATTATACATAAGGTTTTAACATATATAGAGAAAGTCAAGAATTAAGGTAAGGGAATTTCATCCCACTTTTTATTTCTATAAGATAAAAGCCATATTCACAAATTGATTATTTTGTGTGGTTTATATTCTAACATAAAAACTTATATGTGATTAATATAATTTATTTAATGATATTAAAATCTTTTATTGATATTATTATTTCATGGGGTTCACGATTCTAATGTTACACAAGTAGTCAAGGTTTTCTCATCTCATTTTTATTTCTATGATACTTATGCCTTATTCACCACTCATTTATTTTGTGTGGTGTATATACTGACCAAAATTTATTCTATGATATTTATAATTAGATTCATGTTTATGTACATATCGATTTTATGATATATTTTTCAGGGTGATTGTGCATCAAAGGTTACCAAATCTATAGTGTAATTTTGCCTCAATTTTCATTCTTTCAGACACATCTTTTGTTATGAACCAACATTATTTGATGATGTGTATATACAATAATTTTACATGTTAAATAATGAATATAAGTATTTATTTATATTCTAATATTAATTTAATATTATTTTATTACATGGGTATTTTCATTTAATGTTACAATGTGGTAAGATTTCATTGCCACAATCTCAACATTTGTTAGGATTGTTTATGATTATGACTACATTGATGAAATATTATGATCCATATCTCAAGGAAACTCATGAATTATATTATACACTGGTTATTCATTATATTTTTATGTATTAGTACCATTTTCCACTCTTTGGTAATTAAAATAATTAATAAAGTGTTTTTAAGAAAATATGACTTTAACAGTATCTTTGGTCGGAAATTTGTGTTATGTTAAAACCATATTTTCTATAAATATGTTAAAAAATTTAATAATATTATCTTATTAAATATCAAAGAAATTTTTACACATCAATTTCCTTTTTTACAAAATGGTTTAAAAAAAGAATATTCTTATTGTTTTTCGATCGAGACAATTTTCTAAACTTTTTACAGTGTGAAGGGGAATGTTTGGCATGTACAGATTAATCTATCATCACTACTGTCATTATTTGAAGCTTCATTTTAATGTTTACAAGATTATTTTTTTATGAATTTTTTTTCTAATAATTTTTACATTTATTTTCCTAAAGTGGTTTTAAAATAAAAAAGGTTTAAAATTTTTTTATCTTCAAGAATATTAATAAATGATTTTAAAAGATTAATTTAATGGTTTCAAAGATATTTTTCAAATAATAATCTTTCCAAAAATGTTTTATGTTTCAAAATGTTTTCATAATGTTTTTAAGATTAAATTATAAGTTTTCAAGGATATTTTCATGGAAACAGGTTTTCAAAATGATTTTTGTTTTGAAGATATTTTTTTAAAAATTTTGAAAACATATTTCCCTCATGTAATGTTTTTTATGATTTTACACGATTCCTTAATATGTTCTCAAAGTGGTTTCAATGAAAAGGCTTTATAAAAGGTTATATGTTTCAAAAAGTGATATTCCAAGTGATATTTAAAAATTATTCTCCATGTAAGATGATTCCCTTCATTATAGTTTAGGATTTAATAAAGATATAATCCAAGGATATTATTCATTCTACTTCTCTGAATGTTTTAGGTTTTAATAGCACGTTTTTTTATAAAAACATGATTCTCTTTCACATGTTATATACTTATGAAACCCAATTATTTTCATAGGTTATTATTTGGTTAAATGATTATGAAACAAACATTTTTCCAATGTTTATGATATGATTACATGTTTATGAAGCCCATATCATTTAATGGGTTCTGATAGTATTGTTTATGAATTTGTGGCACACGTATGTATGATTTCATTATGAGATGTGTTGGACCTATATCTCCCCCAATGAATTGGGTAATGATTTATATCGCATGAGATAATGATGAGAATGAATTCAATGGGTGTGATTCACTATAGAAGATGAGGAAACTCGATCCACTATAGAAGATGGGAAGCCCAATCCACTATGGGAAGATATTAAACCTGATCCACTATGGAAGATAGAGAAACATGATCCACTATGGTAATATGGGGAAACCCAGTCCCCTATGGGAATATGGGGAAACCCAATTTACTATGGAAATATGGGGAAACCCGATCCATTATTGGAATATGGGGAAACCCGATCCCTTATAAGGAAAGGACTATGACTGGGGATGGTGGTGTGTTTTTTCAAGTAGGTGTAGTCCCCATGAAGGGCCCTGTTCTGTTTTGGCAATGCACCTTGACTTATAGGTAATAATGTCACATGTTTATGTGATTTCCAAAAATTCTATGTATTATGCCTCTAATATGATCACATGGTTCATGTTCTTGATTAAATATGATTCATGTCTATTTATTTCATGTCTGTTGTTTTTGATCTTCGATATACAGGGTATGATATTCAAATATTATGGTCATGTTCTCGTACCCCTATGTTCATGTTATTCTTATTTATTTAATTTATTTACCGTTACTAAGCATTTGATATCACCCACTTCTGATGTTTCTTTTCCCCATGTTATGAAGAAATTTTTGAAGTAGATATAATAAAGGGGAATAACTTTTTGGGAAACATTGGAGACTTTCTCCATGTTATAATATTTTGTTCCAAGTTTCCAAAGGCATTAAACTATTTTTGTTTTTGGGCATGTACGTTTGTAATATGATGTATATTCATAAAAAATTATACAATATTAATTTATTTTAAGCACGGGTCTCCTTAGATTAGGATTAAAGGGAAATGGTTAAATCAGTGGGTATTTATAAGAGAAGTGGAATAATTTTTTAATAATTTCCAAATATAGTTTTTTGAAATATAGGTTTTGGAAAATAAAAATGATTGGCTTAAACATCACTTTTTCTCATGGTTTTAGACATTTGAGCCACATTTTATGATATTTTAATCCACTATAAGTGAACACCATTTTCAGTACTTCTTTTATCATGTAAAAGTAAAGATTCTATGAAGTAATGTTTTATAAAATTAAATATTCCCTTTTAGTCATTGGAAAGTCACTTATAGTCTTATAAATTTATTAAAATATAATAAAATACTTAATATTAATTAAATAAAATATTTTAGGACATGAATTTTTTATAATTAATTATTACATCATTATGACATAAATGGGATGTCATAAAATATACTAAAAACCCAAAACTATATTTTTACTTATCATATAAAAATAAGGTATTTTATAAAATTATTATAAATAAATCATAACCTAATTTATTTTTGATGATTTCAAATATATTTTTTATTTTTAGAAAATAATTCTATAAATATGAGATTTTAAACTTTTAAATATAAAAATCTTTATTTATTAAAAAATATCACTTTTTAAAGCACATCCAAATTTATGAGACTTATAAAAAATGTCTTATGCGATTATAAAATTATTTTATCATTTATATTTAGGTTAGAGTGTTTTAAAATAATATTTTATTAAAAAAATATTATAAAAATACTTGATTTTATTATAAAAATGTATATATATTCTATAAAAATGTAGGTATTTTTTATTTGTATCCAAAAATAAATTTATCAAATTCTTCTTAGTAAAAAATTTATTTTATTAAGAAAAAATATTCTTAAAATAAGTTTATGGAATACAATTTTTTTATAAAATGGAAAATAAAATTTATGTAACTAAGGACTAGACACATAACCCATTATTACACCCATATATGCCCTAAGTGTGAGGTGTGATGGTCGTAGTTTCATGGGATGTATCGACTAACATCAACTGAGTGGTAATCTCCACTAACTTAAAAATCACTTATAGGGAAAACTTGTTGAAGCTCATCGTGGGCTTGGTCCAGGGTGAACTCGAGTGGTTCTATATCCCTCTAAAGTTCAAGAAAATGGGATTCAAACAACCCAACATTATTGGTTGATCCCATCAATAATCATTTCTATACCAATTATCATTTATCATCACTACTTATAAACGCAAACTATAATAATAAAATTATCAACCAAGGGTATATTTTCCAATGATCATATTGGAAAATGTTTATAATAACTAATGTTCACATTGACTAATGGACATATAATGGTTGAATCCAAATGGTCACATCTCCTTTTATTCCATATAAATACCACTTCATTATTTCACTTGAAATTCTACACAATCTATCATTAAGGTTATGTTTTCATTTCTAAATATGTTAATTGGTTTACTAATATGTTGTTTCATTTTATAGCATTCATAATAGGAGATCTGATTCTAGAATATTGCGGAAATAATTATTTTTCCTTTTTAGATATTCTATTTTATATTCTTTGTCCAATTTTAATGTTTGAAATTTTAATTGGTTTCGTATTTGTAGTTCCCTGGCCCCAGAATCCTGGATCTAGTGTATTATTTTATTACATTATCTTGATTACAATGAATCAAATCCTAAAGTATAGAACAAATTAGTAGTTTTGGAAATATGGATTACATACATGATACTTATATTATATTGGGAAATATAAAATGAAACATAATACATAATAAAGACAAATAAACTTCATCCTTGAGACTCATTAAAAGGATTCCTCTTTATAAACTATGGAAAGAAAACATAATCAGTGTGAGCTCAAATGCTCAGTAAGGGTAAATAAAGTGGAAATAATGATTAATTGATGAGGATAAATCAATATGGAAAGATAAATATCCAATAACACGTTCCATTTAAATTAAAAAAATAAGGAATAATAAATATTGAAAGTTAAGAAATTGAAACACATGTCATTTAATTAATAAATTGAGAATTAAATGAACTCATAGATTTTATCTTAATAAAATATCATGGATAATAATAATAATAACTCAAATATCAATTAAATAAATGATTAATTATTGGGCGTTAAGAATAAGGCACACGAAAACCTATTCCATTAGGACCATTCACAAGATGGTTTAAAACTATGGGTAAAAACCCATTTAATTTGTCCATCTTATTTTTCTCATGAGAAGCAATCAATGCATCGAGGTTATATGTAATGTTTGGGCCCCACCCCTCACTACCTGTCCAATGAATTCCCCATATATCAAATAATCAATTTAAATAATTAAGAAATGTGAATTATCATCAAATATATATATTGAATAAAATATACATATTTATCAATAATTACTTAATGTAGGATAAGTAACAATAAGTATTGACATTGTTAAATAATAGAAATACCATTATAAGATATTTAAAATATTTTTGAGTAAAATAATCTTTAAACATTCCAAAGTGTACCATACCACTTTGAAACATTTGAATCATAATCCCCATTAAAGAAAAAATTTCAAATGAAAATATAAATACCAAGATAATAAGGGTATTCATGAAATAAAATAAAACATGGTAGTATATATACAACACAAAATAAATAAGTGGTAAAAATGGTGTATGCCTCAAGAAAAGAAAATTTAGACAACAATCCCTTACAACTATGGTAATATTTGAATCAAAAACCACAAAATTAATAATCATGAAATTAAATATTTAAATTCAATGAGGTTAAAATAATTAATGTTATAATATATCAAAATGGGTTTTAGATACACCACAAAAATGATTTAAGTGGTGAATATGACATTTATCTCACATATGTAAAAAGTGAGATGAAAATCCATTACATTGAGTATAACTTGTAATGTGTGTATTTATATTCATAAATAATAAATATATGTTAGTTATTTAATTCATTTACAACCTTTTTAATGTTTTCCATTACTTTTATTTAACTTATTTAATTATTGTAAATAGCCACTTAAACAATTATGTTTGCATCATGAGTTTTGACTATATTCATTTTATGTGTCAAAAAAGACTTTGGTAGGTCAAATATGGTCAAATGGATCATTATATAAACATATCCAGAATAAAATAATGAAATTACTATCATATTTATACATAAATTGTACTTTTAAAACCAATCATGATATATGTATTTGAAAAATTAACCAATGTTAAAATCATGGTGTCGGTAGGTCGTACGTACACATGTGTAACATCCCCATTTTTTAGTGATCGTTATGGAAAGAAATTAAAATAAAATTAAATATTTGAAGAATCTTAATAATATAATAAATACCATTTTATTTAATCATATATACTAATATGTATAAGTTTTTTTACGTAAAAGGATCACATCATCTCGAGCAGGTGGTAGTCCACACATCCACGACCGACGTTATCACTTTTTAGTGTCTAAAAAGGGTAATAAATAAAATCACATATTATATTTATATAAAGGAAAATTTTTCATTAATATAATATATATTTCATTTATTTTATATATTTTTAATTAAAACCATCCTTTATACAATCTATGTTTAGTGTAAACAAGCCACACGACTTTGAGGAGGCGATAGTCCACACTTCCACAAATGATGTTATCATACTCCCAGAAAATAGAAAGAGTAAAGTTATGTTATATATAAAAATTTCAGAAGCATAAAGAAATTATAAATATCATATATATAATATATAAATATCACTTCCCTCATAATTCATAACCATGAATGTTTTTATATGAAAACTGAACAACATCGTTTCCTGAAGTAGTAGTTCCCCAGAAACATGAACGGTAAGTTCATTACACATTTGGTGGAAGTGTGTGTAATTTTAGGTATAAATATTAATATAAAAACAAATAATTATATGTAGAATATTTATTTTATTATTTAATAATTTAATAAGAATATTTTAGGAGGTGGATAATGTAAATCAAACAAAAGAGCTTGAGGAAGGACGTTACCTCTTCTTCAGTTAACTCTTTTTTTAAACCAAATGGATTATTTGGATGGGTTTATACCAATTTGAGTCTTCTATATTGAGGGGAGTGATGTTGGGAGGTTATTTGAGCAGGTTTTTAGTGATACAAATGGCTTGATATGTGTTAATAAATGGGATAAGTGAGTGGCTTTTTATAGTGGAGGAGGATTGACAATCTTGTATATTTTGGAAAACAAAAATGAAACCACTTTTTTCCTAAATTGTATTAATTGATATATAATTGTTATAATTGGACTTTAAACCCAATTTTAAATATAATTTATCATTATTATTAAATTATATGAAAAAATAGTTTTGTATTAAAATTCAGTATTTTCAATTATTCATCAAAAAATGAAACTTCTCAAAAAAATAAAAAAAATTAACCCTTTCATAATTTTGATGCTTATATTTCAATAATTTTGTTTATTTTTTCATATTAAATTCATTAAAGTTCCAAAATTTATTTTTAAATTGGTTCACCATTAAAATGCAGTAAAATGACTTTTTTTAAAAATATTGGTTTTTATGTATAAAATTGGGTTAATTCTTATCTTATTCCTAAAAAATAAATTGGATGAATTTAAAAAATATTTTATTGAATATATAATATATATTACATTAACATAACTCAATAATTTTAATTAATTTAATTTATTAGTATAAAACAACTTTGTGAGCGTAAGCATTTTTTTTATAAAACAATTGTCTTTATATTCAATTAGTTATTATATTCATTTATAATTAATTTTTAATTGATGAATTCAACAATATATTTTCATAAGGTAGTTAAACCTATTCATAAATATCACTATCACATCTAGGACATATTATATTAAATTATAATATCATAATAATATATTTTTTGTTTAGTAAAACATGGTCTTGCGTGTAACACAAATTACTGAAAAAAGTTGTTCTTGTGTGTAACACAATCTAAATTAGTGTTTAATTTATTAAAAGATATATAATATATGTATTTAAAATATTAGATATATCATAATGTCTCAGTTCATTGTATTCCTTTCTACACTTGGTGTTGCGTGTCATACACGTTATTAAATATAATGTTCTTACTTTTGAATTTCAGGTTGTTATAGTAGCAGACTCATTTAGGGATCTTTATTAATTATATAAAATTTGTTGTATTATATTTATTTTTTAAATGTATAAAATTATGTTATATGTATCAAAATTTATTCAGGAAACAAATATCATTTATAATGTTTGAGCCATTACATTATTCCCCCCATAAGAAGTTCAATCCCCAAAATTTCAACTCATTATCTCAGTTGAGAAAAGGTGAGGGTACTTATGTCTCATTGACACCTATAATTCCAATAAAACTTATTCATATTTATGCTTTCTCCATGAAATTTTTACAACTTGGGTAGTCTTGTTGTGTAGAATCTTGTCCATACGTCCCAATATCTCTACCAACTGCTCCTCATAAGAGATGTCATGTTCTTATTAGACCACCTATGGATTCAGTAAATATGGATATCAAGTATGTACTTAATAAAAAGAGATATGTGGAATACATCATGAACTTGAGAAATATTTTATAGAATTTATAGCCAATAGGGCATTTCAATTATGCAATCAAGGATTAAATTTGGGCCAATATACTTCAGGCCAAGCTTCCATTTCTTTATAAACCGCATGAGTCACTTACATGGTGATATCCAAAGGAAAAATTTATTTAAAAAATCAAAATCCAAGTCCCTTCTATGGTTTTCAGAATAGCTCTTCGATTGATTTTGAGTGGACAATATAAATTTCTTGATGGCATGAACCTTTTCTTTCATCTCTTGAAGAAGACTGGGCCCAAGTATCTTTCTCTCACCAACTTCATCCTAACATGTTGGAGTTCTGAATCGCTTCCCATATAGAGATTCATATGGTTCCATTGGAATACTCTAGTGGAAGTTATTGTTGTATGATAACTCAACTAATGTGTGTTGTTTATCCCATCCACATTTAAATTCTATTGATTATGTTCTCATCATGTCCTCTTATGTGTGAATAGTTCTTTCATATTGTATATCAGTTTGGTGGTGATAGGCCACAATGAAATTAATTTCAATATTCATATCATATTAAATAATTCTAAAAAAATTAAATTTAAAACTTGGATCATTGTAATAAGTGATAAAAATTTTCACCCCATATAACCTCACCAATACCTTTTTAAATATCCTGGAAAGTTGTTTAAGAGAGATATATTCCCAAATTTCAATGAAATGGGTAGTCTTGGTGGGTCAATCTAATATAACCCATATCAAATTATTTCCGTTGGATTTATCTAGGAGACCAGTGAAGAATTAAATTGGGATATTTTCCCACATCCTTGTTGGTATGGGTAGTGGTTTCAATATACCTTCAAGAAGTTTTTTCTCTTCCTTCACTTGCTAAAACACCAAGAACCTTACATTGTAGTCAACAATATCCCTTTTTATATTGTCTTAAAAATAATGATCATGAAGGTCCCAGTACATTTTAGTGCTTTTTGGATGTATAGATAATGTAGGGTTGTAAGCTTCATGCCTCGTATCCTTATATATCTCTGGTATATATAGCACATATAACCTTGTATGAAATTTCAATACACCTTCTAGACCAATATTGATATCAAGAAACTTCCCATTTTTCACAAAAAATATCTTATTTTGTAACAAAGAATCCTATCATTTATCTTTATTAATATTATCTAGTAATGTTGGTTGATATATCATTTGGGATGGGGTTGATGATTCCACATCCCTTATGATTCCCATGTACAATTTTAAAATGTTCTTGATCGAAGGATATCCTTGAATCCACATCATTTCTAGAACAATAGGATATTTCTAACATAATGCATCAATGAATTTGTTTTCTCTTCCTGGGTGAAAATAAATCTAATAGTCATAGTCTCTAGGAAGTTCCAACCATCTTATTTTCTCATGTTCAATTCATTTTTTGTGAAAATATACTTCAAACTTGGGTGTTCTATATCACATTTATCCCCATAAATATAGTGCCACCATTTTTTTAGAGAAAAAATAACTACAACTAACTCTAGGTAATGTGTAGGATAATTCTATTCATAAGGATTTTACTGTTGAGATGCATAATAAATCACCATGTCATTTTTCATTAAGATGCACCTAATCCCCTTCAGAGGTAAATCACTATAGATAAAGGACCCTTATCAAAAAAGAGAGTAGATTTGAAACAAGTGTTTTAACAATTCTCTTATTTAGTTCTTGGAAACTTTCTTCACTCTCCATTTTCATGATGAACTTATCCCTCTTTCGAGTTAACTTGGTTAGTGTATAAGGATGTCCTGAATTTTTTTCACAAACATCCTATAACATCCCGCTAAACCATGGGAACTATGAATCTCAGTTAGTTTTGTGGGATGGGGACACTTCTTTAAATAATTTTATTCATAGTGTCAACTGAGATTCATTCATTGGTTATAATGTGCCCCAAGAATGCAACGCGGTGTAACTAGAATTCACAGTTTTTTAATTTTCCAAAAAATATTCTCTTTCCTCATTGTTTTGAATATAACCCTTTAATGATCCTCATTATTCTCACAGGTTTTATAATATATCTAAATATCATCAATAAACACTACAAAAAATTTATCAAGGTATTCCATATTTACTATATTCATCAAATCCATAAATATAGTAGAAACATTTGTCAAGATTAAGGGAATAACAACAAACACATAATGCCCATGTATTATTTAGAAAGAAATATTTCAAATATATTATTTATTTAACCTTAATTGATGATACCAAAATCGAAGGTTAATCTTAGAGAAGAATTGAGCCTCAGGAAGTTGGTCAAATAAATCATCAATCCTTGGGATATGGTACTTGTTCTTCACTAAGATCCTATTAAGTTCTCTATAATCAATTCATAGATGCATTGATATATCCTTATTATTCATAAATAGAACAAGTTATCCCCAAAAGAGACACACTTGGTCAGATAAACCCATTCTCCAATATATCTTTAAGTCATTTCTTTAATTCCCCTAACACCATATATTCCATTCTATATGGGGTCTTTGATATCAACTTGAATCTGAGTATGAGTTCAATGGATAACTCTACCTCTCTTTATAGGGGAGGTACAAGTACCTCTTCAGGAAATATACCAATGTATTCCTAAATTATGGGGAAATTATCTATATTTATACAATAATTTCCTTCTCCCTCTTCACCAATCATCTCCATAAAGAAATCTATGGGAGGTGGTTCTAGGAAAATCTTGAGTCATGATATATCTACTTAGAAAATGAATGTAGGTTGTCCATTAAAGAGTATTAAAATTTAGTTGCTTCTACTGTTGATATTAGAATTATACTTTGAGAGCCAATCCATTGCTTGTATAGTGTCAAATTCCCCTATGTGAATGAATACCAGATTTATGATCATATTGTACTCTCTAATGTTAATACAAGACTTTATATACACTTTTTATTCTAGGATAATAACTCCATGAGTCTTGAATGATAATTTTACTTCTATAAGTTTAGGAATTTATTATATATTCATTTCAAACTTAGTTAAATAAAGGAATGTTTATAACCAGAATGAAACAATGTACTTTCTAGCTTTGAGATCATAGCTAGGGTACTTTCCACCAAATCATTTGGATCCTCTACTTCATCCATCATGGTAGAAAATTCTGAAGCATTATCCATTAGCCTGTGATGAGGTTGATAGTGGATACAAACCATTATCTTTTGATTTTTACATTAATTAGAACTGTTCCCAATCTATCCACACTTGAATCATTGTACTTTTGGCTAGAACTGTACCATATTCCCTTTATCATTGGTGTTGAGAAGTTGAGGCTTCACCTCACTAGGACAGTTCCAAGATATATTCTCATAAATTACGAATTTGTATCAATTTACACTCCAAAGAAAGAAGATCCCCAAATGATTCTTCCCCTATTTTTTTCATGTTGGAAGTTGTAATTTATTTCCGCCTCTTCAATTAACAAATCCTTTTGTTGAGTTTGGATCTATTGATCACTTATTTTCATTTGATCTATGTGACCAATGTGTCTATCAAAACTCAAATTCAACCCTGATAACACACTACACTATCTTTTCATATATTTCATTGTCGTGATTATCTTGATTCATCCATAGATGGGGTGTCAGTCGACCAAATAATCTATCAACCTTTCTAATATGATCCATAATAAATATATAGGTATATCAAGAATTTATTGTAAATTTCATCTTATTTCTTCCCACATATCTATTTTCCTTATGCTTTCATTCTATACAATCCTTCTCTATTTTTGTTCACACAAAAGGGGGAAATATTTCGTGAAAAAGATTCCTCTCAACTCTTCCCCCTCCATTACATCAATATCCCTTATTGGATTCACGATTTAAATTAGTTTCCTCCACTCATCGAATTATCATTCTATGTGTAATACTTCTATGGTGACTTTCTATTATTCTGAAAAATGGAGTAGAAAAAATATATTTTCTATAAATCTTATACATTTTTCAGTAATCAATGGGATAGTAGATCCACTAAAAGAAGGTTTTTTTTGATTCATAAAGTAATCTATGGAATATGGTTCTCTTTGAGGAAAATTTATTCTATCAACATTTTTCAATTTATTGTTTATAATGTGATTTATTCAATTCATTATCCTTAAAGATTTTTCCATTCTAGCTTACATTAAAACACCATTAGTGTATTATCTATTGAACTCATAATTTATATAGTTCCTTCTATTTATGACTATTTTTCTGAAAGAAGAAAACCTTACTGAGAAACTTGTTACTTATAGTAATTTTATAATTATAAAGGGATTTTATATCCTAAAACATCATGCTTAAATATGTTATTAATATCCTATGATAAAAATTAATGTTTTTACATATCCTTTGTAATGGTTCATAAAAAGCTCATTATTAACCAAACATAACCCCTGAGAGTTTCAAACTTGGTGGGAATCATTACCGTTGTAATGTACAAGTTCCCAATTGATTCTATCTCAATGTGGTGTTTTCATGTTTTACCCCTAGGTACATCTATGCAAGGGCCACATCCAATTTTTGTATCTAGATAGAGATGCATTTTTTTGGAAACCACTTACATAATACGTACTAGAATACCATGATGTTTTCTTATATTTAGAAATATCCATAGGGTTCTTGATAAAATTTTCAAGTCCTAATTTACACAAATAACTAAACCTCTCTTTGATACTAACTATGACATCCCACCTTTTTAACATAACTTTTAATTACATGGTACAAACAGAAGATCTTTTAATGTTTTTTAACTTAAAAACCAAGTACATAATACAATAATACATAATAGATTCTTATAAATACACTTTAAATAAATCTTCATGGGTTTAACCTAAGTTGCTTTTACTAAATCTCATATAATGGGGACATGCATCAAAGGAAATGAGTGAGCATGAAGCATAGTAAGGGAATGAGAAAGGGATAAAGACATGTGATCATGATAAATATCAACAGGAACATGAGGTATAAAAATAATGCATGAACAAGAGACATAATAATAACATAAATAATAACATGTAAATGTGGATATAATATCTAAATAAGACATTCTTAATCAAATCACCATGGTTTCATAAAAGAAAATTACAAAGGATATTCAATAAGGTATCCTAAAACATGTCATATCTAGAGATTAAATTCTTTACCCAATGAATTATAATTATATTTGGGATAACCCATCATATTTATTAATTAATGTTATCCAAATAGAGAAAAATAAATCATTTAATTAATAACCCATGAAGAATAAATAATGGGTTTCTTATCAAAATCATGGAATATAAAATTTCTCAAATGATATGATCCTTACGACATTTTTAACCCATGAAAGGAAATGTGGGGTTAATGTGTAAATTCTGAAATAAAAAATTAATTTTTAAATCTAGTTGTGTACTCATTGAAAAGAAATGTGGTTTGGGTATTCAAATAAAAAGGAAAAGACAATCTCTAATGTAAAAGGGGGAAATTTGATATGTAAATTTGGTAGCATGATAGGTGTAAAACATGTTTTTATAATAGGGTAAAATGAGAGGTGAAAACGGTATCTCATTAGTAAAATACTATTATTACAATAATGGGATAATAGAAAGTGGAGAAAGAACTTATTTTGGTATTTTGAAGACAAACCACACAAAGGGAACAAGAATGGAAAAGAGAATTAATGATTTTCCTTTACCATGATGAGTTGTTAATAAATTGAAGATGGAACCTTGGGTGCTTGAGGACACATTAGGGGGAATAAACACTAGAACTTATGGGAGGATATATTGAGAGTGAAGTGGAATGATGAAATTGGTGAGTATTTATAGTCAAAGTGGATGAATTGTTTATTAATTTCGAAATATATGTCTTTGAAATATAATATGTGGGAAATGAAATACAATTGTCCTAACCATGGTTTTTTCTATTTTTTTTGGACATTTGGGTCAAATTTTATGATATTTAAATCAACCAAAATCTAAAATCATTTTTAATACTTCTTTTGGGCAGGAAAATTAAATTCTCCACAAAGTAATGCTTTTAAAAATTAAACTTTTATTTTTAGACTTTAGAAAGTCACTTACAGTTTAAAAAATTGATTAAAATATTTTAAAAAACATAATAATAATAATATAATAACATATTTTATATTTTTTATTGTGTTTAATTAATTATAACATCATTAGACATAAATATGAAGTCATAAAATAAACTGAAAACTGAAAACTATATTTTTACTATTCATAAAAAAGTAATATATTTTGGAAAATTCTCATAAATCTCCCCTAACAAAATTTCAACTTTTCAATTTCAAATATAATGTTTATTTTTCCAGAATAATTCTCCAAATATGAGTATTTTGACTTTAAAATATAAAAATCCTTATTTATTTAAAAAATAATAGTTTTTAAGGAACAATCAAATTTATGATGCTTATAAAAAAATTTCCCAGGCCATTCTAAAATTATTTTACAATTTTTATTTAGGTGAGAGTGTTTAAAAATAATATTTTAATAAAATGATATTATTCACTATAATTTATTTTATTAGAAAAATTGTATATATTTTCTAGAAAAATACAGTTATGTTTTTATTTGCGTCTAAAATTCTATTTATCCAATTCATCTTAATTAAACATATATTTTATTAAGAAAACATACTCTTAAATGGAATTGATGCACTAAATATTTTATTTATTGTACAAAAAATACACTTTATGCAACTAATTTATGGACACATAACCCCTTATTACACACGTATACAACCTAAGGGTGAGGTGTGGGATGGTTTTAGTTGCATGGGGTGGCTCAGCTAAAATAGATCGAGTGGTAATGTCCATTAACTTTAACTACTACCATAGGAAACAATTATTGAAGATCAACTTGGGCTTGGTTAAGTTAAAACCCCAATGACACCACCTCCCTCCCATGTTTGGATAAATAGGCTTCAAACGACACAAAAATACTTGTTGAGGCCATCAATTCTCATTTCTGTACCACTAATCAATTTTCTTTACTACTTATAAATTCTAAATATAATCGAAAAATTATCAACCAAGGTTATAGTTTACCACATACATATTTACTAACAGTCATATTAACTAATGATCATATAATTTTAGACTCCTAAAGGTCAAATTTACCTTTATACCTTATAAACACCACTTCATTTTTTCTCTCAAAAATTCACTGAAATCTCTCCCTAAGGTTATATTTTCAATTTTTTAAGATATTTGTTGGTTTAATAACATTTATTTTTATTTTTATATAAATTTTATTGGGGTAAATGATTCTAGTAGATTGGGAGATCCTTATTTTCTCATTCTATATATTCTATTTTATATTCTTTGTCTAGTTGTAATGTTTGGAATTTTAAGTGGTTTCATTGATGAATGATGTTACTATATTTATTAATGATATAATTTTTTTTGGTTTCTCTTTTTATTTTAGGTGCATAATGTTATATAATATTTAACCACATTTATTGATGAAAAAAATATAATTTAGAAAGTCTGGGTCATTACACTAATGGTCTTTACAGTAATATCTAGTTATAAACAATTAATGAAAAAGTACAGTAAACAAATAACAATATATAATAAATTCGGTTCCATTATTTATCATAATTTAAATGAACCATTTTATCTCAATTCCATGGGTAATCCATATCCATCAAACCAAATTAGGCTCATACCATTCTATGAACTATATATCAAAGGGATATTAGGCTGAAATACAAGGAGCACTAGTTTATGTACCCAAATAGGAATTATAATTAAATGTCTAAACATCCCAACCATGATATGAAATTCCATGTCCATAACCTCAGAGTTAGGAGCATCAATCTGTCCTCCCAAACTTACTAGGTATAAAGGTGACTAGATCATGAATCTATCCCACCAAGGAAAGAGAATAATCAGTCCAACATCCCACCAACCATTATCCACATTTATGAGGTTAGCATTAGTGAATCTTTTATCAAATAATTACAATACAAGTGAACCTTTTTATTTTATCACATTTCCATGGTTAATTACATTCAACATCTTTATAATTCCAATTTTTATCCCAATTCAATTTTTAGAAACCTTTACAAATATTTTTCACCCCTATCATTTTATTTGACTACATAAACATGCCTCGTTAACCATTTACCACATTTACCCATTTACAATCCATAACTCATTTAACTTAATAAAGTAAAGAAAACACTAATTTATTCTATAATAATAATTCAAACAGAATTCCAATTGATTTAATATCAAAAACCATTCAATTCATCATTTAATAACTCAATTTACATCTTAAAGGGAGTGGCTCACCCCATGGGTGATAATAGGCCTAATATAATCATCCTCAAAGGATTTAACATGGTTCTTGAGGGGTATAACACTTCATTTAAGCACCCAATTTTTCATTTTATATAAAGGAATAAAATTCAAATCACAAAAACACAAACTCAAAACCATATAAACATAAATAAACATCAGTAAAATGGGATATAACTCATAACCACCTACCGCAAATTCATAGACAAAATCTCACTTAAACATGTCCCTTGATTCAATCTTAAACAAAAATCAATGCACAAACTAATAATCTTCTCAAAAAACAAGGGTTTAGGGATTAAAAATTATAGAAAACATCCTACCAAGGTTTTTATAAAAAATATAATAACGTGGAATGGTATAATCACCTGGATCTTTGATTCATAACCAATAAGGTTTCAAATAACCCAAGATTGAGAAACAATCACAATTAAAGGATAGAGGCATTGGTTCACCACTATATCTCTTTGAGGTGGATAGGGCAGTAAAATTGGGTATGGGATATTAAAAATAGAGGTGAAAAATGAAAAATTCCCCTCCTTTAATTAGGTTCATGGTTTGGCTACACAGTTAGCCAAAATGTGTTCCAACCATGCAATACCCTTTGTCCAGGAGGGGGCTTGGGTATCACAGTTTTATAGTGATCACACATGGTTTGAAAAACCATGTTAAGGATATGTACTTAGCTCTATCCAAGTTCACAAGAAATAAATGTTCCCTTTCATGTTTTGTAAACCATACACCATCCCCCCATTGGCTATGGTTATGGTGTACAACTAATACTTACCACATGCCAACCATGTTATCTACATAGTGTGGAACTGTTTCATCCTTTTTCATGTCCTAAACTCTCATAACACCACCATGTCCCCTCATAATCTCAAGAATGGTTTCATTGACCATTTTATAGTTTTTTAACTCAAAATTTAATCAATAATATACCTCTCTGAACGGTTAGGGTCCTACAGTATATCCACACTTACATCAAAAGATATGAAGTGTATATTTAAATGATCTTAAAGATAATAGATTATATCTATAGAAGGATTATATATCCAAAAGAGATAACTTGATCCATAAAAACATGAAATCAAGGATCAAAATTCACAAGAGATGGAATAAAAACATAAACCACACAAGAATCAGTGGGAGAATTTTTTTTAGAGACACAACATACCGTGTTGTATAACAAAGAAATATTAGAGAACCAATGATATATGGTTTTATTGATTCCAAATATGACGAAATATTATTCATTAAGGAAAATGATTTCATATCCTATAATAATTTAGTATATATTTGTGTTTATATAAGGTTAGTGGAATTGAAAAAAATTCTTACCAATATATGTCAAATAGAATGTATTAATAGATAGAAGAATAAATTTTTATAATTAACTAAATACTAGCTAAATAAACATTTCAAAGAATAACATAGATAAATAATCCAATATTTTATAGATCGAGGTTTATATAATTTTATCCATCTAAATATTTAAACTATGTTAAAGTATATACATTGAAAATGTATTAAAAGATACAATATTGAACAGTCAAGAGAGGATTGTTGGATATATCATATAATATAAATAATGAGTATTTTATAATTGATTTGTTGAATAGATCTATCATTTATGTCATGATATATAATAGTGAGAACATACAAATTATATGGATTATCAATTAAAATTATCCTAATGTACTAGAGTTTATAGAGGATATAATCATAATATATGTAGATGATAAGAAACACAATATGATTGAATATATAAATAGTTTCTATAATGATCAGTTCAGTTATATTTCATAGCTTAGATAATTATAGTGCAACAAAAAAGATAATATAAAAGTAACCAGTGGTTTCTAATTTTATAAAACCCATATATATCATAGCTTTTAAAGTATCTAAGGAAGTAGTTTGCATATATTCTTGAAGTATAATCTCTTAAAAATTATTCTCAAGGAGATGAAGTCACAATTGGAAGTATGTCAAAAAGTTTAAATGTGGTAGTCCTAATGACTAAATCCATACTTTAATTAGATATACTCTAAGTGGGATTTTGTAGTTGTCAGTTCCCCAAAACCAATTTTTTTTAATTAACAAAACATATTTATTCTTATCAAATAATTTTTAATATTCCTTATAAAATTAATGTGATAATTTCCTTTGAGTATTTATCAAGTCAAAGGGTTATAATACTTCATCACTATAATGAGAACATAGAGACTCCATTAAAATATTTTTAAATAATATGTTATGTATTATATATAAATAAATCTAATGGGATATAGATGTTTATAGACGATCAGGTGTTGGGGTTTATAATAATTGGGAATTTTTCTCATGAATTTTTCACTTATTGATCCCCAAGTAAGTAGGTATTATGGATAAACCCAACAATATGAATTCCACATTTTTATGTCATTCCATATTACTATATGAGATTTTTTGTATTGATCCTTTTACTAGATATTATTATTAATGTGTATCATTAATCACATAGTTTTATGTTCATATGGAAACTAAAATGACATATTCATTTGATATGTCAGTATACATTAGGTGATTCATAAGTGATATACCTAAATTGAATGTTAGTGAAAGGATTTTCTCTTCTGAGTGAATGATTGGAGATATTTTAGTCCTTTAGTTGACATGGAAGTGTTTGAAAAAAAATAAATTTCCTTGGTAGTTTATAGATAAGTTGATTTCATAAATAAACAAATAAATATATGCTAAATGTACAAGAATATGATATATATATATGCATCTCATTTAACATGATATTGGTTAATAAAAGGATATTATAACACACTAGTATTCAGAGGAAGGTTTGTGTAGTTCTTACACTAGATTATTTCACTATGGGTGGATTTAAATATTTCTAGACACCAATATTGGACTTTTGATATGTCATACCAATTACCATTGGGAAAATTTCCTGGAGGGTTAAACAAAAGGCATATCCAGATGATTACTATATTCTATTTAATTTAATTTTAAGTTTATAAATGTATTTTTGTCTAGGGTAATAATATTATTTCAAGCTAAGTTTATCTCCAAATTAAATCATGGGAAATTTGAGTTTAGAATATATGAGTATAATTTAATAACTAAATTTATTCATAATTTAATGAATATAATATTTATTCACTAAACAATTTACTGAATTTTGAATAATAAATATTATATTATTGCTCTATAAAAATATATATAAATAAATTTTTATTCAAAAGTTAAGTGAATATAATATTTGTTTTATTATATGGAAAAAATATTTTATTATTCAATTATTATTAATTTTATGTGAAGAATAAGATTGTGTTAATCATCTAGTAAATATATTTTATTGTCATTTAAATATATGTTTATTTATTTAAGAAATGATATTAGATAATTGCTTACAACAACCTTGGTAATGTTAAAATAAAAAAATTTATGGTCTTGTTAATATTCAGCAATTATATTTTATATATTCATATTTATTATTGAAATATTTTTTAATTTTTTAGTTAAAAGAAAAAAATCATTATTTCTAGACAAATTGGGTTTTCACGAATTATATGGTTTTATTTAAAAATTTAATTTAAAATTTTATAATTTTAATTTGACAAAAATGATATCATTTTTGACTTTATAATGTTAAAAATATATGAAGATGGATTTTTGGAAATTTTCGAAAAAATTTGATTTTTCGATTGAAAAGTGAAAAGTGGTGATTTTTTATTGAAAACTATCTTTTTTGTTTAAAGTATTTAAAAATATTAATTTTATTTTAAAATTATTTAAAAGTAAAATTACTTATTTTATATTATTAAAAATCAAATTAAGGTAATTGGAGTAAATTTTATAATAGATTTTGGTATAAAACGTTTTTGTACTTAGGAAAGAATTTTTTCCTAAAAAGTCATTTTCATTGTGTTTCTTAAGATTAATTTAAAATTAAATTCTGATAATTTTATAAGTTGAATTTGATAAAATTTATTCCATATTTATAATAACTATAATTTATATTATTTAATAATTTCAACTTATTTTTTTTTCATAATGAAAAGTAAAAACATTAAAAATTAACTATCATGATTAAGGTTAAAACAGGTTTACCAAGGTTTAAACTCAAGTGATAAGTGTTAAAATGACCTAATAACATGTAAATATTCTTTTTTTTGGACATATTTAGACCCTATATCATATATTATTCTTAAACAGTCCATTTTGGATCCCTTTATATTGAGTAAGACATAAACATATTTTAATCTTTTGTAAAATTACAAGTGTCTGTTCTCCCCCAATTATAAAAGGACACCCCATATCATCTACCATGAAAAATTAAATATTAAGTGGTCTAGCCAATACCAACCCAAATAACTTATTTCTATCCCTTCACATGTTATATCGGACTTATATTGGAAAAAATACAAATCTTAGAGGGCATAAGCTGTAAAGCAAAGGAGGTTTTTCGAATAAGAGGTCTATCTTTTAGCCAAATATTTTATTTTTATTCATTCTTATACCTCATTAAAGAGTTTTATAAACAGTTATATATAATTAAATAAGTAAATTAAATATAAATAAATGTTATTGTGTTTATTTTTTTTACTTTATTCCATTCCCTTCTTCGTGTATTGGGAAACAAAAACATCATTATTGTGTACAACGGACTACAACCTCACAAACAAATGTAATTTAGTTCCATCATTACCTCTCGTGGATGATTATAATGATGTATTTAAAGTATTTATATTATATAAATGACATAATTATTATACTTTAATGATAATATATCATCTATTTTCTGACCATTCCATCCATTGAAAAATGATATTGTCATTCATGCGTACATGTGGTTTACCACCTCCACAAAGCAATGCAATCAGTTTTTAATCACCACCTCTCATGGATGTTATATATAAGTGTATCTAAAGATATAATATTATATTTATTCTATATTAATATTTATATAAATATAAAATAATACTTACCTTATTTCCCACATTTTTTGTTGAAAAATGGAAATGTTACTCATGCGTACGCACAACCTACCATCTTTATGATTATAATGTAATTAGTCTTCAATAAATATATTTCATATTTAGTTATAAAAGTATAATTAATTTATTCAAATGATTATTTTTTCATTAATATATTTCTTTAGACGTTGTAACCATGACTATTTTGACCACATTCAGCCTACTGATTTCATCTTGGACTTATAAACCAAACATCCACAAAACATTCAAAGTAAACTTAATCAATTAAAATATTGAGTATAAGATGGAATAAGTTAAATAAAAGGATTAATTAACTTGAATAATTATGTTATTCAAATAAATAATTAACATAATTTTATTATTTATGAATATAACTAACATACATGACAATTCATACTAGAGGTAAGGGGTACTTTACCTTAAGAACACCATTTTAAATGCTTTGATGATTTATTTTCCAAATATTTTTATTCTTTTTACATATTATTAATATTATTTTAAAACATTAATTTATATAGAAATAAAATTATTATAAAGTAAATGTTATGTGTCATTTGACATTCTTTCAAAGGTTTTAAAAGTTAACCTTTTTAAGTATTTTATATAGATCATTTCAATAAAAATTCAAATGGAATGTTGTAGTTTAAGGTATATATCATTAACATTGTATCTAAGAACCATAACAGTTATTTTATTTTGGATTCCTTAACAATATTTAATTTTTTTCTTCAAATAAAAACATTTTTTACTTTTTTTTATTTTAAAAATTATTTTTAAATGGAATTGGTATTTCGATGTCAGGAGATATTTTTCTTATGGATGAAAAAATATTTTTATTAGTAAAAGAATGGAAATAAAAGATTTCATGTGGTATGATTATGTTATGATTATTAGAAATTATTTATTATGATTTGTGAGACTGATATATCTCATTATGATGTGTGATCCCAATATATCTCTCCAATGATTTGGGTGGAGGATTATTTTAACCTGCTATAGGTTTCTTCTAAAATATTATTATAATTTATTGGGTATAATATTCCATTTTTAAGAGTTGTTGTAAGTATGATGTGGAAATGATTCAACAAGTTACCTATATGATTTATCTATTCATTCTATTGGTTTTTATATAAATCCTATTATTTCAGTAGTTAAGATAACGAGATTAAGATTAAAGGAATTGTTATGATACTTATTAAGGGTGAGATTATTAACATTGTAAAAATGTTTTCATGAGTTTTCCATGACTATAAAAAAACCTATATGAGTTTTATTTTTATTTCTTATGTAAATTTTTATGAAAATATTTGGGTAGTGAAGTTGATTTCTTTTGAATGAAAATTTTAATTTTGATTTCATGGTTTATTATGAAAAATAATTTTTTTACAATCTATATTCATGGACTAACAAGGGTATCTTATTTTTTATAGTTACCTTAATGAGATTTAATTCTCATCTCGCATTTTTAAATGATTTTCATAGATTTTTTAAGGATTAATATGTTCAAGGATTTGGTCAAGATTAAAACTATGGAGATATGTCATAAAAAGAAACTTTTATATATCTTAAAAGCTTTTATTATGGGAAAAATTGAAACTAAGAGGAAATGTGTACTTGTGATGTGATATATTTTTATGTAAGGTTGATTGACTAATTATCTAAAAATATAATCTTAAAAGGTATTAAAAAATATAATAAAATTATTTTTTGTATAAATATTTAGTTTACGTATTGTTCAAGGATGGGTCCTTATAGTTGGTATCACATTTTAGGTTTAGATAATGTTTTAGGTTAGGAAAATATAAATAAATACCCTTAAGAGATTATAATTTAGGGTTATCATGAAATATAATTTTAATATTACAGTTATTCCTCATCTAAACCATTTCTATTCAAAATGGTATTTTATAGAGGAAATAAGGAAAGAGAAGTAGGAAGACCCATAGAGGACAATATCCATCCAAACCAGCAATCTGGAATGGTTGTAATTGGATCTGAGAAGCTTCGTTTATCAATTAGTTGAAATAATCTAGAGATGGTGGTGGCGTCCAAACTAGATATAAATCAGATCTACTATATAGAAACATGTTGATGATTGTTCATTTTATGATACAACACCCTCCAAAATTTAGTGGATCTTCAAAATAAGTGGTATTTGAGGTATAGATTAACCTATAGAAAAGATATTCAAAGTCATGGGTTCTTTCGACCATCAAAAATTAACACTTACTATTAACAATTTTGAATGTGAAGAAAATCAAAAGGGGGGAAATGATTAAGAATACTACATGAATATAAGATAACTATGCAATAGAATGGGATAAATTAAAGAATATTTTTTTAGAAGTATTTTTATATGTTTGTTCGAATTAGGATGGAAAATAAATTCTTGGAAAAGAGATAGAACGAGGAAGACTCGGTGGAAATATATGAAGAAAAATTCACCTGATTGGAAAAGTATACACTAAATTGTATCTAAGATCTTGATAGAAAATTTAATATTTTTTAGTTATGATTAAATCCATAATATCAAAGAGTATTTACCTCTTGTTAATTTAAACATTATAAGATACTTGTTCATTGTGATAAGAATGTTGAAATAGAGATTATTGATCGATTTTTATTCCAAAAAATATGGAGAAAAATTGGTCCTAGTGGAGGGAAGTGAGAAATAATCCAATAAATAAATCTTGTGGTAAGAAAAAAAAGTCTCCACATTGTGATAACTATGGTAAAAACCATCCTAGGGAACTCATTAAAAGATATGGGAAGCTCTTACAATGTGGTATGTTTGGGAATATGGTTCCTTATTATAGAAAATTTATCTTGGTATTGGTGAGATGAATTTTGATAATATTGATTTAATATATTATAAATGTAATGAGATGGGTCATTATCTTGATGCATGTCTAGATAAGAGCATGGATTATTGGAATAAAAAACACTATAATTAGAAGGGAATGATAAAATACTTCTCAAATAAATCAGAAGATGTTGGGACATTAAACAAAGTCTTAACATGTACATTACTTGTTTACTTAGATTTTGGTAATGTATTTTTCGATTCAAGGTCTAAAAATTATATCATTTTTGTGAAATTAATTGGTAAAATGAAAATTAATCCCAATAAACAATGTCAATACTTTTGGTAAAAATACCTCTAGATAGTATTAATGAAATAAGAATTTATAATGATCTTCCTACTATCATATGTGGAAGGGTTATCCCAACAAATATTATTTTCATTCCCATTGTAGAATTTGATATTATTAAAGGTATGGAAAAGATGTTTGTTTATCATTCTAAGATATATTATAGAGTTAAAGATGTTATTTTTGGGAAGAATTTTCAGGTCGTATATAATATTGAATTCAGGCCTTTGATAACATATCAAGAAGCTAATAAAATTTTAATATATGGAAATGAATGTTATCTTGCTCAAATTGTTTAAAATAAAGGAATTATCCCTATTAAAGATGCATTGATAGTAAAAGAATATATATATGTATTTCCTGATGATTTATCAGTATTATACCTAATAGGGAAGTTGAATTTACTATTGAACCAGTTCCTAATTTTTAGCTAATTTCAAAACACCATTATTGAATGGGTTAAGTAGAACATCGAGAATGTAAAAAATTAGTTACTATAATTTTTTGGTAAATGTTTCATTTGTCCTAAAACATCACCACAGGGTGATTCTATTTTATTTGTTCAAGATAATGATGGTTACCTAAGATTTTTCATTGATTATAGAGAATTTAATAACAAAGATATTAGAAGTGATTTTATTTTTCCTCATATCAATGAATTATTTGATCAACCTTTGGGAGATCAGTATTTTTAAAAGGATGATATAAGGTTTTAATACCATCAATTGAAGGTAAATTTAAATTAAATCACTAAGATAACATTTCATACTAGGTATGATAATTATGAGTATGTGGTTATTCCCTTCGTGTTGACTAATTATATAGATTTATTCACGGATATTATGAACAAATATTTCCATGAATATTTCGATAAATTTGTGGATATTTTTATTTATTATATTTTGGATTATTATAAAAGTTATGAGGATCATGAAAAATATCTATGGATTATTTTCAAAATCTTGAAAGAAAATAATTTATATATAAAACATAGGAAATGTGAATTTTTGTTACATAAAATTTCATTCCTTAGACATATCATAAATAAAAATGGAATACATATTGATCCTAATAAAACTAAAGTGGTTGATGAAAGGATGACCAAAAAATGTTACCAAGATTCATAGTTTTCTAAGATTATAAGGGCATTACTAGTGGTTTGTTGGAATCTTTGCATGGTTATCTATCCCAATAACCAAACTAACATGAAAAGGAGTAAGCTTTATCTAGACAATGAAATGTAATGAATGATTCTTGGAATTGAAAATAATATTAATGAATGTTCCAATTTTGGACCTAACAACTAGAAATGTTGACATTTTTGTCTACAATAAAGCTTCATTGAAGAGACTACGTTGTTTTTTAATAAATAATTACTAGATAAATTCCTATGAATCATATAAATTAAAACCTCATGAGAAAATTTTTCTTACACAGGACCTTGAACTTACGGTTATAGTGTTTACATTAAAAAGTTATAGAGATTATTTATATAGAGTAAAGTGTGAAATATTTATTGATCATAAAAGTTTTTAGAATATATTCACTCAAAAAGAGTTGAATATGAGACAAATGAGATGGATATAATTGATAAAGAATTACAACTGCACAATTCATTACCATCCAAGTAAATAAAACAAAGGTACTGATGCTTTGAGTCTGAACGCTAATACTATATTATCCATGTAATGTTTTAAACATGACCCTTTTAAAAACTATTTAATGAATGTTGGATTAGAAGCTATGGGTTCAGGAGAGATCCCTATTTTGTTTCAGATGTCAATGAAGTAATTTCTGTCTGATAGGATTAAGTAATCCCAGAAGGAAAAAAAGTGAGTTACTGGAAAAGGTAGAATTTGTTAAGATTGGTACATTTCCTATATTTAATATTTAGAAATAATTTTTTTAGATTTAAAAGAGGTTATATGTTTCATGTGACCCAACATTGAAGAATTAATTATTGAGTGAGGCACATATCTCTCTCTATTTTTTCTTCATCCTAAAAGCATAAAAATATATAGATACCTTCAGGAATATTTTATGGATACATAATGAAGAAAGATATTATTGATTTTACTATGAAATTATTGACCTGTTAACATGATAAAGTCGAATAAATATTACTAATGTGTATGATTCAATATTTTTTAATTCCATAATAGAAATGGGAGAATATATCTCTAATTTTTTCATAGTATTACTAAAGACATATTGAGATAATAATGTGATTTGGGAAAATTTTGATTGATTTAATAAATGTGCTCATTTTATTCCCATTCAAGATAATATATATTTAGAAGAACTTCATAAAATTTAAGTTAAAGATATAATTATATTACATGGAGTCAATATTTACATTATATCTAATCAGGACCCCATATTAAGCTCTAATTTGTAGAAAGGGCTTCAGAAGTCATTGGGTACTGAATTAAATTCAGTAAAACCTTTCTCCCTTAGTTTTATAGATAGTCAAAGTGAAAAATTCATATAGTTGAAGGATATGCTTCAAGTTAATTCAATGGATAATCAGGGTAGTTGGGATTATTATATAACATTATTTTAGTTTTCTTATAAAAGAAAATTTATTCTAGGATATAGATGATAACTTTTGAGGCATTATATAAAAAATCATGTTGGACTCCCACTTGTTGGGATGAAGTTATGGAAGGAATATTGTTAGGACTATATTTGGTATAATATATGGGTGAGAATGTGATGATAATTTATCATCATGGGATAAATGATCAAATACGGTATAAAGGTTATGCAGATAATCGAAGAATATATATGTTGTTCAGGGTAGGAAATCATATTTTTGTTAAAGTATCTCTAAGTAAAATTTTAATGTGTTTTTGTAAAAAGGTAAAGTTTAGTATATTTTTCATTCAACCATATGAAATTCGGAATAAAATTGAATCATTTTTTTACCTAGTGTTCCTTCCTCTGATTTTATGTTAGGTAAATAACTTATTTCATGATTAATTTTTTATGAAAAAAATGTCTTAGATGCATCACATGTTTTAATCCCTAAAGTAGTTCAGTTGGAAGAAAATCATAATTATAAAGAATAACCAGTATGTATTCTTAAATGGAGGGAGAAAGTATTTTTGAATAAATCTATTTACTAGGTTAAGACTATGAGTAAGAAAAAATATGATATAAGATATAACATTGGAATTAGAAAATAATATGAGGAAAAGAAATCCCCACTTGATTAAATAACAAATAGAATTGTAAGGATGTAATTCATAAAAGGGAGAAGAATTTGACCACCCTAGTAAAGTTAAAAAATCAATTTTCAGGTCCTAATAATATCAATTAATTATATTTTATATATTTATACTCATTTTAATAATATTAGATATTTTTTCAAGGAAAAGGGAAAACAATTTAATTTTAAGAAAATTTGGCTTTTAAGCATTATATTTTTTAATTTAAAAGTATAATTTTTGAATTTTATAATTTTAATTTAAGAAAGGGATATTATATTTGAATTTATCATTTCAAAACTATCTTAGGATAATTTTTTTGAATTTTCTAAAAATTTTAATTTTACAAATGAAAAGTGAAAAATATTAATTTCTTTTATTGAAAATTGTCCTTTTATTTCATGAATTTATAATGATAAATTTTTAAAAATGGTTTCAAACTAAAATTATCTCATTTATATTATTAATAATCCAATTAAGGTCATTGGAATCCGTTTTATTCTAGATTTTAGTATAAAAACATTTTATTATTAAGAAGACATATTTTATGGAATATAACTTTTCATTGCATTTTATGGGTTTAATTTAAAATTAAATTTGACCACTTCTATGAATTAAATTTGATAAAATGGATTATATATTTATAAGGATAATAATTTACTTTAGTTAATAAATTAAACTTAAATTTTGGTCATAATTAATATTAAAAATAGTAAAATCGTGTTACTATAGTTAATATTGAAACAAGTTTACCTAGGGGTTAAAAAAGTGATAAGGTTTAAAATGACCTATCAATTTTATAAAAACTTTTTATTTCCATATTTATAACCTATATCTTCTTATATTCGGAAAAGGTCCATTTTAGATCAATTTTACTTGTGTAATACTGTCACAACTTGACCCTAATCGGGGCTCGAGCTGTAACTACCCCAAGCCTGCCTCCATAGGCAATGGGGTGGTGAAAAGTGCTGAAAGGTGCATCATAAATGGAAGGTATTTACCTAATATTCACACACATGAAAATTTAAATTTATAATTGTATAGGAATAATGATAAAATGATACAAAATCTAGAAAGTAAGCCAAGCATGAAAAACCTCTAGGGTGTAGAAGAGTACGATAGTGTAAATTGAAAAGCAAAGGGAAAGAATACACGCCCAACCATAAATGTGTCCCGACATGAAAACATAGGGAATTGAACTGTTTAGATATCATATCTCATGATATACAATCTATGACCACTGGAAATGGTCCCTAACACCTAGTATCCCTAAGCTTATCTGAATTCATCATCGGCCTTTCCATCATCTGTATAAGACACAACACGTCCAGTAAAATCCCATGTATGGTTGAGTATATACATACCTAGTAGAATGACCCAAAAGTAGAAATGGGGGATAATTAATAGATACAAAAGTTTTAGAAAGATAGTAGATAGTAAACATCATGCATCTCATCCTAAAGTAAGGGAAGCAATAACCTTATCCAAGCACAAGGGGCTCAATAGGGTGTGTAGATTAACTACACATCGAGTCTTTTCCACCCATAGTAGGAGATTAACCTCATATAACAATGAGAAGATAAACACAGAAATAATATGGAATACCACCAAACATATTCTCAACCCATGGAAAGAGAGTAACCAAATCCATAGGTATGGACATATATGGATATATATAAATTCTTATCAAAAGAAGACCAAATGAGAGAGAAAGGGGGTCTCCATCACACAACTCAGCTGAGGTAAAGAGTTTCCAATAGCTCAAGAAGTCCAAAAATGATACAAAAAAATCTTGCATAGCTTCCCAACAAAAACCATCCTAGTCAAAAATCAACTTTTCATTGTTCCACAGTGCCAAGGATCCACAATTTCTTAGTAGAGGACCCATGCTCTGGTATAATAGGAGGGTACACTCATTAGATAGTTAGAGGACACATATCATATTCCAATGGGAGGGTTTCACTATAATAGTCAATAGAGGACACATGACCTATTCCAACAGGATGGTTCTACTCTGATAGTCTATAGAGGACACATGATCTTCCCAGTATGAGGGTTCCATTCCGATGGTAGAGGACCCATACCCAACACATCTAGAGGGTTCCACTATAGATATAGATAGAGGACCCATGACCTATTCCAATAGGAGGATCCTATATAATGGTAGAGGACTAATTCTTATCCTAGCTATAGGGTTCCACTCTAGGAGACTAAATAGGGCCCATGCCTAGCCCAACTGGAGGGTTACACTCTAGAAATCTAGGACCCATGCACATCCCATCTGATGGGTTCTACTCAGAATACCTTTAGTGATCCTGCATGAACACTACTATTGTCGAGCATTTCCTAAATAAGAACTATACCTAGAAACATATCAAATAATATCCCAAAATCTAAAACTAAGGTCACCATCATGTTCAGCATAAAAAACCACTCTATATAGTAAACGTGTGGGCTACAATCTGCGTCTAAACAAAGGAGATATGAGAGTTTGAAATTTCCTCAAAAGGAACCAAGGGGTACACGGTATGTGAGGGGACTCACATGGTGTGTAGTCCCACTCTATCACTTATCAGTTTACATATAAGTACCCATATCTCATACTATTTTGGGATACATGAAATTTAGGGGATATACATATCATTCCCATGCATCTCGAGGTCCTGTTAGTGTGCTTGGCCATGTCTGTGTATCTATCCCATGATTGTGTACTTTACCCCATGTTTGTGTACTTTGTTACATGTAATTCCTAGATGTGACCATACATGTTTACTCCCAAAGTACAAACTGAGTTTAATAGGAAAATATCACATGGAAAGTGGGGGTCCCACATTGCATGTGATATGTATAAATCCTTAGCAACCTTAGTCACCAAAACTAGGGCCTAACACACTGTGTGTTCTTAGAACTACATGGAATGTAGTTAGGGTTTTTCAATAAATCTAGATCTTATCTTCACACACCATATTTAGTCTTATGACTTCACATCCAGCTTCTTCTTCAACCAGAAAAGGTGGATCTAGTATTCATTGGTCGTTTCTGACCATCCGATGGCCGGAAATCGGAATTCATCACAATAGTATTTTGTTTCTTGACTCATATGCCTCAGGTTCCTCCACTATTGATGATTTGGATGAAAATCATTGAAATGATCTCCCATAACTCGAAAAATCCAAAATCATCCATGGGTTTTTATCCTTCCCAAGCATGTATATTCGTTATGATTTTAGGGGCCTGATCAGTGTCGGTACCACCTGATAATGTCGAACCAGGAGCACGAGGTCCAACAGGTGAATAATGCAAATAAATTATGGGAGGAAGGCACAATAAAAAAAATATCAATAATTTCCTAAAAATATTATCCAACTACCATGAATGGGGATATCTGGTGTTAGATTAAAATTGAATAATCAAATAAACTAGTATATGGGGGAATGAATGGTTCAACAATTAACACAGATCATAGATGATATGATTTTTCTTAATCAAGTTAATAAAATTGGAGAAATCCATGAATTCATGAGTCTTACCTAGATATTGGATCTTTCATCATTAAAAAACATTCTCATCAATGATTTAAGGAAGTCATCGTGTTTGTTGTGATATGATCTTCTTTATTCCATAGATTCATCATCGTCCGATATGATCCACAAATGGAAGGAGGAATGATAAGCTCTCGACGGTCCTATGATTATAAGGCTAACCCTAAGAAAATCATCATAACTATATATTTAAATAAAATTAGAATTATATTTTTCAATTAAATTAACTAAATTAAATATTTAATTAATTCACTAAATTTACCACGAATAGGAATGATATTTTAACACCCCAAGATGACATATTTTAGTTCACACTACGTGAAACATCCTCTTACAGATACAACTATGGTATCAAATATCTAATATGATATTCCTTTTAAGATTTATCCCATTTTATTTTTGAAAATATTCTCTAATAGTATAAAATATATTTAATATTTGTATAAAAATAATTATGAACACACCAAGCCTTGGAATCACATGTTGTCTTAGTGCTTGGCTCTAGAAATATATGTGGAAATACTTCAAAGTCTTACAAAGTAAAAATTGAGTATCTATATCATTCCATACTTTAGTATTTTCATCCCTAATAAGAAAAAATAATCAAACAACTTGTGATACTAATCTTGTATCTGGACCCCGTGCTCCCAGGAGCTCTCCTACACATTGTTGTGTTGAAAAAAAATGTGAACCAAGTTTGTGGTCCATCTATATAGGGTCCTCTCGTATTTGTTCCTAATTTCCATCAGGTACTCCATAAAGGTTTATATATCCTCAATGTCCAACTCACACCATTCAATGACACACGTAGGGTCATGCACGTGTCTCCTTAGCTGTGACATGTGGAAGACGCCATGCACACAATCCAGCTATGGGGGTAGGGTGAGGTAGTAAGTATCCTCACCAACCCTCTATATGGTCTCAAACATCCCAATAAACCTTAGTGATATCTTATGTACCTAGCTAAACCTATTACATCCTCATCATGAGGAGACACTTAGGAAAACATTATCTCCCTGCTCAAACAGAATGGTTTTACAATGGTGATCTACCTATGATATATGCTTTCTCTGGGCCGTCCTCATTCCCTCATGAATGACCTGAACCTTCTCTTCCATCACCCACACCAACTCTAGACCCACAAGAGTTGTCTCTCCAATCTCCGTCTAGAATAAGGGTGAACATAAAGGTCTCCCTTACAGGGCCTCACACATTTTTATATCAATGGTACAATGGTATATATTCTTTCACACAAGCTCTACCAAAATAAAATTGATCTTCCCACCCCTATAAAAAGCCTCAACCATGATCCATCAGCATATATGTGGTCACTTAGATAGTGTGCTCAGTCTTCCAAACCATATGTGCCTGAAAGGATATACCCATCATCATCTTAGTACTGAATTCCTTATAGAGGCCTCCCCATAACTATGACATAAACCATGTGTCATGATGTGAGACAATCCTCAAGGTCACCCCCTTGAGGTGAATAGTCTCTCATACATACAACTGACCCAAACTCTCCACCAAAATCTGCTCCCTAATTACAAAGAAGTGTGCTGAATTCATGATTTGGTCAACTATCACCCATAGGGAATCATGGCCCTTCATTGTATGTTAAATACCTATCACAAAGTCCATGGATATGTTATCTTACTACCACTCTGGGAATCCAAGGGGATGCAACAAACCTATAAAAACCTAGTTCTCTGCCTTCAACTACTGATAAGTGAGGCAATGAGAGAAGAACTCACGAATCATCCATCTCATTCTGGACCACCAAAACTAATTCTTAAGGTCATTGAACATCTTCCACACACTGGGATGTGTAGATAGGTGATATGTGTGGAAGTCTAATATCAACTTCTCTCATATCATGATTGGAACCAATGCCCATCCATGAAAAAATATGACATAATTCCCTCCTTCAGATTTTCCATCTAGTGAATACCCTATTGATATATAGTATTGAAATAAATCACAATCGATGTCTCCCAACTAGGATACTCTCACAATCTTGAGAATTTTAGGAGTCAACATCATCAACTGGGGAAATGTTGTACCCTCCTACTCCACCAGGGACATCTACAAGGATGCCAACTACTCAGAAGCCTCCTGCACCAAGTGATCCTGTGACATCATATTAGGTCATATACTACTAAGTTTCCCTTTATTGGGTTATAGACTATCTCAATGCCATATTCCTACAAGAACTCCAGCCAGTGATGTAGTCTCATGTTCAATTATCTACGTGTGAAGACGTACCTATGAATTTGATGGTTAGAGTAAACCGTAATGCGTTATCCTAGAAGGTGGTGCTTCCACATCCTTAGGAAGAAGACTACCACTTCCTACTATAGTTCAGGATTCTTGTAGTTATTATTATGGTATCTCAACTACCTTGACCCGTATGCGATAATTATCTACTGTTGTATCAACATGCAGCCAAGACTAGATCTTAAGGCATTGCAATACACTATGTACTACAAAACCTCTACTAGTAGTCTCCACAATGGAGAACTTTTTAGCCTTTGCCTCAACTCCTTGAAAGATCTCTAACACTTCTGAGTATAGGTAAATGAATACCCTTTCAATGTTAGGTTGTCCAAATGGGTTGACAACATAGAGAATTCTTCCACAAACCTCATTTAGTACCTCACCAAGAAAAAAAAATCAACACCTGCAACATGATCTTTGGTGGATCCCATGGAAGAAATCCATTGATATTCACTAGGCCCATAGATAAAAAATGCATAGAAATGACATGCACCAGAAAGTGTTCCTCATGAAACTATAAATTAAACTTATAGAGATTTTCATAAATTTGGGGATCTCAAAGAAAATGTTGAACCATCCTCAAGTTCTATGTATGCTCCTCCTCTAATGCAGAGTAGATGAGTATGTTTTCGATGTAGATGATGAAAAAATGGTCCATGTACGACTATAAGATTCATTTCATCAAATACATCAAAATATCAAGGGGATTCAACATAGCAAAGGGCATCATGAGGAACTCATTGTGTTCGTAGCGACATCAGAATTCCATATTTGGAATATCAACCTAAAAAAACCTCAACTTGTGGTATCTTGAACCGAGAATGATCTTAAAGAACCATCTCACACCTCAAAAATAGTCAAAGGGGTTGTTAATATTAGGAATAGTTTACTTTTTTATTTATCTTGGGCTTTTTCAAGTGAAAATAATCCATGAAAAGAAACAAACTCCCATCTAAATTTTTCATGAACAACACTAGAGAATCACATGGGGACACATTGTTCCTGATCCAACACTTCTCTCTATGGTACTCTAACTACATCCTCAACTCCCAGAGCTCAGTATGGGATATATGATATGTTTTAGGAGTTATTAGAGAGTTCCTCAGATGAAAGTCGATAAAAAACTCAATCTTCAAACTCAGAGGCAGTCGTGGAATGTCCTTGGGGAATACCTACATAATATCATCCATGTCTAAAAGAATATAGATGCCTAAAAAGCCTTTTACACCAAGGGATATACTCAAAAATTGGTGAGTGATGTGTTGTATCCACCTACTCACAATGACCACTCATTCCACCATGAGATATCTCTCATATATAAAGGTGAATCACATCCCATCAGTACAAAGGCATCATACTTTTCTATGGAGATATTCAATTTGGGATCAAAACATGTAAAACCAATACATAAACAATATGACATCATAGGGTTATGTTTTGATGACAATATTCCCCATGAGAACATATGTCCACAATGCGATAGCTCTCATTACTAGCATATAAAAGATATAGAAGAAGCATTCCCTGTAGGAACCTCATGATGGAGCTGTGGGTCTAACACCTTAACTAGGAGATCCATCTATCACACCAGGAGTATAGAGATAAAGGAATGATTGGATCTTATTCTTATTAATATTTAATAAATTTTACAAAACAAAAATATATTAGCTATGATCATCTCATTTGTTGTGGGGTCATAAGCCTCCAAATCCTACAGTTGTCTGTAACCTTGACCACCAACTACCTGAACTTGATGTGGTTCCCATGGTGGGTGTGTTGGAAGGATTTCATGGTTTCTTCAACAACCCAGAATGACTTCTCCTCCTCTTCTATCTCGGCCTACCTACCCTCTCCTGGGTGATCCCTGATCACGACACTGCCTCTAACATGGGGGTCTATCATCTACTTGTCTGCTCTCCTCAGAGCATCTGGATGGGGAATCACATGATATGTGACCTCACCCATAATAATTAAATAACCTCCCCTCTTTTTTCAACACTAGTGGTATGTGTTATCATTGTGTTTCATGAACAAACATCCAAGTCTGATTATGATAGGATCTCCTACATAGAGATCCTACTGACGGGTTCCTGATAGCTATTGTAGATGCCTCAGATCTATAACATCCTCTCCTAGCTCCAGATGCATGTTTTCCATATGATATAAATCTATCTCTAACTAGTTCATGATCTAGTACCTTGGAATAGGAGGGAATTTACAAGGGCACCATGCTAGCACCAATCTTTCTATGGAGTCCCTACTCATACTTATGTGCATATAAGTATCCATCCTGGATCATTCCAAGGGAGTACTAGCTAATGTCTAGAAACCTCACTACATACCCATCCATTATCATCCCTCCATTTGGTACTTCCAAAATCCCCTGAATTCAAACTGAGCACAAATAGGAGGGGTAATACTTCTCACAGAAAAACTATTGGATGTCGGGCCAGGAGAGTGTTGACCCATCATGAATTTGGGTAACATAAATCCACTAGTACTCAATTTCTGCATAGAAAAGGATATCTTCCAGCACAACCACCTAATTTTTCGTGGTATGAATAATCTTGAAGTTACAGACCACTAAATCATTCCAATCCTCTGCTTCCAATGGATTCGGCTCACTGTGGAACCTCAATAACCTCTGGAAGGGGAACTTATAGAGTAAGACAATCCTATAAGTATCCTCATCCAATGTGGCTAGTATAATCTGAAACTTGATAGGTTTTTGTGTTTTTAACTGCCCACCTAGAGGAAGAATCTTGTGGGATGGACACTGAACAGAGGCCTCATCACTCATCGTATCATCATCATGATCTAGAACTGGTATCTTGGCTAGCTGCTGTTGTGGAGGCATCCTAAAATTTAATCAACATGTACCAAATCTTGATGATAAAATATTATATATATAAAAATAATGGGTAGTTTACTCAAGAACACTCCAAATCCTTTTTTTTCATTTTCTGAATAAACCACTTTAATTTTATTGGAAAATTCACAATACTCAATATTAAATTTAAAACAACCCAAACATTAACGCATTCAAGCTTCAAATTCAATCCCAAAACATCAAAATTCTCCTTGGGTATGCCTTCAACCATGCTCTTTGAATCACAAACCTGATTCTTAATCAATACATCATCACATCAACATCACCAGGAAATATAAACCAACGGAGAAGATCATCATCGTCATTGGAAAGAACTGAAAACCTTCAAAATGTGTGCGGGTAAATCTCCCCAGAACTAGCAAACAAAATTTCTAAAAACCAACAATGAATGAAATTAACATCGCCAAGATCTGAGACCTCCTAGAACACCATCGATGTAGGAATGAGCATCGTCGTGCAAGAACACCAACACTAAAAATTTAATGATTAAAAGATCTCCAGAGAACTGAAATGCTCAACCATCAAACTAGAACGAACCAACCAAAAGAAAACTCCACTAAGAACCAGAAAAATGAAATAGAGGGCCAAAGAAGAAGATTTTTATGACATTAGGGAATCCCAAAATGTCAGTGACTGCTTGAACCACACCTCCCAGATCTCCTAAGGATCCAACAAACCAGACCGACCTAGAAGGGGTGTTGGAGCTTGAAGACAGGGCAAATATGAGTAGGCGAACAAAAAACCATCCACCGTTGTTGGCACCAGAACCGCCATCTCTAACCATAGATAACAACCCGAAGGTCCATCACAGATCCAAACCAAAACTCCGAAGAAAAAATCACTAGGAATAGAAAACTATAGAAGAAGAGATCCGGAAAGAAAGGATTGGAGGAGTAGGAAAAGGGGAAGGGGAGATAATGTCAGAAGTGGCACACAAGCCTCCCCCTCCTGAAACGCCACAGAAAGAAAACCTAGCGCGGAAGGGGCGGGGGAGAGAAGACGCTCATAGGCCACCTTACTCAAGAAGGATAGTCAAAGAATCAATCCTATATAATGCATGTACCATTGATCCCTACAACCAATGTCTTGTATGTCGATTCAACATGTAGGTGGTCAAGATCCTAGTGAATGGATATGTTGGTCTCCTATACCATCTCTGGATTCCCTGGACAGAGAGCTGCACTCAAGATATATTGAAACTATTTCACTAATTCCAAAACAATCCTCATAAGGGGACTACTCCAAACAACATCCCAAGGAATGAACTAACCTGATACGAATCTATCACAACCTAACACTAATTGGGGACCAATCCAAAAATACCCCAATCCTGCCTCTATAAAATAGGGGGTATTGAAAAGCACTAAAAGGCATACCCAAAAATGGGAGGCCTTTTCCTAATTTAGTTGTACACACACAACTGACCACCTAAATGAAAATGTTCAGAGGAATAAAATAAAATGATACAATTGCTAAAATTAAACCACACATATAAAACCACTATGGTGTACTAGAGTACTATAGTGTAAACTTAAAAGAAAAGTTAAAAAATACACACCCATCATGAAATTTGTCCCAAACTAAAAAAAAGTGGAATAAACTGCTGAGAAAGCCCAAATCATGATCTTAAAGCTACGAACATCGTATTTCATCCCCAAGACCCATCATACCTAAGCTCATCTGAAGTCACTGTCGACCTATCCATCATCTTCATAAGACATGACATGTGTGGGAAAAATCCATACAGGGTTGAGTATATATGTACCAACTAGGATGCCCCAAAAGCTATAAGGGGGATCATTAAGAGATAAAACAAGATTATAAAGACAATATATAGTATACAGGATGATACTCAACCCAAATAGGAAAAATATTAACCTCTTACAAGCTTAAGGGGCTCAACACCATGTGTTGATGAACTACACGTAGATTCCTTTCCACCCATAATAGGAGAGTAACCTCATGAAACTGTGAGAATCTAAACATAGAAATCATGTAGCATACCACATGAATATTCAAAATCCATAATGGGAGAGTAACTAAACCCGTAGGTATGGATAAATATATATATATATATATATACATACATATATATATATATACAAATTCTTAGCAAAAGAATCCCAAATGAGAGAGGACCAATGAAATGTTCCAATAGGAAGGTTTCACTCAATGGCTAGAAAGAGCACACATACCCTATTTCAACTGGAGGATTCCACTATAATAGTCGATAGAGGACCAATGAGATGTTCCAATATGAGGGTTCCACTCAGACAGTCTATAGAGGACCCATGACCTACCCAGTAGGAGGGTTCCGGTTTGATGGTAGAGGACCCATTCCCAGCCTATTTGGAGGGTTCCACTCTATAAGTAGATAGAGGAACCAAGCCCTGTTCCACCAGGAGGGTTATACTCTAATGGTAGAGTGCCAATTTCTAGACCAATGAGAGGGTTACACTCTATAATTCTATAGAGGACTCATGACTAGACCAACTAGAGGGTTCCACCATAGACATCGAGGACCCATTCCCTTCACATCTAAAGGGTTTCACTCGGTACGCCTCTAGTGATCTTGTGTGATAACTGCCATTATAGGGTATTTCATAAACAAGTTACATTATAATAAACATCTCAAATCATATCCCATAATCAAAAACCAAGGGAACCACCACCTTTTATGTGAAAATGACTCAATATAGGCTACTTGCGGTCCAAAATAAGAGTCCAAACAAATGAGATGTGAGAGTTTAATGTTTCCTAAAAAGTAACCAAATGGCACATAGTGTGTGAGGGGATGAACACAGGAATATTTTCCCACTACATCACTTTTCCATATCACTAGAGGTACATGAATTCCCTATCATGTAGGGGTATATGTCTTGTAGGGGATATACATGGCGTTCCCATGCCACTCGGGGTCCGGACAGTGTGGTTGGCTGTGTTGGTGTATACATATCATTTCTGTGTAGTTTGGTAACATGAATTTCTATCCATTCTCATGATCATGTAATATTAGAGTAAACACTGATTCTTCCACCACAAGATAACTTTGAATGTGGTGTTCCCACATGGCATGTGCAAATTATGAAACTCCAAAACCCTAGTCACCACAACCAAGTCCTGACAAGCCATGCGTTCTTCGAACAACACGGTGTTTGGTCTTGATTTTCCCTAAAATCCATATCTTCTATCTACACTAGAGATCCAATATTTTACATTAAAAAACAACTTCATCTTCATCCAAAAAAGGAGTATCTAGTCACCGTTGGTCATTTCTGACCATCTGGTATCAGGAAATCAACATTCATCACCATAGTGGTTCATAGCTCGACCAGTACTCCTCGAGTTCCTCCATTATAGAAAATTTGGATGAAAATAATTGAAATGATATCCCATAACCCAAAAAATATAAAATAATCCAATTTTTGTTGATTCATCCCTTTTATGTTCATTTTTCATGATTCTGGGGGTCTGATTGGGTTTGGTACTGCCAGGTAATGTCGAACCGGGACTGTAGAGTGCAACCTGTGAAAAATGTTATCAAATTATGGGAGGAAGTCACAGGAACAAAATTTTAGAAATCATTTTCAATTTTTCCTAAACAAATATCAAGAAAATGGGTATCTATGGTCAGAAAACAATTTAAAAATAAAATAAACTGGTATATAGGTGCATAAATGTTTAAATAATTGGCAGAGATCACAAACAGGATGATTATAATAAATAAATTTAATAAAAAATAGAAAAACACATTAAATAAATAGTCCTACATAGATATTGGATTGTTTTCTCATTAAAGAACGTTCTCTCCAAATATTTTAGGATTTCATTACGTTTTTTGTGCTCTGATCTTCTGTGATATAGAGATTCATCATCATCTGATATGATCCTCCAACGGAAGGGGGAAGGAGAAGATATCAACGGTCCAATAATTATGAGGCTAACCCTAGGGAAATCACCATAATGATATATTTAAAGGAAATTATAATTAGTTTAGTGAATTAAATGAATTAAATTAAACATTTAATTAATTCACCGAATGTCCCACCAATGGATGAGATATTCAAACACCCCGCGACAAACTATTTTAGATCATGCCTGGGGTAAACATCGCATTACAGACTCATTCATGTATTTAGATTTTTGATATGAGATTCCATTAAAGAGTTTTAACATTTTATTTTTGAAAATGCTTGTGTGTAATATAAAATATATTTTATATTTTTATGAAATTAATTTTTGGCACATCAGGCCTTAGAATCACATGTCGTCTCAGCACCTAGTTCTGAAAAAATGTGTAGAAATATTTCAACGTATTATAAGTAAAAACATGGGTTTCTACAAATAAAATAATATATTTTAATCTTTTAAAAATTTCTAAGTGTGTCTTAACCCCCACTAATAAAAGGATACCCACTCTCCTCTCCTCTTCACACTTGAAGAGACATTTTTCATACATTATGTAGAGACCCTATTTTTTCATTGTAAGAATTTGAATATCATAGAATATTTTCATAACTAGGTGATGAAACAACCTTTGATTATGAGGTTTGATGAGACCAGAAATAATTTATTAAGAATAGTAAATATATTTTATATCACATGTAAATAATTTTTCATAAATAATAAGATATCTCCTAAATAGAGTATTGAATTAGACATTGGAGACTCTGATTGAATCTGAAATGTGGTGTTTACCCTAGTTACAACCTAATGTTGTAGGCATCATATGTTTGGATAAATCAGCCTTTGGTAGGTATATTTAGTGAATTAATTATTTCATTAAATGATCTAAACTGATTTCTCTCTATTAATATGATGTTATGGTGATTTTTTAGGGTTATACACATAATTTTGGGACTGTTGAGAGGAAGATTCCACCATTATTCATTAAAAAATCAAGATCAGTTGATGAATGAATTTTGGATCTATGTGAATCATGGTGCAGTGAACGCAATAGTTCATCTCTTTCATTGAAGACTGTGTTATTCACCATTGATCGATCTGAACTAAGGTAGATCTCATCATATGCAGTTTTCAACCTTATTATTAAATGATTCAGCATGATCAAATATTTTATTCATTGATACATGTTTAAATGAATCCTTCTCATGAGCCCATGTATTTTATTTGAATTGTTTATTCAAATTATCCTTATTATTCCATGTTTATCCGTTAGATATTCCTAATCTATATTCATTGTACAAGAACACTTGGGTAATGATTATTACAATTATTTTTTACCCTTACCCCATCATTCTTTTCAATCTTTACTATTGGACAATGGGGCCATGGTTTGACAATTACTGGTGGGTTCTAGTGCAATAGAACTCTTACATTCAAAGCTGATTCGTGTGGGACAGATAGTTTGAAAATATGGGTATAGAGTGGGATGTTTTGATAGATATAGGTGATTCCAACATGGATTAGGAATTAGATGGGGGTAGTGGGAGGTCTTATGAACAATGGTCGGTGCATGAAACTTCATGCAGGAGGATAAATTTTGATTTACAGATACCAGAGGTATGGAATCAATGGTTGGGGAAATGTTCACCAATTTTGGGTGGTAAAACAATGGGAATTGAGGTGGACGGATCTGATCAAGAAGACACATGAATATTTCTTTTGTTTTTGGAAAATCCTAATATACATAGCGTGTACTATGATAAAAACAGGCTATGTAGCATGGCTTTAATGGTGGTTTGGGGTTTTCATTGGAGTTAAATATGACACATCATGTGGAGGGACCATATTCCATGTAACCCTAGATGTATGATTCTCTGTGTACATATGGTACATTCCCCGGAGCCCATGTTCCCCCACATGAGGTGTTTGGAGGGAGACACTTTGTGTACTTCAAAGAGTAAATGAGATTGGGTAGGTGGTACTTGCTGAGTGTCAGCCTGACCCTGACACATTGTGTATTTCAAGGGACACACCGTGTGATGAAACATGCCCAGTATACACAAAAATATACCAAAGGGAATGGACATGGCCAGGAGATCATGAATCATCCCTAAGAGGCCATGACACACCATGTCATACCTTATATTCCATATTGTATTACATGGACAGTAAGTTGTGTACTAGAAAGGAAATGTCTAATTAGTAGAATGACATAGCATGCCCCCCTTACACACTGTGCACTTACTTTTTTTAGGAAATGTCTACCAATTGTATCTCCATTGTTTTGGACCATATTTTCATTTGTGAATAACCTGTATTGAGTTTTTTAACATGTAGAACATTATGATGGACATTAAAAAGAATTTTTAGTTATGATGCAAGATGTTCCTATAATGATGCTTCTTTAGGAATTTCTCAATGATGGCAATGATCATGAAAGATAATCAAATAGTGGTACCCCCTAAAGGGCTAGGGCATGTTTCTTCTATCTATCTACTAAGTGGAACACTCATGCAGAGTAAGGTCACGATTCCTCTATATACTTAGTGGAACCAACCTTTAGAGTAATAGAATGGGCCCTATACCTACCAAGTGACACCCTCCTATGGAGTCTAGGCATGGGTCCTATATATATCAACTGAGTGGGACCCTCTTACAGACTTAATGTATGAGTACTCTCCCTACTGAGTGGAAGCTTCTTGTAAATTCATGGAATGTTTCATCTATCTACTGAGTGGAACCACCAACAAATTCATGGTAGGGGTCCACTATATACTAAGTAGAACCCTCCCGGGTATTTAGGGCATGGTTACTCTATCTACTGAGTGGAATTCTCTAGAGAATTTAGGGAATGGGTCCTATATCTAATGATTGGATCCCTAATTTAGAGTCAAGGAGAGGGTCCTATATCTAAAGAGTGGAACCTTCTTATAGATTTAGTGACTGGTCCTCTATCTATCTACCGAGGGTACACTCTAATAGAGTTAGAGAAACGGTCCTCTATCAACTAAGTGGAACCCTCATATAGATTAATGGAATAGTTCATCTACCTATTGAGTGGAACCCTAATTTTATACCAGGGAATGGGTATTATACCTTGAGATTGTGTCCCATTGATTGTGTGGCACATTGTTATGGTGTGGCTCCACATGAATACTTCTTCGGAAAGAAACGCGAGATATTGTGAATCACTGATAGACCCTTTGAAACTATTGGAAGACTCATCATATTGCACTGGGATATGAGATAGAGATTCCCTTTATCTCTCATATCAAGTTATTTGATAAGAATATATATATATTGTTGGATTTCATTTCACTCTTACTATGGGTTGATCTATCATTTTTATCATATCAGATATTGCACACCCTTTAGTTTTCAGAGTGTTCAACTTGGTTTATATATACTAACCCATGGGTGGGATTTTCCCACACATGCCATGTCTTATGCGGTTGAAAGATAGGTTGACAATGATTTTATAGGAGAATAGGGATAACTGGGTGTATTAGACCATGTACAGTGATTAAACTAAGGAAATTTGGTTTTGGGTTCTCTCAGCATTTACTCTTTCCCTGTTATTACCAGGTTTAGACATCTTTCTGGTTAGTTGTGTATCTTTCCCCTTTACTTTTCAAATTGTGCTATCATACTCTTATATTCCCTTGTGGTTTTTTATGAACTGTTTTTAATCTAGATGTTACTATCTTTTATATGTATTCCTTTGGATTTCTTCATGGAGACAAATCAGTGCCTGCGTACAGGTACATTAGGAAAAGGCCCCCATATTAGTTATGTCTTTGGGAATTTTTCGCTAGCCCCAAACCTATGTAGGTGTGATTGGGGTAGTTATATCTCATCCTTCCACTGACCATGTTCCCCCCATGGATCTGTACCCAGGGACATTGTCGATATCTACACCTACATATATATTGGCCACTATAGAGAATCATGAGATGAGGGTGCAATTGGAGGATTTGTACATGAAGGGCTTTATGAGACTCAATATTTCACCACATACCGACCCAATTTTTTTCCAAGAAGGAAGATAGTATCTTGAGGTTTTGTGCAAAATTACAGTCCCATAACTAGGAGAATATGAAAAATAAGTATCCACTACCGAAGATTGATGACCACTTCGATCAGTTGAAAGGGTCGATGTGGTTCTTAAATATTGACATCAGATCTGGCTATCACCATCTATGTGTATGGGATGATGATATATATAAGATGGCATTAAAGTGTTATTTTGGTCTCTATAAGTACTCGGTGAAGCCATTTGGTGTTATTAAAACCCCATTAGTGTTCATGGGACTCATCGAAAGGATCCTTCATCCTTATTTAGACCGGTTCGTGGTGGTCTCCATTGATGACATCCTAGTTTACTCAGTGTCTAAAGAAGAGCGCATGAGACACTTGCGGATATTACTGGACACTCACTAAGAGTACCAACTATACGGGAGGCTCTCAAAGTGTCAGTTCTGGATTTGGGAGGTCTATTTTCCAGGGCACCTCATTTTAGAGTCTAGAGTTACAGTGGATCTAGCTGTACTTTCTTAAAAGTCACCTAAGAGTGTTTCTAAGGTGCAGAGTTTTCTTTGATTGGATGGGTACCATCAGAGGATTGTAACTCAATTCTCTAGAGTGGGAACCTCCTTGATAGAATTGACACAAAAGGTACAACCTTTTTTGTGGAGGAAAAAGTTATAGGAGAGTTTTCTATAGTTGAGGAAGATATTGATGAGAGCTCCCGTCTTGATATTTCCCGAGGAAGTTACCAAGTATGTAGTGTATTGTGATGCATCAAAAAATGGGATTGGTTATGTCCTGGTAGAGTGTAAGGTAGAGATTGAATATTTTTCACTCCAGTTGAGACCACATGAGAAGAAATACATGTCCCATGTTCTTGAGTTAGAAATGTTGGTATTTTATTTGAATATGTGACAACACTACTTGATGGGAGAGTGGTTTATCATCTACTCTGACCACAATTTTCTCAAGTATATCTTATCTCAGAATGATATGACTGTGATATAGATGTTATAGCTAGAGTTCATTCCGAACTATGAATTTGATAGTTTCTATTCTCTTGGGAAGGGAAACATGGTGGAAGATGCTCTCAATAGGAGATTCAGTTCACAGTTGTTGAACAAGGCATCAGATCAGTTGGCCTTGTTGTAGATATATTTTGTGGATGGGGATCAAGTAAAATACATCAAGTCAATGGTTGTTACACATCAAATCTTATAGTGAGCCAGGGAGGTACAAATTTGGGATACTGACTATGAGAATTTACATGCTCAGGAATAGCCTTGATGGATATTTGAATGGTGGGAACCACATAATTATTTTCTGAGGGCACACAGAAGTACTAGTGGTGTTGCAGGAAGAGGTTTTGAGAGAGTTCCATACATCTCCTTTGGTGGTACATCCATGTGTAGTGGAGATGTACCAGGACCTATGACATCAGTTTTGGTGGCCAGGGATGAGGAAGGTATTTTCCAATTTTGTTTCTTGATTTCTCACTTGTTAACAGGTGAAGGCCAACCATGAGGTTCTAGTGAGTTTGAATCAACCCCTTGATGTGCCGAAATAGAAGTGGGATGAGATATTGATGTACTTTGTGACAGGTTTACCATGTATGTTCGAAGGACATGATATCATCTGGGTGATCTTTGACTGACTCACCAAGTAGGCCCACTTCCTAACAATTTAGGAGAAATGTTCAGTAGAGATATTGGGACACCTCTAGATAGAGGAGATAGTTTGACTCTATGGAGTTCTATTGATGATAGTCTCAAATCGTGATGCTTTCATTATATCCTAGTTGTTTATGGGATTGAAATAGGCAATTGGGACTCATTTATGCTTGATAATAGCATTTCAACCTTAGAAGAATGACCATATAGAGTGGACCATATAGGTTCTATAGAACATTATAAATGCTTTCATGTTAGATTTTGGCCACATTTGGGAGGATCACCTACCCCTAGTGGAGTTTGTGTACAAAAACAGCTACCATTCCACCAATATTACGACAGTATTCGAGGCCTTGTACAGGTGACCCTATAGGTCACTACATTACTAAAAAACCTAGGAGAGTCAGCACTCATGGGCCATGAGTTGGTTGAGGCTACTACAGAAAAGGTACAGATTATCCAGGAGCAGATGAAGACTACACAGAGCTGTCAGAAGTCTTATGTTGACCGACGATAGAGGCCATTGAAGTTCGAGTAAGGAGACCACATGCTCTTTTGTGTCTCACCCTGATTTTGATTATAGAGATTTGGATGGGGTGAAAAGCTATATCTGAGGTTCAATAGACCCTTCCTTATAGTATGTAGAGTTTGAGAGGTGGCGTACCATTGGTCTCTACCTCCACAGTTAGAGAGGGTACATAATGTCTTTTATGTGTCACAATTAAGGAGGTATGTGCATGACCCATTGCACATCATTGACTGGGGGGAGTTGACCATTGATTATGGGGAGACTTTTGATGAGTACCAAGTAGAGATCGAGGATCAATAGGAGAGGATCCTTCATGGGTGGTTTTTTCCTTTAGAGAATGTTTGGTGGTAGAATGAGAATTTCTAGGAGAGCACATGGTATAAGGAAGATCAGATTCATATTCAGTACCCTCATTTGTTTTAGTATCTCATATTTTGGCTATTCAAGCATGTAAATTCCTAAGGTGGGGTGAATTTAATGAATTTTATTTTCTCAATTTTATTTTAGAAATTATTTGGGAAAATTATGAGACCAAGATCTAAGACGACCTAGGATTCCAAGGCCTGGTTTTTCCAGAACAATTAAATGAAAAATGTTATGTTTTTAATAGAACGTGTGTGCAGCTATCCTAAAAAAGTGGAATAAATTTTAAAAGGATTCTCATATTATAAATACGAGGTCACCATTGAGATCAAAATGGAATCCTTACCCTAGGTGCGACCTATCTTTGGTCAGCGTGGGTCATTTGAAGAAGAATTCACCAAGGATTTAACCATAAATAAAATAATTAAATTATTTTATTTTATTTTAAAATCATAATAAATCTTGAATGATAACTCTTATGGGAAATCTAAGACAACTGTTTAGTCTGAAATGTAGTGTTTTCCCTAGTTGAGGCCTAACAATAGCCGGTTTGAGTCAGTTGTGAAAAATAGTTTTTGGAAGTTTTAAGGAATAAAATAAATGATGAGTTTATTTTATTTTAACATTACATCAAAACAGTGATTTTGTTTCATTTAAATTAAGAGATAGGCAGGGAACCAAGGTTTGGGTCATAACCCTATAAATTCCCTGGAGTTTCTAAAAAGAATCCTTAAAGAATTCTCTCGACATCGATGATAAACACTCGGATCAGAGATCGTTCTTTATGGATCGCCAACGACAATGAAAATTAGAAAAAAATTATCCATATCCCAGGTTGGGTGTTTTATTTATGATTTCTTTTCCCCATTATTTATTTCCAATATGAACTCTGGTCAATCCACAACTAGATTAATCCATGGTTCGGTTGTTGCTGTGGGATTATTGGGATATTAGTTTTTCTTCTTCATTTATTCTTCTAATGAGAACAAATAAAGGTCAACCCCCAACAGAGGACAAGGTTCATTCTTTTGGGGTTGCTATGATTTCTCTCCCTCATTCTTGGCATTCTTCTCTCTTGGTTTTGAAAATGGTTTTGATAAGTAATTTGATTATGTAAATATATTAAATTGATATCTTATTGTGATTGGAATGTGGAAATGTTATCTTTCCATTATTCTTGTTTTATGTGTTATGATTATGTTATGCTTGTTGGGAATTGTTTACATATGTGGGTGGTTCCATGATAAACCCTGGGTGGGTGACCCCGAGATAGCGCTCCAATGCACTGGGTAACGTGATCAAGGTAAATGTTAATGTTTCTCCAATGAGATTTAGGGAATATACTGTGATGGGTATTCCAAAAGTAACTCCATATGTAGATATGAAAGCTATAATTTAAGTATTTTATGGATGCCACAAGTTACCTTTATGATTTTTGTGTTTTATTAATAAATCTTATGATTTCATGAGGTATGTTAAAGAGGATATGTTTTATCATTGAATAGTATGATCTCATTGATTTGTATGTATTGATGGGATAATGTTTTCACAATTTATTTTATAACCCTTACTATGATTTTTATGCTCATCCCACATTTTTGAAATGTTTTTCATAGGGTATATGGAAGTATAAGAGAAATAAAGAATTCAAGAAGATTTATATTAATAAAATAATTCTTTTTTTCTTTTATGAATTTTTATTTTATGAAAAAATGGATGCTGATTAGAAGTGCGTACTTTGAAATATTTGATATGTAATGTAATATTTATGGACTAATTCTATAAAACTCTAAACATAAAAAGATACTCAATGTTAATTCTTGATTTAACTCAAAATTATGTAATGTTTAAGGCTAGGGATTTATAGTTGGTGTCAGAGGTCAATTTTGATAACATTAGGAGTTAGGATTTTATTAATAGAATATATATAAATTATTTTTACATTATGGTCAAATTGAAAGGAAATAGAATTTGAATATTACCATATTTCTTTGTCTAAGATATGTTTGTTCATAATGGTTTTTCATAGAGGAAATACGGAAAATATGCTAGGAAGGCATACAGAGGAAAATGACCTTCCAAATCAGCATCCTGAGATGGTCGGAATCAGAATTGTATATTTTTTTGTAGTGGTGGCTTAGTTGACTCAGGTGATAAATGGTGGTTGTGTTTATTGATGATATTTTGGTATATTCAAAAAGTATAAAGGAACATGATTTTCATTTAAGGTTTTTCTTGGAATCCTTAATGGAAAATAATTGTATGGGTAATTTAGAAAGTGGGAGTTTTTGTTGTAGAAAATTTCATTCCTTGGTCATATTTTTTCTAAAGATGGTATAACTAATGATCCTCCTAAAAATAGTTAATAAATATTGACCAAGACCCACACATGTAACTGATATTCTTAGTTTTCATGGTTTAGTAGGTTATTACCAGAGGTTTTTTTAAAAATTTTGCACATTTATCTAGCCCACTGACTAAGATAGATATAACATGAATTAAATTTTTCTAGACCAAAGAATGTGATGATTGTTTTCTGGAATTGAAAGGAAAATTAGTGAATTATCCAGTATTGGCATTACCATCCATAAATGGTGAGTGTGTTATCTACAATGATGCTTTGATGAAAGGACCTGGTTGTGTCCTTATATCGAATGATCAGGTAATTGCTTATGTTTCATATTAGTTGAAACCTCATTAGTTAAATTAACCTACCCATGATTTGGAATTAGTTGCTGTTTTTTTTCATTAAGAATTTGGGGGAATCATTTGTATGGTGTAAAGTGTGAAATATATACTGATCAGAAAATATTGACGTAAATATTCACTCAGAAGGAATTAAACATGATACAGAGGAGATGACTAGAATTAATCAAGGATTATGATTAAATTATTCATTACCATCCATAAAGGCAAATAATGTGGCTGAAGCTTTGAGTTGAAAGAGTAATTCTACATTAACCATGCTATGTTTGGAACAAGATCCTTTGGTTTTTGATTTTATGAGTTTTGGATTTGAAGTTGTTTGTGTAGGTAATTCTTCTTTTTTGCTTTAGGTGGCAGAGAAATCCCCTATGGTAGACAGAATAAAGAATGAATATAAAGAAGATAGTGAGTTGCAGAAAAAGGTAGAATTGGTTCAGAAGGGTAATTTACCTATGTTTAACAATGAAAGAGACTATGTTTTGAGGTTTGGAAAGAGGTTATGTGTGCCTTGTGATTCACAATTGAATAAAGAGAAATTATGCGAAGCTCATAGTTCTCTATTTTTAGTTCAACCTAGTAGTACTAAGATGTATAGAGATCTTCGAGAGTATTACTGGGGTGATGGAATGAAAAGAGATATTGTTGACTTTACTGTGTGGTGTTTAACTTGTCAACAGGTTAAAGTAGAGCAGTAGTTACCGAAAGGGATACTTCATCCTTTTCCAATGCTAGAGTGGAAATGGGAAAATGGTTCCATGGATTTTGTCATGGGATTACCGAAGATCTCTCAAGGTAATAATGTAATCTGGGTTATTGTTGATCGATTGACTATATCTTTTCATTTCCATCCTATTCGAGATACTTTGTCTCTAGATCAACTTTATTGGTTGTATGTTAAACAAATGGTCAGGTTGCATAGAGTTCCCCTCTCCATTGTATTTGATCATGATCTAAGTTTCAATTCTAATTTTTTGAAAGTCCTTCAAAAGTCATTGGGTTTTGAATTAAATTTTAGTATAAATTTTCAAGCTCAATCAGATGGGAAGTCAGAATGAAAAATTCAGACATTAGAATATATGTTACGTGCTTGTTCAATGGATTACCAGGGAAATTAGAACCAACATCTTTATTCAGTTGATTTTTTTTATAATAACAGTTTTCATTCTAGTATACAGATGGATCCATTTGAGGCATTATAATGAATGCAATGTCAATATCCAGCTTTTTTGGATGATATAGGTGAAAGGAAGTTGATGGGACCAGAATTGGTAGAAGAGATTGCAGAAAATGTTAAGTTGATTCAGAAGAACATTAGAACATCTTAGAGCAGGTAGAAAATTTATGTGGATAACCAGAGGAAGGATATTTCTTTCTAGGTAGGTGATCATGTCTTTCTCAAAATTTCTCCAAGGAAAAGTTTGATACATTTTGGTAAGAAAGGAAAGTTGAATCTGAGGTTCATTGGTCCTTATAAAAATCTAGATAAAGTAGGACCAATTGCTTATAGAGTGGATTTACCTACATGTTTATCCCAGGTACACATTTTTTTTTCATGTTTCAATTTTAAGAAATTATATTCCAGATCCATCTCATGTTTTGTGTCCAAAGGTAGTTCAGTTGGAAGAGAATCTTTCTTATAAGGAACAACTAGTCTAGATTCTTGACCAAAGAGAGAAAGTGTTATGGAATAAGGTAATTCATCAGGTAATGGTTTTGTGGAAAAAGCATATAGTTGAAGAGGAATCATGAGAATCTGATAATTCTATGAGGGATTAATACCTCCACTTATTTTATAAGTGAATAAAATTGAGGGGACGCAATTTCCAAAAGGGGGGAAGGATGTAACATCCAAGGTAAATAAAGAATATGAAAATTTTAATATTTTTTAATATTCCTGAATTAAATATTAATTCTACTTTAAAGGGGATTCTATGTCCACTAGAATACTCAACACAGAACAATATATTTCTTCAAAATCTTACATTGCACACAACATTGAGTTATACTGAAAAATAATATAATAATAATATTATTTTAAATGGTAGTTAATGAATAGTAATTATATTGGTGGGAATGAATATAACTAACTAAAATGTGATTATAAATGTTTGTTAAATGTATTTACATTTATCCAATAAATTTTTGAGGCTTAAAATAATAATAAATCTGATTTTAAGCCTAAAATACTCTAAAAGATTATTTTATCGCCTTTTGATGGAAAACCCTTTTTAAATATTATTATTGTAACTTTTATATATTCTATTTGGGAAAATAAAATTATAATTTAGAATTAGTAAATCAAAATTCACTTTTGGTAGATTTTTTGAAATTTTCTGATGAAGTTCTTTTTTTAATGAATAGTGAAAAATACTGCAGTTTAAATGTAAACTATTTTTTCGTCTGATTTATTTATATGGTCAAATTATCTTTTTAATTGGGTTTAAAGTATAATTATATTATGATTTTACCATTTAATGAATTTTTGTTCATTTTATGTAATTTAACTTTTTAATTTGACATAAACACATGTCAAACTTTTGATTGTTATTATTTCATAAAAACACACCTTTTGGTTTTGACAACATGAATTAACTTTAAATTGATTTCTAAAACTTCTGTGTATTAAATTTGGAAAAAGTTATTATATATTTGGAATTGGGAGGTCCAAATTGTGTAAATATGTAACTTTTATTTTTAGACATTATGAAGAGTAAATTCAGTAAATATTTTATTTACCATAGTTAAAGGGTAAATCTAGTAAATAATGGTAAGAAATAATATTATAATAATATTAAATTACCCTAAATTATGTCCTAACCCTATTGGATGATATATTTCTAACCATGGGATTACTTGGATAGATTTTAGGACCCCATGGAGCCACTTGTGTTTGAAAATGGCATTTAATTACTTTTAATTTAAAGTTAAGGAAAATATAACCAAAACATATATCTTTTAGTAAAAAAAATATATGAGGTTATATAAGTGATCTCTTAAACTATAAATATTTATTTTAATCTAAAAATATTTACTAAATTATGGTATTTTTTTACTATTTTTAGAGATTAAATAAATAAATTTAATTATGACATAATGATGATGCAATGATTACTTCATTAATAAAGGATTAAAATAAATGATATTATAAATGTTAAAATAAATGTAATTTGGTTATTTTGATGACATACACAAATTTTATGGATGATAGTTACATGTTATCTTTGTATTAATTATGTTTTTTTCAAATCAATTAAGTTGTTATGGATTTTTAAAAAAAGTCATGATTTCAATTGTGTCAAAATTGAGATAATTGATATTTTAAAATATAAAATATTTTATTAAATATTATAAAATTCAAAAAATATAAAATTCATCAAAATGGTGATAATAAGTATAAATTTTTTTATTGACTATTTAATTGTATATTTTTCATGTTTTGGTAACTATTTTGATTCTCAAAGTTTTAAATGCTTGATAAAACGGTAAGAGTAAAAAAGGGTTAAATAAAAAACATAAGGATTAAAAAATATCCAAAATCTATCCAATTATTATTGGCTGATTTTATTTCGACTTATATTCATCTTATATTATAATTTAGTGAGTTTTGGAGCTTAATAAAGGGAAAATAATTTTATAATAAAATAATACTTGCAAACATTCCTAAAGAGCCCCTCCTCCCTCTTATAAAAAGCCACCACCTCTAACCCATTACACACACCTATGAAGCCCCTTGGCTCATCCAAAATCTACTAAAATAATCTCCCAACATTACCCTATTACTCCTATAAGCTTTCCCCAAGTCATAATAGAATTCAAGAAATATTTTTTGCTTAAATCACAGAGAGTTGTACATTTTAAGAGGTAACGTCTTCTCAAAAATTACTTTCCATTATTCTACTTATTCACTCTCTATTATATTATTTTTATTTGATTAAATAACAAAAACAGTATCCAAAATATAGTAGTATTTTTTTATGAGAATTATTAAAACTACACTTACACACACCTCCATATAATTGATTTAGAAGATACTGTTTATGTGGACGGCGAACTACTACCTCATGAAATGATGATTGTTTGATTTTTCCTACCACCTCTCATGGGGGCCATTATGATAGAAATGTATTTATATGTGATATATATTATTTTTATATTGTATCCATACTTTTTTATTTTTCATTTATAGCATACCTTTATGGTTCTATAATGGGGAAATACGATAATTTCATTTGAGGAAGTGCGAACTACCGCCCACTCAAAGTGATATGACTTGTTCATGAAATACATGGAAAATATAAAGTTTGGTTTTAATGAACATATTTAAGGTATATAATATATGATATTATATTTTAATTATAATATACCTATTTATCATTTTGTTTTCATTCCATTAAATATGAAAAATAAATGAATGTAGCATTCATGTGTACGTACGACTTACTGTCTCCATGAACGGTTCGTTTCATTTCTTATATCAAAATGTTATGAAGTATTTTATGTACATAAATAATGGATATATATTCTATTCAAATCATGAATACAATTATGTATATAATGGACTTTTGACCACATGGGCAATTTGTAATTATAACATGTTCATTTTTTACTCAGGTACCAAATATCAGCAAAATGACTGATATTAATTTAAATAATTATGTAATGTTTAAAACGTTGTAATAATTCTTATAAGAGTAATAATAAACTTGAAAAAGGTTCTGATGAAAGTAGAAATTAAATTATGTTTATTATTCAGGAAGAACAAGGAACATACGTGACTGCTCAGACTCAAGGTAAGGGACTTCGTCTCAATCTATTTTCATTGAGGCATATTTTTGTTTATACATGGTCTTATATTGTATGGTGTATAATTATAACATTTTCCTTCTAATTTCACTCAACAGATTTTAAAGGGAATATTTTCTCTATATATCATTTTACTAAATTAAAAATGGAATGTTTCTTTTTAACGTACACGGTGGAAATGACTTTTTTTCCGCCATAAGTATTATTTGATATTTAGCTTCATTAACATGCTTTAATGTTTTAAAAGGAGAATAAATACCATGTACCCTTTTTTACATATTTTGGTATTGAAAATGGTTTTGATAGTGGATTTATTATGTAAAGTAATTGAATTGATATCTTATTAAGATTAGAATGTGGAAATATTATCTTTTCTTTATGCTTTTTTTATTTGTTATGATTGTGTTATGGTTCAAGGGAATTGTTTACATATACTGGTGGTTATGTTATAAAACATGGGTGGGTGAGCCCAAGATAGATCTCCAATGCATTGGGTAACATGACGGAGGTAAACGTTAATGTTTCTCCTAAGATATTTAGGGAATATAATATGATAGGTATTCTAAATGTAACTCCATATGTAGCTGTTAAAGCTACACTATAAGTATGTTATAGATTCCACAAGTTTCTATTATGATTTATGAATTATATTTGTTATTCCTAAACCTTATCATTTAAAGAGGTATGTTAAATAGTATATGTTTTATGATTGAAAAGTATGATCTCATTGGTTTGTATGTATTGATGGGATAATGGTTTCTTTATTTATTTTATAACCCTTAGTGATATTTTTAAGCTCATCTCAAGTTTTTGAAATGTTTTTCATAGGGTATAAGGATGAGTAATATAAAGGAATAATTAAAGAAGATTTATATCAATAAAATAAGTCTTTTTTCTTTTAAGAGTTTTTATTTTACGAAAAAAATGGATACTGAGTAGTAGTGTCTACTTTGTAATATTTGAGATGTAATGTAATAGTTATGGCCTAATTCTCTAAAACTATAAACATGAAAAGAACCTCAATTTTAATTCTTTATTTAACTCAATATTATGTAATGTTTAATGTTGGGACCTTATACTAACATGGTTTCGTAACTGAGAAATTCTTGAAAGAGATATATCAAGATGGGTATTTAGATTCTTTTGAACTAAGACCACTTGGTATATTCCATGATTTATTTCAAGGAAGGATTAAAAAAATATCCATTGAGTGGTAAGAATGAATGGGCCACATATATTCTGAAATTAGTTCACATAGATGTCTGTATACATTTTCTAGTTGAATCCCCTAGTGGATACTCCTAATTCATATCTTTTCCCAATGACTTGAGATGATATGGATATGTATACCTTTTCAGGTATTAGTTTGAATCCCTTGAGAAATTTAATTATTTCAAGAATCAAGTAGAGAATAATTTTGTTCAGAAGATAAATAAAATTTCATTTCATATAGGTGGATAATATTTTTACAATTATTTCATCAATTACCTAAGGATGTTTGGGATTCTATCTCAACACACTCCATTTTATATACCATAGAGGAATGGTGTTAGTGAATGGAGTAACTAATTTTTTTTCAACATAGTCAGGTTGATGATTAGTCATGTACACATTAAATTATAATTTTAGGGAAATTCGTTATTGATTGTGGTGTATAGACTAAATAATGTTCCACCTAAAGTGGTAAATTGGATTTCATTCAAGTTTTAGGGTGGAAATAAACCCATTTTTTCACATGCTCATATATGGGGTTACAAAGTATTTTTTAAGAAGATCTATGATATAAGAAGAACCTTGAGGTACAAATCAAATCATTATAGTATATCCCAAGTAAATAAGGGGAAATTATCTATTTGAATCCCTAGAAAAGAAGGTAATGGTGGAAAGACATGTTATATTCTTAGAGAGGGAACAAATCTAAAAGAGATATTGGGTGAAAGATTAAATTTGATGAGGATGATGCTTAAGATTATAAAGATTTAGAATTTGAACAAATTCCATATGGACCCATGGAAGACGTTGTTTGAGAGACACAATTACTATGTTGGAGAACCAAAAAATTTATAGAACTAGAGAGTTACAGTTTTTTAGTCAACGACAATAGTGACTCATTATTAGTTGATAATGATAAAACTCTATCTCTAAAATAAGTATTAATCTACTCAAAAGTTTTAATATCTAAATAATCCATGAATTATGAGATATATTCCATGTTCCTGAACCAATTTTTGGTTTTGGTAGATCTTATAGTATATGTAAAACCTATTGGGTGGAAATGGGTATTCATGAAGTTCCTAGACATGGAAGATAAATTTAGTACCTATAAGGAATGAGTTTTTGATAAGTAGTTTAAGAAATTTCAAAAAATATACTACAATGATACATTTTCACCAGTTTCTATACTTATATCTATTAGAATTATCATTTTCCTATCAACTTAACATGATTATGAAATTTGGGAAATGGATGTAAAATTTGATTTATTTTATGGGAACATTATAAAATATTTCTATATGACAAAACTAGAAGGGTTTTTAACTCTAAAAAATTCCATTAAGTTATGAAATTTGTAGATATACATTACGTGCTGGATAAAGCATACATGTCATAGAAATTTCACTTTGATGAAGTCATTACATATTTTGGTTTCATTAAGAATAAAAGTCACCCTTGTCTCTATAATTAGTTTAGTGGGAGTGTAGTTTTTTTCTTAGTAGTATATGATAACAAGAAATTACTAATTATAAATGAGGTATCAATCTTAAATTTTCTTAAGATGTGTAAGAATAGATTATTCTTTATAAATGACTTAAATAATGTATCCTGCATACTAGGTATAAAACTAATTCATCCTAGATCTAAGTGGATTCTTAGACAATGTTAGGGGGTATAAGTTGATAATATACAACGTGATTCAGTATGGAAAAATAAATGTGGGGATTATTTCTAGTTAAACATGGCATAAATATCTCTACCGGAATATTTCCTCTAACATAAGTAAAGAGATAGAGGATGACTATAGTTCCTTATGAGTTGGTAATGGGATCAATAATATATGATATACTATGTACTAGGCTTGATGTTTTCTATACCTTTAGAATGGTAGGAATATATCTATTAGGTGCAGTAGACTTCTACTAGATATTATTCAAGACTACCCTAAATTATCTCACGGTTCACTGAGGGTATGCTCCTGTTTTATGGAGGAAAATAGGAAATAATCATCAGGGGATATACATATTATAGTTTCTAAACTGATAAAGAATATTTAAATTCATAGTTGGTATATGTCTTCACCATAAAAGGTAGATCCATGATTTAGAAGAGCTCAAAGTAGCTAGCATTCAATGATTTTATAATAGAGTCCAAGGATATTATGGCTTCTGGTGGAAAAAATATGTAGGGTGGATATACAAATTCATCTAGGATATTTATGTGGTTCCTAAGGATCCTATCAAATTTAATTGTGATAATATTACAGTGATAGACCTTTCCAAGGATCCAAGGGGACATAAATAGATGAGGAATATACTTTAGATGTGTTACATCTTACTAGATATTTTTCAATGCTATGAGGTTGTAGTAAGAAGAGTTTTCACAGGGGAGAATGTTACATACCCATTGACTAATGCCTTATATCAGTAGAAACAAGAATATATTGTGAGAGTTAGTATACTAAAGTTCATTAATGGCTTCCTCTAGTCTTAGTGGGAGTGTGGTGGAGTTAGTTTCCTAGAACCAACTACTCCATAGTTTAGATTATAGACAAATTCTTATTCATGAATATTAATAAATATATTATCACATGATGTGTGTTATTGTACATAAAATTAATGTGAAATGTCCTTTGAGTATTTTTCACCATAAAATTACATAGTAGTTCCACGATATTATGATAATTGAAGTGCTATGAAAATATACTTAAATATTAGTTCTATATCCAAATTACATCTGTCTGATAGGATGCAGGTAATGTATGATATCCGGAGTAGGTTGTTCATAAGTCATTGAGACATCTTCCCATGAAGTTCAAACTTGGTAATCTCTAAGTTAAGAGTTTATGATAATAGATCCCCTATAATAATTCCACTTATTATATGTATAATTAGATATCGCAATTTACTAATTTTTGTATTGTTGGTCCCATATAGATGACAAAAATGGACTGGGGGTGAGTATTCCTTTGAAAATTTTAAAATAAATAATAAATTAGGGTTTATTATTATTATATGTCGAAATAGTGTAATGAAGTTCTTATAATATAATGAAATAGAAATAAAATATGAACAAATTATTTTTATTGTAATTAGGACCACTATGATCCTACTATACATTTCAATATTCTATACATAGTGAGAATATCAGTACCCACTAAGAGACCAAACATTTAAAAGTGTGATAAACTATTTATAGACCCTACCTTTTAAATTACTAGTAGGCATAACCAAAAAATATTTTTTTAGGAGTTACAAACTATACTAACCTAACTTTTGTTCATAACTCACAACCTAAAGACCTTTCTGTTGGTTAGAATCAATTACTCATACCAAAATTTCCTTTGATTGGGAAAACCATAAATTGATGCTTAAGAAAAAATGGAAAAATAAAATATTTAACATAGAAAAAATAGACATGATATCATAAATTGAAAAGATAAATGGATGCAGAAGTCTATGTAGCTCATGGATATTTGATAACATCAATGCTGATGAATTAAATGTTGATGTTCGTTTGTGACTGCACTAATCGAATAATAATTATAGAAGGTCTCAGTAGTTGAGTATCATGTATCATACAAGTAGTTGTGTGTCTATATATATATTACACTCCATTCCATGAAATATATTTATAGACAAATCCCAAATGTCCATCTATCTTCCAACTTTTATTCTCATTATATTAGAGTCTCCTAAAATCAATTTACACCAAAAAATGGTAAAACAATGAAAATGGAAACACATTACCACTACATATTTAAACATTATGCACATTTAAAGAATAATTTTTGGATTCTCTAATACCTACATTACAATCATTACAAGACATTCATATATGTTCATTAGTATATAAGATAATTTTTAATATAAAATACAATCTCACAAACTTGTAGAAATTCAATAACAGTAATATATAAAAATAGATTATATAATTAATCATATGGAACTTATTATCTCCATAAATATTTTCATGATTTTTTTCATAAAAAATCAATATATTCATTATATAATAGGTTTATTTTCCAAAGAAAAAGAGTGATTAAAATAAATTTAATAAAATTACAGTTTATTGAAACATCAAAATTTAACAAAATTAGAGTACTAAAAATGTATTTTTCTTGAATAAAAAAATCTTGAAAAAATAATTAATCAAACATATATTAATATCTTAAAAAAATATAATAATTTTATATATTAAAATTAAAATTATAATATTTTTGTATAAATTTTTAATAGTAAAAAATGTAAATCATAAAAAAATAAAAACTCATGGTAAAAAAATATTCACAATCACATATACAACTATGAAAGACATGCTACCATAAGGCAGAACATGTGAAATGATATCGTGAAATGGTGGAAAGTATCTACTAACATGATTTCGGGTGTTATTATTACTATATAGATGCTTTATGTGAGGAGTATGAGGGTGATACCACAAACATAAAGGTCAGGGGTTGATACTGTGTGATGACGGCATATTCTTCAATGAAACGGTATCAGGTGAGTGTTAACTTGAGCCTGAATTAGTGAATATAGGAATTTTTACCCTGATCAGTTGAGCCACTATCTGTGTGTTAATGATTAGACTGAAGGGAATTATACTATGCATGTGAGAAGATGCTTCAGGCTGTCATGGTTGATTGAACAGACACGACATAGATGAATACAAATATTTCAAGGATGAAGGTTCTTCCATGAAGTTTCTAGGCTATTGTGAATATAAAGGGTGTGTGTGGTTTCTAACTTATTGATGGTGAAGCTAAAAAAGTTTCATAGTCGAAGGAGGTTAATTGTGGAGTTGATGAAGAGACTACTTTCGTGGAAGATAAATTCAGTATATATATATATATATTATATATATTGATATAAAATATATAATAAGATATTAAAATAAATAAAAAATTCTAAAAAAACCGACTAAAAAAATAAGAAACAGTTAAAGAAAATACAAGTGACATGTAGTAATACATTTTTATTCAATTAATAATTACCAATTAAATATATGAAAATATAAATGTTATAAAATATAAAATACAATAAATGTGAGGTATTTTAAATTAATAAGATAAAAATAATTTATTATTAAATTAATTTTGTTTAAAACCTAGAATGTATTAGTTGTTTGATTTAATATTATTATCAATGTATATCATGAGGCATGTACTTTTATGTATTGATGAAAATTTCAACAATATATTCTTACAAAAAAGTAAGATACCTATATACTTAAGAATGATATGACATTAACCAATAATTGGAGACTATATTTTCCCCTTATGAGTTAATGGATGTAATTATCTATGGTCCTTTTATAGCAATGAAACTATTTGATTTAGCCCATATCCATAATGGTTGTAGTGATGAGTTCATTTCAGGAAATTCAAATAATTATATATCAATCATATAGATTGAAACAAAGTATGAAACCTTCATGAGTATATATTGAGATAAAGGGATTATATTTCACAATGAGTGTTCATATGATGTTTTTTTCATTGATACATTAAATTATTTCACTCTGAGTGACTTAATGTGTTTTTGGACACTGATCTTAGACTTTAGGATAGTTACCCTAATTTCACAAAGAAATATTCCCATAGGGTCACACACAAACTGTATACAAAACCTTAGTTAAATTCTATTTGAATTTAACATTATAACAAATCATAGTACCAAGTTTTAAGGAATAATAATTATTGAGGTTATGTTGATCGCATAATATTTATTAAATGAATTATAACTTGATATTTATTTATTTAAATAAATATTTATTATTCCAGGATTTATAAATGTCAAGGAGGATTGATGGGCTGAGTAAAAGGTCTAGAAGAAATAATATTTATTTATCCATGAGTTTATAACATGCCAAGGGAATAATAGTAATATTAATTATTATTATTATTATTATTATTATTATTATTATTATTATTATTATATTCAATAGGGGGTTTACTTATACATAAGAGTTTGGTTAAGGGATTTTGTGTAATAACTAAATCTCTTACCTAAGTATATAACACGATCTATATCTTTTCTAAGGATAATGAATTATTGTGTAGAATATTTCTTTCTAGAGAATTATATAAAGAGTGGTGAGAACATTCTTTATAATTATCAATATAATAGAAATCATAGAACCTCCTCCACCCTCTAATGTTTTCAATATCACTAGATAGATTCCTTCCCGTATAGAAGGAATTGCAGTTTCAGTTAATAGGAAAAACATACGGTAATTAGTATTTGGTTCTAGCACACAAATATATATATGTGATGTTCCACGGATCATATAACATTTTTAGATACTTCTATAGAGACTATACCATTGAATTATTTATATCAATGATGGTATTATATGTGTTTTCAAATGATTCGATAAAGAATAATAAATTCCAAGACATGAGATAATTCTTATTTATAAATTAATTGTAAATTATATATGAAAGATCATATCTTGGGGATTCAAGTGATTATATTCTTAATGTTCTAAGGATATATCTATGTAAACTAATAAAAACCCACTATGTTTTATAGACCCAACCATTTTCACTATACCCCAAAACCTTTAGTTTCTAGCCTGTGGTGATCAAGAACATGCCTCGAGTCTTGTGATGAGCCATCTTGGGTTTCGTGTTGTGGAAAATGTAGTAGGTTCAGGAAAATATTTTGTTATAGAATTTTTTATATTATTTATTGAGTCATGGTATAAATAAAATAAGACCATAATAGCTCAAGATATAGGTATGAGTAATTATCTGACCAACAATTTTTAAAGGTAAACTTGATGTGCCTTTTTAGTTGAGATGGATGTATCTTAAAAATTAATCCTTGTACTTAATTAATATTTATACATTTAGTCAATATTGGAGTATTTTTATTTTATATTAAGAATTCGGGAGTTATTTTGATAAAATCAATGACTTTGAGTGGAACTTTGGAAGAATCACAGGGTCACGTGGTTACTATACATATCATAGGAAACTACGCACAAACCGTGAAACCAATTACAATAAATATATAGTATGATTTAAATGGTTAGTGAATGGTTTATATAATTTTTTTTCAAAATATATAAAGTTATAAAATTTGAAAATTATCTGATTATAATTCATTATGATCAAGAAATGTTCTTATTGCTTTCTATTATTAATTTAATATGCATTGATGTGTTTTTTTGGATTATATTAATTATTTAAATTGGTTGAATTTATTATTTCAGGAATAAATCCATAGTGAGGCAGATATTTCCACTAAAAGTATGACCATAGTGTAGTGGTTTTAGACACATTGTGGTCTATCCTTATACACACCACAGTGTAGTGTGAGAGACTAGGTCATGGTTTATATGAATTATAATTATCATATTTCATGATAATTATTTTTTTGGATACTATGTTTCACTCAATCTATCATACATTTTTAAAATAGTTATAATATGATGATTATAACGAGTTTAAATTTCAATATGTTCATTTAATCATTATATGAATTGATGGAGAATCTGGTTGAATGTTAAATAATTTTTTATCATTTTGAGTCATTTATGAAATGTCTCATATATGAAGGTAAACTATTTGAGGCACTTAGCAACCTAAATAAGTTGGATTTCTTCTCATGTAAGGTATTTAAATTAATATAACTTATCTTAGCTGAAACTATAAATCTATCTTTCTCTCCAACCATTAAACAAGGTTTTAGAAAATGGTGGTGTTGACAGAACTTCTACCAAATCATTGGGTGATTCTTGTGATTCAGGGATATCTATGTAAGAAAAATTATTTCAGTTTATTCTTAATGATATTGATAAAAAAACTTGTGAAAATATTCAATATGATTGGTATAAAGTAAAACATTATTATTATCAGACTATATTCACTCCCAATGTATAGATATATTTTGGGAATAATGGGGTTTTAGAGATGTTCTTATACTATGTTTAAGATGTAAGAAATCTATCCAAAACCATTTTGTGGTATCAAAACAAATGTATCAAAATTTCAATTGATATTAGGATAAATGATGAATTTAGAAGAGGAATTTTCCAGGTATGATGTCATTTCTTGAAGAAGAAAAAATCTTATTTTAGTTCATCATTTGTAAAGACCATGATATAAAAATTATAAAAAATAGTCATTTTTATTATTTCTCAAACATGAACATGACATAGTCTAATAAAAATTGGCATTATATGTGTCAATTAAAGTCATAGAAAATGTTGCATCGTATGAAAATTATATACATTACTCTTAAATTATCACTATGACATGTTAATGATAAAAAAAATGAAAAAAATCCAATGTGGAAGTGGTCAATCCATTTTGGGACTTTGATTCCATTTCCCAAAATTCCTTTTCAATGTAAAAAACTAGATAAAACACCCATTATCATAGTATTTCCATGTTTGAAATGACCACAAAAATGTTTAGTACTTATAGTTTTTCAATAGAACCAAAATTGTATATATTATGATATGGTGCAAGTCATTTTTTATAGAACATAAAACTATACAATAATGTTTTAGTTTATTTGATCATGGTTTAAATTTTATTTACATGATTGAATAATTTATAATGTGTTTTTAAATTTAAAATAAGGTAAAATATAAATCATTATATATGTATTTATAAATAGACCATGAATTTAAATATAAAATTTTATATTAAGGTCATATTTGAAACATTATTTAATATTTTCCAAAAAGATTATTAGATATTGATGTAATGAATGGATTAAATAAACCTTAATGTAAAATGTCTAATTTGTATAATTTTTTTTCATAAGAATCAAATGTTTATTATTAAATAATAATATTTTTGATAAATTATCCCATTTTATGAAATATTTTGGAGTTCATATTAATATAATGTAAATGAGGATATGAAATGTTCATATTGGAAAAAAGTAAATTTATCAAGTTTATCCATGATAAATTAAAAGTTTTTATGATTTATTTATTTATGAATTTTTCAGAATGTTTTTATCTCACACTTAAATATATGAATTATTTATTTATATATTTATGCCTTAATTTATTCATGGTTATAATTGAATTATTTATGACGGTTGTAATCTTTTTTTAAAGTGTTAAACTACTTATAAATTATCATACAAGCATTTAAAGAGTTACATGCTATGTAATATAGTGACTTTAGTTTTCCTATACGTTGAACTTGGATTGTACTAGGTTATATGTTTGAATTCAATGGTTGGTTATACTTTATACATATTATGTGTTATAATTATGATATAATTTATATATCTTTTGATTAATATATCAATGGGTAGAGGTACTATGGGTTGGAATGATAAATGACATGGCGTCTTCTGCCTTATATAGAAAAGTTGGGGTTAGATACCTATCACTTTGAGTTACTATTTTGGGGGTTATTCATTTCATATGATCCAAGTCCTTTATATGAATAATTTTATATACCTTATATAAGAGTTGCATTTGGATGTGTATAAATATAGTTGTATTTTTAATTTGGGTTAGTGACACAGGTTATGAGTTAGGTAAAAGGCTACACATCAGTATGGTTTTAACATATTGATTTTTTGGAAGGAATAAGGATTCTAAACTAAATAATTAATAAAATGCATACATGTAAAGGGAATACATGGTATAAGATTGTAAGAATAAATATGTTTTAAAATAAAATTTGTTTGATTTCATTCGAAGAAGAACTTGTTAATACCCCAATCATCCAACAAGATAATCCATGCTCAAGATAAGATCCCCTAGGTTATATTGTGTAAGAAAAAAAGTAATTAGGTGACCCTATCTACTAGGTGCCTAATTTTGGATTATTTTGGGTTATAATTTCCTAGGAATCACTATCCATTGAGATACTGTAATAATATCATTGAGATAATCCATATTATATATTAGGGTAAAGAGTTATCCACTCAACTTTCCATGAGTCATATATGATATGATAAAGATGATTTCCTACCAAATATACTCATGGATTTGTTATATACTTAACCAGTATAATTCATGATGAAATATGGATCTTGTAACACTAATGTATATGATGTATTTTAATGGACTTTATCATTTTAGTGGGAGATAATTTAATAAAGGTCCCTATTAAAAGTATATAAAACATTGTAATCATATGAAGAAAGAATCTATTATTGATAAATATCACCATAATCATCGAACATGTATTTGAGATTATACCATAAAATATAGTAAGGATAAATGTATGTGACTTCTTAGGTTGTATGAAAAAAACATAAGAATTGATTTTAATCAAGATATAAAATTCTACATGCTAGAGAAACCCAAAATGAGTTACCAACTATTAAAATTATTCAAAAGGTTAGCCTACATTCTTAAGAAATGAATAAATACATTTACATGAGGTTTTAATGAAATTAAATTCAAAATAATATATGGAACTTTAGTCTTGACCCACATACTCAATATAATAGATAATTTTAATGACTTGGTTAGACTAAAGGTTTCCTATAAGGATTTTTTTGTTAATGAAATCATTTTATTTACATTTTTTGGAAATATTCTAAAAATGAGAATGAGTTCAAGAAAAGTGTCCACCATTTTCTCAAATTTATGATAATTAATGTACTGGGGTAACAAATTTCTAAGTTATAGTATTATAATGATAGTATAAGTGGATAAGAGTTCAAACAAGAAGAATAAAATTTAGTTGTGAGGTCCATTTATTTCATAGAATAGCTATCAATGGTCATTGAAACCTAATGGTAAAGTCATGAAGGAAGAAAATTACTTCAAAATGTTAATTTTTTAAGAACAACTAAAGTAGTTTAAGAAACATCATGGAATGTCCATGTTAGGTATTATAAATATAAAAACATATTTTGGATTCTAATGGCTATATGATACCAAATATAATATTTTGAATCATTATAAATATCTAGGAGTTCAAAGTTAGTTGAATAATTGATGACTTGTATTGTTTTTATTAATGTTTCAATGTAAATATTTTATATATAAAATATTTGAATGTAAAGAAATATATTAAGAGCAAATAATTCTCTATAAAAGATATGCATTTCCATCTTGCATTTATTATATAATAAGGGATTTTTTTTCTAACAAATAGTTGTAATGATCAATTTGTGATGATAGATTTAATACACATGGTTTATGATTTATTAGATCCTATAAATTATTTTAAAAAATATTTGGAAAAAATTATCTAGGATAAATGTGTTTATCTAGATGTTTGTTAAAATATGAGGGATATAACCCAATCATACTTCAGGGAAATATTTAACAAATAAAGATTTATCTTAAGGGAAATACTCCAAACATAGAGAATGCCATATAATAAATGTTTAACAATGTTTGTTTTTGAAATATTTATACAAAAAGAAATTATAGTTATTTCATAAACAATTTGGGTAATTTTCATGATATTATTAATAATATATGATGTCTAGGAGGGTAGTGGTGGTATTATTGGACATAGGGAAGTTTAATGTTATCAAATATCATATTATACTGGTCTGTATTAAAATTGAATGCCACTCAATATCCTATAATATTTTAGGGAATATTAGTAAACATATATGTAAATATTATATTTAATTACTATAATAAGGTGAGGTTATGGTACAAGGGTAGAGAAAAAGGAAAATAATTGAATTTAGTTACTGTAATGAGGTGAATGTCACTTTATATCCTAAAGAAGTTTAGGATTTGTCAGAAAATAAATAATGTAAATCATTATATTTATTTCCAAAACGATCTCAAAGGAAAAGTGTGACAAAATTATTCCAATAATAATGATTATGGTGAACTTAAAAAGAGTTATAAGTAGAAAAAATAAGTTATTAACATCATAACATTTAATTTTTTGAAGTTATGGAGTTTAAAGAATTCTTAGAAGAGTTGACCAATAGAAATATGATTATTAAGTCTAAAAAATATTTTAAAATTCTCTCTTTATATATTTTAATTACTCAAGGAGTTTAGTGGGTGAGGTTAACCAGATGATCTCATAGATATGTGGCATGATTTACATAGAGATGTGATATGTTTTAAAAAACCTAAAAAGTGTATAAAAATAAGGTTTATTTGAAATTACATCATAAGTGACATGTTATACATACATTTATGTAGGTTTTTAGGTATTATTAAAGAGTTTATGAATATAAAAGGTATCATCTTATAATAGAGGAAATCTCCACTTTTTCATTCCTTCATGTTGGATTCATATATTTCAAAAAATGAAAAGAAAATTTTCCCCTAAAAAGTTTAGTTATCCCAAACCAATTTTCATCATTAATTATTATAATTTGTGATTAAAATTTATGGTTAATATGATTAGTATTTCCCATTAGGATGTAGAATATGTTCCTGAAGTACAAAATGAGTTTTTTGTGCTAGATTCCACCCATTTATATACCACATGGAGTGTCACACACTAGTTCATTGGTATATTGGTGGGTATATTTCACATTGAATCCCCATACCTGAGGTTCTCGAGATAACTAATATAATAGCTTTTATACAATGATACTTTTTTATATAGACCTTTTTTATTATCTAATCATGATGTGGTTAGGTATGTTTCTTATCACGTCTTCGGTTGGAGCTTAAAGAAGATGAAAATTTTTCTCTAAGATGAGGAGTATGACATCTAGGCATTAAATTTTGATTGAATAAGGATGTGTATTACCATACCTAGAGAGTATATATGATGTGATTATCTATGTGGGTGATGAGACCTATGATATGATCATCCACTAAGAAAAATGACATGATTCTTATTCCTATTATTAATCAATATATACTCAGAAAATCAAGAATATATGATTAGGATATATGGTATTGGAATAATCTATGCCCAATGGTCACTTGATGTATTGGAGGAATATATCATATGATTATGAATACTTGAATATAATGAATTTTGTGGCCATTGGTATAGTGATACATGCATTTGATATAGATCATAGAATATATCTTTATAGCATGAGTATAATTGTTTCTTTTCTATCAAAGACCTTTATTATAGTTATTTATTCAAGAATTAATCGTTTTTTTTAATATTGTAAAGTCCCATATGGAAACAATTTATGATTTTCTATATGTGGATCAAGTTTATGATACTCTGGGAACTACCCCCAATGTTTTATGAAGGATATCTAAAAGAATCTCTAGATGGATTATTTAATTGTTGATACATATATGTAACATGTGGGGATAATTATTGATCAATTTTATAAATAATAGATTTTTGGAAATATCCAAAAGGTATTTTGTATATGGGTTCCTGAGTTATTACATATGATTAGACATTAGGTTAATTCATGACAAGTTTATGAGGATTTTAATTCATATTAGAGATTGATGGATAATTTCATTAACATTACAACCTTGGTGTAACAATTTATACCACAATATTTTCTAGAATTATGTGCTCAATAGTGTAGTATGAGACAGTATTCCAAGATGGATATGTATGATAATTATCGCATTGTATGATAATTCTTGGTCTAGATTCTATATTTCACACCAGTTATCATACCTGTTTAAAATTATAATAAGTTGATTATTATTATTATTATTTCATTTAAAATGTTCATTTTAATGTTAGAAACAATTAAAGTGGGTCGGGTTGAACATTAATTAGATTTTTTGATGTCAAGAGTCATTTACAAAAAATCTCAAAATTGAAGCCTAACTATTTGAGGATCTTGAGTTCCTATATAAGTTTTATAGATCCTCATATTAGGTTTTTACATCATTATAAATCCTCATATATGAAAATACCAACCTATGAATCTCTCCAACCTTTAAATAAGATTCTAGTTGACCATGGTTTTGAGAGAGGCCCTACACTAGCATCAGGACATTCTCATGATCCCTGGGTACCTCTAGTTGTATGATTACTTCACCCACATCTCATGGATCTTGATAAAATCCCTTTAAACCACTTTGAAATTTGAGATTTATTAGTGTAATGTATGAATTTATTATTATTAATTTATATTTATTTAAAAGGTATAGATTAATTCTGGAATTAATGATGTTTTTGAGTTATTTGTAAACTTTTTTTAGGATGTCAAACATCCCTCCAAAACCGTTCATGGTTACAATCCTTTAAGTGGTTTATTTTTAAAAATTTCAAGAGGTTCTATAAAATGATTTAAATTTTAAGTTTAATTTTTCATTTTAAATGTTATTAATTAATGTGAAAATAAGGATGTGTAAAAAATGGGATTTTATTAAGGTGTTTTATAAAAAAATTGATCTCAATTTAAGTTATCATGTTGTAAATAGTTTTAAAATATTATTTTAAATGTTTTGAAGTATTATATAGTGTTATGAGGTGTTTTTAGTGTTTTATCTTGGAATATAAATCTGTGAATGTATTTGGTTTAATATTTTAAAAAAATATAGTTTTTAAAAAGTTATAAAATATGTTCAAAAAGTACTAAATAGATCTATAAAAGAATAATTTGATTTTCCCTTACATATTAAATTTTCATTAGTAAATTTTGGGTTCAATAGTGGTGTAAGTGAGTTTTCTTAGTGTTTTTATATTGACCCATCTTTTTTATATTTTTTCAACTAATTTTAAATCTTAAGGAATAATTTGACTATTTTCTGTTTGATAATATTTTCTATTATGCCCATAAATTGGTGTTAGGGAACTTAAAGAAAGAATTGTCTTTATAAGTAAATCCTCTAGTTGATTTTTGTTTATTTGAGTTGGTTGTCCATATATTATAGTTATGAAGAATAGTGTTTATCCAAACCTTAATCAATCTAGGTATCCTATTCAAGAAATTTTTAATTTGATTCCACCTATAATCCATGGGTATAAATGTTCCATGAATTAGAATTTTGGTCAAAGAATATGGAGAAGATATTAAACATTTTTGATCTTCCAGAGTCTCTTGAGATAAATTTGTACAAATTTATACATGAAGGTATAAGTTTTATATAGTGTAATTACATCATCTAAATTAATGAAAAACTCGACCATTAATAGTAAGGTTTAAATGAGTTCTTTATAAAATAATATTATCTTGAGAGAGTAAAATTTGGGAGGGAAAGAGAATTTTATTTCCTTAAATATAGATACATGACAACATTGGAGTATTCTTTTCATTTCACTGATCTATCACTGTATCTTCCTAAGCTAGATTTGGAAAACCCACATAATGTTTTATGTTTTGAAAGAGGTATTTGTCTTGGTTTTTAGCTATAAGTGCCAATGTTTGGCCAAAAATCTTATGAAACGGTAATGAAAAAAGATTCTAGGGTTGATGTAATTAGGATTGGAGTGTTTGAGGAATTTGATAGATCCTCTAAACATATGGGAGGTGAAGGGAATTCCAATACTATAAAGAGGAAATCAATTGTTTTTGTCAAGTTTGTTTTAATATCAAGAGTCCATCCCATTTCTTATCATTGGTTTCTTCCTGGAGGAAATTATTGGTATTTTGTCAATGTTCTAAGTTAGTTCATAATAATCCATCTTGTCAAGAATATATTAAAGTAACCATAGATATGGTAATTTAGGTAATCCATAAAGTTTTTATAAAGGATAATTTGTTAAGAAAGGCAGACCCAATTTTACCGAATCAAATGATCCCTAGGTTCAACATGGAATAATGAAAGTGTTGGGGAAGGAAAAAAACATTTTCTAACCAAAAATAGACATGTTGGAAATTTTCGGTATCTCTTTTATTTTTAAAGTGTAACAGACATTCATTTTATGATTTTTTAGAATAATTTTTTCAGAGTTTCCCTTTATTTGAGTAATTCATTTTTTCCTTTATGGAGGGTCTTAATGTTGAAAACAGAGTAGTTGTTTAAAACATATTAAAGTTTAGTGATCAATAATTGGATTGTTAAATCACTAAAAAGAGTATTTTAGAATACAGGCCATAAGTGAATTAGAGGATTACAGGGAAACAAATATAGAGTGTAAACCACCATAAATGATCTCTTTATTATTGTATTGAAAAATCTTGGTAAGTCTTTTCCCTTCATTTAAAATTAATGTTGTATGTTCACTAAACCTTATATTCATAATATGGATATACACATTAATGTAAAATATATGTATATATAGTATTTGATAATGTATATAAAGTGTACATAAAATACATTTATGTGATGTATATAGATTATCAAGCATACTATGTGTTCATAACATTTAATATATATTGTTATACATTTAGAATATATATATTTATATATATATTATATATGCCTGAAATGTATATATAGTTTCATGCAATGAAACATCACTAATGAATGGTTTAATCAGTTTAGAACCAACGAGTTGGTTCATTTAAAGCTTCTAATTTATTCAATGAAACATTAAATAAATTCTATACCCTAAAGGATTTTAACACAAATGATGTGTTATTTAAGTATTTACCTATATAAGTGATATAATATGTTTGGTGGGTGTGTGTTGTGTGGATCATGTTCATTAAACATTACTATGATCATTAATTTTACACAAATTGGATAAAATTCACTTCTTCCTGAGCTCTATTTCTCTCTCCTAAGAAGGAACTAGAACCATTTTGGAAATTTGTTTATCCTCATGATATGATTGTGGATCGTTCTTACACTTTTTAACCTCAAAGGAAGTAGGAATTATTTAAAATACTCTCCATGATATTTATGAGATACATCCCATCAAAAGAAGATGATGGTGATTTCTACAATGGTTGAATACTAGGTTCTATATTCTATTCACTCTTTTTGTTTTATTTAAACATTTGATTGTATAAGATAGATCTAACTATTTTATAGGATATTTTCTATTACCAATGATTCTGAGATGATCCAAAAAAATACACAAATCGTACCTGAGTAAATTTTTTTAACATTTAAATATGTTTTAATATCTTTTTTTCAAGTTTCAAGGTTTCAAATAATATTTTAAGTGTTTCAAAACATTTACTTGAGATACATAAAGGTAATATGAGTTTTCCCTTTACATGAGAGTTCATGTAATGGTAACCCGGATATTTACCTTTACATGAAGGGTTCATGTCAAGTTATTTTGATTTTTAATTTATATAAACAGTTTACATAAATTTAATATGTGACTTTACTTTATGTAAATGATTTACATAATAGTATCATGAAAATTACCGTTATAAAAATGATATGGGTAACCGTGGTCACTTAGTTACCTTTACCTAGAAGAGTTTTATAAAGGTAAACAATGAGTTACCCTTATAAAAAGGGATCTAGATAGAATATGTAAATTTAGAGAGGGGATTACCCTTACACGTAGGGTTTTTGTATGGGTAAAGAGAGGCCACCCTATAAAATAGAGATTCCATCTAAGGGTAAATATTTTTTTTATGAAATTTAAATTTTTTAATGGTTTATAAAATGATTATAAATTATTTTTAAAGCTATTATGAGATTTTTTTATTTATAAAAAATTTATAAAATAATTAATTAATTATAAAATGTTTAAAGTTAATTAAAACAATATTTATGAAAATTTTCCCAAATAGTAAATGTTTATATTGAAATAACTTTTACCAAAATTATATGGCATGCCTTGTGATGTATAAAAAAATGTTTATATGAAATGATAAGTGATAATTTATAGTGTTTATAAATTTAAAAATATATGATATTTAGATAATAAAAAAAATTATAATATAAATTAATTTGTTTAATGTTTATAATTTATGATATATCATATAAATTCCATATAATATAAAATACGAAAGAATTCATATTGAAAACAATATTAATATTTTTATATTTTTGACTTATTTTAAAATATTTAGAATTAACATTTATTTTGAATTAATTATTAATTTTTGTCTCATGTTTTTGAAAATAAGTAAAATTCTTATTTATTTTTTAACTTAATTTAATATTAAGGTTTAGTAAAAAAAATTATGAAACATGAATATTATGTTTTCTTTTTTTTAACTGTTAAACTGGTTCTAGGAGTTTGAGACTTATATTAAATGTTTGGTATGAATCTATAAAATATATTTTTTATCTATCTTGACCATACATTTTAATTCATGTTACGAGCTTTATAATGGTTGTTTTATCATGAACTAAGTTGGAGTGCCATCCAACTAGACATCTGATCCGGTCTAAGACATGGATCGAAGGGCTTTCCCAATCCCAACAGGCTGGAAACTAGTGTCAGAAATCAAATATAATCTAGAGGGAAATATTTAGCCAAATAAATAACCAGGATCAAATAAATAAACTAAAAAATCGGAAGTGTGATGCCCTGAAAAATAAATCAAGAACCTTGTATTCGATAGCATGTATAACACGTGACAGTAAGTGCATAATGTAATATAATATGTGTATACTTTATAATTAATTAATTTTTAAAATATATTATATATATTTCAATGCATGAAACACCAAGTTAGATTACAGTGAATGCGAAAATAGGTTAGAGTACAACATACCCAACCACAAATTTCCTCTATAGCTTGAACTATAGTAAAAGTGACCTTCTTTGATGGATTGCGCTATATGCGATACCACGTCATACCGAGAAACAATATAAAATTAAATCATTATTATTTAATATAATAAGATATAAAAAAGACATTATGAATATTATTAACTAAATTATGAAAATATATGGTTTAGAATACTAAAACGTCTATTAAAAATAAATTCGAAATGAATATAAGAACCAATTGAATATTAAAAGGATATTTTTATAGTGAACAATTTTTATGCTCATAAAGTTGTTTTTCCCTAATCGATTAAATTAATTACCATTAGGGAGTGATATTAATGTAATAAATATGTTACATATTCAGTAAATTATTTTTTATATTCATCCAATAGATTTGGTAAGCATAATATAGGATCAAACCCAATATTCCACATAAAAATCTATATTTTTATAAAGGAAATTTTACCGCCTTTTAATTGAGAACTCATTTTAAATATTAATTTTGACACTCTTATAAATTTAATTTGATAAAATAACCTATATTTGTGAATTTATAATTTCAAAATTATATTAGGGTGAATGTCTGGGATTTTTCTGGGAAACTTCATTTTTTAGTGAACAGTGAAAAATACTGCATTTTAGTTAAAAGCAACCTTTTCATTAAAATAATTATTAACTTTAAATGATATTATAAATTTAATTTAAAGTAAAATTAGATCAATTATACATCTATTAATATAATTTAGTTTATTATAATCAATATAACATTCAAATTGAATATAGAAACATAATAATCTTTTGAACATTTTTTTACTAAAATCAGTTCATCTGTCTATTTTCGAGATTAGTATTAATCTTAAATTTGTCGCTTCTATGATTTGTATTTTGAAAATATAATATCATTTTTTTTAATTATGATAGTATTTTTGGTTAATAATATCAACTTAATTTTTGAAAAAAAATGATTAGTGAAAGTGATTAAAATTAATTACAGTGATTAAGGTGTAATTTGGTTTAAAAATGGACTAAAACCCAATGTTTAAGGGTTTGAATGCCCTAGAAACTTGTCCAAAACAAATTTTATGGAAATTTTTCATCTGTTCACCTTCAATTCACTAGTTTTTGTGGTTTGATAAAAAAATTTGTTAGGTAAGAACATGTGCACACCTAATTTGTTTCTAAGAATACCAAGTGATTCATTTTCATTCCCTACAAAAGGCCACCAACTATACCAATTAAACACACCTATAAAACCATTTATGTTTGGAAAATACCTATCCAAATAGTCTCACATCATTACTCTACTCTCTATAGAAGCATCCCCCTTGGCATAAATCCTTCCAACAAATCCTTTTTTTTCAAACCAAAAGAAGTTACCCGATTAAAAGGTAATGTATTTTCTCAATCTCTCTTGTTTCATTTCCATTATCAAGCCCCTAAAACCTCCTTATTCTATTCTCGTATAAAAAAATAGTATCCTAAATATTCTATAATTTTTCATGATATGAGATTAACCTACAATTACACACAGAACTATCTTATGGGCAATGAATATATTGTTTCTGTGGATGGTGAACTACTGCCTCATGAAACGATGACTGTTCATTCTTCCATTACCATCTCTCATGGTGGATATTATGATGGAAACTATATTTATATATGATATATATATTATTTATAACATTCAAACAGTTTTTAATTTTTTACTTATAACATAAATTTATGATTTCCAAGTTGTTTAAATATGATAACCTCGTTTGAGGATGTGTGGATTGTCGCCTCCTCAAAGTGATGTGACCCATTCACATGATACAAGGAATGTATAAATGAATGGAAATAATTAAACATATGGGAAAAACAAAAAATATATATGATATTTATGAAAAAATTAAATTTCTGTAAATATATATATTTATATCATTTTATTTATTACCCTATCCCACACTTAAAAAGTGATAATTCTATTCATAGGCGTGGCTACTACTACCTCCTTGACATGATGTGATTACTTTTACACCACATAATTATTTATATAAGTATACATGATTAAATAATGTGGTATTTATTATATAATGATCATTCTGGAATGATATGGGGTTAAATACCTTCTTCCAACAATGATCATTTAAAAATGCACTACTAGAAAATGGACCTATACCAACGGTTTTAGAGAAACCCGTATGGATAAGTCACCCAATCCCCACATTTTTGGGAAAACTGTGGGTATATGAATTTTTGGATTGCCCGTGCCCATGGTTTCCCCAAACCATGGGCATCGGCTACCCTAAACCCACTATTTTCTCCAAACCGTGGGTATAAGGTATCAAAAAATGCCTATACCCACGGTTTGCCCAAAATTGTGGGGATAGGGTGCCCTATACCCACGATTTTCCAAAAAACATTGGTATATTCATCAGATAAAAAAACCTATACCCATGGTTTTGACAAACCGTGGGTATAGGTTTCTCGCGTGTGCACAGGAAATTTATTTTTTCCGCGGAAAAAAAAATTGGTGGGAGTTCTATACCCACGGTTTATTCCTCTATACCCACGGTTTAAATAAATAAATTTAATAAAATATATATACACATACATATATGTGGTGATGGTGTAGTGTCAAGGATTCTTGTGAATGGAGAAGTGGTCATGAGATTGAATCCCGCGGGCCGATATTTTGTAAAATATGTTATACCCACGGTTTCCAAACCGTGGGTATAGAGTTATGACACAGTGGAAAAACCTATACCCACAGTTTTTCCAAACTGTGGGTATAGGTCACAGACGTATACCGATGCCACCAATGAACACAGTTTTGGGGTCTATACCCATCGTTTTTAACCGTGGGTATAGGATCATTTTCCAGTAGTGATGGGAATGTTACTCATGTGTACATACGACCAATCGTCTCCATGATTATAACATATTCTCATTTTCAAAACCATATTTAATGATTGATTTTAAAAGTATAATTGATTTATAAATATGATAATTATGTCATGGTTATAATTCTGTATATGTTATATAATGAACCCCTTGGCCATAGTTGACCAACAATAGTTGTTTTGACATATAAACCGAATTCGGTCAAAAATAGCCGATGTAAACTTAACTATTTAAGTAGTTGTACAAAATATGGTAATAATTGAAATAAAATTAATTATAAACATGAAAACAGTTCTGAGGAATGTACAAAATTAACATAATTTTATTTTACAGGAAGCTAAAGGATGATCACCCAAAAGGAAACACAAGGTAATGAATTTTTGTCTCATTTTCAATACATGAGGAGTACTTAATTTTTGTACACCAAATTTGTTATATATGGTGTAATTACTTCCACATTGACATATAATATCATGAATTATATTACCATCATAGCATTAAAATGTTTTATTTAAGGATTATTACCTTTGGGTTTTCCAATCAATTTGTTACTACATTAGTAAGGCATTTTCATCTCACTTTTTAAATATGAGAGATTAATGTCATTTTTAGTAAATACTTATTTTTTGTTCCCTAAATAGTTATTATTTTGATATATTATATCATGAATCCAATTATTCCTATGATATTATTAGTTTCCTTTAATTCAATAGGAATTATGATTTAAATGTTTCAAATTGGTATGGGATACTTTGGAATGTTTAAAGATTATTCTCCTCCAATGTTCTTAATCTCACTTCCTTTTGTGATTGTTAATTTCCCTTGAAGAAATAAATTTATTTTAATCAACTTTCACTAGGAATTTACTTTAATATCCACATTCACATTAAATAGATATTAGTAAAGCCTATATTTTATACCATTATTTCATACTGTGTTTACTTTGATAGTTATTTGATAAATTTGAATTTCTCATCCAATAGGGTTATTTTATGAGGCATATTATTTATTTTGATTATTCAAAATGTGGAATTCTTGGGACATGAAATGATGGGTGGAGCCCAAAATTTATAAATATCCTCAAAACATAAATTTGTTCTCATGAGACAAACCAGTTGTACAAATTAAATGGAGGGTTATATCTGTAGTTTTAAAATGTCTGGAGGATAGATCTTGATAGTAATAGGTCCACATATGCCATAAACATGACATCCATTGAGAAATCATTTAGTTATTATTAATCCATGATATTTTGTGTTGACATATATATGTATACATTTCATTTTAGTTTACTAATTAATGGCATGTGTTTTAGTTTCATACCTTGCTATATTAATTTTTCCTTATCTAGTTATTTTAATTGAATGTGTTCAGTTATTTACCTTTACATAATGACTATTCCCATTGATTCATTATTACTTCTTCTATATTTTTACCTTACTGAAAATTTGAGCTCCCCATTATTGTGTTTCTTCTCCCAAGAATCCACTTAGCGTACTATGAAAGAAATGCAAGAATATACTAGATAGGTTAGAGTCATCCTCATGTTGTTTATTTTTTTAGAAGGAAATATATGTTTTAATTAGTGTATCCATTTATAATGTAATAATAATTTATGTATCTAGTTTACCAAGATAATAAAACTGATCAGTCCTTTGGGGATTGATTCTATGTAATCATTCCAATTTATATAGTATCAGACATAGGCTCTATTATATCTAGGGATGGGTCACTACAGTTGGTATCAGAGAAGTTTTGTAGCAACCATGGGTACTGGATTTAGGAAAACCTATATTATAGAACATAAACCTATGGTATAATTTGAAGAAGTATAAATTAAAACCCTATAATTATTGTAAAGTATAGATTATGTGGGTCTTCCTAGAAACACATCCCTGGCTTGATACAATTAGTGGATTTGGCTCAAGCATAGATGTACCTAGGAGTAAAAAATCCAACAAGGTGTTCCGGTCTTGACTCAGGGTGACCTATTACATCACAATGGGCCTTACTGCACACCAGGTTTGACACTCTCGAGGGATATGCTTAAGATAATCCATGTTTTCTTTACTAAACATTACACATAATTTTAAAGATTTTGACAAAGAATAATCAAGGTTAAACCTATGTTGTTTTAGATTTATAAAATAAGGTTTCATGATTTAGATATATTATAGATAATTATACACCTTTCTCACTATGACTGTTATTTCTCACGTTATTCTTTCTAGTTTTAGTCAATGGATAGAACCCGAAGGATTCATGTTAACATCGAATGTGATAGAAAAACGGTGAAAATGAGAAACCAAATGATGTTTTGACAGGAGTAAATGATATCACGGTTATGCCAAATCAGTTTTCATGAAATATGATTATCAATATATACATTTACCAACTCATGAGTGCAGCAAATAAGATAATTATGGTTGCTGAGAAGAGTTTGAGTGGAAGATACCATGTAGAAAAGAAGGCTCAACTATAGACATGCGAAAAGTGTGAAAGGATACACCTAAGAAAGTGACTCAATGGAACAATTAAATGCTTTATTGGTCGAAAGTAAGAACAAAATGAAAAGGATTTTCGAGGAACAAATAAGACTACAATGTAAGGAAATGATGCTAATCCTAAGAAATCTTTTAATGTTATTTTTTGTAAATGTGGGGAACTTGGACATTACCCATGTCAAAGCTCTCTCCTAGAGGATAAACTCTAGAACATGGAAGTATCTATGTGGAAATAAGTGGATGATGTATTTATGTATTGAGGTTTCATTGAAAACCTTTGTTAAAAGCTATTTAGAGATTGAACTAATTTCAAGGATGTCCATCATATATATTTTGGAAATTTTATTAATATGGACTTAGAAAAGAAAAACAAATAAGATGGGTAAAAACAAATCAAATCCAAAAAGGTTGTGGGTCTTGAACCCATGATTGAGTGATGATAAGGGTTTCATGACAACTACTGAACTATGCAATGTTCTTTTAAATTTTCATGGTTTTTAGATAAACAATTTAGCGAATAAATATTAATGATGAACAAGTAGTAACAATTTTGATTATTAGAAATTAATATATTAACCATATTTATTTTAGGATTTTTTTAAAGATAAATAGTATGACTTTTCATTCATTTATAAGCCTAAGGACTCATTAAAAGTTTCTTTTAGTGCATCAAACATAAAAATATTCATTGTTGGTAATTAATTTTTGGGAGTAAAGGGATGAATTAGAATTTGATCGGAGCACAACCAACTATTACGATTGTTCATAATATATTGAAACATATCAATTCAGAATATATTGTCATTTTATTGGTAAGTAAAATAATTACCCATCATTAAGAAAATAACTTTGAAATAATTTTTTTCCTAATACCTTAATTTCTATTGAGCCAATCCATTTCTAAATCTTCAAAGATTTATGTATTTAAAGCCCTCAAATTTCCCTTGATCAATCACTTGTTTGTGATTTATGAACTCATTCAATCCCTATAAGTATTTATATTTTTCCATCTGAGTACATATCTCTACTTTCCACTGATGTTCTCCTATATAGAGTCCTAGTTACTGGTTTTCCATGTGACCTTTGTAATTTTAATTATCTTTTTTATAGAAGATTTCTTATGAACCATTCCCACGATGTGGGATTTCAAACAAAAGAAGTATCAAACAATATATCACCATGTATGAATAAAAATTGTGAGGAAACAATTTTAAAAAGTTGGGTAGAGTGTGACACATTGAAAAAATAAAGTAAGAACCTTTTTTTCGATAATGTTTATGACATGTGACAACAAGTGTGTAATGTAATATATTATTCATAAACTTTATAATATATTTACTATTTAAACTATATTCAATATATTTCAATGCATGAAACACTGAGTTAGATTGTAATTCTTGAGGCACTGGGTTAGCGTACATCATATTCAACAACAAACTTCCTCTATAACTTGTGTTACATGCAAAAGCGACCTTGTTCGAGGGCTTGTGCTATACACAATACCGAGTCTTACCGAGAAACAATCTATAATTAAATAACTATATTTTTAATCTAATAAGATATAAAGTATTAGTTATGAATACCATTAACGGACTTATGAAAATATATGGTTTAGGATAATAAATTATAGACCAAAAATAAATTATAAATGAATATAATAACCAGTTGAATATTAAAAGGATATTAATAGAGAACTATTTTTATGCTCCCAAAGCTGTTTTACCATAATAAGTCTAATTAATTACAATTAGTGAGTGATTTTAATGTAATAAATATGTTACATATTAAAAAATATTATTTTTTATATTCATTAAATATATTTGGTAAGCATACTATATGATCAGACCCAATATTTCACATAAAAACCTATATTTTTATAAACAAAATTTTACCACCTTTTAATAGAGAACCCATTTTAAATATTAATTTCGACACTATAATAAATTTAATTTGATAAAACAAACATTATTTTTTGAATTAATATTTTCAAAATTATCTGAGGATGAGTTATTTATATTTTTTAGAAAAACATCATTTTTTAGTGAATAGTAAAAAATACAGCATTTTAGTTAAAAACAGCCTTTTCGTTTAAATAATTATTAATGATAAATTATATTATAAATGTGTTATAAAGTCACATTGGGTATATTATAAATCTATTAATATAATTTATTTCATTATAATCAATATAAATTTAAAATTGATTATAAAACATAACAATTTTGTGAACATTTTTATACTAAAACTAACTAATCCATCCATTTGCGAGATTATCATTAAACTTAATATTACCAATTATGTTATTTAAATTTTGAAAATCCTACATAAAAAATCTTAATTAAGATAATATTTTTGGTATAATAATATGAACTTAAGTTTTGAAAAATAGTTATTAGTGAAACTGATAAAAATTAATTATAGTGATTAAGGTGTAATTAGGTTTAAAAAGGGACAAAAACACTATGTTTAAGGGCCCAAATGACCAAGAAACTTGTAAAAACTCATTGGATAGAACTTTTTCGTCCATTAAACTTCCATTAATGAGTTTGGGTGTTTTGGTAAGACTTGTTTTAGGTAATAACATGTGCACACCTAATTTTTTTTCTAAGAATACCGAGTGAGTCATTTTCCTTCCCTATACAAGGCCACCACTTATACCGATTACTCACACCTCTAAAACCTCTTATGTTCGTCCAAGAACGGCAAAAATAGTCTCTTAGAATTACTCCCATCATCCTAGAAGCATCCCTTTTGTCATAAACCCTTCCAAAAAATCCTTCTGGTACAAACCAAAAAAAGTTACCCAATTAAATAGTAACTTCTTTTCTTAATATATTTAGTTTCATTTCCATTGTCCAAAAACAAAAATTTCCTTATGAAATTCTTTTATAACAACATAATTATCCTCAATATACTAGTATTTGTTTTTATTTGGAGAGTTTAACCTACACCTACACACACCTCTATCTAATAGGTAACGATCATAATGTTTCTCTGGATGATGAACTACTGCATCACATAACGATGATTGTTCATTCTTCCATTACTAACTCTCATAGTGGAAATTATGATGGAAACTCTTAATATATATTATATATATGTTATTTATAATGTTTTCACATTATTTAATTTTGACTTATAATAAACATTTATTCTTTTTAGGATTTGTAAAAATGATAATCTCGTTTGAGGAAGTGTGGACTAGCGCCCCCTCAAAGCGATGTGATTTGTTTGAATGATACATGGAATGTATAAATGAATGAACATGATTAAACACATTATATAAAAAATATATATATTATATTCATGAATTAATTAACTTTCTGTATATATATATATATATCCTATTCTTTATTACCCTATCACACACTTAAAAAGTGATAACGTTATTCATGGACGTGTGGACTACTACATCCATGACAGGATGTGATTCCTTTTACACCAAAAAATTATTATATAAGTATTTATGATTAAATAATATGATATTCAGTATATAATTTTCATTCTAGAATGATATGGTGTTACTTACCTTCTTTTTTCAATGATCATTTAAAAATGGGAATGTTACTCAAGCGTACGTACAACCTATCGTCTCCAGGATTATAACATATTCTCTATTTCACTAAAAAATTTAGTTATTGATTTTAAAAGTACAATTTATGTAAAAATATGATAATTAAGTCATGTTTATAATTTTTGAGATGTTATATAATGACCTCTTTGACCATTTTTGACCAATAATAGTTGTTTTGACACATAAACTAATTATTTTCAAAAACACTTGACGTAAACATAATTATTTAAGTAGTTGTAAACAACATGGTAATAAGTGAATTAAAATTAATTATAAACATGAAAAATGTTTTGAAGCAAGTAGAAAATTAACATATGTTTATTATACAGGAATTTGAAGGATGATCACCTGAAATGAAAAATAAGATAATGGATTTTTATCTCATTTTCATTAAGTGAGAAATACATAATTATTGTACACATAATTTGTTATATATTGTGTAATTACTTCCAAATTGAAATAAAATATCATTAATTATATTATCTTCATGGTATTTAAATATTTTATTTAATTAGTATTACCTTTGGGGTTTCCAGTCAATTTGTTACTACATTAGTAATGGGTTTTCATCTCACTTTTTAGATATGTGAGATTAATTTCATATTAAGTACTTAATTATTTTGTGTGACATACCTACTGAACATTTTTAAATACTATATCATGAATCCAATTCTTCTCATGATATTATATGTTCAATTTAATTCAAGATGAATTATGTTTTAATTATTTCAAAGTGGTATGGGACACTTTTGAATGTTTAAAGATTATTCTCCTTAAATTTTATTAATCTCACATCCTTTTTTGATTGCTAATTTACCTTAAATTAATCACTTTATTGTAATAATTTTTCATTTTAAATTTACTTTAATATCCATACTTTCATTCAATGAATATTAGTATTTCCTAAACCGTATACCATTTTTCATAAAGTGTTTACTTTGATAGTTATTTGATAAATCTGTATTTCTCATACAATATGGTATTTTGATAAGGAATATTATTTTTTTATCATTCAATATGTGGAATTATTTGGACAAGAAATGATGGGTGGATCCTAGACTTTATAAAGCTCCAAAATACATTGATAGGTTCTCATGAGACAAACCAATTGTGTAAATTAAACGTAGGATAGATTCATAGTTTTAAACTATCCATAGGATAGATCTTGAAATAAATAGGTCATCATGTGCCTTACACATGACTTCCATTGATAAGTAATTACACTCATATTAGTTTCAGTTATTATTCATCCATGAGATTTTTCATTGAAATATCGATGGATTCATTTCATTTCAGTTGATCGATTAACGACATCTATTTTAGTTTCAAACCCTGCCTTATTTATTTTTCCTTATATAGTTATTTGAATGGCATGTGTTTAGTTATTTACCTTTCCGTAATGGCTATTATCATTGATTTATTATTTCCTATTCTATATTTTTCCCTTATTGAGCATTTGAGATCACCCTTATTATGCTTATTTCTTTATGAATCCAAGAAGAGTACAATAAAAGAAATGAAGGAAATTACTAGATGGATTAGATTTATCCTTAAGCGGTTTATTTTTTAGAAGAAAAACATATTTTGTAATTAGTGTATCCATTTGTAATGTAATACTCATTTATGTATCTATTTTACTAAGACTACAAAACTGATCGGTCCTTTGGGGCTCGATTACATGTAATTGTGCCAATGTATTTAGTAGTAGGCACTTTCTCTAGGCTATCTGGGGAAGGGTTGATATAGTTTGTATTATAGGATATTTAGTAGAAACCTTGAAATTATATTTAGGAAAACCTAGATTAGATAATATAACCTTAAGGTGTAATTTGAAGAAGTATAGAAAAAAACCTATAATTTTGGTAAAGTATAGATTATGTGGGTCTTCATAGAAATACATCCATGTCTGGATACTAAAAGTGGTTGTAATCATAGAAGAGATGGACCTAGGAGTAACAACTTTGACAAGGTGTTTTCGGCTTGACACAGGTTAACCTGGAAGATGATAATGGGCCTTATTGTGTACCTGGTTTGTCACTCATGGGGGATATTCTTATGATAATCCATGTTTTATTTATAGAACATTATGATAATTTAGAATGGCTTTTTAGAAATAATAATCAAGGTAAAAACTAAGTTGTTTTAAATTTAAAAATAAGGTGTCATGATTTTGATAAATTATAGATAATTATACACCTTCTCACTATGTCTATTGTTTCTAACACTATTATTTCTGGTTTTAGTCAATGGATGGAACCCAAAGGATTCAAGTTAACATTGAACATGAGGAAAAAATGGTGAAAATGAGGAACCAAATGATCTGTTGATAGGAGTGAAGGATATTGTGCTTATACCAAATCATTTTTCATGAAATATAATTAACAATATATACATTTACCAATTCCAGAGTACACTAAAGAAGAAAAGGATGGAGGATGATAAGAATTCATGTGGCGAAGACCAAGTAGAAAATAAGGCTTGACTATCGACAAGTTAAAGGTGTGGAAAACGATACCCAGTAAATTTTCTCAATGGTACATGTAAATGATTTATGTGTGGGAAAGAAGGACATAAAGAAAAGGATTACTGAGGAAAAAGGAAGATTACGATGGAAGAAAATAAATATTATCCAAAGAAATCCTTTATAGTATTTTGAAATAAATATGGGGAACATGGAAATTACCCAAGTCAATTTCCTATCCTAGAGGATAAAATCTAGACCATGGAAAGATCTATGTTGAAATAAGTGGATGAAGTATTTATGAATTGAGGTTTTATTGGAAACCTTAGTTAAAATTCTATTTAGTGATTAACCTAATTTCAAGGATGTCAATCATATATATTTTGTAAATTATATTAATATGATCTTAGAAAAGGACAACCTATAATCTGGGTGAAAACATATTAAATATGGTAAGGCCATAAGTTATAAACCCATGACTGAAGGACGATAAGGGTTTAATGCCAACCACTGACCTACGCAATGTACTTGTTAATTTTTACAGTTTTTAGTTAAAAAATTTACCAAATATATATTAATGATGAAAAGGTAGTAAGACTTTTGAGTATTTGAAATTAATCTCTTAACCTTATTTAGTTTTAGAGATAGTTATTGATAAATAGTAAAACTTTTCACTCTTTTATAGGCCTTTCAACTCTTAAAACTTTTCTTTTAGTGTTTTAGGAATAAAAAAATTCATTTCTGGTAATTAATTTTTGGGAGTCAAGGGATGAATTAGAATTTGATTAGAGAACAACAAAATTTTATGATTGTTCATATTAGATTGAAACCTATAAAGAGAGAATATTTTTTATATTATTAGTTAGTAAAAGAATTACCAAACATTAGGAAAATGACTTCAAAATATACATTTTGTCCTAATACCTTAATTTTTTTTGAGCTGATAGATTTTTAAATGATCAAAGATTTATGGATTTGAGACCCTAAACTTTCCATTGATCATTCACTTGTTTACAATTGATGACCTCATTCAATACCTATAAATATTTATTTTTTTTCTCTAATCACATATCTCTACTTTCCAATAACGTTCTTCTACTTAGAGACCTAGTTACACATTATTCGTTGTGACTTTGTATATTCAATTCTTTTTTTATAGAAGTTTACTTAGGAACCATTCTCACAATGTGGGGTTTGAAACATATAAAGCATTAAACAGTATATCACCATGATCAATTTTAAATTGTGAGAAAAAAATTTAAATAAGTTGTAGAGAATGTGACACCCTAAAAACATAATGTTAGAACCTTGTATTCGATAATGTGTATGACACGCGACAACAAGTGTGTAATGCAATATAATATTTGTATACTTTTTTATATATTTACTATTTAAATTATATTCTAAATATTTCAACGCATGAAACTTTGATTTAGCCTGAAATTCACATGTCACTGGGTTAGTGTACATCATACACAACAATGACCTTCCTCTATAGCTTTCATTGCACGTAAAAGAGACCTTCTTTGATGTCCTGCGCTATAGGAAATACCGAGACTTACTGAGAAAAAATCTATAATTAAAACAATATTATTTAATATAATAAGAAATAAACTATCCATTATGAATTTTATTAACTAACTTATGAAAATATATAGTTTAGAATATAAAATAATTGTTTAAAAATAAATTATAAATGAATATAAGAACTAAATGAACATTAAAAGGATATTTTTATAGAGATCTATTTTTATGATCAGAAAGATATTTTAACCTAATAGATTAAATTAATTAAAATTAGTGAGTGATATTAATGTAATAAATATATTGCACATTTAATAAATTATTTTTGATATTCTTCCAATATATTTGTTAAGCATAAGACAAGATCAAACCTAATATTTCACATAAAAACCTATATTTTTATAAAGGTAATTTTACAACCTTTTAATGGAGAACCCATTTTAAAGATTAATTTTGATACTATTGTAAATTTAATTTGATAAAATAAACTTTATTTTAGAATTCATAATGTCAAAATTATCTTAGGATGGGTTTTTGTGATTTTTCTGAGAAACTTCATTTCTTAGTGAAAAGTAAAAAATACTATGTTTCGGTTAAAAGCTGTCTTTTTGTTTAAATAATTATTAATGTTAAATTATATTATAAATTTTTTATAACGTAAAATTGGATCATTTATAGATCTATTAATATAATTTAGGTCATTATAATAAGTATAAATTATAAATTTAATATAGAAACATAATAATTCTTTGAGCATTTTTCTACTAAAACCAGTTAATCCGCATGTCAGTGAGATTAACATTAATCTTAATTTTGCCGCCTCTGTCATTTTAATTTTGAAAATATTAAATTCAAAATTTTAATTAAGATAATATTTCTGTTCTAATAATATCAGTTTAATATTTTTTAAAAATTATTAGTGAATGTGATTAAAATTAATTACATTGATTAAGATGTAATTAGGTTTAAAAATAGACAAAAACTCTATGTCTAAGGGACCAAATTACCTATCCACTTGTACAACACTCATTTTCTAGAAATAATTCTTCCATTTACCTTCCATTCACAAGTTTGGGTGGTTTGTTAAGACTTTTTTAGGTAAGAACATGTGATCACCTAATTTGTTTCTAAGAATGCCAAGTGAGTAATTTTCCATCCCTATAAAATATCACCACATATACCCATTCCTCACACCTATAAAACCTCATATTTTCATCAATTACATGCCCAAAAATTCTACTAGAACTCCTCTCATCATCCTTGAATATCCCTTTGTAAATTATCCCTTCCAAAAAATCTTTTTGGTTCAATCCAAAATAAGTTACCTGATTAAAAGGTAATGTCCTTTCTAAATCTCTCTAGTTTCATTTCCTTTCTCCAACCCCTAATATCTCATTATTCTGTTCTTTCATAACACTAATATCGTCAATATAATCGGATGTTTTTATGATGAGAGTTTAACCTACACTTACACACACCACCATCTAATGGGTAATGATCACAATATTTATGTGGATGACAAACTACTGCCTCACAAAACAATGATTGTTCATTATTCCATTACTTCCTCTCATGGTGGTCATTATGATATAAAATATTCTTATATATGATATATATGTTATTTATAAAATTTTAAACATCTTTAATTTTTATTTATAACATAAATTCTTGTTTTTAAAGGTGTGTAAATACTATAATCTCTTTTTAGGAAGTGTGCACTATTGTGCCTCAAAACGATGTGATTCATTCACATGATACCTGGAATGTATAAATGAATGGAAATAATTAAAAATACGAGACATAAAAATATCTATATGATAATAATGACATAATTAAATTTATGGATATATATATATATATATCATTTTCTTTATTACCCTTTCACACACTTAAAAACTGATAATGTTATTCCCGGATGTGAGGACTACTGCCTCCTCGACATGATGTGATTCCTTTTACATCACACAATTATTTATATAATTATTTATGATTAAATAATATGGTATTTATTATATAATTATAATTCTGTAATGATATTTTGTTACTTACCTTATTTCCACAACAATCATTTAAAAATGGGAATGTTACTCATGCGTACGTACGACCTACCGTCTCCGTGATTGTAACATATTATCATTTTCATAAGAATATTTAATTATTGATTTTAAATTTATAGTTGACATAAAAATATTATAATTATTTCATGGATATCATTCTAGATATGTTATATAATTACCCCTTTAAACATAGTTGACCAACAATAGCTGTTTTGATATATAAACCGAATTTGGTCAAAAACACCAGATGTAAACTAAATTGTATAAGTAGTTGTACACAATATGGTAATAAGTAAACTAAGAGTAATTATAAATATGAAATTTTTCCCAAATAAAGTATAAAATTAAAATATTTTTATTATGCATTAATTTAAAGGACAATCACCCGAAAGGAAACACAAGGTAAGGGATTATTGTCTCATTTTCATTACTTGAGACATACGTAATTTTTGTACACATAATTTGTTATATATGGTGTAGTTACTTCCACATTGACATATAAAATCATGAATTATATTATCATCATGGTATATAAATGTTTTATTTAAGGACTATTACCATTGGGTTTTCCAATTAATTTGTTACTACATTAGTAATGGATTTTCATCTCACTTTTAAAATAAGTGAGATTAATGTAATAATCACTAGTTAATTATTTTGTGTTCCATAACTACTACACCTTTTTATAAATTATATCATGAATATACTTCTTATCATGATTTTATATGTTTCATTTAATTCAATAGTAATTATGATATAAATGTTTCAATGTGGTATGAGACACTTTGAAATGTTTATAGATTATTCTCCTTGAATATTCATAATCTCACTTCCTCTTGTGATTGTTAATTTCCCTTGATGAAATAAATTTATTATAATAATTTTTCATTGTAAATTTACTTGAATATAGACATTCTCATTCAATAGATATTAGTATTGCCTAACCCATATATCATTTTTCATACGGTGTTTACTTTTATAGTAATTTAATAAATCCATATTTATCATTCAATATGGTTATTTGATAAGGAATATTATTTGGTTTTATTATTATATATGTAGAATGATTTCAACATGAAATGACTAGTGTAGCCTGGAATTTATATATCTCCACAATGCATTGATATGTTCTCATGATAAAAAGTTGTTGCACAAATTAAATAAATGATAGATTCGTATTTTCAAACTATTCGAAGGATAGATCTTGACAGTAATACGTCATAATATTACTTAAATATGATTTCCATTGAGAAAGAATTACACTCATATTAGTTTTAGTTATTATTCATCCATGATATTTTATGTCTAAATATATATGGATACATTTCGTTTCAGTTTATTGATTAATATTATGTGTTTTACTTTTATACCTTTCAAAATTATTTTTCCATATATAGATATTTGAATGGCATGTGTTCAGTTATTTATCATTCCATAATGAAAATTCTCATTGATTAATTATTGCTTCCATTATATTTTTTCCCTATTGGGCATTTTAGCTCACCCTTGTTATGTTTCTTTTCCCAGGAATCCAAGAAGAATACTATAAAAGAAATGCAGGAATATACTATATGGATTAGAGTTATCCTCAAGATGTTTATTTGTATTGAAGAAAGAGAAACATGTTGAAATTAGTGTATCCATTTGTAATTAAATACTCATTTATGTATCTGGTTTACCAATATAACTAAACTAATTCGTACTTTTGGGCTTGATTCCTTATAATCCTTATAATGCATTTAGTATCAGACACTGGATCAGGGCTATTTGAGGTTGGGTCGCTATAGGAAGAACCAAGAGTAACTAAATCTCAAATAAATATACAAGTTGATCCAGATACAACAACATTGGAATGAAACAAAACAAAAAACAAAACTAAAATGGACCACACCAACATGATCTCCACATGATCTCCTAGTTACCACCAATACCAAGACCAAATTTATCCCACAATGAGCACACAAAGTAGGAACCTGAACCTGTAAAATAGATAAGGTATTCTAAAACCGATTGGTACAAGTAGGGTGTGGGATTTAATAACTCATTAAGAAACCACTACAGAATCCATACATTTCCTTTCCTAAAGTATTCTATGAAAACTAGTTTCAAATTCATGTATAACAATAGGTTTTTATCTTTTTAAATAACAAACACAGCTTCCACTATTCCAAAACAATGCACACCACATTTCCATTTTCAAAATTGATTAACGTTTTAAAACCAAAACCCAAACCCAAGTCTAACCAAAGAAATACCATACTATACTAAATCTAAGGAAGCAGTTTAAAAAAGAAACCAAGTGCAAGAGAATATAAACAAGCACATACAGATAGTAAACCATGGTAATTTCAAAAAAACCCTTGAGCGATACCTAGAAATACTCCAGTTTAACTCACCTACCAGCATATGGTGCAGCCCCATAGTCTATACTGAAATGGTTACTATAATCTATCCAATCTAGTGGGGCTTCCCCCCAAGCACTATCAAGTCAAGGGGGGTACCAACTTGTCTAATAGGGGTCGATATGAAACCATTACTCGGCCCTCTAAAATATTACAAGGAGTCCCATGGAAATAATACTTGAATAAAGGAGAGGACCTCACATATGTGACTTATCATACCTTCCACCACTACACTTTCCTACCCCAATCACCAACACCACCCATCATGATAAACCATATCTTGGGAAATCCTCCATAGGGGTGACTATCATATAAAAAACATTTACCAGTGCCAACTAGTCCATCACATCACATGATCTTTGAAACCATTTCTCAAAATACACCATGATTCCAACATGGTGTTCATACTTCCAAAACCAGAATTCATTTCCCATAGTAATATAAGGTTCTAATTGACCCTTTAACACTTTAAATTCTAATATATTACAAAAATATCCCAAACTATTTGAAAAACAACATTAAACACCAATTTTAGGTTTACAATGCCAAATGGGCCTTCAAACACATTAGGAGTCAAGCTACATCACAAAATGCCAAATGGGAATTTTCATTCCAAATCCCATTCCATTTCCAATACCACTTCATGCCAAATTGAAAACACACAACATTATTAAATATTCCAAATATGAATCCCTATCATTTAGAAACCGATGATTTCTCAATGTTACATATGGGAAATTACTTTAAATAAAATTTTGAAAACAATTTCATTTCATTTGGAAATTTCTGAACCATTAGAAAATAATTAAGAGCATGAAGATGGAAGGATGGAGGGATAAGTGTTTTAGAATCCTAGTTTTAATGTTGAGAAAATTTTATTCAATGTCATTATCAATTTTTTCCCATATATTTGTGCACCCAAGCACACAAGTATGTTCCCGCATCAAATGGAACACCACAAGTATCAATGAAATCTCTCAAAGACCTCCTTTAAAGAAACACCACATGCTTTCAAACCAACACAACAAACCAAAAGTACATGTCCAACATGAAAGTCGTCAAATTCCCCATACAAGACCTAGATCAAACTCCCACAACACTATAAAAATATTTAAAAGTTAAAACACCACTCAGATCAGAAAATTTCACTTTAAAAGAATAGTTGAAAATTTAATAAATACCTTATATGCACAGTTATACAATTTTCTTAGAGAAATCACATTTAAACTACCTACACTAATTTTTACCAACATAAAAACACCATAATAAGATATGAAAACACACTAAAATAATGTTAAACAAATTAATATATTATTTAAAAATTCCCAAGAATCAATGGAATGATTCAGAAAGGTAAATAATGGATACACCTACCTCAATAGAGTGTAGATTCAATTGAACTTCATGATACGAGAGATCCAAGACCGAGACATGATCTGTACACTCTAACATCAATGTAATTGAACTGCACATCATCCACATCCTTTATGGTTTGGGACAAATGAAACTCCACTACGAAAGAACTAAGAAATCAACAGAGGAAGGTATATAGATGAGTAAAATGACCAAAAATCCTCAGATCTCACCTTAGGAGCCTTCAAGGGGCTTCAAAAATCTAAGGAAGGAAAAGTAGAGGGATATTAGAGGACCCCTAGTTTTCCTATGACAATAAAGGTAGAATAATCCTGATTTAGGGTAAAAAACATGGAAGGGAAAACTTGGAATTTCAAATTTTTAAGAATCTGGGTAGTGTGCACAGTTTGACCGGGCAGTTTAACAAATCACACGCAAAATGTGTGGTTGCAAATATCCAAATGGACATAACCTCACACATGGTTGAGGCCTGATTTCCAAAACAATGTGAAACCAGTGAACCTTACCCATGGACCCCAAAACAAGATACATCGTTACCTAGGTAGGGGCACACAGTTTCCAGAACAATGCACCCAAACAGTGCACTAGCCAAAATGCCACCCAAAAACTCAAAAACATGGAAATTTAAATCAAGAAACCAATGAAAAGCTTCACCAAAAGATCAAAATCCAAGAAAAAAATAAAATAAAGGAATTCCAAAGGCTGAGGTATGACATGTTGAATATAGTTTGTGCATATTGTTTTTTATAATTATCATTAATTGAATAATCTCTTGATTAAAGTTTCCATAGGTAGAGGTAGATGGGGTCAGACCACCCACCAAACCGGTGTCCATTCCATATCTATAAAGGTGAATGGGGTTGGATCTCTATATCTTCATTATTAATCATGTTGAAATTTCTAACCTCATATAACTGCACTTATTTACATGAAGAGTTCATGAACATTATGCATATAATTAATTTAGATATGTTTGAATATACATGACTTTAGTTTTGTAGTGAGTAATGTAAAATTATGGGTTGTATAAATAGTTACGCATTAATATGGGTTGAACACAATAATTTAGAGGTTAGAATGTGGAATCTAAAACTAAAAGAGTAAAATAAAGCATATAAAAAAGGAATCAAATATGAGATGATAAATCTTTCATAAGATGAAATTGTTATGGATTTAATTTTCACATGATGTATATTAATGATGTGAGACTGGAAAAACCCTAAATACATAGTGTGAGATTCCTTTCAAAGAAGTAATTTTCAAGACATATATTTTTCAATATGGTGAGTTATGATAAGATGGGTTCCCCTAGTTTTTCCATCACTTTTTTTAAATTTTGTTTAGGTTACACTAGCTAGGAGACCCTAATAGGATGATATTTTTAGATGAATATTGTTAAGGGGATTGATATCATGGACTTCGATAACAATTTATTCACTCATCTACTCAAGTGTCATAAAAATTAAGATTTTGATGATAAACTAAAACAATTTCTATGTAATGGGAGAAATGATAAAGAAACATTAAACTTTGTGAAATACTGATATTGGATCACTAAATTGATATAATTCTAGGGGTAATAATTTTTCGTGGGTGTATTTTCATTTAAGGTATTTAATGAAAAGATATAATAAATGATGATCACTTACTGATATGTCTTTGTTACAGATTATGACATACTTAATCACAATCATATTGAGATCAATAATAGGGATGACCTATAAAATAGTAAAATATTGGTATCTAGGATTGAGAAGTGTTCTTAATGAGATTCATTTAGAGGACTCAATTATTAATGTTGTAGTAATTAATTACACTAAATCTAACACATGGTTATTATATAAAGAGTGTGAGTCACATGTTTGTGCTGAGAAACATAGACTAAATGATAAGAATGAATTGATTAAGGGTGAATTATATCATTGTGTCAGTAATGGAGAAAATTTTGTTGCATTTCAAGATAACACTTATGATATATGTATGCCAAGTATATTAAAAAACTATTATTATGTTCCTAGCATAGAATTTAATTTCATTAGTATATCTTATTTGGGAAAGATGGTTTTTTTATCATTATTAAAAATAATAGTTTTTCAATTATAATAATGAAATGTTTTATGGTGTTGGGAATATAATGAATTGTTTATATACTCTAGATATGGATAATATTGTTTATAAAAATAAAAATAAAAATGTTAGGGTTGATTGTAATCCTACCTACCTTTATAATTGTATCCTTGGATATATAAATGAGAAAAACGTTCAAAGACTCTATAAGTATCGATTTTTGGACCCATTCTATTATGAATCATTTGGTACATATTAATCTTGATTACTGGAAAAAATGACAATCACTTTTTGGGAGAAAATGTGGATGGGAAAGTGATTTATTAGATATCATACATAGCGATTTATATAGTTCCCTGAGTACCAATCAAGTGGTGGTTTTAGTTACTTAATTTTACTAACAAATTTTGTCTATATGGTTGTCTGTTTCTAATGATAAAGAAATATGAATCTATTCAAAAATTAAAAGAGTTTTAAAAATGAAGTACCAAATCAACTATGTAGAAGTATTAGGATTCATAGATCATGTTGGGGTAATGAGTACTTGATATTTTAATTCGTTGATCATCTAAGAAATTCCGGAATTGTTCTAAAAATCACTCCTCTTGGAATACCACAATGGAAAGGTGTGTCTAATAGGAAGAATATTACCCTGATATACATGGTTTGATTGATTATCAGTCTATGTGACCTTTCAATTTTATTTTAGGGTTATTCTCTATAAACTAATTTTTTTATATTAAATCATGTTCCCGGTAATGTATTCATGGACACACTATAAGAATAATGGACTATGAAACCTCCCAAAATGTATTTCATGGGTATTTAAGGTTTTAATGCACTCATAAGATGATTAGATTATGATAGTATTATCCAAAAAGTAGATAAATGATTATTTAATGGTTATCCCAATGCAACTATGTGATATTATTTTTACCAACATATTTAACAAAAAGAGACTTTGGATTGAACTAGTATATTTCAAGATAAATATTATATAAGTTGATGAATTTATAGGAGTAAATTAGAACTTAGAGAATCTCAATACTAACAAATAAGAAGTGTCACTAAGATAAAATTTTAGCAAAATCAATACTGATTTGTCGAAGAAGAACTTACTCGAGTTACACAAGAGCCTATAAGGTTTGGTAGGATTTACTAGGTAACAAAGAGATATGGATATCTCATTTCCAATGATGAGGAAGTAACATTATCAGGAGATGAACCTACTTCATTAAGAGAGGCTATTTAGAGTTACTATTTTGAGAAACGGCTAAAATCCATAGAATTTGAAATAGAATCCATATATAATAACCAATTTTGGAACTTGGATGATGCACATATGGGTTAATAACCATATGGTGCATGTGATTTTTATATAAGAAAATTTATATGGATGGTAGAGTGTATACATTTAAATATTTATTGGGGGAAAAGTAATGAGAAAAATTCATGGTATTCTCTATTAAAAGACCTTTTAACCTATTGAAATGATTAAATCAATTTACATTTTCCCTTACAAAGAAGATTATTATGATTATGATATAAATGAAAATGATGTCAAAACCACTTTTCTTAATGATAATTTAGATAAAGATTCATATATGATACAAATTGAAGGTTCTGATGTTCTAAAAGTTTCTTCTAAGGTGTGAAAGTTGTGAAAAATCATTTATGAACTGAAGAAATCTTCCTAGAGTTGGAATATATAGATTGATGATGTAATTAAAGAGTTTGGTTTCAAAAAAAACATGGATGATTCTGGTGTATATATGTATGTTTTTCATATTGTAGTATCATGTATGATATTTTATATAAATAACATACTAATTATCATAAATGATTCCTGAAAATTCACTATATGAAGGCAGGGATAGGTAAATGTACCTCAATGAAGGAAATGAGAGAAGCATTCTACATACTAAGTAAAAAGATCTATGGAAATAAATCTAATATGTTGATTAGACTGAGTCAAAACACATATAATGGTAAAGTTATAATGTTTTTTAGCATTGAAAACATCAAAAGGGGTCTTTACCAGAGTATCATGGAAAAAATATTAGGAACATTCAAGAACCTTCTATAGAGTTAGAATGGATGGATATGGTTCTTTATGAATCCTATATAGGATCTATAATCTTCATCAATATTATCATTTTTATTCAAGGGGAAAACAAAACGTACATAGACAATAATCTAGGTGGGTATAAAGTAATGGAGACCAAGGGAATCACCTCAGATCAAATTCACCCCTTGGGCTTAAAGATATCAATGTTGGATAAACAAGTTACATTGGAGCCTTGGAAAGCTAAAGAGGGAAGATAATACTCTACTTTTTTCCCCTCGTGCCAAGTATGGGTTAATATTACTATAGGATATTTCATGTATTCCATGTTATGTACTCAACCGGGTGTATCTTATGCTTTGAGAATAACTAGTAAGAACCAATCCAATCCAATATTAGTTAGAGTCACTGGAATACTATTAAGAAAATATTATGTAATTAAGAAGGATTAAGGATATGTTCTTTATGTTTGTAGGAGAGGATGAACTTTTTATAGAGTGTTACATGGATTCTAGTTTCCAATCTGAAAAAGGGGAGTTGATATCTCAATTTAGATTCATGTTTTACCTAAATGGTGGAGATATAATTTGGATGAGTTAAAATCAAGACACCGTAGCTGATTAAAGAATATGGTTATAGTAAATCATTGTATCTAATTCTATGATGGATCTATTTGGAACATGAAGTTCATTACAAAATATGGGGTGGTTCCATGAATCGAGAGAGAAATATATTTATACTATGAAGATAGTGGTTCCACTACTCAGGATAATGAACCTAGGTCTCACAAAAGGAATAATAAAATCCCATGTAAATACTATGTCATATGGGAAATTATTTATAGGCGAAATGTAATGGTTAGTTGGGTGGCTAGAGTGGAGAGTATAGCAGATCTGTTAATGAAACCATTATCATAGAAGCAATATGAGGGTCATGTGGAATCCCTTGGGGTAATATAAAAGAGATGTTAGTTTTAATGTTTTTAAAATGTATCATGTAATTATAATAAAGGAAATATATAATTATCATTCATTCATGTGTGATAAAATTTATTTTATATGAAAAGTTGAATGATCATATCCCATAAAAGTGTGACATTGAGTTGTACCTAACAAATTATAATTGTTGAGTGTTATGGGTTATAATGATATGTTAATTTTATATTTAATAAATCCTCAACACATTAGAAATGCTTGTATATGATATTTGATGAATAGGTTCATGAGGTAATAAGTAGAGACTTATTACTTGGGTTGACCCGCCAAACTAAATATAATAGAATATCATAAATACATTGATATACATATGGGTTTATGATTATTATTAATCCTTAATACATTAATTTAGAGAGATAACTATCATGATAACCATCAAACATTTCTACCCTACTTATGAATGTTATAAAAGAACTTAACTAATATGGGGGTGGTTAGATTTGTTGCTGATCATGTTGTTGGTTATAGAATATCCAAGGTATGAATTTTCCACTTATATGAAATGTAAATACATATGAACCACAATTTAATTGCACTAAGGAAATGAATGGATATTTTTAGTTGAGTCACATATGATTTTTTTAGCTATTTATAAGAGGGGAATGATATATAATCTTCTGTGAGATGAATTACATGTGATGTATTCATTGACTTGGTCAGTATTTCAGATAATCGAGAAATGATCAGTTGGTTATACTAGATTGATGTGTTCAATGTCTAGTGGTCACGTGATATCATGGAAAATATTATTAAATAGGTTTAAATATGATTTCTCTGATACACCTTGTGGTGAAAATTTTCTTATAAGGATATGAAAATGTTTTATGGAGATCACATCTTGCCGCATAGTAGCATGAGTAACACTAATTCTTCGCTAGAGAACACTCTTTTCATACCTCTATGAAGTTGGGATTTGATATTTATTGTCAATGATTTTAAGGATTCCATGGTCACATAATTAGTCCCATGGATAAGGATAAAATTTTAGACCAAATGTTTTTTCAAAATGAATTTATTTTGATAAAACTATATCCAAAATAGTTTGGATAGATTCAAAAAGAGTTGTAAAGTTTTTCATAATGTTTTAATGAGATTTTATTGAAAGTGGGATATTTTTTTATGCAAACTAAACTTTACATGAATTATTACATGTAATATATATATATATATATTATTTGATACTATATATTTAGTGTACATAAAATACATTCTTATGATTCATATATATATATATATATTGTCATGCATACAATAAATGTATAATGATATATATATATATATTAAATATGTATGAGATTAATATGATGTTTAGTGTCCTGAAAAATCTATTTTGAATTGTTCCATCTATTTATAACCAACGAGTTGGTTTATTTTAAACTTTTCAATTATTCATTGAGACATCAAATGAAAGATACACCAAAACAAACTATAATTAATGTGATGTATTTCATCAAGCTTCAACTATATAAGAATAAAAAATCTTATGTGGGTTCATGGTGTGTGGATCATGTTCAATTTAAGTTATTATGAAGATACACTGCATGAAAATTTGACCAAAATCCTATCTTCTCATACTTTGTTGTCTCTCCTGAGAAGGTGATATTTCCCCGTAAGAAGTTTGGCTATCCTAACAATAAAATTATTGATATTTCATCATGTGTTTGACCAAAAAGGTAGTAGGATTTGGTTCAAATAAACCTCATGATAATTATTATAAATACATTATCAGGAGAAGAATATAGTTATTGAAACAATGGTTGAATACCGGTTGCTTAATTCTAATCTTTTTAGGTTATATTTACATGTTTGATTCTTAAGGATATATTTTATTTCATTTTGGGTTGTATTATACTTCAAATTATCATGAGATATTAAAATTAAAACCACCAGTGGTATCAGAGTGAATTTATTAAATATATGAACATTTTTATTCTCTAGTTTTCTTGGTCCAACATTTATTAAAATAATTGTAGTGTTTTCATACCATTATGTGAGCTACATAAAGGTAATATGTGATTTACCTACAGGAGAGTATTAATGTAAAGGAAACCCCAAGATTTACCTTTATGTGAAGTGTTCTTGTAATGGTAGTTTAATTTTTTTACTTCTATGTAAACATTTTATGTAATGATATTTTGTAAATTATGTTATGATAAACCTTTTTTTAAAGGAAATCTAAAACTTACATTTACATAGATGAGATGTGTAACAATAGTCACTTAGTTACTGTTATATATATGTGTTTTATAATGGTAAAATCTAACTTACCTTTACACAAAGGAAAAAATGACCTATATAAATAGATGTTACCCTTACATAGAATAGTGATTTTACGGAAGGCTAAAAAAATGTTTTAAAAAAAATTATGACTTAAAATTTTTAATGGATTTAATTGTTAATAAAATATTTTTAAATCATGATAAAATATATATTGAAATATTTCAGTTTATAATGAATTTATAAATAAATTATTTAATTATAAAAGTATTATAATTTATTAAATAGCGGTTTATGACTCCTTTTCCCAAATATTTAATATTAATATTGAAATTCCTTTGAACAAAATTTCACATAATTACTTGGGATCTATAAATTAAAAGTTTTATTCGAAATCATAAGGGTTAATTTGTAATGTTTTTATAAATTTAAAACAATATGATTAATAGATTATATAATATTTTTATATTATAGAAATTAAATTGTAAATTTTTTATGATTCATGAAATATCATATAAATTCCATATAATATAAAATATGAAATTATTCATATTTAAATGAATATAAAAATGAATATAAAAATGAATATATTCTTGTTAATTTTAATTATTTATAACTTGAATTTATTTATGATTTTTTCATGAAGGATTCTCTCATATTTTAAAAAATAAACAAAATGTTTATTTATTTGTTAAATCCCTTTGATGATAAATTTTAGTAATTTTTTCATGAAATGTTAATATTGTGATGATTTATCTTTAAGTGTTAAACTATTTCATAGAGTTTGATCCCAACATTACATATTATGTTAGACTCTATAAAATTTTCTTTTCATCAAACATGAACTCAATTTCTAATTTGAGTTATGAGCATAAGATTATTTTTGGAATACAGTTTTTACATATTAGGTTTTAGAATTATAATGAATCAAATTTTATCATGATTAAAGACTACTCGATTTGAGGTACTTGGGTCATACCACCTAGTGAACAAGAGGCTATTCCTTTTCTATAATGGTTAATGAAGTTGCCTATGTATCACTTTGATATTACTCATTTAAATATTATAAATATCATATATAACTCTTTTCTATTACATTAATATTTAATATATCATATACACATGATTAATCTAGATATGTATGAATATACTTGATTTCAATTTTTGGGTGAGAAAAACAAACTTGTGGTTTGAGTAAAGAGTTACACATTAATGTCGCCTGAAAAAATTAATTTAGTGATTAGAATAAGGAATCATAAATTATAATGATAAAATAATTCAAAATAAAAAGGAATAAAATATAAGAAGATAATGATTACATAATATGTATTTGGTATGAATTTAATATGAATATACGGTATATAGAATTGATGAGAATAGAAAATACACTAATTACTATGTTTTATGTCCCTTAAAAAGTGAATCTTATGAAGTCATTAATCATCCAATTAGATAGGTCATGATAAAGTTTTGTTCCCCAGGAATAGATTACATAAGGTAAGAAATAAGTAAGTGACTTTGTAGTGTCAAATTGGGTAGGTCATTAAAAAGAAGGGTTTCCCAAGATTATTGATTGTTATCTTATTTTTGTAATTTTCATTGAGTTACACTGGACGGGAGACCATAATAGGATTTTTTACTAGAGGAATAGAGTTTATTGAATCCATACAAGGGATTATGATAATGAGTTATCATATCATATATCCAAGATTAATAACTATTATTATTGGTATGATTCCCTATATAAACATTTAAGTAATTAAAGAAACTATAAATAAACTTAGAACCTTATAAAATATAGTTCTTGTCTCACTAAATGAATATTATGGTTTATTTTTTTATTTTTATGTTATTTATTTCATTTAAATTCATTAATGAAATGATATAATACATGATAGTCACCTACTAATGGGAGAGGATGAGCCCGTAAGGGGAAAAATGACATTAGGGTTTCCCCATTACTGCCACCTCTTCCTACACCTCAGGTTGGGAGACATCTTTCCTCCTTGGTATTTGATCAGTGTGTTCATAGAATGATGACCTCTCTATCAATACAGTGATAAGATTAGTGTAGGATCGAAATAATGATGTAGATACTCAATATACAAGAGGGGGGGGGGGGTGAATTGTATACTTTAAAAATTCCTTTGGAACGTTTAAAGTTAGTTATGATTAACTATGTTTTCCTTAAGAAAAGAAAAGGGATAAGTTTAACAAAGTTAAACTTATGAAAATTCACAACACCTCTAATACCAAATGAAAACATGGAAAGAGATTCCGAAAGTAGGTTCCGAAAATATGGTTCCGGAAATTGAAACTTAACAAAAGATTACAATATGAGATTCTACCTTAAAGCGTATAGAGTATAAAAGAAACAGATTACAAGTAAGGAAGTATAAGAAAGTTATACATTCCTTATAATACAAAATGCAGCGGAAATAAATGAGTAGAAAAACTACAATTAACATGATATAAGTCTTTTATCCCAAAGAGAACGGTATCCAACAACCTTGGATAAAGGTCCCTTGATTTATAATTTCATGTAAGTCTGTCTTACCCACACCAGGGTAAGCCCTCGATATGAAGATCAGAGTGTCTCTGTCTTGCTATCCCTGCAAGCCCTCAACTTCAAGGGAGTTGGCAACCTCTGTCTTCCTCAGCAAGGAAGCCCTCGAACTTCAAGGTAGTCGGCACCTCTATCTTCCTATCCCTGGAAGTCCTCAAATGTAATCAACAACATTCGGAGTCGCACGAAGCAAAAATTGAACGAGCGGTTCAGTACGCACAGGGAAAGAAAAGATTTATCTCTCTAGAAATCACCTTAGCAGCGTGTGGTCTCTAGATTGATCGACTTCATTATTTCGAGCTCTTTCAAATGAGCTCCTATTTATAGGTAAGGTCGGCCTCCTTCCCAATGGTCATATTTTCCTTAAAAATCGGAGGGACCTGTACACGTGTCACATATCCAACGGTTAGTTTTATAACAGAATAGACGACATCGTTTTATAACAAAAAACGTGTAATAGAATGTACGACGCCGTTTAAAATCTAACTTAAAAGTTCGGAATGAATGTTCGGAGTGTAAACAAAAATAATTTTTCGGAGTCTAAACAAATACGGAGTGTATAAAATAAAGATGATCAGATTCTGTTTAATAGGTGATTTCGAAATGAGAATTCGGAATGAGAATTCGTCATCAGAATTCGTAATGAGAATTCCTCATCAGAATTCGTAATGAGAATTCATCATCAGAATTCGAAATGAGAATTCCTCATCAGAATTCGTAATGAGAATTCGTTGTCGAACTTCATAAGGATTCATATCTTGAATCTGGAGTAGAACTTAATCAGAGTTCGTATCCGGAGTTTGGAATGAAACTTTATCACAGTTCTCATCTGTATTTCGGAGTGAAACTTTATTACAGTTCTTATCCAGAATTCGGATCCTAAAACAGAATACTTTATATCAAAGTTTCAAACAATTCCTAGAAAACAGAAATGAATCTGAATCTTATACTTAAGAAATATATGAATGAAAATGTGATAAGGGTGATTTTTTCTTACAAAAGCAATCTCCCTTATAAAAGAAAATTTTCCTTATAAAAGCAATTTTTTATATAAAAGCGATTTTCCTAAAGATAAGGTGTTTGTGATTTTCAAAACAAGAAGGAATGGAAAATACATAAGGAAAACCTTATTGACTCAACAATCTCCCCCTTCTTGGAAAGCACAAACATCCTTACGAAAAAGAAATTCTAAGAAGAAAGAAAACATTAAGGCTTATCTCCCTTTACTTTAAGAAAATTGATGAATACGACTAAATCCCCCTTAGGCTTTGAAACTCTAAGGATCGTATTCTAGATTTCCGAAATGTCTTTTCATTACGAATAAGAGAGTCTTATTTAATGAAAAACTCCCCCTTAGATAAACTCTATTGGAGTTTGTTTTTTTCTCACCCTTTGTTAAGATTCTTTTTCCCTTTCATTAGAGTTCTTTTCCTTCTCCCCCTTTGTGATTTTCAAAAAGAATTCGAGGGAATGGGAAATATAACAAAGTACCTGAAAAATTAGTAGTAACAACAAAAGAAACGAGCAAGAAAAATTTTTCATTAAGTTTGAAAAGCTCAACAAAAAAGAAATTTAGATACAAAAAAAGATCGGATTTGTCTATTTTGGATCTTTTTACTTCGCCATGAGACCCTTAAGAATAGTCTTTATCTTCTTTAAGTCTTTATGATCTTCTTCAGCTTGCTTCTCTAACAAAAAAATTCTTGCATTTTGGGCTTCAATCTTTTCTTCCTAGGCTTGAATCTTTTCTTCCTGAGCTTTAATCTTTTCTTCCCGAGCCTTCAATTTCTCTTCAAACTCAATCCGGTGATCCCATTCAATCTTCCAGTTTTGAGAGATAGAATTCAGCTTCCCATTCAGATATCTGACTTCTTGAATCTGGAAGTTCTTTTCATCTGTTAGCTTATCTTCAAAGGAAGAAGTCAGCTCATTTATCTTCCTGTCCTCAGTCTCAAAGGCATCCTTAACAATATCTTGAAATTCATCAAAGAGCCTCATTTCTTCCACAGTTATCCTCGACCAGCTAGTCATCCTCTTGCAAGATCTTTTGTGGGCTTTATAGCCGACAAAGAACGTTTTGAACTGAGCCTATATTTCAACTCACTTGTCCATAACCATAGATACGGAGTCTAATTTATGATTCAAAGCATGTTGGACCATTTAGCATCTTAAATCAATGCTTGAGAAAGTCGGAATAGAACCTACCAGCTTCTTTAAAGACTGAACAACAAAATCATGCCCCAACGAAGATGAATCCGAATCCGAGACTCTGCTTGGAGAAATTTCTTCTTCAACATGGTCAAGCTTTCTCTTTGAATAACTACCAACTTCCTTTCTCTTCACCACTAATGAGCTCGGAGTATCAGCAACAATTTTCTTTCCCTTGTCTCTTTTTGGAATGGAATCCTGTTCCGGAGTTCTCTTTCCACTATCAGAAACATGAACAATATTGTCTTCCTCATCAGGAACTTTCTGAGCACCAACCTCTACATTCTCCATTTGAGCAATATCTTGTAGAATTTTTTCTTCGTCTACATGATAGGCTACTTCTTCTTCTCCTTTCTCTTCTTCCATTACTGGAGTGACTAGCTTAGAAGACTTAGCTTCTGAGGTTCGGAGCGACAAATGTTCCGAAGGAGTCCCCTTATAATCATCTACTTGTTTTAAAACATCTCTGGTTTCACCACTTCATTCAGCAATAGATTCTTCTTCTTCTACTTTCTCAATCTTCTCTATTTCCTCAACATTCTTAGCTGATGTCTCTTCCGAAGCGACAAAGTCTCTTCCTGGAGTCTCATGTAGAGATTCCAATGTAAAAGATCTCGGAATAGGAATGTTTGCTGAAACCATCTCATTAAACTTCAACAAAGCCCGAGCTACCTCAGCCTCAGACATCTTCTTCTTGATCTTCTTTTCTTTTGCTTGTTTTTCGAGCTCATCTGCAGTTCTTTCCTTAAAGGCCTTAGCCTCCGCAAGATCCAAGCCAAACTGGGGCTCCCCTTGAACTCTCTTCTCTTTGATCTCCCTCCATTTAGAAACAACCTCATCTGGGTAAGCTTTCTTCTTCTTTGGTTTTGGAGGTGCGGAATGAGCTTCCTTAGACATTGGATTCTCTACTTCTACTTCAGCTTCTTTCAACATTCTCTTCCTTACTAGCTTAGAGGATTCCGGATTAGAACTTTCGGAACTGTTTCTTCTTGAGAAGGTAAATCAATAAACTGACTAGTCTTCTTGTCTAAGGCTACATCCATCCTTTTGAGTGTACCATCACTCACCAACATAATCTTGCGAACTCTTGGCTTAGACTTTCAAGCCTCCTTGAAAGACTCAAGGCACTGAACTATCAACTTTGAGAGGATTTCTGGATACATTATAATCTAAGCTCTCAGATTTCCTTTCTTCACATTCTCAAGAGTAATAAGAATGTGCTTCATTAGGTTAAACTTCCTCAGATTTATCATAAAATCTATGATATAAATCTCACTCTTCTTCAAACTATCTTTGTCACCTTTTCTTGGTACGATAAGACCTTGTACCCATAATTCTAGAATCCGGAAATTTGTAGAAGGAGAAGTAATCTTCGAAGCCTTATCATCTGACAGTCCAAGAGTTTCTAATGCTTTTTCCTTGTCGAAGCTACCCTTTGAATCCAACAACACATGAGATATGAAATCGGCTTCACCTTCATTATTCAACCCTACCAAGCTAGATGCCTTGGAATATGAAAGCTTATAAGTCTTACCATAAGACTTAAATGACAACTTCTCCCTTCCATCTTCCTTAAGAAAGGAGACTATTTCATAGAACTCTATAAGCAAACCTGAATACACTTCATCTTGATTCCCAGGTTTTGACACTGCAACATCTTCCCATCCATTATGCTTAATATTCTTGGAAATAAGAGAGTCATACTTGTTGAAGAAATCAGGAAGAACCAGCCTTTCACTATATACCAACCATTCCAAAATCGGCTTAGAGGAAGACATGTCTTGAGAAGCTACTTCCACAGAAATTCGGATCTGAAGACCTCTGAGAAGTTCGGAATAGAAAAAGATGAGGTTCAGAACGGTCTTAAAATAGAGAGGCAGAGCTTTGCGATGCTGGAGCTTGAAAACCGATGTGGGACAACCATTTGGGGTCCCCTTTATATAGGCAACGAGAAAACGGTTCAACTTCCACGGTTGATCGAATGGTTGTGACAAGCTGAGATCAGATCCGATGGTCGAAAACCAATTCTCAAGAAAAACTTGAATCTGATCTTTTGAGGTTTTTATTAAAACAAATAATTAAGAAAATTATAATCTGAAAACAAAATGTAAGAAAATGCCAGCAAGTAAAGTATGACTACGAAAACTTGAGTAATGAAATCATACCTTTCGGATTGGCTTAAGATGATAATTCGTAATGGGTAATATAAAAATGACTACGAAAAAATATTTATTATGAAAAGACATAGTTTGCAAAACTCACTATAGAAAACAAACTTAGTACGAAAATCCCGTTATGAAAATCCCGGTACGAAAATCCCGTTATGAAAATACCAGTACGAAATGTTCCATTCCAGAAGTTTTCAATACGAAAATTTCCATTCCAGAAGTTTTCTACATGAAAATATCCATTCTGGAAAATTTTAGTTCCAGAAATTCCCATTCTGGAATTTTGGTTTTGAAAAGTTTGAAAAACTATCTTTGAAGAATTTAGTTACTCTAACAATCAAATGTACTCCCCCTATGAAAAGGAGTTTATTGCTGTAAAGAGACTTTTTCAACAGAAAGTTAATTAAGAAGGATTACCTTACGTTTATCATTCCTAACATCTGTTTAATGTATTCAAATCTATCATAAGGCAAGGATTTTGTGAAAATATCAGCATGTTGATCTTGCATTCCGATAAACTGAATAATAATATATCCTTCAAGTGTGTGATCCCTAAGAAAGTGATGCCTAATATCTATGTGTTTTGAACGGGAGTGATGTGCAGGGTTTTTACTAAGGGCAACGACACTTGTGTTATCACACAAAATTTGAGTTTTAGTAAAACTCAAGTCATAGTCTGTGAGTGTGTGTTGCATCCATAACACTTGATCACAACAACTTCCAGCTGCTACATATTCGGCTTCCGTAGTGGAAAGTGGTATAGAATGTTGCTTCTTGCAGGACCAAGAAACTAGTGAATCACCTAAGAAATGACAAGTTCTGGATGTACTCTTTCTATCCATTCTACATCCACGAAAATCAGCATCAGAAAAGCTTTTTAAGATAAAATCATTTCCAGAAGTATAAAATAATCCTAGATCCATGGTTCCCTTAAGGTAGTGAAAAAATATTTTTACTACCCTTAAGTGAGATTCCTTAAGATTTGATTGATATCTTGCACATAAGCATACTGAAAACATTAAGTCTGGTCGACTAACTGTTAAGTAAAGTAAACTTCCTATCATACCTCTAAAAGATGTTTGATCTACTGGTTTCCTAGCTTCATCAAGATCTAAAGAGTTTGAGGTACCAATAGGAGTACTTATACTCTTAGTGTTGTCATAACCATACTTTTTAAGAAGGTCTTTAATATACTTATGTTTAGATATGTAAGTTCCTTCTGGTTTTTGAGAAATTTTAAAACCAAGAAAAAAAGATAACTCACCCATCATACTCATTTCAAACTCAGATTTCATTAGACTTGCAAAAGAGTCGGTCAAAGATTGCTGAGTTGAACCAAATATGATGTCATCAACATAAATTTGAACAATAAAAACATTTTTCTTATCTTTCTTTATGAAAAGGGTTGGATCTGCATTTCCATTAACATAGTTATTTTGAAGAAAAAAATCAGTGAGTCTATCATACCATGCTCGTGGGGCTTGTTTAAGGTTATACAGAGCTTTGGTAAGTCTAAAAACATAATCATGATGTTTTTTATCTTCAAAGCTAGGAGGTTGTTCAACAAAAACTTCCTCTTGAACATAACCTTTAAGAAAAGCACATTTCACATCCATTTGAAAAAGTTTAAAATTAAATAATGCTGCAAAGGAAAGTAGAATATGGATAGATTCAAGTCTGGCTACTGGAGCATAGGTTTTTTCATAGTCTATTCCCTCTTGATGATTATATCCTTTAGCAACAAGTCTAGCTTTATTTCTTACTATGACTCCATTTTCATCACTTTTATTTCTGAAAACCCATTTTACTCCAATAACAGATGTTTCCTTAGGTCTTTCAACCAAGTTCCATAATTTATTCCTTTTGAATTCATTTAGTTCATCTTGCATGGCTTTGATCCAATCATCCTCACCTAAAGTTTCATCAGTGCTTTTAGGTTCTAATTGGGAAAGAAATGCTAGATGTTCTACTTCATTTCTTAAGGAACTTCTAGTCCTTACTGGTGGATTTACATCACTAATGCTACTATCACTAAGATGATTATTAAGAAACAGCTGATTTGGGTTTTGAAAAGCCCGTTCATCAACATAGGGTAGAAAGTATTCTGGGGTAAATGTTTCACGAATATCTTCTTGAACATTATCCTTATCAGAAGATTCTTCTATCAAAGGTTGAAAATCAGTTTTTGAAAACACATCCTTGGATGTAGGCTGGGATGGTTTAAAAACAAAAGGATCATACTCATCAAATTTTACATGTACTCTTTCTTCAACAGTACAAGTATTTTTATTAAAAACGCTATAAGCCTTAGAAGTTGTGGAATAACGTAAGAAAATTCCTTCATCGGTTTTTAGTGAAAATATATGTAGGTTTTCTTTAGTTTTCAGAATGAATACTTTGCAACCAAAAACCTTGAAGTAGGATATTCTTGGTTTTCTACCATTCCATAACTCATAAGGAGTTTTATTAAGAAAAGGTCTAATCAAAACTCGATTTATAGTATAGCAAGCAGTACTTACAACTTCAGCCCAGAAATGTCTAGTTATATAATATTCACTCAACATGGTACTCATTATCTCTTGAAGAATTCTATTTCTTCTATCAACTACACAATTTTGTTGAGGAGTTCAAGGTGCTGAAAAATTGTGAGTAATACCTTTTCTACTACAAAAAGTTTCAAAATCAGAATTTTGAAATTCACCTTCATGATCACTGTGAATAGTTTTCAATGGAAGGTTTTTCTCATTTTTAACTTGAGCTCTAAAATTTTTGAAATAAGAAAAAGCTTCATACTCCCTTGTTAGAAAATAAATCCATGTAAATATAGTGTAATCGTCAACTAAAACAAACACATAGTATTTTCCTCCAATACTTCTAGTTTGTGTTGGACCAAAAAGATCCATGTGCACTAACTGTAATGCATTGGTTGTTGGGACTTCACCGATTGATTTAAAACTAGATTTATGTTTCTTGCCATATTGACAGGGATCACAAACTTTAGAATAATCAAATCTAAGCTCCGGTATATCCTTAACTAGTTTCTTCTTAGAGAGTTTACATAGGTTTATAAGGTTACATTGACCTAGTATTCTATTCCATAACCAAGAATGATATTCCATTGCACTTAGGCAAGGTAAATCATGGCTTATAAGGTCTTCTAAGTTCAGAGTGTAAACATTCTCTTGCCTATTGGCTGAGAGAATAAATTCTTCCTTGGAATTGTGAATTAAGCACTTATCATTCCTAAAATTCACAAGGTAACTTTCATCACATAACTGACTTATGCTAATGAGGTTGTGCTTAAGACCCTTAACAAAAAGAACATTTGAAATCAAGGTTTTTCCAAGAAGACCAATATTACCAATACCAACAATCTCTCCCTTAGCATTATCTCCAAATGTTACCTTTCCTCCTTTCGTTTTGAAAATCTTTTCAAAATAGCTTTTGTTACCAGTCATGTGCCGGGAACATCCACTATCCATGTACCATGTATTGTTGCTGGTACTCTCTTTATTTTCCTGAAATCAAGAAGAGAATTAGACTTTTGGTATCCAAACTTGTTTGGATCCGAGATTACCAGATAACAAAATTTTAGGAACCCAAATATTCTTAGAAAAGTAAGCTTTGTGAAATCATAATGATTGAGATTTGTTTAAGGAACAATTCTTTTCCCAGTGACCACCACATTGACACTTAGTACAAAATGGGGCACTTTGAGGAACAAAATAATTGTTACTAAAAATTGGTTTTGCATGGGTATAACCAAATCCGGATTTATTTCTTAAAGGTCGTATTTGGGAATACATTTTATCAAAATTTTCCTTACCATGGGTAATGTTTGATAAACACTTCTTTAAGGAAAAAATTTAGGACTTGAGTTTTATAACCAAGTTTTTATCCTCAAAATCATTAGTTTTAGAACTAGATCTAGGCTCGAAAATATTTTTCTTAGAAATTACTTTTTCTAATTCTTTAGAAAGTTTGTTCTTCTCAGAACTTACTTCCTCAAGATTTTTTGAAATACTTTCAAAATAAGAATTTTTCCTATCAAGATCTTTAGAAAGATCTGATATCTCTTTTTTAAGAATAGAATTCCTAGAGTTTACCTTATCAAGTTTCTTATTGAGTTTAGAATTCTCAATCTCAAGAAGTTCAACAAACCTAGAGAATTATTCATAAGTAGGTAAAGTATTTTCTTCATCAGAAGATGATTCTTCATCAGAAGAGTTATAATACTTACTGTCATTAGAATTTAAAGAAGCATTGGTCAATGATTCAGCATTTCGTACCTTAGCCATAAAACAATGATTATCAATAGGTAATCTGGCTATAAGACCAAGATTCTTCTGTCCTGAAGATTCTTAATCAGAAGATTCATTTGAAGAATCACCACCACTGGCACTACAGGTATCATTAGCTTTCAAAACTTTCTTAGCTTTGGATTTATAATACTTATTTCTGTTTCTATCTGAATACCTTTCTTTCTTTTCATTCTTTTTGAGCATAGGGAAATATGGTCTAATATGTCCACCTCTCTTGCATTCATAACAAGTGACTTCTCTATCTTTGATATCTTTCTTGTCCTTTTTCTTATACTTGGATTGGAAATTTCTCTGGCCAGCTATCTTGTTCATCCTTCGAGCAAGATTAGCTAACTCATTTTCTGATACTTCACTTTCACTAAAATCTGATTGAACAACTATCTTCTTAGACTTGGATCTGGTTACTCTCTTAGGAGTTTTATCTTTCATATGATTTGATGTTGTTGTAAAAGCAATAGTACCATTTCCATTTTTCTTCTTGATGTTGTCAGCATCTCTCTTCATTCTGGTTTCATGTTGGAGAAGAGTTCCAAATAGCTCATCAAGAGTAATTTGAGTGTCCTTCCGGTTCTCATCTATAGCTGTTCTTTTGGATTCCCACTCATTGGGATTAATATCAATTATCTTATCCACAAGTGCTTCATCATCTAAACCTTTCTCTCTCATAGACTCTAGGGTGTTGACGATAGTCATAAATCTCTGTTGAACTTTACATATTGGTTCTCCATAAGGAAAATTGAAGCCATGATATTTACCTCTAAGCATTGCTATCCTAGTCTCAATCACTTTAGAAGTTCCAAAGTGTGTAACCTCTAACTTCTTCCAGATACAATTAGCTGCTTCACAAGAAGAAATTTGGCTATATATATTTCTAGTCATTGAACAAAGTAGAATATTGTGTACCTTATAATTGAGTTGATACTCTCGCTTTTCCTGGTTAGTAAAAGTTCTAACTTCCTTATCAGGAATTTTATAATCACCAGTAAGCATAACAAAGTTTTCTACTCCAGTATTGATAACAAAAGTTTTCATTCGATCTCTCCAGTACTCATAATAATTATCATCAAAGATTGGTGTTCTTGTAGGATTTAGATTATCAATAGAACCAACCTTAACTCCTGCCATAGTTAAAAACCTTCAGCACACAAACTTGTTAGTAGAGAAGATTCATAATAAAAAAATTTGGAATGAGAAAGTTCGGAATGAGAACGTGAGCAAGAAAAACTTATACGTGAGTACAAGTATTTCAGAGACCTCCCTTTGATACCAATTGTAGGATCGAAATAATGATGTAGATGCTCAATATACAAGAGGGCGGGGGGTGAATTGTATACTTTAAAAATTACTTTGGAACCTTTAAAGTTAGTTATGATTAACTATGTTTTCCTTAAGCAAATGAAAGGGATAAGTTTAACAAAGTTAAACTTAAGAAAATTCACAACACCTATAATCCCAAATGAAAACCTGGAAAGAGATTCCAAAAGTAGGTTCTGGAAATATGGTTCCGGAAATTGAAACTTAACAAAAGATTACAATATGAGATTCTACCTTAAAGCGTATAGAGTCTAAATGAAATAGATTACAAGTAAGGAAGTATAATAAAGTTATACATTCCTTATAATACAAAATGCAGTGGAAATAAATGAGTAGAAAAACTAAAAGTAACAAGATATAAGTCTTTTAACCCAAAGAAAAGGGTATCCAACAACCTTAGATAAAGGTCCCTTGATTTATACTTTCAAGCAAGTCTTTCTTACCCACACCAGGGTAAGCCCTTGATACGAAGATTGGAGTGTCTCTATCTTGCTATCCCTGCAAGCCCTCAGCTTCAAGGTAGTTGGAAACCTCTGTCTTCCTCAGCAAGGAATCCCTCAAACTTCAAGGTAGTCGGCACCTCTATCTTCCTATCCCCGGATGTCCTCGAATGTAATCACCAACATTCGGAGTCGCACGGAGAAAAAACTGAACGAGCGGTTCAGTACACACAAGGCATGAAAAGCTTTCTCTCTCTAGAAATCACCTTAGCAGTGTGTGGTCTCTAGATTGATCAACTTCATTATTTCGAGCTCTTTCAAATGAGCTCCTATTTATAGGTAAGGTCGGCCTCCTTCCCATTGGTCATATTTTCCTTAAAAATCAGAGGGACCTGTACACGTGTCACTAAGCCAACGGTTAGTTTTATAACAGAATAGACAACATTGTTTTATAACAAAACAAGTGTAACAGAATGTACGACACCATTTAAAATCTAACTCAAAAGTTCAGAATGAATGTTCGGAGTTTAAACAAAAATAATTTTTCAGAGTCTAAACAAATACGGAGTGTATAAAACAAAGATGATCATATTCTATTTAATAGGTGAATTTGGAATGAGAATTCGGAATGAGAATTCGTCATCAGAATTCGTAATGAGAATTCATCATCAGAATTTGTAATGAGAATTCATCATCAGAATTCGTAACGAGAATTCCTCATCAGAATTCGTAATGAGAATTCGTTGTCGAACTCCATAAGGATTCGTATCCTGAATCTGGAGTAGAACTTAATTAGAGTTCATATCCGGAGTTTGGAATGAAACATTATCACAATACACATCTGGATTTTGGAGTGAAACTTTATTACAGTTCTTATCCAGAATTCGGATCCTAAAACAGAATAATTTATATCAAAGTTTCAAACAATTCTGAGAAAACAGAAATGAATCTGAATCTTATACTTAAGAAATATATGAATGAAAATGTGATAAGGGTGATTTTTTCTTACAAAAGAAATCTTCCTTATAAAAACAATTTTTCCTTATAAAAGCAATTTTTCTTATAAAAGCGATTTTCCTAAAGATAAGGTGTTTGTGATTTTCAAAATAAGAAGGAATGGAAATGTCATAAGGAAAACCTTATTGACTCAACAATTAGATTGACTATATTCCTTGGCGGTGTTGAAAAATTTGGTCCTCCATGACATGGGGTGCTCGAGATATATCTTCAGCGGTGAAGGGTGGGGGTTGTCTTCCTCGGAGGCATAGTGAAGGGATCAAAAAGTTCGCGACAAGGCTCTATGTGGAGATGAGGTTCGAACAACTATTGTCCTTGGAGGCATGTTGATTTCTTGTGTGACATAGGTTGGTCGTATCTAGTCCTTTGCAATGAGGCTATTTGTAGTCCTATGCAACGAGGCTCTTTGTAGTGTAATGAAGGGTGGTCGAGATCCGGTCCTCTACGACGAAGGTTGGTTAGATCCAGTCTTCTGTGGTGAAGGGTGGGGTTGTTATACTAGTCTTCTATGGTCGGGGTGGCCATGATCCATTCCACTAAGGTGTTGGGTGGTGGTGATCCAGGTCTTTAATGTTGTCCTATGGAAGGTTGAGTGATTTGGGTGGTTGATTGTGGTCTCCATGAGTATGTTTGATGGCAGCGATGGGTATTCAGTGATTATTTTTGTCGTTGACATTTTTACTCATTAATTGGATTTGGATGTGAAGAGGCATTGATTTTGGAAGACTGGCCAGTGGTGATTTATTTTTAACCATATTTTATACAATATTTATGGGTGTGATATTTTTTTGTCCTGTAGTCTGTGATTCAAAGATTCATGATTCCATATTATCTTTAGATACTACTCTAGATGAGGATTAGAGCTGCAAGTTTTCACCAGACTTATGCGATTCATATTTGGATATTTGAGAGGGTATGTCCTTTTCCATCGGTACTATCCCATATTTCTTTGGGATATATTTTCATGCAGCATTGGAAAGGTGGACACTGGGTTTAATGTTATTTATGTTGGGGAGGGGCATTCTTTTGTTGTTTGGTCTATTTTTTTGGATTTTTGAACATTGGGGATTGGTTTGATGTCTTATGTAATTGAAGTCATGTTTGGTTCCCCCTAATCCCTTAAAAAGGGACTTATTATAACAAATAATAATAATTTTGTGTCACTACCCACCTACTGATATGTCTTTTTTATAAATTATGGAATATTTAATCACAATCATATTTAGATCACTAATTAGCCTGACCAATAAAATAGTTAAAGATTAGTATCTAGGATTTATAAGAGTTATCAAGGAGTAAAATTTAGAGTATCTAAATTTTAATGTTACATATATTAATTTAACCAACTCTAACTCATGGGAATTAGATACCAGGTGTGTGTCATAGATTTGTGCTCACAAACACAGACTTAATGATAATAGTGAATTGATGAAGGGTGATGTATATCTTCATGTCAGTAATTGATAAAAAATTGAAACATTGGTAGTTAACACTTATGATTTAAGTATACCAAGTTGATTAGTTCTATAATAAAAAAATTATTTTATTCCCATCATAAACATAAATTTGAGTTCTGTATATTTTTTTGGAAAAGAGGATATTTTCATTCATTATTAAGAATACAAGTTGGTCAATATATAAGAATAACATTTTTATGGTATTGAGGATATAATAAATGATTTATACATTCTATATATGGATTATATTGTTTATAACATTCAATATATGATGGTTATGGTTAATTATATTCCTATCTACCTTTGTAATTATTGTCTAAAACATATAAACTATAAAACTATTAAGGGGATCTATAAAAATGGATTGTTTGACTCATATGATTATGAATAATTTGATACATACAAATCATATATAATCATCCAAAATAAAAAAGAACCTTTTGGGATAAAAGGTGAAAGGGCCAGTGGACTATTATATCTCATACAAAAATATGTATGTGGACCAATGATTACTCAATAAATTAGTGGTTTTATATACTTCATTAGTTTTACCAATGATTTATTTGGTATGGATAGGTGTTCCCAATTAAACAAAAGTATAATTTTTTTTTGAAAAGTTATAGGGATTTAGGGTGATGTATTGAATCAATAGGAAAATATTATTATTATTCTCCAATTAGGCCGATGTAGAAAAAACTTGATCTAGGAATTCACTGAGCATATATGAAATTTTATTGTTGTTCCAAAACTCAATCCTCTTAGAAAACCATCATGGAATGGTTTGTATGAAAGTATGAATTGTACTATATTATATTGGGTTTAATAAATGATGAGTTAGTGTGACCATTATATTTTATTATAGGGTTATTCTTTGTATACTACTGCATTTCTAATAAACCATGATCCATCTAATGATGTCATGAATACAACATATGAGATATAAAGCAGGAAATATTACAAAATATGTTTCATGAGGATTTCAGGTTGTGAGGAACTTATATGAAGATTGGATTCCGATAATATTGGACCCTAATTAGATAAGTGAATCTTTACTGACCAAAATAAACTAAGGGATATTATATCCACCACCCAACTGAATACAAAGTGTTTGTGGATTAAAATTATATATTTATTTAGAAATAATATATTAATATAGTATTCAATGGGATGAATGATAAACTTGGATAAGTTCAAGACCAAAAAATAGGAAATGTTCTAGAGAAGAGGTTCAGCTTGTTCTGGAATGAGTTATAGAAGATGAATTGACTCAAGTAATAGAAAACCTCAAATTTCTGATAGGATTAATCAAGATGTTGAGAGATAAATATTTCTATTGGATAATAAAGATGATGTAACATTCATATGAGATGACCCAACTTTCTTCCATGAGTCTATTGATAGTTACGATTCTGAGAAATTGTTAGAAGAAATAGAATTTTTAATGGATTCCAAATACACTAACTAGGTATGGAACTTTTTAGATGCACCTAAAGAGATAGTACCCATAGGTTGAAAGTGGTTTTTCTATAAGAAACTTGACATGGATGGATGATTTTTTGTGTAATGACCTGAAATTTTATTAATGGAATTTCTATACTGATTAGATAAATGTGTCATATATAATAATGTAATATTATATAAATCATATGAACCACATGATAAAATAAATTAAATTTCATTTTTTTGACTTGAAAAGTAAAACTAGATAATAAATATATCCATAATAATTGATAGTCTTATAATGAGACAAAAAATAGAAAATACAATAAATATATTATGAAAATTTAGATCTATTTGATCCCTTATAATGATTTCACTCAAAAATAACACTGAAAAAAAGAAATTGAATGTTATTAATGATATATATATTTTTAAAATAAAAATATATATAACCATGAGAGAAAATATAATTAAATGAATAATGAATGAATAATTAATGAAAAATGAGATATTTATAAGAGGAAAGTATCCTATATGACTAGTATAAATCGGACTATTAGAATAGTAATATAACTATTGGAGTGGTAATTAGACTATTAGAATTAGTAACCTAGGAATTACAATAGTAACCTCACCTATGTAATCATAAAATAATATTTAGTTAACTTAAAAAATTAAAATATAACAAATTTACATCATGATACAAATAAATAAATAGTTTTAAAATGACAAAAGTAGTGTTTGTTTTTTTGTAAAACACATATTTTTTTATTTAAATTATTAAGATAAATAAAAATAATAAAGAATAAAGTCAATTTTCATAAAATGGGTATATATAATAATATTAATTTTCATTATAATTATAATGTAATTTAATGAGACAATAAGTAATAATTCAATGGGTAAAAAATTGATCATAATATTACATTGGTATTTCTCAAATAAATAAGGATTTTATTTTGAAAATAATATTATAATATTTATTAAAAAATTTCATAAAATTGGTTTAATTTTTGAAACATATATATCAAATAATAGTTATGGTGAATTTTTTGTTTTTTCTAAAAGAGTTGATTTTTTTGTGAATATTGATATACAAAAAATTACAATATTTAACATTATAAGATAAATACATGAATTAGTGTGTAATGGATGATGTAAATAATAATTTTATAAAACTCACATGCACAAATTACAGTATATAGTCATAAGAATCAAAATTATTGTTAGTATTTAGTTGAAATAATAAACTATTGAATATGATATTACAAAACAACACATCTCGTCCACTTCTAAATACCACCCCTTATCCTCATATAATCTATGATTTAAACCCTTCCAAATATCAACCCAATCCTCTTCCCAACCCTCCACCATACATCCTTATAGTGTCTCTCTCACCTAAAGTTAAGACCAAGTAGCATTAATGTGTATTTCAGGTGACTACTATCAAAGAGTTAATATTATCAATCTATCTTTTTTAATTTTTTTCCTCTAACTCCATCTTACACGCCCTACATCATGAAATAATTACTCTAGTAAAATAAATACGTTTAATTTTAATTTTTCAATGGAATATAAATGATAAAACATCTTCTCATTACATTCTAAAATGAAAACATTGTTCACAATATGATTCGTTCTCCAGCACCACAAACTATATACGTTGTTTTTCAACACCACCTTAAACTTGGATTTAATACATTTATCAAAGTGAAAATTTATCAAAATAATTATTTTATTTTTTATTTGAAATTATATAATAGATATGCAGCCATAATATTAAAGTAAATTCAACATGTTCATCATGTTTAGAAAACCCACCTAAATGAACTACGCATGTTACAATAACACCTACACTATATGAATCGTTCTTATTTTTGAATAATATTTTATACTAAGAACCTTTCAAAATTATAGAAACACGTTAAATCTATACCATTATAGTTCTGGAGTTGGGGAACCATTTCCAAAAGAACCTCTATAATCATCCACAATTGATGTGAATGTGGAACCATCAAACAATCAACCATGGGATAATAACCATTTTAGAAAGAACCACTATAATCATCCAAAATTGTTGTAACCTTGGAACCATCAAATGATCAACCTTGGGACCATAAAAATAACTCATTATCTCAATTAAATGTGTCCAAAATAACATATAATGTTAATAAAAAAATATAATTGAATATGGTTCTCAATAAAGTGTTTAATAAATTTATTTTTATTATTTAGGAAATTAAGTTGGATTGTAGAATAAATCCTTACCTTAGGTAAGGGAACTCACCAAACCACCCACATTTCTTCAAGTTATGCCTTTTTCTCTTTACCTTACTTTTATTCTCTATTTAATTTTATAGATTGCTTCCCAATTTTTATATATTTCCCTTAAATATATACTTAACTTATTGTCACTTTATTTTTTGGGGTTATACATGGCCTATGTTCAATTCTCAATATCTTATCAAACCTTGTTAAGGGGAAAATTTATATTAATTAACCCCTTAATATAGTACCATTTTAAATTATTTTACCAATTAATTATGCCTTTAAATATGAACTATTTAATGGCCATATGTTTTTTCCCTCTAGTTTGATAGAAAATTTATTGTTCTTTCATTCTTTAAATTCATTTTACCAATTCCATTAAATTTTTTTTAAAGGTCTATCTCTATTCCCAATTATCTACCCTTTCTCATGAACTTTTCTTCAAACGAACTCTATATTTGAGTCTTATTCATCTTGATTCAAGTATAAATGTACAAAATACTTAATTATTTTCCATATTTTTAATATTTATGAAATATTCTTTGAATATGGTTTTAGGTAAGATTATATAACCCATTACATTCCATGGGAATTTATTTTACTTAGGATATAAGTTTAATTCTCTTATATAGAACACATATTCATGTACATTTTTTGATAGGTGCACCCTGAGATTTCTCCAATGCATTCTTTCATGAACCAAGCTAGGATACCATCCAACTCGACACCAGACCCAGCCAGAGACAAGACTCAAAGGGAATTCCCATTCCCCATGGGTTGTAAACTAGGGTTGGGAATCAAAATAATTCAATGGGAATGATTTGTCCCAAAAAGAAACAACCAGGATCAATAACCAAATTAAACACACAGTAGAAATAATAATAACTAAACATCAATGAATACACAATTAATCCAAATACAAAAACTGCTAAAAATAAAAAAAATAACACAAAACTAAAACCAATACATTCTAACATGTTCACTAAATGACAACTTAGTCACCACGAACACCAAGAACAACCTGCTCAAATAGAAAATTGAACTGGAAACCTAAACCTGCAAAATAGCTTAGGTATACTGACATTGAGTGACACAAGTCAGTTGTAAAAACACAATAGCTCATTAGGTAATCACCCTAATGTCAATAAGTTTCCTTTCCCAATATGGTCCACTAACACTATTCTGAAATACATTTCGAAAATAGGTTTTTAATAATTTTATGAAACCAAACATAGTAATCCTAAAATTCCGTTTTTTAAAACCACACACTAATCTTACCTTTTAAAAAATGGGTTCCTACTCCAAAACATAGTTCAAAACAAAAATCCAAGTACAAATCTATACCATATTACCAAAAGGGGATATGCATGAAGTGAAGGAATGAAAAAAAGTAGATATAAACTAGAAAGGGAAAATATCCACATGTATCATAAATTAACAGAAAATATAGATAGATAATCATGGTCATTTCAGAAACATTTACACAAAAAATACTGAGACATACTTAGTTCGGACTTACCTTCCCACATATGCTGTAGTTCTACAATCAATAACTAGCAGACCACTCTAAACCATCTAATCCAGTGATATTTCCCATATAGACCCTCGAAAAATGTTGGCAGTATAACCCATCTAATCAAAGTCGATAAGCAACTATCACTTGACCATCTAGATGATTCCTAGGAATCCCATGATAATAGTACACAGTGAGTGGGATGGTCCCCACACATGTAGATCAACTTAACCCACTGCCACCATGATTGCATAACCCAAACACTGAAACCACATATATAATTCCCCTCTCCTTGGGGGCTCCCCCATAAATGTAAAGTCTCAAAAAATTTCATTCACAAGTGCCAATGGTACATTCACATCACAAATGAATTGAAAACAACTTTCCAAACCATTAAAAAATTTCAAATCAATCCTTCAATCCACATAATCTTTCAACCATTTTCCTAAAACAAGAAAATATTATAATAGGGATTTTACATCACATCATATCAAAAATATCTTTCCTAAGGGAACAAAAACTACAAACTATTCCTTGAACATTTCCAATTCAAATACATTTTCAAATCCATTTCCAAAAAATCTCTAAAATTACCACGAAAGACCAATTGAATGTAAAAAATTCAAAACATGACTTTTCTTTTGAAATAACAAATCACTTACAAAACCATTTTAAAAACCTTACCCAAAACCAAGGTAAATCACACCATAAACTCAGAAAATTCCAAATGATCCATTATGCCAATTATACATCAAAACAATCATCAAAATAAAAAATAGGACAAGATTTAAGGAACACAGTTTATGTCACATTCAATGTCACTTAAATCACCAATACAACATTTAGAAATAAAGGAAAAAATTTAGGAAAAATAAAGTGGGAATGGAGGATGAGCCTTTAAAAAACCATGGTTTAAGGAAACATCATCCCCAAGGTACATTATCATTTGTTTTCCCATCCCTATGTACACCCCAAGCATATAAATATGTTCCAATATTTTATTATAATCTTTAAATGTCCATGAAATCACCCAAAAATATTTTTTAGAAACATCACTTTTTTTAAACCAATACACCAAGCCACACATAAGTGTCACACCATAAAAGTCACAAATTTCCATATACAATACCCAACTCAAAACCCAACTACAATTTAAAAACTAGTAAGGTAAAAAACCACTCAATGCACCCAATTTATATTTAAATGATAAATTTACATTTTATCAAACACCTTGTGAGTATTTACATAAAGTCTTAGTTAAGGGAACCCTTTAAAACTCATTTCGTACACATTTTCCATCATGAAAATACCAAATAAAATTATTCTATAATAGAACAATAAATATTGTAACATTTTGAAAGCATTAATGGAAATATCAAGCATTAATGGAATGTTCTGAAAGGGTAATGGATGGAAACACCTACCCCAATGATGTGAAAATGTGATGAAAATTTAGAATAATGATGAATACTCCCCCATAGACAATATTCACACACTAACATCAAATAAGACTAACCATACATCAACCCTAACCCTTAGGGTTCGTCCATGATATTAGAAACCAAGAAAATACCATGAAACCAAGATAAGAGGAATAAGATAAGTAGTAAATGACCAAAAACTCAATGAAACTTACCAAGGAACCTTCAAGGAGCTTCAACAGGAGAAGGGGATCAGGGGAGAATGGTTCCCTAAAGCCCCTTGGTGTGATAAGTTCAAACTATGAGGGAGAAACCTGAAATGGGGTTCAACAGTAGAGGGGAAAAGGTGGATGTTCACACTTTTAATGTTTTGGGAAACATGCATGGTTTGGCTGCACAGTTTGAAAAATCATGTTCCAACCAACCACACCCTACTAGATAAAAAGGGAACCCCTCATAGTTTGTCCACATGGTTTGGGAAACAATGTTCCAACCATCAAAAATTCCGCTGTCCAAACTCAATAACATCTCACAGTTTCTACATGGTTTCCTCTAACTGTGTGCAAGCCTTGCGCCAAGCCCCATACACTAGAATTTACATTTCAGGGTTCTTCACTTGGCCCCATATAGTTTACACCAATATATGATCAAAACATTCATGTAAAAATATGCAATAAAAATATGAATTGAAAACATCCTCTTCCATAATAGGTCACACAGTTAACACTTAAATTGTTAGGTCCACTAGGCTGAATACCCTGAGAGGGGGGGGGGGGTGAATCAGGGTATGACTAATTAAAAATTAATGCCCGTTCTGATCTTGTTTCGCTGTTAAGCAAAACACTCTTCTCTCTCTTTCCTGCTACACAATATAAACAGAAAGTAAAGCAAGCGCAGGACACAACAATTTTACTTGGTTCACCGCTAAGGGCTACGTCCAAGGAGCATATGCCGACAGGTTGCCGGTCATACCAAATTCCACTAATCTTCACTAGCTATGGATTAAAAGGTTCGGGCTAGATCACTTCTATGCCCAGGCTCACTGCCTTTACAATGTTTAGGGTCAGCTCACTGCTTTCCCAAGGGTCACTCCCTGTTTCTCTCTCTCTGGCTCACTGCCGGTGGAGAGGATCACCTTCTTCCTCTTCCTAAACTCACTGCTCTTGGAAGGGATTCACTCACAGTTTATAGACATGTAGGTCTCTTCATTTTTATTAAGGAATGCATCTTTCTCTGTATGTAGATGCTCTGTGGAAGTTCAACTTTCACCCGTAGATGAATACCCCTTTTCCACTATCCACTGGGCAAACAACCTTTGGAAAGACCTTCGCACATCACCCTACAATGCGAGGCTCCCAATTTCGTGAAGCTCAAACAAGCCTTCGCGAAGCTCCTGCCTTTTCGCGAAGCTCACTCACAAAGCTCCCTCGCGAAGCACTCTCGCTATGCTCATGCCGTCGCAAAGAAACGACCCTCGTGAAGCTAAGTAAGCCAACGCGGAGCTCGCGGGTTTCGTGGAGAGACAATAGCCGCCGCGAAGCACCTCTTTCGCAAAGCACACTGGCTCCGCGAACCACCTACGCAAATCGAGAGCAAAGTATTTTCTCTGAAAATTCTCTCTACTTCGCCCGAAGGAGTTAGACTCAATTTATAAGGGATTCCACCGACCCTCGAACTTTCCGCGCGATGTCAACGCCACGTCATCTCAAATCGCGAAGCTCCAAAGTTTCTGCCGGAAATTTGTCCAAATCGCGAAGCTCCATGACAATCTTCCGTTCGCAGAGCTTGACATAGTCATGATGAATCACTGTCAACTTACCTTCGCGGCTCGCACCTTCGCCGCGAATCTCCCTCGCGAAGCCCAACATTCCTTCACGCCTTTTCCGTTCGCGAAGCATGACGTAATCGTGAAGCATCACTGCCTCCATTCTTCTGGTCTTCACGATTTCCAAACCATGCATCATATCTTCTCAAAATTCATGCCTTTGCCATATGAAATTATGCTCTTCATGGAAATCCACTTTTCGCGATTCTCACCAAACTCCAAATTTTGGACCCCAAAAATTTGGCAAACACTGGGAAACGGCGCCACCTTGTACTGCTCTTTTATACCGCCTCCAGATCGTCCTTTTCCTTTGTCATCGTTCTTTGTCAACAAGGATTGTCAACAACTTCTTGGGAACTAGACAAATATCCATGAAACCCCGCTTTTTCAACAAACACAATCAACCCAAAAATACTGCAATGTTACCTTGAGGGATTTTTGCCCAACAATCTCCCCCTTTGGGTTTGTTGACAACTCTTCACGACTCTGCTCAGGATGATTTTATGCACTGTGATACCTCACTGAGTCTTCTTCCAGTTGCTACCACCATTCGCCTCTTGCGATTCTGATAGCGTTCAAGGAGTCACTTAACATGTACTCTAAGACCACATGAGCAATGCTCAGCGTGAGAAACAAGAGTAGTATGAAAAGATCATCAATGAATCACTTCATGTCAAACCTCAATTTTCGATTCCACCCTGATACCAATTCTTAAATTGATACCAATTGTTGAACCACACTGATACCAATTGGTGATAGCTGGACACCTTTTCACACCATTCCAACACCACTGTTCTACTTTTATCACGATCCTCAGCTGTCGTGATTTCTATGCTTTGATCGATCACTTCTAGCATCGTCAGATTAAAAATCTCCCCCTTTCTCATTGCTCCCCCTTTCTGGCTGCTCCACCTGTCAGCTTCTCCCTGTATCAATTATGATTTATCAAATCTCTGCACTGTCTCCCCCTTGAACAATCACTATTTTCTCCCCCATTAACAAACACTTTTCTCCCCCTTTGTCAACGAACCCAATGGTCACTCCGTTGAAGTCTTTAACATGGTAGAGAACACATATCAGCACATTAGGGAAAAACACACCATACCTCGGGGAGATGGGGGGTGGGGGTGTTCTATATCCACACTATTTTAAGTGCAGGGAATCGACTGAACTCCCAGAGCCAGTCGATGTCTTTCAAATGCTTCCTTGGGTAAGGCCTTTGTCAGAATGTCTGCAACCTGTAGCTCTGTAGGCACATACTCCAACTTCACAATTCCCTGCTCAAACTTCTCCTTGATAAAATTATACTTAATCTCAATGTTCTTTTTCCTTGAATGATGGATGGGATTTTTGCTAAGATTTATAGCACTTGAGTTGTCACACTGGATTCTGATCGGAGACTTCACTTCAACTCCCATATCTTCAAGCTGCTGCTTCATCCACAATAACTGTGTGCAGACTTGAGTGGCCGCAATATACTCAGCTTCTGCGGTGCTCATCGAAATGCAATCTTGCTTCTTGCTTAGCCAAGAAATACACAAACCACCAAGATAGAATTCACCACCTGACGTTGATTTCCTATCATCCGCTGAACCGGCCCAGTCTGTATCAGTATATCCCAATAACTCTGTATGAGATTTGTCAGTATATGTCAAGCCGAAATCCACTGTTCCCTTGATATACCGAAGTATTCTTTTCACTGCGAGCATGTGACTTTCCTTGGGATTACTCTGATATCTCGCTGCTTGGCATGTGGCGAAAACAATATCAGGCCTTGTTGCGGTTAAGTACAACAGACTTCCAATGATTTTCCTGTGTTCTGTGATATTAACTGCCTTGCCATCCTCAACTTTTGATAATTTCATCCGGGTAGCCACCAGAGTCTTCATCTCCTTGGAATTTTCCATTCCAAACCTTCTTAAAACCTCCTTGGCATATTTGGATTGAGAAATGAATGTTTCATTCCTTCCTTGTGTCACCTGTAGACCAAGGAAAAACGTTAGCTCTCCAATCATTGACATTTCAAACTCATTTTTCATGAATTCGGAAAACTGTCTGCACTGAGCTTCATCTGATCCGCCAAAGATTATGTCATCGACATACACTAGCACCATCATCCTTTGATTACAGTCATTACTGAAATAGAGATTTTAATCAATTCCGCCACGCTGAAAACCAAGCTTCTTCAAGTACTGATCAAGCCTTGAGTACCATGCCCTTGGTGCTTGTTTCAGCCCATACAACACCTTGTTTAGCCTGCAAACTTTGTTCTCATCCTCATGAATAAAAAAACCATATGGCTGCTCAATATACACCTCCTCTTCCAGAATTCCATTCAAGAATGTGTATTTGACATCCATCTGGAACACTTTGAACTTTCTTTGCACTGCTATGGCCAAAAATAATCTGATTGTCTCCAGCCTTGCAACCGGTGAAAATGTCTCATCAACATCTATTCCCTCTATCTGGGAGTATCCCTTGCACACTAGTCGTGCTTTGTTCCGAATCACTATGCCATCTTCATTCATCTTGTTGCGATAGACCCATTTAGTCCCGATGACATTCTTGTATGCTGGCCTCAAAAAAATATCCCATGTCTGGTTCTTCTCAATATGATCAAGCTCTTCGTTCATGGCCTGAACCCAGTTTTCATCTTCAGCTGTATCGGAAAAACATTTCGGCTCCACTTGAGACAAAAACGATGCTTGCTGTGATGATTTCATTCTTCGAGTCTGAACTGGAGCTGTTTGATCACCAATGATATTCTGCCTATCAATTTCAGCTCGACTCTTTGGCTTTCTCATAGACACCGACTTGACACTTTCCTCTTCATCATCAGTATCTTCTTCTGAGTCAGCTTCTACCACTTCTGCTCCCCCTGGGTTGCTTAAATCATCATCACTTTCATCTAGGAACTGTTCACTAGATCGTTGAGTATTCTGCTCATTTTCAACTATAGTGACATCATTGCTTTCAATGATTTTTCCCAGCCTTTTGTTGAAACATTTACATGCTTTGCTTTTCCCGGAATAGCCAAGGAATATCCCTTCATCTCCTCATGACTCAAACTTCCTATGATGTTCTTTGTTGAGAATGAAACACTTACTTCCAAAGATTCGAAAGTACTTCAACGTTGGATTATTTCCGTATCACAGTTCATACGGAGTCTTCCCTTGCTTCGGACATAACATGGACCTGTTTGAAACATAGACCGATGTCAAAACTGCTTCCTTCCAAAATTTCTCTGGAAGTTCCTTATCAATAAGCATTGTTCTGGCCATGTTGTTGATGATCCGATTTCTCCTTTCAACTACTCCATTCTTTTGGGGAGTTCTTACTGATGAAACTTGATGCCTTATCCCATGTTTCTCGAGATAGTTTTCAACCTGAATGTTTTTAAATTCCGTACCGTTATCAGTACGAAACTTCAGAATTTTCTGCCCAAGCATCTTTTCTGATTCCCTCATGTACTGCTTTATGCAACTGAACACCTCTGTCTTATGGGTTATGATGAATACCCAGGACATTCTGCTATAGTCATCAATGAAAAGAACATAGTACCTTTGCCCATTTATAACTCGTGGTGAGATAGGTCCACATACATCAGCATGCAGCAATTCGAGCACTCTAGTTGATTTCTGTTCCTTTGGCCTGTATGTCTTTCTGATGATTTTCCCTTGTTGACAAGCATCGCACGTATGAGTGTGATCACGTGATAGTTTGGTATGTTCTCTAGCAGCATCACATTTAACGAGATCCTCCATAGATGGTTGGCATAGATGACCAAGTCGCTTATGCCACAGCTGGTTTTCTTCCTCTCTGGATAAAAGACAAGTATCTTCTTCCCCACCTACAAGATAGAGATTTCCCTTTGACCTTTTTCCCTGCAGAACAGCTGCTCCATCTTTTCCTTTCACAACACACATCTTCTTGGTAAATTGGATAGAGTTCCCAGAGTCACATAGTTGACTGACACTGAGTAGGTTATGACTGAGACCCTCTACTACCAAGACATCAGCACGTCTCATCTCTTTACCCCCAAACATGGCTTTCCCTGAGCCAAAAATCTTCAGGCCTTCATCATTTCCAAATTTGAAAACTCCTTCTTTGTCATATTTGATGCCTGTAACAAGATCCTTATTACCCGTCATGTGGGATGTGAAACCACTATCAAGGATCCAAACACCAGATCGATCTGATGATTTAAGGGAAATCTCCGACACCACAGCCTTTTCATTTTTCTCCTTCTTAGTCCATACTTTTTCTTTCACAATCAACATGGATTGAGGCTTCTGTTCTTTCTCAGAGTATGATGGACCACCCTCATCTTGCAGAGCTGCAAATCTGTTCTAAACTTTTAACTCACTTGTTGGTTTATTGATCTGCTGCTTGCGAACATTTTGATTATGCTTTGACACATTTCTCTGAATGGTTGAAGTGCAGTACCTAGCCATGTGTCCAAATCCTCTGCACCAAAAACAGTGTCCTTCAAAATGTGTTCTGGAAAACCGTTCTCTATTTGGCTACCATCTCTGTTCATGTTCCCTTCTGTATCTTTTGGCTATGGAACACACATACTGTGAATGTCCCATTTTCCCACAACAATAACACCTGATATAGGACGCATTCCCTCATGATATTTCAGGACTATGATTTCCCATTTGGGATCTCTGAATATTCTGATTCTGTTTTGTTCCCAAATCAACCTTCACTTTCGGGATGAGTGTTTGCGGTCTGACTGCAATTGTCGCAAATTTTTGTTCTTGACTAAGCCCAAAAACAACCTTAACATCTGAGCTCAATTACTGCTTCTTCCCTACTGAACTGCTAGGCTCCGCTTTCATCTTCTCTATCTTCTGAATGGACTACTTTTCAGATATCACACTGGGGGTCAAGAGTTTATCTTGATCCTTAAGTTTTTGTCGCAGAATGACCACTTCTTCTTCAAGATCTTTGATACATCTAACCTGCTCCTTTCCTGTGTTAGTCAAATAATCAATTTCCTTCTTTTGTTCCTCAATTTTAAGCTTATACTCGACAATATTTTCTGAGCTCTCTGGTGTTGAGGATTTTAGTATTTCAATTTCTTCTAACAGCTCAGACTTTTCTTCATCCTGTTGTTGCATATAGAGTTTGGCACCACGAACCACTTTATTGTCTTTCTTCGTTTTGGATCTCCAAACATCTATCTCCTCAAGAGCTGCTTCCAATTCGGCTTCCATATCAATTCTCCCTTCAATTTCTTCTTCTTCTTTAGCATCAGCTTCTTCTCCCTTTTGAGAACTACCAACAATTGCCACCAAGGCATTTACCCCACGATCTCTGCAATTTTCTATTTCCTCAACTTCTTCATCCTCAGACTCATCTGAACTTTCAAATTCTTGTGAAAGAGGATTCTTTTTCTTGAAGAAATTTCTCTTGAATTGTTTCTTCCCTTTCACAAAAGCTGAAGTCTTCTTTTTGGGAATTTCAACGTCATCATCATCATCATCATCTTGAAACTTCTTGGGGCATCTTTCCGCAAGATGACCAACCTTTCCACATCTAAAGCATGCTAGTGGAAGTTTACCTTTAAACTTTCCTCTTCCTCTTTGTAGATTTGAAGAAAGGAATGACATCACCTCATCTGTCTCTTCTTCTTCATTAGAATCTTCAATGGTGAGCTTCTTCATGGCCTTAAATGCCACCTCTTTAGACTTCCCCTTTTCCACATCCTCATTATCATCATTCCTCATTTCATATGCAACCAAGGTATTGTGCAAATTGTCCAATGTCAGCTCTTTTAGATCTTTATCTTCTAGTACTGAAACTTTCAGATTGAACCGAGGTGGAAGTTTCCTCAAGATGCACTTTACAATCTTTATGTCTTCAATGACTTCTCCAAGACCTCACATATCTTCCACAATAATGTTTACCCTGTCAAAGATTGCGTCAACAGACTCATTCGGGTTCATTTTCAGATCTTCATATTTGTTCCACAACACCTGCAGCTTTGCCTCTCTGACTTTTGTGTCCCCTTCAAATATATTCAAATGATTTTCCCACATGGAATGTGACATTTTGCATGACATAACCTTTGTGTAGATGGGATTGGAAAGGGCTCCCCCTAAGGCATTGATTGCTTTGGAATCAGCATCCAACTCTCTATGCTCAGCTTCTGATAAGGCACCACTATTAATATCAGCTGTGATACCATGTATAACTGCTGAAAACACATCCATTCCTAAGGATCGGAAATAGTGTTGCATCTGATTCTTCCATATCTAAAAATTATATCCGTCAAAGATCGGAATCCCTTTATGATTGGTTACCTCCATTGAGAGAAGAACAACTTTCAACCTTGCTCTGATACCACTTGTTAGGTCCACTAGGCTGAATACCCTGAGAGGGGGGGGGGGGGTGAATCAGGGTATGACTAATTAAAAATTAATGCCCGTTCTGATCTTGTTTCGCTGTTAAACAAAACACTCTTCTCTCTCTTTCCTGCTACACAATATAAACAGAAAGTAAAGCAAGCGCAGGACACAACAATTTTACTTGGTTCACCGCTAACGGCTACGTCCAAGGAGCATACGCCGACAGGTTGCCGGTCGTACCAAATTCCACTAATCTTCACTAGCTATGGATTACAAGGTTCGGGCTAGATCACTTCTATGCCCAGGCTCACTGCCTTTACAAAGTTTAGGGTCAGCTCACTGCTTTCCCAAGGGTCACTCCATGTTTCTCTCTCTCTGGCTCACTGCCGGTGGAGAGGATCACCTTCTTCCTCTTCCTAAGCTCACTGCTCTTGGAAGGGATTCACTCACAGTTTATAGACCTGTAGGTCTCTTCATTTCCATTAAGGAATGCATCTTTGTCTGTATGTAGATGCTCTGTGGAAGTTCAACTTTCACCCGTAGATGAATACCCCTTTGCCACTATCCACTGGGCAAACAACCTTTGGAAAGACCTTCGCACAGCACCCTACAATGCGAGGCTCCCAATTTCATGAAGCTCAAACAAGCTTTCGCGAAGCTCCTGCCTTTTCGCGAAGCTCACTCGCGAAGCTCCCTCGCGAAGCACTCTCACGATGCTCAAGCCGTCACAAAGCAACGACCCTCGCGAAGCTAAGTAAGCCAACGCGGAGCTCGCGGGTTTTGCGGAGCTACAATAGCCGCCGCGAAGCACCTCTTTCGCAAAGCACACTGGCTCCGCGAACCACCTTCGCAAATTGAGAGCAAAGTATTTTCTCTGAAAATTCTCTCTACTTCGCCTGAAGGGGTCATCCTCTATTTATAGGCGATTCCACCGACCGTCGAGCTTTCCGCGCGAAGTCAACGCCACATCATCTCAAATCGCGAAGCTCCAAAGTTTCTGCCGGAAATCTGTCCAAATCGCGAAGCTCCACGACAATCTTCCGTTCGCAGAGCTTGACATAGTCATGATGAATCACTGTCAACTTACCTTCGCGGCTCGCACCTTCGCCGCGAATCTCCCTCGCGAAGCCCAACATTCCTTCACGCCTTTGCCGTTCGCGAAGCATGACGTAATCGCGAAGCATCACTGCCTCCATTCTTCTGGTCTTCACGATTTCCAAACCATGCATCCTATCTTCGTGAAATTCATGCCTTTTCCATATGAAATTATGATCTTCATGGAAATCCACTTTTCGCGATTCTCACCAAACTCCAAATTTTGGACCCCAAAAATTTGGCAAACACTGGGAACCAGCACCACCTTGTACTGCTCTTTTGCACAGCCTCCAGATCGTCCTTTTCCTTTGTTATCGTTCTTTGTCAACAAGGATTGTCAACAACTTCTTGGGAACTAGACAAATATCCATGAAACCCCGCTTTGTCAACAAACACAATCAACCCAAAAATACTGCAATGTTACCTTGAGGGATTTTTGCCCAACAAAAATCATGCTCACAAACTGTGCACAAGCCAAAAACTCACTCGAAATATCCAAAATTCAAAAATTAAAACCTAAAACTCAAAATAAAAACAACCAAAATATAAAAATCCTATAAAATAATAAAATATTAGAAAATACAATGTCAGGGGGAAACAATTATCCCCACTAAAAATGATTTCTTCCTCCATAAAGTCACTTGGGCACATGAGGGACAAATATCATGGTTAAAATGAGATGAGATAGAATGAAACGATGGTCCACGATGTTCTGTTTCACTACACAAGTCACACTCTACCATTTATAGGTGAATCCACAACATGAAGAACAACATGATAAAAAGAGGGGGGGTTCTCCCTAACACAAGAACCCGAATAACTGCACCAACATTGAAACAACCAAAACTGGGCACCAACATGGGAAACCCCACACAAACTAACACAAAACTCTCCACACAAGATAAAAACACCATCACTATATTTAGGAACTCCAAAAATAAACCAAAATCATCGACACCTTGTTGAAACTCATGGAATATTGAAACCATATAGCAAACTAGACCCCAACTCATCAACTCCCCAGGACTCAAACAACTCCAAAATGAGAATGAACACAAATGAGAACTAGTCTGCAAAAGGATAAGAACACATAAGAAAGAACTACTAACCAAAGGCTCAAATTTAAAAAAGGCACCACTAGTAGAATTAAAAAAAAAATCACCAATATTATTACAACAAAGGGGAACTCAAAATAGTAGTGAAAATGAATTTAGAGACACATAAGCCATCTCCACTCTAATATTGAAGAAAAAAACTATTCCATGGTTCCCCACACCCCATCAATTCCAGAATACATACAGGCTTCACTTTAAAACCTATGGCTTGATCCCAGATGTCTGAAGCATCCACTACCTCCCAGTCAAATGATGACATCCTTCAACTAAGAATTTCCATTCTAGCCAAGATTCCTATATAATTTCTCAAGATGACCCTAATGGACCCATCATAAATAAACTTTTAGTGGATTATGAAAAGATGGATTCAAATTACCATACCATCTACATAGAAAAATTATGAATGAATATCCTAAAAATGAGAATTTGGAGTTGATGAAAGAGATTTATTAGTAACGGGTTCCTCTGGTACACACCTCTCACTAGATGTGGAACCTCCTCGAGTGCCAACCACCACCAATATCACCCTTGGGACCTAATCATCTAAGAAATTCTCCTCTATTAATTTTTTAAACCGAAAATTATTATATGAGAGGACTCACCCCTTGATTTATAGATGAAGACCCCAAATGAAAAGAGGGGATTTCAGTTGATTCTATGAGGCTATCTCTGATGAAAATGAAACAGGTCCTTAAGGAAATCAACTTAGGTTATCACCAATAGATAACCCTATTGAACACCCAACTAATCTTCCATTTTCTCTTCCCTCAACCAATAAGGTATAAAACATTATACTAAAGTGGTCTTAAACACCTCCCATTTAATCCAAACTTACAGTGACGCTGGGTCGATCACCTTCCATTGATCTGAGGATAGACCATAAAATTACCCCAAAACAGCATGGGCCCTAAAAACTTTATGATTCCCCAATGATTTAAAAAAACTCTCAACCTTTTAAAGTAAATGAATTTATCTAACAGACAATGATCACCAATAAAGGCTTTCAAAAACCGAGAAGAACATGAGATATCCACTCCACTAGAAGTATGGGAAAATCCAACAAATGAAAGAAACTCATAAAAACATTAGGGACCTTTCTATGTAGCATATTCCGAACAAAATAAAATTACATAACCAAATTAAAAATCAATTAAAACCCAACCACGAGACCATCCCATGCCAAAAAAACCGGATCTTAAGCCAAAAACAATAACAAAACCAAAATCCTTTATCTAGAAACCATAATTTCCATTCCAAAAGCAAAATTGTTTTCCTCCAAGGCCACATTAGAAATTCCAAAACCCATTTTCTAATATAACCCAAACATCAAATTCTTATTTTGTAACATTTCATGCCCAAAAATTCATATTCCCTTTCAAAAACCCATTATACCAAAAACCATTTTCCATTTCAAAAACCACTCACACCGGCCAAAACTGAAACTAAATCATAACTCACACCAAACTCCTGGGGCAAGGAACTAGTGGCCATGCATAAGCTAGGTACATCTTTAGTTGTAACTTTCCTATATAATAATAAAAAACTAAGAGGATGCTAAACCATGTTCTTAGACTCCACATGGGTCACTAATACATATGGGATCACAACATGACATTGGCTCACCTCTATTTTCATTCCTCATCCATACCAAAAAGAAGTCTCAAATATCAAACTACCTCTAGTAACTCAAGGATCAGAACAAGAAAGGGACCATGAATTCCTTCTCATACCAACCTCTTGAGTCACGACATTCCTAATATCTGATCTACAAAACACCCCAAATAACAAGGGGATCCTTTAATACCATTTTTTCACAAACCATGCCAGGATTGCTTCCAACATGACAACAGACTCAGCCCAAGGAATGGTCTTAATGGTTTTTTCAATCCCCACAGCTAGGAAACTAGTTCCAGTTATCAAAATAATCCAATGGAAATGATTTTTCCAATAATGAAGCAACCAAGATCAATATCAAAACTAAACATGTTGCATAAATAACAATAAATAAACATCAAAGAATAGAAAAATGATCCGAATACCAAAATTTTGAACAAAATATGTAAGAACCTGGTTCTTTTTCTTGAGGTATGACTTTATTCTCTTTCATTTTACTTAAGTGTTTATGAGAAAACAAGGGAAATGTGGGGAAAATACCAAATTTATGGGTACACACCATGTACATTTGTACACACTCCATGTACTTTGGCCATGTGGCATGAGAATACAGGGCATGAAGGCTTGTCAGAGATTAAGGGTGTAAAAATTAACTACACGCCATGTACTTAGTAATACATGTCGTGTAATAAGTCGGCAGGTGAAAAGTAAGGCGATGGAAGTAGCCACCAAAGTAATAGTTTAAAAGGAAATTACACACCATATACATGAGAGTACATGACGTGTAGTTATATTTTTTCATTAAAAATAGGCAGTAGCCTCCTCTTTCGGCAGAGGATGTAGAGAACTCACTAGGAGCTGTGGGAGAGGAGGTCGGGACTTGGAGGAGCTCTTGATCGCACACCGGGACTACGATTCTTTCGTCGTTGATCTCGTTTGAACCATGATGATAAGGTATTCCATCTTCTTGAATCTTTTCATCCAATTAGTTCCCTAAGGGATGTTATTTAGGTTTCAACTAGTAATACTTAATTTCATATCTATGTCGTTCTGGGTCGTTTTGGGAGGCGCCTTTCACGTATATCGATCTAAGGAGATCGAGGTAGGTGGTATTGTGTTTAATTCCAACTTTCAAGTTGTTTTTGTGCACATTTGTGCCATGAACCCATGTTCAAGGCGTCGTATAGATGATACTTTTACTATTTAAATACATAGAATTGCATAGGTAATCTAATGAATGAGTATAAACTACTGTTTGGGATTGTTGCTTTAATCTAGGGCCACCCTGAGGGTGAATTTACCTTATTTATATATTTGGATAGGATACCCATGGCTATGTCATGATTATAACATGTTTTGAGTTTTCTTGAGACAAAACATATATAAATTGCTTGCTTATGCTTTGGGATTGGCACGTTTACCTACTTTCGTTCTGTTTAGCCTGAGGGAAAGGTTCTGTTTAGCATGAGGGAAAGGTTTTTTTAGCATGAGGGAAATGTTTCTAATTCCTGAGGGAAATGTTTGTTTAGCCTAAGGGAAAATTTTTGCTTAACCTGTGGGCAATATTTCTTACACCTGAGGGCAATATTCACTATGCCCGAGGGCAATCACCTGAGGGTTTCATTTTTTTTACTTGAGGGTAAGGATTTTCACGTCTGAGGACAATGTTTACTTTGAATATTCACTACCGTGATTTATTATGTTGTACCGGAAAAGATAAATCACAAGCTTGGAAATGTTAAATAATTATTAAAATGACAATGTATCTAGTACGAATAGTTAATTTTGAGTACTTTCTAGTTTACTGCATTTAATTATTTAACACTGTCGTTGCACATTTTCACTAACTATTGGACACGTGCCTTTGGTGGTTGACTATTGGGATTTATTTCTCACACCCTGTTTGGGTCATGTCTTGGGACCAAACATATTATATTTCCATAGGTGTTGATAAGGGAAAGGGTCCCCACACAGGTACATGATTTTTGAAGAGGAGTATGAGAGCATGTGACCGAGCTTATACTTGCGATGTTGTTTCATTATTGTTGCACTACTTTGTTTTGTTTTACAATACTTTGTACCTTGTGTTGTGTTGTATTAGATTGCAGTGTATCCTTTTTTGGATGCTTTCTTATAATTTGAGACATGTTGCATAATCATATATATGACTGTTGGTTATCTTTTACTTCAGTTCCATTGTCTGTTTCCGGTTTATATTGTTTTATACTTCTTCTTTTGTATGTTTATATTGTTTTCCTCTGTGCTGCACTTTGAAAAATGAGGGCATAGTTTCCCCACTATTAGTCCTAGGCCCTCGCTGCTAGTCGGCAGCCTCTGGCATTTGGGGAAATGTGCTGGAGGTCATGTGACAAACCTAGTTTGGGGCACCCGTTGTGTGGCACCCGGATCCAGGACGTTACAAAATATAAAATGAATATAGAAATGAAACTAAAACATGCTAACATGATCTATACATGATCTCTCAGTCACCACCAACCCCAAGACCTACCTTCCCTAATAGAAAATCCAACTAGAATTAAGAACGTATAAAACTACTCAAGTCATCCGATATCGAGTGGCATAAGTTGGGTGTGAGAATAAAATAGACCAGTTGGTAATCACTATATATTCCATACATTTCCTTTCCCAAAATAGTCTATAAACACTAATTTGAAATATATTCCAAAATAGGAATTTAATCATTTTAGAAAACCAAAAAAATATTCCAAAAATTCCCTTTTTAAAACCACACACACAAATTTCCTTTTCAAAAATGGTTTCCCACTCCAAAACCATATTCCAAACAAAAACCAAAATGCAATTTTATAATAGATGACAAAAAAGGTCTATACAGGAAGTAAAGGAAAAAATAAGTAGATATATACTAGAGGAGATAATAACCACATGGAGAAAAAATAAATAGAACATATAGATATATAATCATGGAAATTTTCTAAACATCTCTAGAATAATTCCTCATACATACTCTATTCGTACTCACATGTCAGCGTATGATGTAGCTCCAAAATCAATAACCAATTGGCCAGTCTAAAATAACCAATCCAGTTTCATATCCCACCAGGAATCTCAATAAATCCAGGGGTACAACCTATCTAATTAGGGTTGACAAGAAAATGTCACTCGACTGTCTGCATAAATCTCAGTAATCCCATGATATTAATACAAGGTTAGTGTGGAGGTCTTCACATGCATGGATCAACTAAACCCACTACCACTGTGCTTGCCTAGCCCAAACACACACACCACCTATGTCATGCCCCTCTCCTTGTGGGATCCTTTATAGAGGTTCCCGTCTTACAACGATGCCATTCACATGTTTAAAATGGGACTTCTCATCACATATTCTTTCAAAAAAACTATCCAAACCAATACAAAATACCAATCGGGCCTTCACACCAAATAATATTACATCTATTTTTTCAAAACATGCTAAGATGCCAAACATGCTTTCACATAAAATCACATCCAAACTAACTTCTGAAGGCAACACAAAGTACCAACCAAGATTTTAGCATTTCCAATCCATATATATTTACAAATCCATTTCCAAACCATTTCTAAAATAACCATGAAACACCACTTTTAGGTCAAAAATATGACTTTCTGAATGAAACACAAAGTACCAAATGATATTTTAACATTTCCAATCAAAATATTCTTACAAATTCATTTCGAAAAAATTTCTAATATAACCATGAAACACCACTTTCATGTAAAAAATTCAAAATATTCTTTTACATTTCAAAATAAAAAACACTTACAAAACCATTTCCAAACCATTAACCAAAACCAAGGTAACGAAAAACATAAACTCATAAAATTAAAAAGGGTTATTTATGAAAGTTATAAAAATAAAAAATTGGGGAATATTTAAGTAACACATTTTAAGTTACATTAAAAGTCACTTGAAAGACCAATTCTCCATTTAGAAATAAAGGAATCATTTTAGGAAGAAGAAATAGGGAAGGGAGAAGGAGCCTCTCAGAAACCATGGTTCAATGAAACTTCATTCCCAAGGTCCATTTTTATTTTTTCCCATTCCAATGTGCACCCCGTGCACGTAAGGATAATCCAAAATCCAATGACACTCTTCAATTATCAATGAAATCATCTTAATACCCTATTTAAAGAAACAACACTTGCTATTAAACCAATAAAACAAGCCACACATACATGTCACATCATAAAAGTCACCAATTTCAACATAAAACACCCAACTCACAACCTAACCACAATTACAAAGCATAACAAAAGGACAAAATCACCCAAAAACATAATTTCTCATCAAAATATCAATTTAAATTTTATCAAATACCATATGTGAATTTAGATAAAGGTACAATTAAATTAACACTTTGAAAACCATTCCACACCCATTTTGCATCATGAAAATACAAAAAATAAGTATGCTAGAATATAAAAAGAGAGATTATAACATTTTGAAAGATTTCAAGGAAATATCAAGAATTAATAGAATGTGACAAAAATAAAATTGATGGAAACACGTACCTCAATTATGTGTGAATGCAATAAAACTTTGGGAGAATGATGAATACACCCAAAGAGAAAATACACACACACACTAACATCAAATAAATCTAACAATAAATTAACCCTAACCCTTAGGGTTCAACCAAGAGAGAATACACTAAGAAAACACCAAGAAACCATGAGAGGAGGTAGAGGAGAAGGGAAAAATAGCCAAAAACTCAAAGAATCATACCTAAGAACCTTAAAATAGCTTCAACAGATGAAGGGGGAAAGGGAGTAGTGTCTCCAAGAGGCCTTTGGTGAATATAGGGGGAAAATGGGGGACAAACCAGAAATAGGGTTAAAAACTAGAGTGGAATAAGAGGAATTACACACTTTAAATGATAGGGGAAACTCACACAGTTTGGCTAGACTGTTCGAAAAACCATACACCAACTATGAACACCCTACTAGAGAAAAGGGGAACACTACACAGTTTCAATTCATGGTTTGGGAAACCATGTGAAAACTATTCAAAAATCCACATTGCAAACTACAAAACCCCTTGCATGGTTACCACACAGTTTCCTCTTACCACGCACAATCCGTGCAACCAGCCCTAGTAACAAGCCCTCAAACCACACGATTATTTCCTTTTACCTACACAGTTTAGGCCAATCCAGGTTCAAACCTTAAAAGTCAAACCAGGAAAAAATAAAACAAACTAAAAACATCCTATTCTTCAACAAGACACACAGTTAACCCTTAAACCATGATCACTAACCTTGAATAGGCCAAAAAATCACCTGAAACTTATAAACAGCAAAAATTAAAATCGTTAAATCTACCGAAACGACAAAAAAATATAAAAATTAAAGAACAGAATAAAATAAAAGAAATTCCATGGTTGGGTTGTGACAATTATCCCCCCCACGGACACTTTATTCCCTAAGAAATTCACTTGACCACATAAGGGGTAGACCATATGGTTAAAATGAGATAATATCAAATGAAAAAATGGCCCATGGTGTGAAATTACCCTCCAAAATTCACTCCCAAACATTTCTATATGAATCCAAAATAATAAGAACAAAGGGATAACATGAGAGGGTTATCCCCACCACAAGAACAAGAATAACCCCACCAACATTGAAACTCCCAACACTGTGGCACCGACATGGGAAACCACACATGAACTAACCAAAAATTCCCCGAACAAGATAAAAAACACCACCACTAGAACTGCGAACACCCAACATGAACTAAGAACCTCCCACAAATTGGGGAGACTCGCAGAATACTGAAACCAAATAGCTAACATGACCACAATTAGTAAACTCCACAAGACTCAAACATCTCCAAAGCATGAATGATCAAAAACCAGAATCAGCCTGTAGAAGGCTAAGCAAACACAAGAAAAACTACTAATTAAAGACTCTCATTTTAAAAATGAACAACCACTATAATTCAAAAATAAAAAAAACACCAAGATTATTAAAACAAAGGGGAACTCACAATAGTTTTGAAAACAAATATAGATAATATTTAACTATCTCCACACCAATACATGAGAAAAAAACTGGGCCAAGTTTCCACACACCCCCAACAATTACTATGTGAAATCTTTACTTTGGGTCCTATGGTTGGATACATGATGTATAAAGAATCCACTACCTCACAGTCAAAAGATTGAATCCTTTTTCCAATACGTCCTCTTCTATCCATACTTCCTACCGAATTTCTCCAGATGACCCTAACAGCCACATCAATGACAAGCTTTCAGAGGATTATGACAAGACAACTTCAAATGCACAAACTAGACACAATGAAAGCACATGGATGACTACTCTGACAATTGAGAAGCTAAATATATTGAAGTTATTTCTCATAAATGGGTTCCTCTAACACACACCTCTTGCCACATGGGGAATCTTCACGAGCACCAAGCATCGTCGATCACACACTAGGGAACAAATTATCAAAGAATGCCTCCTCTACCAATTTATTGGACTAAACTTCATTATATTAGAGGACTCTCTCCTTGATATCTATATGAAGAGAAAAAATGAAATGAGGGTATTTTAGTTGACTTTATTAGGCTGTTTTGACGAAAAGGAAACTATCTCCTTGAAGTGATCAATGTAGGCCCTCACCAATAACTATCCTTGTATAACACACAATCGCACTACCACTTTATCTACCTTTGCCTCCTTAGGTATAAAACATAATAGGAAAATGGTATTAACCACATTCCATGTCATCCTAACTTGTAGTGACGTTGTGACTTTCACCTTCCATTGATCCGAGGATGGACCCTCAAATGACTCCAAAACATTACGGGCTCTAACATCTTTGGGAGTTCCCAATGATCTGAAAACACACTCATCCTTTTCCGTTTATTCTACTAAAACTAATATACCATGATCCCTGTGAAATAATCGAAACAAATAAGAATAATTTAACACTTCCACTCCACTAGGAGTTTGGGAGAATCCAACAACTTGATAAAACTCATAAGAAACCTTGGGGACCTTCCTAGGAAGCATATTATAAAAAAAATAAAAACATGTAAACAAATTTGGAATCAATAAAAACACAACCAAGAGACCATTATAGGCCAAAAAACTGGCTCATAATCCAAACACCACAACAAAACCAAAATCACATTTTCACAAACCACCATTCCAGTTACAATTCCAAAACCACCATCTTATAAGGACACCATCAAAATTACACAACCCATTTTTCTATCCAACCCAAACATAAAATTCCTCTTTTTTAACAACACACACCCAACAATTCATTTTCCCTTTTGAAAGACCTTTCTTTTCTGAAAAGCATTTTCTATTTAAAAAAACAACTCACACTAGTAAAAAAATGAAACCAAATCATGGCTCACACCAAATTTCCAGGGTGAGGAACTAGTGGCCATGCATAACCTAGAGACTTGTTTAGTAGGTCATTCCACAAGTAATAATCAACAACTAAGAGAACCTTTAATTATGCACTTGGACTCCACATCGTTCACTTCTCCATGTGAGATCACATCCTAACACAAGCTTGTCACCATTTTCATTCATCATCCATTCCCTAAAAACCAGAACAAAAGAATAAAATCCCATACTACCTCTGGTAACTGAAAGATCATAATGAGACAGGGTTCATTAAGTCCTTCCTTTACCAACATCTCGTATCGCAACAATCCTAGTCTCCAATCTATCTAACACCCCAAATAACAAGGGACTGCTTTGATACCATTTTTTCACGAACGAAGTCGGGATTCCATCCAACTCAACACCTGACCCGGTCTGAGATAAGGACTAAAGGGCGTTCTTAATCCCCATGGGATGAAAACTAGTATTAGGAATCAAAATAATCCAATGGAAATGATTTAGCCCAAAAAGAAACAACTAATATCAAAATCCAAACTGAACATGTATTAAAACAAACAATAGCTAAAAATAAATAAATAAAAAACTGATCCAAATACAAAAAATTATAAAAAAATGTAATCTAAATACAAACTTAGAACCAAAACATGCTAACAAAATATCCACAAGAACTATTGGTCCCCACTAACCACAAGACCAACCTGCTCTAATAACACACCGAACCAAAAACCTAAAGCTGAAAAATATCTCATGTCTATCAACACTGAGTTGAATTAGAAGGCTGTGATCATAAAACTACTCAGTATATATTCACCATAGAGTCCATAAATTTCCTCTCCCAAAAATTTCCAAAATCTATAGTTTTAAATACATTTATAAAATATAATTTTAATAATTTTAAACAATCAAACATATCCTTCCAAAAATTACCTTTTTAAAACCACACACAAATATTTTCTTTATAAAAAAATTTTCTCACTCAAAAACCCAATTCAAAACCTAAACCAAAATACAAATCCATAGAAAATAACCAAAAATGGATATGTAGGAAGTAAAAAAACAAAACAAGTAGATATAAATGGGAAGGGATAATAACCACATGAAGTATAAATAAACAGAACATAGAGATAAATATTCATGTGAATTTCCTAATGATATCTAGAACCAATCCCTATATGTAGTCGGCTAAGACATACATATCTTCATATGGTGAATCTCCACAGTCAATAAAAACTGGATGATCTAAACTATCCAATATAATGGAATATAACACCTGTATTCTCATCAAATCTAGTGGGTAAAACCCATCTAATCGGGTTCTACAAGAAACCATAACTCAACCCTCTAGACGATTCCCAGGAATCAAACGATAATAGTATATAGTGAGTGGGAAGGTCCTCACACATATGGATCAACTAATCCCACTACCACTATGTTTTCCTAACCCAAACACTAACACCACCAATGTGATTTCACTCTCCTTAGGGATCCTCTATAGAGGTTCCCATCTTACAACATACCATTCAACAAGTTGCAACTGAGACTTTACATCACATATGTTTTCAAAACCACTTTATAGAACATAAAAAATACCAATTTATCCTTTATTCCACATAATTTTTAAACCATTTTCCAAAACATGCAAAGATTCCAACCAGTCTATCACATAACATCACATGAAAAATAAATTTCCCAAGTAAACAAAAATTACCAACGAGGCCTTTAACATTTCAAATCCAAATAAATTTATAAATCCATTTCTAAACCTTTTGTAAAATCCCCATGAAATACCACTTTCATGTGAGAAATTCCAAATTGGCCTTTACATTTAAAATCCAAAACCACATAAAAAACCATTTCCAAAACATTACTCAAAACCAAGGTAAATCACAACATAAACATAGAAACTTCCAAACAATCCTTTATTCTAATTATCCATATAAACTTATCTCAAAATTAAAAAATTTCAAAGATTCAATGAATAATTTTTAAGTCACATTAAAATTCACTTGAAACAAAAATGCACCATTTAGAAATCAAGGAACCATTTTAAAAAAATAAGGGAGGAGGATCCTTTGAAAAACCATTGTTCAAGGAAATGTCATTCCCAATGGCTATTATCATTTGTTTTCTCAACCATATGTGCACATCTTTCACATAAATATGTGAAAACATCCAATAAATCTATTTATGTATCCATTAAATTACTCAAAAATCATTTTTAATGAAACATCACTTTCCTTTAAACCAATACAAAAATCCACAGATAAGTGTCACACCATAAAAGTCACCAATTTACAAATAAAACATCCTATTCAAAACCCAACCACCATTCCAAAAAATAACCAAGGAAAAAAACCATCCAAATAACCCAATTTATATTTAAAATATGAATTGATATTTTATCAAACACCTTGTTTGTATTTACAAAAAGGCATAATTAAAGTAACCCCCTGAAAACCACTTCACACACATTTTTCATTGTGAAAATTCCAAAACAATTTTTTCTAGAACAACACTAGAAATATTATAAAATTTTGAATGCCCTCAAAAAAAGTTCAAGCATCAATAGAATGTTACAAAAAGAAAATTTAAAGAAACACATACCTCAACAATGTGTGAATGTAATGAAACTTCAAGAGAAGGATAAATACACCACAAGAGATAATAAACACACCCTAACATAAAATAAATCAAACTATACATCATCCTTAACACTCAAGGTTCATCTAAAAGATAATCCACCAAGAAAAAACTAAGAAACCAAGAGAGGAGGAAGTGGATAAGATAAAAATGAAAAAAAACTCAATGAAACATTCTTAGGAACCATAAGGAGCTTCAATGGAGTATTAGGAGAAATGTAAATGGAAATACTAGAGAATGATGGTGATCCTAGGTTGAAAAAGGTGGGAGAAACCCTAAATAGGGTTAAAATAGGGGAAGTGAAAATTATAATATCATACATTTAATGATCTGGGAAAATCATATGGTTTGAATGCATGGTTTGAAAAACAACACTATAACATTGTACACCCTACTAGAGAAAAGGGTCACCCACATGGTTTGGACACATGGTTTAGAAAACCATGTTCCAACTATGAAAAATGACTCAATCCAAACTGAAGAACCCCATACATGGTTTCCTCATGTTTTCCTATAATCGTGTGTAAGTCATATGCCAAGCCCTAGGCACTATCCTACAAGCCAAATAGTTCTCCCCTTGGCCCGTCATGGTTTAGGCCAAGCCATGATGAAATTATGCATGTCAAACCATGAATGAATAAAATGATCTAAAAACATCCTTTACCTCAACAAGACACATGTTTAACGCATACATAATTCTCAAAAATTATGTACATTCCCAAAACTCACCCAAAACTTCCAAAATTCAAAATTTCAAATAAATAACTCAACTCGAACATCATCCAAAATAACAATAGACAAGAAAATAATAAAATAAAATAAAATACAAAGTAAGGGTGTGACACATTGGAAAATATTTAAATCTCATGAGATGATATTTATGGGATTATGGAGTAAACATAATCCATGATGTGACTCAATCCACCATGTTATGCTGTCGAGGTAGTGGGCCTCAAATATTGCATATTATATCATTTTATGTTCTTGTCTCATTCCTATGATGTCATGATATTTTAATTTCATATTATTTATGAATTTTTTTCATTTGATTATTCATGTCCTTTTTAACTTATTATATCATGTTATGCCAATTGACTCATATGTTATTCTTTCATTATATACTCATTACCTTACTGGGATTTATAGATCACCCCTTTTTTATGTATTACCTATGTTATCCTATTTTATATTATAATCTCCAAGGGATCTTGGAGTACATTATAGAGACTAAAGTAAAGAATTTATATTTTATTTCTATGATGATGTTTTATGTACCAAGTCTCCCCAGTACACTAGGCCTCTCAACCCTTGGGTTGTGTTTTTTGTGTATTTATGTTAAAAATATTGTAATAATATGAATAAGAGGATGGAGTCTCTATAATTGGTACCATTGTATGGTATACTTATATATGGGGATTAGGATATTAATAAGTTTATAAAAACCATAGGGATATGTCTAGGTATAGGAAAACATCATGAAACTTCGTTAAGGTATAGCGTGAGTGGTTTCCAAGTAATGAAATATTGGTCTAGATACTACAGGTGGATGTGGATCTAGCACATATGTACTTAGAGGTAATAACCAAGAAATTTATCCTTGTGTATTAAATTGACTTGAACCAGGAGCATGATAAAGAGGCCTTGTTGTACACCTAGTTTGATACTCTTAGGGGATATGCTGCAGTAAATTCATAAACTCTTTATGAACCATTATAAAGGTTTTGAATAGATTGTTAGGTTTGAAAAACCTAAAAAAATGTCATGGATAACCTAGGATGTAACCTAGACACTCATAAGTTATTATATATATTCCATTTATGATTTATTACTTCTATGTTCATGGATCCCCTTTATATACTTTTTAGTTTGAGTATTACCATAAATAATATTGATTTGGATATTAAAAATGACTATAACTAGAATTAAATAGTGAAAGGGACACTCATTATCCATTCATGAAATTAAAATGTACTATATGACAATTTTTATACACATTCATTAATATTATGAAATTTTAATAGAACTATTCAAACACCACCTAAAAACATATTGGTTTAGATAAATATGAGAATAGAGATAGGGGAAATTATTACACACCAAGTATACAACTCCTCCATAGATAGTGTTTATGTAATGAGTTGCCTAGAAAATCTTCTCATACTCCCTTCATGGGGATTTGAATCTGTATTAATCATAGTATGTTTTCCTTATATAAATCCAATATAAAACTTTGAGAGAGGGAAATCAATCTCCATATCCAATGTCATCTTATGATTCTATACAATTGTAAGGAGGGGATGAATCTCCCTTGAAATATTCTTCTCAAAAATGGATATTATTACCTTATAAGAAATAATATATATATATAATAATTGAGACAAAGGAGATAGTCATGATTGAATATTTACCCATTGTAGAGGACTATATTGATGTATTCCATGAAGAGTTTCATTGTCTTCCTCTCGGATGAGATGTTGAGTTCCAAATTAAACTTATACTTGAATCTATACCAATATAAATGAATCCCCACAGAATTGACACCATAAAATTGGAAGAACTAAAGTAATAGATATAGGATAATATATACAAGGTTTTTATATGCCTGAGTTCTTCACCATGGGGTGTATCATTCCTCTTCATCAAGAATAAAGATGTGTCAATGAGCCTCTTTGTTGATTATCATGAAATCAATAAGATCATGATAAAGATAAAGAATCCCCTACCAAATATTTATGAATGGTTAGATCAACTACATGGGACTCGGTACCTCTCTATGGTGGACCTTTGGTCAAGGTATAATCAAATAACAGTGAGGATGGTGATATCACTAAAACAAGACTTTGTATAAAGTATAAGCACTATGGGTTTATAGTGATAACCTTCATACTTAGTAATTATCTAATAATATTCATGGAATTAGTGAATATAGTATTCATATATTACCTCAATGGATTTTTAGTAATAGTTATAGATGATATTTAGATATACTCTTTAATCCAGGAAGTGCTTGAAGATGATTTGAATATTGTTCTAATGACTTTACCAAAGGAGAAGATATATGTAAATTATAGAAAATGTATTTTTTGTATTGATTAAGTATTATTCCTAGTTATGTTATCACCAAAAAAAGGATATCTATAGACCCTTGTAAGAAAAAAGTTATTTAGGATAGGCCCATAGCAATATATGGGATAAAGATTCATATTTTTCATGGACTATATGAGAACTATTAATTTCTTTTGATAAATTTCACATTATTTTCAAACCTATTAATCAAGTTAATTTAGAATATACAGATGAATTTTTGGACCAATGAATGTAAAGAGAGCTTCATGGAATAAAAAAAGGCTTATGACCACACCATTAATCATAGTAATCATAAGTCAGAAATTTTCATAGTATATAATGATACTTCATAGAAAGGATTGGGTTGTGTACTAATAGAAAATGACAAAGTGATAGCCTATGCCTTATGACAATTAAAATTTCATGAGTATAACTGTCTAGATCTTGAACTAGAGTTGGTAGAAGTTATTTTCATGTTTATGATTTGGAATTATTATCTCTATGGGGAGAAGTATAAAATATAAAAATATAATAAGAACATATAATATATTTTCAAATAGAAGGATATTAATATGAATTAATGAATATTGTTAAATATGATCGAGTAATATGACTACTTAATTCATTACAATCATGAGAAGATAAATAATTTGGATGATGATATAAGTTGAAAAGATCTTGAAAAATTATCAATGATGATAATTGAGAAGTATATGATCATCTTAGACATGAAAATGATGGTCATGGAAGTCATAAAGAGAGGAAAAAATATTGTTTAGCTCAAATGACCACTTAACCATTCAATATGGATAATATAAAGGATGGACCAAGTGATAATATGAAAATATAGAATAAGGAGGAATCAATAAGAAAAGGGAAATCATCATAATTAAAAATTTATTAATAAGGAGTTATAAAATTTGGTTCACAGCTATATATACCATCAAATCCCAAGATAATGAAAGAAATTAAATTATACACATAGATCAACATTCTCAATTCACATTGTGATCTTAAAGATGTATCAATATCTCTAAGAGCACATTTGGTGTGATAGTATAATAATGGAAATCATATAAATACATCAAAATTCCTAATATGTCAGTAAGTGAATGCATGGAGGAAAAATTCCAAGGTAATTATGGAACCATTACCCAAACTTGTATAGAAATAAGAAAACAACTCCATGGAATTTGTCACATGTATTCAAAATAAATCTATAGTAAATAATGATTTATGGGTATTAGGAGATCATCTTATAAATACTTCTTACTTCATTATAATTTGAGAGGACTTATCACTTGAAAAAAATTCAGGGATATACATTAGAGAAGTGGTGAGGCAGCATGGAAAATTACTATCAATTACATATGATTGAGATATGAGATTTACCTCTATGTTAAGAGAATAAATCCAAAATGATCTAACCACTAAGTTGAACTTCAGTATAGATTATCACACAAAAAATGATACAAAGCCTGAGTAGAATATCCAAAAACTTGAAGAAATGTTTAGAAAATATTTGATGTAATTTAAAGGAGGATGAGATAAATATCATCCTTTGATCAAGTTATCATGAAATAATACCCTCCACTCAAGAATTAAAATAGTTCCATATGAATCCCTTTCTGGGAAGAGAATAAAAACACATGTGTGTTGGGGTGATATTGGTGAATGTAAGATATTGGGACCTAAAATGGTCGAATAAATGACATAAAAGGTCAATACCATTTAGTAGCACATCAATATATCCTAGAGTCGATCAAGTTTCTATACTGAAAACTATAAAAAAGAACAAAATTTTTATGTTGGAGATAATTTGTTCCTCTATATATCTCCATGGAATAGAGTCTTTAGATTTTTGAATAAAGGAAAGATAAGTCTTAGATGCATCAACTCTTTTGTGATTTCTAATCATATAAATGTCATATCCTATCAAATAACACTCCCACCAACCCTGTCTCAAGTACACTATGTGTTATATGTATCCTTGTTGAGGAAGTATATTCTAGATCACTCACATGTTCAGAATCTAGAAGGGCTATAATTAGAGAATTACATCTCTTATGAGGAGAAACCGATTGAGATCTTAGACCATATAGATAAAGTTTTCCATAATATGACTTTTGACCTAGTCAAACTCCTATAGAAGAACCATAAATATGAGGATAAAACATTTAAACCAGACAAATAAATGAAATAGAAGTACACTCATATACTTCCATCACAGTGGGTGAAATAAAATTATGAGGGTAAAATATCTTAATGGGGGAATAATTTAATGACCTAAATTTTATAAATGGAATATCCCATTTGATTATATAAAAGTTTCATATTTATTAATGTAATATTATATATAACATATGCACCACATGATAGAACTGAAAAAATTATTATATTCAATTAAACATTACATTTAGAGAATAAATATTACTATAAAAATTTAAAGTGTTACAGTGGGAAAATTTGGAAAATAAATAAATATAATATGAATATATGGATCTGTTTGATCCCCTAGAATGGTCACAATCATTAAAAAAAGTTGAAATAAAAAATAATATTAGTAATTAAATACTCATTGTTAAAATTAAAATAAATATAACCTTTAGAGAAAATATAACTGAATTAAGAATGATTGAAAAATATATTATTTATAAAAGTTAGGGAACACATATTACTTTAAAAATATGAAAGTTGGAATAGTAATCTTATTTTTGGAATATAAATCCATCCATTATGAATAGTAACCCAACCATTTGAATATGAACCTGAAGTATGTAATTGTAAAATAATATTTAATTTTATTATAAAATCAAAATATAGAAAATTTATATAATTATACTAAGAAATAAATGTTTTAAAAATGATAAATAAGTGTTTGGGTTTTTGTAAAATGTATTATTTAAATTTTAATGAAAAATAAAAAAATTACAAGGAATGTTTATTTTAAAAAAATGTTTTATAGAAATAATGTTAGTATTTAATTATAATGATAAAATAGTTTTAAGATACCATTAGTAATTTTTTAAAGGGTTGTAAAAGTGATGAAAATATTAAAATTTGTATTTTTCAAATAAATAATGATTTTATTTAAAAAAAATTATATTTTTTAGAAAATTATTTTTACGAGATGTATTTCTTTTTTGGAATCCACATTTCAAAAAATGTTTATGATGTTTTTTTGAGTTTTTCTAAAATAGTTAATTTTTTGTGAATAGTTAAATATGAAAAATTACAGTATTTGTCGTTATAAGTTAGATATATGAATTATTGAGTTAGGGATGATGTAAAAAACCATTAGTTAAAACTAATATTCACTCATTTATATATATAGTAATAATAGTAAACACTATCAGTATTTTTGATCCAAAATAATAATCTAAAGAATATTATATTAAAAAACAGACCTCTCCTCACCTTATATATACCACAACTCACCACCCATTCTCCTCACACTTTATAAGCATTTTTTATTTACAAATTTCTATCAAATTATATTACCAACCATCTCCCATAGGTCCTCATAGTGTTGTTCTCCCCAAAATTCAAATGCAAGGTTCCTTATGGTGTATTCCAAGTGATTACAATCAAAGAGGTAATATTGTTAATCAATCTCATTTAAATTATTTTATTCTTCTACCTTTTCCTTACATTCCCAATTCATTAATAAATAAGGAATCTAATATAAAAAATACACAGTAATGTTACTTTTTTAATAGAATATTAAATATTTTACCTCTTCTCATTTCATTCTAAAATGACAATGTTGTTCGTAATATGGTCAGCTCTTCGCCTCCGAAAACCACATACTTTTTTTCCATGAAGTCCTTGAAGGTAAGTTTTAATACATTTATTATAGTAATAAAATATTATAAATCATAATTTTATATTTTATTTTACATTTTTGAATGGATATATATTCATAAAATTAAAGGAATCCAAATAAGTTCGTCATGGTTGGAAAACCCACCTAAATGAACTAAGCATATAACTATAACACCTATACTCCATGAAAAATTATTATTTATGATTAATATTTGTTTCAAAAAATATTTTTATCCTCTATTAGTGCATTATAGCCATACCATTTTACTTATAGAGTTATGTAACCATTTCATTAAAAAACTTCTATAATTATCCATAAGTTATGAGACCATAGAACCAAGAAACAAATGACCTTGGGATGGTGAATACTTACTTAGTATGTCAATTAAATGAATTCAAAATAAAATAAAATCTGAATAAAACATATATTTTAATATGGTTCTAATTTATTTTTTTAATAAATCTAACTTCATTATTTAGGAAATTAAGTATAAGTGCAGAATGAATCTGGACCTGGGGTAAGGGAACTCTATAAACCACCCTTTTTTAAGATATTATTTTTTCTCTATCACTCAAATTATATATATATTTCATGTTTTGTAATGATTATAAATTATATATAAATTTATCTAACATATATACTTATATTATTATCCCTTTATTTTTGGGGGTTATACATGCCTTACATTCATTTCTCAATGCATTATTCAAAATCAAATAGATTAAATGGAATTATAAAATCCCTTAATCATAACATGTAACACTCTTTTAATGTATTTTACTAACACATTTTTTACTTAAAACAAGAACTATTTTAGGGTTATACATTATATTTTACCTATGGTTTCAAATAAAATTCCATGTTCTTAGCTTCTTTAAAATCTATTTACTAATTCTTTAAAACATCATTTTAAGGTTCCATTTATATACCAAATTATCTATGATTCGACAATATTTTTTAAATAAAATCCATATTTGAGACCTATTATTATTAATACAATTATTAATTCCCTAAATATTTAATTCCTTCTATACTTTTTAATATTTATGGAACATCCTTCGAATATGATTTTAAGAATGATTTAATGACCCATTACTTTCCCTGGGTATTTATTATGCTTATTCCTTATGTTTTATTCTCTAATAAGGAACACATCTGTTTGTAAATTTATGATGATGGAACCAATGTTGTTCTCTAATGCATTGGGTAATGTTTTTATCTAATGATATTATATTTATGATATTATGGAGTAAACCTAATCTATGATGATAATTTATCCACCAAGTTATGTTGTATTAGCAGTGAGCCTTGACATAGAATTTTTCCATGTTTTATGTTGTTTCTATATTCCTATGATTCCATGATCTTTTGATGATATATTTTTAAGAAATTATTCTATATGATTACTCATGTGACTTTACTTTTTATAATATCTCATTATGCCATTTGAATCACATGTTATTCTTTATTATCATGATCATTCTTTTAATGAGATTTATAGATCAGCCCTTGTGTTTATGTTTTTCCCTAGTTATCCTAGGATGTTTTAGAAGCTCAAATGGAAGAGAACATTATGATGATTAAAATAAATAATTTTTATTTTAGTTCCATATTGATGTTTTGTTCACCTTGTCTCCTAAAGACACCATGACTTATGATCCTTGGGTTGTGTTTATTGTATATTTATGCTAAAAAACATGTCTTAATATGTGCAATGGGATTGCATCACTATAGTTGGTATCATATAAATCAATACTTATATTTGGGTATTTAGAAAAGAATAAACTTTTATAAACCATAGGTATATGTCACTAAATATAGTAAAACATACTAAAAGTTTTTTATTGTATTGATTGAATGGTTTCTAAGCAATGAAATCCTTGTTTGGATACTAAAAGTGGATGTGGCTATGGAATATATATATGTAGGGTTAATAAGAATAAAAAATATCATTAGGTATTAACTCAAATTGTACCTAATTCATGACAAATATTTCTTACTACACACTTAGTTTGACATTATCAGGGTATATGATTTAGTAAATCCATAACTCTTTATGAACCAATTTGAAGGGAATAAAAGTATTGTTATGTTATAAAAAACTAAAAGGAAATTTACCATGGTTATCCTTGGATAATACCTTGACACTCATATGTTAGGATGCAAATATCATTTATGAGTTATTCCTTCTATGTTTACAGTTTCTCTTTTATATTCTTATTAGTTTGAGTATTCTCATCCCTAAATTTATTTTGGATATAGTACGTTACCAAAACATAATCAAATGGTTAAAGGGGAGATACTTATCCATTTATTAATTTCATGTTTCCAATATTTTTATTATTCTACACATTAATTTATATCATGAATGTTTAGTAGAACTATTCAAACACCACATCAAAAAATAAAGGTTGAGTAAATTGTGAGAAATAAAAATAGGGATATTATTGTTTCCTATGAATATACTCCCCCAAGTCAATTTTTTGGACTGAACCTTCTAGTAAATGTTATAAGACTCCCTTTAATGGATTTGATTTTGTATTTTTATTTTATTAGTTCTTCTTATAAAAATACAACATCAAATGTAGAGGGAGGGAAATCAATCTTTGTATCCAGAGTCATCCTTTGATTTTGTATATGTGTAATAGGGAGTATGAGTCTCCATTGGAATATTTTTCTCATGAATAGATAAAATTTACTCAGGATAAATCATATCTATGTCAAATTATTGAAACAAAGGGGATAATCAAGCTTGAATACATTCACATTGTGAGGGAATATACTGATGTATTCCCTAAAGAGTTGCCTAATATTTCACCCAAATGAATGTTTGATTTCTCAAATGAACTTATTTATAGATATCTACCAATATCCAAGAATCCCCAGTGATTGGATACCATTAAATTAGAAGAAATGAAAAAAAATTATAAGATAATTTTGAAAAGGGGTTTATATAAAAGAGTGATTCACTATAGGGTGTGTCAGTACTTTTCATCAAGAAGAAGGATGGGTCAATGCGCATATACATTGATTATATTGAACACAAAAAAATCACGATAAAGACCAAATATCACATTCCATGAATTGATGACATGTTTAATTAGTTATGTGGGGTTTATTACTTCTCTAAGGTGGAACTTAGGTTAGAGTATTATCAAATAAATACGATTAGGGAATATATTTCCAAGGATTCCTTCTATAAATGTAATGAGCATTATGAGTTAATTGTGATACCCTCCAAACTCGCTAATTTTATAGTAATCTTCATGGAAGTCATGAATAGATTATTTAGAGATTACCTCAACAATTTTGTAGTAATGTTTATAGATGATATTATGATATGCTCATAAAGCGAGGAGGTTATTTGGGACCATTTCAATTTTATTCTAAAGACATTATAAATGGATAATTTATATGAAAAGTATAGTAAGATTGAGTTTGGTATGGAGTAAGTATCATTATTGGGGAATTGTATCACTAGAAAAGGGCTATATGTAGACCCTTCTAATACAAACGTGATTGAGTAGTGGCCTAGTCCATCATCTGGGATGGATATCCGTAGTTTCCTTAGAATAGTTGGGTACTATCTATGATTGGTGGGAGACTTCTCATTATTTTCAAACCTATTGAAAATGATAAGTTATAAGTGAGTGACGTTTTTTGGGCTAATAAATGCAAAGATATATTCAAGAAATTGAAACAGAGGTTTATCACCATAACTGTACCTACACTACCCATAAGTGTAGAACTTTTTATAGTATAAAATGATGTTTAAATGATGGGTTTGGAATTTATACCAATGAAAAATGAAAAGGTGATATCATACACCCCAAGGAAGGTGAAAGATATTGATAAGAACTATCCAATGCATGATATGGACCTTTCACTAGTGATTTTCATGTTGAATATTTATCATCATTATCTCTTTTTAGAGAAGTGTGAAATATATTATTATTATAAGAGCCTAAAATATATAATCATATAAAATGATATTAATATGAGCCATAAATGATAGTTAGATCTGATCAAGTACTATGACTTATCTATCCATCACTTACTGGGGAAGGAAAATAAAGTAAAAGATGTTATAAGTAGAATGTATCCTACAATCATATCAATTATTAGAATTGATAAGGATAAATTATTTCTAGACTTAAAAATTATGGACATGGATTCCATAATTTAAGGAACAATATAGTAACAAGATTAGATAACTGCACAACCATCCAATCTAAAGAAAATATAGGATTCTCAATGTGATTATATAAAAATACTAAAAAAGGAGAATGCTTTAAGAAAAGTGAAATCATTGGAGTTTTAAAATGATGAATAAGGAGTTATAAGAGTTGGTTCAAGAAAATGTATACCATCAAATCCTGATGTAATAAAGGATTGTTGAATGATTCTCATATCTCGACATTCACCATTCACCCAACGAGTATGAAGATGTACCAAGATATCAAAAATTACTATTGGTGGGATAATAAGATGAAGGAAATCTTGGAATACACATAAAAATGTATGGTATTCCAACAAGTGAATTTAGAGAGGAAGAAGTCCAATGGAATGATGAAACCATTTTCTATACCTATATAGAAATTGGAAACATCGCCATTTACATTTTCATAGTTCTATCAAAGATATCTAGAGGATATTCCATATGGATTGTAGTGGATCTTCTTAAAATTACTATTCATTTAATTATAATTTGATAGGACTTTTCAATAAATCAACTTGCAAGGATATACATCAGGGATGTAGTGAGTCTATATGAAACACCAGTATTAAATATATATTATCGAGATCTGAGATTTACCTTCATGTTATGGAAAAGTCTCTAGTATTATCTAAACACTGAGTTGAACATTAGAATGGCTTATCATGCCCAAAATGATGGTAAATATTAGAAAACTATCTAGACACATGAGGATATGTTGAGAGAATTCTTAATGGAATTTAAAGGGGGATGGGATTAAAATATTTCTCTAGTCATGTTCTCAAGAAATAATAACTTACACTCAAGTACCCAATGGATCTATATGAACCATTTATGGGATGAGATATATAAAAACTATGTGTTGGGTTGAAGATGGTGAAAATAAGTTCTTGGGGCCTGATATGGGTAATGAATTGGTATAAAATTTCAATACCATTCAACAACATAGTAAGATAGTTTAGTGTCAACAACATAGCTATACTGATAACCATTAGAGAGATATAGAGTTAGTGGTCAGAGATAAAGTGTTCCTCCATATATATTCATGGAAGAGATTCATAAGATTTCAGAATAATTGAAAGCTAATTCCAAGATGCATTGACCTCTTTGAGATTCTTGGTCACAGTAGAGATGTGGTCAATCGACTAGTATTCTCATGAAACCAATCTCAAGTACCTGATGTACTCCACATATCCCTCTCGAGGAAGTAATTACTAGGCCCCTCACTCGTACAAAACCTAGAGGTGGTACAATTATAGAATGATAATTCTTATGAGGAGTAACCGATGAAGATCTTCTACTATAGAGACAATGTTTTCAAAATAATCACTAATACAGATTTGGGTTTATTCAGCTGTAACTTTTATCTGTGATAGTGAAAAATGATGACAATGTTTTTTATACTGCTAAAAAGTACATGATAAAAGGTAACTTTTATCAGTGATAAAAAAGAACTGATAAAATAACACCTTTATCAATAATTTTTTTAGAACTGGTAATAGTTTCCTTTTATCAGTTCTTTTTTTAACACTGATAAAGGGTTCCATTTATATGTTTATTTTTCAGATCGATAAAGGGTTCCCATTACCATTTCTTTTGTTTTAGAAATTATAAAGGGAATCCTTTATCAATGCATTTCTAGCAATAATAATGTTTTTCTTTATCCGTACTAGTTAATGAACTGATGAAACTAGCATGCATCTCCCACATCGAACTTATGGATGGTCAAACACTTATTTTTATATCATTATGCTATACAAGAACACCAAAAGTCTAATGTGGGGATGAAGTCCTAGATACACTCTCCACACACATACATGCACCCTTGACTATATACAAAGGCCCGCACGAGCCTCATCCCACCCTCTGCTCGCAACAATATACTCACCATGGACCCCCTCGAGCATTGACCAACCTTCTACTTTCCATGGTCCACGCTCAGTATGCTTTCCCTATTGTGGGCTAGTTGAGTTAATTATTTTTTTATAATTAAATTTGTATTGCATATAAAAAAAATATTAATACATATGAATTTATTAAATATTAATATATATATTAAATTTGTTTTCCTTTAATTTTTATTTGTTTAATATTTTTTAAAATTTATTAGTTTTTAATATTTAGTTATATTTATTCATTTTTTTAAATTAAATTCTTATTTTGTATATAAAAATATATATTGACACATATATATATATATATATATATAATTTTGATATGTGTTAATATATATATTAATATATACATTAATATATATTAACATATATTAATAAATAGTATATTCATTTTTTAATTATATATATATATATATTATTAAATTAATTATATATATATAGTAATAAATAGTATATTTATTATTTAATTAAAAATTGATAAATTTAGAAAAATTATATATATAATTTAATAAGTAGCATTATGTTTATAACTATTAAAAATTAATAAATTTATTAAATAATTAATATACCAGTCAAAAAATTCATATACTATTTATTACTGTCTATATACATATATATTAAATTTACTCATTTTTATTAATAAAAAATTCATTAACAAATTTTTTTAACATTTAACTTTTTTAATATAGTTGTTACATATTTAATATATATTCATTTTTATTTAAACGTATATTCATTCTGGTTCATGTGATGCATCATAAAAAACCAAAAAAAATTACAATTAGATTTATTAAATAAAATTTATATATTATAATAAATAGTATATTAAATATATATATATATATTAATAAAATAATATAATTTTTATAACTATTAAAATTGAATAAAATTATTAAATACTTAATATACTAATTAATTAATTAATATATTATTTATTTATTTATACTAATTAAATACATAATATACTAATAAATAAATTAATATACTATTTATTTCTGTATACTAATTAAATACATAATATACTAATTAAATTCTTCATATTGTAATTAAATCATTAATATTCTATTTATTTACTTATATATATGTATTAAATTTATTCTTTTTAAATAATTTTATTCTCTATTAATAATTTTAAAGAATATATTAATTATTTAATTATATATATAATTAAATTTCACTCATTTCTATCATTCATTCATTTGATACAAATTTTTCATTGATATTGTTATGTGTGTGCATTTTTTTAGTTTATAGAATTTTAATATTTATACATTGATTATTTTCGTAATTTAATCATTTTTAATGTTATTTATACATAGTTATTCATTAATATATTTTATTTTTTTTTGTAATTTATTCAATTTCAATTTTTCATTTTTCAATTTTTTAATTTTATCCATTTTCTAATTCTCAGTTGTCTTCTATGACTGGGGAGGGGAAGCGTGTAGTTGGGCCTAAATTTTTAGCTGCTGTAAGTGATTATCCTAGAAAGAGGACCCCTCAAATGATCCCATGCAAAAACATGTATGTGTTTTTCCTTTTAAAAGGGTTCATAATATTGTACTTGTGTGTGGACATTCAGTCGATGGCACTGATGTGTTAGTTTTTAAAGCCACTGATTGAGATATGGACCTTGAAATAAGTTCTCGTCTATTTAATGGTATGAATTCTAAAACAGATTACACTATACCATTGGTTTCAAATACAGCTAGAGTAGGGGGGTACTGGAAAATGATATAGATTTTCCTCAGGAAGTTCTGCTCAGGTAAAGCCCACTTCAAAAATTAGCATATGGAACACCTTTGATATGCTTGCTGCTAGAAGTAGTGAAGAGGAACCTATTGATTATGATCATGTTCTTGATGTTAAAGTGAATATGGTGATCGGTGATGATGATATCACGGATGATGGAGGCGAACCATGAATGTAGGTAAAGACCTAGAGAAGAGGATGACATCCTCGTGGATGGGGTGGACACATTTCTCACCATAACATGAACATGAGATCTAGGGCCAGTTGATCTCTACTGGCTCTTTTTTATATGTTTTTTTTGTAAAACATTGTTGTATTTCTTAATCCTATATCTTGATTTCTATTTTTACATAATAAAAGGGATTGTTGAGCCTCAAATTTTCCTAAAACAACATATATAAATATTCATTTTTATTTTTTAATAACATTGCCTATATAAATAATAACAATTTTTTATTTTTTTTAAACTTATTCATTCATATAATTATTTATTTCATTAATAGTAATTACATATTTTATAATCTAATTGTTCAATTTAACACATCTCAAACATGTATTTATGTATACATTAATTTCAGACGCACAAATAAGTTTTCAATTAATGAAATCTTATAAATAAACACACACACTTAATATTTATGTGTTTTATATAAAATTTAACAATCATTTTATAATTTCAATTATTACGATAATATATATAATATATTATGTTTTTAATCAATAAATTTTATTTATTTATTTCTAATATTTTTCCAATTAGTGTTATTTATTCATTTTTATAACATTTTTTTATTTTTTTGGAATTTAATTAGATTATGATATTTATTTATACATAATTATTTACTATGTTTTAATATTTTAAATATGTATTAATCTTTATTTTAATATATATCCATAATTTATTTTTTAATAATTTTTCAAATTAATAGGACTTATCCATTTTTTATATTTTTAAAGTCTACTCACTTTTAATTATTCAATTTCACTCATTTTTATCATTCATGCGTTTAAGATAATATAATTATTAATAATGTAAAAAATATGTTTGTAAATAAATATTTAAAAATAAATTTTTTTAAAAATTTATATTTATTATATTTGTAAAATTGTATATTTATAATTATAAATAAATAAATATTTTTTAAAATAGTATTTATATAATCATAAAAAATAATTATATATTTAAATAATTATAAAATTAAAATAAATATATTTAAATAATGAATATATTTACAATATATATATATATATGTTAAATATATATAATTATATAATTATATATATATATATAATTATATATAATTATATAAATATATTTAAAATTATATAAATATATTTAAAATTATATAAAAATATTTGTAATCATATAAAAATGAATATATATATAATTATAGTTATAAATATAAATCTGTAATTATATTATTAAATACATATTTACAATTCTATTAATATATTTATTATTATATACATTTATATAAATTTATTTATAATTATATAAATTTATTTTGTTAATTATATTAATTACATTTTTAAAATTAATTATATTGGTCTTTATTAGTGTTAAAACATTATCACTGATAAAGTGGTATTTTTAGTGGTTTTTATTTTAGTGCTGATAAAACCCCTCTATATGAGTGTTTTTTAGACGTGTTATTGAAAAACACTTTCTAATATTTTAAATAGAACCCTGACTGATTCGATTTCCCTCATGCCGTTCAATTTCTCTTGAATGTTCAGCTCTACCATTCCTCTCCCTCTACCTTCTCTCAGATGAATCAACTCTCTCAAACCTAAGGTATGCTATTATTTATCCTCCTCTCTCGCTTATCAGGGTCGTTGATCACCTTTGTCGCAGATAACTAGTCCAAACCACGTTCTTATTTATCCTTTATTTCTTGTTTACTGCCACATCCCCCCTCCATTGCTATCTTTATCCTAGTATGACCACCCCTATCATGAATCAACCCTCCACCAACCACAATTTTTCCATCTTCTACTCCCTCAGCCAACTGATACAACAAGCCTTCCCCAAATCCCTTCCTGACCACCTCCCCACCATCAAAGTCATGAGTATTTGTTGAATGGATTGTTTTGTCAGTCAATCTAGAGGGAGATTGGATTCAAGATTTTACTATTTCACATTAGGTATTGGATTGAATATTTTACCATTTAATATATAATTTTCAATAAATCATTATTATATAATATAATTTTTTATATGGGTTATTTTCTTTGATTATTATGATAGAAAAAATATAAGTAAATTGGTTTATAGATGAGATATGAACTGCATATCTATTACCCTTCTTAATTATTTGAGATAAATGTGTAATAAATATAAATCATATTGATTTAATTTTTATTATATTTAAGCTTATTTTAATTATTTAAATATTAGAGACTCCAAAATGAAATTTTCATTATCTAATTATAATCCATTCATCATCACATAATGGAAGTTATAAATTTCATTTCAGTGATGTTTTTATTAGTTGGTTGTTCCAAAACAGAAATGATAATTAGTGTGATTTTATTTAAATAAATGATTTTTTTGGCAGATTTTGTTTTTATATGTATTATATGAAGGTAGATTTTTTTTACTTTTATAAAATTATTGATTCTGGTTATTTAGATTCAAATTTCAATATAGTTTTTTACAATTTATTTTCAAAATATTTTAAAGTGAATAATTGATGTTTGGGGATTTAAAATTCCAAATTAGGATAGTAATTCAAATTTATTATTTTGTTGTGATTTCTATGAAATGGTTTTCTGGTTGATTTAGTGAATTGGTTTTAAACATGATTATAAATAGTAAATGACTTTATAAAATTCATTTCTAAATGGATTACTTGATTCAAGGGGTAAATGGACTTTTTTGTGATAATTAAAATTGAAATAATTTTTTTTAGATTTAAAAAAAGTAATATTTTGTTTTAAATGTAAACCCACAGTTTTGATTAAACATATCTATGATTTAAAAGACCTATTAAATGTGTTTCTTATAAGGGTTTAACATGTGTTTTATTTTAGGTATTTATGATATGATCATGTTAATATATGAGGTTTTATGTATAGAATTTTTGATATTATACTATAAGGTTAATATCAAGTTCACATAGAGTTGAAGGGATATGGGTTTTTCCCATTATGAGTAGACACAAATTCATTTTTTGAGTCAATATATTTTCACCTTACATTATGGTAAATAGTTATATAATGGACCTATTAATTCGATGGGAGATTTCAAGGTGTTTTATAGTGTTATATTTCATTTTTCATTAGAATATGACTTATAGGATTGAAGGTGTTGTGAGTTTTCCTGGGCTAATATAGATGTTGAGGAAATGAATTTTCAAATTCATTTTCTTATCCAGTTACCTTAAATATGAGGGGTGGAGAAGGAACAATGTAGCAATGGGTTTGGGAGTTTGGGTATGTATAAGTTTCATCTTCTAATTTGTAACATTATTTGTTTTTATTAAGCCATGCACATAATATTATTATTATTTTGATCTATGGTGTATCATTAATAATGGGTTGAGAGTCACCCATAAAAAGTTCTAATTTAAAACACATTTATCTTTAACACATATATGATTAGAAGATAGTGGATAAATTTTATAAATTTTATTATAATCTCCCCTAACCATACACATGGTATGTATTTCATTGATAATGAGTATACTCTTTTGGATATACCTGTGAAGGTTTGAACTACTAGATGTGGTCATATCTTATAGTGACTTATGTCATTGTTAAAGGTAGAACCAAAATGTTTTAGATCTCAATTATTTGAAATCCATACTAACTGAATTTTTTTGAAATGTATATTAATGGAATGTATTTGTGGTGTTTTTATGGAAATTTAATAGAGGTTTTGAATATTATAGGATATGTGAAATATATTAATGATTGATAACTCTACTATTTTTTAAATAGGGGTTTGTTAGTGGGTTATAGTAAAAATATATTTGTTAGTATTCCTAAAATAAATGATCTAGAAGAATCCATAGAAAAAGTGTGTAACACGGAATCCAACATCACTTATATCATCAATAATAGTTTCATCCATTCATTCCATTAAATTCTATGTTTCTTAACCTTATGTCAAAATTTTGTGATTATATGACCTTTTATGTTTTGAGCAATAATGTTTTTCCAAAAAATTTAAAAGCTAGTTCCCAATTAAATGAAAATTAAGAATAAAAATTTACAAGGGAATTCTTCCATCCAATAATAAATAAAATTTACTTTCCATTATATTTATTGTCCTACACAAAATTAAATCAGGAAATTGGATCAATAACCAAATTTTTTCCCTAGGTTTATTCATTTCATGTCACCCAAGTGTAAAATGAAAACATTTCTGGAATCATAACTTGTAACATTAAAATGTTGGGTTCCCATTATTATAATTTTATATAAAATTGTCCTTTTATTTTGAATATATTATATGTATTTATTTATTTTTTATATGAAATGAATATTTTATGTACTTTATTAGATGGATATGAATCGAATAGGGATGCATGCTAATCATAAAACAAAAGAGTGTAAAGATGGAGTTAAAGATATCATGATGTTTTTAATATATTTTATATAAAACCCTTATCAACCATTTCTTTCTATGTTTACATTGTTTTTATTCAAGAAAAACTAAACCTAAAGAGTTGAAAGAATATATTATTTTTCACAGAATAGATCATATCTATAAATGTTTTACAAAACATGAGGATAAATTGAACATGCACACCAATTAGGATGATATTGTGGTTTTAAAGATAATTTGATTTGAATACCACTATAAATGATGATATATATCATATGAAATAAATGAAAATGGAATTGATGATGAATTTTTTAACATCCAAAAGTATTTTGAGAATTTAAAAAGTTAAGATAAGATACCATTTTATATTGTTTTTACTATATAAACTATAGTTTTAGTTTTATTAAAGATTTATAATTTCAAAGATGGTAGTGGATGAAGTAAAAACAACTCTACAAAACTACTTGGAATCGTGAAGGATATTCTACTAGAATAAAATAAACTTCATTTTTGAGAATATTACCTAAACTAATGATGTAATGCCCTGACCCCAGTTACCCAGAGTCAGTGGATTATTATGTAACAATGGAATGATCACAAAAGATCAAGTCTTTAAAGACAGAATAGTTTAGTAGCCTTGGAAACAATAGATATATTCATAAGTCTTACATTACATCATAAAGTGAAAAAAAACTACAACAACATCTTGTCTTCATATCCCCTCAAACTATCCCTACAGGTCATTCATAAAATACTTCTTCACATCCTAGGAAAAATTAAAACATTGAAAGGGGTGAGCTCAGATTCTCAGTAAGGATAACAATATAGCGGAAACTTTCATAAATAAACATAAGCATTTAAGACAATGTATAACTAAAACAAAAACATTTTAAACTTGAACTTCAGCATAATATGGGAAAAATAAAATGAAATAATTCCATTTACTTATTCACATGGATATTCTACTAGTATAATAATCACATGAAATATCAATAAACAATTTCATAATGATGGAATGCATAATGCCAGACTATCATAACCATATAGTCTAGGCCTTGTGCCAAGACTACAAACAAGATTTTGTCAAGGTCATGTGCTAAGACACTAGTTTGTCTAATGAGATCTACCGATGAATCGAGGAGCTATAGTGGGCTCCACCCGTCACATACTAAGTCCAATTCATTCCTATATAAAAAGGTTTAAACATATCATAAACCATAACATAATCGTATCACATAAAACATACATAAAGGAAACATAACATTTTCAAATTTTAATCACAAGATACCAATAACACATTGATATAATAAAAAAATTATCAAAACCATTTTCAATACCAAAATAAAAGAAAAGTAAAACTTGGTATTTATTTTTCAATTTAAAAAAAATTATGGCTTGTAGAGGAAGCCGAAACTCAAATAATGGTCACGACGGCGGAGAAGTCATTGTCGCCGCATACGTACGACAAAAAAACATTCCATTTTTTCATTTAGTAAAATGATTCGTATAAAAAATATTGATTTTGAGTAAACATAAAAGTAAAAGGGGTTTATACATTGTATAAAAGAAAGTTGTGTATAAAACAAAATATGGCTCAATGAAAGGAGATTGAGAAGAAGTCCCTTACCTCGTATCCGACATCACTCGATCATTCTTTAACCTCCTGAATAATAAACTAGAGTTAATTTTTACTTTCTTAAGAACCTTTTTCAAGTTCATTATTCCTTTTATATCACTTATTACCATGTTATTAACATTATGTAATTATTTAAGTTAATAACGGTCATTTTGCCAATCTTTGGTACTTGAGTCAAAAATAAACATCTTTTAATTACAAGTTGTTCATGTGGTAAAATATCCATTATATCCATAATTATATTCATGATGTAGATATCATATATATAATATATATATCCATTATATATATTCATTTATAATATTACATATCATTTAGAGGTAATAAATGAAATGCACCGTTCATGGAAACGGTAAGCCGTACGTACGCATGAATGATACTTTCATTTATATTTCATATTTAATGGAATGAAATCATAATGATATAAAGTTATATTATAATTCCAGTATAATGTCATATATAGTATCATTTACTCCATCCTTTATACGTCTCACATATGACATTAATGATTCAAATCACTTTGAGGGGGCGGTAGTCCGCAATTCCTAAAATGAAATTATCGCGTTTACCCATAATGGACACCATAAAGGTATTCCATAAATGAAAAATACAGAAGCATAAGGAAAAAATAAAAATAATATATATCATATATAAATATATTGACATCTTAATGGCCACTATGAGATGTGTTAAAAGACGATTGAACAATCATCATTTCGTAAGGCAGTAATTCCCCACCCACAGAAACAGTATGTTCTTTAACCATTAGATGAAGGTGTGTGTAATTTTAAATCAAATAATTCCCATATAAATATCCTAGTATATTGAATACACTAGTTTTGTTACAAAATAAAGTAATAAAAAGAGTTTAAGGGGTTGGAGAAGAAAAATAAAACAAAAGAACATAAGAGAAGGCATTACCGTAAAATCAGGTAACTCTTTTTTATTTGTGCCAAAGGCTTCCTTGGGAAGACTTCTGGACAAAGTGAGGCTTCTAGGAGTAATATAGAGAATTTTAGAGGGTATTTGGGTAGAGGTTGGCCGAGCCAAATGGCTTTGAAGGTGTGAATAAGGTGGTAGAGGTGGGGGCCTTTTATAAGAGGAGAGGAGGGACACTCTTGGAATGTCATGAAATGTTACTTTATTATGAAATTCTTTTCAGATTTTAAAGGCCCCACAATGATATATTTTGAGGCTAAGGTGATAAGGGTTAGAAATATACCCATAAAATAGGTTTTAGACAAGTTTAAGTCTTAGATTTTACCTTATATTTTCATTTTATATAAATTGATTATTAATGAGGTAATTGCTGCATCATCATGGTGTCATAAATAAATTTATTTTTTTTAATCCCTAAAAATTATAAAAAAAATTACCATGATGAAGGAAATCCTTTTATATTTCCAATTAATATTTATAGTCGAAATGTTAACTTATATTACCCCATGTAATAATTTTTTTAGTAAAACAACACATGTTTGCGACAATTTTATTTTTACATTAAATAAAAAGTTATTAATGTCATTTGCATACCCAAGTGGCTCCATAGGGTCCCGAAGTTGTCCCATGGATTGTCTTGATCGGCCACGAATCATCAAATAAGGGTAGGACAAGTCTAAAGGTAATTTCATATTATTATAAGATTATATTTACCTTAAATTACACTAATTACCTTTAATCACGATTAATAGAACTTAAAAGTTACTATTCACCAAAAATTATATTAATCCAATTGAACCAAATTTTACTTCATAATGACAATGATGTATGTAGGATTTTTGAAATTCAAATCACAGAGGTGGTAAAATTTCATTTAAACGAAAAATTAGTTTTTTAACGACCACTTAGTGGTTTCACTATTCATTAATAATTGAAGTTTCTCAGAAGAATACCAAAAATTCACCCTAAGCTATATTTGATATTCTTAATTCAAAAATTATGTCTATTTTACAAAATTAAAAACATATAAGTTGAATTAATTAATTTAATAATTAATTCTCCTTGTCACAACAAATAGCGTGTTTTTAAGAAACAATATATATCATATGATTGACAATTGTTTATATTCAATTTCAAAGTGAAATTAATTATAATGACCACCATTGGGTAAAATGGTACAAATATATTCTAATTATAATTTAAAACCACTCAATATTATAATTTATCACTATTAATTATTTTGATTAAAAAATTTGTTTTAAAAAATGGAAGTTCTCAGAAAATTACAAAAGATTAAACATAGGATAATTTCGATATTTTGAATAAAAAAATGAAGTCCATTTTGAAATATAAAATTTATATAATTTCAAAAAGTGGGTATTACTATCCATAATGGCTACTTTGATTAGTCGCAGTGTGTTAGAATCTCGAACTTGCGTACACTGCAAGCTATTGCATTATTGATTGAGAAGCATACCATAGAAGCTTGGGGTGTTACATTCTCCCCTCCTTCAATAAATTGTGTCCTCGCAATTTGAAATTGTTCTTCGAAAATAAAATGATGAAAGTATAAAATACCTTTGTGGAAAACCCACATCAGAAATAAGGTTAATAAAATTTAGTCTTAATAAGAGGGAAAAGGAAATGAAAAAGTCACCAGCAAATTATGATCTCAATTAGGAGAACATTAGTTGTAATTAGAGACACATAATTGGAGGGAAAATGTAAATATTTTCCGGGAGTGATTGAGGTCATAAATCACAAACAAGTGTAAAATTGAGGGCCTCAAAGCCTTCAATCTATGGTGATTTAAAATATCATCAGTTCAACAAAACATAAGATATTAGGATAACACATTTTTTTAATATCCATTCCCTAAAGTTTAAGAATTAATTTTTTTATAAAATACGATATATATATATATATATATATACTTGAAAAGTAGAAATTCATCCTTCACCTAATTTTTACCACAAACTCATGTTTCACTCAAAAAGATAATAGAACTTAAAAATATTATTTTTATCCTAATCGTATAAGGTTCTAAATATTAACACATACCATGAAGAAAAATATTTTGTAACAACCAAGGACTTCCTGTAGGCTAGTGGTAGGTAAAAAAGGCCTGTCGCACTAGGGTTGTGGGTTCGATTCCTGCAGCTTTGTCCAATGCGACGAGTTATCCCCCGACCTACAGGTTGTCCTTTTCCTAAAACTATAGTATTATAATATTCCTAAAATAATCTTCATAAATGTTTTAACCTTAAACAATACTATACAAAGTTCAACTTAATCCATTCCAACCATTATATTTATCCAAAATACCTATGTCCTAACTTTCTCTAAAAGGTCTCTAAATTGCAAAATCAATTGTAACATCAGATTCCCTAAATAAAGTAAAGTTTCTCTTATTGTCACATACTAAAAATATGATTACCTTCATCGTATTAAAACCTTAATGAAAACAAAAAGTATTTCAGTACAATAATTATATATATCACATTATTCTTATAACCATAATATAGTTCTTGAGTCCAAAAACAAAAATACAATAATTATTCAACTTCATCTGTAGTAACAACATAAGATTGTTCATGATCCCTTGGCCTTTTCTGACGTAAGTTTCCTTGTCTCTTAGAGCATTCATTTTCATAATGCCCCATTTCACTACAATTTTAGCATTCAACATTGATAGCCTCTTTATTTCCCTTACAATAACAAGCCTGGTGACCTTTTTCTCCACATTTGTAACAAACTCCCATTCCCGTTAGGCAAGTACCAGGGTGATTCTTCCCACATTTACTACAGGATGGATAATCAACTTATCCCTTCTTCCCATTATTTCCATTTCCAGAGTGACCAACATATCTATTCTTCTCTTGCATTTCATTAAAGTCGTAATACATAGAGAATTCCTTTTCTGACTTAATAGCACCTGAGACAATGTCTTCGTATAACGAGAAGGATTGTGATACCAATGATCGAAGGAGAAATGGTTTTAACCCATCAAAGAAATAATCAATCTTACTTTTTGGGTTACGTATATAATCTGCAGCATACCTTGCTAACCTTGTAATGTTGGCCTCATACTTTACAAAATTCTCATCCTCCTTTTGTCTCAGACTCAAAAATTGCATTTCTATATCTGCTCGATGGTCACAAGGAAAGTATTTTTCTAAGAAAATCTTTTTGAACTCTATCCATTCTATACTTGATACTTTTTTCATCTATCTTTGTGTTTTGAATCAATAACCACCATTGATCAGCATCTCCAGTGAGGCCGTAAACTACCATGATAACCTTTTCCCTTTCACTACTCCCCAAGGCATGGAATATTTTCTCTAAGGAATTTATCCATTGCTCAGCTACTAAGGGATTTATACTCCCTTTGAATGTTTTTGGTTTTTGCCTCATGAAGCGATCTAACATTGACCCTCCACGTTGCATATCAGGGTGCTCCATACGGGTAATGTTATTATTCATAACCTGAGTGAGTTGTCCCAGTATGGTGATTAGCTGATCAGCACCAGTTGCATCACCAGATCCACTATGATTATCTTGAGCATGAGGAAAATCCCTACATGGAGTGCGTGCATTGATATAGTTTTTATTCCTTCCACTAGGCACCATTTCTAAACAATGGCATAAACTAGATCATTTTATGAATCAAAATACATAATTCCATACTTGTAAAACACTTAACATAAATTAAACAGTTTATGGATATAATCCATAATCATAAAAATGTTTTCTTTGAGGATGTATATACTCATAAACCCTTCATAATAGTTTGTAAAGAAAATGAGAATTATCGTAAGCATTTCCCCTGGGAGTGTCGTAACCAAGAGTGCAGTAATGCCCGTTGTCGTGCACCAGTTCCCGTTCGAGTCTAGATCAAAGCTGGTTTTTCAGGTTTTACTCCTAGGAGCATCTATGCCAGAGCCGCCTTTACCTGCTCGTATCCAAACAGGGATGTATTGCTCGGAAAATACACAAAATCTATACTTTACCAAAATTTTAAAATTTTCTTCTATACTAATCCTCAAAGTCTATCTTAGGGATATGTTCTCTAATCAGAGTTTATCTAAATATAATTCCAAAGTTAGTACTAAACTGACTATGATACCAGCTATAACGCATTGACCCTAGTTACCCAGAGTCGGTGCATTATTATGTAACATTGGTATGATCACAAAAGATCAAGTCTCGAAAGACCGATTAGTTTAGTAGCCTTAGAAACACTAGATATATTCATAAGTCTTACATTACATCATAAAGTGAAAAAAACTACAACAACATCTTGTCTTCATATCCCCTCATACTATCCCTGCAGGTCATTCATAAAATACTTCTTCACATCCTGGGAAAAATTAAAACATTTAAAGGAGTGATCTCAGATGCTCAGTAAGGATAACAATATAGTAGAAACTTTCATAAATAAACATAATCATTTAAGACAATGTATAACTAAAACAAAATCCTTTTAAACTTGAACTTCAACATAATATGGGAAAAATAAAATGAAATAAAGCCATTTACTTATTCACGTGGATATTCTACTAGTAGAATAATCACATCAAATATCAATAACCACTTTCATAATGATGGAATGCATAATGCCAGACTATCATAACCACATAGTCAAGGCCTTGGGCCAAGACTACAAATAAGATTTTGTCAAGGCCTTGTGCCAAGACACTAGTTTGTCTCATGAGATCTACCGATGAATCGAGGAGCTATATCGGGCCCCACCCATCACATACTATGTCCAATTCATTCTTTATATGAAAAGGTTTAAACATATCATAAACCATAACATAATCGTATCACATAAAACATTCATAAAAGAAACATAACATTTCCACATTTCAATCACAAGATATCAATAACACATTGATATAATAAATACATTATCAAAACCATTTTCAATAACAAAATAAAATAAAAGTAAAACTTGGTATTTAATTTTCAATTTTAAAAAAATTATGGCTTGTAGAGAAAGGCGAAACTCAAATAATGGTCATGGCGGCGGAGAAGTCGTTGTCTCCACATACACACGACAAAAAAAACATTCCTTGTTTTCATTTAGTAAAAAAATTCATATAAAAATATTCCTTTTGAATAAACATAAAATTGAAAGGGGTTTATACACCATATAAAATAAAGTTGTGTATAAAACCAAATATGCCTCAATGAAAGGAGATTGAGATGAAGTCCCTTACCTCGTGTCCGATTTGACTCGATCGTTCTTCAACCTCTTCAATAATAAACTAGATTTAATTTATACATTCTTAAGAAACTTTTTCAAGTTCATTATTCCTTTTATATCACTTATTACCATGTTATGAACATTATGTAATTATATAAGTTAATAACGGTCGTTTTGTCGATCTTTGGTACTTGAGTCAAAAATAAACTTCTTATAATTACAAGTTGTTCATTTGGTAAAATATCCATTATAACCAGAATTATATTCATGATTTAGATATCATATATATCATATATATCCATTATATACATTCATTTATAATATTACATAACATTTATAGGTAAGAAATGAAATGCATCGTTTATAGAGACGGTAAGTCGTACGTACGCAGGAACGCTAATTTTATTTCTATTTCGTATTTAATGGAATGAAATAATAATGATATAAAGTTATATTATAATTCCAGTATAATACCATATATAATATTACTTACTCTATCGTTTATACATCCCACATATGGCATTAACGATTCAAATCACTTTGAGGGGGCGGTAGTCCGCACTTCCTAAAAGGAAATTATCGCATTTACCCATAATGGAAATCATAAATGTATGCCATAAATGAAAAATACAGAATTATAAGGAAAATATAAAAATAATATATATCATATATAAATATAGTTACATCTTAACGGCCACCATGAGAGGAGTTAAAAGAATATTGAACAATCATCCTTTCGTGAGGCAGTAATTCACCACCCACAGAAACAGTATGTTCTTTAACCATTAGATGAAGGTGTGTGTAATTGTAAATCAAATCCTTCTCATATAAAAATCCTAGTATACTGAAGACACTGGTTTTTTTACAAAATAATTGAATAAAAAGATTTTAAGGGGTTGGAGAAGAAAAATAAAACAAAACAACTTAAGAGAATACATTACCTTAAAATTGGGCAAGTCTTTTTTATTTGATCCAAAGGCTGACTTGGGAAGACTTATGCCCAATGTGAGGATTCTAGGATTAAGATAGGGAAGTTGAGAGAGTATTTGGGTAGAGGTCGGCTGAGGCAAATGGCTTTGAAGGTGTGGATAAGGTGGTAGAGGTGGGGGCCTTTTATAAGAGGAGAGGAGGGGCACTCTTGGAAAGTAATGAAATGATAGTTTATTATGAAATGATTTTCGGATTTTAAAGGTCCCACAATGATATATTTCGAGGATAAGGTGATAAAGGTTAGAAATATACCCATCCAATAGGGTTTAGACAAGTGTAAGTCTTATATTTTACCTTATATTTTTATTTTATTTAAAGTGTTCATTAATGAGGTAATCACTGCATCATCATGGTGTCATAAATAAATTTATTTATTTAATGCCTAAAAATTATAAAACAATTACCATGATGTAGGAAATATTTTTATCTTTCTAATGAATTTTTATAGTCTAAATTTTAACTTATATAACCCCATGTAATAATTGTTTTAGTAAAACAATACATGTTTGTGACAATTTTATTTTTACATTAAATGAAAAGTAATCAATGTCATTTTCTTACACAAGTGGATCCATGGGGTCCCCAAGTTGACCCATGGATTGTCTTGGTTGGCCATGACTCATCTAATAAGGGTAGGACAAGTGTAAATGTAATTTAATATTATTATAACATTATATTTACCTTAAATTACACTAATTACATTTAATCGCGATTAATAGAACTTAAATGTTACTATTCACCAAAACTTATTTTAATCCCATTGAACCACATTTTACTTCCTAATGAAAATGATGTATGTCGGATTTTTTATATTCAAATCAAAGAGGTGGTAAAATTTGATTTAAATGAAAAATTTGTTTTTTAACTACCACTTAGTGGTTTCACTATTCATTAAAAATTGAAGTTTCTCAGAACAATACCAAAAATTCACTGTAAGATATATTTGATATTCCTAATTCAATAATGATGTATATTTTACAAAATTCAAAACAAATTAGTTGAATTAATTAATTTAATAAATAATTCCCGTTGTCACAACAAATAGCGTGTTTTTAAGAAACAATATATATCAAAAGATTGACAATTTTTTATATCCAATTTCAAAGTGAAATTAATTCTAATGACCACCATTGGATAAAATGGAAAAAATATATTCTAATTATACTTTAAAACCACTCAATAGTCTAATATATCAATATATATTATTTTGATAAAAAGTTGTTTTTAAGTATTTTTTCTATTCATAGAAAAATGGAAGTTCTCAAAAAATTACAAAAGATTCAACTTAGGATAATTTCGATATTTTGAATACATAAATGAAGTTCATTTTGAAATATAAAATTTATATAATTTCAAAAAGTGGGTATTACTATTCATAATGACTACTTTGATTGGTCGCAGTGTGTTAGAATCTAGAACTTCCGTACAATGCAAGCTATTGCATTATTGAAAGTGAAGACCACCATAGAAGCTTGGGGTGTTACAAATTCCATGTTCAATGGGAATGATCTCTAAAAAACACACAATTCTCCAAATGATTTAATATAGTTTCAAAAGGACCATGAATCACTCATAAAATAACCTAAGCGGTAAATGAATCGACACATGTCATTAAAAATTTTATGGTACTTTCCTATCATTAATAGGTTTAGAAGATTATATGGATATTAGGAAACCACAATATTATTAAAATGGCACACAAATATAAGAATTAATAATGGGAAACTATATAATATAGAAGACTCTCCATAATGAAAGGAAATTTATTTTGAGTATATTTAATTTTTAAATGATTTGAGAAACTCTTTTCTTGAATTATCTATAGAAGGAATAAATACTAGTGGTGTATATAGTAGTGCTCAAGGTACATGGTCGGTTGTATTGGTAAATTATAAATTATCTCTATGGTTATGGAGGAAGTAAAAACACTTTATTTTGTCTCTACTTATATCGGGAAGAAAAAAAATCGGGTTATTATGTTGATGTCTATTTGGAGCCATTGATTGAAGATATGAACTTGATGTGGGATACATATTTTACAGTGTATTATTCTCATAGAAGTGAAGAATTCACATTGAGGTCTACGTTGTTCAAGATAATAAATGACTTTCCTACTTATGGAAATTTATCAGCATATAGCATTAATAGAATGTTTGGGGTGTCATATTTTTAATGAATTCACATACTCAGTTTGGCTAAAACATTCCTTTAAAACAATTTTTTAGGAAATAGGGAATTTTTACCAAGAAAACGTAATTACTGATCATGGATTAAAGTATTAGATGGGAATACCAAACATGATAAAAAACAATCTACACTACTGGGTGATCAATTATTCGATAAACTAAAATATATTGAAACTATTTTCGATAAACCATTTTCAAAAAACCTTATAAAATTATTTTTTAAAAAGGGATGTATTTTATTTTAATTATTATAATGGAAGTTTTTTATAGATAATAAATTTTCCCGATGTCATTCATATAGAAAAAAATGTATCTGATAGTGTTATTGGCATATTACTAAATATTCCTAGAAAAACAAAATTTGGAATCAAGGATAGGTTGGACATTATTAAATTGGGGATCACGGGAAGATTTGGTATTAGTGAAGAGTAAATGGCATAATTTTATTCCTCCAATAGATTACACACTATCAAGATATAAAAAAATGTAATTATACTTTTTTCTTAATGGTATAATAGTTTCATAGGGGTATTCTTAAAATATAAATAATTCTATTTCAATGAATAATTTGATGTTATAGGGACGAAAATCACAAGACTATTATGTTTTAATGGAATATTTGATGCTCGTCTCTTTATGTTGTATTCTACCTAAAAATTTATAACATATATTAATAATAATTTAATTCTTTTTCAATGCCATATGCAGTATAGTTATAGACCTGGTGATGTTTACAATGATAGATAATTAGGTTTTAGTCATATTATATAAATTTGATATGTTATTCCCATCATCATTCTTTGATATAATGGTCCATCTGATGGATCATTTGGTTAAACACATTAAACTATATGGTCTTATTCATTATAGATGGATGTACCCCATAGAAAATTATATGAATATGTTGAAAGGTTACATTAATAATAGAAGTCATCCAGAAGGTTTTATTGTAGAAATGCATATTTTTTAATAATCTATTGAATTCTATAGTGATTACCTATCAGTTGTTGATAGCATCCATCTCCCAACATCTCATCAAAACGGCCTCCTTATTGGAGAAGGTATTTCCAAAAGAGATGTTGTTACAATTACTATCATAGAACCAAAGAAATATCTCCATTTAATTATACATAATATTGAAGATATTGATCCGTACTTTGAATCCCACAAACTAATTCTGAGACTTTTATATCCATCAAGTGTTGAAGAATGGATATAAAATACAAATCATAAATAGTTTATAGGATATTTCTTATTTATAAGGATTTATCAAAAAAATATGAATTCAATTGCTGGCCTAATTCTATGGATATCCAGAGTACCAAATTAAAATGTTATATCTTATATTGGTGTTGTAATTAATGGATATATATTCCATTAAAAAATAATATGATAAATGTAGTATGGTGAAAATATTGTAGTTAAACATGTGGAGTTAGAGATGCACTTATCATGTTCCAAGGATATAAATCCAATTTATGAGAATATGTCATATTTCCGCATCATTGAAAAGATATAGGATTTTTATTATACAACATTTCAAGTTCTGATTTTACATTGAAAATGGTTTTATAAGAGGAGTTCATCAAATGTTGATAAAATGGGATTTATGAAGGTGAATTTTGGTGTGAAGGGGTATAAGGACGTGTCATTCATAATGGCATCACAATAAATGCATGTATTTTTTGTTTCAGATCCAGAAAACAAGAACTAGTAAATTTGTTTTTCTGGAGACTAAAAAACTATAGATTTAGATGAAAATGTAATCAAGGATGAACCATCAATTGGCAGATCATAATCATTTTATTTCAGTCCTAATGTAGAAAATATCTTATACATTTTAGGAGACCACAAATAGATGATTTGGATTCTAGATAGGGTATCCAAATCCATTCAACCATTGAAGAAAATAAAGAGATTTTAGTGACTAGGTTAATGTTAGTTCATTATATTATGGTTTTACTCATAATATTATGTGTTCTCTAATGTATTAATATAATCTAAATGCAATTTTTAACAAATCATGTCAATAATGAATTCTTCACATGATGATGTCACTAGTCTTGGCCAAGAAAAAATGGCTGATTCTAAAACTACAAAATTATATGTGATCAACGATGTGTTAATGAAAAAAATTGAAATTAATTATAATCACTATGATAACTAAAAATATCAAGGCAAGAAGAAAGGGTATACAATTTGATGTTGAATAGAATCAACCCAGCCAACCTATTGACTCCAACATTTCAATGTTCATTAGATATGTTGGGGTCATAATGGGAATTAATGTTCTAGTTGATATAGATTTGTGGTACAATGTCTAGACTGTAATGATGGAAACACTTTGGGATGTTTTTAAGGTAATATTATGATATACTTTTTCTATTTTTCCAAAAGATTATATAATGAAATGTAGGATTTATTTTCATTATCCCTTCCAATGTTTATTTGTTTTCGATGATCTTCATTTGAAATATATATTAATGGATACATGAAAGGCCCATAAATGATTTTGTACACTTATTTACACTCTACATATCTGGGATGCTAAGGGGAAAGTAAAAACCCACCCATAAATTATGTACGCACACATTATGAAGTAGGAAACATGGAATGATTTAATCAGTCATCGTGATGAGAAATATTTTCAAGTACATTTTATTTGATAATATATTATTTGAAATTATTTAATTTATAAAATTATTTTTAATGTTTTTAATTTATGAAATAGAAAAGTTGTGTTGAAAATAAACAATCTGCATCAAAACCAATTTACCCCTATCAAAAAGCAAGGATGGGGTACTTTTCACTAGATAAGAAAATGGTATGTAATTTAAATCTACAATAATTTTTTTTGATATAAAAAAATATATTTTGCTTTTTTATATGTATATTTATGAATAAAAATATGAATCTACATCCATCCCACGTCATCTGATATAGAAGGAGGCTCGTGTAAATAAAGAGCATAAACTATTTGATGAAAACACAAAATAATTATGGGAAACATGTGTAAGTATTACAAAGTTATTTTTAATAGTATTGAATAAAACTATCTATTTATTTTAATTTTTTTATACATTTTAGACATAAGATATGATAGTGACTATACCTGAAGAAAAAATTCTTTCAGTATCATTGAAGAGACCATAAAAATATGGTCCTGGTAGAGGTTTAGGTTATGGAGTGTCACCATGAACATATATCGAGAAGAAAGAACTGATCAAATATGAATATCAGATGATGAAATTATTATAGGGTCAAATATATACTTTGTAAGATATTATTGCATGTTCTTGTTTTAGAAGACCAATATATGTGAAAGGGTCAAAGCGAACTAGCAGTTGAAAAAATATTTGTACATGAATATCCAAACGACCCCAATAACTTTGAGGCTACTAATTCCACTCAACCACATACCTTACCCTAGTTAATAAATTTTTCCATTAATATTTCTCTAAAATTATAATCAGACAACTTCCAATAACATTAAATTATAAAAATTATATAATTTAAAGTTATATAAAATTTCTATCTATCAAAACCCACAAACCACCTTTTTGTTAGGGGGTGGTGTATAATATCTTGGGATAAATGTTACACAGTAAATAACTCCCAAAAGATCACCTAGGAGTGGGAATTGAAGTAGCTCAAGATATTAAAGTTGATTTTCCGATTCCACTTTATGATCTAGATATTACAATGGTCAATGATGCTAATGGAACTTTCATAGCATAGCCATATAATCTTATAAAGATACGTGTGGTTTTTTCCTTAAAAATTTATTAAATGAAATCCCTTGAACATTTAAAGAATAAATTTATGAAGTGAGTTATGGAATTACATATTGATAAAATTATTGTGAAATAGATTTTTAGATCATAAAAATTCAGTGAATCATGCATGAACCAAAAGGACCATTCGGGTGTACCATTTCCCTTACAGTTCCACTACAATATATATTAACATTAAAGATTCATGTAGAAACCACATTAAAAGATATAGATATGTCCTATATTTAATATGATAAAGAAATATTTGTAAATAACAATAAAGACATGGTTGGTCTTGAGAGTATAAATGAGATTCCCATGTTTGAATGTCTAGGAGTCTCAGTAGGGAATACATACATGAGGTACAATTTCATAATCCTCCAATCCAAAAAAGACATAAAATTTTCATTAACGTTAATACAATTTTTTATTGTACATAGGCTTTTTTATTACTAATATATAAAGAGAAAACCCTATGAATCACGATTTGGATTCATTAATCCCTTTATAATTTATATGAAATAAATATATTTGGAAGTGAAATAAGCTGATAAGAAAAAAGATGAACTATGAGAGGTGATTTATGAGAAAATAAGAGATGACTAAATCTTTTGATGCCTAAAATTACAAGGTAAAACTATATAATCTAATCAGATTTTTTCCTTTTTTAATACTTATTTCATTTTAAGAAGCATTAGATACTAATCATGATCAATTTGGATACCCCAAATATTTATTTTTTGGATAAAATGCTTACATTTCCACGAAACCAACCACACATGATGTGTGTTATGAATTTTTAATGTACTAAAATCAATATTTTATATATTAAACACGAATTATATTTTTTAGTTTGGGTTTTAATGAAAATTGTTTTATTACTGGGTGATATATAAATATAGGATAAATTATGATATGAGTTCAGTCACTAAACATAATAATCCAATATATTTTTTTAAATGGAAATATATTAAGGTATATATAAAAATAAATAACTATGAAAAAAAATTCAAAACTATTTACATATATTGTTCAATGTTTCTATAGTGTCTCAAAAAAGATAACAAAAATGATTGTGGATATTAAATTTGAAAATTTAATAAAGATTTCATATACCATAAAAATACTAGCATCCCCAAACAAGTAATTTCTTAAGGTAATTACAATTTGATAATAAAAATATTTATTCATCATTTATTTTTATATATTTTATCCGTACTATCAAGATTTCCAACAAAATGTGCACTCAAAAGAATAAGTAAATTTTTTTAAAGTTGAGTGGGATGAGTACATAGAGTCGATATGTATACTGACATAAAAATTAGGCGATTTATAATTATATTTTTGATCTAGTATGGGCTACAAACATAGATATGCACTTTATATTTGAAGTATTAATATCGGAATTCTCATATTTTGTTTTTGTTCTATTTCTCGAGGAGATGTATAATCGATGCAATTGATTTTTTATAATCAAATAAGAAGAATACATGGCATTAGAATTTCTGTAAACATAATGAAGAGGTTACTTACAACTAATTATTTAGTTAAATTTATCATCATTTTACTTACTTTTTTATTTTATTTCATCATAATTTTTATCTAATACTTATTTTGTTAAATTTACACATTAGTTCAAAATAAACATCACGTTCTTAAAACCAAGAAAACAAATTCATTTTGTTTTGATAATTTAGGAATGAAATCCATAAGTTATTTCTTATCATGTATGAGTTGAGTTCATATCAATCCATCCCACTATGTGGTCAGTATTACCTGAAGTTCATGTTTTCAATACAAAAGTGTCATTTTAGTTTAAAAAATATATCATATTTCCAAAATTGAAAAAAGAACATGGATTTTTTCTAACATTATGAAAATGATCCATAATTCATTTGGGATGTGAAAAAATTGACTATATATCAATCTGAAACATGATGTGGTTGTTATGACTCTCTGTACATTTTTTCAATAAAAAAGTGTCATTTTAGTTTAAAACACACATTACAAATCCAAAATGCAGAAAAAAGATCATAGTTTTTTCAAAGTAAAATAACCCTTATTTTATTTTTCATATGTAGGAATTAAATTCACACAAATATGACACACGATATGGTTGGTATGACTCTATGTACATGTATTAAATATAAAAGTTTCATTTTAGATTAAAAAATGTGTTGCGTAACCAAAAATGAAAAAATGAGTTCATTTTTTTCAAACATTATGAAAATGATCGATTAATAGTTTCTAATGTTTAGTAATTGACCACACATAAATATGATACCCAATGTAGACAGTATGGATATATGTGTGTGGTTTCAATATTAATGTGTCATTTTTGTTTGAAAATGCATGTCACATCATGAAAATAGTGAAAAAGATATTTTATTGTTTTCAAAATTTAGGAAAATGATCCATAATTTATTTTTCATATGTAATAAATGAGTACACTCCAATATGACACATGATGTGGTCGGTATGACTCGAAATATGTGATTTTAATTTAAAAGTGTAATTTTAGATTAAATCACATCACATAGCCAAAACCTAGAAGGAGATCTCAGATTATTTTTTGTAACAACCCAAACATTTATTAATGAAAATTCATCTTGATCTAATTAAATTTATTATTATATAAAATAGTTATATAAAACATATAAACTTCCTTGGTTTTATGTTTTTTGGATTTTAAAATACCATTAAAAATTTTTACCATTGCTAATATAGCCTTTGAATAGTGGCCACATGATTAGTCTAAATATAGGGCTTTAACAAATCCAATTTACTCAAAAAAATGATGTAATGGCCTCATCAAGTGAAATTCCTCCATGAGAAGCCCATTTTTCAGAGCTTGTAAAGTAGGTATAATCACTAGTCTTTTCTCTTGACAAAACCCAAGATGATATTCAACATGATAAGTTTGAACGGAATCGCCAAAGGGAGAAGTGGAAGTTAATAGTGATTACCACCTGAGCGATATTATCCGAGCCACCCTAAGAGTTTGTCACCATTGCACACCTTTCCCTTAGGTCTTATGCGGGTGTTATAAGGGGTTATGTAACAAGAACCTAGCACTAAGATTATGTGCATTATTTTTTTATAGAATAAACAATATACATTCATTTTAATATGGTTACTTTGTAAATGGTTTTTAAAGAACAAATAATCTTTTTATTTAATATTCAATTATGAAATATATTTTTATGAATTAATGGATTTTTGAATTAAATAATATTTTAATAAAATATTATTAATAAATCTATTTTTATTAAATATAAATGATCATAAAAATTTTTAGGAACACAATTGTAATTTTTATTATGGTTTGAAAGATGTTTTTGTCAAAACCTCTAATTTTTTTATTAATGTATGTTTTTATATTAAAATTAAAATTTCACATATTTAGAAAATTATTTAGATAAAATTAATATCATTTTTGGATTCAGGACATTGAAATTATCTAATGGTAATTTATTCATAATTTTCTAAGATAGTTGAATTTTTGGGTAAAAATTAATTACTATTCAAATATATAATGTGTTTTATGACATCATAATGACCCAATAGTGATTTAATAAAATAATATAAAAGGTTTTCTTGGACAATATATGGTTTAACTTTAATATAATGTGATTTTAGATTTTTTTGATTAATTTTATGGTGCCTTAGTGGACCCTCCAAGACTTATAAAATATTTTATCATTTTAAAATGATTTCCTTAAGAGTGTGACTAACATCCACATAATAAATCCTAATATTTTAATAAGGTAGGAAATTGGACATAAAAAATAATTCTTTCCAATCCACTTTGGAAAAAACCATGGGTGAAAACCATGGGGTGTTTTGTGGTTTTGATAAGTTTAATGTGTAGTGTACACAACATAAATAATAAAGAATTCCTTCTTCTTTCATATATAAACCCACTCAATATCCCTTTCCACTTCACGCAAACCATTTGGAGCTAGGAAAAAATATTCCCTCATCTCTATAGAATCCTCCCAAGGCACCCAAATCTCCCAAGAAGCCTCCCTCAAGTCCCTCCCAAGCCTTTGGGATCACACTTCCAAGTAAGGGATTTCTTCCTTTCTCCTTTTTGTCCAAGTTTCATTACATTGTTAATCCATTTTATTTTCAATTAAAAATGTTGGGGTATGATTTCAAAAATCCCTTATACTTCCATACATGTGTTTTAATTATTAGATACATCTTTCTCCCACATTAATCTCTCCCATGTACACTCGTTACCAAGCCAAAATTGCATAAGTGTTATTCCCTTTCTCCTCTTTCTTCAAGTTTCTTTATTATGTTACACATTGTATTTCCAAATTATATATGTTGGGACATGTATCTATATGAAAAACATACTATAAATTTCATGTAAATGTGATTAGATACCCCTTTCTCCCTCATCAACCATTTTTATGAATTTTAATGTCAGGCCGTTATAGTGATGAAATTGCACTGCGAATTTTCCAAGACAAATTAATTATGTTGTGAATACCATACACATGTCTATATCAAGGGTATTCACATTTTTTCACATATACATATTATATTTTACTTATATATATTTATTATACATTCCTTAATTGTGGAATAACTTATGATGTTGAATGTTTCCACTTTATATGATCCATGTGGCACACTTATGTGTGAAATGAAATGTTTATAAAGGGTGGACCCTGATAGTGCTCTAATGCATTAGGTAATGAATAGTATCATGATACTCCATGTGAAATGAGGGTTTAAACATTATAATTTAATTGAAATTAGGGTTTAATCATCCTAATTCAAGTGCAATGAGGGTTTACTCATGCTCCATGTGCAATGAGCATTGGATCATGCTAATATCATGTTAAATGTTGTTGCTGCATTTCCTTGTTATGATAACCATGCTATATCATGAATTTATATTCATGATTCTCTTATTCTCAATTTATATGCCTACTTCCTAACATTTATTATATTCTTCATGTTATGCCTTTTTTACTCCCTTCTTGTGCTTTATAGCTCACCCTTTTATTATATATGTCCTTAGTTTATAGCATTAAATGCTATGTATGATGGAATGATGTGGTCATGTAAAATAAGCATTCAATAAACATGTTTTACCTTATGTTTTATGTAGTTATTTAATGTTCCTAAAATCCCAAGACACTAGACCTCTCGATCCTCAGTTTTTTCTTATGTTCAAGTTTATGTAATAAATCATGTTTATGTGTTTAATAAAGTGTAGGGTTGTAATAGTTGGTATCAGCATATAGGTTTAGTTATTTTTGGGATTATGATTAGAAAACCCTACTGAAATCCTTAAGGATAAGACTAAGTATAATAAAAACATTCCCAAATTTGGGTGAGTATAGAGTAAGTCATTTATCAAGAAAATACATCCCTATCCAAATACGAACAAGTAGTGGTTGCTCTGGCATAGATGTATCTCGGGGTAAAACCTGGAAACACTACTTTGAGCTAGACTTGAATAAGAACTAGTGCACGACAATGGGATTTTCTGTACTATTGTTTATGAAACTCCCAAGGGATATTCCTTGGTAAATTCATAAGATTATTATGAACCATTATTAATAGAATAAAAAAATTCCCCGATGAATATATGTTTGAAAGTATATCATGGATAACATATATTGAAGCCTATAAATTCATATGTTAAGGAAATAAATGTAATTTATATGTTATACCCTTTTTCATTGGATTACCCTTTATATGTTACCCCTAAATTTCCTTTTATTCTAGCCAATGGCCAGTAATAGGATGAATCGGGATAACAACCGATGAGAAGATCAATGTGATGACTATTCTAATAATATCCTCAATCATATGGGAGTGGGAATTAAAAACATTATCACGATACTCTTTCACATAACTAATGTTTTGAATAGAAACATGGGTCAAGAGTAATGTTCACCCCACCCCCCCCCCCCACCCCAAGAAATAAAAATCCTCAATTAAGAGCATCATGAGACAAAGGCCTCCTACTTTTAATGGATCATCTGATTCCTCGATTGTCAAACAATGGATCAACTCCATTGAGAAGATCTTATTCATCCTTTAATATTTTGAAAAAGATAAGGTTATTCTAGCTACGTATTGTATGGAGGGTGAAGATGATCAATTGTGGATATTGATAAAAAATATGAAGCCTAAGTAAGAGATCGAGGTGTTGGAATGGAATGATTTCTGGAAAATGTTTTCTGATAAATACTTTCCATGCACCCTCCAACTTATGATGGAAAGGGTTTCCTTTCCTTCATGAAAAAAGATGACGAATATATCAGATAATATAAGGAAAATATCACAAGGCTTGTATGATGTGCCTCTAGATCTCTGGATACCCTTGAATTCAAGGATGACCACTTCTTTGGTGGGGTAAAACCTAGCCTACGAAAATCCCTAGCGATCCATGACTTTTATAGCTAGAGGAAATGGTATGATATTACCTCAATGTTAAAATGGAGATCAAAGAATCTCAAGTGTATCATGGGGATAAGAAAGTAGAAATTTGACTTTAATTCTGGAAGTCCGATGGATAAAGCCAACGGTGCTAAGAAAATATAACACCCTACTAGCTAAAGGTGTGGAAAGAAGCACCCTATAAATTTCTTGAAGGGGATGAGGAATTTATTTAGGTGTGAAAGAGAAGGGAACTTGGACATTAATTGCTGAAAAAACCCACTCTTGCGACAGAGGAGAGGAACACTCCATTCTACCCTAAACACATTGTTCATTGCTTCAACTGCAAAGAACATGATCACTTTCCCAACCAGGTACCTAAGATAAGGGTTTTCGGAGTCAACCAACAACCTCAAAGGTAGAAAGGGCAAGCATTTTCCATCATTACCACTGAATAAAACCCTGAAACCAAAGTGGTGAAATTTAATCTAGTCCTTCATTCAATAATAGTGAAAATACTTTTTGATTCTAGTTCTATGAATTCTTTTATATCCCAAAAGTTTAGTAGAATAATCCCAACACCACCAAAAATCATGTAAGTAGAGATGTCGGTGAGAACAGAAAATGGGTCAATCATTGCATCCCGTGAATATAACTCCTCCCCTATAATAGTTTGTGGATTGAACTTCCTAGAGAACATCATCATACTCCATGTGGTGGAATTTTACGTAATTCTTGGAATGGATTGTCTTTCCTTATATAGAGCCAACATAAATTTCCATGAGAGGGAAATCAATTTCCATATGGTGAATCGACCCCCGATTCTATACAAGTGAATGGAGGAGGATGAATATTCTTTAGCAACATCATATAAAGTGTCAATATTTATTCCCTATGAGCATGTATGTCTTACTCATATGATTGAGTTTAAGGAAGAGACCATCCTTGAAGACATGACTATTGTGAGGGAATTCACTGAAGTGTTTCCTGAGGAATTTTCTTGCCTTCCACCTAGAAGAGATATTGAATTATTGATTGATCTTACACCTCAGGATTTTTCAATATCCAAGACTCCATATAGAATGTTTTTTGTGGAGCTTAATGACCTAAAGAAACAACTACATGAGAATCTGGATAAAGGGTCTATACGCCCAAGTGCTTCACCATAGGGTGAACCAGTCCTGTTTGTCAAGAATGATTGGTCAATGAGCCTTTGCATTGATTATCGTGAGATCAACCAAATCACGGTAAAGAAAAATTATCCTCTTCCACTAATTGATGACTTGCTCAATCAGCTACATGGATCACAATACTTCTCCAGGGTGGATCTACATTCGAGATATTACCATATAAGGGTGAATAAGAAGGATATCCCCAAGACTTCTTTTCATACAAGGTATGAGCACTACTAATTCATACTAATGAATTTCAGACTCACTAATTATCCAACAATACTCATGGACTTGATGAATATAGTCTTTAGAGATTACCTCGACAATGTTTTGGTAGTTTTTATAAGTGATATACTAATATACTCCAAAACCATGGTGGAGCATGAGGAATATCTAATAAATGTACTAGAGACCTTACGAAAGGAAAAGATCAATGAAAATTACAGCATGTGTGAGTTATGGTTGAAGGAGGTCTCATTATTGGGTCATATCATCACAGGTAATGGGATATCTGTGGATCCATCCAAGAAAAATACAACTGAGGTATAGCTAAGTCCAACATCTGTGATGGATATCTGTAGCTTCCTGGGGTTAGATAAATATTATCGTTGAATTGTGAGAAATTTCTCACGATTTTCAAACCCTCTTACCAAGAAAACTTGGAAGGGAGTCTAGTTTTCTTGGAGTGATGAATGCAAAGAGAGCTTCAAGGGGTTGAAAATGAGGATTATCACTATGCCCATGCTCACACTACCCACAAGTGGATAATTTTTGTGGTATTTAGTGATGCTTCGAAGATGGTCCTGGGCTGTGTGTGATGCAAAATGACAATGTCATTTCCAATGATTCAAGTTAATTGAATGTTCATGAGAAAAACTATCCAACATGTGATTTGGAGTTGGCTTTTATAATATTCACATTAAAAATTTGGTGGACTTACCTATTTGGGTAGAATATTGAAATATATATGGATCATAAAATCCTCAAGTATATATTCTCATAGAAAGAGTTGAACATGTGCCAATAAAGATTGTTAGACCTGATCAAAGACTATGAATGCTCAATCCATTACTACGTTGGGAAAGTAAACAAGGTGGTGGATTCTATAAGTGTAAAGGACCTAGGGATTCTATCATTGATGATAATTTAAAAGGATTTAATCTTCTTAGATTTGATGAATATGGACATGGGAATAACAAATAAGGGAACATCATCAATCCTTTCACAAATTATTTCTCAACCATATCTTTTGGAAATGTTAAAGTTTCATAAAAAAGATGATGTTGGAATTAAGAATAAAGTGGAAACAATCATAAAATGAAGATCATCAGAGTTGAATGTTAATGAAGAAGGAATTGTGATATTTGGTTCAAGACTATGTGTTCTATGAAATCTGGATTTAAATAATGAACTTTTGGATAATGCATGTTGCTAGAATTTCTCCATTCACCTAAGAAACACAAATATGTATCATGATCTCTGAGAGAATATTGGTGGGATAACATGAAGAGGGGGATCGATGAGAATACATAAAATTGACTAGTATGTCAACATGTGAAGGCTGAGATGTAGAAGTATAAAGAGATGATGAACCATTACCCATACCAACATGGAAATGGGAGAACATCACCATGGAAATTTTCACCAGAAAACCAAAGACATATAAAGGAAACAATGTTATCTGGGTTTTTTTGGTATTTATTACAAAAAATGCGTACTTTATTGCAATTTGAGAGAATTTTTCATTGGATCAAATGGCATGGATATACATCAGAGAGGTGGTAAGGCTGCATGGAGTGACACTATCTATTGTATCCTATCGAGATCCATGATTCACCTCTATGTTTGGAAAGAGTCTACAACATGATTTGAATACTGAGCTGAACTTAGAATGGCTTATCATCCTCAAACTGATGGCCAATCTAAGAAGACTATCCAAAATCTTGAGGACATGTTTAGATCATGCTCAATGTACTTAAAAGGAGGACGAGATCAACATCTTCTTCTAGGTGAGTTCTCTTACAATAACAGTTTCCCCTCAAGCATCCAAATGGATATTTATAAATCCCTTTATGGGAAGAGGTAAAGAAAACTGGCATGTTGGGATGAAGTTGGGGAGCGAAAACTCATAGGACCTTAAATGGTTAAAGAAATGGTGGGGAAGGTTAAGACCATCCAGTAGCACATTAAAGCTGGTCAGACTCAACAAAAGAGCTATGTTGATAATCATCGACGATACCAAGATTCTGATGTTTGGGACATGGAATTCCTATGCATATCACTGTGGAAGAGAGTTATGAGATTTGGGAATAAGGAAAAACTTAGTCCAAGGTACATCAGACATTTTGAAATCCTTGATCGCATTGGAGCAATGGCCTATCGTCTAGCACTCCCACTTAAACTATCTCAAGTACACGATGTGTTCCATGTATCACTCTTGATGAAGTACATACATAACCCGTCACATGTACTCAATCTAGAGGTGGTTCCTTTGGATAATGACCTCTCCTATGAAGAGAAGCTGGTGAAGATCATAGATCATAGGGAAAAAGTTCATCAAAATAAGACAATTCCCCTCATCAAGGTGTTGTGGAAAAACCACAAGTTTGAAGAAGCAATGTGGGAATCAGAGGAAGTGATTAAGAAGAGTTACACTCATCTATTTTAGTGTGGGAAAAAAAATTTCAGGTGAAATTTCTTAAGGGGGGAAGATTGTAATGACTGAAACTTTTATTAATGAAAATTCATCTTGATCTAATTACATGTATTATTATGTAAAATGGTTATATAAAATATTTTCACTTCCTTTGTTTTATGTTTTTGGATTTTAAAATACCATTAATAATTGTTAATATTTCTAATATATCTATTGAACAATGACCACATGATTAGTATAAATATAGGTATTTATCAAATCCAATTTACTCAGATAAATGAAGTGATGGCCTCATACAGTAGAATTTCTCCATACACTGACCATGTGTAGGAGCTCGAAAAGGAGGTAGCATGACTGGGATTCATTCTTGACCAAGTCCAAGCCAAGATTCAACATGTTAATCTTGAACAGAATCCCCTACAGAAGAAGTGTATGTTAATAGAGATTACCACCCGAGTGATGTTATCCGAGCCACCCCAAGAGTCTGTCACCATCACACACCATACCCTTAGGTCTAATAAAGTTGTTACAAGGGTTTATGTAACAAGACCCCAGAAATATGATTATGTGCATTAGTTTTGTATAGAATAAAGAACATACATTCATTTTATTATGGATACTTTGTAAATTGTTTTTAAATAAAAAATAATATTTTTAGTTAATATTCAATTAAGAAATATATTTTCATGAAATTATGGATTTTGAAATTAAATAATATTTTTAAATAATATTATTACTAAATCACTTTTTATTAATTATAAATGATCATATAATTTTTTATGAATACAATTGTAATTTTTATTATGGTTTGAAAGATGTTTTTGTCAAAACCCATTAATTTTTGATAACTGTCGATTTTTATTTTAAAATTAAAAAATTCACATATTTATAAAATTATTTAGATAAAATGAATATCATTTTTTGGATTTAGGATATCAAAATTATCTAATGGTAAATTTTTCAAATTTTTTTGAGACAATCAAATTTTTGGGTAAAATTAATTACAGTTTAAATATATAATGTGTTTTATGACATAATAATGACCCAATAGTGATGTAATAAAATAATATAAAAGGGAATTTCGGACAATATATATTTTACCTTTAAAATAATTTGATTTTAGATTTGTTTTATTAATTTTATGGTTCCTTAGTGGACCCTCCAAGACTTATAAAATATTTTATCATTTTAAAATGATTTCCTTGAGTGTGTGACTCAACTCTGCATAAAAAAGTATAATATTTTAAAAATTTGGGCCATTGGCCTTATAAGATAACTTTTTCCACTCTAATTTGGAATAAAAAATGGGAAAAACCCATGGTATGGATTGTGGTTTTGATTAGTTTAATGTGTAGTATCAAAAACATAAATAATAATGAATTCCCTCTACTTTCATATATAAACTCACTCAATCTCCCATTACTCTTCATTAAAACCATTTTTTCTCAACCAAACACTTCCCTCCACTCTCTATAATCCTACCAAGGATCCCCAGGATCCCAATAATCCTCCCTCAATCCCCACCCAAGCCTTTTGGATCACACTTCTATGTAAGGGATTTATTCCTTTCTCATTTTTTCCAAGTTTATTTATATTGTTATTCCCTTTTATTTTCAATTAAAAATGTTTTCATATAATTTTTAACCTCCCTCATACTTAACTCATTATGTTTTAATGATTATAGACCACTTTATCTCTCATTAATCCCTCCCATGTACACTTGTTACCATGCCAAAATTTCATAAGAGTTATTCCCTTTCTCCTAATTCTTCATGTTTATTTATTATGTTACACGTTCTATTTCCAAATTCCATATTTTGGGACATTTATCTATATGACCCAATTACTATAAATTTCACGTAAATATTACGATATACCCATTTCTTTCTGATCAACCATTTTAATGAATTTTTATGTCACGCCATTATGCTGCAAAAATTGCACCGCGATTTTTACAAGACAAAATCATTGTGTAGTGAATTCTATACCCATGTATCTATCAAGGGTATTCAACCATATGCACATATACATATCAGATAGTACTTACATGCATGTATTTCACATTACTTAATTTTGTAATAACTTATGATGTTTAATGATTCCATGTTATATGATCCATGTGGCATCGTTATGCATGAAATGAAAAGTTTATAAAGGGTGCACCATGATACCACTCTAATGCATTGGGTAAAGAATAGTATCATGATAATCCATGTGAAATGAGGTTTTACTCATGATAGTTCAATTTAAATGTGGTATTACATATTATAATTCAAGTTCAATGAGGGTTTACTCATGCTCCATGTGCAACGAGCCTCGGCTCGTACTAATATCATGTTAAATGTTGTTTCCACATTTCATTGTTATAATAACCATGCTATATCACGAACTCATGTTCATGTTTCTATTATTATACATTGATATGCCTATTTCCTAACATTTATTTTATTCTTCATTTTATTCCTTGTTTACTCCCTTATTGGGCTTTATAGCTCACCCTTTTCTTGTATATGTCCTCAGGTTATCCCATTCAATGCTAAGTAAAAAATGTTCTGGTCATGTAAAATAAGTTTTCAATAGAGATGTTGTATTTTATGTTTTACATAGTTATGTAATGTTCCTAATATCCCAATATACTAGACCTCCGAATCCTTAGAGTTATCTTATGTGAAAATTTATGTAATAAATCATGTTTAAGTGTGTAAAAAAAGAGTAGGTTTGTCAGAATTTAAAAATATTAGGAAAATGATCCACAATTAATTTATTACATTTAAAAATTAACCACATGTTAATATGACACCTTTTGTGGTCTACACGACATGCAATGCATGTTTTCAATACAATATTTTCATTTTAGTTTGAAACATGCATAAAATATCCAAAACTGAGAAAATGGGCTTGGATTATTTTCAAACAATAAGAAAATAATCTATAATTCATTTATGATGTGTTGGAATCTATTTATCATCAATTCGATGCCCGATATGGTAATTTTGACACGATGTGCATTTTTTCAATACAAAAGTAACATTTTAGTCTAACACATATGTCACATAACCAAAACTGAGAAAATAAGATCAAATTTTTTTTCAAACATTATTAAAAAGGCCCATAATTACTTTTTTATGTGTATGAATTGAATACATTCCAATCAGACACACGATATGGTTGTTATGACTCTAAGTATGTGTTATCAATATAAAAGTGTCATTTTACTTTAAAACGCATCATATAATCAAAACCAAGAAAAATGTTTGATTTTTTTCAAAAATTAGTACAATAATCCATGATTAATTTCTGACATATAATAATTTACTAAACATCAAACTGACACTTGATGGTGTAATTATAACTTGAAGTTTCTTTTTTCAATATGAAAGATTAATTTTACTTTAAAACAAACATCAAATAGCTAAAACCATGAAAATCATCATAGATTAGTTTCAAAATTTAGTAAAATGATCCATGATTCATTTTTCACATGTTATAATTAACCACATGCAAATACAACACATGATGTGTTCGATATGACTTGATGTATGTGCTTTCAATATAAAAGTGTCATTTTTGTTTAAAACACATCACATATCCAAAACTAAAAAAATAATCTTAGAATGTTTTCAAAAGTAAGAAAAAAATCCATAATTCATTTGTGATCTGTATGAATCAACATCTTGTCAATTTGACACCGAATGTGGTTTGTATGACTTGAAGTTCATGTTTTCAATAAAAAAGTTTCATTTTAGTTGAAAACATGCATCAAATATCTAAAACCAAGAAAACGAGATTGGATTGATTTCAATTGTTAGGAAATTGATCAAGAATTCATTTTTATCTGAATTAATAGGCTGAACATCTATCTAACACTCGATGTGGTCGTTATGACTCAAAATGTGTGTTTTCAATATGAAAATTCCATTTTAGTTTAAAACACATTTTGAATCATCAAAACCAAGAAAAAGATCATAGATTATTTTCAAACTATTTGAAAACAATCCACATTTCATTTATCATATGTAAGAATTTTCTGCATTCCAATCTGATCCACAATGTGGTCCGTATGACTTGAATTACATGTTTTCAATATAAAAGTTTCCTTTTATTTTAAAATGAATCACATATAAAAAAACTATAAAATAAGATTTTATTATTATCAAAAATTAGTAGAGTGATTTATAATTCATTTTTTAATTATATGAGTTTACCACATGTCTATCCAACACCTAATGTGGTCAGTATGACTCAGAGTGTATATTTTCAATAAAAAAGTGGAATTTTAGTTTAAAAAACACATCAAATAGACAAAACCGATCAAATTAATAAGGATTATTATCAAACATTACCAAAATAATACATTTTCATTTTTCATGTTTTGGAATTTTTCTAAAATAATACATTTTCATTTTTCATGTTTTGGAATTGATCACACTTCAACCTGACACATGATGTTGTTGGGTTGACTTGAAGTATGTGTTCACAATATAAAAGTGTTATTTTCATTAATAACTCACCACATAGCCAAAACTGAGAAAATATCTTGTATTATATAGAGAATATAGGAAAAATATCCATAATTTAATTGTGACATTTATGAAGAAACCACATGTCAGTCAGATACCCGATGTGGCCAACATTACTTCAAGTGAGTGTTTTCAATACAAATGGGTCATTTCAGATTAAAAGAAACATCAAAAAGACAAAACCAATAAAATTATATTGAATTATTTTCAAAAATTAATAAAATTATCAATAATTCACTTATAATATATAGGAATTTACCACACATAAATCATACACTTGATGTGGTCGGTGTGACTCGAATTACTTTTTTTCAATATAAAAGTGTCATTTTTGTTTAAAATGAATCACCTAGAAAAAAATAATAAAATTGTATAAGGTTGTTCTAAAAAATAGGAAAATGATCCATATTACATTTTTTACCTATAAAAATTTACCACACATCAATCTAACATTTTATTTTCACGGTATGACTCTAAGTATGTGTTTTTAATAAAAAAAATGTCATTTCAGTTCAAAACAAGCATGAAATAGACAAAACCAAGAGAATGATGTTGATTTTTTTTTGAAATTCGAGAAAATTATTGATAATTTATTTTTCATTTGTAGTAATTTAACTCACTTTAATCTAACACCCTATGTGGTTATTATAACATGAAGTGTGTGATTTCCATAAAAAAGTTTCATTTTAGGTGAAAATGTGTGTCGAATCACCAAAACCAAGAAAAAAAGAGTAGATTGTTTTAAAACATTCTAAAAATGATTGGTAATTAGTGTTTCATGTGTATTAATTGAACACACATTAACAAGATGCAAGATGTGGTCGATATATCAAAAAGTGTGTGTTTTCAATATTAAATATTCATTTTATTTTAAAATGCATCAAATATAAAAAACTGATTAAATGAGATCAGATTATTTTCAAACATTATGAAAACTATCAATAATTATTTTTTGACCAATAGGAATCTATCACACATGTATCTAACACCTGATGTGTTTGGTATGACTTGAAGGGTGTGCTTTCAATACAAAGTTTTCATTTTTGTTTAAAACATGTATCGAATATCCAAAACAAAGAAAAATAGATTGAATTATTTTCAATCATTTTTAAAATTATCTAAAATTAATTTTTTATGAATAATAATTGAACTAAAATTAATATTACACTCCATGTGGTTAGTATGACTCGAAGTTTGTGTTTTCAATAAAAAAGTCTTATTTTAGTTTAAAATGAATGTCACAACACAAAAACCATGAAAAAAATCATAGATTATCATTAAGCATTTGGCTAATGATCCTTAATACATTTTTAATGTGATGGAATTGACCTCACATCAATATGATGTACAATGTGGTCAATATTACTTAGAGTACATGTTTTTAAAACAAAATTTCCATTTTAGTTTAAAACTATTAGGTCCACTAGGCTAGATACCCTGAGAGGGGGTGTGGGGTGAATCAGGGTATGATAGATAAAAACAACTGCCACTTTTGATCCTATTTTGTTGTTAGAGAAAACTGTCTTATCTGTGCTTCCCATTGTAGATTATGTACAAATATTAAAGCATGCACATCACACAATAATTTTACTTGGTTCACCCCCACTAGACTACGTGTAAGGAGAATACACAAGAAATATGGTGATGTACCAAATCCACTATACACACAGTTCTATTTACAATGTTTGAAATGAATTCACTATCCCTTCTGGTTTACAACCAATCACAAATGAAATCTCACTTCTATCTCAACTAAAGTGTTCTCACTACTCCTTTAGAAGATCCACTCACAGTTTTGAGACTTTTAGGTCCTTTCACTTGCATGAATACCTACAACCTCAACTGTAAATAGATGCTCTGTGGAAGTTCCACTTTCATCCAAAGATGAATACCACTTTTCCACTGAACATAGAGCAATCCATTTTGAAACTATTTTTCAAAGCACTCTTCCTTTGTGAGGATCCCACTTTTGAAAATCTCAAACAAGTCTTCGCAATTCTCCAACCTCTTCGTGATGATCACAGGTTCACAGATCTCATAGTTTCCAAAATCTCACTAAATAGTAGTTATATCTAGATCGTAGAGCTCACTGCTTTTCAGAGTTCACACTAGTCTTTTTGATTTCACAAATCTAAACTAGCCTTTGTAATGCACACATCCTTCGCAAAGCTGAACTGGACTTCGCATCATGCCTTCCTTTTTCAAAGCTTGACTACCTTTATGGATTACCTTTTCTTTCACAAAGCTCAATTCTCTTTGAATCTCTATCAAAATTCAAGAGATTAGGGTATTTTTGTTTGATCTCTATACCTTCCTTAATGGGGTCGAGGTCTATTTATAGCTGATTCCACTGACCCTCAAGCCTTCCGCCCAAATTCAGTTCCACGTCAACTCAAATCATAAAGCTCTGAAATTTCTGCCGAAATTCTCTCAATATCACAATGCACCATGACAATTTTTAGATCACAGAGCACGTCATAATCACGGATCATTCTGTTTATTCCTTTTCACTGCCTCCACAATTCTCCCTTGCAATGCTCTTCACCTATACTGTTTGCAAAGATCATCGTAATCACAGATCTCACTGTCAACTTCTTCATGTCTTTGCGAAATAAAACTCATAATCTCATATTTGTGAAACTCATGAATTTACCATATTTTTATGAGATATTCAAGGAAATATAATTTTCATGATGCTCAAAAAATCCCAAATTGTGAACCCCAAAAATTTAGAAATCACTGCAAAATGGCACCACCTTGTAACTGCTCTTTTTTGTGTCATATCCAGATCTTCCATACCTTGAGATCCTACTTTTTCAATAGACAAAATCACCTTAAAAATGCTTCAATGATACTATGATGGATTTTTTCCCAAAAACACACACACACAAAATATCCAAACACAAGAAAATGATCTCAATTTTTTTTCAAAATTTAGGAAAAATGTTTAATAATTCATTTTTGATTTTTTTGATTTGGATTCACATCAATCAAACACATGATGTGACTGATATGACTCAATGTTTTTGTTTCCAAAATAAATTTCTCATTTTTGTTTAAAAACAAGTCATTAGAAAAAAACCAATCAAACAAGCTCAGATTGTTTTCAATCTTTATAATAGTGATCAATAATTCATTTTATAAATTTAGAAGTTAAACACACATAAATATGAAAAATGATGTGGTATTTATGAATCTCAGTGTGAATTTTCAATATATAAGTTCCATTTTAGTTTAAATATGCCTCACAATGGTAAAATTGAGAATGAAAAAATAGATTATTTTCTCTCCATTTTATCTACAATTACTTAATTAATTTAAATATAATTTTTATCTGATACTTATTTAGTGAATTTTTACAGAGATAATTCTTAAAGATGATCAATAAAAGGTGTGATAGTTCAAGTATTATTCTAAAAAAGAATGTACACTTGAATTGGTCCATATATTTAGTAATTTTGTTCTCACCATAGATGTGATCCAATTCAAGAGCACCTACTTTTGAGAATAATAAGAAATGGTGTGATATGTAAGAATCAAACACAACTCAATATGATACACAGTGTCCCTGGTATAACTCAAAGTATATGTTTTTAGTTTAAAAATAACTATTTATGTTAAATTTATTTTGTTATATTATTACCAAAATATGAAATTTTTTCTTATATAGTTTCATTATTTTTCTCGATATGGAGTATTTTTTTTGGAAATTAATAGTATGAATTTGGGTCAAGGGAAAATTTTGAAGTAACATTGATGTTTTCGAATGTTTGTGATAAATTGTACTTACTCATGTAATTGTACAAACCAATGTTTAAAATGACAATAATATATTGGTTTTATCTTGTATTTTTTTTAAATTTTATTTCAGTTAAATTTTTAATTTTATAACACTATTTTCTCCCTATTTTTTATATTATTGTGTGATATAATTTTTATAGAAATCATATGGTGTTAGAAGAGAGTTTAGGAAAATCCAATGGTCATAGTAAATAACCCCCAAATCACTAATTTCACCTTTTCAAAATAGTCTTGTTATTTCAGGTTTTAAATGATTTGGTAACTCAAATAAATAATTAATCATAGAGGATAATCAACCCAATGGTCATGGGGAGGATAATTCACTAGTCATAGAATCTATTTTTTTTTTGAATTTTCAAATGAAACTTTTATAGAGTATGTGTGAACCCTAACAACTTCAACCAATTAAAAATATAAAAGGAAAGTCATCCTAGATAGAGAATACAAGAATCAAATCTCCTTAGAAACTATATCATGATTTCAATCCTCCACTATTGCATGGTTTCTCGGTTAGCTATCTCGTGCAGGGTTGCACAGGTCTGGTACCGATGGACAAATTCATACCCTCTCGTTCATCCAAATCCAAATGGCTAAGATCTGGTGAAAAAATCATACTCTAACTGCTCATTTGGAGGAATTCCTTGAGAGTGTCTAGGTCATTTCACATACCAAAATCAAAATCCATCGCATAACACTACATCCTTGATTTCATCAACCTATGGAAGATAATAGAGATATAACCACCACAAGATGCATGTAGTCACTCGCCCTCACATCCCAAAGCACCAAGAATACCACCACTCAAATCCTCCTCAGAGAGAGTGGTGGAGTACTGGAGTAAGGGGAGAGGAACGAGTAAAAAATATCCTCACTAGATCAAGCCTCCATGTCCCATAATGTCGACAACCACCACTGAAGTGAAAGATGAACGAACATGAAATAATCCAAAAATACCAAACTCAACTCATACAACAACATCAATACACTTAAACTTTTACAGAAAGACCCAGAAGTAATACAAGTCCAACATTCCACTGATTCTTTATATCTCTCACCCTCATATCCCAAAGCACCTTGAATACCATTATTCATATCTTCCTCGGGGAGAGTAGCAGTTTCTTAGAGAAAGAGTAGATGAACAAGATTCCAACAGACTTGAACATTCATAAGGACCAATAAAACAATATTTGGTACCCAAACCACTTCAAACAACATTTTGATCCAAAAATACAACCCCTCAATGCATCAATCTAGTGATCTTTCGAGCAAGAACAACACAACTTGAACAAAAAATGATCCCTAAATATACTTTTTTCTCAAATTTGACAAGCATAGATCTACATCAGATCAGTAGAAAAGATCAACATTGTAACCACCCCATGATCTGAATCCAGCCATGAACCCTGAAATGGAATCTAAAGGACCTGACAAGATCTGCAACAAGGGCTTCACAGGGCTACCAATAGAACCCAAACACGTCACCCAAGGTCACATAGAACGAAGCATTTCTATCATTGTAGCTCAATGTTGATGACACCATTTTCATGGGAACAACACCTCTAATAGGTTAAATTGTAACCCAAACCATCATTATCATCATGGCTGAAAAACCGAGAGGATAACCAGTAGATAAAGAAACCAAAAAATGGGGAAGGAGCTAGGGGGAGGGAGATATGAGGGAGATGTCGCCTTGTAGGGGAGACACACTGGAAATGTCGTTCGCACCAAACTACCTACCGAAGAAACTCCCAGATCCCGGAACTGTATATCCACCTTAAAAAATCCTCCCCCAATACCAAAAACTCCCCCATCCATGTCATCCTCCCAACAACCATACCCGTACATGAACACTATTACCGCAACTCATTTATGATGACTCTATTGACGCAATATAAATTAAACCTGAAAAAAGGTAATGAATCTAAGAGGAGAGAGATTTGAGAGAGAATCCACCTCTGTATTGAAAAATCCTCCCCTGTCATTGGAAACCCCACCCTTCATCACTATAAATCCACCCTCATTCAGGCAATGGTCATGCATGATTAAAGAAAGAGAAGAGAATAGAGAAATTAGGGTTGTGAAAAAAGACACAAAAATAAATTCCATTCAAAAATAAAATACCTTAATAAAATCAATCCACCTTCATTACAATCACATCGAATAAATTATACCCCCTCATTCAAGTCATGAGGTCATAGGAAAATAACAGTTCTATCCTAAGAATCATGGTGATGTCAGTCTTTATCCCCAATAGTTGTGCCCCCTTGAATGTATATTTTTGAGTGGAACTGTGTCCTCGTCTTAATAGGTATTCATAGGGCTTGTGTTGCATTTAATTCTACATTATTATGACCCATTATGATTATTGGGTCCACATCAAGTATTAAATTAATATATGGGTCATTATTTAGCCTTTCCCATAGAAAATCCCCTCAAAAGTTCATTATTGGGTCTGTCTAGAAACTTTCACAATGTGTATTATATTCATGAATTGAAATTTTTTGAGCTCTTCTATGTTTTATTTTTCTTCACTTCATGATTTATACTGCTTTCATGCCTTGTAATGTATCACATTTTTTAAGTGTTTCACGTCTTGTGAGAGAATTTATCTTGGTTTTGTAGTTAAATTCTACCTGACCGCATCATAAAATTCATCCCTTTTTGTTCCTTTTCCAATTTAATTTTTGATTCCTACAAAAAAACAAATCAAGATTAAACAGTCATAGTTTTGGAAAGATTTATCAATTACTAATAGAAATAACTTTATTAATACACCCTAAAATATATGCATGAAATACATGTATCCTTAAGAACACCATTAAGTACATTATAACTAAGAATATATTCATGGACTCTATAGGAGAGGATGAACATTGTGTAAAGGGTTATATAGATTTTAGTTTCGAATATGATAAATATGATCTAAGATCACAATATGGATTTGTTTACCCAAATTGTGGAGGTATCAGTTGGAAGATTTCAAACAAATCCACTATAGTGGTATTGATAACAAAGGTAGTGTACATCAATGTATCAGATACTATGAAATAAGTTATTTGGATCATGATGTTCATTACTGAACATGGGGTGTTTCCTATCATTTAGGGAGAAAGAAATCATTATAATGAATAAAATTAGTGCTTTCTCAGCCAATGGAACCTTGGTCTCACCAAAGGACTATACACATCCTTCATAAATACAATATCATATGAGAGATCATTGAGAGGTTTGATTTAAATATAAGTTGGGTATCTATAGTGGAGAATGTAGTAAATCTGTTGATGAAACCATTACCATAAAAATAACATGAGAGTCATGTAAAATCTCAGAGTATAAGACACATGAGATAATGGTTTTAATGGTTTTAAAATATTTCACGTTATGATAATAAATAAAATTTAAAATTATCATTCATTCATTTGTTCTATGATTTATTTTATAAATAATGTTTAATGTTAATATCTGCATAAAGTGATACTTTGAGTTTTCTTTAACTGATGATCATTCTAGAGAATTATGGGTTTTAATGATATGTCAATGTTAGCTTGAATATATTTTTTATAGGTTATAGATTTTTTATATATGAGATATGAAGAATGGATTCATGAGGTAATGTGTAGAGACTTACTACATGTATTGAATAGATTAAGTATATCACATGGAGTGTGATGAGCTATGTAATCAAAGTTTGTGAAAATAAGGGAAGTCCCTAGTTGGATAATACTTTATGATGTGACCCCAAGGACTGTGGGATAATTTTTTTTTATTTTACCTTGAGGAAAGATGTTGAGACCTTGTGGGGGCTATATGTTGGATACTAAGATCAAGGGGACTAAGAGAGTCCCCATTATCTTTTGTTTAAGAGTTGATCAACAATAGTAGATTGTCTATTTGGGTTTTTGGTTCGAGGCTGGATGATCCCATGATTGTTTTGTCTTTGGTTGTGACTTTTGAGTTAGTTTCTCCTCAGGAATTTGGTTTGGGGAGGAGACCATTGGGATATCATGTGTTGAGTGTTGTCCTTGAGTTTTGATTTAGTTATTTCTTCTACTTGATGGTTGCGGTTAGAAAAGATTCGGGTTATATTGGGTGATATGGATGAGTACCCCTCTCTAGTTGGGTGTTAATCCATGGAAAGAAGTTAGCTATCATTGGTTCTGATGTACTCCTAGTACCGTGGATGCTCTGTTCTCCTTGTAATATAGATAGATCCCTCCAGGGAAGTGCATTCATCATGTCCGTGTGGAGGCATCATATATGATAGTACATGTGTAGGTTCTATGTTAGAGCCTAATTTTTTCTACATGAATTTTGGGATATGAAATATTATCAATTGTGTAGTGTAGATATTTTTCATCAGTTCATATTATTCCATTTGATTTCTAGATATGAGTAGAGGATCTCTGTTATGTGGATGCATATAGTTATTTCTTAGGGTCCAAAATTTGTTCCATTCCATTTAGATGGCTTAGAACTCCAATTTAGATCTATAATACTTTCCAATTTTCATGTAGTTGGGTGTGACTTGTTTTCTAAATACTCTAACAAGGGCTAGAGGAAAGGTAGACTTTCCTTGAGTTTCAAACTAGAACCCACCATTGGTTATTTTCCTTATTTTATTTAGTCCCCTTTTTATACAGTTGTTTATTTTATGTCATCTATTTGTATCATAGAATAGGAAATTTATATCATTTATTTATTCACTTATTATAAAAGAAGAATATAGCTTCACCAATGTGGGTGGCCTACTGAGATTTATTTCACACCCTTGTACATGAAACTAGGTGTTCATACATACCTAATGTCTATTTTTAGGTTAGATAATATATTTCATGAAGGATGGGGTTGAGGCCTAGTGTTTCTTAAATGAGTCATCTTCTTGTGTGGAGTCTCAGGATTGGGCTGATGTAGCTCAAGCATCATGGAGACCAGGTATTTAGTTTGGATCAGTATATGTTATAGAGCCTGATGTATTTGATTTTTAGTTTTTTCATTTTGTATATGTGATCAGCCCGGTGGGTGAATAACTATTGTATGTTTTTCATGATTTGATTTTATATGAATATATGTCTCATTTAATTTTTATATAATTCTTCTATTTTAGTATATTTATTATGTGTACTGTAATGTCTATCCCTATGGATGTGCTTCATTATTTCCACTATTATTTCACTATTACGAGAGGTTATATGATCCCCACTATATGTATTAGGCCCTCACTACTAGTTGGTAGCCTTTTGTGTGATGGGAGGCATGCTTGAGGCCTTCTATAATGCTAGATTAGGTGACGTGTTAGGTCAAACCTAGCTAGTTCATTACATTACATTCCATGTAGTCATCGATATACATTAGGGTGTATTAATAATATCAATCCTTATTACAAGTTTGGTAAGGTACCTATAATGATAACCTGCATACTTTGATACCCTACTTATGAAAGATTGAAAATAACTTGGCTAATAAATGGGTGGTTGGGTATGTTATTGGTCATGTCATCAATTGAAGTGCACTTGTGATGAGATTTATCCACATATATGAAATGTAAATGAATCATTCCTGTAGTTTAATAATATTGATGAAATAAATGGACATGATTAGTTGATTCACATATGATGTGTTCAACTACTTAGATGAGGGTTATGATATGTACTCATCTATGAGATGAATTATATGTGATGTATTCATCAACTTAGTGGGTATTTTTTAAAGAATCATGAAAATATGAGTTGGATATAGTACATTGATGTGTTCCACATACAGGGTCAACTCTATGTCATGGGTAAAGGGAGTATATATCTTTATAGTTAGGTCCACTGGGCTAGATACCCTGAGAGGGGGTGAATAAAGGTATGAAAATTAAAACAACTACCCCTTTTGATCTTGTTTGGTCTTTAGAAAAAACTCTTTTCTCTCTATCCTTCACATTGCATAGTATGAATGAATCTTAAAGCATGCATAGGATAGAAAAATTTTACTTGTTCACCTGAACTAGGCTATGTCCAAAGAGAATACACTGGAGATGTGTCGATGTACCAAATCCACTATAAGTGCATAATTGTTTACAAGTTCGAAGTAGAATCAATGCCCCTCCTAGTTTACAACCAATTACAATTTGAGAACTCACTACTCTCTCAACTGAAGTGATATCACTGCTTCTTCAGAAGATCCACTCACAATTTACATGCTTGTAGGTCCTATCATTATCTCTAATGAGTACATCATTATATGTATGTTGATTCTTTATTGAATTACTAAATGCATCCATTGATGAAAACCCTTTTCTACTGTTCACTGGGAAACAACCTTTGGAAATACCTTCTCAAATCTCCCTACTTCACGAAGCTCCCAATTTTGAAAAGCTTCAATAAGTCTCCGTGAAGTCCCTGCCTCTTCGAAAATCACACTTTCATAGAGCTCACTACTTCGTAAAGCACACTGCATCACATAGCTCAAGCCATGGAAAATATCATGCCATTGTAGATCTTAGTCCATCGCAGAGCTCAAGCTATTGCAAAGTGACTTCCTCCGCGAAGCTCACTGAGCCAATACAGGACACACCTCTTTTGTAGAGCTAGATTGGACACTGTGAAGCTCTATCTTTTTCAAATCCAACTTCCTCTGTGAAACACCTTTGCAATTTGAGACTTACAAATTTTTATTTGGAAAACTCTCTACTTCTCTTGATGGGTTTGAAGCTTATTTATAGGCGATTACACCGACTCCAAAACCCTCTATGTGAAGTCAGCACCACGTCATCTCAAATTGAAACGCCCCAAAATTCTTGTTGAAATTCACTATATTTTCCTAAGCACCGTGACCATTTTTCAGGTTATCAAAGCTCATTGTAATTGAAAAACATTCTGTCAAATCCTTTGTTCTTCTGAAATACTCCACTCACAATTCTCTTCATTTCCATGATGCTCTCTTTCAATTCTCTTCTCCTCTGCCACTCACGATGCTCGTCATAATCATGAATAAGACCATAAATATTCTTCATGTCTTTGCATAATACAATTCATGAATCCCATCTTCGTGAAACTCATTCATTTTACATATTTTGATTATATCTTCAAGGAAATACACTTTTCTCGATGCTCCCCAAATCCCAAATTTTGGACTACAAAAAACTTAGAAAACACTGGAAAATGATGCCACCTTATATCTATTCTTTTGTACAACCTTCGTATCTTCAATTCCTTTTTCATGGTTATTTTGTCAAAATGGATTTTCAAAAAAATCTCTGGAACAAGAAAATTCACCACGAAAACCTACATTGTCAACAAACACAACCAACCCAAAAGTTTTACAATGCCACCTTGAGGGATTTTTGTCTGAAAAACTCCCCCTTTAGGTTTGTTGAAAACACTTCTCAAAAAAATTCTATGTAGTTCGATACCTCAGTGAATCTCCTTTCATCATCTACCTTCATTCGACTCTTGTGATTTAGATAACAACCAATGATTCACTCTCCATATACTATAAACCCACATGAGAAATTCTCAGCATGAGAAACAAGAGTAGTATGAAATTTTCATCAATGAATAAATTCATTTCTGACACCAACTGTTGTTTCCATACCAATACCAATAAACTTCTTTCACCAAGACCCCTTCTGTCATGATATCTATTCTTTGATTGACCACTTCAAGAAGTGTCAGATTTTAAAACTCATACTCCCCCTATCTTGTTACTCTCCCCCTATCTTGCTGTTTCACCTATCAGCTTTGCCCTGTGTCTTTGACTGATACATTTTCTCCCTTCTTTAGCCGCAATTTCTCCCCCTTAATGAACTATTTCCCCCACTTTTTCAATGAACCTAAAGGTCACTCTCTTGTTGTCTCGGGGAGAGGGGTCCCACATCCACATTTTTGCAAGTGTAGGGAGTCGACTAAAATCCCATATCCAGTCGATGCCTCTCAAATTCTTCCTTAGGTAAGGCCTTCTTCAGAAAATCTACAACATGTAACTCTGTAGCCGCATACTCCAACTTCATTATTCCATGCTCAACCTTCTCCTTGATAAAATGATATGTTATATTAATATTCTTTATCCTTGAATGATGGATGATATTTTTGATGAGATTTATAACACGTGAGTTATCACACCGGATTCTGATCAGAGAATTCACATCAAATCCCTTATCATTAAGTTTCTAATTCATAAATAATAAATGTGTGAAAGCTTGAGTGGTGGAAATATACTCAGCTTTTGCGGTGCTCAATGAAATGAAATCTCGCTTCTTACTTATCCAAGAAATACACAAGAAACCAAGATAGAAATCACTACCTGAAATCGATTTCCTTTCATCCGCTGAACTAGACCAATCTGCATGAGTATATCTAAACAAATCCGGGTGATATTTTTCATTTACATCAAACAAAAATCCACCATCCCTATAATATACTGAAGTATCCTTTTTTACTGCAAGTATGTGTAATTCCTTGGGATTTCATGGATATCGCGCTTCTTTTCATGTGGAAAAAACAATATCAGGTCTCATTGTTGTTAGGTACAGTAATATTCCTATAATCCGCATATATTCTATGATATTAACTTCCTTGCCATCATCATCTTTTTATAACATCACCAGGGTAGCAACCTGAGTCTTCATCTCCTTGGAATATTCCATTCCAAGTCATCTCAGAACCTCCTTGGCATATTTGTATTGAGAAATGAAAGTTCCATTACTTCCTTTGTGAGAACTGTAAACCAAGGAAAACATCATCTCTCCAATCATTGACATTTCAAACTCACTTTTCTTGAATTCGGGAAACATTATACACTAATCTTCATCTGATTCAACAAATATTATGTTATTGACATAAATGAGAACCATCATCCTTTTATTACTTCCATTTTTGAAATAGATATTATAATAAACTCCACCACATTGGAAATTTATCCTTTTTCAAATATTGATCAATCCTCGAGTACCAATATCTTGGTGCTTGTTTTTGCCCATATAATGCCTTCTTCAGCCGACAAACCTTGTTATCATCCCCATCAATGAGAAAACCATCTGTCTACTTGATATACACTTCTTCAGATAGAACCCCTTTGAAGAATGCAGATTTGACATCCATCTAGAACACTTTAAACTTCTGTTGCACTACAATGTCTAGGAATAATCTGATTGTCTCCATCCTGGAAATCAGTACAAATGTCTCATCAAAATCTATTCTCTCTATCTGGTAGTATCCTTTGCACACTATTCATGCTTTATTTTGAATAACTATGTCATCTTCATTCATCTTGTTGCGATAGAACCATCTAGTCCCAATGACATTCTTCTCTGCTGGCCTTGAAACAATATCCCAAGTATGATTCTTCTCGAACTGATCTAGCTCTTCATTCATAGCCTGAACCTAGTTTTCATCTTTAACTACATCAAAAAATCATTTAGGCTCTACCTGAGACAGGAAAGATGCCTACTGTAGTGATTTCATTCTTCTTGTCTGAACTGGAGCTGATTGATCACTAATGATATTCTACCTATCAATTTAAGCTCAACTCCTTAACTTCAGTGTAAATATAGATTTTACATCCTCATGGTCATCATCAATATATTCTTTTAAATCAGCATTAGACACATCTGCTCCCCCTTCATTGCTTTCTTCCTCGTCACTTTTATCAGCAAACTTTTCATTATGCTGTTGAATTCTCTCTTCATTCCCCACTATAGTGAAATCATTTCTCTCAACTACTTTTCTAATATTCTTATTAAAACATTTTTATGATTTTGTTTTTCCATAGTAGCCAAGGAATATCCCCTCATATCCTCATGAATCAAATTTCTTGTGTTTTTCTTTGCTGATAATAATGTATTTACTTCCAAATATTTGAAATTACTTCTCCGCTGGCTTCTTTCCATACCACATCTCATATGGAGTCTTTATGTCCTTTGGACACAATAGATCCATGTTAGAATTGTAGGCTGAAATCAATATTGCTTCCTTACAAAATTTCTATGGTAGGTCTTTCTCTATAAGCATCATTCAAGCCATGTTTTTGATGATCTAGTTTCTCATTTCAACCACTCCATTCTATTGGGGAGTTCTTACTGATGAAACTTGATGCCTTATCCCGTGTTTCATGAGATATTCTTCCACCTGACTATTTGTGAACTTTTTACCATTGATAGTACGAAACATCCTAATTTTCTATCCAATAATCCTTTCAGATTCCCTCTGATACTATTTTAGGGAACTGAACACATCATACTTATTGGAAATGATGAATAACCATGACAGTATTCTATAGTAATCAATGAAAATAACATAATACCTCTTCCTTTCAATTTCCCTTGGTGAGATAGGACCAAAAACATCAGCATGCACCAATTCAAACACTCTTGTTGACTTCTTTCCCTTAACCTTGTACACTTTTCTGATGATTTTCCTATGTTGACATGCATCGCGTGTATGAGTACAATCTCATGATAGCTTAGGGAGGTCTCTTGCTGCTTCACACTTTTCCAGATCTTCCAAGGATGGTTGACATAGATGACCAAGTCATTTCTGCCGCAACTTGTTTTCTTCCTCTCTAGATATAAAACACATATATTACTATCCACTTAAAAGGTAGAGATTTACCTTTGTTCATTATTCCTATAGAACCAATAAAACATGTCTTCCTTTGAAGATACACATCTTCTAAGTAATCCCTATAGAATTCCCTAAGTCACATAGTTGGATAACACTATGAAAATTGTGACTGAGACCTTTTATTACTAAGACATCAGCATGTCTCATTTCCTTTCCCTCAAACCTAGAAATTCCTGAGCCAATAATCTCTAGTCCTTCAACATTTCAAATCTTGAAAACTAATTCTTTGTTATATTTTATGTCTATGACAAGATCCTTTTTACCTATCATGTAAGATGTACAATCATTGTCTAGGATCCATACACTAGAATGGTCTGATGCTTTAAGAGAAATTTCTTCCACCACTAGCTTCTCATCCTTTTTATTTTGATTAATCTCTTTGAACTCACATTTGGTGTAGTTTTAAAATCTTGATCTTCCTCAGAGTGTGATGGACCAGCTTCATCCTGCAGAGCTGCAAATCAATTTTTTATTTTCAACTCAATTGTTGGTTTGTTAATTTGTTGTATGAAAATAATTTGATTCTTCCTTGGCACATTCATATTCAAGGTTTATGTACAATATTTTGACATGTACCCAAATTATCCACACCAAAAACAATGTCCCTCAAAGGATTTTCTATAATATCCAACTCTGTTCGGCTACCACTATTTCTCTTGTTCCCGTCGGTACCTTTTGGATATGGAACACACATATTGTGAATGTCCCATCTTTCCACAATAATAACACCAGATATAGGGTTCATTCCGGGTTGTCACTTATGCACAACTTTTTTCTCCTTGGGATTTATAAATATTATAATCCTTGTTAGTGCCCAAATCAACTTTCAATGTTGGGATGTGTTCTTACTGTCTGACTTAAACATTCATTACTTTCTGTTTTCGGTCAAGCCCCACATCAGTCTTAAAATCCAAACATGATTGTTTCTTCATTTTATTGGACCAATATTCTTCACATCCAATTTTTCTATCTTTTGAGTGATCTGTTTTTCCAATGTCGTATTGGGAGTTAGGATTTTCCTTTGATCCTTAACTTTTCATCACCATACAATGACTTCTTTTTCATGTTCTTTGATACACTTGATTTAATATTTCAATTTCTTATTTAAGCCATCTATCTCCATTTTTTGTTCTTCAACCTTGATCTTATGTCCCTCAACATTTTCTGAGCTCTCTGGCCTAGAAGATTTATATTTTTCAATTTCTTTTAGTAGATCAGACTTATCTTCTTCCTTATATTACATGTAGAGTTTGGAATCATGTACCATATTGTTGGATTTATTCATGTTCTCTCTCCAAACATCTATTTCTTCAAGAGATTCTTCTAATTCAGCTTCCATGTAAACTCTTCCTTTAACTTCTTCTTCTTCTAATTCATTAGCGACATATTCTTCCTATTTCTGAGAACTACCGGAAACTGCTACCATATAATTTTCTCCACAATATTTTCAGTTCTCTATCTCTTCAATCATCTCAACCTCAGACTCATCTGAACTATCACATTCTTGTGAAAGAAGTTACATTTTTTTAAATAAATTTCTCTTGAACTATTTATTTGCTTTCACATAGGCTAAAGACTTATTTTTGGGAATTTTGGATTCATCCTCATCATCTTCTTATAACTTAATATAGAACCCTACGGCAAGATGTCCCACATTTCCACATCAAAAGAAAAGCTAGTGGAAGTTTCCCCTTGAACTTTCCTTTTCCTCTTTGTAGATTTAAAGAAAGAAATGACATTACCTCATCTGTCTCTTCATCTTCCTAATAATTTTCAACGGTGAGCTTCTTTATGGAATTGAATGACGCCTCCTTAGATTTCCCCAATTCCACAGCCTCTTTATCATCGTTCCTCATTTCATATGCATCCAAGGTACTATGCATATTGTCCGGTATCATCATCATTGGAACTTTATCTTCCAATACTGAATCTTTAGGATTGAATAGAGGTGAAAGATTCCTCAATATGCACTATAAGATATTTATATCTCCAATTACTTTTCCAAGACCCCACATATCTTCCACAAAAATATTTTCCCTATCAAAGAATGTATCAAAAGACTCATTCGGGTTCACTTTTAGATCATTATACTTATTCCACAGAACTTTCAACTTTGCATCTATGACCATTGTATCTCCTTCTTATATATTCAATAGTTTTTCCCACATGGAATGTGATGTTTTTTCATGAAATCACCATTGTATATATAGAATTGGAAAGAGATCCCCCTAAGTCATTAAATCCCTTAGCATCATCATCCAATTCTCTATGCTCATATTCTGATAATGCACCACTATTAATATTTGTTGTTATTCCATGCATTGCTGATGTAAACACATCAATTCCCAAAGATCAGAAGTAGTGTTGCATCCGATTTTACATAGCTAAAAAATTTTCCCATCAAAGATTGAAATCCCTTTATGATTAGTGACTTCCATTTGAGATGGAAACACTGATATCAACCTTTCCCTATAATACAAATTGTTAGGTCTAATAAGCTAGATACACTAAGAGAGGGTGAATTAGGGTATGAAAAATTAAAAAAACTACCCCTTTGATCTTATTTTTTTGTTAGAAAAAATTATCTTCTCTCTCCTTCCCATTACATAGTATGAATGAATATTAAAGCATCCACAGGACACAACAATTTTACTTGGTTTACCCGAACTAGGGTACGTCCAAAGAGCATACACCAGTGATGTGACGATGTATGAAATCTACTATAAGTGCAATCTTGTTTACAAGTTTTAAGTGGACTCATTATCCCTCATAGTTTACAACTAATCACAATTTTAGAACTTACTGCTCGCTCAACTGAAGTGAGATCACTGCTTCTTTAGAAGATACACTCATAGTTTAAAGACTTGTAGGTCCATTCATTATCTCTAATGTGTGCATCCTTCAATGTATATAGATACACTATTGAAGTCCAAAATTTTTCCACTGATGAATACCCCTTTTCCACTATTCACAGGGCAATGACCTTTGGAAATAACTTCAGGAAGCTCCCTACCTCGTGAAGCTCCCAATTTTGCAAAGATCCAACAAGCCTTTTCAAAGACCCTGCCTCTTCTCAAAGTACACACCTTTAAAGAGCTCACTGCTTTGCAGAGCTCAATCCTTCACAAATATCACAGCTTCATAGAGCTTTGGATGTCTTAGAGCTAAAGCTGTCACAAAGTGACTTCCTTTTCAAATCGCACTACGCCAATGCAGTACACACCTCTTTCATGGAGCGAGATTGGCTGTCCGGAAGCTTATATATTTCGTGAATCCCACTTCCTCCGTGAACTACATTTGTGATTCGATATCTACAAATTTTTCTTTTGAAAAATATCTACTTCTCTTGAGGGGAACGAGGCCTATTTATATGTGATTTCACCGACTCAAGAAACATTCACACGATGTCAGTGCCATGTTACTTCAAATCTCAATGCTCCAAACTTTCTGCCGAAATTCACTAAGTTTCACAAAGAACCATGGCCATTTTTCAGATTTTCAAAGCTCGTTGTAATCACGAAGAATTCTATCAAATACTTTGTGCCACCGTGATGCTTTACTGGAAATGCTCTTCACCGCATCATTACTCGCTTACAAATATGTTGTCCTCTACTATTCAGGAATCTCGTCGTAATCGAAAAGAACACCATCAACATTATTCATCTCTTCATGAAATACAATTCTTAAAGCCCATCTTCACAAAACTCATGCCTTTTCCATATTTTGATGAGATCTTCAACTAAATCCACTTTTCACGATGGTCCCCAAATCCCAAAATTTAGACCCCCAAAATTTGGAAAACACTAGGAAACCACATCACCTTATATCTGTTATTTTTTACTACCTCCATATCTTCTATTCATTTGTCATAGATCTTTTTCAGCATGTATTGTTAACATCATTTATGGAACTGGACAATTCACCATGAAAATATGCATTGTCAACTAGCACAACCAACCCAAAAGTGCTGCAATGTTACCTTGAGGTATTTTTTCCCAACATTTACATATGATGTATATGATGCATATTGTGGTGGAAATGTTCATAAAGAGATATGAGTATGTCTAATGGAGATTACACCAGACCTCTTAATTGTTTGGGTAGCACTGTTACTTTTCTAGAGGCTCTCATTGACTAAATATAATAAATAGGGATTTCATATTTTATGTCAAAGCTTCTAATGCCCATTAGGTTGCACAATTAGGCTTGTTTTCATAAGGATAAAATTATGGATAAAATTTCCATTCAAAATGAAGAGACTTTGATGAAATAGTACTCAAAATATTTTTGGATAGATTCAAATAGAGTTGTTATCTTTTAAATAAATTTCTCATGATATTTTAGTGTAAGTTAGAGATTGTTAGATGTGCACTAAAATGTTCATTTATAATATTCATGTACAAATTAATGTAATGCATATATTATATATATAGTGTACATAAAATACATGTATATGACGAATTTATGTTATCATGCATACAATGAAGGTATAATGTTTAATATATATATATATGAAATATGAATTAGATGTATATATATAGTTATATGCAATGAAGTATCTATGTTGAATGACTTCATCAGTTTAGAACCAAATAGTTGGTTCATTTAAAGTTTTATATTTATTCATTGAAACATTTAATGAATACTTAACCCTAATGAAATATATATCACGTGATGTGTTGCATTAGGATTTGAATATATAGTAGACATTATCTCTTATGTGGTTGCATGGTTTATAGATCACATTAATTTTATGTTGTTATGTTCATCAGTTCCATGAAAATTTGAAAAAAGAATATTATTCCCAAGCTCTGTTAGTATATCCCAAGAAGGAACTAGCACCCCTTTGGATGTCTAGGAATCCCCACCATATAATCATGGATCCTTTGACCAATTTTTTCTAAATGAGGTGGAAGGATTTATTTCAACAACCCCTTGTGAGATGTATTAGATATACACCATTATAAGAATAAGATGGTGACTACTACAATGGTTTAATTCTAGGTTCTCTATTCTAATTTTTTTATTATATTTACATGATTTATTCTTGAAGATTGATCGACTTATTTTGAGTAGTTTTTAGCTACCAATGATCATGAGATGATTAAATGAAACCCATAAAGTAAGTTGTGCTAGGATATCATTTTTATTATATAATAACCCATTTATTCTAATATATAAAAAAATATATATGACATTTTTATATTCACTAATAGGTATAATTATTAGAAAGAAATATAGTATATTTTTTATAGCCTCTCTCAGGGGATAGTGAAACAAATTACACCCTAACCCAACCCAACCTAGTAAAGGGAAAATGTTTAGTTCGATTTTAGTTATCATTGGAAATTTGATATAGAATCTATTATGGTTTCCTATACATGGGAGAGGCAAGTGCATGTTTCACACTCGACATTTGAATCAATAAAAAGGTACTTGTTTATTTATTTCTACCCTAAAATCCAATTAAAGAGTTATAAATTATTGAGTTTGGTATATCACACAAAAAATAATGTTATTTTCTGGAGTAGTGTCTTGGAGTCTCTCCATATTCAAATTTATATCTTTAATGGGGGAAGATACATGTCATCACTCATTTGATATCTATATTACATAATGATTTTTTGGGGAAAACTTGATATGGTTTGGGGAATTGTGGAAACCCAATGTCACATTTGTGCGTTTATTTTTTCTAATTATCATTTTTGTTTTTTTGAATTTTTATGATTTTTTGGAATTTAAAATGTTAATTTTTTGAAAAATTTATAGGTTTTACAATTAATTTAAGGTCATTTAATTACTTGTTGTAATTTTCCAACCTAATATTATATAGTGTAAATGAATACATGGTTAGCTCATGGTTTTGAGTAACTATGATGTTTAATTTAAATAGAGGTGAAAACTATCTTAATAACCACTTCATGATTTGTGCATCATTATGTAAGTCCATTTAACAAAATTATGATGGTTCTAAAAATTGAGTCTAGAAGCTACCACATGGTTAGTCCATGATTCTCTAAATTGTATTGCAAAATATTCAATCGTCTTAGAAATAAAATTTATGATATTTCTCATTAACCCATGGTTGAAATTTAACCCCTTTAGCTATTTTATTTTATCCATATTAATCCATGGGTTTTTTCATCACCCTAATCCTCCTCCCTATACTTTGTATTTTATTTATTAGGATTTTATCACCATAACTCCCTGATTTTCTCAAATAAGTGCTTCCTAACCCTCTTTTTCCTCATCTTATTCATTATATTTTAATGTTATTCCTTTACCATGGGAATTTAAGGTATGTTTTATTCTTAAACCAAATTTATTTATGACTTTCCTTGGAATATATTATTTAATTAATGTTTAAATGTTTCACTTATGTTCTAGGTAGAATATAAATCATTTTCATCGTGTTTGATGATTTCGTATTGGTTACTCAAGGCATGTTTCTTTAAAACTACTATCATGAATCATTGAAAGTTTTTAATCAGTTTTTTAGTGATTTAATAATTTTTTATCTATATTTACTAATTCTATATCAAAGTAATTTATTTTATCTCTTGAAATTAAATTTAATAAATGGTATTTCTCATGTTACGATGCTCAGATCTTGTTATTGTGAAAATAATAAAAAATATGTTATTTATTAAATCAAATATTACATTTGATGAATTTTGGAAGCTATGTCATGGATGTCACATTTATAATATGTGTATCCTTTAGAGGATACGTAATAATACACTTAATCAAATATAATATAACATGCATGCAATTCAAATCTTTAAAATACATTAGCACAATATATGATGGGCTTGTGGTTTTTCATTTGATGTTGTTTCTTATGGTAATCGATGGTGAAACGTTGAAGTGAAAACATTCAACTGATTCTTCATCATTTTATATCATTAAAGTGCATTACATAAGATATAAATCATATGGTTATTAATGAATTTGATTCACTCATTGAAGAAAATTATTAATTCATGCATTATAATGGATGAATTAATAGAAAAACAATCTTGTAACATCCCCTAGAGACCTATAAAAGGTTCATTCCCTTGTGATGACATGTAGTGGTTTTACTGAAGCTTTCTAACACCAAAATATATTTCTTATTCCTCATTTTCATAATGATTATCTACCAGTCCTTGGGTAAAGGGGAGTCCTATTCATGTGAAGAATGTTTCAGTGTGACCTATGGATACTCTACAGATAAAATATTTCATCGGGATACCCTTAAAGTTACATCTATCAACCAAAAATAAAAAATATTAGGATTTAGTAGAGGTATCTTTAGTGTAATGCTCCCATAGTTATAAAATGTTTTTCATTTACTATTTTATATTCTTTTCAGTTTATCATAGCATGAAGATCCTAGGTTCTTGGTTTCTAAATCACTCTCTCTACCGTGAAAAGTTGTTATCATTCCCCATATAAACCTTAAGGTGGTATTAGATAAACCATGCATTTTTATTCATTGAAATTGCGTTTTATAAAATGAATAAAAACATAAAATAGAGAATCTGGTTTCCCTGATGACCACTCTGAATTCAGTACATCATCACATCATGGAGGGATCTCCCATATGGAAAAACAACCATCAATTTTGGGAAATGGTGTAGATATAACTATTTCATACCACAATGTTATGTATTAAAATTGGTAAAATAGGTAGGTTAACTCCACAATTCTCTGGAGGGAGTCATTGTCTATTGGGAAAAGTTGAGTTTTTTTTAGAATTGGAAGAGTTGTGGATGGGGATTAACTTTTTTTCTTAGAACCATGGGGATCCCTAGAACAGAGGATCAAAATGGTCTATATGATGTGGAATAATCTATTTTCTATTAAAAAATATAGAAATTGTTGCATTAAAAATGTAACACCCCGAGCTTCCACGATACGCTTCTCATTCAATAATGCAATAGCTTGCATTGTATGCAACTTCGAGTTCTAAAACACCGCGACTAATCAAAGTAGTCGTTATGAATAGTAATAACCACTTTTTAAAATTATAGAAATTTATATTTCAAAATGGACTTCATTTTTGGATTCGGAATATCGAAATTAGCCTATGTTGAATTTTTGGTATTTTTCTGAGAACTTCTAATTTTTTATGAATAGTGAAAAATACTTAAAACAACTTTTTTAATAAAAATAATTTATTATGATAAATTATACTATTTAGTGGTTTTAAAGTATAATTAGAATATATTTTTACCATTTTATCCAATGGTGGTCATTAGAATTAATTTAACATTGAAATTGGACATAAACAATTGCCAATCTTTTGATATAAATTGTTTCTTAAAAACATGCTATTTGTTGTGACAGCGGGAATTAATTATAAAATTAATTAATGCAACTTATATGTTTGGAATTTTTTAAAATAGACATCATTTTTGAATTTGGAATATCAATTATAGCTTAGGGTGAAATTTTGGCATTGTTCTGAAAAACTTCAATTTTTGATGAATAGTGAAATCACTAAGTGGTAGTTAAATAACTGATTTTTTGTTTAAATGAAATGTTACCACTTCTGTGATTTGATTTTAAAAAATCTGACATACATGGTTGTCATTAAGAAGTAAAATTTGGTTCAATGAGATTAAAATAATTTTTGGTGAATAGTAACTTTTAAGTTCTTAATCGCGATTAGAGGTAATTAGTGTAGTTTAAGGTAAAAATAATGTTTTAATAATATGAGATGAGCTTGAACCATGTCATACCCTCATTGGATGTTCCATGGAAGACCAAGAAAATCCATGGGTCCACTTGGGGACCCCATGGAGCCACTTTAGTTGGAAAATGACATAAATACCTTTTATTTAATGTTAAAGTAAAAAATGACACAAACATGAAATGTTTTACTAAAACAATTTTTACATGGGGTTATACAAGTCATATTTTTTGACTATAAATAGTAATTTGAAAGCTAAAACGATTTCCTACATCATAGTATTTTTTTTATAATTTTTAGACATTAAATAAATTAAATTATTTATGACATCATTATGATGCAGCGATGACCTCATTATTTAACGATTTTAATAAAATGAAAAGATAATGTACAATCCAAGGCATACACTTGTCCAAAGACTATTGGATGGGTATATTTGGAACCCTTATCACCTTAGACACGAATTATATAAGTGTGGGACCTTTAGAATCCGAAAATCATTGTATAATAATGTAAAATTCCCTTACTTTCCAAGAGTGCCTCTCCTCTCCTCTTATAAAAGGCCCCCACCTCTATAACCTCATTCACACTTTAAAGCCATTTGGCTTGGCCAAACTCTGCCCAAATACCATCCCAACTTCCCTCCCTTACTCCTAGAAGCCTCACGTTGGGCAGAATTCTTCCCAAGGAAGCCTTTGGCTCAAATCAAAAAGAGTTACCCGATTTTTAGGTAATGTCTTCTCTAATGTTGTTTTGTTTTATTTAGCTTCTCCAACCCCATAAACTCTTTTTATTAATTTATTTTGTAACAAAACCAGTATCCTCAATATACTAGTTTGTTTTTATAAGAAGGATTCGAGCTACACTTACAGACACCTACATCTAATGGTTAAAGAACATACGGTTTCTGTGGATGGCGAATTTCTGCCTCACGAAATGATGATTGTTCAACACTCATAAAACACCTTAAAAGGTGGACATTAAGATGTCACTCTACTTATAAATGATATATAATATGTTTATGTTTTACTTAAGGTTTTGTATTTTTCATTTATTGCATACCTTTATTATTTCCATTATGGGTAAACGTGATATTTTCATTTTAGGAAGTGCGGACTACCGCCCCCTCAAAGTGATTTGAATCGTTAATACCATATGTGGGATGTATAAAGGATGGATTAAATGTTATTATATGATACATTATACTGGAATTATATTATACATTTATATAATTATGATTTCATTCCATTAAATACGAAATAGAAATGAAAGTAGCGTTCATGCGTACGTACGGCTTACCGTCTCCATGAACGGTGCATTTCATTTCTTACCTCTAAATGTTACGTAATATTATGAATGAATGTATATACTGGATATATATGATATATATGAAATATAAATCATGAATATAATTCTAGAGATAATGGATATTCTACCACATAAACAACTTGTAATTATAAGAAGTTTATTGTTGACTGAAGTACCAAAGATCAACAAAACGACCGTTATTAACTTAAATAATTACATAATGTTCATATCATTGTAATAAGTGATATAAAAAGGATAATGAAATTGAAAAAGGGTCTTAAGTAAATATAAATTAACTCTAGTTTATTATTCAGGAGGTTGAAGAACGGTCGAGTCAGGACAGGACGCAAGGTAAGGGAACTTCTTAACCCAACTTCCATTCTTTGGGTTAATCTCCTACATTCAAATTATGTCATGATATTATTATGTCCTATTATGTATTTTTACTTTATTTATGTGTAACTATAGTGAATACACATAATAGATCTATTTTATTTTAAAAATTATCTTTTTAAGGACTTCGTCTCAATCTCCTTTCATTGAGCCATATTTGGTTTTATACACAACTTTCTTTTATACGGTGTATAAACCCCTTTGACTTTTACGTTTATTCCAAAGGGATCTTTTTTATACGAAGCGTTTTACTAAACGACAAAAATGGAATGTTTTTCTTTCCATACATATGTGGCGACAATGACTTCTCCACCGCTGTGACCATTATTTGAGTTTAGGCTTCCTCTACTTGCCATCACTTTTTTTTAATGAAAAATAAATACAAAGTTTTAACTTTATTTTATTTTGGTATTGAAAATGGTTTTGAAAGCGTTTTTATTATATCAATGTGTTGTATTGATATCTTGTGATTGAAATTTGGAAATGTTATGTTTCCTTTATGCATGTTTTATGTGATATGATTATGTTATGGTTTATGATATGTTTAAACCTATTCATATGAGGAATGCATTGGACTTAATAAGTGACGGGTGGAGCCCTCTATAGCTCCTTGATGCATCAGTAGGTCTCATGAGACAACTAGAAGTGGAATTGGCCGAGGCCCTTTCCCAATTTGATTTATGGTTTTGGCCGAGGCCTTAATCATTTTATACATCTTGGTCGAGGCCTTGACAAAATGTTTCAGAATGTCTGGAATTATGCATTCCATCATTATGAAAGTGGTTATTGATATTTCATGTGATTATTCTACTAGTAGAATATCCATGTGAGTAATTAAATGGCATTATTTCAGTTTACCTTTTCCATATTATGCTAAAGTTCATGTTTAAAAGGCTTTTGTTTTAGTTATACATTGCCTTAAAAGTTAATGTTTATTTAGGAAAGCTTCTGCTATATTGTTATCCTTACTGAGCATCTGAGCTCACCCCTTTCAATGTTTTAATATTTTACAAGATGTGAAGAAGTATTTTATGAATGACCTGCAGGGATAGTCAAAAGAGGATATGAGTGTGGACTATGAAGACTTTGTTATTAGTTTTTCACTTTATGATGTAATGTAACATTTATGAATGTATCTAGTGTTTCCAAGGCTACTAAACTAATCGGTCTTTCGAGACTTGATCATTTGTGATCATGCCAATGTTACGAAGTAATGCACCGACTCTGGGTAGCTGGGGTCAGGGCGTTACAGTTGGTATTAGAGGAAGTTTATTACTAACCTTGGAAGCTATATTTAGATAAACTCTGATTAGATCACATAGCCCGAAGATAGACTTTGAGGATTAGTATAGAAGAACATCCTATAATTTTGGTATTGTAGAGATGTTGTGAGTTTTCCGAGCAATACATCCCTGTCTGGATACGAGCAGGTAGAGGCGGATCTGGCACAGATGTACCTAGGGGTAAAACCCGAAAACACCACTTTGAGCTAGACTCAAACGGGAACTGGTGCACGGCAACGGGCCTTGCTGCACTCTTGGTTACGACACTCCTGGGGGATATGCTTTGGATAATTCTCATTTTCTTTATAAACCACTATAAAGTGTTATGAGTATATACTTCCTCAAAGAAAACATTTTTATGGATTATATCCATAAATAGTCCAATTTATGTTAAGTATCTTACAAGTATGAAATTATGTATTTTGATTCATAAACAAATATAGTTTATGCCATTGTTTAGAAATGGCGCCTAGTGGAAGGAATGGAAACCGTATCAATGCACGCACTCCTTGTTGGGATTTCCCTCCTGCTCAAGATAATTATTGTGGATCTCTAGATACAACTGGTGCTGATCAACTTATTACCATACTGGGACAACTCACTCAGGTTATGAATAATAACCTTACTCGTATGGAGCACCCTGATCCGCAACGTGGAGGATCAATGTTAGACCACTTCATGAGGCAACAACCTCCAACATTTAATGGGGGTACAAATCCATTAGTAGCTGAGCAATGGATAAATTCCTTAGAGAAAATATTCCACGCCTTGGGGAGTAGCGAAAGGGAGAAGGTTATCATGGCAGTTTACCGCCTCACTGGTGATGCCGATCAGTGGTGGTCGTTGATTCAAAACACAAAGGAAGATGATGACATATTGAATATGGAATGGAGGGAGTTCAAAGATCTTTTCTTAGAAAAATACTTTCCTTATGACCATAGAGCAGATATGGAAAGGCAATTTCTGAGTCTGAAACAAAAGGAGGATGAGAATGTCGCAAAGTATGAGGCCAACTTTACAAGGTTAGCGAGGTATGCTGCAGATTATATATGTAACCCAAGAAGTAAGATTGATAGTTTCTTTGATGGGATAAAACCATTTCTCTGTCGAGCTTTAGTATCACAATCTTTCTCAACATACGAGGATATAGTCTCATGTGCTATCAATATAGAAAAGGAATTCTCCAAGTCTTATGAAAACAAAGTAAAGCAAGAGAAGAAGAGAATGGTGGAAGAAGAGACAGATAAAGGGGGAAAGGGAAAGAAGGATTTTCCATTATGTGATAATTTTGGGAAGAATTACCCTGGTACTTTCCTAAAAGGAATGGGAGTTTGTTATAAATGTGGAGAAAAAGGTCACCAGGCGCGTGATTGCAAGGGAAAGAAAGAGGCTATCAATGTTGAATGCTACAATTGTAGGGAAATGGGGCATTATGCAAATGAATTTCCTAGGCGTCAGGGAAACTTACCTCAGAAAAGGCCAAGGGATCAAGGGCAATCTTATGCTGTTACTATAGTTGAAGCAGAATAATTAATGTATTGGTGCTTTTGGACTAATGGATTATATTCTGGTTATTAGAATAATGTGATATATATATAAGGATTGTACTGTAGTACTTTTTGTTTCAGTAAGGTTTTAATATGATGAAGGTAATCATATTTTTAGTATGTGACAATAATAGAAACTTTACTTTGTTTGGGGAATCTGATGATACAATTGATTTTGGAATTTAGAGACCTTTTAGAGAAAGTCTGGACAGAGGTATTTTGGATAACTATAAAGGTTGGAGTGGATTAAGTTGATCTTTGGATAGTATTTTTTAAGGTTAAAAAAATTTATGAAGATTATTTTTGGAATATTATAATACTATAGTTTTAGGAAAAGGACAACCTGCAGGGTGGGGCATAACCCGTCACGTCGGACAAAGCTGCAGGAATCGAACCCACAACCATAGTGCGACAAGCCTTTATTTCCTACCACTAGCCTACAGGAAGTCCCTGGTTATTAAAAAATAATTTTACTAATCTAAATGGTATGTGTTAACATTTGGAACCTATACAATTAGGATAAGTATAATATTTTTGAGTTATATTATCTTTTTGAGTGAAAGATGAGTTGAAGGTTGAAACTCTAATTGTCAAGCATAAATATATATATACCTATCTCTTATTCAATGAATAAGTAAATTCTTAAACTTTAGTAAAGGGATATTAAAACAAAAAAATTTGTTATCCTAATACCATATCTGTTGTTGAACTGATGATATTTTAAATCAACATAGATTGAAGGATTTGAGGCCCTCAATTTGACAGTTGATTGTGATTGATGACCTCAATCACTCCCTACAAATATTTACGTTTTTCCTCCAATTATATGTCTCTAATTTCAACCAATGTTCTTCTAATCGAGATCATAATTGGGTGGTGACTTTTTCATTTCCCTTTTCCCTCTTATTAAGGCTAAATTTTATTAATCTTATTTCCGATGTGGGTTTTCCACAAAGGTATTATCTCTTTTCAACATTTTATTTTCAAATAGAAAATTTCAAATTGTGAGAACGCAATTTATTGAAGGAGGGGAGAATGTAACACCCCGAGCTTCCACGATATGCTTCTCATTCAATAATGCAATAGCTTGCATTGTACGCAACTTCGAGTTCTAAAACACCGCGACTAATCAAAGTAGTCGTTATGAATAGTAATAACCACTTTTTAAAATTATAGAAATTTTATATTTCAAAATGGACTTCATTTTTGGATTCGGAATATCGAAATTAGCCTATGTTGAATTTTTGGTATTTTTCTGAGAACTTCTAATTTTTTATGAATAGTGAAAAATACTTAAAACAACTTTTTTAATAAAAATAATTTATTGTGATAAATTATACTATTTAGTGGTTTTAAAGTATAATTAGAATATATTTTTACCATTTTATCCAATGGTGGTCATTAGAATTAATTTAACATTGAAACTGGATATAAACAATTGCCAATCTTTTGATATAAATTGTTTCCTAGAAACACGCTATTTGTTGTGACAGTGGGAATTAATTATAAAATTAATTAATGCAACTTATATGTTTGGAATTTTTTAAAATAGACATCATTTCTGAAATCGGAATATCAATTATAGCTTAGGGTGAAATTTTGGCATTGTTCTGAAAAACATCAATTTTTGATGAATAGTGAAACCACTAAGTGGTAGTTAAATAACTGATTTTTCGTTTAAATGAAATATTACCACTTCTGTGATTTGATTGTCAAAAATCCGACATACATGGTTGTCATTAAGAAGTAAAACGTGGTTCAATGAGATTAAAATAATTTTTGGTGAATAGTAACTTTTAAGTTCTTAATCGCGATTAGAGGTAATTAGTGTAGTTTAAGGTAAAAATAATGTTTTAATAATTTGAGATGAGCTTGACACATGTCCTAGCCTCATTGGATGTTCCATGGACGACCAAGAAAATACATGGGTCAACTTGGGGACCCCATGGAGCCACTTTATTTGGAAAATGGCATAAATACCTTTTATTTAATGTTAAAGTAAAAAATGACACAAACATGAAATGTTTTACTAAAAAAAATTTACATGGGGTTATACAAGTCATATTTTCGACTATAAATAGTAATTGTAAAGCTAAAAAGATTTCCTACATCATAGTATTTTTTTTATAATTTTATACATTAAATAAATTAATTTATTTATGACATCATTATGATGCAGCGATGACCGTAATATTTAACGATTTTAATAAAATGAAAAGATAATGTACAATACAAGGCTTACACTTGTACAAAGACTATTGTATGGGTATATTTAGAACCATTATCACCTTATCCACGAATTATATAAGTGTGGGACCTTTAGAATCCGAAAATCATTGTATAATAATGTAAAATTCACTTACTTTCCAAGAGTGCCCCTCCTCTCTTCTTATAAAAGGCCCCCACCTCTACCACCTCATTCACAATTTCACGCCATTTGGCTCGGACATACTCGGCCCAAATACCCTCCCAAATTCCCTCCCTTACTCCTAGAAGCCTCACTTTGGGCAGAATTATTCCCAAAGAATCCTTTGGCTCAAATCAAAAAGAGTTACCCGATTTTTAGGTAATGTCTTCTCTAATGTTGTTTTGTTTTATTTAGCTTCTCCAACCCCATAAACTCTTTTTATTCATTTATTTTGTAACAACAATAGTATCCTCAATATACTAGGATGTTGTTATAAGATGTATTCGAGCTACAATTACACACACCTACATCTAATGGTTAAAGAACATACGGTTTCTGTGGATGGCGAATTTCTGCCTCACGAAACGATGATTGTTCAACACTCATAAAACACCTTCAAAGGTGGCCATTAAGATGTCACTCTATTTATAAATGATATATAATATGTTTATGTTTTACTTAAGGTTCTGTATTTTTCATTTATTTCATACTTTTGTTATTTCCATTATGGTTAAACGTGATATTTTCATTTTAGGAAGTGCGGACTACAACCCCCTCAAAGTGATTTGAATCGTTAATACCATATGTGGGATGTATAAAGGATGGAGTAAATGGTATTATATTATATATTATACTGGAATTATATTATACATTTATATAATTATGATTTCATTCCATTAAATATGAAATAGAAATGAAAGTAGCGTTTATGCGTACGTACGGCTTACCGTCTCCATGAACGGTGCATTTCATTTCATACCTCTAAATATTACGTAATATTATGAATGAATGTATATACTGGATATATATGATATATATGAAATCTAAATCATTAATATAATTCTGGAGATAATGGATATTCTACCACATAAACAACTTGTAATTATAAGAAGTTTATTGTTGACTCAAGTACCAAAGATCGACAAAACGACCGTTATTAACTTAAATAATTACATAATGTTCATATCATTGTAATAATTGATATGAAAAGGATAATGAAATTGAAAAAGGGTCTTAAGTAAATAGAAATTAACTCTAGTTTATTATTCAGGAGGTTAAATAACGGTCGAGTCAGGACATGACGCAAGGTAAGGGAACTTCTTAACCCAACTTCCATTCTTTGGGTTAATATTCTACTTTCAAATTATGTCATGATATTATTATGTCCTATTTTGTATTTTTACTTTCTTTATGTGTACCTATAGTGAATACACATAATAGATCTATTTTATTTTAAAAATTATCTTTTTAAGGGCTTCGTCTCAATCTCCTTTCATTGAGGCATATTTGGTTTTATACACATCTTTCTTTTATACGGTGTATAAACCCCTTTTACTTTTACGTTTATTCAAAATGAATCTTTTTTATACGAAGCGTTTTAATAAACGAAAAAAAGGGAATGTTTTTCTTTCCGTACATATGCGGCGACAACAACTTCTTCTCCGCCGTGACCATTATTTGAGTTTAGGCTTCCTCTACAAGCCATCACTTTTTTTAATGAAAAATAAATACAATGTTTTAACTTTCTTTTATTTTGGTATTGAAAATGGTTTTGAAAGAGTTTTTATTATATCAATGTGTTGTATTGATATCTTGTGATTGAAATGTCGAAATGTTATGTTTCCTTTATGCATGTTTTATGTGATACGATTATGTTATAGTTTATGATATGTTTAAACCTATTCATATGAGGAATGCATTGGACTTAATAAGTGACGGGTGGAGCCCACTATAGCTCCTCGATGCATCGGTTGGTCTCATGAGACAACTAGACGTGGAATTGGCTGAGGCCCTTTCCCAATTTGATTTATGGTTTTGGTCGGGGCCTTAATCATTTTAGACGTCTTGGCCGAGGCCTTGACACAATGTTTTAGAATGTCTGGAATTATGCATTCCATCATTATGAAAGTGGTTATTGATATTTCATGTGATTATTCGACTAGTAGAATATCCATGTGAGTAAGTAAATGGAATTATTTCAGTTTACTTTTTCCATATTATGCTAAAGTTCAAGTTTAAAAGGCTTTTTTTTAGTTATACATTGCCTTAAATGTTAATGTTTATTTATGAAAGCTTCCACTATATTGTTATCCTTACTGAGCATCTGAGCTCACCCCTTTCAATGTTTTAATATTTTCCAGGATGTGAAGAAGTATTTTATGAATTACCTGCAGGGATAGTCAAAATAGGATATGAGTGTGGACTATGAAGACTTTGTTTTTAGTTTTTCACTTTATGATGTAATGTAACATTTATGAATGTATCTAGTGTTTCTAAGGCTACTAAACTAATCGGTCTTTCGAGACTTGATCTTTTGTGATCATGCCAATGTTACGAAGTAATGCAACGACTCTGGGTAGCTGGGGTCGAGGCGTTACAAAAAAATTCTCAATCATGAATTGAATTTATTTGTTTATAAATTATTTATAAAATTTGGAAAATATATTTTGAAATATTTTGAAATTTATAAAAACAATTATTAATTAATTAATCATAAAATGATCATGATTTATTTGTTATATGTTGTAAATCATTTATTATAAATATTCCATTATTATTAAGGAGTTAATATTAATAATATATTTTCAAGTACTATATATCATGCTATATGACATTGAAATAAAATAATAATTTAGAAATAATATTTGGTAATTTATAAAAGGATTATAAATTTAGAAATAAGGCTAAAAATACAAAAAATATTAAACTTTACTCTTTGAACTTATTATAATATTTAATTCTATGTGAAAAAATTAAAGGCTATTTTTTGGATATTATTTAAACCACATCATAATGTTTCTCATGATGGATTTAATCATGATTTATATAATTCCATGTGTACGATTTTTATATTATATAAAATGTTTACATAATAAAAATTGAATTATAAAATGTTTTATAATTCATTAAATATCATTTATTAAAAAAGGCATATAGTGAATAAAATTAAAAGTTCACATTATGAATTGAGTATAAAAAATATTATATTCTAGATTATGGAGGGTCTATAATGTACTAGTCAATTTATAAAATTTTTATCATTAACTATAATTTATGAATTGGTCATAAATGTTTATCTCATGTTTAAATTTTTAAATTGATAATTTATTTAAATGATATTCTCTCATAATAAAATTTTAATATTATGAATGGTGTAGGAATTAGTATAATTTTTAAACCAATTTTACAGAATTATGATACATGCATCTAAGTAATTACATGTTGGGTATGATAAAACGATCTTTTTTCCTTTTATATTGATTTTAGTTTTTAATTGAGGATATTATCTTGAATATAGTTGTAAGATATAGTTTATACATATTATGTTTTTGAATAATTTTGAATTAGTAGTTGGGGTATCACCTAAGTGGTAAAGTCATCTTGTAATCTTGTATGAAATCCAAGATTAAAATTGGGTAGGGGAAAATTACCATGGTACTATTTTGAGATACTATAGTAGTGATACAACTCATCCTTAATGGGACTTCGAGCCATGAAAATGGGCATTTGAGCTGTCAAAATATTAAGTTGTTGGGTTGGTACTAGAGAAGATTCTAACTATTAGAGTGTGAGGTTGTATAAGGGAAGACACCTACAATACATCTAGATACAGGATGACCATAAACTAATAGGTAGGAATTAGTTGAAACGTTGGCGTGAAAGCTATAGTGGGTGGAAAACAGGATGGTGGGAGGAGCTTTTATAGTTTGGTTCCTATGATTATGGACTACCAGATGATGTATTAGGTCATTTTTTCCTCTGGACCTTTGAACCATGTATTCTAGGATTTTAGGCCATGTAAGGGTACTATCTCAACCCAATTATAATGAGTGATTATATATAAATCAAATAAAAATAAAAATAAAGTGCAGTTATTATGAAGTTGATTCTCTCTGGAGTAAATTAACCCCAGGTGGAGGTACATTGGGTCGATGATCCTGCTTTAATGGAGGCTTTTCACTTGTCTGTAAATGTGGGGGTTGGCTATGTATTCCTACAAGCAAACTTATATCGATATTTTCAATCACATATAATTATAAACTTTTACATGTATTGTTCATGTACCATATAAATGTGATGTGTTTTGATTTGTGTATATATATTTTACTTCTATGTTTGTGTGAGTAACATAGACTATGATTTGGGAAAATAGGTACACATCAATATGGTTTGGACTTTTTAATTTAGTGTAATGAATAATATTATAAACTAAGTCACTATAAGAATGAATATATAAATGGAATAAACATGAGATAAGATGGTTATATTAAATCCCTTGAAAATACTAGCTATTATATTCCTTCTAAATTGACAATTATCATGACCTCGATCATCCAACTGGGTAGCATTATGCCAAATATATATTCCCCTAGATTATATTATTTAAGGTATGAAAGTAATTGGTGACCTTTAATCATTAAATGTGATGTTTCCTTCCAAAATCAAGGTTCCCCTAGGTTGTATTTTTTAGTTTATTCATAGTATTTTATTTGGGTTACACTTAATCGGAATCCCCAATAGTTAGGATTGAAATGAAATAGAGTTGGATTTATTAACTGGATGGATTGGAAAAAAAGTTATTCACTCAACTATACGAGATTATTATTTGATATGATTGGGATACCGCCATACCAAAATAACTAATTTATGATATTAATGCTAAAGTGGACTCATTTCTTAGTGAAATGTGGATCTTGGAACATAAATGGGTATGACGAATTCTAAAGGGTTCAGCATTTTAATGGGATCCCATTTAATAAAAGTCCTAATTAAATAGTAATAAAACATGATATTCATTAGATAAAAGATACTATTATATATAAATTACATTATCATCATTAAACTAATAATCGAGATTAATTATTAAAGTCAGAGGATTAATATTAGAAACTGATATGTTTGGTAACTTAAGATAATTTTTTAAGAGAAAAAATATATGTGTTAGAGAAATTAATTCTTGAGTAAAAAATTGGTTAGTTTGTATAAAAAATGGAATCATGATGATTATAATAAGTATAAAATGTTTCTTATATTGTTTCAAATGAATTAAATGAAAATTTACCAAAGGAATATTAGTCTCAACTTGTATATTTAAAATAATTAGTAATGATAATCGATTGAAGAAAATAATTATTTCCTATAAGAATTATTTTAGAAAAATAATTCATATTATTTTAATATATGGAAATGTTTTGAAAATATGAATGGGTTCAAGAAAAGTTTACATAATATTATCAAGTGTTGAGAATTGATAAACTAGGAAAATGATGTTTGAGTTCTAGTGTTGTGTAAACGGTAAAAGTTGGTAAAAGTTTAAACTGAAAGAATAAAATTTATTTAGAAATTCCAGCAATGTTTCTTTTAGGATCCAATCATAGTAATTGAAGCTAAAGGTATAATCAGTATGGATGATTAATAATTCCATCAGATTGAATTTTTCTGGATATGTGAAGGATATTACAAAAATCCATGGAATTTCTATGTCAGTTATCCGTCTTATAAAATTATATTATTTAGTTTTGAAGGGTATGTGATAACAAATATATATTTTACAAGTTCTTTAGCTATAAAAAATTGGAAAATAATGGGAAGAATTGATCTACTATACAGTTTACATTCAAGAGATGAAGTAAACAGGATAGTGAGTCAAATATTTTAATGAAAGGGAAACTCAGATGTATATAATTAAAGTATGTGTATCTTCATCTCATTCATTTTATGTGATAATATAGGGTGTTAATTAACAAAAATCTATTATGAATTGAATGAGATTATTAATTTTATACACATGGTTTGAGATTCATCATGTTCTATAATATATATTTAGACAAAGCTAGTGATACAAAAGTATTATCTTGAATAAAGTATTTATCCATTTTTTTAAATATAAAGGAAGATGTTCCCACCACCCATCAGTGACAAGTTTTAATAAATTCATCTATTTAGAGTAAAATTTTACTAAGACATAGAATACCATATATATGATATGAAAACAAAAGTTTATAGTTTAAATATTTATACTGAAAAATATAAGTGTAATTTCATAACACATAGCAGTTTGTGTATATTCTCATGATATTTTGAGAATAATATATTGTCTAAGAGGATAGTTGGAGTATGTTCAAACTTATAGAAGTTAAAAGTTGAAAAATAAATGATCAAACTAGTGTAAAGTAAAATTAAGGTTCAATTAATATCCTAAAGATTTTAGGGTATGTTACTTTAGGGAAATGAAAAGAATAACATTTAGTTACCATGATAAACAGATATCACTATTTTTTAAAACAGTATTCCATAAAATTTAAAAGTGGATTTTACTTAATATACTAAATCATTTTAGGGCATATTGATAAAGTTAAATATAAAGGGTTGCATTAAGTTACCATATCAATGTTACTTTATCCTAAATAAGTTTATGATATATTTGGTCAATAGTAAGAGAAATAGTTACATTATTATTCATGGAAAAAGTTTTATGGAACAGGTTTTAAGGATGATAATTAGGAATTTAGAAATTGTTCTAGTAGACTATAGAATATGACATCATAACATTTTATGGTGTGATGTTAAGAAATTTCAATATGTTAAACTAGTTGAAGATTTGGAATATGATTCCAAAATATTTCCATTATTCGGAAAAATATTATTTCATAGATGTTACTCACTAAAAGAGTTTAGTGGGAGGATTTTATCATGTGGTAACATAGATATATGGAAAGAATTACATTTATACATAATTATTTCAAAAAACCCCAGAATTTTTGCAAACATAATGATGATTCACCAGTTTATCATATATGATATGTTAAATAGGAACTTTTATAGAGTTTTTTAGTATTCTTAAAAGTGTTTAAGAATAAAAAATGTACCATACAAAAGGAAATATATTTTTTATCATTATTTCACATCGAATTCATAAATTTATAAAAAGATATACATTTCATGAGGTGTAATGATAATTAACTTGTCAATGTATGAATTTTATTTTTCCCGAAATAATGTTCATCAGGGATTATTATAGGTTAAGATGAAATGTTAATGTTATCATGAGTATGATCCTCATGATTCGAAAAACAAAAGAAAAGTTATTCAATATGTGTTGGATGACCCATGAATTGTACCACATGGAGTCTCATATACTATGTATTTAGTATACTATGGGTTTATGGATAATATTTGGGTCCCTATACCTAATATTGGTGAGATAATGGAAATATAACCTTTATAACATGATACACTTATTCTGAAAATCAAAAGTGACTTAGAAAATTAGTGTTGGTTGGGTATGGTTTTAATCACGTCATCATTTGGAAATCAACCAAGATTTTATATTCCCTTTAATATGATGATTATGAAATATTTTCCCTAGATTAAGATAGATTAAGAATGTGTTACAATTATTAGATAGTAAATATTAGGTTTTATTATATTTGGGATAGAGACATGTGATGTACACATCCATAAAGGTGAATGGCATGTGATGTATTCATTAAATTTGTCACTCTATACTCAAAGGATTGAAATTGTATGAGATGACTGTATGGGATTGATATACTTCATGTACTATGGTCACTCGATATGTTAGAAAAATGGATCATATGATAGTGTAAACTTGAATATGATTCAAGCTAGTGAAAAAATGTATAGATATACACATGTTACATAGAGATAACTTCATATCCATTTATAAATTTAGTGGAATTGATGCTTTTCAAGAGGCCACTCTTGGGTTACATTTTTATATATGGTGATTCATATTTGTTAAAAATAAAATATAGGGTAATGGGCTCATAGTTAGTGGTTTAATTAATGGTAATTCGTATTGACTCAGATAAAACCTCTAAAATTGTTTTATTGTTAATATAAAATAATTTAGGATGGGGTGTTCATTAGTTATTACACATGTTGTGACATAAGGTGAGTTTAATGATATATTTCCAAAAGGTATTTTGGGAAATATACAAATGTGTTTGAATATGATTTCATAAGTTATCATATACGATATTATATAAGGGGAAATGATAAAAATACTTTTAGTGTTTAGTGCAAGTGGTAGATTATGAGAGATGATATACAATAAATCCAATATTTCATGTGTTGTATTTTGGAGACCATTTCATTGAGGTTACATTAAAAATAGAGGTATCATTGGTTAAATTCATAAGGATGCATTGAGGAAAATATAATATGATATTCTTGTAATCATAACATGAAAATACATTGGAACATTATACAATGGGCTTGCGGTTTTCTATGAGATGCTGATTCTTATAATCATTAGTAGATGAATGTTGATATATTAATTTGTGACTGATTATTCCACATTAATTTTCATTAAAAGTTAATTAAATAAGATATAAAACATAAGAATATTAATTGATATGATTCATTCATTGTCCAAAGTTATTAACTATTGCATTATATTTTAAGAATTAATATGTGAATACTTCAAGAACATCCTCGAGGGACCTATAAATGGGTTATTTCCATTTGATGACTTGTAGTGGTTCGACCGATACTCCTAAAAAATAATACCCCATTATTTTTCCTCCATTTCATCATGAGGTTATAGAATACCATGGGTGAATGGGGGTCATATTAACATGAAAAATGATTGAATGTAACCCATAGATACACCATGGAGAGGGGATGTCTATTTCATGCCTTTGAAGTCATATTTATAAACCATATAGAACAATTATCAAGGTGAAATATAAATATATTTATCATAAGGTATGAATAGTTATACATTGTTCTTCATTTACCATTTTATAAATTATTTAATTTTTTCTAGCATGTAAATCCTAGGTTTATGGTTTCTAAATCACGTTTTTTATCATAAATAATTGTTTTTATCCCCATATCAACATTAAAAATAACTCCCACTAAGTGTTCACTAAAATTCCAATCCATGGTTTTTATAATTAAATAAGGGTTAACTTTATGAAATTATTTTTTAAAATTTATAAATATATAATTCCATGTTTTATCATGGTTTTAGAAAGGTTTAGGCCACATTTGGGCCTCATTTATAGGATTTATGTCTCTTTTTAAGGTTATTTTTGTTAAAGAGTTATGCTTGAGTTGTTTTCCGGTTACTTTGAATAAATGGGGCTATTTTGGTTTTAAAAAAACTATATTTTATTAAACAAATTAATTTTTCTTAATTTTTTTCCTTTGATCATAATTGACATGATTTCGTAACTGTATACCCTTGAAGTGAGCCCACAGATTTTGTTTAGGTAAAATTTGAAATGTAATATTTATATTCTAAGATATTGATTGATTTATCTTGGGTAATAGTTATGGGTATTATATAGATATTTTTAACAAAAGGGGATACTTATAGAGTGGGCATAGCTGAGGTTGTGTTATGATTGATGTTAATACTAAATATTTATATATGTTACATTTTTATTAATTACATTTATTTTGAGTCATGGGAATCCTTGTGTAGTTAGGTGGGAAAAATATGTACAAGTATTGCAGTATTTTATGATTATGTTCAATGTAATGGCCCCATGTTGGTACAATTCTCTTCTAAGGGAATATTTTATCTTAGAAAAATTAGGTTGGGTAAAAATGAATGGTTAGGTAGATTGATCACATCAGGAATGTCAATTGGATGAATTTTATAATCAAGTTATTCTATTCTGTCTCTAGGGATCTAAGTTATTTCAACAATAGTTGATTTTGTAGGAGTTGTTTTCCTAGGACCAAATATTTGTACTTTTATTACATGTATATTCAATGAATTGAATATTAATTAAACATATTATTGTATAATAATGTTTTAGACTATTTGTCACATTGATAAGTTCATAAAAGTTCTCTTTTATGATAATAAACATTATGTTCTATTAAAATATTCTTAATATAGTTCCAAAAATGGAAAATATACTTTGAGGGGAAACATTGTACATAGATCATTATGTGTGAGTATTCATAAGAGGATGAGGATTCTTCTCATGAATTTCAAACTTGCTATTTCCATGATAGGAGATTATACGAATAGATCCTCTTATAAGAATTCTAATTTTTTTTGTGTCATCAGATATTCCTATCATCATTCATGTGTAATGGCCCTTAGACTTCAATATTATTATTAATGAATGTCATGACTCCCACACTTAGATTTGCTGACAAACCTTGGGATGAAATATGTTTTCGGTGAGGTAGGGTACATTGGGTGCATGCCAATAATATTTTCATTAATAAATAAGTTGAGGAATAATTTATCCCTTCTATATTTATTGAATAATATATCTTGGAACTTTTATTGGAATAGAACCATCACAAAAAATTCCATGGTCATGATGTAACGATATGTTTTTTCAAGATAGTCAAAGAAATAAGTATCAAGAATATAAGTTGGTGACATTGATTTTAATCCTCCTTGATGAGATATTTTAACAAATGGATTATATTAAATAGTGATAATTTGTATTTGGTTGTTGTAATTGTGAAATTCAGTTCATTATCTTGGGTTCCTTGACATATTGATAGATTATAATCTTGGACATTAGGCAAGCCCACCTAATACCAACAAGAAAGAATCCTAAAGGGTTACACACAAAGTGTGTCCATTGATCTCGATTGAATCCTTTTTGAACTTAAGAAATGAAATAAATAATACTCTCAAGACCAAGGAATAATTTATTCTAGTTTTATTGATAGTATAAATTAATTAAATTTTTATTCACCAGATTGTGAATAAAATATATATATTTATCTTATTGAATATTTAATAAATATTTATGTAATGGTTTGTGAATAAAATATTTATTTTAGAGAATAATATATTTTAAATTGTATTCAATAAATTATTAAGGATATTGAATGCACCAAGACAGAGTTCGGTGATAAATATTAATTTACAAGATGGTTAAATATTACTTTTTATTTTGGAACTTGGTACAGACTACAAAATAACAATAAAAATAATTTTTTATGTGGAATGGGGATAAATAAAGGTTATTATATTAATTAATGGTTGTGATATATTAAATAATTATTTTAACTTAAACCCTAACACTATAAATAGACCGGCATGTATATAGTATAGAATATCGATCGATGCAATTGAAATAGAGAATTGTTGTGCGCAACGAATTGTCTATTGACTCCAACTTCTCTCTACCTCTCAAGAATGAGAAACAAAAGATAGTTTTATTCAAGACCGAAGATCAAGAAATCAAGAATGAACAGTGAAAGACATTTAATTTACTGCACCATAACCCAGAGATCATGTGGTGTGCTAAAAGATCATAGAAGCGCATTTGGATCACCTCTAGAAGGACTCTATCCTTGGATCCTCATAGAGAAACAAATTAAATCTAAAAGGGTCTTTTTAGATGATCAACATTCATCTAGGAAGAAAAAAAGCCTATGAAAATGTAATTAATTTTATATAATCTAAATGAATTAATTATAAAAATAACCAGAAAGATCCTCTATGGGGGCTTTAGTAATTTGATCTTAAAATAAATGTTAATTATCTTATCACCCACCGTGAACTTCCTCTAGACCAAGAACCTTTATGTTTATCATTATTTCATGATGATTTAATTTCATTAATATATATTTTTTTATGGTAATACTTATTATATTTTATTATTCCCTTCTTTTTATGGCTTTACATTTGTATGAGTTTATTATTTATTCAATAGAAAAGGGTTACTTTGAAATGGGAGTCTTTTTTCTGAGAATTAATTCATTCATTTCATTCCATCCTCATATTCATCAAAAGTGTTTTCCTCTAAAATAAATATGTAATTTTCAAATATTTTTTTATTAAATTTGAAAGGTTTAATAAAATATGAATTATATTTTCCTATTTATCTGACATTGATATTTTAAAGTAAGGTTTAGAATTGTTTTAATTACATAAAATGTTATCCTTTCTTAATATTCAAAATTTGTTTTATGTCAAATTGTATATTTTAAATTCTCATGAAGGTATTGTTTTTATGTGATGAAGTCTTGTAACCCATTTATCAAAAATGAAAATATTTTTTTCATAGTTTTATTTCCAACTACAATGGATTGGATTTACTTTTAAATGTTATACATGGTTCATATAGAGATTATGTAATCAGAATTAATATATCACACATAAAATATAGGGTGTCCATACAGCCTTCATAATAGGTCTTACAGGTTCAATATAAAAATAAAATGGATACAATGGGTGTTATTTGGATGGATTTAGTATTTTTAACTTAAAATTAACAATCATTCACTTCATAGATAAATATAGGTGATTTTGGATTTCTGTTTTTTTTATCATTTTTTGTTATGGATTTTAGTTCGTCTCATGTATCTTGACACTTTTGTTTCCTATTATTTTAGATTTCATTTTTTATGTTTTGATCATGTGTTGGGTCTTTGATAAAATTTTGACCATATAGATGTTGTAGATTTTGGATGTGTTTACTGGTTTCAATTATGGTTATATAAGTACTTTTTATAACCATACGACTTATTTTCATTTACATTAATATTTAAAATAACTTTTTTATATTTTTGTCTCTATGACTTATAGGGAGATTATTCTAAACTTACGAGGAAGAGATTCATGATTCTTATTATTTTTAGGGTGAAATCACTCTCAATGTTACATTTCTTTATGATTTATACTAGTTTCCAGTACATTTCATTTGGGGATGTGCCTCAAGCCATATGTAGGGTAGCCTGGGTATTGAGTTGGGGTATCCCAGGTTAGTTTTTGGAAATATCATCCACAAATTCCACAAAAAATGATTCCATGAATGGATGAAATATTTTATTAATCAGTTCTATAAAATCCATAGATGTATTTATCCACTAGAAATTCCAAAAAAGAAATTTAAAGTTCCCATAATAACTTTAGAAATGGATGTTTTGAATATATTCAGATATTACATGAAGTTGGTAGTGCCCTGATCACAAATAAATTTTTGAAAAATATATTTCCCATTTAAATTGATCAAAAGGACCATAAATTCGAGGTAATTGGTATCATTTATTAATGATAATCTAATTTAGCATCTGATATTCCACACAAAGACAAAGGATTCCATTAGACTTCATTCCAAAGGGAATTAGAGTACAACAAGGAGAAGTATTAGGTCAAATAAAACTGATAGAATCCAAAACCTCATGATAAGTATTAAATTTGATAAAATATACCAATTATATTCAATATGTAATAATTAAAAATTGCACATTCATGGGTATTATCTCAATTGGGTACTCCACTTCTTACATAATACCAAACCCAAAAAAATCCTTAGGAAACACATCAAGAAATAAACCTACCACATAAAGTAAAAATTCTCATTTTATCATTTCCCTGTATTTCTGATATAGGTATGTGTGTTGAGATTTAATCTCCACAACATAATCTAGAACCCTCCTAGTTGGTATCTCCTGATTATATTATTCTTCAAAAAGGATTTTATGGGTCCCATTTTGAGAAAAGAGTGAAACTCAATACTTATAGAAATAAATGAGATATTTGAATCATATAAATTGGAAAATTACTAGGATGAGGTAAAATATATCCATATCACACATGAAAAAAATCCTATATATGTTAGAAAAAACATCCCATATGAGGATAAAAGGGTCACTTTTTACTCCTATCAAACTGTTTACCTGATAGGGTATTAATACTCATTATAATGTAATGGATTTGGGAGATTTCCTATCAAAAAGTACATAGTAATGGTAGAATATACCAAAACTATACCCATTACCATATAAGGACATTCCATAGACGTAATAATCAATTATTACAATTTAAAAATTCCAATATATCCATCACTATAACCCTATGGTTTCAATCCCATCCTTGGAGAATGTTTTAGTACTTACTAGATCTGAATCAATAACTTGTTCCCTAACAAAGATTATTTATATATTAATTGGTTACCCAAGTAATCCTATCCACTGGCCTGAAATTGTGAGGTATGAATTTTTAGGGTTCTCTAGGAAAAACTCTCTAATAGTTTCAAACTATGGAAACTTTAAAGGTGACCACATATTCAACACTGGTGTCACTTATTTGGATAATAGGGATATTTGTATCTAGTGTTTCCATCATGACCAAATTAGAAGCATTGAATATAGTATACCTAGTACTAGTAGAGTAAACACTTTTATTGTGACTTACCTACCTAGATACACATCAACTGACTTTATAATTACCCAAACAAAAATAAATAAAATTTACCTTGTGATTCTATTAAATGTCTTATTATGTTATATGGTTATAGATAATGCATGAACTTATTTGGTTTTATTATATAATATCAAATATAAATGACTATTAAGAATCATTAAAATTGATAATATAGATATTTAATAGTGATTATATTATTAGAATAAATATAGGGTTTTAATGAATCTAATTGACATAGACAAAGGAAATGATGGCCTCAACCAGTAGGATCGTACCCAATGAAGTCCATTTATTAGAGCTTCCAATGGAGATAGAATCACTTTTATTTTCCCTTGACCAAGCCCAATATTAGATCCAACAACTTAAGAATGTAAAAAACTATTTATGGAGGATGTTCAAGCTCATCATAATCATGGCCCAAACTATGTATGTCGAACCACCCCATGAAAGTCTCATCATTTCCCACCTTACTCTGAGGGTGTTTTCTAGTGTATTAATGATATATATATATATATATACCCTATAAATATGAGAAGATATTTTATTTTTCATAGAATAGTGATTATATTTTCATCCTATTAGTGATACTTTAAAAATGATTTTTTATTTTGATACAATAAAACATAAATAGTATTTTTGGGTAATATTAAAATTTAATCATGGAATTTTTTTAATGATTTAATGTATTACTAAAATAAATAATATTTTAATAAAGTATTATTATTTAATAAATGTTTTGAAACATAAACGATCATACAATTTTTATGAAGTCAATTGTAATTTTTTAAGGGTTTCAAAACTATTATTTTCAAAAAAACAGTATTTCTAAATAAATATTGATTATTATTTTAAAAGTGAAAATAAATATTTTTAGAAACTTATTTTCATAAAATGAATATTATTTTGTTAATAATAATTTTTATATGATCCAATGGTGATTTTTTCATAATTTTGTGATACAGTTGAGTCTCTAGGTAAAAATTAAATATTGTATAAATATACGATGTCTATTATGACATCATAATGACTAAAACATGATGTAATAAATAGTATAAAAGGACTAAACACAAAAATAATTTTTTTTATTTAAAATAATTTTAATTTATGTTTATTGTACTAATTTTATAAATCCTTTTGTAATCCTCTAAAACTATTAATATATTTTGAGGTTTTAAATTCATTTCGTTAAGAGTATCACTCACTTCTACATAAGAAAGGGAATTATCTTATTATGTTAGGACATTTAGATTATAATTTTGTTAAAACAACTCCTATTTTTTATAATAAATTGTAAAAAAAATGATAAGGTTTTTGGTTTTGGTAATTTTATTATATAGGGTCCAAAACCTAATTTTTTGAAATGATAGTGTTCCCCAATAATTTTCATTGTAAACCCATACAATCTCAAATTTATCTTTACTCAAAATACTTGGATAAAGTCATTACTCTTCCCTAACCTATCTAGAGTCCTTCTAGGGTTCCCCCACGCTCTCAATAAGCTTCTCCCAATAATTTTAAGTCACCCACTCAAATATGGGATCCTCAACTTCTATTATTTTTTCAAGTTTTTTATAATATTATTCCTTATATTTATAATTCCTAATATTGGGGTGTGTCTTTCCATGTCCATTTTAATTCTGATTTTTTTAAAAATGAATAAAGACCCATTTTTCTCTCATCAACCCATTTTATGAATTTTCAAGTAACTCCATTATGGTGCTAAAATTTCATAGCGGTTTCCCTTGACAAAAAAGGTGTAGTGAATACCCATACCATTTTCCCTGTCAAGGGTGTCCACTATTATAAACTTATAACTCTTTGACTTGGGACTTACATTTATTTATTATGCAATCCTTAGTCATGGAATAAAATATGATGGTTAATGAATCCATTTTTTACGATCTTTGTGGCACACTTAAGCAGGACACTACAAAATATTTCAATTTTTCCAACGGGGGAATATCTATTTGAAAAAGTTCATTTTCTGTTTGTAAAACATTTTACCAACATATATGTCTCTTTCACTAAACGGTCGATAAAAACTATGTCGCTAAATGTTTTTGTGACAGATAAAATAGTTCTGTTGCTATTATAATAATACCAACAGATAATATATATGTTGGTTAAAGTGTTTATCATAGGTTTTGGTGACAATTTTTTTTTTGGTAATAATACTACCAACATATAATATTTATTTATAAATTACATTTGAATAAAAATTATTAATTTTTATTTCTAGTAAAATTTCATATTATATTTATTAATTTATCATATATAATACATTTGTTTTAATTATTAAATAAAGGACGAATTTAACACGGTTCAAACTTATAAAAAAAATCATTATATTAGCAATGAAATTCATTACAAAACAAATAAATACAAAATCCCTCCCCCCCAACAGGATCCATCACACCCATTAATACATAATTCATCCCTCGTGCCAACATCACTCATAGATGCCACATCAGGGACCAGAGATCACCAGTAATCCATCCATGCCTCAAGACTAGCGAGTCAGCTCCAACCTATCCATGCCACACCAGTGACCAGCGAGCACCAACAACTCATCCATGCCTCAGGAATAGAAAGTCAACTCCCACTCAAATCAGTGCAAATATCTGTGTGAATTGAAACCAAAATATGAAGTATAAAAAATGATTTTCATAGTAATCATTTTCATCATCCTTTTTGATATTTCATTAGAGGCATATATAATGTTTCCCAAACTAACTAAAACCCCCGAAATATAATGTTTCCCAAAATAAAACATTAAGATAAACAGAATTCAAACTCCAAAAAATGGGCTTCTCCAAACTAAAATGATAGAATGTATCTTTACCGACCTTTGGAGTTGGATAGCCCAGCAAAAATTAATGATGTATCAGTAATGGTGGCCTCAACATCTACCCCATGATCGATTGTGATGGACCTGATTTTCTTCACAACATCCAGTGAGGTATACAGATCTACCACTCACTTGTGCACATGCAGTTGAAACTGATCTCATGTATTAGTCCCTACAAGATTTAATACAAAATAATAGATACAGAGTAGAGAATATCAAGCTATCAAAAAAGCTCCAAAATGATTTATGTTGAAATATGCATATAAACACACAAATAACCTATTGGATCATAGAAAAACTCTACTCATGGAATACAAGGTAGACATAACCTACTTGAACAACACTTATATTCAGAGTAATGATATTAAAAAAATTCACTGACATCAAATTCAAAAACATAATGTTGAATGTATGATTTGAGAAAATTCATCATCTTTTTATGAATTTGAGGTCAAATTTGGAAGTGATCAAGGAAAAAATTATGAAAAACCTTCTCCAAAAGGGGAATTCCTGGTAGTTATGTGAAGGGGGCCTTTGTAGGGATTCTAACAGGTCCCTTGACTTTCAACTGCTTGGCCTGGGCACCACGAACCAGATTATCACAAACTAAAAACAATATAAAAATTGAGTAAAAAAGTCACATCTAAAATAACAAAAAAAAAACTTTGGGAACAAGGACAAGAAGGATTTTACGTATTAATGATTCAATTTGTTCATTTTAATCATATAACATTTCTCTCTTGATTAAAGCTAGTCCTCAATTTTTGAACTTTAGTTTGAAATTTTTTGATTTCAAATAGAATTTAAAGTGGTTAATTTTCTTCTAGTTAAACTTAGTACATGTGGAGAGCCGGCATACCATGACAAAAAAATCATGTTGAGTTAATGTAAAATCAACACTCATGAGAAATTTTTTTTAATTGAAGCAAGATCTAAATAATTGAAAAAAGATCTATCCCAAACTATGATAAAGACGAAAATTGGAACGAAAATAAAATATTCCATATTTTATAAAAATATAATTAATAATAAATATAGAAAATCAAACAATAAATCACTGAAAGGAAATAATAGAAAATCTTTTTTGAGGTTCTTGACATTTTTTGAGGAAAGTGTGATCTGGATCTTGTGAATCTTCTCAGGTTTTGTTGGTTTCATAGCTGGATATGCCATGACCTCTTCTAAAACCAATAAGGAACAAAATAAATGGGGTGCTGCAACTATAGGATGGGGTTCTGCAAACTCCTCTCGTCATATCATTCTTTCAATCGTCAACATCAGGTTCACTAGGATAAACCTGAAACAAAAAAAAACACAATCACTAATTTCAAATAAGAGTGACACATAACCTGTCACTAAAAACCATTGAGAATGACTCTAATTTCAATTAAGAGTGACACATTACTCAAAATTTTACAATCTTGTAACACTATATGAAATTATATAATCAAGTAAAGTTACTTTCAATTTATAATGACACTACATTCCAATTGAGAATGACACCTAATTCAATAGTTGGAGAACCATTTAGTGTAATGAAAACCTTAGGCACCAAGGATTGAGTTACAAAGATGGTCGTGAAGGAAAATATAAAATTGTATGAATATAATTGGGATCTATATTAAATCAATGATTAGAAGGTTCTAACATCTCCACCATATATAGAATTTAGATTTAATTGACGATGAAACATAATTTCTTGAAATGTCAAGAGACAAATCTACTAATATCATGAAGACTAAAAATTTCATATGTTTTGGACATGAAATGTTGGATACAATGTAAAAATGTGATAAAATTACCAAAATAAAAATAAAAATTGAAATGTTGGATCATCTGATTTTATTTATAAAAAAATGTAGAATTGACATTAGGATTGAACTAATAACTTACAAGATCAGATTCTGCTCATCAGTGGGCCCAACATTGTCAATAACCCTCCTTACAATAATTATCTCCAAGAACATGACACTAAATTTGTACTGATTAGATTTGGTAGTCAACTATCCAGTTAGTTCATAATCAGGAGCATAGTATTCAAAGGTCCCTATTGTCACTGTTGAAACATGGGTCTTTTCCCCAGTTGGACCGAGCTTGGGAAGCCAAAAATAAGATATATTTAGATTGAATTCATCATCCAAAAATGTGTTCAATGATTTTAAATCATGGTATATTACTTGGAGGTTTTCCTTCTCATGCAAGTATTCAAGTTATCTTGTTACCCCATTAGATATTTTTATCTTGGAATTTTAATCCATGGGCATTAGGTTTGGAGGTAAATCTATAAGGAAAAGTTTCTTCGGTTGGGAATTGTTTAAAGAATCATTTTTATGTGATTTATGAAAGCAAAATGAAGATACATACCAAGAAGATGAACCTATAGAGAACCATATATTTATAGAAAATAATCCTGATATCACTATCAACATAAAAACTATCCATGATCAGGAGGCTGGGATGGTGAAGAATGTTCACCTTGAGGACCTCTACCATGAATTTTATGTTTCCTTGCAATCAAATATTGTCAATTATCTTAAAAGACACATACAAAGGAACAGTTAACAAAAGAATCCTAATCAAAATAGAAAAGAGATTAAAATAATTGGGAGAAAGTGCACCTTTTTTCTACTCTTAAGGTACCCTTTGTACACCCTTCCAAACCCCCTTATTCCAACAAGAAGTTGGGATCAATGTTCATTGTCGCAACATAGATCTCCTAGAATCTGAAAATGTTGGAAGGTATTTGGCCTTTATTGATTGATGACATTTCATCAGTGAGGAACCTCCTCTTGTCACTATCACATTTGATTGAGGTATGGGTGATAGTGGGAGGCATTTCTAATGTCATGATAATCATCGATTCATCTATTCAATTCCCTTATGTTAATGTCCTACATTGACAAGAAATAGAAATATGAGACAAAAGGTGATGAAATGAAATGAATGAATCCTGAGACCAATATATTGATTCCAAGATCTCAATGATTCAAGGAAAAGGAGCCATTTTCAATCATGATATAAAATAAATTCACCTGAAAAAACACCCTATGGAAGGTGTAGCCTTTCACATGCATTCATTCTATTATATGAATTTGGAAATGTGAAAGAAAAGGCTCAATAAACGACTCAGGAAATGATGCTATATTTTCCATTTTCTAATTCAAAAATATATATAAATAGTGATCCATTAAAAAAAATCTTGTCACAAAGATACGTCAAAAATAATACAAAAATGCAAAAGACTTGAGATGGCAAGCTACAAATAGAAAATTTTACTCTCCAAAACATAAGAGTTATTTTCAAAATGCATCAATGGATTTCAAAAAAATTATTTGTAAGATAGTCAATTGTAACATCTTCCATATCCTCTAGAAAATATATGTCTCATTGGCATTAGTTGCAATTTTATTTTTTATGTCATAAACATCTGGTATGATATCTTCTTCCATTTCAAATAAATATCTTGGTATAGTAATGAAAACAAAATGATAATTTTTCACTTTATATATTGTTATATAAAACACCTTTAAAGCTTGAGATGCAATCACAAAGTGCTCATTTTTTTTTCATAATCCCCTTAATACTGAAAAGAGTGAATCCAAACATATCTTCTTTGACACATTTAATAGGATTTACCCAAATCACACTGTAATAAAATAAATTTTCTTCTAACTAGATAACTCAACTCAATAATTTTATTCAAAACACCATATTATGATATATTACTAGTATTTGTTTTTGTGTTCACAAGAACACCATAATTTTGAGTTCCACTCTACTTAGTAATAGATTTCACACACCATTACAAGAGACATTAGTTCAGGGGTTATACGGGTTAAAGATGAACTGAAATGGAGAAATGGAGATGATAACGAACCTCAGGGGTAGGGACAGGCATTGAAGGAAATAACTGGTAGCGACGACATAAATGATAGAATGAAATCACGATCTAGGATTAACCTTTGAAAATTTCCCACCTAATTCAACCTCGCTGGAAAAACCAAGATTCTCAAAACTATCTTCTACGCTGCCCAAACTATGGCATTCCATCATCAATATCATGCATTCCACTTCCATGCGATAAGATTGTTGGGTTTTGATACGTAAAATAATAAAATTACATCAAATATGCTGTCAAATTCAATGTGAAGAAGAATTATTCTACCTGAAAACGCCCATACACCCAGAGAAGGATCACTAGCTGAAAAACCCCATACTCCTAACACTCAGCATATGACAGTGAAAAATTTAAGTAAATAAACCGATATAAAATTTATGTTGAACTGATAATAAGCAATTAAACCCTTCACAATAAGAAACTGTCTGAATTCTACTTAGAAACCAACCTATCTTCTACTTAGATTTCACACATGGATGAGGAATCAATCTATGTTAGTCAGAACACTAAATCAAATTCCATATTTCAAACCAAATGAAGATTAGGGAATACCTCATGTAGGGAAGGCCAGGTGGGGAAGGCTCGGGATGGTGGGGGTCGAGCAGGGAAGGTTATGGATGGTGGGTGTTGAGCGAGGAAGGTCGGGGAGGGAAGAGGTCTTCGGGTGGGGATGATACGATGGTCATTGAAAGAGTGTGGCGAGTGTGGAGGGTCGCAATGGAGGAGGCAGATGGCGTATGTGGATGGTCATGGGGGGAGGTGGGTGGCATCGATAGAGAGTGGTGGAGGATGCAGTGAAGGGAGATGAGGGGAGCAGTGGTCACAGAGGAGGAATGGGATCACGAAGGTAGAGGCGGTGTCAGCATCGACAAAGGGCAGCGATGTCATGGGTCTCCAGAGGAGGCATGGGTGGGGTGGATCAAACATTGCAGATCTGTGAATTAGGGTTGGGGATTTTTAAATATTTGAGAAAATAAAATAAAATAACGAAAATATCAAATTCAATTTTGTTTTTTAAATAAAAGATATAATAAATATATATATGAATGGTATAAAATTTTATAAAAATAATTAATTTTCTTTTAATATAAAATATAATTTCAATAAACTAATATAAAATATTATTAAAATAATACTAATAAATTGATTGTTATGTTCTTTATTTATTAAAATTAATATTTTTAAATTTATTTTGACTATATTTTATTATGTTTATTAAGTTTAAATATGAATATTAAATTACCAAGTATGCATATAATATCAAAGATATATGTAAATATTTCAAATATCATAATGATTTAAATTTAAATTTATAAAAATTATTTAAATGATTATCAAATGAAAAAATTAACAAATATAAACACAATTGATATTTAGATAAAATTGAAAATCTAAATCTCTTAATGATATATTTTCAATAATACCTCAAAAAATGGATATTGACTTTGATCGTAAAAATAGTAATATATAAAAAAATTGGGTTCTCTTAATTTTTTACCGATAAACATTTAGTTGTTATTAAATTGTTAATTGTAACAATTTTTATTGATGGTAAAATATTTGTTGGTAATAGTTATATACTAACAGATTCACATCTTAATAAAAAAATGTTGGTATTAGTATGATAAAGTGATATATTTAACTAATGGTAAAGGAATTTTTGGTATTAAATTATCAATATAAATAGATATATATGTTGGTAAAAATAAGTGTTGGTATTAAAAATTAATACCAGTAAAACATAAAATCTATTGAAAATGATTATTTTTTCCAACAGATATATTATCTATCAATAAATTTCTGTTGGTATAAGCCATTTTTTTGTAGTGTGAGAATGAAATGAATTTGATGGGTGCGCCCAAAATTATATAGGGATCCAAGGCATTGGTAAATAATTAGTCTTATTAGATGTAATATTGGGATAAGAACTAAATCTGATTCCTTTATGATAATTTCTCCATCATGATTATTTTTCAGTAATCCTTGACCTATTTTTATTATATAGAGTTTTAAGTTGTTTCCACATTTCTCATGTTTACTTTGGGATTGTCAAGCTATATCTGGCCTCATTGATCATGTTTATTATTTTCACCAATTTTAGTACCGATTGGTATTCATATTGTGTAAAAGTTACTATCTTCTTTGTGTTTTTCCATGTTTATTCCCTTATGGGGCTTTATATCTCACCTATTTCTTATTTATCTCCACAGGTTATCCAATGCAGTTTTATATATGAGCCTATTAAAGAGGTTTTCAATAAAGATGATGAATTCTCTATTTTATGTTGGTGTTTAATATACGAAATTCACAAATACAATAGGATTATTGATCTTCTAGGTTATATTATGTGTAATATTATGTAATAAATCATGAGTAAATGTGTAATAAAATAAGGGTTGTTATAGTTGATACCAAATTAAAAGTTTATTTTTTGGGGGATTAGGATTAGAAAAAATATAATGAAAGCCTCTAGGATAATAATAAGTATAAGAAAACATCCCTAAATTTTGGTAAGTATATAGTAAGTGGTATATAAATAAAATGTATCCCTTCATGGATACTAAAAGTGGATATGGATCTAGAATATATGTACATAGAGGTAAAACCTGAAAACACCATGTTGAGATAGACTCTTCCAGGAACTGATGCATGGAAATATGCCTTACTGAACACCTAATTCGACACTCCCATAGGATATGCTTTATTAAATTCATAATCTCATTATGAACCATTTTTAAGGGATCAAAAAAATCCCATTAGTGTATATGTTAGGAAACAGATTATGGGTAACATAGATTGAAGCATATAAATTCATAAGTTATGAAATAAATTTAATTCATAATTTATCCCTTTAATGTCATTGGATTGATGTTCATGTATTTAATAGTTTAAAAATATTCATCTATAATTTTCCATTTATTCTATCTAATGGATAGAAATTATTGGAATCTGGTAAAAAATCAATGTGATGGGAATGTGATGATTTTCCCAACGAGATGTCCATCCTAATGGGAGTGGGAATTTCCAAATTTGTGATGATAATCTCTAAAATGGCTCATATTTGGAATAACAGAGTAGATAAGGAGGAGTTCCCAAATCCCCCTAACAAATAACAAGCTATAATTGAGTCCTTTATGTGACAAAGGCCTCCGAATTTAAATTGATCATCTGATCCCTTATTCACAGAACAACGGATCAACTCTATTGAGAATATCATCTATATGATTAATTTTTTTTGAGAAAGATACTTTTATACAGTGTGTTTATTATTTGGATGTAGAATCTGATTAGTGGGGGAAATTGATCAAGAAAATGAATCCTGATAAAGAGATCAAAGCGATTGGGTGGAAGGAATTATTGAAATTTTCTTCAATACCCATTTTCCTTACACCCAATGACATAAAATGGAAATTTATTTCATTTTCCTCAAGTAGAAAACGATAAATCTATCGAAATGTATGTGTAAAATTCATAAGACTTCATGATATTCATTTTCCTTTTTCATTACCCCTGAATATAAGGTTGACAGCTTCTTTGGTGGGTTAAAACATAGTCCATGAAAATCCATAGTAATCTGAGACATTAATATCTATGAGAAGATTATCTAATATAACCTAAAAGTCAAAATGAATATTGAAGAATCTCAAGAGTATTATAGGGATAGGAAGTGAAAAGTGGTGTTCAATTATAGAGATCTTATGGAGAAATATAATAGTGATAATAAATTTCAACATCCCACTTGTGAAATTTATAGAAGGAAGCACCCTAGCAATTTCTAAAAGGGGACAAGGATGTGCTTTAACTGTGGGGAAAAAAGAAAACTAGCTTGTGATTGAGGACATGATAAACCCAAAAAATCTAAAAAGAAATGGAATTCTCTAGTAAAAAATTAATTCATTATTTATTTATTTAACTATAAATAATGAGAAAACTTTTCAAACAAATTCATGAATCCAAGGGTTTTCAGAGATTACCAACAACCTCCATGGTAGCAAGGGTGAGATTTTTTCCATCACAAATGTTTATGTGGATCTTGGAAATAATGTGGTGATAGGTACACTAGTTATTCATTAAATAATGTGAAAATACTTTTTCATTCTAGTTCTAGACATTCCTTCATTTAAAGAATGTTTAGTATGACTATTCAAACCCCACCAAAGTTCGGGAAGTAGAGCAGTCGATGAAAATGGAAAATGGGTCAATTATTGTATCCCATGTTTATAACTCATCCCCTATCGAAATCTATGGGATGAAATTCCCAGTGACCTTTTAATACTCCCATTGGGGTAATTTTATGTAATAATTGGCATGTATTGGATTTACCCTTAAAGATCCAATATAAATTTCCACAATAAGGAAATCACTCTCTATATCTGGAATTAACCCCAGATTCTGTACAAGATCAAGGAGGAGGAAGAATCTTAAATAGAACCAAAATATAAATCATGGATATTATTACCCTATAAGTAATAATATATATCTTAAGTGATTTATTATATGAAAATAATTATCCATGAAGAAATTCCCCTTGTGAGGGAATACACAGATGGGTTTCTTGAAGAATTTCCCAGTATTCCTCCTAGTTGAGAGGTTGAATTTTCAATCAAGATTATACTTGGGGAATTACCATTGTCTAAGACTCTGTATAGAATGGATATCATGGAACCTATGGAGATAAAAAACTATAGGAGAATATAGATAAAGGTTTCATATTCCCAAGTGATTCACCATGTGGTGCACCAGTCCTCTTCGTCAAGAAGAACGATGGGTCATTGTACATTGGAATTGATTATAATGAGCACAAAAAGAACATGATAAAGAACAAGTATCATCTTCCATGGATTGATGAATTGTTCAATCAGATATTTGAAGCACAATAATTCTAAAAGGTTGATCCTTGGTAGGGATATTATCAAGTTAGGTTGAGGAAGAAGGATATACCAAACACTTCTTTTCATACAAGGTACGAGAACTATGAGTCCATATTAATGTCATTCAGAATCAATAATGCTCCAGAAATATTTTTGGACTTGATGAATATATTTTTTAGAGATTACATAAATAAACCTTTGATGGTCTTTATTGATGATATTATAATATTATTCAAAACTAAGGAGGATAATGAGGAGCATTTGAGCATTGTTGTAAAGACCTTGTAAAAGGAGATGATTTAGCCCAAGTACAGAAAATGTGAGTTATGGTTTAAGGAAGTCTCATTATTGAGGCATATAATCTCAAGAAATAGGATATCAATGGATATTTTAAAATAAAATAATAAATTCAAGTATGGATTAATCCAACATCAATGATAGATATCAATAGTTTCCTTGAATTAGCTGGGTACTGTCAATGATTTTTGAGAAATTTCTTACGATTTTCAAACCCTCTAACCAAGATAACTCCGAATGGATTCATGTTTCGTTGGAATGATGAATGTGAAGAGAGATTAAATAACTTGAAAAGGAAGCTTATCACTGCACCTATTCTCACACAACCCACAAGTGGAAGACTTTTCAGGGTATTTAGTGAAGCTTCAAGGAAAGTATTGGGTTGTGTGTTAACACATAATGAAAATTTCATAGAATGTACTTCAAGAAAGTTAAAAGTTCATTAAATAAACTACCCAATGCATGATCTAGAGTTGGTTGTATTGATCTTCAATTTGAAGATATGGAGGCATTATTTATTTGTGGAGAAGTTTGAAATATATACAGATCACAAAAGTCTTAAGTATATATTCACATAGAAAGAGTTGAATATGCACTAATGAAGATGGTTAGAGGTAATAAATTACTATGACTAGTAAATCCATTACTATCCGAGTAAAGAGAATAAATTGGAAGATACTCTAATAGAAAGGATCCCATAATTGTATCACTGATGAGAATTGATAAGGATCTGATCTTGTAAGATTTGAAAAGGATGTATATAGGAATTATCAAGGAAGGAACATTATCAATCCTTTCACAAATTATTTATAAACTATCCCTTTGAGAGATTTTAAAGGATTTTCAAAGAGATGATGTGGGAGTTCAGAAGAAATTTGAAACTATAAAAAAGGGAAACCCTCGGATTTCAATGTTAATGAAGAAGGACTTCTAAGATTTGGGTCCAGACTGTTTGTTCCATAAAATCATAAGTTAATGATGGAATTTTACCATATGATGAAGGATATTATGTAATATACATCAAGATTTCATTTATGTCAAAAAGTAAAAGAAGAAAGGCTAAAATCCAAGGGGATTATGAAACTATTACCCATACCGATATTGAAATGGGAAACCATCACCATGTAATTTTTAACACCCAATGATTTTTGTGAGATAGAGTTTTTTAAAATTTTCTAATGTCTTGTGTTGTACATTAAACCATGATAAGATTACAAAATATGAAACATCAGATTATCTTGTAGTTTTTCTGCCTTCGAGGTGGCCCATGTATGGGCAGTGCGGATATGGAACAGTGAGGATCATCACCCATCCCATTTTCCACAATGATAGGCTCTCGTCGAATTTACCATTTCCTATTTTTCGACATGTTCAGTGTAATTATACTTTAAATAAGGTTGAATTAACCCAGTGGGGATCTTTTGGTCCTAAAGGGTGATAGCATGGGGGTCATGCACTCATGCCATCAATCTTTATCAGATATAAATTCCTCAGATGGTCTCCAACAAGTTTATTCATGGAGCCAAGAACACCCAACAGCCCTAGTATCCATGATTCCTGGACCTGCTTTCCAAAGGCAGGTGCTTGATGGCTATTCATTTGGCCAATGACACTTGAGGACTACATTGGTCGAGAGGATGGGAGGTCAGGCTCACCACAACCTTCTGGGGGAGGATTGTGGCAGGTTCCAGGACTCTCTTATAGATTTAAGTAGTGTTTATATGTTCGTGAATCCTTGGTTCATTCCTGAAGAGTGTGTCTATGTGATACCCTCAATTTTCAAGATCTTAGTGAGCATGAATAAGTTTGATTCCATGGAGGTTATGCTGAATTATCCATATTATAAGGTTCTCTGGAGTTTATCGTCATCCAAGGGGGATGAAAGGAGAATTGATGTTGGGATCAGGCCCACAAGGAGGGCTTCCTATGTCTCCTCAGGGGAGGAATTAGAACCCACATTGTTCAGAAGATGTGGGGCTCACGCATGGAAGCTTCCCATTTAATGGGATATGATTAGGTGGCCCCTTCATGAGAGGGTAGCCTTTTGAGCTCAATCCTTATAGAAGGTATCATACATATCCTAATTTGGCCAGGAATCAGAGTTCTCTTAGTTCAGATTGTGTGGGGATTACGTGTGGTAGCTGCCCATTTAAGGAGGCATGGTTGGATGTAACCTTTTAGAATAGTCACCCTTTTGAGCTTAGGCCTTCTGGTAGGTGTCCTATATATCATAGTTTTATTAGGAATCAGAGTTCTCGTAGTTCAGATTGTATGGGGATTATGCATGAAAGCTTCCCATATAAGGAGGCCTGGTTGGGTGGAGCCTTTTGGAATGGTCACCCTATTGAGATTGGGTCTTCGGGTAGGCATCCCATGTATCCTAGTTTTATCATGAATCAGAGTTCTCGTAGTTCATATTGTGCTAATGTTTTAATCCTTACAACCCTCTAAGCCCACATGAGTCATGCTCCGTGTGAGAAACAAGAGGATTTGAAAGATTCTACAATGAACATGCCTCCTCCCCTGTTGGTGGGGGAGGGAGAGCCTATAGTGGAAGAGGATGGGGAAACCATGGGAGAGGGTGCGGAGAGATGAACCTTTCCATGTGAAATGGAATTAAAGGTAACATAGCTTTGCCTCATACGATTGGGGACTTACCTCTGTGGGAGAGCCCCATAGCATGTTCCGAGAAGGGGAGGAGTTTCGTCCTCATCAAAGGGGGGAGCGAACATAACCCCTTCGACTGATCATTGTTTCTCATTGAAGGGAAAATCAAGTAATCACCCCTAATACTTATAATGGGGAGGTTTGTATCGGCATCCAATGGTTGGACTCTGGGTTACCATGGGAATGTAGCCTTGTAGGAATTCCCAAATCTTGTACCTTTTTGGGAGGGCCTTCATGACTCCGCTTACCGTGGGTATGTAGACTCAATGGGGCGTGATGATGCACACGATGGCCTGATCATACGGGTTTGGTGGATTTGTAAGAGGCTTTGTCCTGGTGTCGGAGGAATAGTTAATGGAGGGATCATGGAGGAGTATATGGTAATGGAGGGGTGAGGTTGGAACTGGAAGAAACAATACCCAAAAACACCATGTTCCACGTACTAGTTTCTTATATGGGATTGGGAAGGTTATGAATACCATAGTGGTATGAGGGAAAGAGGGACATCCACATTCTGGTGTGGTACAAGGGAATGGGTATCGCCAACTACGTACTAGAGTGGTATGTGGCTCATTGTGCCACTTTGGGATACATCCGTGTACTGATTGGGTATGTGGTGCCGTGTTCAGTCCATGTAGTGGTATGCTATACGGAGCACCATATTGAGGGAGGGTTGAAGGAATTACCATTCGCAGGAAATTCATCCATGAGAATTCTTTAGCTCACAGTTTACAAGTTGGGTTCACGGTTCCATTATTATTATTCAATTCCCCCATTTTTATGGTTTGTGGCTAGTTTTACATACAGAAGAAGTGTTTCGTACATCGCCAATGAAATTTGATGGTAGACGGAGTGAAACCTATGAGTTTCCCTCAAGCTTTCATCGCTCTTCCTTCCCTCTATCCATATCCTTCCTGCCTTTTTCCTTCTTTCCCTTCTTATACTGTTCTCATTTTGTAGAGCTTTGGAATGGTCATATCTTCTGGGCATGCAACACCATTTGTAGAGGCCCATTGAAGCAATACTCTGAACCATGGAAGACTCGGTCAACTAGGGTTTTTGGGGTTTTTGGGTCATGATAATGGTTCTCGGAACCCTGCCCTTCCACTTAATTTACAAACTAAAGGGTTCATGAAATTGTACACTAATGGTCTTCCATGAATAACTCCTTCTATTAACATGGTTCACAGTTTTCCCTACTCGCTGACCATCGTTTCGTGGGTTAGTGGTTCATGGACAATCCTACATACCTGGTGGTTCGTGGTCCATCTTATTTGTGTACCTTTCCCGGTGATGGTACGTAAGCCATTTGAAAACTTGAATTTCCTCAAGTTCCTTCAAAGGAATACAACTCAATTTGAGTCCCTTCCCCTTGATAAACTTATAGAAGTACTTGATTATTTGTAAAAAGTGATTACATGGGTATTTCTTCTCCTTGGATGAATTTTCAGGACCCTACAAATTCCCCCCATCAGAATGGTGTCCGTTCGGAGCGAAAAGGGAACTATTCTGATATAGAAGTGATCCTGAAATGAAATGGTTCATGGTAGAATAGGTAGACCCGGTAGGAGGGGACCATGCCTATATATTAGGGCGCATGTCATTTGACTTTTACCATTTCTCATAGAAAAAAGTGCTCCCAATTTCCTAGACTTCTTCACTTCATTGTACCGTGCTCCCTGTGAAAAATGCATTCGTGAACTATTCTGTATGTTCTGTGAACTAATTTCCTTATCATTTTCTCGTCTTCATAACACATTTTGGCTTCCATGAATGGGATTGTGGAGATTTAAAACATAAAATCCGGATTCTTCATAGAAGAAGGTTAAGTTTATGATTTTTTTCATACCAAACATGGATTGGCAAACCAATCATCAAAAACTATTAATGTAGACTTAAATTTTAATCCACAACATCTAAAGGAAAACTTAACTGAGTTTGAGGTTCACCGTTTCTACATTTCATGGACCATTCTATTCACTGGCCAACGGTTCGTGGGCCTTCGACTCACGGTCATTCTGTGTACCATGGTTGTACATGGTGAATAGTATCTATGTACCATAGTTGTAGGCAGAGTAGCTTCCGCGTGTTATACTATATGCTGAATGCTCTTTTTGTGTAAAATTTTTATGAAAAATACACAGAGACATTTTCATACATGTTTTCTGTCCTTTATCCATTTTTTCATATCCTTTTCCAAACAATTCTTGTCGGACTAAATTCTTATGGGCTTATAGATCTTCCTGTGTAGGAAACAATGGCTAATTCACAGGCTGCTAATAAATCATTGAAGACGGGGGCCACCATGTCAAGGAATAACGTTGATAATCCTCAAACCCACATCATTCCCCGTGACAACTTTCTGATAGTCTTCTTAATGCCAGATATTATAGATTATCTGTTTTCCATTCAGTTTCCACTTTACAACTTTGGTCTCCTTACCAACGTGCCTCTACCATTGTCAGACCCTGACATTCCTTTTTTCCTTTTAGAGGCACTATGAGATCGTGATCATGCCAACATTTACACAACCGGAGAAGTCACCGCCACTCCTAATTTGGAAAACATTTTCATATTGAGAGGCTCGACAAGGACTGAAATCAACCGCGGGTGCCACAATGGTGTCCCGAGACAAGAAATATGAGAATACCCATTCATTATCAGCATTTCTTGAGAAAATATTAGTGGAAGTTGGATCAACAATTGGGGTTTGTAGGCTAGAGGATGTTTCTCTGATGAGTGGTCCTGGGAGTTATAGGTGCATCAGACCTATCAGGATTCACTTGATCAGTTGGAAGTGGTGGGTTTGCACCTGGAAACCTAGGTGTCTTAGTTTTCAACATTCTCTTTAGGAAAAACCCTTCCAGAATTGGTGAGCCACTGGTGTTCAATCACCGACACCTTTCACCTACTACATGGAGAGTTGGGGATCAGTCTATGAGACATCTACCAGCTTGTAGGTCTCCCGATCCTCAGAGATATGTATGAAGAGTTTCTCCTAGTAGCTTCCACATGGAATGACAATGATCACATGTCTCCTTTGACAAAGGGTTTATTGGTCATGGCAGTGGAATCACTAAATCATCCCCTCAAAGCCCATTCCCTCATCCCATTAGTAGCGTGGAAAATGTTATTCTTGTAGAAGAATGGGCCTAAGATGAAGTCATGCTACAGTTGAACTCACTCGACTCGTCATTCCCGCCAAACTCTAGGGTCATACTATGCTACCATTGAAGGAGGGCGGAATGCCACATGGGGACATGAGCTTCGGCCCGACATTTCACATGTGCATGGGCTAGCAGGTTTCTTTTCCATTTTCTTAAGTGGATGGATCTTCCAATCCCATGTTGTATACAACAGGTTTTAGGCCTGCACCATGATTATGGAGGTCATGCTGGCAGAGGGTCGACCCATTAATTTGGCCCTTCCTACCCTCACTCGACTTTATGAATTGTAAGGAAAAATTCAGGAAGGAAAGTCTTCACATAGTCTCAGTAGACCATTCCAATTCCTATATGGGTGGATGGAGAAACACTTCCACTATTATGAATATCATCACACTGCATGGGTTCCCCATTCTGACATTCATCTGGATCTTCTCAGTATTTCTGTTGTCCATCCCATAACTCTAACTGTTACCGATGCGGTCGGGCTATTGAATGATGCCTCTCATTTCATGTTTTCACCACATCCTACCCCTCATGGATCCTTGAGAGGTGATAGGGGATGTTCTAGGGAGGAATGTTCATACCTCATCAATCTTTGATATGGGATGTTTACCACTCATGTATACCAAGTAGTTATTTTTAAACCATACCTCCCATACAAGTTTTCCAGGTATTTAGGATGACTTTAATAGACTATGTTACTTCCAGATGTTCAACTAAGGGGAGAATCTCATACTGTGGTTCTCTAAAAATTGTGGCCTATGATGATGCACAAATATGTTGCTAGAGAGATTATCATTTCTAACACTATGGGGTGTACCTTCCTATCGTTGGATTATTCCAAACTATGGACCAATTGTTACCCTGCGGGGATGCTGAAAGAACCAGCTCAGAGGGTACAAAAACCCTTGAACATTTCTTATCTCGTTCCTTCCCCAACAACAACACCACACATTCCCTTGGTCGTGAGAGGTGCAACAACTAGGCCTTCTACTTCTGTCCCTTCAACAACCACGATGGATACACCTCATGTTCCCGCTCTTGTGGTGAGAAGGAACTCGATCCGTCGTCAAAAGCATCTGGGAGGGGTTTTCATTAGTACAACCCATATTGGGGGGGATCGATTCAGACCACCCACATCTTGTGGATATTTCCCAAGATCTCGATGGGACGGGCACCATCCGAGCATCACCAATCATCCTGGAGACCGCAATTTTTCCTCTGTATCCGGCTCCAGTGGCAGGGACATCTGAGGGAAAAGAGAGTCTCCCAACATGGGTGACTAGCTTTATGTCCCTCCTAACTCCTATGATGATGATTCCCACTTATAGACATGTGGCATAAATGTAGTATCGAAGTGTTTGTGACATGGAGAGACACCAGGTGGTACACAAAGAGGCATGGCACTAATTATGTTTTCTTTCCATAGAGACCCCCTGGCTAATTTTCCTGACGAGGGTGAAACTTTTTAGTGGTTAATGATATGGGTTCTAGAATCATATATTATCAGCACCTTCACTTACTTATTTATAAAATCTTCATTTCCCAAGAAGACCTCGCCTCCTATGAAGAAAAGATGGACAGGTTCAATTCTTCCCATCACCAGGTGGAAACCTTCCAAGATATTTCAGAATAATTTGATCATCTAACAGCCTAGTAAGTGAAGTCCCATGATTTTCTGGTTGCTCGAGAGGAGAAGCTGCAGGAGTATGAATCCCTTGAGTCCAGGTTGAGGGAGAAACTGGCCTCTTCACAAGCCAATTATGAAGTTATCCAAAACAAAGGGTAGGGCCTTAATGTTGTCCTAGAATGGGTGTGTCCGATGGTGAAAGCCGAAATAGAGGAAATAACTTCTTTAGAATAGACCATCAATGGCCCACAACAATCACCTACCATCCTTCTGGAATGGGCGAACTGGGCCCTATTGTAGTTCTATCACAAATTATAGCATGTACCATCCCCGTTTTTTTACTCTAGAGAGACTCCAAATTGGGGATGTTCCTCCATTTTTTCTAAACCCGATGAAACAGATTTTTATTTTAAATATACCTTCTCTGTCTCTTCCTGTCAGCATCATTTTAGTCAAATTTTAATTTTAAACCATGACATGAAATCAATAAACTAAGATAATTGAATCAAGCTCTAATTTTTTCCCGAGCCAAGGGACTCAGCGAGTGTAGTTCGACTGTTATTGAGGTTGAATGGAATACCTCATGAACTTTTATTTCATTTTCATTATTACCCTAGTTTTTTCCAAAGCCTACTTGACACGGGTTTATTAGTCATAACTTGGATTTTTCTTAGGACGTCCTTTGCGGGTTTTCGACCTAACAAGATTTTCAACTTTTATGATGACTCAATGCATTTTTTTAGTGAACCGATACACAACTTTTACCCAGTGGTGCGTTCGGCGGATTTTCCCTCTAGAGAGCATAAAGTCTCTTCTTTCTTTAGAAGTCAACCGTCCTTCCATTCAAACTTATCACTGATGTTTTAGGTCGAACATCATTGAGAAAATTTAACAGGGTAAGGCCCCAACTCGGGAGTGTTATTTGGGAATGTTATAGTATCCTTCAGACATGGGTTAGTGATTTTTTTGAACCTCGATTTGTTGATTCTGAGCATGCATGAGGATCAAGAGCTGATTTAGGAATACAGAGGTTGGAAAGGACTATCCTAGTGACAAATTTTCCTTTGATTGATGGCCATTTTTGTGGGTGACGTATGTAGAAATATTGGGGCATGATATGCATAGTCAAGCAAAGGTGTCCCCAGGACACTGGCCTTCCATTCCCGATGGCATAGTGGGATTTTCCATATTTTGGATTTATCTTTATATTGTGAGCCAAAAATTTTGGCTGGCTTGAGTAGTGTTGTTTGAGAACATTAGGAACATTCACATCAGCCTTGAGTGGGAAATCATTCCCGCACATTTCTTACTTGTGTAAGGGAGAGTTGGAAAGTTGTCAGTTCAGTTAAGAGTCTTTTCTATGTCAGGGGCGCCTGGGATGAAAGAGGTACATAAGATGTCATCCATAAGTTTTCTAAATGTTGGGGTGTGACAAGAAGTGAATGTAATTTGAGCGTATGGAGGCTAGAAAGGAATCTCCAATAGACAAAATTTTCCTTTTATTGATGTCCATTTTTGTGGGTGATATATGTAGAGCCATCAGGGCATGATATGCATAGTCACAAAAAGGTGTCCCCAAAAAACTGGCCTTCCGCCTCTGATGGCCTTTGAGGATTATGGAGATTGAGAACATTCTAAATACAGTGTGTGACCTTCGACTAGGGGTGCCCCTGGTCACCAAAGGAGGATTTTCAGCTGAAATTATTCGGGGAAACCCAAAAACCAGTAGGGAACTCTTCCTTTGCATGCATATCAACTTCGTGTAAGCGGATATGATATATTTTAGAATTATCAAAAGAGACCAAAGGTGAATTTTAACCAAATGTTCCAATATATCCATGATTTTTGAAAGGGGGGTAATGCAAAACCATGACTATGGGGACCCTTGAATCGGGAGGGGTTCAATGAATCTTGGAATCCATTGGGCATACTAAGATAGGAGAGGACTCTCCTGGGAGCGAATTTTCCTCTGATTGATGACCATTTTTGTGGGTGATGTATGCAAAGCGACTGGGACATGATATGCATAGTCAACAATACATTTCCTGAAGACACTATCCTTCCATCCTAGATAGACTTGGAGGGTTATGGGGATTCAATATCACTTAATGCACAGAGTTTAGAATATGTAAGGTGTATGACAGGATATATTGGGGACATTTGGGATGTGATTTACTCATGGAATAGTGTCCCTTACGTAGACATGACCCATATGCTAGGTGAGGTATTAGTTATATCCTTGGGATAACTGGTCATTTAACATCACATGGCCAAGACACATGGTTCCTCTGGGGGGAGGGAACCATGACATTCCTTTTAGGGTTGTGCTTCTAGGACTAAATTCTTAGGCCATTTTCCATAATTTCAGAAAGGATCTCCTACTACGATCCCTAATCTCATGTGAGTTATGCTCGGTATGAGAAACAAGGGATCGCAAGGGTTCCATGTTACTATCTAAGAATGGTGAATTCAATATTAGGGGGAATTTTTAGGCTAAATCCATTTCCTTTTAGTTTAACGTCTTGTGGTGAGGACTATTTTGGCCTTGCAGTTTAGCATTGTGTGTTGAAAATGATTTTGGCATTGTAGTTTAACATCATGTAGTGAGAACAGTTTTGTCCTTGTAGTTTAACGTTCTCTGGTGAGGATGATGTTGGACTTGTAGAGGTCTTCAAAAGTTTTAGGTTAATCGCATTTAGGGTGTTCCGACGTTCCTTAGACGTGAGTGATGATAGAAGGTGTAAACCAATTTCCCGGGGGTGACTTGAATCAGGAGGGATGAAATGGGTCTTGAAAACCATTTGGTGTACTGGGGTAGGAGAGGACTCTCATGGGGACGAATTTTTCTTTGATTTATGGCCATTGTTTTAGGTGACTTATGCAGAGCCATCGGGGCATGATATGCATAGTCAATCAAAGGTTTCTGCAAGACATTGGCCTTCCATCCCAGATGGCATTGGATGATTATGAGGATCCAGGTTTTCCCAAGGTACGGAGTGTGAAAAACAGGAAAGGTATGCCTAAGAATGTGAGAATAATAGTACCATGATTAATTGTGACCTTCTTGGAGCTTCTACATAGGTCCAACCCATGCATGGGGGAAATGGGTATTTTTTCCGGTGGTAGGGCAAGGATGTCGAATCCGAATGTCATTGCATATCTTGTGAGATCAAGAATCAATCCACACATAGTTCTAGATGTTCACTAAAAATTTCGGTTTGATGTATTAGAGACACTTAAGGGAATTTTGGTTTTACTAGATATCGGTGTCAGGCCTACCATACTCCTCTATGGTTTACTTGTGTACTCTCAGCAATCCCGGTGCATGCCTTGGCCTCAACATGTGTGTCGAAGGGAGTCATAGGGTTTATCTACAGGATTATTGCATGCCTCCTATGGGATTCGTCCGGCCAGGGTAAGAGATAGTGGGTGTTGTGGGATAATATGGCTCGGCCCATTTGTGAAGGGGGCATCAATGTCAAGAGTATGGTTGAGACGGTTCACTTCTCGTATGCGAAGCTTTCATGGGATTCCATTGAAGCTCACACCTTGTGGGGGAAATAGAAGTCTCAGAGATATAAGTCTGATTTGGTTTATGGGTTAGCTAGGGGGTCGGTGCTTTGGACCTCGGTGTTTAACATCATTCTGACTCTCCTCCCTCTCTCTCGATGGATTTTCAGGGAAGGGAGCATCCTGTTCTAGCAACACAATTGGGCAGGTGATGTTCTTGGCTACCCAGGATGCCCGACCCCCTTAATCTCCTTCAGGGAGGCTAGTTCGAACCCCCAGTTCTATAATTCGATCCTTGACGCCTCCCAGCAAGAAATCGTCGAATCTGTGGGTATGAAATCCAAGTAGGACAGATGCATCTATACACCTTCCATTTCGGGGAGGATCAACGCCAATGATTTCCGCAAGACGAATGGTATCCAGGGGCAGAGTGACAGTTGGAACAACATGGCCTAGTGCAACAAGATTCCAGAGAAACTCAATTTCGTTACCTGTAGGATACAAAATAATTCCATCCCCTCTAATGGTCAAATAAAACATCGGGGGTCAGTCTTGCGTCTTGTTTCCATTACTGCAGGAACAAAAGTGAAGAAACCATGATTCATGTTTTTTTGAAGGATAATGGGATCGGTATGTTTGGATGTTTTTTGGTTTCCAATCAGGATACCATGCACAAGGGGGTAATGTTGCGTTTTTTATGGAGCGCAGGTTCCAAGAGTCAAGCATGTCAGCAGAGGAGTCCAAGGTGTGTGCTTCTATCTTCAATGCGGTCTACTAAAGCTTATGGAAATCCAGAAACTAGGCCAGATATGAGGGCGGAGGCACCACTGGTCGCTCTGTGGTGGTAAGTACCCAGTGTCAGCTGATCGACTCGATTGGCACCATGGGAGAGAGGTCATCCTTGCGTGTGCTGCAGGATCCTCAGAGGAGTGCTTCCCGAAATGGTGGGGAGGAATAGGGAAGATGGATTCATTGGACTCCCCTAAGCAATGGTCTTAAACTTAATACTGACGGATCCTATGTATTGGGTGACATGAGGGGTGGAGGAGTTATTCGGGACTCCAAAGGGAGTCTAGGGTTGGCCTTCTCTGCTCATTATGGCAGCGTATCATCAACACGTGTGGAAGAAATGGCGGTTTTAACAGACATATCTTTATGCAGACTCAGGGGTATTTACATTACCCACATGGAAACGGACTCTATGATTATTCATGACTCTCTTCTCAGTAGAGGCACCAATCCATTGTATATCATTTATATAATAAGATAGTTTATGTCTCTCCTAAATGACAGAGTTAGTATTTCGCACACGTGGCGAGAGGGGAACAAAGTGGTGGACTATATGGCATCTATTCTGGTTCCTATTACGCGGGTGATGTGTCTTACTAATGTGTCCAGTATGAAACTGGAGGGGGTGAACCTTATACAGGGAGATGCCCTTGGGATATATTATTTCTGACCACAATGATACGGTTTGTTTTCTTGGTTGGTCCTTTATGGCCCCTCCTCCCCCTTCATGAACAAAAATCATAACGTTGGATGGATGTTAAGAGAATCCATACAACTGGTCCAAAAGCTCACGTGAGTTATACTTGATGTGAGAAATAAGGAGTGGTTATCAAGTCTCATTTTTAAGTGTGAGGAGACATAGAATATGATGGGGAGAATTTTCATTTTCTTTCATGGTGGGGCTGGGACAGGGTCAAAGATCGATGCGTCTCTACGTATCCTTTGAGGGAAGAAATCAAGTCATACATAGCTCTGTGCGTGCCCTATACCAGTTTGGATTAGTCCAATGGGTAGGGGTGTTTTCATTCTACCCATCACGGTTATCAAGTCCTCTATGTTTCCCCATAGTTTACCTTAGTAGGAGAATCTCTATCACCACTCCCAAGCTCATGGGAGTTGTACTCGGTGTGAGAAACAAGGAGTCATAAGGGCCTCCTTTACAAATATGTGTAGATAAGGAGTGTGATGGAGGAATTTTTTTAATTTATGGGAGATGGGCCAAGATCGAAGATCAAGGTGTCTCTACATATCCTGTGAGAGAAGGTATCAAGCCACATGTAGTTCGGTGAAATATCATGCAGTTTATTATTATGCAATTAGGATGTTTAATGCTATGTAGTTTAACATCTTATGGTGAGGAAATGTTCCTTACAGTTTAATTTCATGTTGAAAGGATGGTGACTTATATTTTAGGGTCCTAGATTTTGGACCATAACATGGGAGTATTTTTTTATGACTCATAGCTTAAGGTATTAGAGTTTGGACCAAAACTTGGGAGGAAATTTTTATGACTCGTATATTAGGTTTTTAGTGTTTGGACCAACACATAGGGGAATTTCTTATGACTCATAGTTTAACATTGTAGAGATTTTAATTTTTCATTGGGTTAATATTTTTAACTCATTGTTTAAGGTCTTAGAGTTCGGACCTTGGCATGGGGAAATTTTTAACTCATAGTTTATGGTCTTAGAGTTTGGACCTTGTCATTGGGGATTTTTCGTCACTCATAGTTTAAGGTATTAGATTTTGGACCATTGCATAGGGTCATTTTTATGCAAATTATTTCTTCAAGAACTTCACATTTGTGGGAGCCGTGATGAGATTTCCATCCGTTGATATTAGGGTGTATGCTCCACTAGAATAGACCCGATGTATGACATATGGTCCTTCCAACTTTGGTTCAATATTCTAGGTATTATTACCTAGTATCATGAAGGTTATAAGGAAAAACTCCATTTCTCCTTTGAGGAAATATCGAAGGTGAACCTTTTTGTTGAAGGCTTGTGTAATTTAGTTTTGGTAGATTTCCAAATGGTGCAGAGTGTAAAGTCAATTTCATCTAACTACTCCAATTCATCAAATCATCTATGGGATTTCTCTTCCATGGAAAGTTGATCTCAAATGGCCACATGAAGTGATGGAACTTTGATTTTGATAAGTAACACCACCTCTGCTCCATATACTAGTGATTATAGGGTATCCTGAGTGGCAGTGTGGGTCATGGTTCAGTAGGCCCACAAAGAATGAAGGAGCTTGTCTAGCCACGATTTCTTATCCTTTTCGACGATCTTTTGAAGTATATTGGACATAGTATTTTTGAAGGCCTCCATCTTCACATTGGTTTCTTTTGTGGTAGTGGGATGGCTGGTAGGCCTTGATTCCATATTCCTGGTACAGCTTATCCAATTCAGTAGAGCAGAATTTGGTGTTGTTGTCCATCAGTATTGTATGTGGGACACCAAATCTGGTGATGATGTTGGCCTTCCCAAAGCTAATGATGTTTTTTCCTCAGCTTCCTTAAGGGGTATGGCTTCAGACCATTTAGAAAAGAAGTCAGTTTCTATGAGTAGGAGCTTGAATTTTCTGGCTGTAACGGGGGGTTAGGATCCCACAACATCAATCCCATAGGCGATGAATGACCAAGAGTATTTAGATGCATAGAAACTCTGAGGGGTGGTGTATGAAATTAGCATGAACTTGGCTAGAATGGAACTTCTTAGTGAATACAACACAATTCTATATCATGGTGGTCCAGTAATACCCAATCCTCCAAATTTGGTGAGAGAGTTTGGTTGTTGACTGGTGTTCTCCACAAGCTCTAGCGTGCACTTCTTTCATGACGTACATAGTTTGTTCTCCATCAATACACCTGACAAGGACTCTTTCAAGGCCTCGTTTGTAGAGAACCTTCTCTTGGTTCACCCCATTGTACAAGGTAAAATTGACTACCCTCCTTCGGACCTGCACCATTTCTTCCCTAACATGTTGGAGTTCCCCATTCTGAAGGTAATTTTTGACGGGTTTCATCCAACCGGTGGTATGACCATAAGGCTTAGGAACAAGGCTAATTTCATCAATTTCCTCCATATTGACTTAGATGAATGACAAGACCATCTGATGGTGATCAATACCAATGATTGTTTCATCCCAGTCAAGATCGTCCAAAGTTGTGGCTGTATTTTCCAAAGCATTGGCTTGAGAATTATGTGACTGGGGTACATGAGTCAATGTTGGTTCTGATGGTAATTCTATCATCAGTCCTTGAACATGGTTCATCAAGGGAACCAATACTTCTTTCTTAATAGCATAGTTATCGTTGACTTGTTTGATGACTAGCTCCGAATTAGACTTTATTTTTAGGTGTTAGGGTTTAACATGGAGTGCCAATTCCAGGCCTGAAATGAAGGTCTAATACTCTGCTTCATTGTTTGTACTCCCTTCTGAAATCAGTAATGAGTTAGGAAAGATGGACTTTTTGAGAGATACGAGTACAACTCCTAGCCCCACTTTGTTGAGATCAGAATCCTCCAACCTTTTCCCTGTCGGGAGTCGGGAAGCACCATCGAAGTACATTTCCCATATATGGGGGTTCTCCTCGATGGAAACACTTCTTCATCTGGAAGTTCGGTATCCAATGGTGTCATCAATTCCGAGGGGTTCTTTTCCAGGATGTCTTCTAACACTTGTCCTTTTATTTCCTTCTGGGGCATTTACCATATGTCAAACTGTTGCAGGATGACCACCCATCATGATAGGTGCCCATATAGCATGGGACAGTTGATGATATACTAGAGCGGGTTCCAGCGGGTGACCAAGTGGACCTCATGGTGTTTCAGGTAATTCCTGAGCTTTTGAACTATAAATATTAGTGTCATATAGTTTTTTTTAATATTTGAATACCAAGTTTCGGCATCAATCATTGTACGACTGAGGTAATAGAGGTTGTTCTCACTGTCGGCATCAGTTTTCTATGCGAGGAAGGTGCATAATGACCGTTCCAGGGTAGTTATGTATAAAGTGAGTGGTCTCCCCTCAACTAGAGGCATGATAACCAACGGTCTTAGGATATATCTTTTGAGGTTTTCAAATTATTCTTGAAAATCATTATCCCATTCATACGTAACTCCTTTATTCATGATCTTGGTGAAAGGTAAAAATTTACCTACTAGGTTGGATATGAAGCGTCGAATGTAGGAGTGGTTCCACTGGATACCTCTCAGCTCGGTGAGGTTGTGTGGTGGGGACATGCCAAAAATGTCTTTCTTCTTATCGGGGTCAACTTCAATTCCATGATGGCGTACGATGAAGCCGACAAATTTTCCCAGGGTAACGCCAAAGATGAATTTTAGGGGGTTTATCTTTAAACTGTGTTGTCTAAATTTTTTTAATACATTTTCAAGGTTGGTCAGGTGGTTTGAACACTGCCATGACTTGACCGCCAGGTTTCCAACATAACGCTCGATGAATTTTCCAAAAACGTTCTTGAAGATGCGATGAATGGAATGCTGATACATGGCTCCAACATTCTTTAGACCTAATGGAATAACATTATAATAGATCACCCCTAAGGGTCGCTAAATTCTATAGATAATTCATTTCTTTAGGCCATCCATATTTTATTGTATCAAGAATATCCTTCCATGAAGGAGAGGACTTTGTATCCAGATGTATCATCAATCAACAATTCTGTGATCGGGACTAGGAAGTTGTTTTTTGGGAAATTCCAATTAAGGTCCCTAAAGTAAATGTAGATTCTAATTTGTCCATTATTATTTTTGATAAGGAATATGTTGGAAAGAAAGATCGGATATTAGACCTCCCGTATGAAGTTGGATTTGATCAGTTTTTCAACTTCAACCTCTATTTTGGCAGCATGCATCGGGTGGGTCCTTCTAGCAACCTATTAATAGCCCCAGTGATCTTCTGGTAAGCCCAAATGATGGGTGGAAACTTTAGGATCGACACCTGACATATCTATATAATTATAAGAAAACACATCTTGATTCTTCTTTAGTAAGGAGGTATATGCATTTTGTTTCTCAACAGGCATGGCCACACTGATTAAAGTAGGTCGTTGGTCATTTTCAGTGCCTAGATTTGTCTCCTTACGTTCATAGATAGTGGTAAAGAAGATAAGATATTTCCAGACAACTGAGTCTGTATCTAGGCTTGTAATTACATATTCAACATGGGAAGATTGGTACTTGTTCTTTCCAGACAACTGAGTCAGTTATTTCTAGATTTATCTCCTTACGTTTATCTCCTTACCTCCTAACGTGATTCAACCTGTTATTTTATCTATTTGGACTTGGTGGCTATAGCATAGGCCATGCAGACAACTGAGTCTGTATCTGGGCTGGTAATTACATATTCTACTTGGTTGATGTGTAGTATGTACTCCTCACTACGCTACTAGAAGGGGTCATTGGAATCCATATCCAATCCATTTGGGGCATTGATCTAGTCAACGTCATTGGTTGAAAGGTGTTTTGCTTCTGACTCATAGAACTCTGCATTGATATATGTAGCTCACAGAACTCAAATGGGTATTTATCAGTGTGCAACGTCTGGTATTTTCCATTAGTGAAATATTTAATACACTGATATTATGGGGATGGAATTTTAGCATGTCGATGCATCCAAGTCCTCCCTAATAGAACATTGAAGTTCGTACTCTGCCGCATCACCAGGAACTCAGAATCTGATATGAGATATCTAATCCAGGTTTTAAGCTCAATTCTTCCCAATGGTTTATTCTCAATTTTTTCATGTCCCAGCATAGTTATAGTGCAGGGTGTCAAGCTATCTTCCTCATATCCTAGTCAACTAATCATTCTCAGTGGGAGGAGGTTAACTCCAGATCCATTTTTGATGCAGATCCTTCGAAAATCAATTCCATTTATCTTTCCAGACACATATAAGGGTTTTTTGTTCCCCTGGATTATGTCGTCTTCATCCTTGTCTGTGAAGGAGATGATGGAATGAAAATATTTTGGACTGTTCTCCGTTCAATAGTCCTCAGTCACTACTACTTCAGCCTTGAACTCCTGGGGACTTAGTAAGGCTTTGATGAGTTCCTCCCTAAGATCTGCGGAAAAACTCAATGCATCCAGGATTGAAAACATTGTTGGTACTGAAGAAAACTTCTTTAAAATTTCATAATAATTTTTTAAAGGTTGGTGATTCCCAGCTCAGGGTTTCTCTTTCACAAACACTTAAGGGGCTTGAGCTTTATAAGTAGATGGTTTGGCCTTTGTAGTAGGAGCCAAAAGTGCTGCAGTCTTTTCCAGGTTTGGTCGAACTGGTCTTCTTGTATACCATCGGCAGTTTGGTACTTATTTTTCCCTTGATGGATATTCCAATATGACTGGGCTTAGGTTTCTTCAGGAAGGGTTGAAAAAGAATTCTGGTTCCTCTTGAATTTGTCAAAGGGCCCTTCTGCATGTTTCCATGATGTTAACTGTTTAAATTTTGGCATGGCTAGGAATTTGACTCCAGCCACAATCATGCCTTATGGGAAACCTCTAGCCTCTATGGCCTCCTCCTCTGGCTCTCCAATAAGGCACGAGGTATTCAGGTTCATGTTCATAGTCTTCATCCTAGAATGGGTCCATCAATTTAATGACATTAATGGAGTCCAAGATCAGTTCTTGATCTGATATTGTTCCTGTCTGACTACCTCCTTCTTACGATACCGTTTAGCGGGGCGATACCCATTGTACTATTTGGTAGGGTGGTGCCTGTTGAACCAAGTATATTGGCATAATGTCCGAAAGTGTCAACACTGACTTTGGCTTCAGTACTATCTCATCTTCTTTCTCTTTCTTTATGCCCTTCTAGCCTATAAAGGGTTGTGGGGATAATTAGGATGGTTGTATTATTTTAGAAGATTTTGGGGGCATAGTAGGTTGTTTCAACTATGACTAGAGGATTCCATGGACTTGGTTGATGGTCTTCTGGCTCATCCAATTGTCAAAAAATTTCTCCATCTTGTCGGTGACTTCTTTCCATGCCTCTTCCCCTCTTGAGTTTGAGGTAGAAACATATGCCACTTGTGTTGGCGTAGGACCCAAATTGACTTTCCCAGAATCCGCCATTTTTTTCTATGAGGTCCTTGAAAAAAAATAATTCCTAGATGGTTTTTCCTAATATCTGGTGGTATGTACAATAATTCAGATGGTCGTTGATACACACTTCATCAGCTCACTTTGGCTTTGGCAGCCGGAGCAGATTTCCATTCATGGAAGCTATGAAATAGCTGCGGACCTAGTTATCTAAGAATGAATAAAATCTATTTCTTTGTTCTAAAAATTTATTTCTTTTAGCACCCCTTCACTCATATTGCTGAGGTGGGGGTGGCTATTGTTGTCCAGGAGGCCTGAATGGTTCGGCGGGGGCCTCACAACTGGGGCTGGTACCATGGGAGACATCAGTGTGACAGAAGCTGCTTCAGATTTTACCATTCTTTTCCCTAGGGCTAATAGGGCCACTCAAGACTTATAGTTAGTCCTTTGAAAGGATTATTCTAACCTTTTTCCGATGGAAGAGAAGTCTCTAAATCCACTGGTGTACTTCAATGGGATGAGCGGCATTTGCAATTCGTCCTAAAGGTTATAGATGCACATAGAGAGCATCTCATTCGGTGGAAGTGGCTGATTCAGGGAATATGTCAGGCCTTTACATCTGAAAATGAAGTATAAGAGTCTCTCGTTCTCTCACTTATTACAGTTCATGAGAAAACTGACCGTTGTATTAGGCATCTTTAAACTGAATTGGAAGAGAAACTATCACCAGAGGTCCTCCCATCCTGTAATTGAATTAGATGAAAGGCTAGTATACCATATGAAAGACGATCCCTATAGGGTTCGTATGAAGCACCTGAGTTTTACAACTTCTTGCTGCTCTGGGGTACCCATCATAGGGTCACAGTAAGAGGCATAGTGCATTTAATGCTATTATGGGTCCCCCAAGACATTGAATACTGGGAATAAGGGGTTCCCAAAGTTTGGTGGTGGTAGAACATTGCTCACCCACTCGGGGTAGGGTTTTCACTCTGGTTGTATCGGAGTGCTCCGTCCCTCCATGGATTCTAGTTGGACCGTTAGCTGCTCGACAGTGTTTAAGTGCCCTTGATGCATATCATGTTGGGCTTTAGATTGAGATGGTGTGGTAGGGGAAAATATTGGGTGTGTCGACGCAACTGGAATTTGGGGTGGATACCTAATCGGGGGTATCATTTGTGAGGTTACCTGGGTATATTCTAGATTCCTTCCTAATGGGAGGATGTCTTGATTTCCTTCCAGGGATGGGTTGAACGGTCCTCTGGGATTGGCATCATTCACCGGGATGAGTGCATGTGGTATGGACACCTCTTCTGGGAGCACCTGCTGACTTTCTACAGAGAGAAAAAAATCAAGCAAGATAACTCCCTCGATGTAGCTCGACATTAATTCATCTGAGAACTTTCATTTCTTCCTCCAACTTGGTGAATCTTTCCTCAAGGGTAAAGGATTCACTATCATGGTGAGGAGGACGTGGGTCATAAATGACATTGGATTTATTTTTCTATTTTTTGGAGTTTCACGGGGGAGGTAATGTCAGATTGACTGAGGGGGCACCCAGATTTAGAACCGCCCTCTGGTTTCAGGTATGCACACCATCAGGATTGGTGTGGAATGCCTCTAGGAGGGAACTATCTTCCTTTTCATCTTCTCCCCCTGTGTCATTTCCTGTGAGATCCATGGTGTTTATTCTCACCATGTTCACTAAGACATACCACATTAAGGGTGGTGTACCCAGTGTTGGATGGTAGGACGAATTCTTGTACCTTTTATTATACTTTTTCCTTCCATTTTGTGGTATTATTCAGGCTTCATGATTAAGATTGAATTGAAGGTATCCTGGGTCTAAACTCATAATGAACCTTTGTCACGAAGGTTGTGCACCACTAGAAGGGGTTGAATGGGTAACTCATCTATCCATCGTTCTCTCTAGATGATGGAAGATAGACGTCTGTTGTGTGGGGATTTGAAGTAAAAATTCCCCCAGCCCTGTGGGTTGGGGTTTTTCATATCCCCCCATTGTTGCGCTACGGCCTAGATTTGTTGTCCTTATGGAGGAATTTTGATTTAAAAATTTCCCAATCCATATGGGCTGCGGTTGTTCCCGTATCGCGGTGGTAGACGCCGCTATTTCCACCCTTTCAATTTTACGTACTCTTGAGCGGGTGTAATTCGAGTGTGGCATTGGGCCTACATGGAGTCTATGGTCTTTCAAAGACATGAGCACTGATTTCTTGTTGGATTCTCTTAGGTGGGAACCCTTCTAAATGTTCCTGGTCTCCTGACTCAGAGGTTTTTTGATGGATTGATCTCTTCAGCCCTGATGCTTTTGAGACTTACTCTGGGCTGGTTTTTGTTGATTATCCCATATTTCCTGGGAAGGAGATTCATTTGATTTTTTCTATTAGGTGATTACATTGCAGGATGTCATTTCCATTGGGGCCTGATGGAAGAGACATGGAGTGAAGTGTAAATATCCATGTTCTCCCCACCCCTGAATGGGAACTCTAGCCAAGGAATTACCAAAGAGGTAAATCAATTTATTCTGTGCATGGAGGAAATCGAGTTCAAGGTTTTTCTTTCACCTTTTTTATTATGGATGCCTTATATAGAGGAGGGATTCCAAGTTGATATGATGGTGAAGATCCCTATTGTGCAGACATGGTCTGTGTACCCTTCATAGGGTAGAAATTTTTCTTTCAAATTTCTAAAATTTTTCCATATATTGAGGTGAATGTCATGAATGCATTCCCTAGACAATTCCCATCGTATGTCGAAGTGACAAGTGGTCGTAGGCCAATACATCACTAGAATATTATCCCTAGATAGTTTCCTTCTCACAAGCAACATAGCATGTCGTTGTTATTTTTTATGATCCTATACTTTATATGCACATATCGACTGCTTCATAATGATTTCATTCCTAGAGACGGAGCTGGTGGGGGCCTTATCGATTTATGGACACCACGGGGGTGGCTCAGAATATGTGTGTGTCCCCAGGCCATCCTCTGGTTGAGAAAGAATATCACTGGTTATAGATGGAGTTCCTGATGTGTCTGAATCCTTTTCAAGTGCCTAATCATATGAGTGATTTCTAATATCTGTTCTTTAAATGGGAGGACCTTCTTATCAGCATGTATTTTGGTTGCGAGGAGGACCTTCGTAAGTGGTGTTGTGATGACGAGGACTACCATGGAAACTTGATGCCCAACTGTGGGAATTTTCCTGATGGCATGTACCCTGAGGAGGACCTTCAGGCTATGCTGTATCAAGTGGAGGACCTTATTGCTTCTTGGTGTTACTATGGGTAGGACCATCATAGCAACTTTCATTGCGGGGAGGGCCTTTACAATGATTGTCATCATGGCAATGACTACCATCATGACTTGATATCTAGCTATTGGGAGAATTTGTGCAGTGTAGATCCTGGAGAGGACCTTTAGGATGTACTGAAATGAGGGGAGGACCTTCTCATGTGTCACTAGGGGGTGGAAATTCACAGAAACTGTCATTATAGGGAGGGACTTTGCAATGACTGTCATCATGGCGAGCACTACCATCATGACTTGATGTCCGACTACAGGGAGAAGCATATCTTCAGTGTATACCCTTGGGAGGACCATTAGGGAAGATGATAGTAAGGGGAGTACCTTCTTGCTGTATGATCTTCAATTAGAGGGGAGGGATACTCTGATGCACATCAGGAGATTGGCTCTCATGATCCATCATTCTTGACCCACAGAGTAAGCCCCTATGGGTACTCTGTGGAGGACCTTCAGAGCTACTGGTAGCGATGTTTTTGGGAGGACCTTCACAACTGCTACTGCCACTTCCATAATTTAGTAATGGAATGACAGGGTCTTGAGACTTTGTTGATATTTGTTTGAGGGAATCAATAACCCCAGCTTCCAGCAGAGCAGGATCATGTATGTGTTATTCATTTTCTGATTGCCTTTAGCACTTTTCATTTTTGGGTTCTCTCTTGTGAGTAACTGGAGCCATTTTCAATAGGTAATCATTTTCATAAACTTTTTCTCATCTCCATGGGTCCCATGATGTTTTCAGGATATGCTGATGAGCATCTTGAGTTTTAGAAGGGATATACGTCTCCCCTTGAGCGACCACCATGTAGGACCAGTGTCCCCCAGTTGGAATAGGTCTTTTTCTGATCTGTTTGTCTATATGTCACGGGATATTTCCATTGACCCTCTTAGACTAGATAAGGGATGCATAACTACTCCTGAGTGACTATCTCATTTTGTGAGTGAGTCATTCTGTTCAAGAAAATCGGGTCATGGGACCGATTTCTCACATTTTCTGCTGATGCAATGATATCTTGGAATGTTTAGAAGATATGTTTTATAATAGATGTATGATATTCCATCATGTCCAGGATGTGCTGAGATACATATTTGGCTGTAATGGGTATGAAGGCCCATTTTCATGTCGGAGTATGAGTTTTTGCATACTATGGTCCTCTATGAGTTTCTAGTAGATACTGGAAGTTCTCCTAATCCAAGATAGAGGAATGAGTCTGTCGACAGTTGTATTCTCTAGTTTCCATCATATTTGACAGGTGGTCTTTATATTCATGAGAGGATATTTTCATCCGCTCTCTTGCCACGGTATTTGTCTCATGGGATATGTAAGCATCCGTAGGAATTTGACTCTACTCATATTTTCTTACCTCCCTACTTGGATGTCGGGCGTGATATGAATCAGCAGGTATTTTGTGCCTATGTATAGCCTATTGATTCCCTATTTGGATGGAAGTCTTCTTAGGCATCAATAGGTATTTGTGCCTGCATATAGCCAGCTGTCGCCCTATTTTGGTGGCGGACATCTTGTGTATTAACAGGTATTTTTAGCTGTGTATAGCCAGTTGCTGCCCTATTTTGGTGGCATGTTTGTTGTGCATCGGCAGATATTTTCATCTTCCTATAATTTTATGCTCTGTTTGCACGACGGGACTAGTGATCACTAGAACAAACGTGCATGTAATCATATTGTGACACCCTATCTCTATGGTGGGATTTAGTGGAGTGGGAAGATTTGTATGTTTTCTTGTTGATCACCGAAGTGTTGTTATGCTAGAGCTCCTTCTCAGGAAAAAAGGTGATAATGTTTCCCTGGTTATATGTTCTCTACCCTTAGTGGGTATCCAAGGGGCCTGGGTCTTCTGGACATTGGCAGGTGCCCTCAGCATAAGATCATCCTCAGTGGGAGGAGGTCTGGTCGTCCGGGTGTCGGAGGCGATTCTCTTTGGTGGGAGCCCATGGGTAGGTTCCCTGTGCAGTTGAGATGAAGTCATCAACATTGACTTCATGTACCTTCTTTAGGTAAGGGAGTTAGTCATTGTCGCATTCTAGGGACATACTCCCAAAATGGTTTGAGACAACCACCGGGGCCGCCTGGTGCTGGGGTACCGGCAGCAACTGAAGTGGCGGCTAGCAGTCCTTTTCATACTGGAGGGCTTGTCTTGTGGCCTCCAGCATGGGGAAAGTACTATTTTGGTGGTACTCCCTGATTAGCATATTGGATACCTAGCATTGAAGATGCTGGGTTGGTGAAGGGGTCCTGCTCTTCGCTAAGGCCCTGACCACCCACGAGATTGTTGATACGTTCATCTTCATGGATTTTGGGGATGTCATTTGGATCGAAGGTAGATCTATGGGAACATGCAATACATGTATGACATACAGACCACTAAACATCATCAAAGTATCATTCCTTTAAACACATGAATATTTGGTGATTCGTCTTGGCCTCATTCCCCTTTTCTTTTACTGTGGGGCAAAGGGGCCTCAGTGGGGTGAGATCGCCACCTTGGTCAGGGATTAATGTCGGGTTCACCATTTTGATCCACCTCTGAGGTGATGTGTGTACGGGTGGTGCAGAGATGGCAAGATGAGGATCATCACCCATCCCATTTTCCACAGATACGGGCTCTCATCAAATTTACCATTCCTTTGTTTTGACCCATTTAGCATCCTCATCCTTTTAAAATGGTTTAATTTAACTCTATGGTGAACTTTTGGTCCCATTGGGTGATTCAATCGGGGTTAAGCACTCGTGAAATCAACCCTTCTCATATATAACTTCCACATATGGTCTCCAACATGTTTTATTGTGAAGCCAAGAATTCCCAACATCCCTGGTATTCATGATTTAGGGACCTGCTCCCCAAAGGTAGGTACTCGTTGGCTGACAATTTTTCCAATGACACTTGGGGACTCCATTGTTTGAGAGGATGGGAGGTCAGGCTCACCGCACACTTTCAAGGGAGGATTGGTTCCTCTTTGGGGAATCCCTTATAGATTTAGGTTGTATTCATATGTTCATGAATCCATTTTTCATTCTTGAAGAGTGTGTCCATGAGCTTCCATAAATTTACAAGATCATCATGAGCATGCATGTGTTATATGCCACGAAAGATATACTGACTTATCCATATTATAAGGTTATATGGAGTTTATTTTCATCCCGAGGGGAAAAAAGGGGACTTGATGTTTATATCGGGCCCATAAGGAGGTATTCCTATGTATCCTTGGGAGAGGAATAAGAACCCACGTGGTTCGGAAGATGTTGGGATTATGCATGGAATCTTCCCATTTGATGGGACATGATTAGGTGGCCCCTTCATGGGAGGGAACCCTTTTGATCTTGGGCCTTCAAGTATGAGTCCTATGTATCTTAATTTGGTCAGGAATCAGAGTTATCATAATTCATATTTTGTGGGGATTACGCATGGAAGCTTCCCATTTAAGGAGGAATGGTTGGGTATACCCTTTTGGAATGGGCACCCCTTTGAGCTCGGGCCTTCTGGTAGGCGTCCTACAAATCCTGGTTTTATTAGGAATCTGAATTCTTGTAGTTCAGATTGTGTGAAGCTTACGCATGGATGTTTCCCATTTAAGGAGGCATGTTTGAGTGGATCATTTTGGAATGGGAACCCTTTTGAGCTCAGGCCTTCTGATAGGCATCCTACGTATCCTATTTTTATCTGGAATTAACGTTCTTTTAGTTCATATTGTGATGATGTTGCAATCCTCAAAAACCTCTAAGCCCACGTGAGTCATGATCGGTGTGAGAAGCAAGAGTTTTTGAAAGATTCAACAATGCACATGCCTCCTCCCTAGTTGGTGGTGGAGGGAGAGCCTATGGTGGAAGAGGTCAGGGAAACCCTATGTGAAGGTGTGGAGTGATGAACCCTTCCATGTGAAATATAATTAAGGGTTGTGTGGCCCGACCATGGGATATCGGGGACTTACCTCAATGAAAGATCCCTGAAGCATGTTCTAGGAAGGGGAGGAGTTTCATCCTCATCAAAGGGGGGAGCAAACATAAACCCTTTGACTGATCATTATTCCTCATTGAATGAAAATAAAGTGATCACCCCTAATCCTAAGAATGGGGAGGTTCACATTGGTATCCCAAGTTTGGAATCTGAGTTACCATGGGAATGTATCCTTACAGGCATTCCTGAATCCCACACCTTTTTTGGGAGGGCCTTCATGACCCCGGTTACCATGGGTATGTCGACTCAATGGGGAATGCTGATGCACCTGATGGCATGATCAAACCATTCTGGTGGATTTGGAGGAGGCTTTGTCCTGGTGTTGGTGGACTGGTTAGTAGAGGTATCATGGATGAATAGACAGTAATTGAGGAATGAGGTTGGAACTAGAACGAACAATACCTGAAAACACATCGTTCCACGTACTGATTTCTCATGCGGGATGGGGAAGGCTCCGCATACCATAGTGATATGAGGGCAGGAGGTCCATCCACGTACTGGTGTGGTAAGCGGGCATGGGTATCTCCGACCATGTAACAGAGTGGTACGCGGCTCACCATGCTGCTTTGGGTTACATATACATACCTATTAGGTACATGGCGCCGGTTTCAGTCTATATAGTAGTACGCTACGTGGAGCGCCATATTTAAGGAGTGTAGGGGAGTTACCATTCACAGGAAATTCATCCATGGGTAGTCTTTAGTTCGTGTTTTACCAGTTGGGTTGGTAGTTCCATTATTATTATTCAATTCCCCCATTTTTATGGTTTGCGGTCGGCTATACCCGCGAAGGAAGTGGTTCACAATCCGTGGTTCACTGATGAAACAAGATGGAAGCTGGAGTGAAACCTCTGAGTGACCCTCAAGATTTTGTCACCCATCCTTCCCACTATATGTCTCCTTTCTACATTTTATCTTCTACCCCTTCTTCTACTGTGCTCCTTTTATAGATCATCGTAATGATCATATCTACTGGGAACACGACCCCATTTGCGGAGGCCCATTGAAGCAATACTCTAACCCTCAGAAGACTCGGTCAACTAGGATTTGTAGAGTTTTTGGCTCATGATAATTGTTCGCGGAACCCTGCCCATCCACAGAATCCATGAACTGAGGGGTTCACTACAAGGTACTCAGAAAATCTTCCATGGAGAACTTCTTCGGTTGACGTGGTTCACGGTTTTCCCTACTCGCTGGCCATCATTTCTCGGGCCAGAGGTTCATGGACCATTCCGCGTACCTAGAGATTTACAATCCATCTTCTCTATGTACTTTTCTCGGTGATGGTATGTAGGTCATTTGAAAACTTGACTTCCATAGAGTTCCATAAAAGGAATACAACTCAATTTGAGTCCCTTCACCTTGTTAAACTTATTGAAGAGAATGATTACTTCAATAAAGCGATTATGGGGGTATTTCTTCACCTTGGATGAATTTTAAGGACCCTTTAGTGGTATACACAACACTACGCTTGGTGTTTTTACACACAAGTTCACGTTCTTTTGATATAATTCATTTCACGCGAGACCGATTATAAGTGAACAAATAAATGTTAATATGTTACCTTATAACCTAGCTATTAAAATGGTGGGAATGAACTGTATTAACTGATTTATGAAAATATTGTTTACACAAGGATTCAATTAATTATTTTGTGAAAAATTATTTATAAATTAAAATAAAACCTTTATAAATTAAAAGTAAATTTTTTATGAACATATTTGGAAAAACATGCATAATAAAATGATGTACTTTATACCCAAATAATGAGTAACAAAGACATTTTATATCGAAACGTATGATAATATGATCATATATGATATCATAAAATTGAATATGAATCTAGAATAAGTCAATGACATCATTTTAATCATTATACAGGAGGTTCAGATATAGACAAAGGATAAAATACTTAAGGTAAGGGATTATTTTTTCTCACTCTTATTTCTGTGGGTCATACCAACTATTTCGTTTGTGTGGTGTTTATGCTTCCCATGAATATTTTATGATTATTCTTGTTAAGGTTTCGATATATACATATGAATATAATTTTTTATAGTTTATGAGGTATTTGAATAGACTTATTATATTTGGAAAGGGATAATTTCGCAATCTCATTATTATATGGGATTGTTTATATGTAATTATTTTCTAGGGTATATTTCTAATCAATGTCCATATTTTCTAAAAAAATTCATAAATTATTTACTCTTCTTCTATGGATGTTTAATGTCATTTAACCCATTTTTTACTTTTACTACATGTTTTGGAAGGAATCATTCATTCGTTTTCCATATGAGGTACTTTTTTACTTTTCTTGAAAAAGTTCAAGGAGAATGTTTTTTTAACTTATACGGAATGAAGGTAATTTCAAAATTTCATAACACCTTGATTCCATTAAGCATAAATTACAAGTTTTAAAAGTTATTTTCGAAGAAACCAATTTCTTTTAAAATTGAATGGTGTTTAAAAAAACTCTTTTGAAGAAAAAAGGATATTTTCCTCCAGAATTAACATCAAGAGTTTTATCAAAATTATTTTCCATCTAATATTAAGGATATTTTTTTGAGTATACTATACATATTATTCTTATGGTTGATTATGTTTATGGTGTAATGAAATTTATGACATACATTAGTTTTAAATAGATTATGTTATGATGGAATGATGTTTAAGAAACCAATTTTATTCTTTGGGTTATGATAGGATGAATGAATTAGGTTTTTGTGACACACATATTCATGGTTTTCATTATGTGATGGGTGGGACCTATATCTCTCTCCAATTAATTTTGTAAAGATTTATAACACATCATACAGAAATGAATTGAATGACAAGTAAATCCAGTTCAGTAATATAGGGTTGGAACGACAAGTAAATCTGGTTCAGTGATATAGGGCTGTAATGACAAGTAAATCCAGTTCAATAATACAGGGATGAAATATTAAGTAAACCCAATTCATTAATGGAATTTATCCACTATGATGGTCTTAGAAGTGATCCTTGGATAATATGGATTTTATTTTCTATGATTATGTGTTTTCAACAAGTTCATGTTTATGGTAATGTTATGATATCATCGTTAATGTTCATTATGATTTATTCCTTAAGTACTATCAAGATTTATTTTATGACTCGCGATTTTGATATTCAAAATATATGTTCATGTTTTTACATTCCTCTGTTTATGTTTCCTATTTTATCCCTTACTGAGATTTTGAGATCACCCTATTTATGTTTTTCTTTCCCCTCTGATATAAATAAAGGTTTTAGTTAGGAAAACTAAAGGTGAAGATATTTATGGGAGATGTTGAAGATATTTCACCAAGCTAGAAGAATGTGTTTCTAGTTTTCAAAGACACTAAACTAATACCATCATAGGGTGTCTATTTTTGTAATTTATTATGTGTTCCTTCAATGAAATGTAATGTCCAATTACGTCAATCCTGGGTCGTTAGAGTTAGTATCAGAGTGAAGGTTTAATCAACCTTTGGATTATATGATTTGAAAAAAATAGTGAGATCCATAGAAATATTTATAATGATATTTCTAGGGATGTTTTAAGGATACGTCTAAGTATAGGTTACAATCCTAAGGTTTTTGTGATAATCCTGACTAACCTAGGGTTAAACCTATGATATCATAGACTGAAATAAATTACCTAACATATGTGTTTCTAATCTTTGATATGTATTTATCACACCTTTCTTTCTGGTCTTATAAAATAGCCAAAAATATATAGGACATAGTTAACCATTTAATATTTTATATGGGAAATTTATGGGAATTATGAATATCAATTTATGAAGCGGAAATATCATAAAGATAATTAGGATGATCATATGATTATAGGTCATAATAATAAGGATAAAGATATTGTAAACAACATGTAAAAGGTATGTGATGTTCTTCCAGTATTGTTTACATTAATCTTAAGAAACTTTAGGTTGATAAATCTTAAGACATGATTCATATTTTAGGAATGATGAAGATGATGGATCCTGATTAATGGTTTAAGAATAAATTTGGATGATTTAGGTTTATATGTTTCATAATTAAAATTTAATGTTATATGAATCCTGAAATATATAATTTTTTTCCGTGAAATTTTTTCATTAAGGATTGGAAAGGATATGTTGAATATTTCTAAGGATCCAAAAAATTGATTTAAGGGCAAGGTGACGTACTTTAAGAACACATGATTATGGGAAAGATAACCCTTAATATGTCTCTTATGTTAATATAATGATGTTTGGATAAAGATATGTTGGATTTGAATAAGTAAATTGGATGATTCTATTTTCTTGGGAACTAATTATGGAGTTGTTGAAAATACGGTTATGCTATCATGGATAAAGTATACAAATTTTTGGGACTTAAGGAATATATCCAATAAGTTTTGTGATAAGAAAAAATTCATATTTTCAATAAGGATATCTGATAATTCAGGTTATTAATGTGACTCAAGAGAATACAAGATGAAGGTGTTCACATTTTTTTAATGTGACCAACAAGATATATCTTATGATATATGGGGGATAAATGTTAATCTATGTTTGTGAACCTTTTTTTATAGTTTTTGATTTTTCATCTTTTATAAGGATTTTATGGTTATTTAATTTTTGGAATGTTTATGTCAAACATCGGTTGAATTTTGTTAGAATAAAGTACGATCTCACCATATATAGACTTATGCATGTTTTATAACTTGTGATAAACTTTTTGTGATAATGACAGATGTAATGACCTATCATTAAATTTAGGGATTACAATATCTAATAAAACTTCAAGAATGAAAAATTCAACATCATTTCCTTGAATAAGATATGAAGTGGAAATTGTTCATGGAATTACCAATGATGAGATTGTATTGAAATCAAGTAAATATTTCTTCTGATGTTCTTTAACTTTGGGAAAAGGATCTTGAAAAAAAAAAATGTTATCCAAGTACCTTCTTATCCGATAAATCAGATGGTCACTTAAATCATCGTAGATTTATGGATTTATAATTGTTAAATTTCTCCTAACCTTGTTTTCTATCACTATCCATCAGAATTTGATGGTTAGATTTTGTTCTTCCATATCCATGTTTTCACTTCCCACCTATGTTCTCTAATGTGGAAACAAAATGATGATTTAATTTGGGTTACCATTATGTTTCAAAATTTTATTTTTAAAATGAGGTTTTAGTATTACGTTTTATGATGTGGGTTTCTAGGAAAGAGAATTTCAAGTAGTAAACCTTTTATAACCCTGACGAATTCCGAGGGAAAAAATCATTTTAAGGGCAGTAGAATGTAACATGCCAAGATTATTATTAGATGGAGTTTTTTTAATTTCAATCATGTCTTGTTTTGTACATTACACCAATATAATCTTGTGAAATACATAACATAGAATTATCTTTTGATATACACAACACTATGCTTGGTTTTTGTTACACATAAGTTTGAGTTCATTTGATATAATTCATTTCACGTAAGACCGATTATAAGTAAAAAATTAAATATTATTATGTTACCTTATAACCTAGCAGTTAAAATGGTGGGAATGAACAATATTAATTGATTTTTGAAAATATTCTATACACATGTATTCAATTAATTATTTTGTGAAAAATTATTTATAAATTAAAATAAATCCTTTATAAATTAAAAGGAAATATTTTTATGAAAAAATCTTTAAATGTAAATAAGTGATTTTATAAAATATTAAAATCAATTTTTTTGGATTTTATTAATTAAATATATATGTAAAATATTTAATGTAATTTTTAAAATTCATCATATATTTTTTCAACGCATTATATAAGAAGAAATTCAATTTTCAAATAAAAGAAGTATTTTTCCAAAAAAATACAGTTTTACCACCTTTTAATGGAGAACCCATATTATATCTAATTTTTTACACTTTTATAATTTATTTTTGAAAAAATAAACTTCTTATTTGGAAGGGGAATTTCAAAATTTATTTTGGATGAAATTTAGGTATTTTTTTGGGAAAAATCATACTTTAATGAATAATGAAAAATACTGTATTTTAATTCAAAACCGCTTTCTCATATAATTTATTTGTATTGATAGATTATATTTTCAATTTGTTCTAAAGTATATTTAGATTATTTTTTAATCATTTAATCCAATTTTGGTCATTGGAAGTAATTTAAAATTGAAATTTTATATAAACACATGTTAATCTTTTGATGGTTTTTACTTAAAAGAACTCATTTTCTCACTTTGTAAATGGGAAGTAATTTTAAATTAATTAATAAAATTTACTTGATTTTAATTTATAAAAATGGATTAAATATATATAATCATTAGGTCCCAATAATTTAAAAAGGTCCCTTTTATTTTTTTGGACATTATGAATAGTATCTTTGGTAATTTTTATTTACCATAGTTATATGTAAATCATGTAAATTAAGGTAACAAATAATATGATAAGGATAATAAAATTACCGTAACACCTGAAAAATCATATTGGATGAATAAAAGTCAACCCTTATCACCTAAGGACCAAAATTGATTCGTGTAATGTACTTATTTTTATGAATGTGATGTAATTATTATTTAAACAAAATAATGTCACAACATGTCACTCTCTTATCTATTATAAGTATAAAAATTTTAATGTTATGATAAACAAGATGAAACTAAAAAAATAAGTAGTATCTAGAAATATAATTAAATTATCTAAATTATTTTAATTTATTTATAATTTTTAGAGATTAAATAATTATTGTAAATATTGACATAAGAGTGATACAATAATTATTTTATTAATAGAAGTATTAAATAAATGATATTATAAATATTAAAATAAATATTATATGACATACTTTTTGACATAAAATAATTTTCTAGGTTACTATTACATGTTATAATACTATTAAATGGTTTTTTTTAAGTTTTTTCTTTGTATGAATTTTACATAAATTCAAAGAAATGAATAGTGTAAAAATTGTCACTATTGATATTTTATAAAACTAATATTTTATTAAATATTTTATAATATTTTCAAATATTTTCAAATCAAAAAGTGGATATTATAAGGTTTTAAAGTTCATTATATGTCTAATTATGAGAAATTGAACCCATTTAAGTTAAATTTATAACCTCTTAATACTTAAAATGTTGTTACCATAATTAAATTTATAAGAGATCAATTAAGGGTAAATAAAAAAGATAAGGTTTAAAATAAAAACAATTCAAGTCTAAAAAATATTTGATTAATGGATTTCAAAATATACTCATATTATATTATATATATTTCAATTTTCAAGCTTTTTCATTAAAAATATAATTGATAATAATTTAATGTTTTAAGAATTTCCAAAGGTTCCCCCCAACTCAATTATAAAAGGGCACCTCCTCCATCACCTCTTCACTTCAATTTGAGCCTTAACAATCATAAATCCCATGATATTTTACCCTATAAACTTTATTAGTAAGATTATATAGGTTTTTGTTTTCTCAAAACACCAACTCTAGTGCCATGAAGAGGAAATTTAGAGGAAGCACACCGACGTAGAGTTAATCTCTTCTACCGATTCATTCAAACTTATTTCGTCTTATACTTCCTCTTCATTAGTTTTTTCATTATAAAATAATATCATAAGTATAATTCATATAATTATATTTCTTTATAATTATGAAACAACCATATTATACCTGTTTTCCATCCTTTTAAAAACAAAATCACCACGTGTGTGTACATGCATCTTAGCGTCTCCACGTCATGGTGTAATCTATTCTTCACCACCAGCTTACGTGGATGGATATAATGATGGAAATGATAGATATATATTATTATTATCACATTACATGGATTATTTAACAATATATATACCATCCACATTCATACCATTTCACAATTATCAGAATGATATCATCGCTAATGTGTACGTATAGCCTACCGTCTCCACAATGCGATGCGATTCATTCTACATGATCTTATTTAAGGAATGATTATATAAAAATAGAAAATGAATAAATATGGAATATATTATGCTAATTTAAATTTTTAATGATATAAATATGACCTAATAAGGAGAAGTGTAAATTATTCGACACAACATGCATAAGAAAATGAAGCAGTTTATATCTGAATAAATAGTAATAATGAAATATTATTACCAAATGAATAATAATATTAACATATATGTTATCATAAAAATGAACATGGTTCTGGAATAAGTCAATGACATCATTTAAATAATTATACATGGGGTTTAGATACACACAAATGAAATAATACCTATAGTAAGGGATTATTTTATCTCACTCTTATTTCTGTGGGACATATGCCTTATACACCATGTATTTCTTTTGTGTGGTGTTTATGATTCCCATAAATTTTTTATGATTATTATTATGAATGTTATGATATTTAAATATGAATATAATTTTCTTTATTTTATGAGGCATATGATTTGACTGATTACAATTAGTAATGGATAATTTCCCAATATCATTATTATCCGAGATTGTTTATATGTAATTATTTAATGGGGTATATTTATCATACATGTACATGTTTTCTAAACAAAATGTTTTCCTAAATTGTTCAATATTATAATATGGATGTTTAAATTCATTTTTATCCTTTTTTTCTTTTACTACATATTTTGTATGGAAAATTTATTTTGTTTTCCATATGAGGTGCTTTTTAATTTTCCGAAAAAAGTACTAGGATAATGTTTTTTGAGCTTATATGACATGAATAGAATTTAATTATTTCATAACACCTTGTTTCCATGAATCTTCCCTTACATTTTTTGAAGTTATTTTCAAATAAATTATCGTCTTTTATAATGTCATGGTGTTTTAAGAAATGAAAAAAATTATGAATAAGAAAGGATATTTTCTTCAATAATTAATTTCAAGTGTTTTATAAAAACTATTTTCCATATAATATTAATGATATTTTTTTCAAGAATAATATCCATATTATTCTAATAGTAGATTATAATTTGGATGGAATTATATATATGAAATCCATTTGTTTTACATGGATTTTGTTATCATGGAATGATGTTTAAGAAACCCATTTTATTCTTTGGGTTATGTTATGATGAATGATTTTTGTTTTTGTGGCACACTTATGAATTGTTTTCATTATGTGATGGGTGGGACCTATATATCCGTTCAATTCATTAAGAAAATATTTATATCTCATGAGATAAACATGAGTAGAATGATAAGTAAATCTGGTTCAGTAATATAGGGTTGGAACAACAAGTAAACCAGTTAAGTAATACTGGGATGGAATTAAACGTTTATCGAGTTCAATAATAAAGGGATGAAACAGAAAGTAAACCTGGTTCAGTAATGGAATTTTTCTATTATTATGGTCTTGAAAATTAGCTTTGGATAATATGGAAATAATTTTCTATGCTTATGTTTTTTCCACAAGTTCAAGTTTTATGACAATTTTATGTTATCATTGTTAATGTTACTTTATTATTTATTTCTTACGTAATACCAAGATTTATTTTATGACTCGGGATTTAAATATAAAAAATATATGTTCACATTTTTACATTATTATGTTTATGTTTTCCATGTTTTCCCTTACATATCATTTAATCTCACCTTATTTATGTTTATCTTTCCCACATGATATAAATAATGGTTTTAGGTAGTAAAAATAATGGTGAATATATTTATCTAAAATGTTGAAGATCTTTCAGTAAGATAGAAGAATTTGTTCCAAGTTTCCAAAGAAAGTAAACTAAAATGGTCTTTTGGAATCTATTTTTGTAATTTATTATGTATTATACAAAATAAATGTAATGTAAATGTATGTAATGCTTGGGTTGTTTTTTCACTGGTCTTCTGAAGACATCAAGAGGGAATAGTGCTATATGGGTTTTGGGGGATCATCATACAAAACAATTTCACTTCATTATGACTTGATAGTACTTATCACTCAATCAACTTGTAAGGATATACACTAGAGAAAGGGTGAGGCTATATGGAACACCACTATCAATTATATCCAATAGAGATCCAATATTTACCTCAATGTTCTAGAAGAGTCTCCAAAAAACACTGAATACTCTATTGAACTTTATTATGAATTATCACCCACAAAACAATGGCCAATTTGAGTGGAATATCCATTCACTTCAGTAAATGCTTAGTGCATGCTCAATTGACATCAAAGGAGGATGAGATCAATATATTCCTCTCATTGATTTCTCATAAAATAATATTTTTTACTCTATAATCCAAATGGTTATATATGAAGCTCTTTATGGGAAGAGGTGTAGAACACTTTCATGCTAGGATGATATTGGGGGAAAAAATTGATAGGTCTTGAAATGGTCTAGGAAATTGTGGAAAAGGCTATCACCATTCAGTATCACATCAAGGCTGCTCAGATTCCACAGAAAATTTGTGGTGTAAATCATCAATGAGACCTATAGTTTGATGTTGGATACTTGGTATTTATTCATATATCTCTATGGAATAAAGTCATGTGATATGGTTAAAAGGTAAATCATAGTCCAAGATAGATCATCCCCTTTGAGATCCTTAATTGCATCAGAGAAGTGGCCTATTGATGTGAACTCCCACCTAACCTATCTTAAGTACATGATGTATTCCATGTATCCCTCTTTTAGAAGTATATACCAAAATCCTCACATGTACTTAATAAAGAGGTGGAACCATTGGATAATGACCTTTTCTATGGGGAGTATCCTATTAAGATCCTAGATCATAGAGACAATGTTCTAGGAAATAAGACAATGCACCTGGAAAAATTGATGTGGAGAAACCACATGTTTCAAGAATCCATTTCGGATCCCAAGGAGGTAATAAAATATAATTACCCTCATCTATTTTAGTATGGGAAAATAAAATTTTGAAGGTGAAATTTATGAAGGGGGAAATATTGTTACAACCTAAACTATTATGAATAAAATTTCCCTCGATATTTAATTAAATATATTATAAAATAATATAGTGATAGAAAAAACATGAACACGTTTTTTTAATATCCTATCTGATTTAAATGAAAATTAAGAATCATTACCATTGATGATATAATTGTTGAAAAATGATCACATCATCAGGACAAATATAGGGTTTTATCAAATCCAATTGGCATAGATAAAGGATGTGATGACGACAACCAGTAGGATCATACCCTATGATGCCCATTTATCATAGCTTATGAGAGAGATAGTGTAAAAACTCGAGAATTTATGAGAATTATTCTTTTTAATTTCATTGATGTATTGTGTTTTATGCTACACCACAATTATCTTGTTCTATACACATCGCCATATTAGCTTGAAGTATACACAACACTATTCTTGGCTTGTGTTACACATAATTTCAAGTTCGTTTTGTAGAAATTATTATATGCAACATTAAGTTTAGATTATTTTTAATGTATAAATGAAATAAGTTTTTATTATGTTATAAGCAACAACAAAGGGAGATTTCACTACACGCAGTCTTGACATGGCTTTCATTACACGCAATCACGACCTTCCTTAATAGCATGTGAAATACGCAATACTGGGTTTCACTAAACAACGATATATTGTTATAATGTTATTATGAACTAGATGTTATGAATATTATTAACTAAGTTTTGAATTTTATAACATTATTATTCATCTTACACATTATCTAGAACATCGTGTGAGAAAAAAATAATTTCTTTGACTAAAATAAGTATTTTTCAAAAAATGCAGTTTTGCCGGATTTTGATGGCACACCCACTTTAAATCTTGTTTCTTACATGTTTATAAGTTAAAATTGACAAAATAAAATTCTTCATTGGAATCAAGATATAAAAACTTACTTTGGATAAATTTTTCATAATATTTAGATAACTTTCATATTTTAATGAATAGTAAAAACATGCTATATTTTATTTAAAAACAACTTTTTTCATTGTAATAATTTATATGGTTAAATTATAATATTTAATGGTTTTAAAGTATAAATAGAATATATTTCTACTATTTAATATAATATATGTCATTAACATTGATTTTACATTGAATTCGCAGGTAAAATCATTTCAATCTTTTGTAATGTTTTAACTTTTAAAACACATTTTCTTAACAACGAGATTAATTTTAAATTAATTTCTGAAACTTCTGTATTTGAATTTGGAAAAATGGATTCCATATTTGAAATTATTAGGTCCAAATTATGTTAATATGCTACTTTTTATTTTTAGTCCTTATGAATAGTAATTACAGTAAATTTTATTTACCATAGTTAAAGGTAAATCAAGGTAATTAAGGGTAAATATAATATTATAAAATTACTATAACACTTTTCATAATATAATTGGATGATTATATTTTACCCTAAATCATACTTTGGTCGAAATGGAATATAATGGAACCCACATGTATTTGATTAAGACCTTTTATTTAGTTCATTTAAAGGAAAGTGAAATGTCTCACTCAAACTTTAATAATTAGATTATTTTTAATATATATTTATACAGAATATAAATTCGATTATAAATACTAATTTGAAATATAATTTTTTTTCTTTATCATGGTAATTTATTTGTAATTTTTAATAAATATTTTATTACCTTAAAATCTTAGACATTAATGATGTAGAAATTATTTATTTAGTGAAAAATCAATAATATAGTTGTTATTAAAATACTAATACCTATAAAAAGAACTATAAAATTGACCAAACTTTATTGGTCGAGTATATCTATACCCTAATCATCCAAGGGTCGTTATTTGGACCATTTAAAGCCTTATAAAACCGATTAGGACATTTACATTATTTTATTTTAATTGATGTCAATAATGTCACCTTCATAATTTAATAAATATAACAATATAAATGTTGTGATTTTAAGATGATAATTTAGAGTAAAAATATTATTATGAAAGGTATTATATTTATATTCATAATATGATTTTATTTTTAATTTTTATTAAAATAATATGTATATTAAATGATTATACAAAAATGATGTAGTAATTGTTTTATTAACTGAAATATCAAATAAATGGTTTTATAAATATTAAAATAAACATTATATGAACTAATTAATGTTCTACAAAAACATTATAGACGAATATTACTTGTTATTAGTATTTTAAATAGGTTTTTTCAAAAATATATTCTCTGTGTATTTTATCTAAATTCAAATAAATGAATTGTGTCAAAATTGACACTATTGATATTTTATATTATTAAAATTTTTAAAAATCACAAAAATATTTAAAAATTACAAATGAAAATTTATATGATCTAAAATTTCATATTATATCAAATTATTCATAATTAACAAAACATAAGTAAGTATTTATAACCATAAAAAATTTATAACATTATTACCACAAATAAAATTAAATAAATTAAATAAGGGTAAATCAAAATGAAAAGGTTTAAAATAAAATCAACGCATGGCTAAATTTCATTGGATGATGATATTATAGCACTATATTATCTAATTTCAAAATTTGAGTCACTTTTTAAGTTTTTATGTGGGGTTTTGGTTTATTATAAATTAATATTTTAGAGGTTTCCAAAGGTTCCCCTATCCTCCCTTATAAAAGGGAACCTCCTCCCTCTCCTCTTCACAATACTTTGAGTCTTCAAGATCATAAAAACCCTACCAATTTCTCTTCTCCACTTCCCTAGAAAAATTTTGGAGGTTATGGTATTCTCAATATACCAACTCTAGTCCCTTAAGAGGAAGCTTAAAAGAGGTGTGTTGAAGAAGAGGTAATATCTTCTACCGATTCCTTCCAGTTTCTTTCTTCTTCAACTACTTCTTCTTTAGTTGTTTCATTATAAAGTAATAACATCAGTGTCTCTAATATACTGATATTTTATTATAAATATTAAACAACCCTATTTCACCTTCTATCCATCCTACAGAAAATGAAATCGCCGTGCGTGCGTACGTACGGAATACCGTCTCCACGCCGTTGTGTAATCAGTTTTTCCACCACCACCTTACTTGGATGGGTTTAATGGTGTAAAAATTAACTATATATGATTATTATAACATCATAAATATTCTATGACATTATATAATCCACTATAATTCCATTCAATAAATATGGGAACGATATAATCGCTCGTGCGTATGTACGTATTACAGTGTCCACGACGCGATGAGATTCATTTTCATTTAACAATTCAAGAATAATTATAAAGTATATATGATAAGTAATCATGAAATATATGACATAATAATGATATTGGATTTATATATATATATATATATGTATTTCATCTACTTAATTCCATTCAATTTAATAAGGAAACGAAAACAGAGTTCCTGCGTACATACGGCCTACCGTCTCCATGAATGGTGTATTTCTTTCCATTTATCAATCTATTATATATATGTATATACTGAATATATATTATATATAAATCATGTTTTATATTCTGAAATTATGTAATCATTATCTAAGTAATCGTATTAATAATTACAAGTCAAAACACGAACAATAAATGAAACAATTTTACCCAAAACGCTGCTTTAACATGGAATTGACAAATGAACAGATAATATAAAGTCGTAAGTGAATCATATATGATATCATATATATTATTATGGTTCAATTACAAGTTATTAACATGTTTAAACCCACTATACAGGAGTCTAAGACACATATGGAAGAAATTGGACATAAGGTAAGGGATAATTATTCCAATCTCATTCTTATCCAAGATTGTTTATTCATAAGAATTTACTGGGGTTATGGTTATCATCCATGTCCATATGTTCTCAAAATATTTCCTTAAAATGTTTACTTTTCTTCCATGTATGTTTAAATTCATTTTTACCCTTTTTAACTTTTTCCACATCGTATCGAAGGAATATTACTTTTGTTTACCATACGAGGTACTTTTTGACTTTTTCGGAAAAAGTACGAGGACAATGTTTTTTAACTTATACGGCATGAACAGATTCTTACAGTTTTATAACGCCTTATTTCCAGGAAGCTTCCTGTGCAATATTTCATGATTATTTTAAAAAAAAACCTTTCTTCTAAAATTGCATGTCATTTTGGGAAAAGAAATGATTTTGAAGAAGAAAGGATATTTTCCTCAAGAATTCATTTCAAGTGTTTTTTTAAATCTATTTTACATCTAAGAAGAAATTATTTAATATGTGCATGTTTCAAGTATAATGTCTCTATGATTTACATGGTTTCACTTTTCTTATGATAAAATGATATCCATTTGTTTTATATGGATTATAAAATGATGGGATGACGTTTATGAAACCCATTTTATTCTTTGGGTTATGATGAATGATTTATGTTCATTATGTGGAACAAGTAAGAATGATTTCATTATGAGATGGGTGTGACCTAAATATCCCTATAATGAATTGGGTAGATATTTATATCTCATGATATAGACATTTCTGGAACAACAGGTTAATCTGGTTTAGTGATACAGGACTGGAACGGGGAGTGAACTCGGTTCAGTAAGGGACTTTGTCCACTAAGATGGTCTTGGCAGAAATGCCTTGGCTACTATGGAAATCATATAATATTCTTAATGTTTTGCCACAATTACAATTTTTATTTCCAAGTTATTTTATCATGATTGATCTTCCATTATGATCGATTCCTTACGTACTGCCATGTTTTATGTCATTGCTCAGGATTTTGATGTTTAAACATTATGTTCATGTTTTATGTTCAAATGTATATGGTTTGTTTTAATTTCTCCATGCTTACCCATATCTTGAATTTGAGCTCACCCTTTATATTTTTTATTTTACCCAGGATATAAAGGAAGGTTTTAGGTAAGAAAACAAAAGTGGAAGATCTTTATGAGAGATGTTGAAGTTCTTTCACCATGATAAGAAGATTATGTTCTGAGTTTCCAAAGACACTAAACTATTACGATCCTTGAGTGTTGGTTTTTGTTATGTATTAAGTATTATGAAAAAGTAATGTAATTTCCATGTACGTCAAGCTTTGAGTCTCTATAGATAGAATCATTGGTATTTTTTATTGAACAATCCCAAGATGAGATCTAATAACTTAAGAATGAGTGAAATGATTTACGGGAGAAGTTCAAGATCATCAAGATGACAGCCCAAACCATGTACGTTGAACCACCCCATGAAAGTCTCACCATCATGCACTTTACTCTTAGGGAATTTTCTGGTATATTAAATGGATATGTATCAAGACCCTAACAATATGAGTATGTACATTATTTTTTATTGAATAATGAATATATTTTCATCCTATTATTATTACTTTATAAATTATTTTTTTTTGATACAATAAAACACAAATAATATTTCTGGGTAACATTTAAATTAAATTAAGGAATTTAATTTGATTAATTACTGAATTTTTGAAATAAATAATATTCTAATAAAATATTATTATTAAAAAAATTTAATCAAACATAAATTATCATGTAATTTTTATGAATTCAAATATAATTTTATAAGGGTTTGAAAATTGTTATTGTAAAGAAACCCAACATTACTCAATAAATGTAGATTGTTATTTTAAAAGTGAAAATAAACATATTAAGATTTTTTATATAAAATGAATATTATTTTTGGAATCATAACTTTGAAATTACCCACCAAATTAATTTTTCATAATTTTCTGAGACAATTGAATTTTTGGGTAAAAATTAAATACAGTATAAATATATGGTGTGTATTATGACATCGTAATGACCCAAAAGTGATGTAATAAATATTTTAAAAGGAATCCAAGAACAAATAAATGTTTTTCCATTAAACTAATTTTATTTTAAGTTTATTTTATTGATTTTATAAATCCTTTATGAATCCTCCCAAACCATTAATATATTTTATGGTTTTAGAATCATTTCATTAAGAGTGTGACTCACTTCCACCTAAGAAAGGGTATTATTTTATTAAGTATATCCCCTAAACATATAAAATAATGAAAAACACTCCCATTTTTTAGAGATCATGTGAAAAAACCATCATAATGTTTTTTGTTTTGATTATTTTATTATATAGATTTCAAAACCTAGGATTGAGAAATCATAATGAATTCCCCACTCATTTCTTATATAAACCCATCTAATATCCTATTTCCCATTACTGAAAATAATTAGATCAAATCCATTATTTTCTCTCCCATCTCTAGAGTCCTCCCAAGGTGACCCAATACCACAAACCAACCCGGGTCAACCCCAAACCGATCACCCAAGTCGTCCCATGATAAGGTTTTAGAGGTGTTCTCGATCCCCTAGGGCTGGTGAAAGGAGACAAGTACATTAATAGGGTAACCAAGTGAAAATTTTCACCCAATATAAATAAAAAATAGTAAAATAATAATAATGATTAACACAATAAATAAATAAACTGAATAGAACGACTATGTAAGAACTAAAATATAAAACTAACTGAACATGACCACTAAAACTCCACATGACCCCATGGGTCACTCTCTAATCCTAATACTAAACATCACCCATAGAGATTGAGATCAAGCTGAAACCTATACATGAGAATAAAAACAAGAATGAAGTGTAGGTGTAATGTCATTTATTTTCCATGTAATATTTTTGAAAATTATATTGGATTATTTTGAGACCAAGCATTGAGACGGCACGTGATTCCGAGGCCCAGGGTTCCTGTAATAAATGTTTGGACTATTTATATAATTAAAATAGAAAATGTCTGTGGTTTTCTAAAAAGGTGATATAACATCTAAATTGTTGCTTGAATTAGAAATCTGAGGGCACTATTATGTTCAAAATACCAGGTTTTACCTAGGCAGGTCCTAACATCAACCGGTGCAAGTAGAGAATGGAAAGTATTTTTCAAACATTTTAAAAAAGAATAAAAATAAACTTCAAAAGTTATTTTTATTTCTTTTATGAATTTCTCAGTGACACGATGACAGTGCATCACCACGATGGGGCATCCCATTTCCTCTATTAAATAATGAAGTGTGGAAGTGTTGCGACGTAGTGATGGGGCAATACGCCTTCCTACTATCCTTAATTAAATAGGAATCCAAGGTCAAGAGAACAACCCTAGAAGTCCTATATAGAGAAGTTAAGGATCCCTCTACATTGAACACCGACAGATCGAGAATCAACGATGACAAATTGGAGAGAGGAATCTGGATCAAAGATCGATGGATTGACGAATGACGACAGAATGTATCCCTTTGTCAATAATCAAACCAAACTCTAGGTAGGGGGTTTATTTCTTCATGAATTTCATTCCCCATTATTGAATCCGATGAATAACGTAGACCATCACATGAAGAGGTTGACCCACGGTTCGGTCATTCTTGTGGGATAATTAATTTTTGGGATTTAAGGGATTAATGATTAGTGATTTATCATTGTTTTTTCTCCTCCCCCCTTTTGTAATGGGAAGAATGAAGGAAAAAACGAACAAGGTCGATGTTCGCTCAAAGTGTTTTCTTATTCTTATTCTTTTATCCCCATTGTTATTTCTTCATTGACATACCCCTATGGTCTCATCGAGCTTTCCCCCCGGAGAAATGTAAAGACGAATTGGAGCCCATGACTAGGATTTTGGAGACCATAGGATCACAAAGGAATTATCGGTTCAAAAAACAGACCACCACGGCAATCATGGAAGCCCATAGAAGAGGAGACACTGGTGGAAGCATGTGGTGGCGCAACCACTTGGTAGCAGGTGGTCACTAGTGGAGGGACCCACGATGGCGTGGTTGCGGGCATTGACTGGGAGCTATAACCAAGGTGGGTCTTGGAGGAGTAGACTGGTGGTGCGGCGGGGTGCGATGTCAGCCTAGTGGCACACGGCCCCACAGACCATGTGCAGGAAGAGAGGGAATCCCATGGTAGACCATGTTGACAAGGTGATGTGGTCGCCCGACCACATCTGCCTGGTGGGAGGGGTGCAGACCACGTGTCACACCCAGCTGGATGAACCGACCCGCATAGGCAGGCCAGGCTGGAGGAAAACCGGGCCGCTGGGCAGCCCATTGGTCTGGACCATGCATCTAAGTGGGCCACAGTCTACTGGACCAATGGGCTAGGATAGATTGGGATGGCCAATACCCGACCGTTTCGGGTCAGATCCAGACCAAACCAAACCCTTTTTACTAAAATTTCTATAACTCTTAAACCGTGTGACTGTTTGACAATCCGTTTGTGGAGTTTGGACCCTCATGATGAGGAAGTGCTTTTGAGACACTCTATGTGAGTTTTATTGGATCTTTTAATACGACCTATTGGCTCTAGAAGTAGGTGCTCCCAGAATGAGTTCCATAAGAGCAGAATCCTATGAATGAGACCTATGCAGAGTAAAACTCCTGCGAATTGTGACATTTAATGAGTAATTCTTTAGTGAATATGTGAAGTATCCTCTAAAGATATAGATTAGGTATCATGTAAATATTTAGAGTAGGTCTTATGTATGAGGTCTCCTATGAAGATGCAGAGTGAGTCTCCTACAAAGGCTGTATGTCTCATCGAATTGGAATATGCATGGAATTTCATAAGTATATTCATTCTATAGACATGTTCTTGGTGTGAGAAAACTCTAGTGACTATGCGAACTATATATTACTTTTTTATTTTTCCCTTTATAGTTTTTTGGTACCTACTGAGTATTGTTTTACTCACCCTTGCACAGGCTTCGCCCAAACGTGATGTGTCTTGTGCAGATGATCTAAAGATTTGATGGAGTCCTTGGTGGGTCGGAGATAGGTGGTGCTTCAGGGTGACCCAATGGATATTTTACACTTTATCAATATTCAAACATCTTACTGTACCTACACTTCAGGTAGGGTTTTATGATTATGGACTTCAAGAGCATACACTATTTTTGTTTTGTTTGGGCTTGTTCTAGCCCCGTTTACTTTTTAATTTTTTACTGTTACTCTAAGTGGTTGTCTTACTGGGATGAATTCTTGTTTACTCAGTGATTTTATTTTCAACAATTTTGTTTGGATATGGGTGTGTGTGTACATGTATATAGTAAAATGCCTCCCCTTTCGAGGATATTCCTACTCGACACTAGTTGTCAGCCCCTGGCCTATGGTAGGTGGGATTTGGGTATTCATGGCATGAGCCTTGGGGGATAGGTCGTGGCCGAGTGGAATCAAAGGGTGGTGGGTTTTATTATTATTTTGAGGAAACAATGTTAAGTGTTTCGAGTTATTATTTTAGGCCAGGTAGTCTAATGTTGGTGTGGAGGCCAACATATCCATACACCATGACCCTGAATTCTAATTTTTGACTTAGTACAAGAAAACACTAGTTTCATTAATCTTATAGGAATTGATTATATTCTCATTTCATTCTTGAGTTAGAGTCAGCTCACTAGGCACACTCTATAGATCGTGGTGCATCTTTTTCTATTTTAGGATTCTTCCACATAGGCAACCATCCAAGATTCTAGGGCATGACCGTGAGGATTGTCTGCTGAGCAATGAGGCATTAGTGTAGGGACCATTTCTAGAGATAGAACTTCCTGGTGGTGTACCAGCGATAACACTACCTGGAGAGTAGAAATTCCTACCAGAGTTATCGGTAGAGGATGACCAAGGCTCAACATATTTGATGACTTTTAGAGACAGTGACCTCCTAAGTTCTAAGGTGAGACAAATCCCTAGGAAGTTGAGGATTGGTTAGAGGAGAGCACATTTGTTTTCTACATAGTGAGGAAACCTCTCAACCATATGGAAGTCCTAGCTGTGAGTCTTCTACAAGGACTAGTGGGAGATGGTGGATATTGAAGATCTAGATACATGATGAGGCAGCCCTCACTTGGTCAGACATTGAGAACCTATTTAGGGAGGAGTTCTTTCTAGCGATGTTACAATTTGTACATATATAGGAGCTACTGAACCTACATCAGGGAAGCTTGATGGTATAAGAGTACTCAAAGAGATTCACATATATTTCTCACTACTCTACAAACTTGGTGTGGGACCCATTCTTCAGAGCCCAGACCTTAGATCATGGATTGTGCTGGGAGATCAGGGCGTCGATGATATCCATTATAATTCCTACGCATGATAAGGTGCTAGACCGAGCTCTACTGCTAGAGATATTTCTTGTAAAGTAGGCACCAATAGTAGGAGCTACCACCGAGTGCCAGGTAGCATAGTTGTTGATAGTAGGTATCCAATAGTTGAGGTAGGGTTCCAGGAGGACCAGATAGTAAAAGGGACAACCCCAAGAAATGGGATTAGTGGTGTAGGGCTTCTAAGGTAGAGCAGGTCAATCAAAGGAAGAGTTGTGCTACACATGTAGTGATGAAGGAAATATTGCTAGATTATGTCTGACCAGCCATATGAACAACAAGGAGATGGTCAAGGGACCGTTTAGGTTGTGTCAGGGGATGGAATATGGTGGTCCACCAGCCAGAAGATGTGGTAGATGATTAAGATGAGTTACAGGAGATGGATGGAGGTTCGATGCACTACATCCCCCACCCCTAGGTGGTCCACTACGAGCTCAGGGAGCTGGTGGATAAGGGAGAGGCCATCTCTAGGTGATAGAGGATTACAATATTGAGACTCCTGGAATGATTAGAGTTATGATCCATGTATTTCCCACCATATCTATAGTTTTTATAGACACAAATTCTAGTAAATATTTTCTCACCATGACCCTTGTTCAATACATGATGATTAAAATGGAACCATTGACTTGATAACTACGCTTAGAGACACTAACAGGAGGAGATTCGATGATCACACACTGGTGGTGATAATGTGAACTTAATCGTGGTGGTAGCGTCGAGGCCTTATGTTGTCTACTAGGAATGGTATAGTTATCCATAGTTCATGCTCATATCGACTATTTTGGGTGAACAGTGTAGTGTGTCTGCAGATATGGGACCAGGTTTTCCATTTTTTGAAAAAGGAAAACACAAGAAGCAGAAGACGGACCCACACTTTGGAGGGTGCAGCTGATCAAACACTAGTTGTCTTGAATTTCCTTCAATACAGTGGATGAGATGAATCCTCATTTTCATATAGTGTTGGATGAGTATGAGGGTGTCTTTTCAGAAGATGTTCCATGAATACCTCCTCATAGGGAGGTAGACTTATGCATTAAACTATACCCCGGGATGCACTGATATCTAAACTGGAATATTGGATAGCTCCCACAGAGCTTTGTGAGATGAGGGTATAGTTGGATGACTTATAGAAGAAGGGCTTCGTGAGGCCCATTGCTTCACAGTGGGTAGCCCCAATTTTGTTTTCCATGATGGAAGACAGGAGCCTGAGGTAATGTGTGGACTTTCAATGCCCGAACTAGGTGACCATGAAGAAAAATTATCCACTATTGAGTATTGATGACCTCTTTGATCAGTTTAAGGGATCGAGATGCCTCTCAAAGATAGCCCTCTGATCGGGCTATCACCATCTTAGTTTACAAGGTGATGACATTCTTGAAGACGCCTTTCAGATGTCGCTATGGCCACTACGATTACATAGTGATTCCATTTGGAAAGAAGAATCCCCCAATAGTGTTCATGAGACTCTTTAAAATGATATTTCAGCCTTACCTTTACTGGTTTGTAGTAGTCTTTATAGATGACATCCTAGTGTACTCGGTGTGTGAGGAGGAGCACGCGATACACTTGAGGATGTTCCTGAACATATTACAAGAGAACTTTATTTACAGTAATCTCTAGAAGTTTAAATTCTTGATATGAGAGGTCCAATTTATAGTACATGCCATTTTATAAGCTGGAGTGGAAGTAGATCCGGTGAAGATAGAGGAAGTACTTTCTTGATTGCCACCCAGGAGTGTTACTGAGGTGCAGTGTTTCCTTGTTTTCCCTGGGTACTATAGGAGGTTCGTGACCAAATTTTCTAGAGTAGCAGAATCCTTGAAAGGTTTTCCATGAAAGGGGTATCCTTTAATGTGAATGGGGATGTTCCAAGATATATTTCAGTAGATGAGGTAGATATTTATGAGCGCTCCCATCTTGAGATTTTCATAGGAGGGTGTCGAGTACATGGTGTTTTACGACCCATTATGAACAAGGCTTAGTTGTTTTCTAATTTAGGGGAAAGAAATGATTTCTTACAGTTCATTGAAGTTTAGACTACATGTTCATAACTACATGACCCAAGATCTGGAGTTGGCAGTGTTAGTCTTTGAATTGAAGATGTGGCGACACTGCCTAATGGGTGGGCAGTTTATCGTCTACTCAAACCACAAAAACCTCAATTATATCTTCTCTCAGAAGAATATGAACATGAGATAAAGGCATTGGATAGAGATCCTATAGGACGATGACTTCATTATATTCTATACTCATGGGAAGGGGAACATGGTGGTATATTTTCTTAGTAGGAGATTGATTTCACAACAATAGAACAAGGTATCAGAGCAGTTGGACTCATTGTAGATATCATTTGTGGATGAATATGGAGAAGCTTATCTCAAAGGAATGGTAGTTACCCCTCCACTCTTACAATAATTCAGGGATTCATGGCTCGAATATACCAGCTGTGAGATAACACATGCTCATATGTCCACAAGGCATGCCCCTGATAGATATTTAAAATGTTTGGAGCTTGTCATTATTTTTAGGGAACACACAATTGTACCAATGATGTTAAGGGATGAGGTGTTGAGGTAGTTCCATAAATCCACTTTAATAGTACATAAAGGTGTTTAAAATATGTACCAGGACCTATGACATCATTTTTGGTGGTCGGGGATAATGAAGGAAGTGGTAGAGTTTGTCAATAGATGCCTCACTTGTCATCAAGTAAAGGCTGAGCACTAGGTTCCAACAGGTTTGAATCAACCCCTTGAGGTGATAGAGTAGATGTGGGATGTAATATCAATGGTCATCATAATGGTTTTAATATTTACATCGAGGGGGTAAGATACCATCTTGGTGATTGTAGACCAACTCACAAAGTCGGCCCACTTCCTAGTGATTTGGGAACATGGTTCCGTAGAGAGCTTGGGACGCCTTTATGTAGAAGAGATAGTTAGACTCCATGGAGTCCCATTGATGATAGTCTCAGATCCTGAAGCTCTACTCACATCCTGATTGTGGAAGGGACTGTATGATGCATTTGGGACTCATCTATCCTTGAGCACAACTTTCCACCCACAGACATACAACTAGACAGAGCATATCATTCAGGTCCTAGAGGACATTGTACATGCTTAAATCCTCGATTTTGGACATAGTTGATAGGATCACCTACCTTGGTGGAGTATTAATTAAACAAAATCTACCACCCCACTATAGGTATGGAACTATTCAAGTCCTTTTACAGACGATCATTCTGGTCACCACTTTACTGGATGAACCTCAGAGAGTCAACACTCTTGGGCCCAGAGTTGGTGTAGGCTACTATAGAGAATGTGTAGGTCATCTAGAAGAAGATGAAGACTACATAGATCTTTCATAATTCCTATGCTAATAGGTGAAATAGGCCCTTGGAGTTTGAGGAGGGATACCATGTGTTCCTTCTGGTCTCTGCTTGACATGGGATATAAAGATTTGGTTGGGTGACAAGTTATCTTTGGGGTTCATGGAACCTTTTCTGATACTGTGTAGAGTTGGTGAGGTGGAATACCACTTGGATCTACCTCTAAAGATAGATCAGGTTCACAATGTCTTTCATGTATCCCAATTGAGGAGATATGTGCACAGTCCATCGTACAATATCGACTGTGGTGAGCTGGACATCGACGATGAGGAGAATTTCATGGATTACCCAGTGGATATTCATGATCGATAAAAGAGGACCCTTATTGGGATGTTGATTCTTGTAGTGTGTGTTTGGTGGTAACACAGTAATCATCAAGAGAGAAAATGGGAGAGGGAGTCTTAGATTCGTGCTCAGTATCCCCATTTGTTTGTTTAGCCCTTGTTTTGGCTTTTGGGGATGTAAAGCCCTAACATGGGTGGAATGTAATGTCCCAAATTTTCCATATAGAATTTTTGAAAATTATATAGGATTATTTAGAGACGATGTGCTGAGATGGTATGTGATTCTGATGGTTGGGGTGCCCAGAATAAATTTTTGAACTATTTTATTTAATTAAAATAACATGAATGCATGATTTTCAATAAAAGTGAGATAAATTTGAAATGGGTGCCCAGATCAGAAATCTAAGGGCACTATTGCGTTAAAAAATGGGTTTTACTTAAGTGGGTCCTAACATCGACTAATTTGGGTAGGCTATGAAAAATATATTTCAAACATTTTAAATAAGAATAAAATTAAAATTAAAAAGGTTATTTTATTTATTTTATGTGTTTTGTAGTGAAACAGTGACACTGCATCACCATGATAGTGCCACCTGTTTCCTCTCATAAATGAAGCACTATAGTGACACTATAAGGTAGCGATGAGGTAACACACTTTCCTTCCTTCCTTAATTAAATAGGAAATAAAGGTTATGTGAACAACCCATGAATTCCCCTATTTAACGGTGAACGAACTCTCTCTAATGAACATCGGTAGATCGAGAATCGACAATGAAATATTAGAGAGAGTAATATGTATCAAAGATCAATAGATTGTAAAATGATGGCACAACTTCGCCCATAATCATCCATCAATCAAAACTCTAGGTAGGGAGCTTATTTCTTCGTGAATTTCTTTCCCCATTCTTTAATCTCATGATGAACTCAGACCAACTCACGAACAGGTTGATCTGAAGTTTTTTCATTCTTGTGGGATGGTTAATTTTTTGTATTTAATGGATTAATTCTTAGTGATTTATCCTTGTTATTCCACCCCTTTCTTATAGGATGAACATAGGTTGAAACAAACAAGGTAGACTTTTTGCCTAAGGGTCTTTATGTGCCTCTTTTTTTATCCTCATTCTATTTTCTTTGCAGAAGGACCCTCATGGCCATGTCGATCTTTACTGGGAGGATCTGAACATGGATGGAAACCCAGAATGAATGAAAGAAAAATCGGATCCCATGGTAGTGATTGTGGTGACTGAAGGATTGCAAATGCATTCTTAGTTCAAAAAATGAACCACCACAATGATGGTGGAGGCTGGTAGAAGAGGAGTCATCGGTAGTTCCAGTGATGGCGTAAGGTGGTGCGGCCACCTGGTAATAGGAAGACACCTATAATTTCTTAGATTTTATATGTATTATTTTTAAATATTATATGGAATTATTTTGAGACCAAGTGCAGAGACAGAACATCATTCTGAGGCCCAGTGATCCCGAATTGGTGGTTTGAACATTGTTTATGTTAAGTGAGTTGGTGTGTGTGTGTAGTTGTGTTATTTTACAAACGGAGGCCCGGATTAAAAATTTGAGGGCACCGTTGCATTCTGGATGACAAATTTACATAATAGAAGGCCTAACATCAACCAGTGTGAATCGAGGGGAAATGATAATTTTCAGACATTTTAAGTAAAATAAAATAAATTGAAAATTTTACATTATTTTATTTGGAAACATTTTCTTTAGTGAAACGATGGGGAAGATGTATCGATAATTAATTACGCAACATAATGACCCTGATATAGCAATGTTGACTCATTAATTTTGCAGTGTAATGTAATAATGAAATGCCTCCCCTTCTTTTAATGGGTTAATCAAAAGTTGGTCATTGGAAAAAAAATTCTGATAAACATTAGATAAATCTTGGTGCATTGGAGAGAACTCTCAATAATGAATGATGATGAATCAAAGGTGTGAATCATTATGCCAATGGAGTTGAAGGATCTCGACGATAACGAAAGAACAATCCCTTCATCAGTGATCGATCCCTTCTCAAGGTAGGGGTTATGTTTTAAATCGTTTCTTCCCCATTATTTTAATTAAACGAAGAACACGAATCAACCCACGAACTGGTTTACCCACGAATCATTATTCTTGAGGGAGGGATTTTCATTATCAGGTTCATTCATAGGAATTCTTTTCTCATGTTTGGATGTTTTTAATTTTCCATGTTTAATTATTCTAACGAGAGTGGATTTACATCGTGATGAACACCGGAAGAGGTTCGTTCCTCCTTTGTTTCTGTGTTTTCTTTCTCCCTCTCCCCCACATTCTTCGTGTTCTTCATGGGGATATGAATGATGAATCGTTTTGTGCCCATTTCTTGGCGCAAAAATCCCAAAATGGAGATCTAACATCATGATGACCTAGCGGAGGTACGATGGTGATAGCGGTAGACGAATCGTTATGGTTTGGGATTGCTCGTTCTTCAAGAATTCTTCATGCGAGTGAATCATAATGAATTTTAGGGGACAATCAGAGGTCCAAAACCAATGAAATCAGCATCTTGTTGTATTAGAGACCAAAACCCATGAGTTTCATGGAGAACAGATGGCCAGATCAAAGAATGGAGCATCCCCTATAGCGTAGGATAAATAACGACATTTCTGGAAATTCCTAGAACACACGATGTGATTCCTAGAGAACATGCCATGTGGGACCGGATTATTGGCAGTTAGGGTTCTGCAGTTCAAGAAGTGATGAAATTATGAATTCTCCAAAGAACACATCATGTGGGTCCTTATGTGGGAATCGACATGTATCTTGGGAGATACATAGACACGGGGTGGAGTACATGGTTGTGTACTCCGCAACACGGCCAGACCATGTCGGCTGTACGGGTTACCCCATGTACCAGTTACACAATATGGAACACACGGGTTGAAGTTGTGTCTGGGCAAATGGTCGCGTACATGGAGGGAACCCCAGTTACTCGAACAAAGTATGTGGTCCGTTTTATACATTGGGTACTTACCTTTCTACAAGACATGTTCTTTATGACTCAGGCCATTAGACATAGAAAGTACCTGGAGTCCCGAGAGATAGCGTGTGACCCCTTATACACGACGTGTATATCCTAGAACATGTCTTGATCCTCTTTTACACCATTCCTCGGAAAGGTTTCATTTGGGTTAATTCCCCTTTTTCTCATTCCCCTGAATGTCAGGTATCGTTTCCATCCACATGAGTATGATACCCTCAGCACGACTTTCTAAGATAGAGTTAGGTATCCCTCCAAGAGGCCTGTAGTGAGATCCTATGTCCATTATTGACCCTAGGTAGAGTCTAGTATCAATGTGAATAATCCTACAGGATGCTGATCCTCTACTTAGCAGGTGAATCCGGATGAGTCACGATATCTTCCAAGGCCCTGGTAGGGATCCTCATCAATGTATCGTGATCATTCCACACTCAATAGTGTGTTCTCCCGGAATGAGTGTATCTCTCTCTCATAGATTTTTCCAATGAAAAGTACTTCTAAAATGGACGTCATCAGAACCATCATACTCATGGAGTGAGTTCTCCCAGATAAGTGCTTCACAGAACCTTCAAACTGAATCCCTTGTGGGGTTATGCGGTTATGTGACTTGACTCTAGACTACGGATCTGGGTTTTGAGTATATCAGGATTGTGTTTCTTTTTTTATATGTTCAGTATAAAAATAATGTGTAGAGATTATTATACCTTTACTTTTTATATTTCTTTGTGGTTTTTAGGGTCCCCTACGGAGTTTTGTTATACTCACCCCTGCACGGAATTTTCCCGCACATGTCATGTCTTGTGCAGACAAGCAACCTTTTGATGGAGTCCAAGGTGAACTAGGACCGAACCGAGCTTTCTGAGTTTCCTACAGGCCGAGGAGTTCCTATGGCTATGAGAAGTATTCCTAGTACCTCTTGTACTTACAGGTTATACTTTGTAGTTTGCAGACTCTTGTTTAGGGTGGGCTTGTATTATGGCCCAGTTTTACATTCCGTACTTTACTTCTGTTGTACTCTGTTGGATGTGTTTAGTTTTATGCATGCATTTTGTTCCTTAATGTTTTTTACATTTTAGTATTTATGGGCTTGGTGATGTGTGTGTGTGTGTAAAAGTACTTAGGCAAAGCCTCCCATGTTAGCGATATGCCTACTCGGTGCTAGTCACCAGCCACTGGCCTAGTGGAGGTGGGCTTGGGGAGTCGTAGCATGGGCCCCATTGGTATGGGTTGTGACATAATGGTATCAAAGCTAGTCGGTTCTATATTAGGATCAAGATTTTGGGATATCTGGTTCGGGGAAACAGTGTGAAGTGTTTCGAGTTCGTCTTTCAGTCCAGAGACTCTAGTGTTGGTACGGGCGCCTAACGTATAAATACACCAGGACTCTGATAACATTATTTTCGACTCGGTACATGAAAAAACTAGTTATGAGGAATTAAAATAATGGTTTATGCATCATATAGGAATGGGTTTTGTTTTCTGTGTCCTTTGTGTCAGCTATCCAGCTATACTCATTGAACATGGTACATATTGTTTCCTTATAAGATGCATCCACGATGCATGCCTACTAGGATTCAGCAGTGCCATCATGATGATGACCCCCTTAGTGAAAATTCATTTATACAAGGTCCAGTTCCCTAGGAATTACCTCCAGGTGGTGCACCTACTATACTGCCACCAGTGGAGCAGCCCATGGTACCTGTAGTACCGAAAGACGAGGGGCACAACCTGAGCATGGTCCATGAGTTCCAGAGATAGAGACCCCTTAGGTTATGAGGTGAGCTCTACCCTTAGGCAGTTGAGGTCTAGATTGAGATGGGGACTAGAGTTTTTCATATAGTGAGGACACCAGCAGACCAGATGGTGATCCTAGGAACGAGCCTTCTTTAGGGTTTAGTAGGATGATGGTAGAGTCTGACCACACAAACTCCTGAAGAGGAGGTTATTTCATGGATAGAGTATTAGTGACTCATTAGGGAGGAGTTATCACTAGTTATGCTGAGAGAAGTGCGTATCCAGGAGATTCTATAGCTTCAGTAGGGAAATTTGAGGATGAATGACTATTCATCGAGGTTCACCAACCTCTCCAGGTACTCGATGGATATGGTCAGGGATCAGTACTTCAGAGCTAGGACCTTCAAGCGATGTTTTCAACTAGACATACGAGCTAGTGTCATGCCTCTATGCATTTTGACTTATGTTCGAGTGCTCTAGTGGTCCTTTGTGATTGATAGCTTCTTGGTGGAAAAGTGGTTGCTGATGATAGTCAGCAGTAGGCAGAAAGGTGTGTAGACCTCAACAGTCAGGATCTGACATTCGGCATAGGGTTTGGGATGTGGGAGACGTCATAGGAGGACCCAGGATAGGGGATCAGCAGTCCATGGATCTCAGTCTAGATTCAGTCAGCCTAGGGAGAGGTGATGCTACTCATGTGACAGTAGGGGACATCTCTCTATAGACTATATGACCCGTCGAGCATCTGATAGAGAAGTGGTGGATGGACAACTGAGGTAGAGGTAGAGAGTGGAGTAGACATACCCTCTAGGTGGTGGATGTGTTAGAGGATTAAGGAGAGCTTCAAGTGTTGGAAGACGCTTCAATCTACTTCCACCACTACCTCGAGGAGGTCTTCACCAGGCTCAGGGAGCTGGGGGACATGGGTGGGGAAAGCTGCATGTGGTTGAGGCGTACAACCCAGGGTCTCGAGGGATGATCTGAGGTATGATCTGTGTCTTATTTACCTTATCTACCATACTTATAGACATAGGTTGTAATCATTTCTTCCTCACCACATGTCTTATGAAAAACCTTGAGATTCCGATAGAGCTATTGAATCAACCCTTACACTTGGAGACACCTACAGGAGGGGACACGATGATCACAGTCCATTTCAGACAATGTGATCTTACCATTGGAGGTGAGGTTTTTGGTTGGAACCTCATGGTGGTAGCATCGAGGCCTTAGGACGTCATTTTTGATATGGATTGGTTATCTTTAGCCCATGCCCAAATTTACTACTTTAGGTGAAGAGCGCGGTTTGTCTACAACGATGGGACTTGGTTTTCCTTTGTTGGTGAAAAGGAGACCCATGCAGCATAGGATGGTCTCATGCATAGGAGGGTTCATCTGATCACTCGTGATTTGGCTAGACATACCCTTGGATCATTAGATGTCGTGAGCTTCCAATTCCCAGTAGTTGTGGTGGAGTATGAGGACGTCTTTCCAGATGATGTTCTAGGACTACCTCCCCACCGAGAGATTGAATTCAACATAAACTTGAAGTTATGGATGGCACCCATATATTCTCCATCATATATATTGACACCCATAGAGTTGTGTGAGTTGAGGGTGAATCTAGAGGATTTACAGAGGAAGGGGTTCGTGAGTCCTAACGTTTCACCCTAGGTGGCCTCAGTTTTGTTTTTTAAGAATTTAGATGGGCGTTTGAGGTTATGCATGGATTACCAGTGCCTGTACTAGGTGATAGTGAAGAAAACGTATCCACTAACAATGATCTACAACCTCTTTAATCATCTAAGAGGTGCCCAATGGTTCTCGAAGGTTAACCTTTAATCAGGTTACCACCAATTACAAGTACGGGATGAGGATATACCAAAGACATCATTTAGATGTTGTTATGGTCACTATGAATACATGGTGATGACTTTCGACGTGATGAACTCCCATGCAATGTTCATGGGAATTATGAAGTGGATCTTCCAGCCATATTTATACCGGTTCATAACAGTCTTCATCTATGACATCCTTGTGTACTCGGCATTAGAGGAGGAGCATGCGAGACACCTATGGATGGTTCTAGATGTACTCTAAGAGAACCCTCTTTATAGGAAGCTCTCGATGTGACAGTTCTAGAATAAAGAGGTCCACTTTCTATGAAATTTCATCTTAGTATATGGAGTAGCTATGGACCCATCCCAGGTGGAGGAAATGTTATCATGGGAGCCACCTCGAAGTGTGACGGAGGTATGATGCTTCCTAGGGTTTGCAGGATATTATCGGAGATTCATTCCTGATTTCTCCCTAGATATTAGCACTGATGATAGCCTTGAAAAGGAAAGGTAAACCCTTCATGTTGATGGAGAAGTTCCAGTAGTCTTTCGAGAAGTTGACATAGATTTTGATGAGCATTCTGATCATGAGATTTTCGTAGGAGGGTTTCGATTACATAGTTTTCTACGATGCATCATGTAACGGGTGTGGTTGTGTCCTGATGCAGGGATAGGCGATGATTGCTTATGTTTTGTGCCAGATAAAACTACATGAGAAGAATTATGAAACCCATGATCTTGGGTTGGTAGTGGTAGTCTTTAAATTAAAGATGTTGTCACACTACCTTAAGGGAGAGCGATTTATCATCTACTCAGACCACAAGATCCTCAAATGAATCTTCTTGCAGAAGGATCTGAATATGAGAAAGATGAATTGGCTAGAGTTCCTCCAAGACTATGGTTTTGAGATAATCTATATTCTTGGGAAGGGGAACATAGTGGTAGATGTTTTTATTAGGAGATTGATCTCACAACTATTGAGTGAGGAAACGAAGCAGTTGTCCACGTTATAGTTATCCTTCGTAGATAGAGAGGTTGCATTTTACCTTCAGTCGATGGTTGTCACCCCTCCACTCTTACAACGAGGTAGGGTGGAACATCTTAGGGATGTCGACTTTGAGGATTTATGTGATCAGTTATACATAGGACATGCTCCTGATGGATATTCACAAGGTGGGGAGGACATTGTTCGTTATAGAGGACGCACTGTTATGCCAGTGGAGTTGCGATAGGAGGTCCCGAGAGAGTTTCATACATCACCGTTAGAGGTACACCATAACATGGAGAAGATGTAATAGGATATTTGGTGGTATTTCTTGTGGTATATCATGAAGAAGACAGTATTATAGTTCATTTCATGATTCCTTACATGCATTTAGGTGAAGGCTAAGCACAAGGTTCCAACTGGATTTGCTCACCCCTTGGAGGTACCTTGGTGGAAGTGGGATGGGTTATTAATAGGCTTCTTGATGGGCTTACCACGAATGTCCAAGGTACAACATTCCATCTAGGTGATCATTGATTTACTCACCAAGTCACCCCACTGCCAAGCTATTAGGGAGAAGAGTTTTGTAGAGAGTTTGGGACGACACTATGTGAAGGAGATATTTAGACTTCATGGAATCCCTATGATGATAGTCTCAGATCGTGATTCTCATTTCACATCCCTGTTGTTGAAGGGACTGAAGGAGGTGTTTGGAACTTAGTTATGCTTGAGCACGACGTTTCATCCCCAGTCCGATGGTCAGACAGATAGGACTATTCTCATTTTGGAGGGTATATTGCAGGCCTTTATCATGGACTTTGGTTGTGGTTGGGAGGAACACTTACCACTGGTGGAGCTTTCATAAAATAATAGCTACCTCTCCACCATTATCATGGAACCCTTGGAGACCTTATATGGGAAACCCTACCGATCACTACTTTGCTAGAATGAACCTAGAGAGTCAGTGCTTATGGGTCAAGAGTTGGTGTGATCTACCACCAAGAAGGCGCAGATCATCTAGGAGTAGATTAAGACAACACAAAGCTGAAAAAAGTCTTATGCTGATAGGAAATAGAGACCTCTGGAGTTTGAGGAGGGAGACCATGTCTTCCTTTGGGTCACACCTCAACGAGGGTTACAAAGATTTTTCTAGGGCAGAAAGCTATCTATGGGGTTAATTAGACCTTTCCAGATAATACATAGAGTTGGTGAGGTGGCATACCACTTAGCTCTACCACTATAGTTTCACCAAGTACATTATGTCTTCCACGGGTTGTAGATGAGAAGGTATCTGCATAACCCATCGTAGGTTATCGAATGGGGAGAGCTGGACATCGAGGATGGAGTGACCTTTGCAGAGTACCCAGTGGAGATTGAGGATCGATAGGAGAGGATCCTTTGTGGGTGATCGATTCCCTTAGTGCATGTTTGGTGGTATCATGAGAACCTTTAGGAGATAAAATGGGAGCAGGAGGCTCATATCCATTCCCAGTACCCACATCTTTTTGAGTAGCCCCTGTTTTGGATTTTCGGGGATGCAAAGCCCTAAGGTGGGGAGAATGTAATGTCTTAGATTTTATGTGTATTATTTTTAAATATTATATGGGATTATTTTGAGACCAAGTGTGGATATGACACGTCATTACGAGGTCTGGTGAGACTAGAATGGTGGTTTAAACTTTATTTATGTTAAGTGAGTCAGCGTGTGTGTGTGTGGTAGTGGAAGGTTCCAAATGGATGCCAAGATTAAAAATCTAAGGTCACTGTTGCATCAGGGATGACAAATTTACCTAAGAGAGGGCCTAACCTCAACCGACACCGGTTGAGGGAAAAAAATAATTTTCAGAAGTTATAAGTAAAATAAAAAAAAATAAAATAATTTTAAATGTTTAATTTATTTTATTTGGAAATGTTTGTTGCAGCGTAATGGCAGGGTAGCTGTTTTGATAATTAATGAAACAACATGACTCTAAAATAGAAATGATGACTCGTTAATGTCACATCATAATGGAACGCTGAAATGTGTCCCCTTATTTTAGGGGGTTAATCCAATGTTGGTTGCTGGTGTAAAATTGATAGAAACTCTGGAGAAATCTTGGAGCTTTATAGAGAACTCTCAACAATGAACGATGATGAATCAAAGGTGTGAATAACTGTGCCAATAGAGTTGAAGGATCTCAGTAACGACAATAACACAATCCCTTAATCAGTGATTGATCCCTTCTCGAGGTAAGGGTTATGTTTAAAATTGTTTCTTCCCCTTTATTTTATTTAAATGATGAATACGAATCAACCCATGAACTGGTTGAACCATGCATATTTGTTTTTTCAGGAATGATTTCTTTACCTGGTTCATTCCTAGGAATTATTTTTTCATGTTTGGATGTTTTTAATTTTCCCCATTTAAATATTTTAATTGGAGTAGATTTATGTTGTGATGAAGGACGGTGGAGGTTCATTCCTCGTTTGTTGTTGTTTTTTCTTCCTCCTTCTCCCCCGCGTTCTTCACGTTCTTTGTAGGGAAATGAATGAGGAATATTTTCATGCCCATTTCTTGGCACAACAATCCCAAAATGGAGATTCTATATCTTGATGACCCAGAGGAGGTGCGACGGTGATAGCGGTAGACGAATCATCATGGTTCAGGAGATCGTGTTCTTTGAGTGTTCTTCTTGCGGGTGAATTAGAATGCGTTTTTGGGGATGATTTGAGGTATGAAACCAACGGAACTCATATCGTAGTGTCAAGGATACCAAAACTTGTGAGTATCATGGAGAATAGATGGTCGGGTCAAAGAATGGATCATCCCCTGTAGTGCCGGATGAAGAATGGTGTTTCAAAAAATTCCAAGAACACGCGACGTGTATCTCGAAGAACATGTTGTGTGGGACCGGCTCGGTGGTGGCTAGGGTTCTGCGGTGTAGGAAGCGATGACATGGCATGTTCTCTAAATAACAAAGTGTGTTGGTCCTTACGAGGGACTCAGCATGTATCTCAGGAGATACATGAGCACAAGGTGGAGTACATGACCATGTATTCCACCACACGGCCAGACCAAGCCGGCTACATGGGTTACCACGTGTAATATTTACATGATATGTCACACATGAGTTTATTCCATGTACGGGAACAGGGTCACATACACGGAGGTAACCCTAGTCACTTGGACATAGTGTGTGGTCTATCCTCTAAATTGTGTACTTACCTTTCTACACGGAATGTTCCCTCTAACTTGGGCCATCACAATCGGGCAGTACCGGGAGTCGTGAGACACGACATGTGACCCATTCTATATGATGTCTATATCCTCAAATATGGATTGATCCTCTTTTCCACCATTCCTTGGACAAGTTTCATTTGATTTAGTTCCGCTTCTGCTCATTCCCCTGAATTTCGGCTCTCATTTCCATCCACGGGAGTATGATCCCTTCAGAAGGACTTTCTGAGATAGAGTCAGGTATCCCTCTGAGAGGACTGGAACGGGATCTTATATCCATTATTGACCCTAGTTAGAGTCAGGTATCTACATGACTAATCCTACAGGATGAAAAACCTCTAATTAGAAGGTGAATCTGGATGAGTCTTGGTATTCACCAAGGCCCTAGAAGTGATCCTCATCTGTGTCTAATGATCATTCCCCACTCATTAGTGTGTTCTCCCAGAATGAGGGTATCTATCTCTCATGGATTTTCTCAATAAATAGTACTTCTCGGATAGACGTTAACAGAACCATCTGACTCACGGAGTGATTTATCCCAAACTATTTATTTGTGGAACCTTCGAACTAAATCCCTAGTAGGGGTATGCGATTGTGTGACTTGCCTCTAGACTACGGGTCTGGGTTTTGAGTATATCTTGACTTTGCTTCTCTTGTTATATGTTCAGTAGACATATAATGTGTAGACCTAATTATAGATTTACTTTTTATATTGCTTTGTGGTTTTTAGGGTCCTCTACTGAGTATTATTATACACACCCCTATATGGGATTTTCCCATATGTCTCGTGTCTTGTCTAGATGAGTCACCTTTTGATAGAGTCTAGGGTATACCAGGACCAGGCCAAGCTTTCTAAGTTACTTACTAGATGAGGTGTTCCTAAGGCTATGAGAAGTAGTCCCAATAACTCTTGTTCTTACAGGTTTGACTTTGTAGTTTCTAGACTCTTTTTTTAGTGGGCTTGTATTATGGCCCAATTTTACATTCCACACTTCACTTCTGTTGTACTCTATTGTTTGGGTTTTATTGTATGCATGCATTTTTTTCCTTAGAGGGTTTTATTACATTTCATTATTTGTGGGATTGGAGATGTATGTGTGTGTATAGGTACTAAGGAAATGCCTCCCATGTTAGTGATATGCTTAATTGGTTTTAGTCACCAGCCTCTGGCCTATTGGAGGTAGGCTTGGGGAGTCGCAGCATGGGCCCCACTGGGATTGTTTATGACACACCGGTGGAGGGGCCCATGCCGGTGTGGCCGTGGGCAGAGATTAGGAGCCACAAATTGGGTTGGTTGTGTCGGTGTGGACTAACGACTTGGCAAGGCACCGCGTCAGCCAGCGGGCATACGGTCCTATAGACCGTGTGTGGGAGGAGCATCTAGCCCATGGATGACTGTGTCTACTTGGTGAGAGGGGTGTGGCATGCGTGTCACACCTTTCTGGATGAACCATCCAGCACATGAAGGCCAGGATAGAGGAAAACTACACCGCCATGTGGCCCTACGGGCTGGACCGCATGACCTAGCGGTTCAGCGGCCCAATGTTCCTATCCTTTGGGTTAGGCCGATTCAGGCCAGCCCATACTAGATCCTGTCAGGTCATACCCAAACCCAACCGACCTCTTTTTACTAAAATTCTCAAATCTCTTAAACCATTTTTCCGTTTGACAAGCCATTTTTATTTTTGGGAACCTCTCAATGAGGCGGTCATTTTAAGATACTCTACATGAGCTTTCATGGATATTTGTATATAACCTATTATCTTGAGGAGTAGGTGCCCCTATAATGAGCATGATAAGAGTGGAATCATGTGGCTTATACATACGCATCATAAATATCATTTGAACTGTGACATATATGGAGTAAGTCTCTGAAAAAGACGCAGAGTAAGTCTCTTGCAAATACATGGAGTAGGTATATTGCGAAGATGGGAAGTTTGTGTTTTAAAAAGATGTGGAGTATGTCTCCTGTGCGGAAATAGAGTAGGTATCCTATAAAGATGTAGAGTGAGTCTCTTACAGAGACTGTATGTCTCATCAGATTTGAATATGACTGTACTTTCATAAGTAAATTTGTGCAATAGACATATAACTAGTGTGAGATGACTATAGTGACTCTATCGAGTATATCTTACTTTTTGGTTTTTCCTTCGTGGTTTCGGGGTCCCTACTGAGTATTGTTTTACTCACCCCTACAAGGGTTTCACTCGCATGTGTCATGTCTTTTGTAGAAGATCGATGGTTTTGACAAAGTCCTTGGTAGGACTGAGACAATTGGTGCTTTTGGGTGATCAGACAGACATGGTACGCTTCAACAACATTCAGACAACTTACTCTACCTACCCTTCAGGTTGGGTTTTATACTAACAGTCTTCAGAAGGTTGTACCTATTCAGTTTTGGTTTGGCTTGTTCTAGCCCTATTTAATTATTAATTTTGTACATTTACTCAAAGTGTTTCTCTTAGTTGGATGTATACATGTTTACTCTGTGTTTTTTATTTTCAATACTTTTGTTTGGATATGTGTACATGTGTACTGGTACTTCGGAAAATGTCTCCCATTTATGAGATATGTCTACTCGGTGCTAGTCATCAGCCCCATGGCCTAGAGGAGACTGGCTTGGGGAATTCACGGAATGGGTCCCAGGAGATGGGTCATGACAATATGCATAATTATTAAAACATAGTAGGCATGCCCATGACTTCTATTGATAATTCACATCCATTAAATAAAGAAACATTATTTTTAGGTTTCAACTACAATATATAAAAGTAATTTTTTCACACATTTTTCCTTTGAAGAAAATCATGGTCCACTTCCCTTTTAAATTTAAACCAGATTCTTTTCCAAGAAGGAAGCTTTATCCTGTTAGAGAAAGTGGGATAGGGAATAAGGATGTTTGAAAAAATTTCAAAATCTTTTATTATCAAAAATTTGAAAATAATTTTATCACCTTTAGTAGAGAGATGCATCAAACCGGAAAAAAATCAACGATCGCACAAGGGAAATGGAAAATAGAAAGCAAGGGTGTCTAACCAAATGATGCACCTCAATCATCTTCCACAAAAAAGTAAATGCCAAAATACATGGGAGAACCTCCGAGAACATGAATAATCTATAACAAACTATACATGTGACACGTCTTAATGTCTTGCCTTACTTGATGACATCATAATGCCCAACCTCTTGATCTCATCCTACCCGGCATGACTAAGGGGCATAATCCCAAAGCAGATAGTCCATACTAAGGGTCAGTAGCCAGTGCGTAATCCAAAGTAGTGAAACAATCATTCACCAAAAATTCTCTCACTATGAATGGTTCCCATGTTTAGACAAAAAATGGGGTGATTCAACCAATATCAATGAAGAAATCCAACAAATGAATTTTCATCATACATAATCAAAAAATACAACAAAATTATCCTTGAATCACTCTAAGGGATTTTCCCCAGCCTGACTTCATCCATCAACACATGAGGTAAGTCCCATCTAAGAACCACCCATTCCAATCAACATCCAACAAGGAAAGAGGTTCATCCCAAAGAGAGTTTTCAAATTAATTCATTTTACAATGGCACTAAATAGACCTCAATAAACAATTTAACACAAAACCATTTCCAAAAGAACCAACACATGCCATATTCAAAACCCATAATCCACTTAGAAACCCAGTTAAGAAACCAAGTCCACCATTTTAAATCTGAAACACATGTATAAAGGGAAAAGAGGAATTTTATCTGGTAATTAGTGTGAAAAACACAATTAAACCATTTCATACAACATAATACAAGAGGAAAACCACTTCATTTCAAGTCACACAATTATTCAAAAAATGGTACATCATTAATTAGTATAGAAACTATGTGAGAGATGAAAGAAATCAATAATTATTTAAATTTAATGTTCGATGCACATGGAGACCTACCTCAAAATGATAGAACCAAGCTAAACAATTCAACACTCAATACCTTTAATGAAGATCACTCCACAATTTCACCCACATACACTCATATATATATATATATATTCCCCTTAATCCAACGCACATATTCCCCTCCCCATGAGGAAATATGTGTAAGTAGGATATATATATATATACCTATATATATGTACGAAAACATTCAAGGAGCCAACCAACAATATAATTAAACTATAGGGACCCATGGATTACCAAAGACTCTAAATAAAATTGAAAAAATAAAAACATATGGATGAAACAAAACTTAAATGACGACAGACGAACCAAAATGGTCTAAATAACTTCGCCTTTAGTGGGGGATGCCGAAACATGGATGATGATGTCCAAAGAGACCCACTTCATGCCCTAAAAATAGAAGAACGAACTAAAATCTGATCAACCAGCAACCTAGGTTATGACTAAGGTAAGAGGGGAGAGAGGTAGAGGAAAAATCATCGAAAAACTCAAGGATAGGGAAAAATAGACCATAACTAGGAGAGCTAAGTGGAAATCCCAAAGAAATCAGGAGAGGCTAGGGAGAGGGGATGATTTCTAGAAGGGGGGATGGCATGCAGACAGAGGTCTGGGGGGATATATTAGACTTTTTAATTTTATTTTGAGTTTAATTTAATTAATTAAATTTTTAAAAAAGTCCTGGTGGTGCATGGTTTGGGTTGTATGATTTGGAAATATATGAGCCAACCATATGCCCTCTATTGGTATCCAAGATCACCCCTCATGGGTTGGCCTCATGGTTGGAAAACTATGCAGAAATCGCATGGTCGTCTCTGCCAAAAACGATAGCATCTATGGCATGATTACTTCATGATTTAGAAAACCTTATGTCTTAAACATGCGATATGCACTACATGACCAAAAAATCATATTTCATGGGAAAGCCACTGGGAGAGGAATAAAATTAAAATAAAAAAGTACAAAAAAATAAATAAAATAATGAAAAATGGTTTGGGTCAGGGTGTAACTATTCTCTCCTCCATGATACCTTTTCCCCCCAGAAAGTCCCAAGAGATTAATTTGATCAAGAAAAAGGAATGGATAAACTACATTCCAAGGGATGACATGAAAACTCGAATACTGGAGAAACAACACTCACTTGCATTCAAAAACTGGAACTATGAAATCATAGAAAGGAACCATGATACCATCCTCAAAATGATCCAAACATCCAAGGAAGACATCACACAAGACCAAATAACTCAAACAAATAGTGCAGAGATTACAAAGAAGAGACTCACTCATTTCGAAAAATAGTACAACAAGGAATAACCTAGACCCTAACATAGAAACCATCAAAGAAAATAGTCATGATCTATTTAGGATCTCCACAAGCATTCATTACACGACCCACTTTCCAAGTCAACCAACAACTATGATTGGGGTCGTGAAGAGAAGAAATAGAAAAGTGTTCTATCAAGAACACCTAGAAGGTGTGTTCATCACAAGCTCATCCCATGGTGGTCTCCCCACCACATTAGGACACTAGAAAAACATTGATTTTTCAATCTAGGATAACTCTTGAATCCTAAAAAAATCCAGAAAAAACCCAATGAAACAAAGCATGGGACAACAAAAACCACCATTCCACATCATCAACATTAAAAACATTACACAAACAATCCCCATTAAAACAGAGTTCTCAAAAGAACTTCAATATTATTCTTCATACCCTAAAGAAGAAATCACTAAAGAATACATTAATTACAACAAAAATTGAACTTACAAAATAAGAAGCTTCTGATTGATATTGCACCAGTTATACGCCCATCCAATTGAGGTTGAAGGTTCTCCAAGGGAGTGGATATAGCTCCATGTCACTTAATGTGACCCCTAGAAAAAAAACATTTAAAATGAAGTAAAAATCCATATGTATGATATATCTTAATTGGTTTTTGATATGAAAACATCATATTCCCAGGCTCCCCCCACTAAAAACACACCCAGAACTTACTGTTGGATGAATCTAGTGAGGCTGAAAACAAAAAACATTTTTCTTCTCTTCTGAACTGACTATACATAGCTAAACTAGCTTTGATGTAAATAGCCTACCTCACTACATCTTCATAATCATTGGGTAAAGAAGACACCTCCTGAATGAATTTTGATCAAAGACCCCTTTTAATGAATCGAGCATTAAAAAACCCATCACCAGCAAGGATTGGGAGATATGAAACCAACTCGACAAAGCACTTAGCATAATCCAAAACCATTGAATATCCCAAATCAAGACTATTCAATGCTAAACCCATCGATATCATTACATCATTGAGGATGTAATATTGGATGAACAAGGCATTAAAGAATTCCAACAAGTTATTCTTCCATGGTTAGGCTTGAAGAAAAGATTTCCATTGTTCCTAAAGTAGGCCTTCCAACATGAAGGTGGTTAGAACAAACTTGAGAGGTTTAGGAGATTCAATATAAACAAATATCTCCTAACTATTTGTATCCATTCCTCATCTTTCCCTGGTTATGGATACCCAAATAAATAAGGAGGGTTCGACTATTGAGACCACTAGACAAACTACTAGTATTATGGATGAAAAATCCCCAAATCTGAAATGGATAACCCAAATGTGTAATGTATGACTTGATCAACTGAAATACATGTGATGAAATAACAACCCATGTATTCTATTCAAAATCCCTTTTAAATTAGTGGGGATATAATCAAAAAATAGGTATCACAATACCATATCAAAACATATCATAAATCAACATTACACATCTCATTTCCAAATCAACAACCCAAACACCAAACAATATTTTAATAAAACCTCGAACACATCAAAGCCAAATTCAAAGAAGGAAAACTCCAAAAATTAAAAAGTAGTATCATGTTCCCCCTTTTTTATAGCATTGAAATTCCCATTTTTGAAGAAATTTTTTTATAAAATATAATAAGCCTCACAAACCAAACACCCACCATTTGTATTCCATTTATCCTCACATACATACATTCTTGTTCTACCTCAAGAACAAATCCACTTACAACATAAAAAAATCCATATACATATATGTGAGAACTCATAGGAATACCAGGATTAAAATAAAATAAACATTATCACTTTCAAAACCATTTTAAAAACACACCAACAAATTTTAAAACCACCTTATCATTGAAGAGAAACATTTTCAAATTCTATATTATTTTTTCAATTTCAAATTTCAAAAATACTTTCAAAAACCCCCAAAACATTTTACAAAATAACACAAATTTTCAAATAAAACCATTTCACACTCCAAAAGATTCAATGTTTGGGTTTTGGATGTATCATAATTGATAAATGAGTCACCATTATTTCAAAACAAGCATCATTTTAAAATCTAAATAAGAACTCCCAAAAAATATCCCAGGAAATCCTCAGGTATAAATGAAACAACTAACAATTGAACGGATCAAAAATCCCAAAATCTCAAAAGGACCTAAGACAACTCTCTAGTGAAAACTAGTGTTGATGGGTGACTTGACCATACAGTTAGAGGTCCTATGCCAATCAATACACTATCATAAAGAGACTTTTTGGTCCATCTCCCCTAATTGAAATGGATTTACAATCCCTATGAGCTCACTGAGACAACCGGACCAACGATCATTTCATTTCCCCAAATAACAAGAAATCCACATGAATTAAATTAACCAAGAAACACATAAATCGCCATGGTAACCCAAGGTTCGGTATACGAAGTGTTGGCCAAACACTACCTCTTACATACACCCCATGTTCCGAAAGACTTAATCCATCTACCTTGATAACCTACATAACAAAGGGTGATCTGAAATCTAGATCCCCAAAAGAACCTATGCTCAGATACCATTTTTTCACGAACCAACCTGGGTCGACCCTGAACCAGTCATTTGAGTTGACTATCAGGAATAATCATGGGCTGAATCGGGTGAAAATTTTGGGGTCAACCTGAGTTGGTTTGTGAAACCCCATATCTCAAGAAGCTCCTCCCAAGAATTTTGAGCCGCACACTCAAATAAGGGATCCACATCTCCTATTCTCTATTCAATTTTTATTATTATATTTTGTCTCATATTTCAAATTTCTAGTGTTGGGGTATGTATTTACATGTCCCTATTAATACCCATTTGATGTCCAAAATATGAGATATTCCATTCACTCTCATCAATCCATTTTATTAATTTTTATGTAACATCATTATATGGATGAAATTTCATTATGATATTATGTTCTAATAAAATGTGTCATGAATACCCATACCCTTTTTCATATCAATGGTGTTCACCTTTATACACATATAACACTCTGAATTTCAACATACATGTATTTATTCCACACTATTTAATAATGGAATAAAATATGATGATGAATGAATCCATGTTATATGATCTATTTGGTACACTTAAACATGATAATGAAAGTAATTTGATGGGTGCACCCAGAATTATATAGTGCTTCAATGCATTGGGTAATGTTTTCTAACATGAGAATTCATGTTTAGATTGGGAGTGAACCTAATTATTTTTTTATAATTTTTCCATCATGATTTTTGGGAATTTATCACCGACATATGTTTATGATGTCGTGTTTTATGTTGTTTCCATATTTTCCATGTTTCTCTTATGATTATCTTGTTATATCATGTATCATGGTTCTTGATTATTATTTTCACCCCTTATGTGCCCCATTTATATTCCTATTTTATAACATTTGTTATGTTATTCATGTTATTCCTTTTTTATTCCCTTACATGGCTTTATAGCTCACCCCTTTCTTATGTAGGTCCCCATGTTATCCCATGACGTTTTAAGTATGATCATGTTTTGGATGTTTTCAATAAATATGATGTATTTCCTTTTTTATAATTTGTTCTGTCATGTACATAATTCCCTAATATACTGTAAACCTCAGTTATATGGGTTGTATTAGGTAAAATATTATGAAATAAATCAGGAGTTAATGTGTAATAAAGAGAAGGGTTATTTTACACTTCTTCTCAAAACATATTTCTCGTACAAAAATAACTACCAATTTCCATGATCCTATGGGATCCTTTCCCATATGGAACTAACATCTTTACCATATTAGAGAAGGTTAATAGGTCAATAATTTCAACTTGTATCTAAAAAGTTTACACAAACCAAATTTAATGACACCTAGATTTTGGATCCCCGCACTCTATCATATAATGAGAAAAGTAATGATGGTTAGTTAATCTAGGGGTTTACTTATTCATAGATATTAAACCCTACATTAGCTCTATAAAATACTGATATTTTACCCAGTTAAGGGTATTTGGGTAAAATTATTTAAATAATAATTTCCAAAACCCTTTTAGTTAATCCCCTGACCCACCTTCACGTCGACCATGAAATCCCACCATTGATGGAGATATCCCTCCCATATAAATGTGGAAAAAATTACATTTTGTTGATCTATATTTTTAATACTCTCAAATATGAAGCAGATATTATCAATATTATATTTTACCTATTGAGGGGAAACCACACCCTGAATGGTAGGAGGGTGATGGAACTACAAATACCACATAACATCTACAAATGAAGGATCTCAGTATGGTGTTTCATGAACCACTATTTGAGGTTGATGTGGAAAAACCTCTAGGAATTTAGGATCAATAGGAGGCATGACTGGTGGATCATGTTAATTATCTTATTCATTAAAATCATTTTGGGGAAAATGTGAAAAAATTATTGCAATGAACCATGTTGTCATGCTTTTAGAAAAAATAAGGAGAAATTTTTATTTTTATTCTAGGTGGTTTTAAGGGGGGAAATGGGAATTTCTGATAGGTGATCATCTTAAAATAGTTTTATAACCACATTAATGGTTTTTTAATAGTGTTTTTACCATAGGGATTTATATTGGTGGAATGTTGAGCTGTTTTTATTTTCTCGATATGTTTAATTTTTAATTAATTAAATATTAATTATTCCCACTTGTGAGAATGGTAATATATGTTGAATGATGATTTAAATTAAAATTCCAACTCCATGGTTGATTCCAAAATGATGTGTTTTTTCTTATGCTAGGTGTAAACTCATCTTGGTCACCAAGACCAGGATTAATCCTTTTTATTTTATTTTATTTTTCTCTTCTATTTTTTTTTATTTCCTAAAATTTATTTAAACATATATACTCATGGAGGATTTCTGACGGTGTGTCCTTGTCGTGAGGATGGTCAATTTTACATTTATAAAGACCCCAAATATAGCACAGTGGCTAACCTCGGGGTCACTCTCAAGGAAGCAGTGTCAGGAGCCCTAGTGGTCATTCTGAAAATATTTTTGTATCTTTAAATACTTTGAAAACATAAAAACAAACTCCTACGGAAACACTAATCAGTTCTGAAGAGCACAATGGAGAGAGATAATGATGGGAAAGTGTAAAAAACCTAGACACCGAACAACTCTAAATGGAACAAGAAAAGACGATAGACAAACACAACACAAGAAATAAAAAAACACAAAACAAAGAAAAGGACACCAAAACACAGAGGACAAACATTAGTGAGAACAAGGCCGGACCCAGGTTAATCCACCCTCTACTCCCTATCCTAGATCATATTAAGTAATTGGTCAACAATTCTAGAATTCGCATAGTGTATGACTGGTGTCTCGGATCACATACCAATCTCGCCTATAAATTGAACACTCAAGCATCAAATTTCTTCAATACTCAAGTGTTCCTCCAAACATCAACGTGACTCACCCAACAAAGTCATTCTGGAAAGAATTTATCACAATCCATAATGATTCCACTAATATCATCACATCGCATAACCAACCTTGATTCTCAGTTCGAGAAATCAAGTCCGGAAGGGGAGAAGAAATTAAGCAAGAAAGTAGCTGATCGCCCTGTGAAAGATCTCACTCTCGCTCAATCTAAATCGCAGTCCCGATCAACCAAGGTGAATAAAAAGAAACGTGATTTCATTAATTATCGGATCTCCAGATCGTGTTGGGTTTCAAAAACTAGATCCAGCCCTGAAAATTAGATCCCCATTTCTGGAGATTCGAGATCACAACCCGAGACGAGAAATAAGAAACGACACAAACAATTAAACATAACTAACATCACAATACAATTAACCAAACATGCAACACTATGAGTGTATTTACAGACTCAACATAGAACACCTAAAACAGAGCAACGGGAGGATGGATGAAATGGAGGAGTAGGAACCCATCTCCAGGTCGAAGATGAGTTCCAGTCCGATGAATTGGTATGGAATGGTGCATGAACGGTGGTGGAGTGTCATCCCCCCATTGTGGAATGATGCCCCCGGGTACTATACTCTCGACCCTTGGCCTCTTTCGGGGTCGATGGTCCTCTTATTTATAGAAGAAAAATAGAAAACTAAACTAACTCGCAATGTCTATCCACGTGGCATGTCTTTAAGTGCGCGTCACCAGCTTTTAATGTGAACTCCCTGTAATTTCATACAACCCTCTTGCAATGATCTCGTGAATATTCTCGCACCTTTCCCATGAATTGCTTCTTTTATCACCGCTTCAATGAATAGCTCCCCCTGCATGAAACACATAAAAACCAAAACAAGTAAAACAAGTAAAATGAAACTAAAATTAAATAACTATATATTAATATTAATATTTAAATTAGTTAACTAAAATACTTATTAATATATATATATAATACTTAAAACTATTATTACTAATATATGTTATGATAAGTATTTTATTTAATTAATACATATAGTACTATGATATATAAAACCTTATATTTTATTCTTTTTAAAACTATTATTGGTAGTATATAATATATGATATATATATATATATTATAATATATTATTTGTTATTGTAAAATAAAATAAAAACTAAAAGAAAGAAAATAAAAATGAAAAGAGGGGGTGGGGGGGAACGGGCCTGGTGAAATGAAGGGGGTGCAGCAGGGGGGGTCTCAGTGGCTCTGCAGGGGTGGCTAGGGTGCTTCAGCATGGGTTAGAGAAGAGCCAGGGGTGTGCGGCAGGATGAGGGCTCCAGCGCATAGGGGGTCTACGTCTGAGGTTGGCACGAAGCAGGAGCAAGGTGAGGCCGAGGTGGAGGCTTCAGGTCAGGCGAAGGATGAGTGCGTGTGAGGCGTCAGCGGCATGATGCTGGTGTTTGGCGTGGAAAGTTCTATGGTCTTCATCCAAGCCTGGACAGCGACGCGGGAAAGGAGGAGGACTTGGGAGCGATTGGTTCGGGTTAGGGTTTGGGCTGAATAGCACAGTTAGGCGAGGCGATGTGAGAGACGAGGGTCTTGGCACAGGTTAGGGTGATACAGGTGATGGTGATGTAGTGAAGAAAGGGGTTCGCGCAGACAGGGGAGAAAGAGGGTTGGCTTCGGCTAACTCGCGAAGAGCAGGAGAGGCGGACGATGGTGGGTAATTTTTTAATATGGGTTTTAAAAAAATAAAAATTAGGTAAAAGGGGCTAGGGTTCCGGTATTTTTAAAACTGGGTCCAAGATGCGTGAACCCCGTTCACGCATCACTGACCCCGGGAAGATGCGTGAACGGGGTTCACGCATCTTAACCGCGCTAAAGGATGCGTGAACCGCGTTCACGTATCCTACAGTAACTGTTTTTTTTTAAATGTTATTTTTATTTTTATTTTTTGTTTTGTTTTGTTTTATATATATATATATATATATATACATATATATACAAACAAAACATAAAATTCAGCAGAATTTATCTGCTATTTAATATCCAGCAGAACTGCCATTACAGCAGTCTGGATTCTGACCGAAACCATCACCCAGGGCTCTCTTTTATAAGAGGGCTTGCCCAGGAAATCATACTGCATTTCCGATGTGGGATTCAGGTTCTCTTTTCTTGCACAGAACATTCTGCATTTCCGATGCGGGATTCTGTTTCAAGTACGTGACTTTGAAAGACTGTAAAATACAAACTATACGACCAATATAAATGAAACTTAAAACATGGATTAAACATATAATAAATAGTTGAAAATGAAAAGAATTTCGTAAAAAGGGTTGATGAATAATAATTTATAAGCTTTCAAAACCACCAACATGAAACTTAAAAAAGTTTCAAGTACGTGACTTTGAAAGACTATAAAATAAAAACTATAAGACCAATATGAATGAAACTTAAAACATGGATTAAACATATAAGAAATAGTTGAAAATAAAAACAATTTCATAAAAAGTGTTGATGAATAATAATTTATAAGCTTTCAAATCCACCAACTTGAAACTTAAAAATGTTTCAAGTACGTGTCTTTGAAAGATTATAAAATACAAACTATATGACCAATATGAATGAAACTTAATATACGGATTAAACATATAAGGAATAGTTGAAAATAAAAAGAATTTCATAAAAAAAAATTAATGAAAAATAATTTATAAGCTTTCAAAACCACCAACTTGAAACTTAAATACGTTTACATGCCTTTGAAAGCCTATGAAATACAAACTATAAAACCAATATGAATGAAAATTAAAACATGGATTAAACATATAACAAATAGTTAATAATTAATTAGTTAATTAGTAATATAATTATTAATTAGTTAATAATTAATATAATTATTAATTATTAATTACTAATATACAATAATTAATTAGTTAATTAGTAATATAATTATATAATAGTTAATTAGTTAATTAGTAGTATAATTATTAATTGATAATTACTTAGTTAATTAGTAATATAAATCTTAATAGTAATTATTAATTATAATTATAATTATTAATTATTAATTATTAATTATATAATAATTAATTAGTTAATTAATAATATAATTATTAAATATAATTATTTATTATTTATTATATAATACTTAATTAGCTAATTAGTAATATATTTATTAATTATAATTATTTTTTATTTATCTATAATTATTAATTAGTTAATTTGTAATATAATTATTAATTATAAAATAAGTAATTGATTAATTAGTAATATAATTAGTGATTATAATTATTTATTATAATTTTTAATTATTAATTATTAATTATTAATTATTAATTATATAATAATTAAGTAGCTAATTACCAATATAATGATTAACTATTAAAAATTAATTGGTTATTTAGTACTATAATTATTAACTATAATTATTATATATTAATTAGTAATATAATTATTTATTATAATTAGTAATATAATTAGTAATTATAATTAGTAATATAATTATTAATTATAATTAGTAATTTTTAATTATATAATAATTAATTAGTTAATTACCAATATAATTATTAATTATTAAAAATTAATTATATATTAATTAATTAGTTAATTAGTAATATAATCATTAATTATATAATTAATAATTATAATAATAATTAAAAATTATATTACTAATTAACTAATTAATTATTATATAATTAATTATTAATAATTAATAACTAATAATTGTAATGAATATTTATAATTATTTATTATATTACTAATTTACTAATTAACTAATTAATTATTATGTAATTAATAATTATATGTTTAATTCGTATATTAAGTTTCATTCATATTGGTCATATAGTTTGTATTTTATAATCTTTCAAAGACACGTACTTGAAACATTTTTAAGTTTCAAGTTGGTGGTTTTGAAAGCTTATAAATTATTATTCATCAACACTTTTTATGAAATTGTTTTTATTTTCAACTATTTCTTGTATGTTTAATCCATGTTTTAAGTTTCATTCATATTGGTCTTATAGTTTTTATTTTATGGTCTCTCAAAGTCATGTACTTGAAACTTTTTTAAGTTTCAAGTTGGTGGTTTTGAAAGCTTATAAATTATTATTCATCAACCCTTTTTACGAAATTCTTTTCATTTTCAACTATTTATTATATGTTTAATCCATGTTTTAAGTTTCATTTATATTGGTCGTATAGTTTGTATTTTACAGTCTTTCAAAGTCACGTACTTGAAACAGAATCCCGCATCGGAAATGCAGAATGTTCTGTGCAGGAAAAGAGAACCTGAATCCCACATCGGAAATGCAGTATGATTTCCTGGGCAAGCCCTCTTATAAAAGAGAGCCATGGGTGATGGTTTCTGTCAGAATCCAGACTGCTGTAATGGCAGTTCTGCTGGATATTAAATAGCAGATAAATTCTGCTGAATTTTATGTTTTGTTTGTATATATATGTATATATATATATATATATAAAACAAAACAAAACAAAACAAAAAATAAAAATAAAAATTTTAAAAAAACAGTTACTGTAGGATGCGTGAACGCGGGTTCACGCATCTCGGACCCATTTTTAAAAATATTCGAACCCTATACCCTTTTACCTAATTTTGGTTTTTCTAAAACCCATATAAAAAAATTAGCCGACGATGGTGGTTGGTTCCTGCCCAGATTTAATAAATTTATATTCTGAGGACTTGATTTTCAATTCGCTGCTGGGTTAATTTGGTTACTGTGGTGCATTTGATTTGTTGTGATGGTGTGTTGATGATGTGGGCTGCTGGAATAGAGGTGGGGAGATGTATCGGTGAGGGTTGGAAGTAGATGCAGGAGCAGAGTGGAACAATGAGGTTTGGGAATGGGGATATATTGGTGAGGAAGCAACTGATTAAGGCAGAGGATATAGGCGGTGTGGGAAAATGGTCACCGATAGGTAAAGAGGTTCACCGTTAGCAACAAAAATAGAGCAGTGAAACGGTGAGGTAAGATATCGGTGAGGAGAAGAGGGGGTATATGTATCGGTGATAAAATAGTTACGGTGAGGTAGAGGGTATCAGTGAGTAAATAAAGCATAACTGTGAAGTGGGGTTAACAGCGAGGTATCTGTGAGGAAATAAAAGGAGAAGTCTACCGGTGAGGTAATAGTGAGGTTGGATGGATAACAGTGGAGGAAGAAATAAAAAAAGAATGGTGAGGTAAGATAAAAAAGTCTACCGGTGAGGTAACAATGAGGTTGGATGGATAACAGTGGACTTAGCCTGATGGTGAGAAAAAATACCGAGTTATCGGTGAGGATTGGGTACCGGTGTGGTTTTTCAAGTTGGGTAACGGTGAGGTCACCGCTACCGGTGAGGAAGTCACTGATAAGGAACAGGACGGTGTGGCCGCCACACCTTCGAACAAACATATCCATGAAAATTAAATAAATATAATAATTTAATAAAACTAAAAAAATAAATAAATCAATAAATAAATTAAATTAAAAAGAATCGAATTAAAAACCACAAAGTTAAATAATAAAATTAATGAAACTTCATTTAAAAAAAATAAATAAATTTGGGAAAAAAATAAACAAATTTAATTAAATAACAAAATAAAATATTTACAGCAACTTGCTTAAATTATTTAATCAATTAATTACATAATTAATTAAATTAAAGAATAAAAATATTAAAGGAATAAAATTAAATTGTTAAAACTAATTAAATTATTAAAATACTAAAAATAAAAGGAGTTATTTATTTACAATTTTAAGATTATGTAATTAATTAATTTAATAAATGAATTAATAAATTAACTAGAATGAAAAATTGTAAGAATAAAAGAATAAATAAATAAAAGTCTAATTGGCAAGACTAAGTTAATTTAAGACTTATTTAAAATGACACTAAATCAAATTAAAACACTTGTTTTAAACTAAAATTGATTATTTTACTCAGAAAAGTACAAAAACACAACACTTATCAAACATTGACTAAAAACAATATTTTTGGTATAAAAAAGTCAATAAAAATGCAAAAAGGATGTATCAAGAGTGTGAAAACACGGCCACATCATGTTCTTTCCCTGTATAATATGCATGTATGATATATAAGAGGGAGGAGGGATTATGAGATACATTGGCCTCATTGATTTAAGGGAGACTGTGGTGCGTAGGGTACATGCCATAGATCCAGACTCAAATATTCACTTTGTTATACCTTGTGGTAGGATTTTCATTTAAATTTTCACTGATATCCATTTAATTTTTTTGTATTTTTTAATCCTCAATTTGTGTTTTTTGGGGACTTTTTGTGGGTCATTATGGTTTTTTTAAGAAATCATGTGTTTTACGAGCTTTGTGGTGGTTTTCTATTATAGAATACCAATCACAGAACATGTAGATTTGTGAGTGCACATCAAGTGTTCTTAGTTTTGGGTGTGGGTATGAAATGAGGGTTACACAAAATTTGTGTTTTGGATATGCTATGGAGAGACCCTCATGACATGGATGGTCACACGACCAAATACCCCACATGGGGGTAAAAGGATGAATTAGTTACAAAATAAGAGCATGTGTATGGTACATAACATTAATTCATGTGTAGTACCCAGATAGAGTTCATGTGTGGTACATGAACAAGAACCCTTTGTGAGATACATGCCATGCATAAAGGTGGAACACCATATATTATGGAAGTATAATTTAGACCGGGCTACTGTACACACCTAGAGAATATTGTTGGGTGTGAATGATATGTACCCAATGTACACACTTTTAACTCCCCCTTTGGATGCATTTTTCTTGATTTCTCATTATAGAGTTGAAATTGGACTCACAAGAAGACAATTATAGGTGGTTTTCTATGTATAGCATAATGGTACAGACCTTATGGTGTGTAGAGTTCATTGGTGATTTTTTATGGTTCAGATAGGTTTAGTGAGAAGTAATCCATATGGGTTTTTGTTTGAGGGTTCTTCTAGGTGTTTTGAGAATGTTGGTATACTTTTCTTAGGGATTCTAATAAGCTTATTTTGAGTTTCCTTACAAATCCAAGAAGGTAGTGTTGAGGGGAGAATTAGATTGGGAATTCCAAGGGGTTTAGAGTGAGTTCATTTTGTGTTAATTAGGTGGTTTTTATACCCTATTTATTATGGTTTATTTTTCATTGTCTAGGGTTGGAACTATGGGATTTCAGGTATGGCTAAGTGGAATTGAGTAGTTATTAATATCACTCTAAGGGACCATTGAGGATTCCCTTATGGGTGCATCACTATTCTAGGATGGGTTCTATTCTAGAGAGGTCGACTGAGGTTTCTTGATATTGGATTATCCTAATGTTTTTTTGTGTTATAAGATCCCCTTATAGATTTTCCAATTATTTTGGTGGTTCAATGGAATGTTCAGGTTACCTCATGAGCTACTGATCCTGAGGGTGTTTGATTTTGGATTAAATGGGTTTCATTGAGGTTGTGTTCAAAATTTTTTGAAAAAATTATTTCTTGGGCCTTGTGGATTGTTTGTTTGTGGTTTTTTTAATCTTGGATTTGAATATGAGATGAGACATTTTTAATATTTTTGAATTTTTAATTGGGATTTATTTATATTGGATGATCTCCTTTATTGGTTAGAAAGTGTTAGGTGAGTGTAGGGAGATAATGGATAATCTGGATGAGTGAACCCCCTTACTTGACATAGAACTCTTACTAAGGGTTTGTTATTCATGTATACGGGGATCCCATATTTTGGGTTATAACCCATGTACATGGTCCACCCAAGATGTATTATATTTTCCCAGCTAGTTATATTTGCCTTTCAAGTCTTTAAAAAGTTCTTTAGGACTCTTAGGACATGGAAATGTTCTCTACATGGGTTGGATTAGAGTTCCTAATGGCAGTTTAGATCATACTATTAGATTGTTAAATCCTAGTGTCATTGTGTGTTACATTATTGTATTCCTAGGTTGAGATCCAAGTGTTTTTATTTTTTTTCTATTGGGTTATAAATCTTATTTCTTCCTTAAGATATATTAGTCACACCTAGTGTGTGTTGTGTGTCTTTGTGAGCCCTGAGTGTAGAGTTTTCCGGTGTTGGACAATGAAAAATTGGTCAAGCTTAGAGAGTTTGATAAAACTAGAGGATCTATGATGTTATATTTTATTTATTTTAGATTTTCACTTTTATTTCTGTTGTATTTATTCAATTAGGTTGGGCGTATCACGTGTGCATGCACTTTCATATAACATTAGATGTTAGGTACCACTATTGGGGATGAGCTGATGGGATTTATTTATCAATCATTGTACATTAACATTGGAGTGCATGAAAATAATTATGTATTATTTAAGGTTGATAAAAGGATGCATAGTGGATCAAGCATGTGCCTAGTGTTTCATGATCGAGAGCGACTTCTTTTGCGGTGTCTCATATCACATGAGATTAAATCATTAGTCATTAGAGGCCTTTGATATATGTATTGGGGATGATAGTGGATCCTTACAAAAATTATTTATTTACTTATTATGTATATGTGATCATACTAGGGGATGATAATTTTCTATGTATAACATGTTAATGAGTCTATATATATCACTTTCATTTATTATAGCATGCTAATTTTTCAGTTATTTTTGTTGAATACTGTAATTTTCATGGATTTGTATGTGTTTGTTTTATTATCACTATTATGGAACAATAATATGAGGGAATATTAACCAATTATGTCCTTTTAGTCACATTCCTCTAGTCGGAATCCTTTAGCACAAAACGAGGAGTTCTTGAAGCCTTGTTGTGAGCCAGATTGAGAGATGGGCCAGGTCAACCTGAGATTGTTTATGAAAAAATGGTATCAAATAATCTCCATTTCATATTATTATTTAAGAGGTTTATGAAAAGTTTTTTAGGAATGTGTTAGAGGTTGTGATAGATATTGGAATAGTATATTGATGAAACTTTTTCCAATAGGAATTCCAGGTTATCGGGGTGATGGATTTCTATTCTTGGTTTTCAATATTATAGTAGTATGATTTCAATACATGTGACTCCCATTAGTTTTGGGTGAATTATTTATGGTTTATTGGGTTTTTGATATTGTCTCTATGTAATGAGACCTATGTACATGAATTATACATAGAACATAGGATTCATATGACATGTTCCCTTCTATGTGTGATTTCACTTATGATGGAGGTTTGATTGTTTTTAACATTTGCAAAAACCTATATAGAGTTGTACCATATCTTTTATTGGTGGAATTATACTCAATTGAATCGATAATTTTTTCTAATAATTAATGGCCACATAGGTATTAGCTTGATATATTATTTGGTGATGTAAATTCAGTCCATTAATTCAGCGATGTGGGGAGACACAATTGGGTTGGAGAAAAATTTGGAATCCCTAGTGGTGGCTTCACGAGAGAAAGGAAACTACAAAAAGATTTGGATTGGGATCATATTTCCAGAAGGTTGATGTTCCCTTGATATGTTTTATGGTTAATAATGGGGATTAATTGGTCTTAATAGGTGTAATTCTGGTAGTGTTATCCATTTCATGGTTGGGTTGAGGGGCATGTCTAGTTGGATTCCTGACATTGTTTGTTCTGGTTTCTCTTCAGGTGGTGTGAAGGGAGCTTGAATAGTCACTCATGGTTTTGGAACAACACAGAGGAGCCAATAGGTCATGTGTGTTTCCTTTTCATTCATGTGTTTCCTCATTTTTAAAGAGGATAATTGATTGTGCTCTGACTATATGGTATTAACAAATGAGGGGATAAGAGTTAGCAGTTTATGCGTGTTAGACTTAGTTGGTTAGAACTTGGATCATGTGAGTATGGGTTTTTTTGTGCTTTCAGGTTATGTGGGAGTGTGATAATATTTTTTTTGGGTGAGTATTCGTAGGATGGAACTTGAGTGTTAGTTTAATTGAATCCTTATGGTGGGGATTAAAATATAGATCATTAGAGGAGGTAATCCTCATTATAAGGGGCATTGATCATAGAGGGTGTATTTAACGATGAGATGGGAATAACATTGGGATGGTGTTTCATGTTGGAACCCATATGTGAGTGAGTATTCCAAATAAATTAATTATATTAAATAGTGTATGCTATGTTGGATATGATGTTTTTTGTTTGATTGTGGTTGGCTATAACGATACATCTATTGTGGGGAGTTTCTCATCAGTCATAAATGAAAAAACACAATGCTAGAGGGGTCAATGGTGAACTAGTGTTCATGTGAACGCAAGATTTCTAGTTAACTACTAAGACTTATTATGGGTGATAAGAGTCATGGTGTGGAGTTTTAAATGAACAACATCATTACATTTTGATAAAATATGAGAAATTGAATTTGGTTTCCTGGGTAATTTTAAGGGGGGAATGATAATTTCTCCTCATATATGATCTCAAAATAATTTTTGACTATTTATTTTTTTGTAAAATATAATTTTTACCATAAGGATTTAGTTATGTGTAATTTTGAGTAGATATTCAACATCATGAAATTTATAAATAAGAACATTGTATTCGATAGTGTATGTGACATGAAACACCAATCTTAGAAGAAAATATAACACCCCAAAACATTATGGTTTATTTATTTTAAAATCCATTAAATATCCAAAAAAATTTAATGCCATGTTACACTTATTTTATCTTTCATTACACACAAAAATTAGTTTCTTTGATAACTTGTGTTACATGCAATAGAGAGTTTTACATAATAGTAATATACTATTAATATTATTATTTAATATAATAGTTGTGACCTCACTATTGAAATGGTGGGTATGAATAGGATTAAATAAATTTTTAAAAGATATATTTTACACATTTTTCATAATTATCTAATGATTATTAAAAAAATTATAATCATTTAAAATAAAAAGAAAGGTTTTCTGAAAAATGTATTCTTACATAAGAAGGTTTAATCATGCATCCCACACACAATATAAAATTTATTTTTAAAAAAATTTGATAATTTATATGAAAAAATAAATTTCATTTTTAAAATCATTATATCAAAATTATATTAGGGTGAAGTTTTTATTTTTTTAAAAAGTTTCTTTTTTTATGAAAACGGAAAAATACTAAATTTTAATTGAAAACTATATTTTTGTTTAAATTATTTATAATCATAAATTATATTTTGAATTGGTTTTAAAGTAAAATTAGTAAAATTATATATCATTCAATCCAATTGAGGTCATTGGAATCATTTTCATAATTAATTTTGATATAAACACATTGTAAAATGTTTCAAATTTTCTCTTTAAAAGCCTGTTTTCTCATCACGTCCGCAGGATAAATTGTAAATTAAAATTTTTTCACTTATGTGAATTGAATTTATAAAAAATTATTCATTATTTTTAATCATAATAATTTATAGATTATAATAATTTCAACTTAATTTTTGACCAAGTTTAATAGTGAAACAACAAAAATTATTTACTGTGGATATGGTAAAAATAGAATTACTATGGGTTAAACTAAAAATAAAAGGGTTAAAAATCCCTTCAGAACTTGTAAAAAATCAATTTTATAGAAATATTTAGACCTTATATCGTCTTTTTTCAAAAATGGTTCATTTTGGAAACTTTTTTCATGATAAAAACTTAGGTATGGTTGAATTTTTGCAAAAAAATACAACTGTGCCACTCACTACATTTATAAAGGGTCACCCCATATCCTCTATTCTTTACACCATAAAACCATCTTTATCAGGCCAATACCATACCAAATCAATTAAAACATTCTCTAATATCATCATAAAATACTTATTTTTTTCATAAATTTAACCTAAGAAGGATTTAGTGAAAACCTAAAGAGGATACCCGAAGAATATGTATGGTTCTTCATTGAGTATCTATATTTGACTTCTTTCTCTAACTCATTAAATTCATGTTAAAAAATTATGATAAAATAAAATTATTATATTCCATGTGCTTATATATTTTTTATAATAATTTCCTTTCCTATATAAATCTACACTTTCATCAAATGGGTCATTAAATCAGCGTTCATGTGCACGACATACCACCGCCTTACTAACTGATGTCATTCGTTATTCCATTACTACCTTTAACAGTTTGGTAAGATGATGGATATAATGTATATACTTTTTAATTATGACATATTTATACCTTCTGAGTTATTATATAATAAATATATTTTTTTACTTTCAATTCCATAGGGGATACGATAATGTCGATTGTGTGTACGGCGGACTACCTCCTCATAAAGCAATGTCATTCATCTTTCAATGACACGTTACATGGAATATAATATGTTCAATGTAAATGATTATATGTGATATAATTGAAATTATTATTATATTAATGACATATTTATAATTCATTAAAGAAAATATATATCATTTTATTTCTTACCATTTCACTCACTTAAAGATGATCACATTAGTGGTGTACGTGTGGACTATCGCCATCACGAAGCGATGTGACTCTTTTTTCATAACCACACCAGATGGATGATATATAAAATTATATAATATGTTATATATTATATTAACATAATTCTATAAATATAACATATTACATACCTTCTAACAATAATTATCTTTGAAAAATGGAAGTGTTACTGATGCGTAAGTACAACATACTCTGTCCATGGTAATAACATACTTCATTTCTGATAACCATCATTAATGATTGGTTTTAAAAGATTAATTTATATAAAAATATGATAATTATTTCAGTATTATTAATCTTGAGATAATATAACTATATAATATTCACAAGGACTAGATCATTCATGACAAAACATACATGAGAAAACAACGTGATTAACACCCTAAATAATGAAAAAATGAAAGATTATTAAGGGAAGGGTGATAAGATGTATAAAAGGATTGTATATGACATTATAAAAATTAATATGGTTTTTTATAAGTTAATAAAAATTTTAAAACCATTGTATTTGAGGTTAAATCATGTTCAACCGAAATAAAGTTTAAGGTATGGCAATTCATCTCAAATTCCATTTATTATGGAATATGGTAAAATTTTACACCTAATTTATTTTATATTCTATATATATTTACCATTTGAAATTTAATATCATTATTCATTCACATGTCATGGTATTTTATGTTTTAATTTAAATTTTTTGATCTAAGGGAATTTGAATTACAAATTACCAAGTGGTAAAAGTTATTTTACAATCTCATTTTCTTTAATGATTATTAACTTTATCTTGAAATAATCACTTTATTATGATAATTTGTCATTTTAAATAAATTTTTTATTAAACATACATGTTATTGTGTTATAGATATGATAATTTCCTAAAATACATGCTTTTTTTAAATATGGTGTCATATTTGAAAGTTATTTGATTAACTGGGAAAATATTGATAAATCTACTTCCTCTACTCAATACAAATACTTAATGATAATTCATAATGATTCAGGAATTAAATAGGTAATTTGATATTTGAGGAATGCTTTAGACCTATAGTTAATGGTGGGGCCCAGTATAATGAATCCCCTCGAATCATCTGTGGGACTTGTGAGAAAAATCAATAATCTAGAATTAAACAGATTTTTACATGTAGGTTAAACCGTATTGTGAAAGGTCTTGAAGGTAGACATGTCATGTGCCTGAAACACGACATCCAATAATTAAGTATTTTCTTCATTAAGTGTCTAATTATTATCCAAGATATTTTCACAATGATATTATCTCTTGATTCATTTCAATTTTAGTTAATTGATTAAATGTCATGTGTTTTAAATTATTTACATTGATATTTTGATTATGAATTATCCAGTTATTTAAATGGATTGCATGATTAGTTATTTACCTTTCTATCTTGATTATGCTTATTGATTCATGATATCTTCTTATTTACTTACCCATTACTTATTATTTGATCTAAAACATATTTTTTTCTTGTTCAGGAATCCATGAAGCATGATATGTTTGATATAAAATGATCTCTAGAGGGAATAATGTTATTCCCAAAAATTATGGTAGTTTTTATATTAAAATGTAATTTAAGACTCAAGTATGTATATAGTTTACAAACAATATTAAACTATTCCATCCATCATGATGTGGTTCCCTACATGTTATTCCAATGTAATAAAGTATGCATTGGATTTGAGCTACTGGGGTCTGATTTGTTACAGTTGGTATTGGAGGAAGTTTAATAGAATCCTTGATAACTAGATTTAAGATAACACAGTTTAGGAAACATATCCATATGATAAAATTTGATTATAAGTATAATAACATTCTAAGGACTTGGTTATGAAGATATTATGTATTTTTCCTGTAAATATAACCTTTTCTAGACAATGTAAGTGGATGTGGTTCTAGCAAGGATATAACTATCTGTAATAATATCAAAAATGGTGTATTGGCCTTGACTCGATCATTTCCCTATGCATAGAAACTTGCCTTACTATACAACTTATTTGACACTCCTAGTGATTATTATTTGGGTAATTCACACTTTTATTGCAAACCATTATCAATAATTTGAAATAGAGATATCCCCAAATAAGTCATGTTTATAATTATGATATTAGATACACACAAAATTTTCAATTTATATTAAATGTTTCACCAATTTTGAGATTATACATTATATTTCACAATTATATGATCTAATATAGTGTATTACCTCATTTTTAAATGGTTCATAGGTGTAAGAATGTGAACATCATCCATGTACATAATCCAAATAGCAAGAACACTCGTTTATTTGATGGGATTAAGACAATATTTTGAAAGGAAATATTATCCCAAATATTCTCATCATATTTGTACATGGTATCATGTTATAATTAGAAATATAAATAATTATATAAGTATTATGGATTATAAGAGAATAATGAGAAGAAGTGGACGATATGGAGAAAGATAGATAAAGGAAATAAGGGAAAGAAGGATTTTCCCACAAGTGATAATCGTGGAATGAAACCCCATAGCACTTTATTAAAAGGATTGAAATTTTTATACAAGTATGGATAGAATAGAAACTTTTCTTGTGATTTAAATGGAAATGAAAAAGGATCCAATGTATAATGATTCAACTGTATTGCTATGGGGCACTTGGAAAATACATTTCTCAATAATCAAAGGAATATACCTCAAATGAAGCTAATGGATCTTGGTAAATCTTATTCTCTTTCCACATATTAATTGTAATAATTAATTTTCTTGTGATTGGATTCCATAATTATGTAATTTCAGCATTTTATCAATGATATCCTAGTTATTATATTTATTAAATGTTTAAGGATTATAATGTAGTAATTTTTATTTAAGGATTTGAAAGTGTATGTTAAACAGTACCAATGACCAAGAAAATGATTCAGTGTCAAGAAGAACTTCATTTAAAACATTTTATTATGAAAGATAACCACTAATAAATTCTTGATGTTTATATAATGATGATGGTATAAATATATGATTGATAAAGATAATGTAAATTGGATAGTGGTGTCTATATTGGGTCTGATTAATGATTATTTGGTAGGTTGGTTTATTCTATCATTGATGGAGTTGACAACATTTTTACATTTAAGATATATATCCAATAATATGTTTTATACATAAAGAATAATGAATATTTGTTTTTCTTAATAAGGTTTTATTATAATTTATGTTATTATAATGTTTCAAATGAATACATGATGAAGGTATTCACATGTTTTACATGTGATTATTAAGAGCTACTCCATGTTGTTTTGATTAATGATAAGTTCATTTTCAAAATTTTATGACCTTTTTTATAATATTTTGGATCCTAAAATGTTTTAAGGTCAAAGGGCTAACCATTTAGTAAATGGTTTAATTTGAACGTTGGGTGAGGTTTTAGAGATTAATGTACTACTTGACTATATGGAGATTATTCTATATTAGATAACAAGGGCTAACCATTTTTCATAATAATAACTAGAGATATAATAAATGACTTATAATTCAATTGTCTATATTATGATCCACTAAAATTTAATTTTAGTGCTTCAAACATAAGAAATTAAATTTTGGATATTCATTTTGTGGAGTAAGGTTTGAATTAGATATTGATCAAAGCATAACTAAAGGATGAAATTGTTCTTATGAATATTAAACAATTCAGGTATATATATCTTATTATATTCACAGATATTAAAATAATTCCATATCTTTAGGAAAAGGATTTTGAAAAAAAATATCAACTACATTCATATCCTGATGAATCATATGGTCACTTAAATTATCACAATTTTATGGTTTGGAGCCCCTAAATTTAATATGATCATTCAATTACTTTTGATATAGGAAATATATCATTATTTATCATTATTTTCTCTTTTCCTCCATTTACACATCTTCAATTTCCACCAATCTTATCCAATATATAAACCTAGATATATGTTATCACACTTGAAATTTGTTATTTCTTTTCTCTATTACTAAGAGGATGTTTTATTAATCCTTTTTCCGATGTGGGTTTTTCAAAAATGATTTTTTAAAATATCAAACCCTTGATAACCAAGATAATTTTCAAACATATAGGATACAATTTATTTAAGGTGGGGTGAATTTAACATAATGTAATTTTAAAATAAGAACATTATATTCGATAGCATATATGACGCACAACACCAAGCTTTGAGGAAAATATGTCACCCTAAAACATTATCATGTATTTAATTAAAAAAAATTCAATTCCCTAAAAAGTATTAAATACATTAAAAACTATTATTATCTTTAATTACACAAAAAACGAGTTTCTCTGATAACTTTCATTACACACAAGACCGAGTTTTAACAAACAATAACATACTATTAATTTTATTATTTAATATCATAGTTATCACCTAGAATTTTGAATAGTAGGTATGAATATGGTTAAATAACATAATAAAATTTATATTTTACACATGATTTTATATATTTATTTAAAAAAAAGAATCATTTAAAAGAAAAAAAATATATTTTCTTAAAAATAGTATTTTTTCTAAAAGATGGGTTAATCGTGTTTTGTGAAAATAACCTAAAATTAATTCTTTCAAATTTTTGAAAAAATATTTGAAAAAAATAAGCTTAATTTTTTAAATCATCATATCAAATAATTCTTTGGGAGAATTTTTGGTATTTTTCTAAAAAGATTCATTTATTGATGAATAGTGAAAAATACTGAATTTTATTAAAAACCGTACTTTCGTTTAAATTATATCTATTAAATTGTTTTTTAAATTGTTTTTAATATAAAATATGTTCAATTATGTATTAAATATTCCAATTTTTCTCATTTTAATTTCTTTTATATTTAATTTTGATATAAAAACATTTTAAACTTTTTCACATTTTCTCTTTAAAAACGCAATTTCTCATCATGTCTGTGGGAATAATTTTGAATTAAATATTTCCAATTCTATAAATTGAATTTTTAAAAACATGGCTTCATATTTTAAATAATAATAATTTATAATTTCAAACATTTTCAACTCAATTTTTTGACCAAAATAAATATTGAAAATAGGAAAAAAGAATTACCGTAGTTAAGGTAAAACTAATTACCGTAGTCAAGGTAAAAACAATTACCGTAGTTAAAGTTAAAATAAAAATATAGAGTAGATAAACTAAGATTATAATTGTTAAAAATGACCTAAAACATGTAAAACACCCATTTAATTGAAATATTTTAACCTTATATCTTTTTATTTTAAAAATTTCCTATTTTTGAAGCATTTGACAATTTAAAAACAAGGGTATGATTGAATCTTTTCAAAAAATTACAACTGTGCCACTCACCTCACTTATAAAAGGATACCCCATCACTAATATTCTTCATAAATTCAATAAAATTATCGGTAAATTGATATCTAAATATCTACCATATTTCCTTTATATCATCCTATATGCCTTAGTTTAGGCAAAAATTTAACCTTAGAAGGCTTTGGTGAAAAACTAATGAGGATACCTGAAGAAGAGGTAATATTCTTCAACAAGCGTCATTATTTTATTTCTTTATCCATCTCCTTAAACTCCAAATAAACCATGATTATATAAAATATTGTATGTTACATATAAGAGGATGATTTAATAATAATTTCATGATCTACATCCACCTCTACTTCCATAAAATGGGTTATAAAAGCATCGTACATGTGTAAGGGGGACTACCACCTTACTAACCAATGTTATTCGTACTTCCATTACAACCTTTCACGATTGGGCATGATGATGGATATAAAATTTATATATATTATATTTATAAAATTTTTATACCTATGGATTAATTATACCATATATATATATATATATTACTTTATATTCCATAGGGGAAATGATAACATTGCTCATGTGTGTGGCGGACTACCGCCACACGAAGCGATGTGATTTGTCTTTCACTAATGCTTTACATGGAATGTAATATAGTAAATTGTTAGGTCCACAAGGCTGAATACCCTGAGTGGGGGGATGAATCAGGGTATGACTAATTTAAAATTAACGCCCGTTTTGATCTTGTTTCGCTGTTAAGCAAAACACTGTTCTCTCTCTTTCATGTTGCACAAAGTAAATAGAAAGTAAAGCATGCACAGGACACACAAATTTTACTTGGTTCACCACAAAGGGCTACGTCCAAGGAGCATACGCCGACAAGTTTCCAGTCGTACCTATTCCACTAAACTTCACTTGCTGGGGATTACAATGTTCGGGCTAGATCACTTCTACGCCCAGGCTCACTGCCTTTACAAAGTTTAGGGTTAGCTCACTGCTTTCCCAAGGGTCACTCCATGTTTCTCTCTCTCTGGCTCACTACCGGTGGAGAGGATCACCTTCTTCCTCTTCCTAATCTCACTGCTCTAGAAGGGAATCCACTCACAGTTTATAGACCTGTAGGTCTCTTCATTTTCATGAATGCATGCATCCTTAACTGATGATGGATGCTCTGTTAATGTCCAAATTTCATCCACTGATGAATACCTCTTTGCCTCTGAACACTGGGCAATTGATTTTGGAAACACCTTCACAAAGCACCCTACTTCGTGATGCTCCCAATTTCTCGAAGCTCAAACAAGCCTTCGCGAAGCTCCTGCCTTTTCACGAAGCACTTTCGCGAAGTACTTTCGCGAAGCTCAAGCCGTCGCAAAGCAAAGTCCCTCGCGAAGCTTACTAAGCCAATGCAGAGCTCACAGGTTTCACGGAGCTACAATAGCCACCGCGAAGCACCTCTTTTGGGAAGCACACTGGCTCCGCGAACCACCTTCGCAAATCGAGAGCAATGGATTTTCTCTGAAAATTCTCTCTACTTCTCTCGAGGGGGTCGACCTCTATTTCTAGGCGATTCCACCGACCCTAGAACTTTCCACGCGAAGTAAACGCCACGTCATCTCAAATCGTGAAGCTCCGAAGTTTCCACCAGAATTCTGTCCAAATCGCGAAGCACCACAGCAATTTTCCGTTCGCATAGCTTGACGTAATCACGAAGCATCACTATCAACATTCCTTCGCACCTTGGCCGTGAAGCTCCCTCGCAAAGCCCTTCACCGTCGCGATGCGCTTCAGCCTCTTCCGTTTTCGAAGCTTGACGTAATCATGAAGACTCACCAACTCCATTTTTCAGGCCTTCGTGAAATCCAATCCATGCATCCCATCTTCGCGAAACTCATTCATTTGCCATATTAAATTATGATCTTCATGGAAATCCAATTTTCGCGATGCTCACTAAAATCCAAATTTTGGACCTCAAAAATTCGGCAAACACTGGGAAATGGCGCCACCTTGTACTGCTCTTTTGTACCGCCTCCAGATTGTCCTTTCCATTGTCATCGTTCATTTTCAACAAGGATTGTCAACAACTTCTTGGGAACTTGACAAATATCCATGAAAACCTGCTTTGTCAACAAACACAATCAACCCAAAAATACTGCAAAGTTACCTTGAGGGATTTTTGCCCAACATAAATGATAATGATTTTATGTGATATGAATGGAATAATTATTATATTAATGACATATTTATCATTCTATAAATATAATATATATAATTTTCTTCTTAACATTTCACTCACCTCAAGATGATAACATCATTCGTGTACGGCTAGACTACCGCCTTTATGAATCAATGCAAATCTTTTTTCACCACCACATCACATGGAGGATATTTATATATATATGTATATAGTTTTGTATATATGATATCATTATCATTATTTAAATATAATATATTACATACATTCTTTCCATAATGATCCTTGAAATATGGAAGCGTTACTCATGTGTATATATGGCCTACCATCTTTATGATCGTAACATTCTTTTTTTTAATATAATCATTTATTTATTTTAAAAATAGAGACAATGACAAGGGAGGAGATAAACCCCAAAGTACTTATAAGCAAAAAATCAAACAGATCCATCTGAGTCAAACAAAAAGGTCAAGGGGGGCTGAAGAAGTGAAGCCCAAGAGCATCCTTAATAGCGATGTCCACACCGACGATCGTAACATACTTCATGTTTTATAAAAAAACATTGATGGTTTGTTTTAAAATAATATTTTATGTAGAAATATGATAATTATATCCTGATTATTATTCTTTATCTGATATAAATATATAATATGTGTATGAACTGGATCTTTCATGACAAAACATGTATGAAAATGTAAGGCAATTAACATCCGAAACAATGAAAATAATGAATGATTGTTAATGAATGGTTGATAGGATGTGATAAAAGGATCATATAAGATATTATCAATATTAATACGGTTATTTTATAAGTTAATAACATGTTAAAAACCACTATAAAGGAGTTTAAAGTTGATTCAATTAAAAGGAAGTGTAAGGTAAAGGACTTCATCTCAATTTCCCTTCACTGAGGCATATTATAATGTTATAAATATAAATTATTTCATATGGTGTATATAATTCCAATTTTACTTGTAATATCATGATTCATTCATACTTGATGGTATTTGATGTTTAATTTTGAATTATTTCATTAAAGGGGATATTAAATTAAAATTACAAAGTGGTAAAAGTTATTGAATAATCTCATTTTGTTTTATGATTGTTAACATTATTTGAAAGCAATCACTTCCTTATGATAATTTTTCATTTGAAATCACATTTATATTAAATATTAATATTATTTCATGATATATATGATCATTTATTAAACCATATACCATTTTTACATATGGGGTTTACTTTGAAATTTGATTAATTGGGGAAATATTGATAAATATGTATACTTTATATGATGTGGATACTTGATGATAAGGAATATTGATTAATGAATTAAATAAATCATCGTATATGTGTGATATTATTTGTACATATAGTGATGGGTGGGGCCTGGTATAATATATCTTCTTGATGCATCTATAGGTCTAATGAGACAAATTTCCAATATAACATTAAACATATTTTTACTTGTATTTTAAACCATCTTGTTAAATTTATTACTGGTAGAAGTATCGTGTGCCTAAGACATGGTGTCCAATAATTATTTATTTTATTTAATAAGATTGTCTTTATTATTATTTGTGATATTTTCACTATGATATTTTATCTGGATGTTATTCATTATCAGTTTTTTGATTAAATGGATTGCGTTTTCATTTATTTACCTTGCCATATTGGTTAAGTATTTTTCCAGTTATTTAAATTGAATATGTGATAAGTTATTTACCTTTATATGTTGATTATTTTTTTATATTCATGATATCTTACACTATACTTACCTCTTACTAAGAATTTGAGCCCACCCTTGTTTTGATTAATTCCTCAAAAATCTATGAAGCATAATATATTTTATATACAAGGATATAATAGAGGGAATAATGTTATTATAGAAAAAAATATAATGTGATTAGTGTATTCAAATGTAATTTAAGACTCAAGTATGTATATAGTTTTCCAATACTGAAAATGTTTTTGGTTCTTTAGGATGTTATTTGTTGTATCTTTTTCCAATGAAAAAAATTAGGCATGGACTCTAGACTACTGGTTTGAGGTTGTTAAAGTTGGTGTCATAGGATGTTTAGTATAAAACTTGATAACTAAATTTAGGATAACATAGATTAAAAAAACTAACCCCATGATAATATTTAAGGGTAATTATAGTAATATCCTAATGTTTTGGTAAGGAAGGGATTATGTGGATTTTATAGCAATACATCTCTATCTGGATAATCAAAATGGATGAAAATCTGGAGTAGATGTACCTAGGTCTAATAACATGGAAAAGGGTTCATTGGGATAGACTCAATCATCACATGGTGCACAAAAATATGCCTTATATGAAACTGGTTTTACAATCTCAGGCGATATGCTTAGGATGATTCACATTTTCATTAAAACCATTATGAAGACATTGAAATATTGACAACCCCAAAGAATTCATGTTTATTATTATGAGATTAGGTACATATAAATTTGTCAATTTATGTTAAATGTTTCACTAGTTTTTATGTTATACATTATGTTTCATAAGGATATGATCTAATCTATTGTATGTCATTATTTTGAAATGGTGCCTAGTAGAATGAATGGGAACCACATCAATTCATATAATCCAAAGAGTAATAATTATCATTTATTTGATGTTATTAAGCCAATATTTCAAAGGGAAATAGTCTCCCAAAAATTATAATCACATTAGAACATAGTATCATTTGATAATAAGATGGAGAAGAAATTATCTAAGTATTATGGTTTCAAAAGGAATCATGAGAAGAAGGGGATGATATGAATAAAGATAGATAAAGTAAATAAGGGAAAGAAGGATTTCCACACATGTGATAATTGTGGATAAAAAACTCTTGTTCTTGATTAAAATGAATGGTAGTTTTTTAGAATTGTGGAGATAGTCGCCACCATGATTGTCATTTAAATGGTAAGAAAAACATTTCCAATTTACAATGCTTCAACTGTAAGGATATGGGGAACTATAAAAATCAATGTCTTAAGAATCAAAGGAATATACATCAAAATATGCTTATAGATCATGGTCAAGATTATGATTTTAACATGGGGAAAGTGGAATAATTAATTTTTTTTGTGTTTTGATTCAAGAAATATGTCATTTAAAAATTTTATCAATGGAATCCTAATTATAATATTTATGAAATATACGAGGACTATACTGTAATACTTTTTCATTAAATATTTGAAAGAATATGTCGAAAAATACCAATAAACAAGAAAAATGATTCAATAGAAATTTAAATAAATTAGAAAACACATGATTGGGGAATATATCCCATAATATTTTCCTAATTTTTAGATAACGATGATCAGATAAAGATATGGTTGATATTGATAAAGCAATTTGGATAGTAATGACTACCTTATGACTGATTAATGAGTTTTTGGCAGTGTGGTTTATACTATCATTGATAGAGTTTATAAAAAAATTTATTTAAGGAATATATACAACAACATGTGTTTTAATTAAAGAATAAGTAATCATTGTATCATCCTGAGTTTTTAAAAGGAAACATTATCTTCAATAGCGTACATGATACCCCACATCGAGATTAAAAAAAACTAAATATTATTATTTAATATGGTAGTTATCACATAGCTATTAGAATGGTGGGAATGAACAAGATTAATTGAAATACAGAAATATAGATTACATATTTATATATTATTAATTATTTGGCAACCAATTAATTATTAATTAAAAGAAAACAATTTTTAAAATAAATGGAAAACTTTTTCTGAAAAACTATTTAAATGTGTGTAAGTGTATTTTATACTAATAAATTATAAAATAAACCTTTTTGGATTATATTAATGATATATATATATAATATATTCAATAAAATCTTTAACATTTATCTTATTTTTTTATAGACATGTTAAAAGATCAAATTTAATTTTACGAATAAAAGAGGCATTTTTCTAAAAAGGCAAATTGTCGTATTTTGATGGAAAATCTATTTTAATTGTATTTTTTAAAACTTTTATATTTTTTATTCGAAAAAACAAACGGGTTATTTGAAACAGGAATATAAAAATTTAGTTTGGTTGAATATTTGATGTTTTTATAATAAGTTTTATGTTTGGATTAATGCTAAAAAATACTTCATTTTAATTGAAAACTACTCTTTCATAAAGTTTATTTATATTGTTAAATTATATATTTTAATGGTTTTAAATAATAATTAGATAATTTTTTATGAATTAATCCAATTTAGGATAGTGTAATAAATTGTATATTGAAATTGTATATAAAAACATTATGAACCTTTGAACATTTTTTCTTTAAATATGTGTTTTCTCATTCTGTCAATGGGATTAGTTTTTATTTAATTTATGAAATTTCAATTTTTTATAATTTTAAAAAATTGATTCAATATTATGAATCATAAGGTCAAAAATTATTAAATATGTCCCTTTTAATTTTAAAAATTATGAATAATAATTTTAGAATTCTATTATTACCATGGTTAAGGGTAAATAGGTAATTAAGGGTAGAAGTAATATTATAAATATTATAAAATTATCCTTATAATTGTTCTAATTTTATTGGATTATTATTTTTCAAGCATAAGAATTAAAGGATCGGTTATGAGACCATTTATAGCCTTTTCAATGAAAATATATCCTTTATAATATTATATTCAAAGAAAAGTAAATTTTTTCATACTCTTGATTTTAACAAGTAAAATATATTTAATATGGGTTTATATAATGGATATATTCAACTATAAATATTATTTTTAAATATATAATTTTTATCTTCATCATGATAATTTTATTTTAATTTTTAGGAAATAAATAATTCCCTTAATGTCTTATATAATGATGATATAATGATTATTTAATTAAAGAAAAAAATCAAATAAATGATATTAAAAATATTAAAATAAATATAATTTGAGGTAAATAATGTCATAAAAATAATTTTCAATATGAAATTTACATTTTAATGAAGATATAATAGAGTTGTTTCATATATATCAGGTTGAGAAGATATTTTTAAAATATCAAGTAATGAATGGTGTCAAAATTGGAATAAACGATATTTGAAAATAATAATATTTTTCTAATTAATATAAAATCTTAAAAAACCTATAAATTTTCCAAATCACTTTTATAATTATTAAAATTTCATCAAAAATTCATTTATTTGTCATTTTTCATTTTATATGAATTATATTAACCCTGAAGTTTTAAATTACATGATATCACTGTAAGAATTAAAAAGGTTAAATAATGGTTACAACAAAAAGATAAGATTATAAAATAGTCAAAAATTATCTAATTTTCATTTCATGAATTTATTTAGACCAATAATTATCCTATATATGAATTAATAATATTGGATCTATTTTGAATATGAAAATTAATTATATTAATATAATATTTGGATGATTTCCAAGAGTGCCCCTCCTCTCTCTGATAAAAGGTCACACATTATTCTATTTAATTCCAACTTAGAAACCTATTTCTTTTTTCCAATATCTACCCAAATACATTATTATAATCCCTCCCCACATTATAGGTATATTATTTTATTCACAACACTCATCATAGAGGTGTTAAGGATTTAATAAAAGAGATCATCCAAAGAAGAGGTATCATTTTTAATTAAGTGTTTCTATTTTATTTATTCATCCTCTTCCTTGAAATCTTCTTCCACCCTGATGAATTAATAACTCAATTATCATAAATTTAATGAGATGTTATTATTTTAATATCATCACCAAAATTCATCTCCACTTTCATCAAATGGGAAAAAAATTATTGTTCCTATGTACGGCGAACTACCACATCATGAGTCGATATAATTCCATTTTCATCACTATCTCTCAAGAGTAGTTATAATGGTGGAATTAAAGTTCACATATGATATTCATGAAATATTTGTCATTATTTAATAATGATATATCATACACATTCTTACCTTTCTATATGCATAAAAATGATAACGTCGTTCATGCGTACATGTGAATTATCACCTCCACATAGCGATGTGATTCATTTTTCATCACTGCGTGATATGGATGATATATATATTAGTATGATTAAATTATTTATATGATATTTAATATTTTATAATAATTCATTGATATAAATAATAATTACCTCCTTTCCATAATGATCATTGAAAATGGAAACATTAATCACTCGTACGTAAGACTAACCATCTCCATGATTATAACATTGATTTTTCATAACTATGCATAAATGGATTGATTTTAAATTATAATTGATGCATAAAAGTGATTTTGTTTTAATTAATATTATTTTGGAGATGATTTACTAATAATATATCGATTATAAACATCAAACCAAAGTCATTTTGGACTCATCTATTGAATATTATCAAAACATCCAACATGAACTTATATAATTAGGTAATTTTTAAAAAATGATATTAAGTTATATAAAAGGAATAATAAACTTGAAAAGGATTAAAAAGTATGTAAATAATTAAAATAATTTTATTATTTATGAAGATAAATACAATACATGATGAATCATACTTATGGTTAGAGACTTCATCTCGATCTCCTTTCAATGAGGCATATCTTAATGTTATACAACCACCTTATTTTATAAAGTTTATATACATCCATATTGATATATAATATAAAGAATTTATTTATTTTCATGTTATTTAATTTTTTGTTAAATTTTATTCTTTCATGGGGATTATGATATAAATGTTCAAAGTGGTATGGGACACCATGAATGCTTAAATATTTAATTATCAAATATTTTTCTCCATGTGAATACTATTTATATTATTTTATATTTTAATTTAATATAAGGTTTATAAGGAAAATTTTAGGCCTGTTCTGGATTTCATATAATTGTTTTCAAAAAGGAATCTTTTTATGTTTTACGTATGGAATGTTTGACTTCCTTTATGAAAGACAAAAGGAATGTTATATTTAATGTATATGGTGATAACAACTTATTTGCATCCATAACCATTATTTGATATTTGGATTCCTCTAAAATTCATCATGTTTTTAACAGAAAAAAACCCTTTTTAATTTTCTGGGTATTTTTTATTAAAACTGATTTTTAAAAATGGATTGATTATTTCTATACCATAAAAGGTTTTCTTATGAGTGGAAATGAAATTTTAAGAGTGGCATGATTAAAATTGAAATATTTTATATATTATTATTATTATTTAATATTTCTTTTAAATTTTATGGGTGTTTATGTGATAAACCAAGGATGGGTGGTTCTGTGATAAACTAAGGATGGATTGTTACATTTTAACCCCCAATGCTTTGGGTATGTAATTCAGTCATATGGCTAAAAAAAATTTAAGAGTGAAATGAATGGAAGTATACCACATGGTTGTTACATTTATAGGATTGAAAAGTATAATTATATCCCAAGGTGAATTTATTCTATTTTATTTTCTTTATATGTGTTTTATGGTAATCTTGTGTCTAAAAAAGTATGAAATGTGATTATTTTCAAAGGAAAGTATTCACTACTTATTAAGGGTGGAAAGTATTACTTTATGATAAAATTTTCACGGGTTGTGATGTTTAATAATGGACTAATTATTTCTTTCTTTTTATGTCCAATAATAATCTTTTTATTCTCATCACACATTTTTTAATGTTGTTTATAGGGCATAAGGATGAGTAAGGATTTTCAGATTCCATGTTGATTATTGTGAAGAGTTTTGATAAAAGTGGTCATGATTTATTTTAAAAATATTAGATTATTGAAAAATTATATTCTATTTTCAAGTTTCAAATTTTATTGTTTTGGTTTTTTATGTATTAGTTATGGCTGAATTATCTAAATTTCTAGACCTAAAAATATCCTCAATGTGAAAGAAAGTAAAATTCTTATCTTAACTCAGGATTATGTAATGTTTTAAAGTCACGTCCTTATAGTTGGTATCAAAGGATGGTTTAGACACATTTTAAGATTAGTATTTTTACTAAAGATTTATGGATAACATCATGGGTTAATAATTTCAATGTTTATAATAATTTTAATGTATTAGAAACCCTTTTGAGGCTTTAAGTTATGTAATTTTAAGGTGAATAACAATATTATTGGAGACATTTATTTTTGAGGTAATTATGGTTTATTTACTTTTAGGATTTTTATAATAGTTAAATAGTTTTATAAAAAGGACAAACTGAAGTATGAGTAACAACCTGATGTTTCTAGCTAGGCCGTAAGAATCGAACCCACAACCAAAGGGATACAAGGGTGCATCGCCTACCACCTGCCTACGTAAAGTCCTGATTATTGTAATTTTTATTTTTTATCAAAATGGTTTGAAGGATGAAGAATAATTTGATTTTTGGAATATATAATTTACTGAATAAAAAAACATTATATTGGAAAATAATTTGGTGATTAAGTGATTAATGTTATTTCAGAAGTGATTCTCTATTTTGGGAACCATATATGATCAAGGTAAAAAATAATATTAATGGATTTTAATTGAGGATTAAATGTTGAATTATATGATTTAATAATATATGATTTTTTTGAATTTATCGTGATTCAGGTTATTTATGGAAATAATTATCATATCCTGGATATTATGTGATTTAGGAAATTATATTTTTGAAATGATACATTAATGGAGAATGATGCTATTTGTATATAAATGTTATGATTTATCTTGGAAGACTATGCGATCAAATACTTATATATTTTGTGTTTCAATATTTTTTTTTGTATTATTTTGAGGACTTTTAAGGATAGTTATTTTTTGTGGTGTATGTTGAACTTTGGGTATTACTATTGAATTTTTGATATTGATGTAGTTTTTCATCATATATGGTTTATTTTTTTGAGGAAGTATCTTATCTTGTGCTAAATATTTTGGTTTTGGTTAATGTATAAATAAAATATAAATAGATAGTTAATATTTTATGGATTATGTTATTCTATTGAAGTTGATTCTAGTGCTTCAGGAATGAAAAATTAATCTTGAATACTCATCATTTGGAGGAAAATATGAGTTTGTGGTTGAAATTTATTAAAGGATGAAACTTAACTTTTCATGTAAGTATATTTCATTATGATAATATTATTGGAAGTAAATTAATTTCTCAACTCTTTGAAAATATTATTAAAACAAAAATATTATCCATTTACTTTTCTTACTATGAAATCAATGACCTTTTAACCCATCATAGATTTATGGTTTTGTGATTGTTGACTTCATCGTGACCATATTCTCGATCAATAATCATCAGAAAATGATAGTTAGATTTCTATTCCATATCTATGTTTTCCTACATGGAAACCTAGTATGTTTATCTTAGGCGACCTTCATACATCCATTTCTTTATTTTGAAGTGGAAGTTTACTTTATTCTTTTTTGATGTGGAAGTTCAATAAAGGTATTTTGAAAAGTAAAACCCCTAGTTTTCAATCTCGAGTTCAAATTTCATGAATTTAATTTATTATAGGGGGATAATGTAACATCCTATGTTTTTAGAAGGAAACATTATCTTTAATAGCATACATGATATTCCACATCGAGCCTAAATGAACAACTAAATATTATTATTTATTATGGTAGTTATTGTATTTTTGTTTGAATTATAGGAATGAATATGATAAAATTATTTATGAAAATATGGTTTAAAAATGTATTTATTATTAACTAATTTGTGATAAATTAATTATAAATGAAAAAAATCTATTTGAAAATAAATGGAAATGTGTTTCTAAAAAACTATTTAATTGTGCACAAGTTAGTTTTATACCAATAAATTACAAAATCACTCACTTTAGATTATATTAAAGAAAAATATTATAATATATTCAATATAATATTTTAAATTTATCTTACATGTTTTATTGACATGATATAATTACAAATTGAATTTTACGGCTAAAAGAGGTATTTTTCTAAAAGGCATATTTTCCCCCTTTTGATGGTGCACCAGTTTTAAATATATTTTTTACACATTTTTAAAGTCTATTTGATAAAATACAATTTTTATTTTCAATAAAATTAAAAAAAATACTTGGATTTAATTTCTGATATTTTAATGATAAGTTTAATGTTTTGATGCATATAAAAACCATAATGGATTTTAATTAAAAAATACTTTTTCCTAATATTTACTTATATTGTTATATTATATATTTGAATGGTTTAAAGTTTAATTAGATCATATTTTTATTAATTAATCCAAATTATGTCAATGGAATCAATTTCACATTGAATTTGGATATAAAAACATTGTAAACATTTGACCTATTTTACTTTAAAAACTCTTTTTCTCATTTTTCAACGAGATAAATTTTCAATTAATTTCTAAAATTTAAGTGTTTATTGATAACCCCATAGTGTTTCATTAGTTCTCTAAGTTACTATGCAAAATAAAATTTATAAAACTCAAACTATGCTACGGGATTAATTAAAATTTTTTAAAGGGATGTTCAAGGTCTAACCCACATAGACAACGAGTTTAGATTGATTAGGACATCAAAATATTAATTTGAAGAAGGTGGTGAGAAAACATTGGTTTGATTGATTTTGAGAAAAGAAATTAAGAATACAAAGTAGATTTATTAATGGTTTTGAAAATAGATTTTAAGAAGCATTTCAGGGTAATGTAGTCTCCAGGTTATGATGCAATTGGATTTTGGAAAATAGATCGATTGGTTCATGATTGGTGTTGGAGTCGAGATGAGGAGGAACCAATGGTCATTGTATCCCCTCCTCAGCACGGTAGTCCCCTATTTCCCTTGGTATGGTAATATAGAATTTTGTATAATCATTTTTTTCTCGATACTATATTTAAACTAGATTTCCCCTAAAGTAGAAAATGGCCATGCCACCTTTAGGGTAGTCCGTTGTGCAATTTAAATGTTCCTTTTTGTTTAATTTATCGACAGTCACGATTAAAGAAAATGAAATGGATAGGAATGTGAAGAATGAAATTACACTAACCAAATACATGGATAATAAAAAGTGTCAAACCCAATGAACCTTACCCCATTGATTACATTTCCCAAGCATTGGTGGGTTTACCCCCTCATTCTAATGATGTGAGAATAAGAGGTAAGGAGAGAATAAAATAAATTCATAAATGAAAATCTCAAAAATGACGTATCAGCTCGCTCCAAGTGTTGGTCTTCAGCTGTATCTGAATTCCCCCGGGTCTAGCCTCTTGGTCCTCTATTTATAGGCTTTAAAATGGACTTGTATGATCATCATCATATCATGTACTTTCCCTAAACGACGTGTAATGTTGATCCAATTTTTGTGAATCCATGTGATGTGTGCGTAGATCTCAAATTAGATTTTAGAAATTTTACCACCTATACGATGTGTACATGGCCTACAGGTTGTGTACTATCGATCCATGTTGTATTTATATCTGTGTGATGCCTGAACACTCCAAAAACTCATCTACACATTAACATTTACTGCACGAGAGAAATGAAAATTTGGAATCAATGGGGCCTAGTTTCAATTGCTTCGCTGGAATTGGCCTCTGACCTTCCCAATTTGCTGACGCATTGGTGATCCTCTCTCTCTTTGGAAGATTTTGGATAACTTTTCACTTTGGCATGGATTATTTGGGTTCAGCGTAACGATGTTGTTTTTCATCAAGCTCACAGACCCCCAAAGTTCTGGATTGATTAGGCCACTTCTTGGATTGAGGGTTGGAAAGGCCACAATGGACATTCTATGCCGGGTTGTTCCCCCTCCCATCCTAATCATTGGAATCCCCCAGTGGAAGGGATACTCAATATTAATGTGGACGCATCTCTTCCAAAGGATGGGCTTGTTTCCCTTGGCCTCCTTGCCCGAAATCATCTAGGGCATATCCTTGCTACTAAATATGAACCACATCAAGCATTCTGGGAACTGGCAGTTTCTGAAGCCACGAACATCCTTGCTGGTTTGATGCTCGCTTTAGAAAGTGGATGGGGTGATATCATTATTGAGTCTGACTGTCTTACCAGGATCAATGCTATCAATCAAAACGACGGAGGACTCCAGTGTTTTGGCATCATCATTAGGAGAATTATCTAACTATGCCAATTCTTCTCCTTTTGTACCTTCTCCTTCACCAAAAGGGATAGAAACAACGCTTCCCATCAGCTTGTGGCCTCAGGCCCTTTCGATACTAACCAGTTCTGGTTGGACAATTTCCCTTCATGGATTTGCACATGTACTTCTGTTGATCTTTGTCATTAATGTTATCTACCTTTTTCCAAAAAAAACTACTCAATCATATATGCATGAAATACACGTATCATTTATAATTTTGAAAAATGTATTTCAAATTAGGAATTATAAATTCCAAATTTATTAAATATGTCCCATTTATTTTTGGACATTATGAATAATCACTTTAGTAATTTTTTTATTACCACGGTTAAGGGTAAACTAGGTAACTAAGGATAAAAATAATATTATAAATAATATAAAATTACCATACAACTTTTCCTAATTTTATTTTATGAGTATTTCTCATCCCTAATCATTAAATAATCAGTTATGATTCCAGTTATGGCCTTTTGAATGAGAATATAACCTTTATAACATTACATTCAATGAAAAGTCAATTTTTTCACACTCTTATATTTAGCAAGTAAATTATTTTTAATATGGGTTTATATAAGTGATATGTTATACTATAAATATTATTATGAAATATAAAATGTTTATCTTCAAATTTTTTTTTTATTTTTAGAAAATAAATAATTACATTAAAGTCTTACAAAATGATGATGTAGTGTTTGATTAATTAAAGAAAATATCAAATAACTGATATTAAAAATATTAAAATAAAAAATAAGTTGAGAGAATTAATGTCATCCATGAATTTTAAGGAATAATTTAACATGTTAGTGATGTGGTAAGTGAGTTATTTCAATGTTATAATGTTGTTATAATATTTTTTAAAAATTTAAGTAATGAATAGTGTAAAAATTTGCATAAATGATATTTTAAAATATATTATATTTTATAAAATGATATAAAATTTAAAAAAATATAAAATTCAGACAAATTATTGGGATAAGCCATAATATTTAGTAAAATGAACATTTAATGGTTTTTCAAGAATTATAATAATTATATTGACCCTCAATATGTAAATTACATGATATCACGGTAAGAATTAAAAAGGATAAATAATGGTTAAAAGAAAATGATAAGGATTAAACAATAGAAAAAAATTATCTAATTGTAATTGGATGAAGTTTTATAGACCCATAATCATCCTATATTATAAATTAATATTTTTGGATCTATTTGGATAATAAATGTAATTTATATTAATTTAATATTTGGACGATTTCCAAGAGTTCCCCATCGATCTCCTATAAAAGGGAACTCATGCTTCTCTATTATTCACTCTTTAAAAACTATTTGGTTTAGGTAATATATATCCAGATACCTTATAATAATCCCTACCCACACTATATTGCTCTTATTTTAGTCATAACACTCACCTTATAGGTGTTAAGGTGTTAATCCAAGGAGGCCATCTTACGAAGATGTATCATTTTTAATTAAGTGTTTCTATTTTATTTCTTCTTCCTATTCCTCAAAATATTTTTCCATAATTTTTTATTCCCACCAAATTTGCATCAGAAAAACCACAAAGAATGAAACATCTGAATGTGGATATTATCTTCCCCAAGAGAGAAATAAATAAGTGGACGATTATAGACTCGTGATTGGATAACCAATGCAACGCCACCCGAAGTCTCCACACAAGACATCTAACCTACGACATGTCCAAGGATCCCTCATCAATGGGCACCCTTGTTCACCAATGGATGAATGGTGATAGCTGGATGAGAATCCCTCAGGCCACATAGTTTGTCAATGGCATGTACCTGATAAACCATCCGGAATCCTTCTAAAATCATGGAAAGTGACATTCCATGGAAGAGACCCCTGGTGGTCACACGGATCAGGCACCAATAATCATTGGGAAGAATAAAATTCCTAGATGATATCCAAGCCATCTCGCAAGACCTCTGATCCTTCTTTGAAAATAAGGATGTAGATAACTAGGAGGAGGTGAGAGGGGATTGTGGTCACTGAAGGACCTGTGGTGCGCCCCTGAAGACATGAGACGCACCACAAACTATTTGGTGTGCCTCGAGAAACCCCTTCAACTGATCAATCCCACCACATGGAAACCTTCTAAAAATTCCATGGTGCTCTAAGGACAGATTCGTGGTTTTTTTCAAAAAACATGCACACTCTCATATGATCCACAATGGTCACATGATACACCACTGAAAAATCAAGTAAAAGTCACAGATATTACTCAGGAAAACTCACGTACCTCCCAATCATTATCTCTTAAAACAAAGGGAACCAAAAGGGAGGAGGTGAGTGGAGTCTGTGGTCGTTGGACAACATGTGACGCACACCTCGAGTGATCCATGAGGCACCATGAGACATCGGTGTCATGAATTCCTTATCTCACAAAGTCTCATTGGCTTCTCAACCTTGCCACACAGAATACCTTATACTTGTCTAGGTAACTCCACAATGCTCTAAGGAAAAATGAATAGGTTTTCCCATGGGATGATCACACATCACCATATGACCCATATTGGTCGCACAATACATCTTCAAAAATTAGAGGAAATTTCCTCAGTACCATACGTACAATCTCATGTGACTCCTAGACTTCTTCATATAAAACTATGGATATTGGAAAGGATAAGGTCACCAGGGTTCACAGTCGCTAAAGGTCATGTTGTGCATCCAGCGCACCCTCAACGTGGTCCCATGAGACCATGAGACAAGAAATCCAAGGACTCGCAAGTTCCCTATGAAGGGAATTTGGATCTTGTGAAGACCCTTGGACATGTCTACATGACAAAATGGGAGTCGTTTAATGGGTAAGTACTCAATAGTTGGCAGAAACCCAATAAATGGAAGATGGACATGTAGCTGCTGAAAATCAAGTGACGCCCTTGATGCGGTCCACCACAGAGACTCATGAAGCTGCGTAACGCCAGACCCCATGTTGACTCCAGCCTGGACTCGCACTAGATGCCCTGCACAAATCGACGAGTACACAGATGGATATGACTATAAATTCTCAACTCTAACTCAGAAAGATGGTTGGTTGGTTCGTAAGTTGGTTGAACAGATTCTAGAAGATTGGACTCAGACCATTGTTACACATGTCGGCTCTCAAACATTGGGCTTCTACAAACATCTAATCATGCAACTGATCGACTTTCCACCAGGTAATACACCGGTGGACCACAATAGCAGTCATGTTCTAGGAATAGATTCCTCCATGTGATCAATAAAATATCATAGAGAGGACTTCTGTCAAGACATGAGAAGACAATATCTCAAGTCCTCTAGATCATACAAGACCCAAACAAACTGACACTTAACCAAACCAAGGAACTCTGAATACAAGGGATAAAAACCAAGGATTCAATGTGGAATACCCAAGCAGAAGAAATTATTGTGGACTTACACATGCTTCACATGTGTTAATCAAGAACATGTGACGGTACAAAGTCGTGCCACCTACACCTCATGAAATCCCTTCGACATGTCATCTGGGATATGCATAATGCTCTGGACATGTCGGGATGAGTCTTGTAGAATCTTCATGGGCACCAATTATATCCTATGAACCCTATAGGTTTGTCACCTCGGACATGGGACATCATTAGGATGCACTGCCTGACTCATATAATGATGCTCACTCAAGTTAGTCGAGTCTCATCTGCACATTGGGACATGGAAATCTAGCTATCGTGGCGTACCCATGGGACATGTGGACTAGTCTCAAGATGTGTCTCCAAGGTGTCATCCAAGACATGTGACACCCCTCGGACATGTCGACCTGGTCTCATGATGTCCCCCCTAAGCTGTCAGCCAAGACACATGACACCCAAGGGACCATGCCACGATGGATCTTACGACACCCTCCACATGTGTCGAGCCAGGTCACGTGATGACCTCCAAGGTATGCCAACAGGATCATGCGTCACCTTCCAAATAATAAGGAATATTCACTAGGGTATGCTCAGTGTGTAATCCCCAACCTATCTTAGAGAACTATGATGATTTTGAGTCCCGTCATAACCAGGATATGTAGGATGCCTCCTTAATGGCTCGAGCTCCATATAAAATACTTCAAGGACATCCCCAATACATATATCGAATATCCATATTCCATGAGGCTGATCATGCAACCCCCCTTGCTTCTAAAAATGATCATGGCTCACAGAGGCTTATGGGGATTCGACGAACACCTCATTAGGCATCAAACACCTATTCAGCAGGACAACCTCATTGCGTAAACCCCAACAATTATTAAAGAACTACAAGGACTCATATTCTATCCATAATCGGGATATTTAGGATTCCACCTTAAAGGAATGATCTCTATACCAAACTCTCCGAGTAACTCCCCAACACATAGATCCCATATCCATATGCCATGAGGTTGATCATGCACTCCCCCTTGTTTCTCACAATGAGCATGGCTCACGTGGGCTTAGGGGGATTCAATGAATACATCATTAGGCATCAATTTTCTTTATTTTTATTTATATAGACCTTACCACATGATGTTAAACTACATGTATCTACCGAAATATGTGGGTTTTGATTCCTATAAAAACAATGATACGCAGGAAGCCTCAAAATGGCTCCATCCCATCCTTGGAATATCAGACGCCTCTATAAAAGGGAGCATATCCCGAAACACCTGATCATATGGTTTCAGCATATAAAAGACTTATAATTAATGGAAAATTATTAAGAACCTCATATATATATTAATGGACTCGCAAAATAGATCCTAGTCTGTTTCACATAAAAGAGAGTTCACCCATAGCTATTTTATAGGGTAACCAGTCCTGCATTAGGATTAGTAAGAGATTCATGAACATGTATTAAATCTACAATAGTGTCCCGGAGTAGACAAAAATTCTACCAAAAAGGTTGTGATGAGACCAAACTCCCATCCTCTCGACCAATGTGAGTGGCTAAGAGTTGATAGACCTAACAATCCAAATGACCACCAATGTTTGGAAGGAAGTTCCATACCCACCTATAGATGGTGGAACTATTGGGAGTTTTAGGGAAAATTGAAAATGTTAATGTGATGAGAAAAAACCATTCCACACCATAGATCCTGAAAATAAATGGTGAACCCAATGTGAATATCTGAAATAACAAAATTATCAGGTTATAATCCCTCAGACCATTCTGTTTTTCCCCATACTTAGAAAAAAGTGATGAATCTGACATGAATCCCTCTAATAATAGGCAATTGGGTTATAATCCGTCAAGAATTTTTTCTTTCCCCTTGTACACAAACAACACTGATAGGTTGAACGTGAACCTATTAGGACACTTTTCTTTTTAAACCATATAGACACAAAGTAGTAAGACTAACTTAAACATGTATTCCTATAATTCTATCCTTGTGTTGACAATTCCACACAAGAAGAATAGAAAGAAAGGGAATACATAAAAATTGTGTTGACCATGCATATCTGATTGAGAATTATTATTACAATGACATAACACTAATTGGAATCCTTTTTCCTTGTTGTCTTCCTAATTACAGACTCCTGATCCGAGAGAATGTATTCATATTATAGAACTCGTTATGGAACTTCATCCGTCGTTGTGAACCCCTCAGGTCATAAAATGGTCCCTCTTGTCAAAAATCTCCAGCAGTAGGTATCAAAAATGATTAATTAAGAGTACCACAAATATGGTACAATCCCGAATATGGAAGATGCTCATGATATTCAAAAGGAACGATAGCCAGCGAGTTTGCATCGCTCGACGAAGGTTTCCACTAAACCAGTGGGCCCTATCGCCATGACCAATCACTTAAGGAGCCTATCCCTAGAGTGTGACAACCACCACATTCCATGTGTAATGAAGGTGGATCAGTAGGCTAAATCTAGTACCCTTACAGTTTTGGTACTGTCAATGAGGGAGTCTTCTAACCATCTACGCCAGCATCATCGTATTAGTACTTATCAGTTGTCTACTGAGGATACCTCCCGATAGATAGTCACCTTAGACACCCATGCACAGGATCTACCAAGAAAGAATTATCGATGAAGGAAGGTGCTAGATACCCTTGATAGGGCTAATATCCCCACTCCTGCTGACAGCACCCGCCATCATACTTTGGTTGGGACCAGCCAACAGGCTCATATCCCTACTCGCTCAGAACTAGTCTTTGGGCATATTCCCATAGCAAACATGGGGGAGACTCATACTCCTACCCCCATACACAAATCCCATTGACATATACTGATGGAACATGGAGGGAAGAGGTGGGTGCACATACCTGCTTTAATAGACGATATTTCTCAATAGTTCATGGAGATAGAAAACATGGGGGCTTATATCCCAATACACACTTTACTAAAATTCCAATGGATATTAGAAATAGTTGAAGAACTACATAGGAATATTACAGAATTGTTGTATATCGAGGGAGATGTGCATACTACTATCTCTAAATCCAGGATAAATCAACACTCTGGTCGTCATGATCAAGTGGTTATACCACAGCAAGTGCAAATTACTACTCCTTCTCTAGAGGATTATCAGCATATCCTGATAAAAGGAGAGGAAAAGGATCAGGTTCATAATCCCATTCCAACTGGGTCCAACCAGGTGAGAGAGGAACATGCCTTGGGATAGTGGAACTTGCCTATCGAATAAGTCTTACAACATAATCTGAAGGCCCACGATTGGGCCAATATCCTCGTTATGGCCGAGGCTAACCAGGTGAGAGTGGAACAAGCCTCGGGATAGGCTCATATTCTTGTTGGTGAATCTTCTCAGCATTCTCCAGTAGTTCACAAAATGTATGGTTCATATTCCTACTTTCGTCAATGAATGATTGTGCTAACATTATTCTATGGAAAATATATGAGGAGGCTCATATTTCTTCTCCCATTATGATGGTATATCGGCATATTATGGAAGAGAATTCGTATTCATATAAGGAGTATTTTCCTAATCTAACTGAGGCCAACTAGGTGAGAGCGGCACATTCCTTGGTATGGGATCACACTCATGCCAATGAATACTGGTAGTATATCTCAAAGGCTCATGATCGGTCTCGTACCCCCATATTGATTGAGGCTCACCAAGTGAGAGTGGAGCATGCCTCAGAACATGCCCATATCCCTGTCGATAATGAGGTACCTTATTGACATATTATGACAGCTCCAATGTAGTGGGCTCACATCCCCACAACACCATATAGTTATATACAAATTCTGGAAACCTTCATACATCAGGCCCATATCACTACACAACTATGAAAGGCAGGTTAGCAAACTCTGACCATTATTTAGAAAATGAATCATATTTCTAATCCACTCAATGCTAGAGTCCTTGAGGTTGTTTGAGACACACTCTCAACACCACTAGGGTTTATTGTCTCTTCTATTGAAGTGGATGTAGGAGAAATTCATTACCATGATAATCTTCCTCATGGTAATGTGGATATGGATCGCAGGGACTCTACTCCTGACATCCATCATGGTCAAACTCCCTACGATGATATCTCCCATAGGCAAGGTAGTCCTCCCTTTGTCCAGACACCTACATATAGAGAGGTTAACGAAACACCGACACATTTTTATAAAGTGGTGCCCGAAACACCGGGGTCAATTATATATAGTTTCCCATTAGCATCCAGCATCACTCCACTCCCACCAGTATGTGACCATTAGAGACAACTTCTATGGTCTGGTTAGATGAAGGTATGTAGGTATGAATAAGAAGAGGTTGACATTGACATATGCAGAGAGTTTTCCAGAAACAACCTCCCCATCATGTTCTGTCCCCTTGATACTTCTAGCTATGAGATCCCCGATGAGCTAGAAATGGAGTGTATTCCTTATCTACGCCAGAATATGTTGGATACTCATCAGTGACTGATGGATCAAAATCTCCCTTATGTAGGATATGAATTTCACCATAGAAACATCAAGATAATATGTTTCCAACATGACCGAGATACAATCTTCGTAACCCAGGATATAAAACAAAAAAATCGAAAAACAAATTTGCAACATGCTTTCCGCCATTACATCATGAAATTTTGACAGTTGATCCACGAATCCATGTTAGGAATCCAAATTTGAGGATGGGATAGTATAGAGCATTAAAATTCTACACTCCCTTGGAACAACAGATCCCCTTATAAATGGAATCCTCCAATATTATAGCCTCTGGAAAAGACAGGGGACTGAGAAATGCTCAGGCTGGTTGGTTGCTACAACAGAATTCCCCCACTCCAACAATGCCTAGACATCAGTGACAAGGAGAGAGGATAACCAACAAGACATCAAACTGGGCCCCTCAAGATAATTGGTGGATGTTTCAAAAACATAGATAAAATTTGAAATCACCAGGACAACTACCCACAAGGAATGACACTCATCATAGTCTTCCATCACACCCAACTCTCATGCAAGCACAATTGTGCCGCATCACAAAGACCACAATTGAAGCTTCAATAGAAGTGGTCCGGAAACAGACTCAACCCCCTAGGTTCAGAGAACATTTTAAACTTCCTCCACCCCTTGGTTCATCAGTTCTCAAGAAAACTTAGGATGTTCTTACAGTTTTCATAGGAAAACACCATACTATGGGACTGAGGGAATTTATATCTCAATCTCCATATCCAATTTCATTATCCCCTAAAAAGGGATGGGAGACATCAACGAGGATTCCGGATTACCTCAACCCCAATGGAATGGGGATATCTATATATTCATGCTTAATTGAACTCCCAAAGAAACCCTATCCCATATGGTTGGGGGGATTTTTATCATCATCAAAACCATAGAGGGAATCATTATTGTCTAGGTTGGGAGGAAGAGATCATTGATCGGAGTCCCACCAGTTCCTCCCACCACAAGACAGACCATTATTACTTAGAACTCATTCAAAAACATTGAATAGAAATTCCCTCAAGGTCTCCATTCATAAACCAAGAGGATAAGAGTGTACGATGAATGAAATAACACCCTACTGGGGTCGCAACCCAAAATGGATCAATAAGTCCAAGAGATCGAATATGACCCTAATGAAAGCCATACAGAACCGACCTTCTATGTTGAAAGAAATGTAACAAACTCCATTTCTCAATATGCTTCTGTGAACGTCTTCACTGTTAACATGGTGGAAATAGATCAAGATATGGATGCAGAGGGTCGCAATAAAGAAGGCACACCCCAAGAGGAGGGTGATTTGGATGAATCAAATGAGGTTGTGGATAACTGGAATCAAAGAAGGATCTAGAATTTTTCACCACCAAATAAAGAGTTTCCACCTCCACAGTATAACATCTCTAAAGATAAAGGGAAATAAGAGACCACACCCAGGTTTCCATCTACGGAAGATAAATTATCACAATATGACATTGAAATACAAGCTCTATGGTAGCTCAATGAGGAGCTATTCAGGGGGTAATATTCTTAATGGGTATCATCTCCAGCTAGAGGTGAATATTATCCCTTTTATGGTTGATCCTCTAACCAGATAATTGTTTGAATATTAAATTGGCTCTAGGTCTAGAAAACCAATCCATATAATTGAGTAATAACGGAATGATCGGGACTTCCCACCACTGTGGTGACAGCCTCTCCCTCACTAGGGTAACTCCTCAGTCATAATAAAAATAGAGGATCGGTGGGAGATGAATGTGGGACCACCTTATCGGCACTCCCCCTAATCTCTATGTATGGGAGGCAACACAAATAATAGTGCTTCCATAGTTTCCTACTTCTATTGAATCCTTGACTACTCAGATGGAATCCATTGAAGGGCGACACATGCCAGTGTAGCCTGAGAAGAAGTTATATCCTGAATGGGTATATGATAAACCGCCTCCACCCAACTTCCTAAATCCTAAATTTTCCACCTTCAATGGTGCCGACGATCCTGAGTAGCATCTCACACACTTCGTGTCTTGATGCAGGCATATGATGGTCCCTCGAGATTAGAAGTAGGTGAACAATCCAAGGTGTTTCGTATAGACATTGATAAGTCCATCCTTTGTCTGGTATAGTAGTTTTCTCGTAGGATGTATCACAGGATGGGAAGACTTTTTTTGTCAATTCCATTACTAATTTATTTAATCATTGAACAAGATGATGATCTTCGACTTGACGAACTACATGCAACATGAGAATGAGAGAGTGTCTGACTTAATAGTAAGGTGAAAGGGTATAACCTATTCGATCAGCATCCCTCTCTCACAGGAAAAACTATTGGAACTATATACTGAAAATCTCAGGGATGATCTACATACACCCCTAATACCCATGAAATATATAGGTGGGTTCAGATATTTCACTAAAACAACACAGCGCCTTGAAGATTCTATTCAATTAACACAATCCATGTCTCACCCCATGCCCACCACACAAAGAAAAAATCCAAGAAGAGCAGAAGTTATAGTTGTCACCCTAATGCCCATAATAGTCCAAGCACCCAGGCAAGCTCCGAACCACCCAACACATCATGTTCACCAATGATAGACGCATAATAACCCTTGGACCGAAGCATAGAGAAACATGGGCCACCCAGTATTTCAGGGAAAAATGAACATGGTGTACTCCTTCGGAAATGCTAATGTCCCAATCTACTTTTTTGCAGCCATGGACAATAACATGCTCATGCTTCTGCAGCCCAAGAAGCTTGATGAAGTCAACCTCAACAATAGTCTTGATTACTTCCCTTTCCATAAAAGGATGGGTAATCATATCTAAAATTGTTTCATCTTTAAGTACATCCTTAAAGGAATGGTGGAATCTATAAAAGTAAAATTAGAAGATCCTCCAAAAAAAGTGCATTGCATAACCATTGCCTAGTCGGGGGAAGAGGATGAATGGTAGAAAGTTTCTACCATGAAAGCACAGAAGTTTGACAGCTGGATGACTCATAAAATAGTTGATCGAGCTCACAACACCGTTAAGAAGCATTTTATCAAACTCGAAACAGTTCCACCACCCAAAAATGAGAAGAATGATGTACCTCCATGGGGGGCATGCCCACAGGATGTTGGATGAAATAGAAGGGAAAGACTTATATTCTACTCCAAAGCAGACTCTAAATCTTGAATATTTCTTCCCTACAACATCTACGGTACGAGAACCACCACGCCAAACGAAATCCTCATCAGGTCAAGAGCTCATATTTGATTCCATCAACATAATACACATGAATAACCCATTCTCCAATGAAGAGTATTCCCCTAAATATGGTTTTCTCACATAGAACTTTGGAACAGGAGGTTGCATGCACTGAAGATGAGGATATAAGGGACAATGTGAATATGGTAGAATTAGTATCCTGGTCATATCTCCACAGAACCCACATATGCCATCGAGAATCATTGACAAGAGCTCTAGCAGGCTCAATAGAGGAAGAGAGGTGCCTCAGAGCCCTCTAGTAGTCGTTCTCACCTAATTTTCCTGCATGATCACTTAATGAAAGTTCAACCTGATCAAACCAGAAAATGGGGAAGGCCGACACAACCTATTCCATTGATGGGGTATATTCCATCAACCTGCGCGCATGCCCTAGGTCCATCAACCTCAACCGCCCGACTCCTGAGCTGCATGCCTAGGAGTAGCCCCATAATGGGAAACTACGACCTCTGGCACAAATATATGATGTTGTGAAATAGCTATCTATGACCCCATATAATCTCTCAATCCATGATGTGCTTTATCTTTCAAAATAACTCAGGGATGCACTTATTGAATCCTTATGAATCCAAAAATAATTTGATATAGAAGTCATCATTTCCTAGGTCTATTTAGTGGAGACCATATCTTTAGGATTTCATGTCACCATCTCAATCACTGAACAATGTCAGGAGGAGGCCATCCAAGGGCACATTAGGCCCCTGTACATCTCAAGAAAATTCAGTAGCATCAGCATCCAAAGGGTGTTGATTGAAAATGGATCGAAGATCAATATCATCCCATCCCAAACCATCCATCATTTGGGGTATAGTGAAGGGGACTTATCCCCTAAAAATATGACCATCTACGGGTAATATAATCAGGAGAAAAGTCTTATCAGGAAGATTAATCTAGAATGACCATTTGGAGAGATCACATTCGAGGCTGAGTTCATGGTAATCCAACAAGACATTGTATATAATGTCTTACTTAGAAGACCCTGGATCCATAGCCACTCAGCGGTACCATCAAAATTCCATCAATTTTTGAAGTACCCCATCAATGGCAAGGTTGACATACTTCACGTCGACAATTCCCCCTTTGAGGCTTTCAGAGCCATATATGCTGAAGTAGACTTCTATAAGAAGGGAGGAAAGGAGCCGATGGTGGATGGAGTTATATAGATTATTGTCCCCAATGGTTTAGGGACTACCCCTATAAATCCCTAGAGCATTCTCAATGAGGATTAATTTCTCCCCATTAATATGGTGAAAATAGTATTCCCAGTCCCAGGGGTCTAGGCCTCTCATATCCTCAGCAACAGTCATCTTCAGCATCTATCTACCGCAACTCAGATGACAAGAGAGGATGGTATTTAATATGATGACCTCCATGACACTGATAGTGATGGATAAGACCACAAACTTCCATCCTCATTCGAAATTGTCCCTACAGACTCATAAATGGAAGAAGATGAGGATGATCTCAGAAGCACCCCTCCAGCATTCGAGGAAGGTGTTTCTACCACTATAGATGGGCTCCGATAGATAAACCTATAGATAGAGGAAGACCGAAGACCTTCCTTGAATAGAATTGTCATTCCCCCTGATCATCAAGAGATGTATATCACATTCTTGAAGCCGCACTGATATGTGTTTTCCTAGAACTATACAGAAATTAACGAATTGAACCCAGATGTGGATACGCACCATCTCAGACTACCCGGAGAGCATTGAGGATTCAAGAAGGAAACCAGAAGAATTCACCCCTCATGCCACAAATTTTTAGGTGATAGTTTACAAGTTGATCAAATCCAACTTTGTCTGAGAAGTGAAATAACCAAAACGGTTTACTAACACCATCCTCGTTAAGAAAAAGAATGGGATGATTGGGGTATGTATTTACAAAAGATACCATAATCGGCATTTCCTGAATGACAATTTCCCATTGCCGATCACAAACCTCTTGATTAATGTGACTACTGGTTTCCAATACCATTCCATTATGAATGGGTATTCACGGTAAAATCAAATCAAGATGGCCCCTGGAGATGAAGAAACCACCCCTTTCATGGCAACCTTGGGGATCTTCATCTACCAAGTCATGCCATTCAGATTAATGAATATTGGAACCATATATCAGTGCACCATGCATCACATCTTTAAGTCATTCTTGGGAAGGATAATTGAGTGTTATGTTGATGACTTGGTCATAAAACCCCAATAGTATTGTGATCAATTCACAGATCTCCATGCAATTTTTGACATGTTGCGATAGCACAGTCAAAAGATGAATCCACTGAAGTGAGCTTTTCAGGTAACAATAAGTAAATTCCTCAGTTTGGTGGTATGCCACCATGGTATCAAAGTAGACTCAGAGAAGGACAATGCTATCTTAGCAATGTCACCCCCATGAATATGAAATAACTAAGGGGGATCCAAGGGCACCTCACCTAAATTTGGTGATTCACATCCAACCTGGCTGAAAAAGTCCTCCCCTTCATGAGGCAAATGAAGGAGGAGGTCACCAACCAATTGGACGATGAGTGTCAAAAATACTTCAAAAATCTCAAGCAATATCTGCTACACCCACTAAAAAATATTTAACATTTTCCAATAGCGACACATTTGTTAGTAAAGGTGTATTTTTTATTGGTAAAATGTTTTATCAACAAAAATGTATCTTTCACTATACTATCAGTAAGAACTCTGTCGCTAATCATTATAACAACAAATAAAACAGTTCTAATACAATTATAAAAATACCAACAGAAAATATATATGTTGGTCAATGTTTTTAGAAACAGATTCATATGAAAAAAAATGGTAATAATATTACAAACATATAATATATATTTAAAAATTTACATTCAATAAAAATTTATAGATTTTTATTTCTGCTAAATTTCCTATTATATTTATAAATTTATCATATATAAAACTCAAGTTTTAATTATTAAGTCACAACGCTTTTCACACATGTCCAAACATATAAATGGATAAATTATAATAATAATGAAATTTAATACAAAATGAACCAAAAAATAGTAGATGTTTCTTGAGACATAAAAATATAACAAAAAACACAACTTCATAATCCTCTAATAACTATTACACCCAGAAATTATTCTCCATGGTAGAAGAATAGTTTATCTTAATGAAATAGCGTCAAAGATCTTGCATAATGACCCAGTAGAAGCAAATTAATTCAGCTCAGGTTCCCATGAGGAACCCCAAGTTATTTATATGTCACACGCTTCAACTTCAAGATTTATATCATAGACAACCAAAAAGCATACCCATAAATCAGTGAAAAATATTTTCATGAATTGAAACCAAAATAAAAATAAATATTTATAAATAATTTCACAATGTTCACAATGTATCCCCAAAAATGATAAACCATTTTAACAAAATACCTTTCCTTAAAGATCATGTAACCCCTTTCTATGAAGCTCATGTAAATTTCAATCTCAAATAATTGTGCTGCCTATTTTATCCCATTCAATACTGCATTTGAAACAATGTATCATATCAATGGAATGAGATTGATATAGAAAATGTTTTGAATTAATTGATCCAAACAGAGAAGGGGGGACCTCATTCAAGGGTGAGTTGAAATTTATGATGGGTGAAGTGAAAATAAATAAATGTTAACAAATTTAATTTGATGCCTAATACTATTTCATGTGGAAAGCTGTTACTCGTGGAATTAAAACATCTTTTTCAAAATTGATTCATCCCAAATACTACTGTAAGATTATTGTGGTGTGGTGGAATTTTTTTTCCCACATTCTTCTTAAAATAGTGAAATATATATATTTCCTCTGTGGGTATAGGGTACAGTTTTCTCAAACCATGTAAAATATTTGTAGTGTGGTGGAAAAAACACTTCAAAACATTATTCTCCAAATAGTGAAATTTGGATCTTCTCTCTATGGATGTAGAAAGCATTTTTATCTAACCACATAATATCATTATGTTCAATTTCTTTTCTACTTTTCTATTTGGTTCATTATTTTCATAACACTAAATCCCCAAACATTCCCAAAATTATAATATCATCATCTATTCACCACTCTATTTTATTTGTTATTCAATCAGTAATGGGAAATGCAACAATTAGAAATTACATTGTGCTGTAGTCCTCTGGAATATGCATGGAAAATCTGGATATTGTTAGGAATAATTTCATACATTGATAAATCCAGCTCCTTTCTATATGTTCGTATGCTAATGTCAAGGTGATAAGAGTCAGTGATACCATCCACTAGGATGAATGCAGGTTTCCAACGTAGCATGATCTTTTCTTTGTCAATGGAAGAAAAAAATGCTTATCCCAGAAAGGAAATGCCTTCTTATTACCAAAATAAAACTCCTTCAGATTGCAATGAAAAATATAAGGATCTGGGAATCTAATAGCCTTAGAATATTATCAGGATAATCCATCAATGGTGACATAATATTCTCTAGATATTTTGGACACTTTCTTTCTTGCATTGTCATTACCAAGAACCAGAACGAATGCCTTCACTAAATCCTTAACATGAGCAAGTGGGGTGATTTTTATTCTGTAATTAGGGATAGGGATTAGACGGTGAGATTTAAATCAGTGGAAAAAAACTCTTCAATGGGATTTTAGTTCAATGGGCCATAGATATAAACTGTCCTTAGTGAAGTCTAGTTAATTCCCACCAACTCCAGCAAACTATCTGTTTCAAGCTTACCATTGTGTCCGCTCTTTGGATCTATTGCATCACTCTCAAAGTGAGGTAGAAGATTAGATTTATAATAAAAACAAGTGGATGATCAATATATTTACTATCGTAGAAAAACATAGTGCATGTAAAATGAATTTAGGAAAATGAAATTTAGACTAATTAGTTGGTTTGTGACAAGAACATGCAACATGAATCTCAAGTAACATTCAATCTCAAAGAATTGTGTTACCTCTTTTATCCCAATCAATACTATATCCGGCACAATGAATTATATCAAAGGAAAGAGTTGGATATTGAATTAATTGATCCAATTATATCAGTGAGTCCTCTTAAAAGAGTGATTTGAACTTGACGTCCAAAAGCTTCATAATTTGCACCACATGTAGTCAACAACTGTTGTGAAAATGGATGTGAACCAAAACTATCATAACCACATCCTATATAAAAAATGTGAACCAAAACCCATTTCTATAAAATAATACACATGTGAGACATATATTTATCTGATCACATGTAGTGATCATTTTAGAGTTTATTCATTAATGGGAACTATTTAATATCTTGTGAACTCAAGAGACGCAGCTGACAGGTCTTCCCTTGAAAAATTAATCTGTGAAGAAAACAATTGAAAAGAATCATCATACATAATATATTAAATCCAAATATAATATAATATATCCATATTCAAGAATAATTGAAATTACAATTAAGAAATCAAAAAATAAATGCTTTACTATTTCATAAGATAATTTGTCTAATCTGAAAGCATCATCACATACCAATGTGAATTGATCTATAAAAATGACCATATTCTAAAGAAAATAAGTGGTGAACGTCTATTTTTTCATAAAAAAATCTCTCAGTTATGATGGAATGTCCCAAATGAATCAGACACACATGATCTAGTACCAATACGTGTTGTGAATGCAACTGTTATGAAGATCAACAAAATTGATGCTAGAAGAAATCCAAATCCGAACAACCATGTAATGATAAAAATAGAACGAAACCCTCAGCCATTAGAGGAAGATAAAAATAGAATAAAACATGAAAAAAATGAAATGTAAAACCACAAGGACAACCCAAGGGATACACGAATATATATCCTCCCTGTAAAACCCTATGATAAATAAAAAATACTAATTCCCCAGATGAAACTAAAAAACAATAACAAACACTAAAGATAAATAATCACTAAAGATAAATAAAATTCATTTTCTCTTAATATGAAGTGTTAAGAGAAAATACACCAATCACCACTAAAGACATATCCATTTATTCACCTAGATGACTCTAATGGGCACTAGAGATAAATCAAATGAATTTTACCTATGATTTAATATAAAGTGTGAAGAGAAAATCCACCCATACCACTAATTACTTAATATCCAGGTGATATCTAAATTTTGTATTATGTTGTTAAGAATCATTCTCTTCCCCTTGTAATAATGAGTATGATGAAACTCATGCAACAGACGATCACCAGTAAATATCCTTGAACACAAAACTAGAAACAAAAACTAGAAAAGATGACCATATAGTATACCACACAAAATCCAAATAGATGGAACAATATAGTCATATCAGTAAGTAAAGAGAAAATAGACCATATAACATAGAGCCAGGAATTAAAACTCTGGTAAAAAAATCATTACATACTTTCGTAGAAAATAAATTGAATAAAATGAAAAAATCATTTTGAGTCGCAAGAGGATAGTCCAAATAACTGATCTTGTAAATTCCAAAATCAAAGACCATTGGATTGAATTCTGCATCTAGAAATATTGTTGATACTTTGAAATCATTGTATATGACTTAAAGGTTTACATTGTCATGAAAGTATAGAAGCCCTCTTATTGGGCCCTAAATAATTTTTTATCCGGGTATTCTTCAATTAGAATGTTTTCTAGGGAATTTTTTATGTGATTAATGAAGAGAAAAAGAAGATACAAACTGAGTGTATGATCCTCCAAATAACCATCAAGAATGTTTTCATAGATGAGGATCCTCTAATCACTATCAATGCAATTAACTACCAAGTTCATAAGGATGGGATGGTGAAAAATATCAGCATAACAACCTCATATAAGAATTCACTTTTCCCTAGGAATCCATTGTTTTCACGAATCCCAACAACAACATCATGAAAAATAGTTACTAAGTAATCATAATTAAAATAGAGAAGAATGTAAAAAAACTGAAGGAGAGTTCATTTTTTAAGGAGGTATCCTAAAATCTCTTGAAGAGAGTGACCAAAAGCAAACAGATAGACCATGTTTGAGATTTCCATTGCACAAATTGAAAAACACCAACATAAACACCCATCATGAATAGTAGTAAACATGATCCCATAAACTGAAGAAAAAAAACACAAACATAAAAAATGCAGCTTGATGAGAACAATGCATTTGACACAAACCATTGATAGTCTACAAAATTTAACATACCAGCCTCTATTTTTAGCAAAAATACACAAAAAAAAGAACCTAAAATGATCAATGAATAGCAGTAGTAATGAAATTTCCTATAATGGGCCTGACTTGGAAATCTATGCTCTACCCGATGCGTACCATCCAAAAAAATCCACCAGATCTAGAATCCAATGAAATTCATAGGTGTGATCATTTTATGTAGTGGAAAAGAATAATCAAAACTTCATGAGTATCTCATTGATTATAGTGGACCACCCTACCCTTCTATGTTTGATCTAGCACCAGACATGAGCTCGACCAACTTTAAACACCCACCATCACAAGAAACATGTTGTGCACCCAATCTAGATCCTGATTTGTTAGAATCTATCACCATATATTGATCATGTTATCCCAAAAAAGATGCAAAATACCCATAAATAAAACAAGTAGACAATCCTATAACAATACACACATTATCCAGAGATGCTGCAGAATGACCTGAACATGTATGGAGCTCCATCCTTTAAAAAGTGGCTTCACAATAGACAGACCCCCATTTCTCCAAGAACTCAATCTCAAGTAGAGAAATTTAAGGTCCAATGTACCATCTATCAAATACGAAGCCTCATGCAATGTCAACATCCATCTTCTAATCAACATATGATACTTATTGTAGATGAACAGTGGGTAAAACCAAACTAAGAAAACTTTATTCCATTGGGATTCCACAATAGGTTTCTTATAAGGCTGGCCCATCACACTGTGTCCAAAGGAATAAATGTCCAGCCACATGAACATATTTCTAGTCCAATGATCATAACATCTCAGACATTGGATATAGATTAATTAAACTAAATCAATTTGTCCCCATTAATGATTCAGCAAGAGAAAACTTTTTTTATTAGAGGAGAAAATTTGAAGGCCATGACTACTAAGTAGAATATAATAAGAGGATAAAAGTTAGAGGAAATGATAAATAAACCATTGAGTGGTAGAATGATGTCTTCTAGATAACATGACTCTCTTCCAATGGAACTGGAAAACCTATTACCTTCACCCTCAAGTGTAAAATCTAAAATCCTAATACAGAACCTAAGGGAAGTCTTTATGTGAGCCATTGAAAGGATTCCATCCAGCCTTCCAGCTCCTATATGTTTGACAAAAAAACATTCTAAACTAAAATATATGAGAGAATCCATCAAACCCGAACATAAGAACCCAAGATAATAGGATGTAAACGTCCATGAATGAAGTGATCTCCCTCGTTTCAAAAACCTTGCCTCTAGAAGTGCATCTCCACTATATTATCTCTGTGAATGAATGATTCATCTCTCTCTGAAAGGGAGGGTAGTACATGGGTGTGAGGGGAAGGGGAGAAAGCGAAGGAGGGAGGGATTAGGGTTTCACTGGTGTGGATCCCTCTCGATCTCAAATTTAATGGGGTATAGAGGAAAATGTATAAGGCCCCAGCCTTAAACATTACTTAATCTTGAGTTATTACAAGATTACACCTTGAGGATCTTTTCAGGATTAGAGTTTAAGAGAATTATATCATAAAACATGCATTACATTCCACATTTAAACAAATTTGTTACATAAAAGATAGTATTCATTTTTCCCATCAATGGAAACATATTTAAAATAAAACATGGATTCTTTCTTGAAACTTCCTTGACACTATCATCATATCATGTACCTTTCCATTGACCTATGAAAAACAATTCAAAAACTTGGGATAAGCATAAAAAGCTCAGTAAGGGATATAAAAATATGGAAAGGAAACATGGGTACATATATACATAAGAATGAAATCATACTTTACCCATAAAACATAATCACTTTAACATTCCTCATCAAATCATGAATAAATCATAGAAATCATAAGACATAAAGGTAACTTGAGGCATTCTTAACATTCTTACGTAGGGAGTAACCCTCTTGGTTACGTTTGGAATACCCATCACAGTATATTCAATAAATCTCTTCGGAGAAACCGTAATGTTTCACTCCTTCGCGTTACCCAATGCATTGGAGAGCTATATCGGGCTCACCCGCCCTTAGTTTATCATGGAACCACCCGTCTTCATAATAATGCCCAAGAACCATAACATAATCGTATCACATAAAATATACATACAGGAAATGTAACATTTCCACATCTTAATCACAAGATATCAATAACACACATTGATATAATAAAAACATTATGAAAACCATTTTCAATACCAAAATAAAAGAAAAGTAAAACATGGTATTTATTTTTCTTTTAAAAAAATGGTATGGCTTGTAGAGGAAGCCGAAACTCAAATAGTGGTCACGGCGACGGAGAAGTCGTTGTCACCGCATACGTACGAAAAAAACATTCCCTTTTGTCATTTAGTAAAATGCTTTGTATAAAAAAGATTCCTTTCGGATAAATTTAAAAGTAAAAGAGGTTTATACACCGTATAAAATAAGGTTGTGTATAAAAAAAATATGCCTCAATGAAAGGAGATTGAGACGAAGTCCCATACCTCGGGTCTGACTTGACTCGATCGTTATTTAATATCCTGAATAATAAACTTGAGTTAATTTATACTTTATTAAGAACCTTTTTCACGTTCATTATTCCTTTTATATCACTTATTACCATGTCATGAACACTATGTTATTATTTAGGTTAATAACGGTCGTTTTAACGATCATTGATACTTGAGTCAAAAATAAACTATTTATAATTACAAGTTGTTCATGTGGTAAAATATAAATTATATCCAGAATTGTATTCATGATGTAGATATCATATATATCATATATATCCTGTACATTAATTTATTTATAATATTACATAATATTTAGAGGTAAGAAATGAAATGCACCGTTCATGGAGACGGTAAGTCGTACGTACGCATGAACGCTACTTCCATTTCTATTTCATATTTAATGGAATTAAAACATAATGATACATAATAGTATTTTAATTCCAGTATGGTATCATATATAATATCATTAAATATATCCTTTATACATACCACATATGGTATTAATGAATCAAATCACTTTGAGGGGGCGGTAGTCCGCACTTCCTAAAATGAATATATCACGTATACACATAATGGAATCCATAAAGGTATGCCATAAATGAAAAACAAATAACGTTAAGGAAAACATAAACATATTATATATCATATATAAATATAGTGACATCTTAATGGCCACCTTTGAAGGTGTTAGAAGAATATTGAACAATCATCGTTTTGTGAGGCAGAAATTCGCCATCCACGGAAATAGTATGTTCTTTAACCATTTGATGTAGGTTTGTGTAAGTGTAGATCGAATCCTTATAATAAAAACATCCTAGTATATTGAAGATACTGGAGTTGTTACAAAAGAAATGAATAAAAAGAGTTAGGGGCTTGGAGAAGCAAAATAAAACAAAAGGGCTCAAGTGAAGACATTACCTTAAAATCGCGTAACTCCCTTTGGTTTGAGCTCAAAGGCTTCTTTGGAAAGACTTGTGCCCAAAATGAGGCTTCTAAGAGTAAGAGAGGGATATGGAGAGACACAATGGGAAGGGGTTGGCCGAGCCAAAGGATTTGGAAGTGTGGGTAAGGAGGTAGAGGTGGGGGCCCTTTATAAGAGGAGAGGAGGGGCACTCTGGGAAAGTAAAGGAATGTTACTTTATTATAAAATGAGTTTAGGATTTAAAATGTCCCACATTGATATAATTCGAGGATATGGTGATAAGGGTTCAAAATATACCCAACCAATAGGTTTTTGACAAGTGTAGGTCTTATATTTTACATTATCTTTTCATTTTATTTAAATCGTTAAATAATGATGTAATCGATGCATCATCATGATATCATAAATAATTTAATTTATTTAATATCTAAAAATTATAAAAAAAATACTATTATGTATTAAATCGTCTTATCTTTCTAATTACTATTTATAGTCAACAATATTACTTGTATAACCCCATGTAAAAATTGTTTTAGTAAAATAACTCATGTTTGTGACATTTTTACTTTAACATTAAATTAAAAGATATTAATTTCATTTTCCTTCCAAAGTGGCTCCATGGGGTCCCCAAGTTGACCCATTAATTGTCTTGGTCGGCCATGACACATCCAATAAGGATAGGACATGTTTCAATCTCATCTCATAATATTAAAACATTATTTTTACCTTAAACTACAGTAATTACCTCTAATCGTTATTAAGAACTTAAAAGTTACTATTCACCAAAAAATTATTTTAATCTCATTGAACCACATTTTACTTCTTAATGACAACTATGTATGTCGGATTTTTGAAAATCAAATCACAGAAGTGGCAAAGTTTCTTTTCAATGAAAAATCAGTATCTTTAACTACCACTTAGTGGTTTCACTATTCATCAAAAATTGAAGTTTTTCAGAAAAATACCAAAACATCGCCCTAAGATATATTTGATATTCTGAATTCAAAAATTATTTTTATTTTAAAAAATTAAAATCCTATAAGTTACATTAATTAATTTAATAATTAATTCCCGCTGTTAGGACAAATAGCGTGTTTTTATGAAACAATAAGTATCAAAAGATTGACACTAGTTTAAGTCCAATTTCAAAGTGAAATTAATTCCAACGACCACTATTGGATTAAATGGTAAAAATGGATTCTAATTTCACTTTAAAACCAATTATAAAGATAATCTAATCATATAAATAAATTAGATTAAAAATTGGTTTTGAATCAAAATACATCATTTTTCACTATTCATTAAAAAAAATGATCTTTATTTGAGAAATACCAAAAATTCACACAATGTAAATTTTGATGTCCCAATCATAAAGAATAAGTTTATTTTGAAAAACATTGCTTATAAAATTGTCAAAATATAGATTTAAAAATGGTTTCCCATCAAAAGGCAGTAAAGCGATTTTTTAAAAATATTAGTGTATTCCATGCTTAAGATTGGATTTATTTTCATTTTAAGCCTCTAAAACACTATCTAATTCATTAATAGATATAGATAAAAATATATTGTTATTTATTACTTACATGGGATGTTACATCCTTCCCCCCTTTAGAAAATTGTGTCCCCGCAATTTATTTACTTATTGAATAAGTGGGGGGTATTTATCCCTCATTGCATTTTCAGATTCCCATGTTTCCTCTTCAATCATGTAGTTTTTCCACAAAACCTTTACCTGATGAATCACATTATTCCGTAACACTTGCTCCCTATGGTCAAGAATCTAGACCAGTTCTTCCTCATAAGATAAGTTCTCTTCCAGCTAAACTACCTCTGGACTCAAAACATGAGATGGATCTGGCATGTACTTTCTCAGCATCAAAATATGAAAAACATTATGTACCTGAGATAAAATCGGAGGTAAATCCACTCGGTATGCAACTGATCCAATGCTCTCCAGAATTTCATATGGTCCAATGAACCTTGGACTTAGCTTTCCTTTATTACCAAATCACATCACACTTTTCCATTGTGATACTTTGAGAAAAACATGATCACCTACCTCAACAGAGAGATCCTTCCTCCTATTGTCCGCAAAACTCTTCTGCCTGCTCTGAGATGTTCTCATGTGTTTCTGTATCATCTGAACTTTTTCTGCCATCTCTTCTACCAATTCTGGTCCCATCAGCTTCCTTTCACCCACTTCATCCAAAAAACAGGAGTTCGACACCGCTTCCCATATAACGCCTCAAATGGTGCCATCTGTATACTGGAATGAAAACTGTTATTATAAGAAAAGTCAACCAAAGAAATATGTTGGTCCCAACTTCCATGATAATCCATCAAACAAGCACGCAGCATATCTTCCAAAGTCTGAATTGTTCATTCTGACTGCCCATCTGATTGAGGATGAAAAGTTGTACTAAAATTTAATTTAGTACCCAACGACTTCTGAAGGCCTTTCCAAAAGTTAGAAGTGAACCTGGGATCACGGTCAGATACAATGGCGAGAGGAACTCCATGTAACATGACTATCTCTTTAAGATACAAACGGGAAAGTTGATCTATGGAAAACGTATCTTGTATAGCAAGGAAATTAGCATATTTAGTCAAGCGATCAACAATAACCCAGATTGTATTATTACCTCAAGTTGTTTTCGGCAATCCCACAATGAAGTCCATGGATATATTCTCCCACTTCCATTCTGGTACTGGTAAATGATGAAGCATCCCTTTCGGTAACTATTGCTCTGCTTTAACTTGTTGAAAAGTCAAACACTTCACAGTAAAATCAGCAATATCTCTTTTCATTCCATGCCACCAGTAATACTCTCACAGATCTCTGTATATCTTAGTACTACTAGGATGAACTGAAAACGGAGAATTATGAGCTTCACATAACAAATATCTCTTCAACTGTGAATCACAAGGAACACAAAATCTCTTCCCAAATCTCAAAACACAATCATTATCAATGATGAATTCAGGCAACATACCCTTCTGAACAAGCTCTACCTTTTTCTGCAACTCACTATCTTGCTTCTGTGCTTGCTTGATTCTGTCTGATAGAGATGATTTCCCTGATACCTGAAACAAAATAGAAGAACATCCTGAACCAAAAACTTCTATTCCAATGTTCATCTAATCCCTAACCAAAGGATCACATTCCAAACGCAACATTGTTAATGAAGCATTACTTTTTCGACTCAAAGCATCACCCACTTTATTTGCTCTTCGCGGATGGTAATGAATTGTACAATCATAATACTTGATTAATTCTAGCCACCTCCTCTGTCTCATGTTCAATTCTTTCTGAGTGAATATATATTTTAAACTTTTTTGATCAGTATATATTTCACACTTTACTCCATACAAATGATGCCCCCAAATTTTTAGAGTGAAAACTACAGCAGCTAATTCCAAATCATGTGTAGGGTAATATACCTCATTTGTTTTCAACTGTCATGAAGCATAAGCAATTACCTGATCATTCTGCATTAGGACGCAACCATGTCCTTTCAATGAAGAATCACTGTAGATAACAAACATACCATTCCTGGAAGGTAGTGCCAAAACTAGAGCATTCACCAATCTTCTTTTTCAGTTCCTAAAAAAATCATCACATTATTTTGTCCAAATAAACATAACACCTTTCCGAGTTAGCTTAGTCATTGGACTAGATAACCGTGAAAAATTTCTAACAAAACACCGGTAATAGCCTGCCAAACCAAGGAAACTACAAATCTCTGTTACATTTGTGGGTCTTGGACATTCTTCAACAACCTTTGATTTTGCAGGATCAACAATTATCCCATCCTTAGAAACAATGTGACCAAGGAAAGAAATTTGTTGCAACCAAAACTCACACTTACTGAATTTCCCGTACAATTTATCTTCTTTTATGGTTTACAAAATAACCCTTAAATGTCATTCATGCTCCTCTTTACTTTTAGAAAAAACCAAAATATCATCAATGAAAACAACCAACATTTTCCACCTGAGTCAACTGAGCCATCACTATAAAAACAGTTTAGTTCTGATTCTGACCATCTCAGGAAACTGATTCGAAAGGTCATTACACTCTGTATGCCTTCCTAGAAAAGCTGCTCTGTTTCCTCTATGGAAAACCATTCTGAACAAACATGTCTTAGATGAAGCAACATGGTAATCTTTAAATGCTATATCATTTCAATCATACCATAAATTAATTTATAATTTAAAAATTTTCTAACTCCTAAAGTTGTCTAAACCGACCTCTGATACCAACTATAAGGCCCCAACCTTAAACATTACTTAATATTGAGTTATTACAAGATTACACCTTGAAGAGCTTTTCAGGTTTAGAGTTTTAGAGAATTAGATCATAAAGCATACATTACATTACACATTTAAACAAAGTGGTTACATAAAAGATAGTAATCATTTTTCCCATCAATGGAAACATATTTAAAATAAAACATGGATTCTTTCTTGACACTTACTTGACACTATCATCATATCATGTACCTTTCCCTTGACCTATGAAAAACATTTCAAAAACTTGGGATGAGCATAAAAATCTCAGTAAGGGATATAAAAATATGGAAAGGAAACATGGGTACATATATACATAAGAATGAAATCATACTTTACCCATAAAACATAAGAACTTTAACATACCTCATCAAATTATGAATAAATCATAGAAATCATAAGACATAAAGGTAACTTGAGGCATTCATAACATTCTTACGTAGGGAGTAACCCTTTTGGTTATGTTTGGAATACCCATCACAGTATATTCCCTAAATATCTTTAGAGAAACCTTAACATTTCCGTCCTTCACGTTACCCAATGCATTGGAGAGCTATATTGGGCTCACCCGCCCTTTGTTTATCACGGAACCACCCGTCTTCATAATAATGCCCAAGAACCGTAACATAATCGTATCACATAAAACATACATAAAGGAAACATAACATTTCCACATTTCAATCACAAGATATCAATAAAACACATTGATATAATAAAAACATTATGAAAACCATTTTCAATACCAAAATAAATGAAAATTAAAACAGGGTATTTATTTTTCTTTTAAAAAAACGGTATGGCTTGTAGAGGAAGATGAAACTCAAATAATGGTCACAGCGGCGGAGAAGTCATTGTCGCAGAATACGTAGGACAAAAACATTCCCTTTTGTTGTTTAGTAAAAAGCTTTGTATAAAAAAGATTCCATTTGGATAAACTTAAAAGTCAAAGGGATTTATACACCGTATAAAAGAAGTTTGTGTATAAAACAAAATATGCCTCAATAAAAGGAGATTGTGATGAAGTCACATACCTCAGGTCCGACTTGACTCGATCGTTCCTTAATCTCTTGAATAATAAACTTCAATTAATTTCTACTTGCTTAAGAACCTTTTTCAAGTTCATTATTCCTTTTATATCACTTATTACCATGTCATGAACACTATGTTATTATTTAAGTTAATAACGGTCGTTTTAACGATCATTGGTACTTGAGTCAAAAATAAACTCTTTATAATTACAAGTTGTTCATGTGGTAAAATATCCATTATATCCAGAATTTTATTCCTGATGTAGATATCATATATATCATATATATCCAGTATATGCATGCATTTATAATATTACATAACATTTAGAGGTAAGAAATGAAATGCACCATTCACGGAGACGGTAAGCCGTACGTACGCTTGAACGCTACTTCCATTTTTATTTCATATTTAATGGAATTAAAACATAATGATACGTAATTTTATTTTAATTCCAGTACGGTATCATTTATAATATCATTAAATATATCCTTTATACGTACCACATATGGTATTAACGAATCAAATCACTTTTAGGGGGAGGTTTGTCCACACTTCCTAAAATGCAGATATCGCGTATACCCATAATGGAAGACATAAAGGTATTCCATAAATGAAAAATGCATAAGATTAAGGAAAAAATAAACATATTATATATCATATATAAATATAGTGACATCTTAATGGCCACCTTTGAAGGTGTTATAAGAATATTGAACAATCATCGTTTTGTGAGGCAGAAATTCGCCATCCACGGAAACAGTATGTTCTTTAACCTTTAGATATAGGTGTGTGTAAGTGTAGATCGAATAATTATTATAAAAACAACCTAGTATATTTAAGATACTGGATTTTTACAAAAGAAATTAATAAAAAGAGTTTAGGGGGTTGGAGAAACAAAATAAAACAAAAGGACTCAAGTGAAGACATTACCTTAAAATCGGGTAACTCCCTTTGGTTTGAGCTCAAAGGCTTCCTTGGGAAGACTTCTTCCCAAAGTGAGGCTTCTAAGAGTAAGAGAGGGATGTGGAGAGACAAAATGGGTAGGGGTTGGCCGAGCCAAAGGCTTTGGATGTGTGGGTAAGGAGGTAGAGGTGGGGGACTTTTATTAGAGGAGAGGAGGGGCACTCTTGGAAAGTAAAGAAATGTTAATTTATTTTAAAATGAGTATTGGATTTAAAAGGTCCCACGTTGATATAATTCGAGGATAAGGTGATACAGGTTCAAAATATACACAACCAATAGGGTTTTGACAAGTTTAGGTCTTATATTTTACATTATCTTTTTATTTTATTTAAATCGTTAAATAATGAGGTAATCGATGAATCATCATGATGTCATAAATAATTTAATTTATTTAATGTCTAAAAATTATAAAAAAAATACTATGATGTCAGAAATCTTTTTATCTTCCCAATCACTATTTAGAGTCAAAAATATAACTTTTATAACCCCGTGTTAAAATGTTTTTAGTAAAATAACTCATGTTTGTGACATTTTAACTTTAACATTAAATTAAAAGATATTAATGTCATTTTCCTTCCAAAGTGGCTTCATGGGGTCCCCAAGTTGTCCCATGGATTTTCTTGGACGGCCATGACACATCCAGTAAGGGTAGGACATGTGTAAATCTCATCTCATACTATTAAAACATTATTTTTACCTTAAACTGCACTAATTACCTCTAATCGTGATTAAGAACTTTAAAGTTACTATTCACCAAAAAATTATTTTAATATAATTGAACCATATTTTACTTATTAATGACAACTATGTATGTCATATTTTTGAAAATAAAATCATATAAGTGGAAATGTTTCATTTAAATGAAAAATCAGATTCGTTAACTACCACTTAGTGGTTTCACTATTCATCAAAAATTGAAGTTTTTCAGAAAAATTCCAAAACTTCACCCTAAGGTATATTTGATATTATGAATTCAAAATTGATGTCTATTTTAAAAAATTAAAATCCTATAAGTTACATTAATTAATTTAATAATTAATTCCCGCTGTCAGGACAAATAGCGTGTTTTTATGAAACAATAATTATCAAAAGATTGACACTAGTTTAAGTCCAATTTCAAGGTGAAATTAATTCCAACGACCACCATATGATTAAATGGTAAAAATATATTATAATTTCACTTTAAAACCAATTCAAAAGATAATATAATCTTATAAATAATTTAGATTAAAAATAGGTTTTGAATTAAAATACAACATTTTTCACTATTCATTAAAAAATGAACTTTATCGGAAAAATACCAAAAATTCACACAAAGTAAATTTTGATGTCCCAATCATAAAGAATAAGTTTATTTTCAAAAACATAGCTAATAAAATTGTCAAAAGACAGATTTAAAAATGGTTTTCCATTAAAAGGAAGTAAAACGGTCTTTTAAAAATATTAGTGTATTCCATACTTAAGATTGGATTTATTTTCATTTTAAGCCTCTAAAATGCTATCTAATTCATTAATAGACAGAGATAAAAATATCTATTATTCATTACTTACTTGGGATGTTACATAAGGTGTGAGGGCCGAGATAGAGATGCAATGTGGGATGGGGAGTGGGGTGGGTGTGGTGTGAATATGGAGGTAGGGAAAGATGGGTTGCGGGGATTTCCGGTGTGTGTGTGTGTGGGGGGGGGTAATATTTTTGCAGGTTTTTTGAATTTTTTATGGGGGGAATGACATCGGGGGATCAAAAGTCCCCCCTAATACCAAAGGAGGACCCATCGCAGTTCTGTGAATAGTGATTTTTCACTCTTTACAAAACTAGGGATTATCCCTCTTTGGTACTAGGGGGACTATTGGTCCCCCATGGTCATTCCCCTTTTTTGTCTAAATGGGTTAGGGTTCAAAATATTTTTAAAAATGGGTCCAGGATGCGTGAACCTCATTCACACATCACTGATCTTGGGGATATGTGTGAACGGGGTTCACATATCATAAGCACGCTAAAAGATGTGTGAACCCCATTGACGCATCCAACATGAACTTTTTTTTACAATTTTTTTTTAAATTTTTAAATTTTTTTATTTTGTTTTGTTATATATATATATATATATAAACAGAACAAAATAAATTAGCAGAATTTCAGTACTACCATTACAGTAATCTGGATTCTGACAAAAACACTCACAAAGGGCTCTCTTTTATAAGAGGGATTTCCCAGGAAATCATTCTACATTTCCGATATGAGATTCAGGTTCTCTTTTTCCTGCGCTGAACATTCTACATTTCCAATGTGGGATTCTGTTTCAGGTACGTGACTTTGAAAGACTATAAAATAAAAACTATAAGACCAATATAAATAAAACATAAAACATGGATTAAACATATAATAAATTGTTGAAAATAAAAATAATTTCATAAAAAAGGGTTGATGAATAATAATTTATAAGCTTTCAAAACCACCAACTTAAAACATAAAAAGTTTTCAAACACGTGTATTTGAAAGACTATAAAATGAAAACTATAAGACCAATATGAATGAAACTTAATACATGGATTAAACATATAAGAAATAGTTGAAAATAAAAATAATTTCGTAAAAAATGTTGATGAAAAATAATTTATAAGCTTTCAAAAGCACCAACTTGAAACTTAAAAATGTTTCAAGTACGTGTCTTTGAACGATTATAAAATAAAAACTATAAGACCAATATGAATGAAACTTAATATACAGATTAAAAATATAAGAAATAGTTGAAAATAAAATTAATTTCTTAAAAAATGTGGATGAAAAATAATTTATAAGCTTTCAAAACCACCAACATGAAACTTAAAAATGTTTACATGCCTTTGACAGCCTATAAAATACAAACTATAAAACCTATAAAAATGAAAATTAAAACAAGGATTAAACATATAAGAAATATTTATTAATTGATTAGTTAATTAGTAATATACTTATTAATTAGTTAATAATTAATATAATTATTAATTATTAATTAATGATATACATTAATTAATTAGTTAATTAGTAATATAATTATATAATAATTAATTAGTTAATTAGTAATATAATTATTAATTGATAATCACTTAGTTAATTAGTAATATAATTATAAATTATAATTATTAATCATAATTAATAATTAATAATTAATATATAATTAGTTAACTTGTAATATAATTATTAATTATAAAATAAGTATTTAATTAATTAGTAATATAATTAGTAATTATAAATATTTATTATAGTTATTAATTATTAATTAGTAATTAGTAATTATTAATTATATAATAATTATTTATCTAATTACCAATATAATTATTAACTATTAAAAATTAATTAGTTAATTAGTAATATACTAATTAATTATAATTATTAAATATTAATTAGTAATATAATTAGTAATTATAATTAGTAATATAATTATTAATTATAAATAGTAATTATTAATTATATAATAATTAATTAGTTAATTACCAATATAATTATTAATTATTAAAAATTAATTATATATTAATTAATTAGTTAATTAGTAATATAATTATTATTTAAAATTTTTAATTATTAATTATATATTAATTAATTAGTTAATTAGTAATATAATAATTAATTATATAATTAATAATTATAATAATAATTAAAAATTATATTACTAATTAACTAATTAATTATTATATAATTAATAATTATATTTCTAATTAACTAATTTATTATTATATAATTAATTATTAATAATTAATAACTAATTATTGTAATGAATTGTTATAATTATTTATTATATTCATAATTTACTAATTAACTAATAAATTATTATATAATTAATAATTATATTACTAACTAAATATTTAATTATTATATAATTAAAAATTATATTACTAATTAACTAATTAATTATTATGTAATTAATAATTATATTACAAATTAATTAATTAATTATTATATAATTAATACTGATATTACTAACTGACTAATTATTAACTAATTAAAAATTATAATACTAATTAACTAATTAATTATTAACTATTTTTATATGTTTAATCCATTTTTTAATTTTCATTTATATTTTTTATTTTATAGGTTTTCAAAGCCACATACTTGAACGTTTTTATATTTCAAGTTGGCGTATTTGAAAGCTTATAAATTATTTTTCATCAACATTCTTTACGAAATTATTTTTATTTTCAACTATTTATTATATGTTTAATCTCTGTTTTAAGTTTCATTCATATTGGTCTTATAGTTTTTATTTTATAGTCTTTTAAATACACATGTCTGAAACATTTTTAAGTTTCAAGTTGGTGGTTTTGAAAGATTATAAATTATTATTCATCAACCGTTTTTCCAAAAAAAATTTATTTTCAACTATTTCTTATATGTTTAATCCATGTTTTAAGTTTCATTTATATTGGTCTTATAGTTTGTATTTTACAGTATTTCAAAGTCACGTACTTGAAATAGAATCCCGCATTGGAAATGCAGAATGTTCTGCGTAGGAAAAAGAGAATCTGAATCCCACATCAGAAAGGCAGAATGATTTCCTGGGCAAGCCCTCTTATAAAAGAGAGCCCTGGGTGAGGGTTTCTGTCAGAATCCAGACTGATGTAATGACATTAATGCTGGATATTAAATAGGAGATACATTCTGCTGATTTTTTTTGTTATATATATATATATCAAAACAACAACAAAATTAAAAAAATAAAAAATTAAAAAAAAAATTCTATAGGATGTGTGAACCTCGTTCACCCATCCTTAATCAACTTCGTAAAGGATGCGTGAACGGGGTTCACACATCTTTCAGCGCGCTTATGATGAGTGAACCTCGTTCACGTATCTTCTTGGGATCAGTGATGCATCAACAGGGTTCACGCATCTTGGACCCATTTTTAAAAATATTTTGAACCCTAACCAATTTAGGCAAAATAATAATAATAAAAAACCCAGAAAAAAATTACTCTTTGGAGGGTGTCTGCGACGGTCAGGTTGGGGTGCCTTGTGATGAGATATACTGAAAAAATTTATAAAATTATATATAATTTATATAAAAAAATCAGTAAATGTATGTAATCATAAAATATTAAATTATTTTTATTAAATTATGATTTCATATTTTATAACAATTATGTTTATATATATATATCTGTATGTGTATAATCAGTAAATATTATTAAATTATGGATATTTTAATTAACTGTATATTTTTATTATCAAAATGAAATGTTTATAATGGGTCATAAATATTTATATATATAAAATTTTTGGAAAAATATTTGATATTATTGAATAATTTATTGCAACAGATTTTTATAATGGAAAATTATTTATTGCTAATGATAGTTAATAACAACAAATTTATTTATTAGTAATTCAATTGTTGGTATTATCATGATGAAAAAAAATATTTATATGTATGTAAAATAGTTTTTGGTATTGAACTACAAATATAAACTGATATATTTGTTGGTAAAAAAACGGTTGATGCCTATAGTTAATATTAATGGAAATACATATCTATTGGAATTAATCATTTTTACCAACAGATATATTATCTATTGGTAATTTTCTATTGGTAAAAGACATTTTTTTAGTGACCCACCAGTTTTGATTCCTCCATTGGATGTGAGGACACTCAACTTATATGTGGCAGCCATGGAACACTTACTAGGCGCCCTCCTGACAAAAAAAATGATGTAGGGAGCACGAATAGTCTTTACTACCTCAGCCAGACTATTCTAGATAACAAGAATAGATATTTTGATGTCGAAAAGAACATCCTTGTGCTCATCTTTGTAGCTCCAAAGATGAGGCATTACATGCAACACCACACAGTACACCCAGTCTCTCATATCAACCCGCTCAAGTACATCCTTGGCCACCCTATGGTGATAGGGTGCTTGACCCGATGGGCGGTCATTATATAGAAAAACGACATCTAATTCATATCCTAGAAGTCAATAAAATGGAAGGCTCTAGCCAACTTCCTGGCGGCACATCCAACCCCAAAAAATACATCCGAGGACACTAAGCTCCCAGACGAATAGGTATTCTATGTCCATGGAAGTCCCTGAACATGGGAGATATTTTTATGGCATCTCTTAGTGTAAGAACCTGGTTCTTATTCTTGAATTATGAGTTTCATATTTTAATTTCTCCTCATGCGCTTTTGAGAAAATAAGGAAAATGGGGAAAATCCCAATTTTTGTGGTTACACGTTGTGTACTTTTCCACACGCCATGTACTTTGGTCGTGTGGGATGAGTACACAGGGCCTATAGGCCTGTCGGTGATGAAGGGTGTAAAATCTGACTACATTCCATGTACATAGTATATACACGATGTGTAATCAGTTGGTAGGTGAACAATAAGGCAGTGGGAGTAGCTTCCAGCAAAGCGACAGTACATGCCATGTACTCAGAAATACACGTCGTGTACTCATGTCGACAGATGAACAGTGTGGCGGTGAAATGTAGCCAATAGAGGAATAGTTAAAACATGAAAAGTAAACGTTCTGTACTTGAGAGTACATGCTTTGTAGTTTTTTTTCTTAAAATGGGCAGTAGTCTCCTCTTTCAATAGAGGAATCTTAGAAGGCCGAGAGGCCGCGGGAGAGACGGTTGAACCTTGGAGGAGCTCCCAACCGCACACTGGAACTCAGATTCCTTCACTGATGGTCTCGATTGAACTACGCGGGTGAGTTCTTCACTCTTCCTGAACCCTTCCTACCAATTCCTTCCCGAGGGAATGTTATTCAGGTTTAAACACATTTTCATTTATCCCAGTACGTTGTTCTCAGACTTTTCCGAAGGCGTCGTTCATGTGTATTGATTAGAGAAGATCGAGGTAGGTGGTCTAATGTTTAATTCCAACAATCATGTGGTTTTTCTGTACCATTGTGCTATGCAGCCATGTTTGGGGGTGTCGTATGGCTGAGGCCTTGACTAATTAGATATCTCTACTTTCATATATAGTTTAATGATAATTATAAACTATTTTCTGGGATCATTTCTTGGATCCAGGGCCACCCCGTGGGTGCAGTTTCCTTGTTTAGCTGTTTGGCCAGGATACCTGAGGGTATGCCATGATTTTAGCATGCTTGAGTTTCCTTGAGAGAAAATGTGTATATAATTGTTTGATTATGTGTTTGGCTCAACCCAGTTGCTTTTTTAGCCTGATGGCAGTGTTACTCATGCCTAAGGGAAAGTGTTTTGTTTAGCCTGAGGGAAAGTTTTCCTATGCTTGAGGGCAGTTAAATCCATGCCTGAGGGAACTATCTCGTACACCTGAGGGAAATATTCGTTATGCATGTGGGCAATCACCTGAGGGTTTTGATTCTGATTAACTGAGGCTAAGGTTTTTCATGTCTGAGGACTATGTTTACTTTGCATTTTCACTGTGGTGATTTCACATGTTATCTCTGCCAAGCTAAAGCACATGCTTGGTATTGTTTTACCTTGTACTTGTTAGATAGATTGTTATGGTTTTGTTGTGGCACTGTATAGGATATTTTCGGCTGAGGCTAAGTCTTTGGAACTTATAATTCAATTATATTGAATTGTTAAATAATAATTAAATACAAATGGAACTGGTAGGAGTAGCTTCTTTTGAGTACTTCCTAGTTTACTATATTTTCATTACTGGACACTACTATTGCACAAATTCATTGACAGTTGGGCATAGGCCTTTGGTGGTTTCCTACTGGGATTTATTTCTCACACCCTGTTTGGGTCATGTAATAGGCTCAAACAAATTATGTTTCTATAGGTGTTGATAAGGGAAAGAGTCCCTATACATGAACTGGATTGTTGTAGAGGAGTAGGAGAGCATTGGACCAAGGTTAGGCTTGTGATGCTGCTGAGTTCCTGCTGCGTTGTTTCTATTTTTATTTTCTATACTTGTATCATGTATTGTATTATTTTAGGTTGTAGTGTATCCTGTTTTTACTACTTTCTTATACTTAGGGACATGTTGCATCATTATATATATGACTATTGTCATCTTTTACTTCTGTACTGTTGTCCTTTTCAGCTTAGTATTGTTTATTGCTTCCATTTTTGGTATGTTTTTATTTTCTCCACTATGCTACCCTTTGACAAATGAGGGAATAGTTTCCCCACTATTAGACCTAGGCCCTCGCTGCTAGTCAACAGCCTTTGACATTTGGGGAAATTCTCTTGAGGTCACGTGACTAAAAGGGTACGGGGAACCCATTGAGTGGCACCCGGATCCGGGACATTACAAAGTGGTACCAAAGGATGTTCTTTTCTTTGACTTACTGTTTGGAGCCTATAGTCTGGGATAAGACATAATTGGTATTTGGTAATAAGTTGTCCCCGGGATTAGATAACCCGTGTACAGGGAAAACCAATCTACCTCGTTTAATTACAATTTATCTAGTTTTTCAATTTTACAGTTGATTTGATTTTCACCGTTGGGTGATGCACTTGTGGTGTGCTATTTATATTTTTACCTGGGTTCTATTTTGTCACAACCTGATGAGATGAGGGAATGCCATCTCATACATCATTTAGGCACATGTTATAATCACATGCCATCCATAGTTTCCATGCCATGTAGGTGCATTAGAAATTTCATGTTGTTGTGACATATTATGTGCTAGAAAATGAATTCCATTGTGAAAGGTACCTTGATAGATATGACTCTTTTTGATATGGTATTGGTACATGTTATGGTTGGGTTATTGGATGCTAAACTTTGGTTCCTGAGAAGTATGGACTCTCTGGGACTGGAATTTAATGGATCATAATTCAGCTTGTTGTTGTGATGGTCGGGTGCTAAAAATTGATTCACGGGGAGTATGGGCCCCCACAGATCGGAATTTGGCATACTGATGCTTGGAAATTAAGAAGAAAAGGGGAACCAGAGTAGTTTCTAAGATCTACTGTCCAAAAACCCAGATAACACGGCGTGTGGTTTTATGAATAGACACCATGTACTCTTCTGTTCAGGAAGAAATGCAAATTTTTTAAGTACACACATGTACCCTAAGTACACGTCGTGTAGACTCTAACTGTGTTATAGGCCGTGTGGGTAGTGACACGGGATGGGGAAGCTCTAGAGGGAACACGCCGAGTATCAGTTTTACATGTCGTGCATGTTGACCTTGTGTCTGCCTATGTAACTAACAGCACGGATGAAGGAAATCTTCATTTATACACAATGTGTCAACACTAAACACGCCGTTTCAACACCAAACACGTTGTGTAGTGTAATCTAGGAAACCAGACATGAAACTAACAACACAGGTCGGTGTTATCCTTCCTAGTACACACTGTGTCCATACGACACATGACGTGTAGTGTGAGCTGTGTATCCGGCCGTGTAACTAACAACACAGACAGTTAGAATTTAAGTCGTACACACCATGTCTTTTTGGAACACACCGTGTATTTTGAGCTATGTACCCGGCTGTGTCGCGGACAACACTGGTTGGTGAAGCTCGTCTATTACACGCCATGTAGATCTTATACATTCCATGTAGTCTCATTTAAATGAGAGTCGTGTGTCTAAGACATGTAGGACTCGGGCAGGGGAAGAAAATCAAGTACACGCCATGTGTGAGGACAACACGCCGTGTGTTTGGGGTGTTACACGACCAGTTTTGGCAGAAGTACATGCCCATGTTAAAGACTTAAGGGAACACGTCATGTAGTTATTATACATGTCATGTAGTATTGTTTTGTAAAACTTGAATGTTTTTTTTCTCCTATTCCCTTCTTACACTCCTTTTTTTCAGTCCTTGATGAACTTAATTTGAGGCGTGTTTGACCTTGAAGAGTCATGCCACTGAGATTAAAATGAGTTGTTCTCTAGGAGAGTGGAAACGAGTATACTCCAATGATGGTAGGCCACGGGCTACCAATGGATCCTCCAGCAGAGCCAAATGTATCCCTAACTGTTATATTGGACATAGGCACAGAGGCACAGTTCTGTAAAGGCTTCATGTTGTTTATGCAGACCTTCCAAGGAGCACCGCCGGCTGCCACATCTATGGAAGGGCTGATATGTATATTCTAGTAGCAGCATCCGCCTATATTTTCAGGGGATGTTGGACCACAAGTTGCAGTGTCTTGGATGGGTTCTATGCATACTATCTTCGAGCATCTGGAGACGCCTCTTGGAAGGAGGGTCAAGCTCGCTACATACATGATGCGTGATTCCGCCAAGATTTGGTGGGATGTTACCACCCAGACTGAGCATCATAGAGACATAGCATGGGAAGATTTCCAGGCCGTCTTCTATGACTTTTTTTGGAGATGTTGAGGGTAGATAAAGCTCGAGAGTTCATGAATCTGTAGTAGGGTGCCAAGTCAGTGATGGAATATTCTACCCACTTCACCGAGATACAACACTTTTCACATGTTCTAGTCAGTGAAGAGACATTAAGGGTTGTACGCTTTGAGGATGGTCTTTAATATGACATTTGAGCACTAGTGAACATTTTCAGGTTGCCTACAGTGCATGCTATTGTGAACCAGGTGCTGATTATTGAGCGGAACGTGCGAGAAGCTAGTGGTGCAGGACAGGGTTGTTCGACACCAATTTCTAGTACTATTTCTACCAGTAAGAGGAAGAGTCAGATGGATTTCTCTCACGAAGGTAGTACTGACCAGAGTAATTCTTCAGATGGACAGACGATGTGTTACTAGTGCGGTAAAAAGGGGAACAAGAGACCTTAGTGTCCACGTGACCCAGTGGAGTGCCGAGCTTGTGACAAGATGGGTCATCTGCAGCTTTTTTGTTGAGTGTTTCCACCAGTGGCTAGTGATAGGGGTTCTATGTAGACTCCACGTGCAGGAGCAGGGCTAGAAGCTTCATATCAGTCAAGGAATTGGAATACGTTGGGATGTTTAGGGTGAGGTGGTTGTTGTGGTCGTGGTAGCCAGACAACCGAATCTCAGAGGCAGTAGGGCGGGTCAGCTCAGGGTAGCCAGGCTGTGTCGCAGGGCCCCGACATTGGGCAAGCATATGCAGTGCAACAGACCCAACAGGAGTAGGATCCCGGACCATCCTCTGTCAGAGGTACTATTCTAGTTGCTTCTGTCTTATCTTCTGTACTTTTTGATACTGGTGCAATACATACCTTTATATTTGTGCCCGTTGTAGAGTGCCTTGGGTTCTTTGTTTCTTCTTCTTATGATATTATGGCGCTAAACACTCCATTGGGTATTAGAATGATAAGTGTGTGTCATTGCAGGGAGTTCCCCCTAGAGGTTGGTGGGTGTCACTTTCTGTGGGACCTCTATGTCTTTGAGATGATGAGCTATGAAATCATTCTTGGGATGGACTGGTTGTTACCCTTTCTATCCTTTGTGAATTTCTTTCATCGATGGGTGAGTTTCACGTCACTAGAGGGCAGAGAGTTTCTATACAAGGGCGAGTGGGATGTCCAGGCGAGCCGAGCTAGACCCGAGCATCATGGGTGAGGTGGAGTGATAGCCCAGATTACGAGTTTATATCTGGATGACCAGAGAACTTTTCATATGGATTTCCCTCCAGTAGTTGATCGTTTTAGGGATGTCTCCCCGGACGATTTTTTAGGTCCACCTCCCGATTGAGAGGTGGATTTCTCTATTGATCTTGTGCCAGTAGTAGCATCGGTGTCCATTTATCCTTATAGGATGGCTACACCAGAGTTTTAGGAGCTCAAGAGGCTGTTGGAGGAGTTATAGGAAAAGGGTTTCATCTGACCCAGTACTTCTCCTTGGGGTTAGCCTGTCCTGTTTGCGAAGAAGGCAGACGGTACCCTCAAACTTTGTGTGGATTATCGGAAGCTGAACCATTTGATGATCAAGAACCGATATCCCTTGCTGAGGACTGATGATATTTTTGATCAACTTCGAGGAGCATGAGTGTTATCGAAGATTGACTTGAGATCTGGATATCATCAGTTACACATTAAACCATCGGACATATTGCTTACAGCTTTTCGGAGAAGATATAGTCTATATGAGTACATTGTCATGCCGTTCGGAATAACGGATGCGACAATATTTTTCATGGATCTGAGGAATCATGTGTTCCACCAATATCTAGATTTTTTTGTGGTAGTCTTCGTGGATGATATCTTGGTGTACTCTCACACTCGACACGACCATACTTCCCATCATGAGATCATACTGAGTAAACTGAGAGAGCATCAGCTATATGCTATGCTCTCAAAGTGCCACAATTGGATGGGACAGATACACTTACTGCGTTATATTATCTCAGAGCCAGGAGTTGTAGTAGACCTAGAGGGGTGAGAGCATTAGTTTCATGGGAGCAGCCTAAGAACGTGTTTGAAATACAGAGTTTATTGGGTATGGCTGGTTACAATAGGCACTTTATACAGGACTTCTCCCGCTTAGTAGTGTCATTGATGGGTTTGACTAAGAAGGGTGTGAAGTTCATTTGGTCAGAAGCTTACGAGACAGCCTTTAAAGAGTTGAAGGGAAAGTTGAAAACAACACCAGTCCTGATACATCCATAGAAAGGGAAGACATATTTAGTTTACTGTGACGCATTAGGTATTGGGATGGGGGTAGTGTTGATGCAAGGTGATCAAGTAGTTGTGTATGGGTCTCAGCAGTTGAGGCCACATATGAAGAATTACCCGACGCATGATATCGAGTTGGCCGCAGTTTTTCATGCATTACGTTGTTGGAGACGTTATCTCTTAGGAGAACATTTTGTGGTGTTTACCAACCAAAAAATTTTCAAGTACATCTTTACCAAGCGTGACCTGAATCTGAGACAACGAAGGTGGGTTGAATACCTTCAGTCCTTCGACTTCTTTCTTTCTTATACACCTAGTAAGGGTAATACAGTTGCTGATGCATTGAGTAAGAGGACTCAGTTACATGCAGTGCAGGAGGCCATTGGTGAGTGGAATCTCATGGATTTGTTCTCTGAGATGCATTTGGAGGTGCATGATAGTCAGGGGAGAGCCTATCTTTCTTCCTCAGCTGTGACTTCTACCTTCCTAGATAGAGTGAGGATGAGACAACTATCAGATTCGGAAGGCCTAGTTCTACATGAGTCGGTGGCAACTGAGGACCGTCCACCTCGTTGTACGATAGGTGATGATGAGGTACTGCGTGTCCATGGATGAGTGTGGGTTCCAGGGGACATACGCGAGGAGTTGATGCAGGAGTTTCATGCTTCAGCTTTGGCAGTGAATCCCAGAGTTACCAAAATGTACTATGTCTTGAGATGTCAGTATTGGTGGCCGAGTATGAAATCAGAAGTAGCCAGTTTTGTTGCGAGATGTTCCATCTATCAGCAGATAAAGGCGGAGCATCAGAGGCCAGCCAGAATGTTACAATAGTTACCCATTCCAGAGTCGAAATGGGATAATGTTGCGATGGTCTTCATGACCAGGTTTCTGAGGTCACCTCGAGGCAGTGATGTCATGTGTCTTGTTGAGGATAGACTTATAAAGGTAGCTCACTTTTTGTCGATCAAGGAGACCTTCGGTGTTGACGAGCTTGGGAAGTTGTACATCCGAGAGGTATTACGCATTCATGGGGTCCCCTGTTCTATCATTTTAGATAGGGAATCATGTTGTACGTCTTATTTCTAGAAGAGTTTTCAGAGGGAACTGGGTACACAGGTGCTTCTGAGCATAGATTACCACCCTCAGACCGATGAACAGTAAGAGCGTATGATATAGGTGATAGAGGACATGTTGTGTGCATGCGTCCTGGACTTTGGGGGATCTTGGGAGAAGTACATATCCTTGGATGTCTTTGCAGACAATAATAGTTTTCTGGAAACTATTGATATGACACTTTATGAGGCTTTATATGGTAGACCATGCCGATCACCTTTGTGCTGTTTGGAGGCAGGTGAGGCAGCTTTACTGGGACCACTTCTCGTGCAGGAGACTTTAGAGCAGGTCCAGTTGATATAGAATCTTATGGATACTATACAGTCTCGTCAGAAATATTATGTTGATCGCCGTAGACAACCCTTGGAATTCATGGTCGGGGATCAGGTTTTCTTGTGTGTTTCATAGATGTTGGGACACAGGCGGATCCAGAGATATGGTAAACATTCGCTAAGGTATGTAGGGTTGTTTGATATTATGGAGAGAGTCGGGCTGGTTTCCTATCTGTTGTAGTTACCACAGAGGTACCGGGCCATGCATGACGTCTTCCATCTGTCTCAGCTACGTAGTTATCACTCAGACCCGTCTCACATTTTTTAGCCCAAGGAGGTTGAGCTTCAGGCTGATGCATCTTTTGAGAAGCATCCAATTTGTATTATTGATTGGAGCACGACGGTTCTCTGAGGCCGGTCAGTTCCTCTCGTACAAGTGTTTTGGAAGCATGGCCGAGTGCAGGATGAAACTTGGGAGCGAGAGACCAACGTACGTGCTCAGAGGCTAGAGTTATTCTCAGCTTTATCTTCACCGCCCTTGGAAGGGCAATTTGGGGATGAATTGCTATAAGGGGGGAAGTTTGTAAGAACCTGGTTCTTATTCTAGAGGTACATGTTTCTTCTTTTCCTTTTTTCCTTAAGTGTTTTCGAGAAAATAAGGAATATGGGGAAAATTCCCAAATTTTGTAGGTGTACGCCATGTAAATTTCCACATGCCGTGTACTTTGGACGTGTGGGATGAGTACACAGGGCATGTAGGCCTATCGGTGATGAACTATGTAATAACTAACTACACACCGTGTACTTAGTATATACACACCATGTAATTAGTCGGAAGTTTAACAGTAAGGCGGTGGGAGTAGCCGCCAACGGAGCAACAATGCACAATGTGTACTCAGAAATAAATGTCTTGTACTCATGTCGACAAATGAACAGTGTGGTGGTGAAAAGTATCCTCCATAGGAATAGTTGGAAAACAAAAAGTACACGCCAAGTACATGAGAGTACACACTGTGTAGTTTTGTTTTTTTCATTTAAAACGGGCAGTAGCCTCCTCTTTCAACAGAGGAAGCTTAGAATGCTGAGAGGCCGTGGGAGAGACATTCGAACCTTGGAGGCACTCCCGATAGTACACCAGAACTTGTATTCCTTCGCTGATGGTCTCAATAGAACCACGCGAGTGAGTTCTTCACTCTTCTTGAACCATTCCTTCCAATTCCTTCCCGAGGGGAAGTTATTTGGGTTTGAATGAATTTTCGTTTATCCCAGATCTACATAATTCTCGGGTGTTTCAGAAGTCACCATTCCCATATATTGATCAGAAGATATCAAGGTAGGTGGTCTGATATTTAATTCCAACTGTCATATGGTTTTTGTGTACCATTGTGCTACGCGCCCATGTTTGGGGTGTCATATGGATGAGGCCTTGACTAATTAGATATATAAAATTGCATATATAATATAATGAAAATTATAAACTACTTTCTGGGATCATTTCTGGGATCCAGGGCCACCCCGTGGGTGCGGTTCCCTTGTTTAGCCGTTTGGCCATGATACCCGAGGGAATGCAGTGATTTTAGCATGCTTGAGTTCCCTTAAGAGAATATGTGTATATAATTTCTAGCTTATGTGTTGGGATCAGCCCAGTTTCTTATTTCTCCTAAGGGCAGTGTTACTCATGCCTGAGGGAAAGTGTTTTGTTTAGCATGAGGGAAAATATTCCTATGCCTAAGGGCAGTTACATCCATGCCTATGGCCATTATCTCGAACGACTAAGTGCGATATTCATTATGCTTGTGGGCAATCACCTGAGGGTTTCGATTAGGATTACTTGAGGGTGAGTTTTTTCATGTCTGAGGACTCTGTTTACCTTTTATATTCACTACGGTGATTTGACAAGTTATATCTACCCAGTTAAAGCACATGCTTGGTATTGTTTTACCTTGTACTTGTTAGATATCTTTTTGGGGTTTTGTTGCGGCACTGTATAGGAGATTTTCGGCTGAGGATGAGTCTCGGGAACTTATAATTCAATTATATTGAATTGTTAAATAATAATTAAATAGAAATGGAACTGGTAGGAGTAGATTATTTTGAGTACTTCCTAGTTTACTGCATTTTCATTACTGCACACTTCTGTTGCATAAATTCACTGATAGTTGGGCATGGACCTTTGGTGGTTGCCTACTGGGATTTATTTCTCACGCCATATTTGGGTCATGTATTGGTCCCAAATAGATTATATTGCTATAGGTGTGGATAATGGAAAGATTCCCTATACAGGTACTTGATTTTTGTAGAGGAGTAGGAGAGCATGGGACCAAGATTAATCTTGTGGTGCTGTTGAGTTCCTGCTGCACTGTTTCTGTTTTTCTTTGTTGTACTTGTACCTTGTATTGTATTATTTTAGATTGTAGTGTATACTATTTTGAATAACTTCTTAGACTTAGGGACATATTTCATCATTATATATATGAATATTTTCCACTTTTACTTTTGTACTGTTGTCCTTTTTAGCTTAGTATTGTTTACTACTTTCGCTTTTGGTATGTTTTTATTTTCTCTGTTGCGCTACACTTTGACAAATGAGGGCATAGTTTCAAAACTATCAGACCTAGTCCCTATCTACTATTCGTAATAAACGGGTGTTTGTGGAAATTTTCTTGAGGTCATGTGACCAACCATGTTTGGGGCACCCGTTGAGTGGCACCTGTAGCCGGGACATTACACCTAGAGTCCTATAGGCATAATAATGGAAAATCTAAAGCTAAATCAGGTTGTTCTAGGGGTTATATTTTTCTCTCCAAACAAAGTAATTCTTTCATACTCTTTCTCTTTTTCTGAAGTCTTCATGAACAACATTGCTGAATACCAAGCCCTCATCGCTGGATTGGAACTATCTTTACATATGAACATATCCTACCTAAAAATAAAATGGTATTCAGAACTAGTGATAAAGAAAACCAATGGTGAATGTTCCATCAAGATGGAATAACTAGCTCCCCTCAACGACTATGTTAGGGGACTAATGGAGACGTTCCACTTTTATCCCTCATTTAATTATATCCCTTGATCATAGAATGATCTTGCCAACGCACTGACTAATGCAGTAGCCATCTTGAAAAACCCTAATTACAAGGAAACAACCTTCTACATAACATGTCGAGGAATGGTATCATCGATCATCGTATGTGATATGAAAGAGATCAGTTAGGTCATCACTACCCCAGAGCATGATGAATCAGTGACCTCCATTGGGTGGATGGAGCCCATAATCAGAAATCTTCATGATAAACACTTCGGACGGATCACACTGGAAAGGAAGAGATTCAACACCGGGAAGCAAACTTCACATTGCATGATGTCCCAAATGATCAAAAAATCCTATAAAAGTGTGGATTAGAGGGAATTATCCTCATGTTAATAGTAAGGGAAATACTCACCATTATGGAAGAAGTCTACATAGGCTCCTACGGTGCCCACTAATCTGGAACTAGCCTCTCCCACCAGATCAGAAGGTTGGGGTATTACTGGCAGACCATGATATATGAGTGAATAAAATAAACCAAAAAATGTCATGCATGCCAGAATTATTCAAAATTCATCCATCAACCCCTAGAATTACTGTATAAAACAAAATATTCCTGGCCATTAACCATTTGGGGGTTGATGTTGTGGGTCCATATCCCCTAGCCACCACAAAGCAGTTCATGTACATCCTTACTGCTACCGACAGATTCTCCAAATGGGTTGAGGTGATCCACTCAAAGATGTCAGAATGAAGAATATCATCAACTTCATAAAGTCCCATATCAACACTAGGTTCATAGTCCCTCGCATGATATTAATGGAAAACAACACCAAATTCTATTCTATGAAGTTGAAGAAGAAATACCAGGAGTATAACATTGAATCCAATTACTCATCTTGCTGTCATGTGGAGAAAAATGGAAATAATGATGCCTTAAATAAGACTATGTCAAACATACTCCAAAAGGTAGTGAACAAGGATAAGAAGTGTTATCCAGACAAACTCCTCCATGATTTATGGTCCTACCATACCTCCATGCATACTTCTACATAAGAAAATCCAAACTCATTAGATTATGAGATCGAGGCAGTACTACCCATAGAGTTCCATATTACCTCACTATGAATAGATATTTTCAGGAAACTATCAGATGAATAAAAAGTGAAAAAATGGTTGGATTAGTTTGAGCAGCTAGATGAGAAGAGGTAGTGCACACTGCACAACCTTGAGGACCACTAGAACTGGATAGAATGAGCCTTCAATAAAAATGTTTGTCTCTATTATTTCCTCTAGGGAGAACTAATGTTAGATCTAAGAACACCAATGATAACGAGAAATAATCCCCTGAATATGGAACCCAAGTGGGAGGGACCTTAAGTCATACATAAGGTCTATCACAATGGATCGTATACTCTGACCACCATGGATATGGAGAGTTTCACACCACCGACCAATGTGATATTTGTTATGAAATACATTGCATAATAGCCAAAAATAGGTCATCCACATTGGTGTAAGTCCCATATTCATCCTTTCCATATAACATTAAACTACATGGAATGTCTCACACACGACAATAAACTGTACATGCATTTCTTCACTGCATGAAATTAAACTGCACGGTCTCTCTAGGACAATGTACGACATAATTATAATTTTAAATGAGATACATAGGGATTCATTGATCCTACATCTTGGACAAGACAACACAAAATATAAAATACTCGTATCCTATCCTCCACGACTTTGAATAGTGGAAGGGACCCTTGTTAGTCCTTGTTTCTTTCACCGAACATAGCTCACACGAGCTTATGAATTCTGGTAAGGACTTCCCTACGTAAAATAAGGCATTAAGGATTAGGATGAGCTCATTATTATCCTAAATACAAGGAGTTAATGGTTATATAATTATTTGTCACTGCATGATGTCAAACTGCATGTTCAATTTCTTTTACTCGACATGAAACTGTACGTTCTTATGGACCTCATTCGAGAGGAGAACCATCAATATTCCTGATCTCCTACCACACCGGCATCCAAAGAAATACATATGGATTGATTCTTGTCATCAGAAGATACGTAGTGATGTCTGAACACTATTTTCTAGGCCTATCCATATGATTATATTCCTTTCACTTCAGGTGATCCAATGTCCTTACCGCATGATAGAAAACTGCACGGACCCATGACATCCATCTCCACTCATGTCCGATGACCCACATCCACACCGCATGAAATTAAAATTCCTAGAAATTCATCTTTTATGAATGAAGTTAAAATGCACGGTGCTTCTAAAACTATGTGTGGATTGATTCCCACCCTTATAGGATATGTAGGAATGCCTGAGCATTTAGTCCTTGGGGCTAGCCCCAGGTACTACAAATTCTGCATTCTTTTCGGCATCTTGGCATGAGCCCATTTTAGGGATGTATGGTGTGGTGTATATATCTTTAGTCTTCATTCACGTTGGGTTTTTATTATCATTCCAGGAACATTTCCTTCAAGGCTTTTCTCTTCAAAATTTTTCTTTATCGCATGAAATTAAACTACGTGGAAGTAAGTACTTTCTACAAGACATTAAAATGCATTGTCCATTAAGAACTACATGTTGTTTCATTACTATTGGCACATGATTCATAGTGATTCCCGAACTTCCACTCTCAGGCCCAACCACAATATTCCCATTAAATCACATTTTTCCACATTCCTTCTCAACACACATCCTTAAAATTCACGGAAATATGTCCTGGCTACATGACATTAAACTACATGAAACTATCAGAACAATGTGTGGCTTGATTCTGATACTCATGAGATATGTTTTGATACCCAAAACTTTTGTCTTTGAGACCAGCCATGGGTATAACCTCCTTTATGTAACTCCCTGACCCCAGTTACCCAGATTCGGTGCATTATTACATAACATTGGTATGATGACAAAAGATCAACTCTCGAAAGACCCATTAGATTAGTAGCCTTGGAAACACTAGATACATTCATAAGTCATACGTTACATAATAAAGTGAAAAACTACAACAAAATATTATCTTCATATTCCCTCATACTATCCCTGTAGGTCATTCATAAAATACTTCTTCACATCCTGGGAAACAAAACATTGAAAGGGGTGATCTTCGATGCTTAGTAAGGATAAAAAATAGTGGAAACTTTCTTAAATAAACAAAAAAATTTAAGGCAATGAATAACTTAAAAAAAACTTTTTAAACATGAACTTCAGCATAACATGGAAAAAATAAATTGAAATAATTCCATTTATTTATTCACATGGATATTCTACTAGTCTAATAATCACATGAAATATCAATAACCACATTCATAATAATGGAATGCATAATTCCAAACTATCATAACCTCGTATCCAAGGCCTCGTACCAAGACTACAAATAAGATTTTGTAATGGTCTCGTTCCAAGACACTAGTTTGTCTAATGAGACCTACCGATGCATCAAGGAGCTATAACAGGCTCCACCCGTCACTTACTAAGTCCAATGCATTCCTCATATGAATAGGTTTAAACATAACATAAACATTCGTATTAAAACTAACATACAAAATGTCAATAATTTCTCCATAAACCATGAATGGTATAAAAATAACACATCCAAAGTCAAACATATCACAAAACCTTTAATACAATACGAAAGTTTTGTATCATAATAAATCAACTTCAAAAAATCATAAAATCCATCAAAGGATGATGACAAAGATGAAATCAAAACTATTTGAGAGAAATATCTCTTTTTTGAAACCATTGAAAAGTCACACATTTATAAAGGAAGTAATTTATAAGAGATTTTTGAATCATAGTGTCTCATACCACTTTGAAACTTTTGAAAAGAATTATCATTTCGAAACGTTCATGTTCATATAAATAAATACTTACAATCATTTTGATAACATGGACATTAATGAAAAATATTTAGAAAGATAAATATTTAAAACATTTAAAAGTCACATAATTGTAAAAGAAAACATTTACTATGAAAATATTCTTATAATATTGTAAGGGAAGCTTTGATGATTTTATAATGGCGAAAAATAGCCACACCCTCTGTATAAGTTAAAAAAGACATTCTTACCTTAATTTTGTCGAAAATGTTGAAGAGGAAATTGTTTAGAAAACAACAGAAAGATTCCTTTCAAACAATTTTTTAAAAATTAAGACAAGGGTATAAATTATTTTGACCCAAATTTTAGTAAACAGTAAAAAAGTTTTGGAATACATTTTTAAGAAACATGTATGTGGATGATAAAGAGGTCCCAGTAGATAATTACGTATAAACAACCTCGGATAATGAGGAGATTGTGAAATAAACTCTTACCTTGTAATTTTCCTTGGTTGAGGGTAGGTTAACCTATTTTATAATGGTGAAATAATGGTTATTAAATTATACAAGAATAATATAAATTAATATTATATCATATATGATCTTTTAACATTGTTTTGTTAATAATGTCTTAGTATTATCATCATTTCGGGTGTTAACTTACTCGTTTTATTTTATATATTTTGTTACATAAGCCATGTTTGTTATGGACAGGTTGTATATTATTCATATCCAGAATAATATCAAGTCCTTAAACATTATTTTTAATCGTCAAATAATAATTATGATTGCATGGATACAATGGGGAATGAATCTCATCGCGTTCCTGGAGATGGTAGTCCGTACGTACGCACGGGCGACAATATCATTATTTTGATATTATAATAATATAATATTGGATGGTAAATCATATATACAGAATCATTATCATGTTATATTTATTATTTTAATCAATTAAATATCATTATAATACCCATCCAAATAATAATGTTTTTGAATAACAATTACCCCACGACATAGAGACGGTAAGTCATACGTACACACGTATGGTGACATGTCATTAAAAGGATGGATATAATAATGAATATGGTTGTACCATATTTATTATAAAATCATAATATATAGAAGATTCAAGAGTTATTATTTTAGAAATTAAATAAAAAAGAACAAATAAGTTCAAGAAGAAATGAACTTGAAAAAGGGGGTGAAAACATTACCTCTTCTTCGGGTTCTTCCTTTTGATTTGATCAAAAGGGATCCTTAGGTTGGATTTATGATCAAAATAAGGCCACTTTGTTGAAGTTAGGGAAGTTTAGAGAGTATTTGGGCAGGGTTTGTCCAACCCAAAAGGCTTTGATGGTGTGAAAAATTGGATAGAAGGCGTGACCTTTTATAAGGGGGGGGAGGGGCTCTTTAGGAAAAACATAAAGTATTAATTTATAATAAATTCATATTCGGTTTCTAATGGCTCCAAAGAAAATTATTCAAATTATAAGGTGGGGATGGGTCAGAATCCATTCAACCAATAGTTTTTAGACAGGTTTGGGTCCTTATATTAACCTTATATTTTAGTTTTAACTCTTAGTTAATTAGATTGACATTTACTATGTCACTTTGTCTTTTTATATTATATAGTTAATAAACATACTATATACATCCAAGAGACACCCAAGTGGTCCATTAATGATAAAAATATCATGATATAAGTCCGTTTTCTGAAAATTAGATTTTTATGAATAGAATATCAATTAATAATATAATATTTTTTTAAAAAACTCATTTATGTCAATTTTGAAACTAATCAATAATTGATTTTTGTTAAAGTAGTATAAACTTTATTAATTCGAAAAAAATTAATTTAATCAATATCAACATGTCATATTAACCAATAAAAGTCGTGTATGTCATCAAAAGATTACAATTATATTTATTTTAACATTTATAATACCAATTGTTTGATTCTTTCATTAATATGGAAAATACTGCATCATTATTGTGTCATAACTAAATTTAATTATTCAATGTCTAAAAATTATAAATAAAATACCATTATGTATAAAATAGTTTTATATTTCTAATTAATATTTATAGTTGAAATTATAACATATATAATCCTATGTAAAAATTATTTTTCTAAAAGATATATTCTTTTGTCATTTTGGTATTTATTTTACCATAACTAATATAAAGTGTCCTTATCACCTAAAGGTGGCTCCATGAGGTCCCAAAATATACCCAAATACGAACACGGTCTTAAATTTATCAACCAATAGGGTTAGAACACGTTTTAGGGTAAATTAATATTATTATAATATTATTTTTTACCCTTATTTATCGAATTTACCCTTTAACCATGGTAAATAAAATATTTACCGAAGTAATTATTCAAAATGTCTAAAAATAAAAGTTACCTATTTACACAATTTGGACCTCTTTATTCAAAATATGGAATCCATATTTCTAAATTCAAAACACATAAGTTGATGAAATTAATTTAACATTAATTATCGTTGTTAAAATATAAAGCGTGTTTTTAGAGATAATAACTATCAAACGATTGAGAGTTGTTTATGTCCGGTTTAAATGTGAAATTATGTATAATTACCAACATTTTATTAAATAATAAAAATATATTCTAAATATACTTTAAAACCACTCAAATTGATAATTTATCACTCTTAATTATTTTTATTAAAAAATATGTTTTTAATTACAATTTAGTAATTTTCACTGTTTATCAAAATATAAAAGTTATCCGAAAAGTACCAAAATTTTACCCTAGGATAATTTAAATATTAAAAATCCAAAAATGACTTCCATTTTGAGAGATAGAATTTTTAAAATTTCAAAAAGTGTGTATTACTATTCATAACGGCTACTTGGATTGGTCGCGGTGTGTTAAAATCTCGAAGTTGCGTACAATGCAAGCTATTGCATTATTCAAAGTGAAATGTACCATGGAAGTATCAGGTGTTACATTCTCCCCTCCTTCAATAAATTGCGTCCTTGCAATTTTAAATTGTTCTTCGAAAATTAAAAGGTTTAAAAAAGAAAATATCTTTGTGGGAAAACCCACATCGGAAATTGGGTTAATAAAATTTAGTCTTAATAAGAGGAAAAGAGAAATGAAATGGTCACCACCAAATTATGATCTCAATTTGGAGAACATTGTTGGAAATTAGAGACATGTAATTGGAAGAAAAATGTAAATATTTATAGGGAGTGATTGAGGTCATCAGTCACAAACAATTGTAGAATTGAGGGCCTCAAAGCCATCAATCTATGATGATTTAAAATATCATTAGTTTAACAAAACATAAGATATTAGGATAACACATTTTTGGTTCTAAGATCCCTTACCTAATGTTTATGAATTAGTTTCTTCATTAAATAAGATAAATATATATATGTACATATATATATACTTGACAAGTAGAGTTTCATCCATCAACTAATTTCTACCACAAAATCATCTTTCACTCCACAAGATAATAGAACTCAAAAATATTCTATTTATCCTAACCATATCTGGTTCCAAAAATAAATTTATAATTCATCTATAAGAACTTTTTAAAAAATAAAACTACATTATACACTCTCGTGACTTCACGTAGTCCAGTAGTAGGTGACAAATCCCAATTGCACTATATTTGTGGGTTCGATTCTCGCACCTTTGTCCGACGTGACGGGTTGTCATACGGTCTGCGTGTTGTCCTTTTTATAAATATCCAAAAATAACTTTAACAATAGTATACAATGTAAAATATAATCCTTTCTAACCTTTATACATATCCAAAATACTTCTTTAAACCCTCAGTCCAAAATTTATATGAATGGTAAACATAATGCAGATCCTTTTTACCTCGTAATAGCATTTGAATAACTTCATCATGTATTCTATTAAAACACTGAAACATCCTGAATTACCATAAACCCATATTGATTACATTATTCTCCCTCATTCCTTATAGAATACTAGATATACTTCATCCATCCAAAAATGTTGTAAACTCCAACAATGATGGAATATACCAATCATTAATTAGTTTCAAGGAATTCAAGAATATCCAATATAATTTACCCAAATCAACCATATCTTATTCCAAAATCAGTACCTCAATATTAGGACCATATTAAGGTTCATCTTTCCTTCCACCATCTAATTTCTAAAAAGTTTAACTTGCTGTAGAGTCACTTTTCTGTGTACCATAAAATCTCAAATCCTCAATGAAATAGTACTGCAGTACAATCCTTATTTATTTCCAGTACATCATTGATACAAAACTTCAATAAAATAATTCCAAAATAACAACACAAGAACACTAGTCATTCCTCTTTATCTTTGGTAGTATCTTAACTTGATTATTATCCAGTAGCATCATTTGCTGCATAGTCTGGTGATTGGGACATTGGTTCCTGTAGTGTCCAAACTCCTTGCAAATGTAGCATTGTATATTTGAAACCATTTTCTTACCCTTGCAGTCACGTACTTGGTGTGCCTTTTCTCAAAACATATAACATACTCCCATTCCCTTCAATCATTTTCCAAAGTGATTCTTTCCATAGTTATGACATACGGTAAAATCCTTCTTTACCTTCTTCCCTTTATCTGTCCTTATCTCTACCATACTTTCCTTATCTGGCTTCCCTTCAAAGCCATAGGACTCCGAGAATTATTTACTTATCTTATCAACACATGATATTATTTCTTCATATGAGGATAATACATGGGAGAATATTTCCCTTATAAATTCTTTCTTAAGACCATGAAAGATATGATCCTTCGTACTCTTTGGATCATGCGTATTGTTGGAGTTCTCATTCCTTCTACTGGGCGCCATTTCTAAACAACGACATACACTAGATTAGTATATGAATAGCAATACCTAATCCCAAACATGTAAAACACTTAACATAAATTGGAAATTTTATGGATATAATCCATAATCATAAAAATGTTTTCTTTGAGGAATTATATACTCATAAACTCTTCATAATGGCTTGTAAAGAAAATGAGAATTATCCTAAGAATATCCCCCGGGAGTGTCATAACCAAGAGTGAAGCAAGGCCCATTGCCGTGCACCAGTTCCTATTTGTGTCTAGCTCAAAGAAGTGTTTTAGGCTTTTACCCCTAGGGACATCTTTTCCAGATCCACCTCTACCTGCTCGTATCTAGACAGGGATGTATTGCTCGTAAAACTCAGAAAATCTTCACAATACCAAAATTCTAGGATGTTTTTCAACACTAATCCTCAAAGTTTATCTTAGGGTAATGTGATCTAATTAGAGTTTATCTAAATCTAGCTTCCAGGGTTTGTACTAAATTTCCTCTGATAACAACTGTAAAACCCCAACCCCAGTTACCCAGAGTCGGTGCATTATTACATAACATTGGCATGATCACAAAAGATCAACTCTTGAATAACTGATTAGTTTAGTAGCCTTGGAAACACTAGATACATTCATAAGTACTACATTACATAATAAAGTGAAAAACTACAACAAAATCTTGTCTTCATATTCCCTTATACTATCCCTGTAGGTCATTCATAAAATACTTCTTCACATCTTGGGAAAAATAAAACATTTAAAGGGGTGAGCTTAGATGCTTAGTAAGGACAACAATATAGTGGAAACATTATTAAATGAGCATAAACATTTAAGGCAATGCATAACTAAAACAAATGCCTTTTAAACTTAAACTTAAACATAACATGGAAAGAATAAATTGAAATAATACCATTTAATTATTCACATGGATTTTCTACTAGTCCAATAATCACATGAAATATCAATAACCACTTTCATAATGATGGAATGCAAAATGACAGACTATCATAACCATGTAGCCAAGGTCTCGTGCCAAGACTAAAAATAAGATTTTGTCAAGGCCTCGTGCCAAGACAATAGTTTGTCCCCTGAGACCTATCGATGCATTGAGGAGCTATAGCGGGCTCCACCCATCAATTACTAAGTCCAATTCATTCCTCATATGAAAAGGTTTTAACATAACATAATCATTTGTATTAAAACTAGCATACAAAATGTCAATACTTTCTCCATAGACCATGAATGGTATAAAAATAACACATCCACAGTCAAACATATCACAAAACCTTAAATACAATATGGAAGTTTTGTATCTTAATAAATTAACTTCAAATAAGCTTAAAATCCATCAATGGATGTTGACATAGATGAAATCAAAACTATTTGAGAGAAATATCACTTTTTTGAAATCCTTTAAAAGTCACACATTTATAAAGGAAGCAATTTAAAAGATATTTTTGAATCAAAGTGTCTCATACCACATTGAAACTTTTGAAAAGAATTATCATTTCAAAATATTCATGTTCATATAAATAAATCCTTAAAATCATTTTGATTACATGGACATTAATTAAAAATATTTAGAAAGATAAATCTATACACATTTAAAAGTCACATAATTTTAAAAGAAATCATTTACTATGAAAATATTCTTATAATCTTGTAAGGTAATCTTGGATGATTTTATAACAGCGGAAAATAGCCCCACCCTATGTATAAGATAAAAAAAGACATTCTTACCTTAATTTTGTCAAAATGGTTAAAGAGGACCTTGTTTGGAAAACTATAGAAGGATTCCTTTAAATCCATTTTATAAAAATTCAAAAAAGGGTATAAATGACTTTGAACCATAGTATAGTAAAGAATAAAAATATTTTGGAATACATTTTTAATAAACATGGATGTGGATGATAAAGAGGTCCCAATATATAATTATGTATAAACAACCTCGGATAATGAAGATATTGTGAAATACAACCTTACCTTGTAATTTTCCTTGGTTGAGGGTAGGTTAACCTCCTGTATAATGGTTAAATAATTGTTATTAAATTATAAAAGAATCATATACATTAATATGAAATCATATATGATCTCTTAACATTGCTTTGTTAATAATGTCTTAGTATTATCATAGTTTCGGGTGTTAACTTACTCATTTTATTTTATATATTTTGTTACATAATCCACGTTTGTTATGTATAGGTTGTATATTATTCATATCTAGAATGATATGAAGTCCATAAACATTATTTTTAATCATCAAATAAGAATTATATTTGCATGGATACGATGGGGAATGAATCTCATCGCGTTCTTGGAGACGGTAGTTCGTACGTACGCACGGGCGACAATATCATTATTTTGATATTATAATAATATATAATTGGATGTTATATCATATATACAGAATAATTATCATGTTATATTTATTATTTTCATAAATTACATATCATTATCATACCCATCCAAATAATAATGTTTTTAATAACAATTACAGCACGACGTGGAGACGGTAAGTCTTACTTACGCACGTATGGTGACATGTCATTAAAAGGATGGATAGAATACTGAATATGGTTGTACCATATTTATAATAACATCACAGTATATATAATAAACCGGATTTATTATTTTAGAAATGAAATAACAAAGAACGAATAAGTTCAAGAAGAAAGGAACTTGAAAAGGGGGGGGTGAAAACATTACCTCTTCTTCAAGTTCTTCCTTTTTAATTGATCAAAAGGGATCCATAGGTTGGATTTATTATCAAACTAAAGCCTCTAGGTTTAATTGAGGGAATTTGAGAGAGTATTTGGGTAGGGTTTGGACGAACCAAAAGTCTTTGAAGGTGTGAAATATTGGTTAGAAGTTGTGTCCTTTTATAAGGGGGAGGATGCACTCTTTAGGAAATACATAAAGTATTAATTTATAATAAATTAATATTCTGTTTTAAATGGCTCCAAAGTAGATTATTAAACGTATATGGTTGGGATGGGTCGAAATACATTCAAAAAATATATTTTTGACAGGTTTGGGTCATTATATTAACCTTATCTTTTAGTTTTAACTCTTAGTTAATTAGATTGACATTTATCATGTCACTTTGTATTTTTATATTATATAGTTAATAAATATACTATGTACATCCAAGAGACCCCCAAGTGGTTCATTAATGATACAAATATCATGATATAATTCCTTTGGCTGAACCTTAGATTTTTAGAAATAGAATATCAGTTAATAATATAATATTTGTTTTAAAAACTCATTTATGTCAATTTAGCCACTATTCAATAATTGATTTTTTTAAGTCGTAAAGACATTATTAATTTGAAAAAAATTAATTTAATAAATACTAAAATGTCATGTTAACTATTAAAATTCGTGTATGTCATAAAAACTATCACATTATATTTATTTTAACATTTATAATACCCATTGTCTCATTCTTTCATTAGTAAGGAAAATACTGCATCATTATTTTTCCATAACTAAATTTAATTATTCAATGTATAAAAATTATAAATAAAATAACATTATGTAGGAAATAATTTTTTCATTCTAATGAATATTTATAGTTGATAATATAATATATATAACCCTATGTAAATTTTTATTTCTAAAAGATATATTCTTATGTCATTTTTGTATTTACTTTAGCTCAACTAATATAAAGTGTCCTTATCACCTAAAAGTGGCTTCATGTGGTCCAAAAATAGACCCAAATATTCCCATGGTATGAAATGTATCAACCAATATTGTTAGGACACGTTTTAGGGTAAATTAATATAATTATAATATTTTTTTGTACCCTTATTTACCGGATTTACCCTTTAACCATGGTAAATAAAATATTACCGAAGTAATTATTCAAAATGTATAAAAATAAAAGTTACCTATTTACACAATTTGGACCTCCTGATTCCAAATATGAAATCCATATTTCTAAATTCAAAACACAGAAGTGCCATAAATTAATTTAAAATTAATTCTTGTTGTTAAAACAAAAACGTGTTTTTAAGAGATAATAACTATCAAAAGATGGACAGTTGTTTATGTGCGGTTTAAATTTAAATTATGTCCAATGACCAACATTGTATTAAATGGTAAAACTATATTCTAAATATAATTTAAAACCACTCAAATTTATAATTTATCACTATTAATTATTTTGATTAAAAATGTTGTTTTTACTTAAAATTTAGTAATTTTCACTATTCATCAAAATATAAAAGTTATCCGAAAAGTACCAAAATTTTAACCTAGGATAATTTTAATATTCAAAATCCAAAAATGAAGTCCATTATGAGATATAAAATTTATAAAATTTCAAAAAGTGGGTATTACTATTCATAACGGCTACTTTGATTGGTCGTAGTGTGTTAGAATCTCGAAGTTGCGTACAATGCAAGCTATTGCATTATTCAAATGAAAAAATACCGTGGAAGCATGGGGTGTTACATTATATCCTCATTAAATAAATTTCATCATCGCCATTAGAAATTTTTCTTTGAAAATAAAAGGTTGAAAATAGAATATATCTCTGTGGGAAAACCCACATCAAAAATTGGGTTAACAAAATTTAATCTTAAAAAGAGGAAAAGAGAAATGAAACGGTCACCACCAAATTATGATCTCAATTTGGAGAACATTGGTGGAAATTAGAGACACATAATTGGAGGAAAAACGTAAATATTTATAGGGAGTGATTGAGGTCATCAGTGACAATCAATTATAGAATTGAGGGCCTCAAAGCCATCAATCTATGATAATTTAAAAAATCATTCGTTTAAAAAAACATAAGGTATTAGGATTAATATCCCTTACCTAATGTTTATGAATTATTTTCTTCATAGAATAAGATATATATATATATATATATATATACTTTACAAGTAGAGTTTCATCCTTCAACTAATTTCTACCACAAACTCGTCTTTCACTCCAAAAGATAACAGAACTCAAAAATATTCTATTATCCTAACCGTATCTGGTTCCAAAAATAAATTTATAAATCATCTATCAGAACTTAAAAAAAACTACACTATACACTCCAAGCACTTCACGTAGTCTAGTGGTAGGCGATAAATCCAAATTTCACTATGTTTGTGGGTTCGATTCCCACATCTTTGTCCGACGCGACGGGTTGTCACATGGTCTGCGTGTTGTCCTTTTTGTAAATATCCAAAAATAACTTTAACAATAATATAAAATGTAAAATATAATACATTCCAACCATTATACTTATCCTAAATACTTCTGTAAACTCTCATTCCAAAATTTATATGAATGTTAAACATAATGTAGATCAATTTTACCTCGTAATAGCATGTGTATACCTTCATCATGTATTCTATTAAATCACTGAAACATCCTGAATTACCATAAAACCTTATTGATTACATTATTCTCCCTCATTCCTTATAGAATACTGGGTATACTTTATCCATCCGAAAATGTTGTAAACTCCAACAATTATGGAATATACAAATCATTAATTATTTTCAAGGAAGTCAAGAATATCCAATATAATTTACCCAAATCAACCATATCTTATTCCAAAATCAGTACCTCAATATTAGGACCATATTAAGGTTTATCTTTCCATCAACCATGTAATTTCCAAAAAGTTTAACTTGTTGTAGAGTCACTTTTCATAGTACCATAGAATCTAAATTCCTCAATGAAATAGTACTGTAGTACAATCCTTATTTATTTCCAGTACATCATTGATATAACACTTCAATAAAATAATTCCAAAATAACAACATAAGAACACTATTCATTCCTATTAATCTATGGTTGTATCATAACTTTATTATTATCCAATAGAATCATTTTCAGCATAGTCTGATGACTGGGACATTGGTTCTCGTAGTGTCCAAACTTCTTGCAAATGAAGCATTGTACATTTGAAACCATTTTCTTACCCTTGTAGTCACGTACTTGGTGTCCCTTTTCTCCACACTTATAACATACTCTTATTCCCTTCAATCATTTTCCAAGGTGATTCTTTCCACAGTTATCACATATGTGAAAATCCTTATTTACCTTATTCCCTTTATCTGTCCTTCTCTCTACTATCGTTTCCTCCTCTGCCTTCCCATGAAAGGAATAGGACTCGGAGAATTCCTTACTTATTTTATCAACACATGATACTATTTCTTTATATGATGATAATAAATGGGAGACTATTTCCCATATAAATTCTGGCTTAAGACCATGAAAGATATGATCCTTTTTACTCTTTGGATCATGCGTATTTTTGGAGTTCTCATTCCTTCTACAGGGTGCCATTTCTAAACAATGGTATACACTAGACTAGTATATGCATAGAAATACCTAATCCCAAACTTGTAAAACACTTAACATAAATTGATATGTTTATGGATATAATCCATAATCATAAAAATTATTTCTTTGAGGAAGTATATAATCATAAACTCTTCATAATGGTTTGTAAAGAATATGAGAATTATCCTAAGCATATCCCCAAGGAGTGTCGTAACCAAGAGTGCAGCATGTCATGTTGTCGTGGACCAGTTCCCATTCGAGTCTAGCTCAAAGCAGTGTTTTCAGGTTTTACCCCTAGGTACATCTGTTCCAGATCCACCTCTACTTGCTCGTATCCAGACATGGATGTATTTCATGGAAAACTCAAAAAATATCTACAATACCAAAATTCTAGGAAGTTCTTCTATACTAATCCTCAATGTTTATCTTAGGGCTATCTGCTCTAATCAGTTTTTATCTAAATCTAGCTTCCAAGGTTTGTAATAAACTTCCTCTAATACCAACTGTAACACCCCGACCCCAGTTACCCAGAGTCAGTGCATTATTACATAACATTGGCATGATCACAAAAGATCAACTCTCGAAATACAGAGTCTTTTAGTAGCCTTAGAAACACTAGATACATTCACAAGTCTTACATTACAAAATAAAGTGAAAAACTATATCAAAATATTTTCTTCATATTCCCTCATACTATCCTTGCAATTCATTCATAAAATACTTCTTCACATCCTGGGAAAAATAGAAATTTGAAAGGGGTGAGCTCAGATGCTCAGTAAGGATAATAATATAGCGGAAATGTTCTTAAATGATCATAAACATTTAAGGCAATGCATAACTAAAAATAAATACTTATAAACTTGAACTTCAGAATACATGTAAACAAATAAATTGAAATAATTCCATTTACTTATTCACAAGGATATTCTACTAGTCGAATAATCACATGCAATATCAACAACCACTTTTATAATGATGGAATGCATAATTCCAGACTATCATAACCACATTTCCAAGGCCTCGTGCCAAGACTACAAATAAGATTTTTTCAAGGCCTCATGCCACGACACTAGTTTGTCTCATGAGACCTACCGATTCATCATGGATCTATAGTGGGCTCCACCCGTCACCTACTAAGTCCAATGCATTCCTCATATGAATAGGTTTAAACATAACATAAACATTCATATTAAAACTAGCATACAAAATGTCAATACTTTCTCCATAAACCATGAATGGTATAAAAATAACACATCCATAGTCAAACATATCACAAAAAATTCATTATAATATGGAATTTTTGTATCATAATCAATCAACTTCAAATAAGCTTAAAATCCATCAAAGGATGTTGACATAGATGAAATCAAAACTATTTGAGAGAAATATCTCTTTTTTGAAATCATTGAATAGTCACACATTTATAAAGGAAGTAATTTAAAAGGGATTTTTGTATCAATGTTTCTCATACCACTTTGAAACTTTTGAAAAGAATTATCATTTCAAAACATTCAGGTTCATATAAATAATTCATTAACATCAATTTGATAACATGAACATTAATTAAAAACATTTAGAAGGATAGATATTTAAAACATTTAAAATCCACATAATTGTAAAAGAAAACATTTACTATGAAAATATTCTTATAATCCTGTAAGGGATTCTTCGACGATTTTAAAATGGAAGAAAATAGCCACACCCTCCGTATAAGTTAAAAAAATCATTCTTACCTTAATTTTGTCGAAAGGGTTAAAGAGGACTTTATTTGGAAAACGGTAGAAAGATTCCTTTCATACCATTTTATTAAAAGTCAAACAAGGGTATAAATGAATTTAACCTATAGTCTAGTAAACATTAAAAATGTTTTGGAATACATTTTTAAGAAACATGGATGTGGATGATAAAGAGGTCCTAGTAGATAATTACGTATAAATATCCTCGTATAATGAAGAGATTGGGAAATAAACCCTTATCTTTTACTTTTACTTGGTTGAGGGTAGGTTAAACTCATGTATAATGGTGAAATAATTGTTATTAAATTATACCAGAATCATATACATTAATATGATATCATATATGATCTTTTAACATTGCATTGTTAATAATGTCTTAGTATTATCATCGTTTCATGTGTTAACTTACTCATTTTCTTTTATATATTTTGTTACATAAGCCATTTTTGTTATGGATAGGTTGTATCTTATTCAGATCCAAAATGATATTAATTCCTTAAAAATTATTTTTAATCATCAAATAAGAATTATAATTTCATGTATACGATGGGGAATGAATCTCATCGCGTTCGTGGAGACGGTAGTCCGTACGTACGTACGGGGGACAATATCATTTTTTTGATATTATAATAATATATAATTAGATGGTATATCATATATACAGAATCATTATCATGTTATATTAATTATTTTCATCAATTATATATCATTATCATACCCATCCAAATAATAATGTTTTTGAATAACAATTACACCACGACGTGGAGACGGTAAGTCTTACTTACGCACGTATGGTGACATGTCATTCAAAGGATGGATAGAATAATGAATAGGGTTGAATCATATTTATAATAACATGACAGTATATATAAGATACAAGATTTATTATTTTAGAAATTAAATAACAAATAAAGAAGATGTTCAAGAAGAAAGGAACATTAAAAGGGGGGGGGGTGAAAACATTACCTCTTCTTCGGGTTGTTCCTTTTGATTTGATCAAAAGGGATCCATAGGATGGATTTCTGTTCAAAATAATGCCTCTATGTTGAAGTGAGGTAAGTTGAGAGAGTATTTGGGTAGGGGTTTTCTGATCCAAAAGGCTTTGAAGGTGTGAAAGATTGGTTATAAGTTGTTTCCTTTTATAGAGGGGAGGAGGGGCTCTTTAGGAAATACTCAATGTATTAATTTATAATAAATTCATATTAGTTTTCTAATGGCTCCAAATTAGATTATTCAAATTATATAGTGGGGATGGGTTGAAATCCATTCAACCAATTGATTTTATATAGGTTTTGGTTATTATATTAACCTTATCTTTTAGTTTTAACTCTTAGTTAATTAGATTGACATTTATCATGTCACTTTGTATTTTTATATTATATAGTTAATAAACATACTATATATATCCAAGAGACCCACAAGTGGTCCATTAATGATAGAAATATCTTGATATAAGTCCTTTGGCTTACCCTTAGATTTTTAGGAATAGAATATCAATTAATAATATAATATTTGTTTTAAAACTCATTAATGTCAATTTTGACTCTATTCAATAATTTATTTTTGTTAAAGTCGTAAAAAAATTTATTAATTAGAAAAAAATTCATTTAATCAATTATAACATGTCATATTAACCAATAAAATTTTTGTATGCCATCAAAAATTTCAAAGTATATTTATTTTTACATTTATAATACCAATTGTTTGATTATTTCATTAATAAGGAAAATACTGCATCATTATTGTGTCATAACTAAATTTAATTATTCAATGTCTAAAAAGTATAAATAAAATACCATTATATAGGAAATATTTTTATATTTCTAATGAATATTTATAGTTTAAAAGATAACATATATAACCCTATGTAAAAATTGTTTTTCTAAAAGATATATGCTTATGTCATTTTTGTATTTACTTTAACTTAATTAATATAATGTGCCCTTATCACCTAAACGTGGCTCCATGGGGTCCCAAAATCGACCCACAGATGCCCATGGTCTGAAAGGTATCAAAAAATAGGGTTAGGACAGGTTTTAGTTTAAATTAATATTATTATAATGTTATTTTTTACCCTTATTTACCAGATTTACCTTTAAACCATGGTAAATAAAATATATACCGAAATAATTATTCAAAATGTCTAAAAATAAAAGTTACTTATTTACATAATTTGGACCTCTTGATTTGAAATATCGAATCCATATTTGAAAATTTAAAACACAGAAGTGTCAGAAATTAATTTAAAATTAATTCTCGTTGTTAAAACAATAAGCGTGTTTTTAAGAGATAATAACTATAAAAAGATTGACAGTTGTTTATGTCCAGTTTAAATGTGAAATTATGTAAAATGACAAAAATTGTATTAAATAGTAAAAATATATTCTAAATATACTTTCAAACCACTCAAATACAAAATTTATCACTAATAATTATTTTGATTAAAGAATTTGTTTTTAATTAAAATTTAGTAACTTTCACTATTCATCAAAATATAAAAGTTATCCGAAAAGTACCATAATTTTACCCTAGGATAATTTTGATATTCTGAATCCAAAAATGAATTCCATTTAGGAGATAAAATTTATAAAATTTCAAAAAAGTGGGTATTACTATTCATAATGGCTACATTGATTGGTCGCGGTGTGTTAGAATCTGGAAGTTGTGTACAATTGAAGCTATTGCACTATTCAAAGGAAAACATACCATGGAAACATGGGGTGTTACACTTTGTCCCCATTGGCTTGAGTTCTGTTGGAAAGACTCATGGTGTGTCTAATACCTCTTTGGTCTTCATTGACGTCTGGTCACTTTATGGCACAACATTGCACATCTCTAGTAGGGACTCCATCTTACAACCTAAATCACATGACCCTAAGCTATCTCCATATGTCCCTACAATGTGACATTAAACTATTCCACGTCATCCTTACCATATGAAATTAAACTGCATGGAAGTAACTCCTCACCACATGTCGTTAAATTACACGGTCCTTCAAGAAATACATGTGGCTTGATTCTCACTCCCTTGAGATAGGTAGGGATGTACAAATTCTCATCATTGGGCCCAGTAATAACATTACTGCATTTCACATCGGTTCTCATGTCCCTACCAAGTGATGTTAAACTTCTCGAAGATGAATTTCCCACTACCTGATGATAATCTTTTCAGGCTAACTCAATCATCTTGCCTTTTCAAAGGACCATGAGAGCCTCACCCTGGCCAGAAAGAGAATAGAATGCTTCCATCATCTTTTTAATCACCTCAATACATGTTCCACACGTCATGGCACAAGAATCTCGGGTCATTGAAAACCTTTCACCACCCTTGAAGAAGAAAACTTATCTCTCTACATGGACATGCCTATGGATGGAAGGGATCAAGCCCACCAATAGGAGACATCTTGGCCTGGTTTAAAGGTATTTCTAATTCTTGTGAGCCAGATTTCACTAAGGTGGATCCCAACACCCAATTGTGTTATAGGTTATCCTCAGAATGATTGTCCCATAACTTCACTCATGCCCTGAGAACCTAGATCCATGATTTGCGACATCTCCATCACCCTCTCAATGGGATGTTGGAGTACTCTTGACCTTAGGTATCCTAATGAGCCTCTTGTGTAACATCCCCCATACTAGGTCCAAGTGGAAAGACATTAATTTGATCACACCTTCGTCAAATCTATACAACCATAAAATCTAGTGTATAATGGACCAAATCCAAAGACCCTAAAATACAAATGAAAAAGACACAAAACTCATAAATCCAAAAACCTGCAAAGGGATATCTAAAATATTTTGAGAAATGGCCTGCTAAACTCGTCATCTCTAGAGTTTAGAAAAAAATTAGGGAAAAAATAAATATGGCATAATGCTCGCAGGGTCTATTCTGTATCCCTAGTAAAAGTCAAGCTATGATTACTGGACACCCAGTCCATAAAATAATTATTCAAATGATTCATCATATCTCCGCACCATGAGAATATGTTCGAAAGGTAGTGGCACAACTTTTAGGCTTCTCAAACTCTTCTTGGATCTTACATTTTCCATATATCCCATTTTATGATCTGAAGAATCTCAATTTTCCACAAAGCATTCATTTGTAACTCCCTCGTAATTTTTTTATAATTTTAAATACATTAATATAGTAAAAATAATAATTTAAAAATAAGTGTTTTAATTAATAATACTTACATTTCAAATTTATAGCTTTCAAATAAATTTTAAAAGCAAATAATATTTTCCAGTATTTTTTTTAAAATAATATATTAATATGAATATTCATATTTGATTATTAAAAATACATTTTTATCAATAGATTATAATATATATTGACTATTATAATTATTCTGATAAATACTAAATTATGCTATGAATATATTCACTATTATTATGAAACCCTAATAATTTATGGTAAGTTTCTTTATAAATAATTTCAATTTATTAAACTAATTATATGCACAAATCACTAAGTCACTATGAAACAATGCATTTTAATAGTTATAACATAGATGTTAAGTTTAATTTTTCCACTTCTATGTTTTGAATTTCAAAAAAAGGATATACACAACTGTGTTCAGTAAAATATGCAGAGTCTGGTAGAATCATACTAATTATTGATGAATAGTAATTCACCCATATGAATAGTAACATAACCTTATGTATAGTAAATTAACCATATGAATAGTAATTTTACCCTTAAAAATAGTAATATTACCCTTATAAATGGTAACCTTACCCATGAGTGTATAAATAAAATGTAGGCACCTTATAAATGAATATGAATACTTTAATTAAGTGTTGGTATTTTTGGGAGTAATAAATATTTAATTACAATATTATAACTAATTTTTTTTAAAAGATAATTAATTTTTATAAAATGTATTCATAAATCAATATTTTCTTTCCCTATGATTTTATGAGACCTTAGTTAATTTTTCAAAGTGTCATAAAATATATTATAATTTTAAAATTGGTATTTTTCGATTAAATGATGATTTTAATTAAAAATTAAATTTCTTGTATATATAAAATTACTTTCATAAAATGGAGTTTATTTTTGGATTCTACACATAAAAAAATGTTTAGGCTGAATTTTTGGTATTTTTTTAAAATACTTGAATTTTTTGTGAATAATGAAATTTAGTAATTTACGAAATATGCTAAAAAAATGAATTTATGAATCATGATTTAGTTATGGCTGCTATAAATGGAAATTAGTTTTAACTCACATGCACTAATTACTATATTTTCACAATAATCAAGACTAATCATAGTCTTGATCCAGAAAAATTAACAAATGATTAAAATGATGCAAAAACCCTCCTCTCCCTCACTATATAAACCACCCCTCACCCCCCCCTCTTCCTCTCAGACCACTCATGATTTTTTCCATGATGATGTTCTGAAAAATACACCTTCCAAGCCCTACCCCACGTCCAATACATTTTGTTCTCACAAAAAGGCCAAAAACAAAAGCCTTATGGAGATTCTCAAGGAGTACTCAAGAGGTAAACCTCTTTTCCATTTCCTTTCAACTTCTTTTATAAGTTCCATTATTTTTTTTCTCTATCCTAACCCCCTCAAATAAAAATAATTTGATAATTCAAGTACCTTAAATATAATATAAATTTATCATTATAATGGAATATTTCATCATCATCTCTCTTTTCCCCTCCTCTTATTCTAAAAATGAATACACCGCCCGAGATGTTTTAATTTATAACATTCATAGACGACTGGTTTTAAATTTCTATTAACATATTCAATTATAATCATGAAACCATTTTTATGGTTGAAACAGATCATAATATACTTAATATATCATATTTAATGTTCTGGAATCATTTTGTACACATGTTATTTAATTATAACACAAAATGAATTCCTGGTGGTCGAAAAACCATCAAAATAATCCAAGCGTTTATCATTAATCTTTTACATAATGATTTATCCTAAAACCATATAAATAAATGATATGTATAACCATTTAAAATTATATATGTTCATTAATAACCTGTAATTCCAATTCTGGATAATTATATCAATTCCACATGAACTCTATTACTCATATTCAAGCGAACCGATCATGAAAATCAAGTAAACGAACACTCCAGAACGACAAAATTAAATCTTATAACTTATCAATAATACCATAAATGAACTTAATAAAACTATAATTAATCAAATACATTTATATAATTTTCTGAATTAATTAATTAATGAATTTAATTTTACTATCTAGGATGTTAGTATCAAAGGAAGTAAACATTCGAGCATAAGGTAAGGGGTTTCTCATCTTTATTTCCATTAGATTTCCATTATTTCAGCACTATCTCTTGTGTATGGTGTATGTATACTAACAATTTTTTATCATATCATGAATCTATTTATTTTCATGGTATTAAATTTATCATTTTATTGTTATTATTTTGGGGCATAGGATTCAATTGGTTACAAAGTGGTAAGGGTTTTCTACCTGAACTTCCATTTTCATTCAGGTTACTCTTATACTCTACTTAACTCAATGGAATTATTAAATATTCTTATTTAATCTTCATATATTCCATGTTAGTGTTCTATATATATGTACCAGACATAATCCTTCATTATTTTATTGGGAGTTATATGTTTTAAAAGGATCTTTCAAAAATTCTCCCGGATAAATATGCCCGATTCAAGGGAATTTATAGAATTATTACCTATTTTAAAGTTCATTATCTAATCTGTTTTAAGAAATAAATATTTTTTTAAAATACCAAATTTTATCATGAAAAAATATCTTGGTTCATTTCTAGTTTTATGAAATCAAACATTCCATTCCACTTTAATATCCCTTTAACATTTTCCTTAAAATACACTAAATGTTTTACTTCTAAAGCTTCTTTAAAAACTATTTTTTCATGATTTCACTTCAATGGGACATTATTTATTCCTAAAATATGATTTATATGTCACTAAATATTCTTTTTTGGGATATAAATATTTACAATCTGATTTCATGACAAATAAAATTGATTTTCCAAAAATAACTATTCTTTCAGAAGTAAAAATGATTTTTCTCGTCACACTTTAACTTTTATGAGATATATTCCTTGTTCATGAATTATTACTTGCATGTGGTGTTTTTACTACCCTTTGGTATTTCATATCAATAGTCTCCTTATTCTCATGATATTCTTAAGGATTATGATTTGAATGTTTCAAGGTGGTATGAGACACTTTGGAATGTTGAAGGATTATTTCCTCAAGAATGTTTAATGGCCTCATTTAAAACTATCTTCATATTTGAAAAAATACTTTGTTGAACCTTGTAATACATTGGGATTTATCTCTTACGATATCATCTATGTTATGTAATCAATGAGTTTTTTATTAGTTTGAATGTATATGTGCTATCTTGATACCATTCACCATATTACTCCAAATGATTGGCGTTTATGTTTAATGATTGCGGATGTTATTTACATTTAATAAGTTAGTTATAATAAAAAAAATTATGTCTATTATGTTGACCCATTTCATATAAATAATTCTATGGACAGATAGTGATGGTTGGGGCCCGCTATATCCCCTTGATGCATCGACAAGTCTCTTAAGATAAACTAGTTGTCAATAAAACCTTTGAGTTTGTTTCAAAACATTAGATGGGTTTCTACCCACAGAATTAAATTATCTCAACGATATGATGTTTCATGTGCCAGATACATGACATCTAGATAATAAGCATTTTATTTATTCATTATTCAATTATTACTATCCATGAGTCTTTCACTATGACTAAATCTATGGATGCACTTTCATTCTCAGTTTAATGATGGTGTGTGTTTTTCAATTATTTACCATTCCATATTGATTATGTCTAATTGATTATGATTTAATTATTATTTTTTCATATTTCCACTATATATAACCCATACTGATCATTTTATCTCACCCCTTTTATTTTTTTCCTTCCTTGGGTTATGAATAATAGATCAATTTCTGAGTTCTCAAGGATGTAGTTTGTTAGATTTTGTTATGTAATATATGTTGTTTTCTTATCTATATATAAAATGGGTTCCATATATGTATCCAGTTTCATCAGGACTACTTAAATAATTGGTCCTTTGGTATTTGATTTATTGTAATCATTACAATGTAACAATGTAATGCACATTCTCTATGTTACTGGGGTTAGGGCATTGTAGTTGGTATCACAGGGAATTTAGTAGAAACCTTGGGAGCTAGATTTAGGAAACATAGCTTAGAGAAAAAAACCCTAGTATAGACTTTGAGTATAATCATAGTGTAACATCATAGAATTTTGGTATTAAAGAGACTATGTGGGTCTTCCTAGAAAATACATTCTTGTATGGATACTATAAGTGGATGTGGTTTTGGAACATATCTACGTAGGTGTAACAACTTCGAGAAGGGGTTTTGGTCTTGAACAGGGGTATCATGGTAAACAACAATGGGCCTTACTGCACACCTGGTTTGACACTCCTGGGGGAAATTCTTATGATAATTCACATTTTTCTTTCATACCATTATGAATGATTTATGCCCCCCAATGTAACCAATGTATATCGTTATAGGATTTATGATGTATAAATTTATGTTATGTGTTATAACATCTTTAGAGTAATTGCATGTTAATAATTTTATGAGGTAATATTGTATATGGAATTGTTTAGAAATGGATTCTTGATGAAGGAATGAAAACTACACCAATGCATGTGTTGAAAAGATTAATAGGGATCATCTATCTTTTGGTCTTAAGCCATCATTCTAAAGGAAGAAAGTCTCCTACGTATCCTCATCATATGAAGAAATTCTATAATGTGTTAATAAGATATGAAAATAATTCACTGAGCCCTATGGATTTGAAGGGGAGAAAAATAATAAGAGTATGGAAGAGAATAATTTAGATAAAGGGAAGAAGGGAAAAAGGATTTTTCCCACATGTGATAACTGTGGAAAGAATCACCCTGCTAAATTCTTAAAGGGAATGAGAGTTTGTTATATGTGTGGATAAAAAGGACATAAAGTTAATAATTACAAGGGTAAGAAAAAGGTTTCCAATTTACAATGCTCCGAATGCATGGAAATGGGACACTATGCAAATCAAACTCCCAAGCGTCAAAGGAATACACCCCAAATGATGTTACGAGATAATGATCAAGTGATGATACTGCTGCATATGAGGTGGAATTTCTAATATACCTATTCCAGAATCATGTCATTTGAATATTTTATCAAGAAATGTACTAGTTTTAATAATTATAGAATATATAAGGATTGTACCGTAATACTTTTTCATTAAGGATTTGAGACTATAAGTTGAATAGTACCATGAAAAGATATTCAGTAGAGAGTTAAATTTTTTATAGAACACATGATTGAGGGAAATATAACCCTTAATATATTTCTAATGATATGATAATGATTAAGAAATTATTTATTTGGATAAGCACTAACTACCTTGTAAATGATTATTGACTTATCGAAAATTGGTCTATTCTATCATCGAAGGAGTTTAAAACACATTAAGATTTAAGGAATAAATCAAATAAAATGTATCTTATTTAAGGAATATAGAACAATTCATGGTAATTCAAGTTATTACCATATTTCAAGAGGATACATGATGATTTTATTCACATGTGTGCAATGTGAAAATTTACAGCAACTTCATGTTGATTATGGGATAATGAAATGTTTATTTAGGAAACTCAGAGATCTTCTTTCTAAAGATTTGAATCATTATGGAAAGTATAACCATTTATGAATGGTTTATTTTGATCATTGTACATGATTTTAGAGGTTGTTGAATTAGTTCAACATAAGGTGCAACATGTGCTATGTGATGAAAAAAAGATAGTTCAAGGTGTAATCAAAGGACAAGTTTGTGTACATTTATACTCTTATAGAGTGGAATAATTCTTTAACTCTAGGAAAAGGGTCATAAAAAAATGGTGTCATATTATAAATTTTTCAATGATATCAATGAGACTTTTTAAAATTACAGTTTATGGTTTTGTGGTAGTCAACTTTCATATGAACATGTTATTAATCACATTACATCAAAACATGAGGGTCAGATTATAATTCCATGTCCATATTTTCACTTTGAACTATGATTATCCTTTTAAAATGCATATATTTTTGGTAAACAATGAATTTCACTTTCACACTTATTAAGAGAATATATTTTAACCCTGTTTCTGATGTGGGTTTCCCACAAGAGAATTTTCAAGTATCAATATTTAATTTTGAAAGTCTAATTTCGAATTGAGAGGACACAATTCTCTTGTAGGGGGAATAATGTAACACCCCAGTAATTTGTTTTATAATTTTAAATACATAAAGTTATGAAAAATAATAATTTAAAATTAATTGTTTTAATTAATAATACTTAAATTTCAAATTTATAGCTTTCAAATTATTTTTAAAAGAAAATACTATTTTACATTACCATTTTGTGTAAAAGAATATTTTAATATGAATATGCGTATTTGATTATTAAAAAGTTCATTTTTATCAATAGATTATAATATATATACCGACTATTATAATTATTTCGATAAATACTAAATTATGAAATGAATATATATACTATTTTTATGACACCCAAAGATTTTATGGTGAATTTCTTTCTAAATAATTTCAATTCATTAAATAGATTATATGAACAAAACACTAAGTCACTATGAAACAACAATTTGTTATATTTATAACCAAGATATTAAGCTTAAGTTTCCACTTCATTGTTTTGAATTTTTAAAAATGGACATACATGGTTGTGTTCATGAAGATATTTAGAGTTTGATAGAATCCTCTTAAATTTTGGTGATTAGTAACTTACCCATATGAATAGTAAGTCACCCTTATGAATAGTAACATGTCCTTATAAATAGTAATGTTAACCTTATGAATATTAATATAACCCTTATTAATGGTAGCCTTACCCATGAGTGTATAAAAAAACTTTAGGCACCATATAAATGAAGGTGAATATTTTAATTAAATATTGGTATTTTTTGTGAGCAATTAATATTTAATTATAGTATTATAATTAAGAAAATTATTTAAAATATAATTCATTTTCATAAAATTTATTCATAAATTGAAATTTTCTTTCCCTATGATTTTAGGATACCTTAGTTAATTTTTCAAAGAGTCATAAAATCGGTTATAATTATAAAATTGGTATTTTTCGATTAAATGATGATTTTAATTAAAAAATAAATTTCTCATATATAGAAAACCATTTTTATAAAATAGAGTTCATTTTTTTATTCTACACATTAATAAATGGTTAGGGTGAATTATTGGGATATTTCTGAAATACTTGAATTTTTTGTGAATAGTGAAATTTAATAATTGACAAAATATGATAAATAAATGAATTTATACATAATGAATGAGTCATTGATGATGTAAATGAACATAGGTTTGAACTTACATTCACTTATTAATATTTTTTCATAGGAATCAATGTTATTCATGTAATGTATCAGAATTTCCATGTATTATTATTAAATATTATATGGAATTATTTCAAGAACAAGCGCAGAGATGACGCATCGTTCTGAGGCCCAGTTAGCCCAGAATGGTTATTTGACATTTTTTTAAGTTAAGTGAATCGGCGTATGTGAGCGGTTATGGAAGTTTCCAAATAGATTCCCGAATTAAAAATCTGAGGGCACTGTTGCATTAGGGACAATGACTTCACCTAAGAACGAGAATATCATCGAATAGTGAAGGTCAAAGGAAAAAGATAATTTTCAGATGTTTTAAGTAAAATAAAATTAAACAAAATAAATTGAAACGTTTATTTTATTTTATTTGGAAACATTCGTTGCAGTGCAATGATGTGGCATTTCTTTTGATAATTAATGACACATCCTAATCACTCTGAAACAGTAACGCCAACTCATTATTGTCGTAGTGTAATGGAATGCTAAAATGCATACCCTTATTTTAATGGGTTAATTTAATGTTGTTCGTTGGTGGAAAATTTAGGGAAACTATGGAGAAATCTTGTATCATTGGAAAGAACTCTCGACAATGAACAACAATGAATCAAAAGTGAAAATCATTGTGCCAATAGAGTTGAAGGATCTCGACGATGATGGAAGTGCAATCCCTCTGTCACTGATCGATCCCTTCTTGAGGTAGGGGTTCTGTTTTAAGTTGTTTTTATTCCCTGTTCTTTAATTCAACAACAAACTCAGATCATCCCACAAACTCGTTGATCCGCACATCATCGTTCTTACGGGAGGTCTTCATCGGGTTCAACCTTTATGAATTTATTATTCCATGTTTTATGATTTTAATTTACCCCATTTAAAACATCTAATAGAAGGGGATTAATGTTGTGAATAATTATGATGGAGGTTCGTTCCTGTTATGTTTATTAGATTTCTTCCTCCCTCTTCCCTGCATTTTATGTGTTCTTCGCAGGGATACGAACGAGGAATCGTTGCACACTATTTCCTCGGTGCAATATTACCAAACCGGAGATCCAGAATCAAGACGACCCAGTAGAGGTGCAATGACGATAGTGGCAGATGAATTGACATGGTTTAGGTGTTCTCATTCTTTTAGATTTCTTCGTGTGGTTGAATTAGAATGTGTTTTTGGGGTCGATCGGAGGCTTGAAATAGATGAAATCGGCTTCATGATGTTGGGGTGACCAAAACAATTGAGTTTCGTGGTGATTAGATAGCAAGATCGAAGAACAAAGTCTCACCAGAGGCATTCCAGTGAAGAACTATGATTCTGGAAATTTCTACAGAACACTATGTCTATCTCAAAGAAAATTCCTTGTGGGACCATATCAGTGGCTGCTAAGGTTTCAGGAGTCAGTGAGGTGTCACATGGCATGTGACCACCATCACATGGCTTATGGGACCTTCCCCAAAGCACAATATTTCATTTTAGAAATACAGAGACATGGGATGGACTACACAGATTCGTGACATGGTGTGTACTCCTTATGCAACTTGGAAGAGGTAGATTTGTGGGACTCATCGTGTATCTCAGGAAATAAACATACATGTGGTGGAGTACATGACAAGTACTCCACCACATGGACAAACTAGGCCAGTTACAAGGGTCACATTGTGTACAAGTTACATGGGATGACACACATGAGTTGAAGCTATGTATGGGAACATGGATAGCATACACTGAATGGACCCCGGTAACTCAGACATGGCTTGTGATCCATCCTATAGGTCATGTACGTACCCCCTTAAACACAACATGTTCTTCTGACTCAGGCTGTTTTAAAATGGGCGGTACCTGGAGTTGAGAGAATTGGCGTGTGACACTTCTACATGCCGTGTATATCTTGGAACATGGCTTTATACGCTTTTAAAACATTCCTTGGATATGTTTTGTTTGGGTTGGATCCCCTTTTTCTCGTTCCCCAAAAGGTCAGGTATCATTTCCATCCGCAAGATTATGATCCCTTCAGCAAGATTTTCCTAGATAGAGTCAAGTATCCCTCTGAGAGACCCAGAATGATATCATGTATCAATTATCTACCCTAGGTAGAGTCAGGTATCAACATGATAAATCCTAAAGGTTGATGATCCTCTACTTAGAAGGTGAATCCGGATGAGGCGTGGTATCCACTAAGGCCCTGTAAGTTATCCTCATCTATGTATCGTGATCTTTTCCCACTCAGGAGTGTATTCTCCTAGAATGAGTATATCTATATCTCATGTCCTTTTCAAACAAATAGTACATATCAGACGGACGTCATCGGAACCATCAGACTCGTGGAGAGAGTTCTCCGGAATGAGTGCACTTTGGAACCTTCGAACCAAATCCCTATCGAGGGTATGCAGTTGTGTGACTTGTCTCTAGACTATGGGTCTCGGTTTTGAGTATATCTTTATTGTGTTTCTATTGTTATATGTTCAGTATAAATATACTTTGTAGATCATATTATACCTTTACTTTTCATATTGGTTTTTTCTTTTCAGCGTCCCCTACTATGTATTGTTATACTCACTGATGCATGGTATTTCCCGCATGTGTCGTGTCTTGTGCAGATGAGCGACCTTTTGACAGAGTCCTAGGTGGACCAGGACCAGAACATGCTTTCTATGTTCCCTACAGGATGATGTTTTCCTATGTATATGAGGAGCAGACCCATTACATCCTTGTCCTTATAGGTTTGACTTTCTAGTTTGCAAACTCTTGTTTTTGGTGGTCTAGTATTCTGGCCTAGTTTTACATTTCAAACATTATTTTCATTGTACCGTGATGGTTGTGTTTAGTTGTATGCCTGATTTTTTTTCATTAGTGGTTCTTACATAGTAACATTTATGGGATATGAGATGTGTGCATGTGTACAGGTACTTAGGAAATGCCTCCCATGTTAGTGACCTGCCTTCTTGGTGCTAGTCACCAGACCCTGGACTATTGGAGGTGGGCTTGGGGAGTCGTGCCACGGGCTCCACTGGGGCGGGTCATGATATAGTGATATCAGAGATAGTCAGTTATACGTTTAGACTGAGAGTCTATGAAATTTGGTTTTGGGAAACATTGTTATGTGTTTCGAGTTTGGCTTTCATGCCAGAGACTCCGGTGTTGGTGTAGGTGGCCGATATATCAATACACCAAGACTCTGATAACCTGCTTTTCGACTCTGTAAAGAAAACACTAGTTGTGGGGAAGTAAAAGAATGGTACATGCATCATATAGGAATGGGTTGTGTTTTCTATGTCCTTTTTAGCTATATAGATATACTCATTGACCATGGTACATCTTGTTTCCTTACATGATGCCTCCACGATGCATACTTTCTAGGATTCAGCTATGCGATCACAATGATGACCACCATAGTGATGAGGCTTCGAAACAGGGACCAATTCCCCAGAAGTTACCCCAAGGTGGTGCACCTACTATACCACCCCTAGTGGAGAATTCTGTAGTACCTACAATATTGAAAGATGAGGGGTGCAGGCTGAGCGTGCTATATGAGTTCCAGAGGCAGAGACCCCTCAGGTTCCAAGGTAAGCCCGACCCTCAAGTGACTGAGGACAGGATTGAGGTGGTGACTAGAGTTTTCCATCTATTGAGGAAACTAGTGGACTAGATGGTGATCCTAGGAGTGATCCTTCTTCAGGGTTCAGTGGGAATATAGTAGAGTCTGACCACATATACTCATGACAAGGATACTCTTTTGTGGATGGAGTTTGAGTGACTCTTTAGGGAGGAGTTCTCTCCGGTTACACTAAGAGTGGTGCATATCCAGGAGCTTCTTCAGCTCTAGAAGGGTAGTTTGATGGTGGATGAATATTCATTGATGTTTAAAAACCTCTTCAGGTACTCGATGGATATGGTTATAGATTAGTACTTTAGAGCTCAGACCTTCGATCGAGGTCTATGAAGGGACATCTGAGCTAGTGTCGTGCCTCTATGAATTTTGAATTATGTTGGAGTGCTCGAGAGATTCATGGAGGAACAAAGGCAGCCAACTATAGTCAACATCAGGTAGACATGTGTGGAGACCTCCACAGTAGGTTTTCGATGTTAGGCATAGGGTTTAGGATGTGGGAGAATCACAGGAGGACCCAGGACAGAGGATCGACAGTCCATGGCTCTCAATATGGATCCAGTCAGCCTAGGGAGAGGTGATGATACTCTTTCCATGGTTAGGGAAATAACTATAGTGACTATCTGACCCATCGAGCTGCTAACAGAGAAGCAGTGGATGGACCACTGAGGTAGAGGTAGAGAGTGGATAAGACAGACCATCCAAGCAGAGAATGTGGAAGAAGAGTAGGGGGAGATATAGGTGGTGGAATAAACATCAATCTACTTCCACGACCACCCCTAAGAGGTCCGCACCAGGCTCATGGAGTTGGGGGACAAGGGTGGAGACAACTACATGAGGTCGAGGCATATGACCCAGGGACTCCAGGGATGATTTGAGGTACAATATGTATCTTCTCAACTTTTTCTTCTGTACTTGTAGACACATGTCCTAGTTATTCCATCCTCACTAGATGTCTTGTGTGAAAACATGAGATTCTGGTAGAGCCGTTGACTCGACCCTTACGCTTGGAGACACCTACAAGAGGGGAATCAATGATCATGCACCTTTACAGACAGTGTGATATTACCTTGGGAGGTGAGAGTTTTTGTTGGAACCTCTTGGTGGCCGCATTCAGGCCTTACGACGTCGTTCTTGGGATGGAATGGTTATCTTTATTCCATGCCCATATTGACTACATTAGGTGTAGAGTGTGATGTGTCAGCAATGATGGGAAGAGGTTTTCCATTGTCTGTGAAACATAGACCCAAGTAGAGCAAGATGGACTCATGCATAGGAGGGTGAATCCAATCACTCATGAGTTGGCTAGCCTTACCATCAGAGTAGGAGATGTTGTGAGCTTCCATTTCTAAGTAGTTGTGGTGGAGTACGAGGATGTCTTTCCCGAAGATGTTCCAGGACTACCTCCCCACCGGGAGATCAACTTCTACATCGACTTGCAGTGAGAGACGACACTGATATCCTCACCAGCATATCGAATGGATCCTGTAGAGCTGCATGAGCTGAAGGTACAACTAGAGAATTTTCTGAGGAATGGGTTTGTGAGACACAGTATTTCAGCCTTGGAAGACCAAGTTTTTTTCCATGAAGGATGATGGGAGTTTGAGGTTGTGCATGGATTATCGGTGCCTGGACCATGTGACGGGAAAGAACAAGTATCCACTAACAAGGATCGACGACCTCTTTGATCAATGAGTTAGGGAGGCACAACATGAGGATTTTGACTGTGAGGATTTACATGCTCAGTTATCCGCATGACATGATCCTGACGGATATTCACAAGGTTCGGAGAATATTGTTCTTTTTAGAGGATGCATTGTTGTACCAGTGTCGTTGTGGGAGGAGGTCCTGAGGGAGTTTCATACACCCCCATGGAAGTACATCCTCGAGTGGAAAAAATGTATTAGGACATCCGGTGTTAGTTCTGGTGGACAGATATGAATAAGGTAATAGTAGAGTCCATTTCTCGATTCCTTACGTGCCAGTAGTTGAAGGCTGAGCGACAGGTTCTAGTTGGGTTAGCTCAACCCTAGAAGTGAAAGAGTGGAAGTGGGATGGAATTTCAATGGACTTCATGATGGGATTACCCTGAACTTCCTAGGGATATGATTCTATCTGGGTGATCGTTGATTGACTCACCAAGTCGGCCCACTTCCTAGCTATTCGGGAGAAGAGTTCTATAGAGATCTTGGGACACCTCTACGTGCAGGAAATAGTTCGTCTTCATGGCATCCCTTTGCAAATAGTCTCAGATCGAGACATGTGCTTTACATCTCAATTGTGGAAGGGTTTTCAGGAGGCCTTTGGGAAACAGATATGCTTGAGCATGGAGTTTCATCCCTAGACTGATGTTTAGACAGACATGACCATTCAGGTTTTGGGAGATATTTTGAGAGCCTGTATCTTGGACTTTGGTCATAATTCAGAGGACCACCTACAACATGTGTAATTTGCATACAATAATAACTACCACTCCACCATTATAATGGCACTATTGGAGGCCTTATACGGGTGACCCTACTGGTCACTACTTTGCTGGACTGACTAGAGAGTCAACACCCATAGGTCCAGAGTTGGTGCGAGCTTCCACCGAGAAGATGTAGATCATCTAGGAGCGGATGAAGACTACACAAAGCCGAAATAAGTCTTATGCTGACAAAATATGGAGACCTCTAGAGTTTGAGGAGGGTGACCATGTCTTCCTTCAGGTCTCACCTCGACGAGGGTTACATAGATATGGTTGGGGTGGAATGCTATCTTCGAGGTTCACTAGACCTTTTTAGATACTACGCAGAAATGGAGAGGTGGTGTACCACTTATCTCTATCGCCGCTGTTGATTCAGGTACATGATGTATTCCATGTGTCGCAGCTGAGGAGGTACGTGCATGACCCATCACACATCATCGACTGGGGAGATCTGGACATCGAGGATGGAGTGACCATTGATATGTACCTAGTAGAGATCGCGGATCGGCAGGATATGATACTTTTTGGGAAATCAATTTCCTTTTTGCGCATTTGGTGATAGCACGAGAACCTTCAGGAGAGAACATGGCAGTGGGAGGCTTAGATCTATGCCTAATACTGACATCTTTTTGGGCATCCCTCATTTTGGATTTTTTTGGATGCAAATCACCATGGTGGGGAGAATGTAATGTCTCAGATATTCCATGTATTATTTTTAAATATTATATGGATTTATTTAGAGGCCAAGCATGGAGATGAAACACTATTCTGAGGCCCGGTTAGCCTTGAATGGTGGGTTGAACTTTTTTATGTTAAGTGAGTCACCGTGTGTGCGTGGTTGTGGATGTTTCCAAATGGATGCCTAGATTAAAAATATGAGGGCACTGTTGAGATAGTGACGATGACTTTACCTAATAAGAGGCATAATCTTGACTGGTGTAGGTCGAGGGAAAAATTTAATTTTTTGAAATTTTAAGTAAAATAAAATAAAATAAAATAAAATAAATTGAAAATTTTATTTTATTTTATTTGGAAATGTTCGCTATAGTGCAACAACGGGGTAACTGTTTTGATAATTAATGACACAACATAATAACATTGAAACAGAAATGCTAACTCATTAATAATGAAACATAATGGAATTCAAAAACAAGTTCCCTCATTTTAATTGGCTAATCTAATGTTTTCCATTAGCAGAACATTGAGTGAAACTCTAGATAAATCTTAGAGCTTTGGAGAGAACTATCAACAATGAATGACGATGAATCAAAGGTTTGAATCGCTGCACCAACGAAGTTGAAGGATCTCAGTGATGATGGCATCACAATCCCTTTATTAGAAATTTACCCCTCCTTGAGGTAGGGGTTTTGTTTTAAGATTTTTTTCTTCTCCATTATTTAATTCAATGATGAATGCGGATCAACCCAAGATCTAGTTGATCCACACATCTTCGTTCTTGTTGGAGGGCTTCATCGGGTTCATTCATGGGGAATTTATTATTCCATGTTTTATGCTTTTAATTTACCCTATTTAAACCTTCTATGGGGAGTGGATTAATTCCATGACAAAAAATGGTGGAGGTTCAATCCTATTTTGATTATTGGATTTCTTCCTCCCTCTTCCCTGCATTCTTCCTATTATTCAAGGGGATACTAATGAGGAATCATTGTGCACCTGTTCCCCAGTGTAATGATCCCAAACAAAAGATACGACATCATGAACACCCAACAGAGGTGAGATGATGATAGCAGTGGACGAATTGACATGGTTCAGGAGTTCTCATTCTTCGAGGGTTATTCAAGCACGTAAATTAGAACATGTTTTTTTGGGGCCAATCGGAGGCCCAAAACCGAATGAATCATCTTTGTGATGTCGGGGTGACAATAAATCTTGAGTTTCATGGTGATCAGATGGCTGGATTAAAGAATGGAGAATCACTGAAGCTGCGCTGTGAAGAACCACAATTCTGGAAATTTCTACAGAACATAGGATGTATCCCAAAGAACACGCTGTGTGGGACCAGATCAGCGGCAACTATGGTTTTGGGAGTTATATAAGTGTAAAATGGTGTGTGACCCCTGTCACATGGCATGTGGTACCTTCCTCGAAGCTCATTATGTATTTTGGGAAATACACAGACACAGTATGGACTACATGGCTTCGTAACATGATGTGTACTCCCTATGAGGAATGGAAGAGGTGGATTCACGGGACTTAGGGGGTATCTCAGGCGATACATGGACATGGGGTGGAGTACATGACATGTAATCCACCACACTATCAGACTAGGCCAGTTACACTAGTCACTCGGTGTACCAGTTACATGGGATGACACAAACAAGTTGAAGCCATGTACGAGCACTTGGCCAGTGTACACAGAGTGGACCCTAGTAACTCATACACGGTGTGTGGTACGTCCAACATGACATGTATGTATCACCTTCAACATGACATGTTATTCTAACTCAGGCCGTTTTACACAGGTAGTACCCAGAGTCGAGAGACACGGTGGGTGACCCTTCTACACGCCGTGTATATCCTGGAACATGGCTTGATCCTCTTGTCCACTATCCTATGGACGTGTTTTGTTTGGTTTAGTTCCCCTTTTGATCGTTACCCTGAAGGTTAGGTGTCATTTCCATCCTTAGGAGTATGATCCTTTCAACAAGTCTTTTAAAGATTGAGTTAGGTATCCCTCTAAGAGGCCCGAAGCAAGATCCTCTATCAATTACATACCCTAGATAGAGTCTGGTATCGATGTGACTAATCCTACAGGATGTAAATCCTCTACATATAAGGTGAATCCGGATGAGTCGTGGTATTTTCCAAGGCCCTAGAAGTGATCCTCATCTATGTATCATGATATTTCAACACTCAGGGGTGTGTTCTCCTAGAATGAGTGTATCTATCTCTCATGGATTTTTCTGATGAACAATACTTCTCAGACGAATGTCATTAGAACCATCAGACACATGGAGTGAGTTATACCAGACAAGTGCTTCATGGAACTTTTGAACTGAATCCCAAGTGGGGGTATGCAGTTGTGTGACTGGTCTCTAGACTACGGGTCTGGTTTTTGAGTATATCTTGATTGTGTTTAACTTGTTATATGTTTAGTAGACATATACTATGTAGAGTTGATTATACCTTTAATTTGTGTATTACTTTGTGGTTTTGGGGTCCCCTACTGAGTATTGTTATACTCACCCATGGACAATCTTTGACTGCATGTATCGTATCTTGTGTAGATGAACTAACTTTGTATAGAGTCCAGGGTGGACTAGGACCGGACCAAGATTTATGAGTTCCCTATAGGCTGAGGTGTTCCTACAGCTATGAGCAGCAGTCCTAGTACCTTCTTGTGCTTACAGTTTAGAATTTTTAGTTTTTATACCCTTATTTTTGGTGGGCTTTTATTCTAGCCTAGTTTTACTTTTCATACATTACTTTTGTTTTACTCTTTTGGTTGGGTTTAGTTGCATGCATTCATCTTGTTCCTTACTGGTATTTACATTTCAGCATTTGTGTTCTTGGAGATGTGTGCATGTGTACAGGTACATAGGGAATGCCTCCCATGTTAGTGACCTACCTACTCAGTGCTAGTCACCAGCCTCTAGACTATTGGAGGTGGGCTTGGGGAGTCGTGACAAGGGCCTTTCTGGGACTAGTCGTGAAAATTTATAGTGTTGATTCAAAATAATAAACTAATGAATAAAATAATGAAAAAACCCTCCTCTCCTCCACTATATAAACCACCCCTCACCCCCTCTTCATATCACACCACTCAAGCTTTGAGCCTTGCCTATGTTATTCCAAATACACTTCCCAATCCCTCCCACAAAATCTATGACCTACTAGTCTCAACAAAAGGCCAAAAACAACATCCTTAAGATGATTCTCAAAGAGGATTACTCAAGAGGTAAAACTCTCTTCCCTTTCCTACCAACTTCTTTTACAAGTTCCAATCTTTTGTTTCTCTCTCCTCACCTCCACTCTTCCAAATTATATGATAATTATTGTATATTAAATGAACTAGAATTTTATTATGCTGGTGGAATATTTCATCATTGTCTCTATTTCCCCATCCTCATATACTAAAAACGAATACACCGTCCGAGATGTGTTAATTTATCACATTAAAGGACGACGAGTTTTAAATTTCTATTACAGTCTTTGATTATGGTTATAAAACTATTTTATGGTCGAAATAGTTCATTATATATTTAATATATCATATTTATTGTTCTGTAATCATTTTTTACACATTTTATCTAATTATAAAACAAAATGAGTTTGTGGTGATCGAAAAACCATGAAAACAATCCAAGTGTTTATCATTAAAATTTTATATAACTATTCATCCTCAAACCATATAAATGAATTATATGTATAAACATTTACACTTCTATATGTTCGTTAATAAAACTTAATTCAAATTCAGGTGTAAAGGCCCAGAATTTCCGTGTAATTTGTTTTTAATTAAATGGGAATTTTACGAGTCCACGAAACTTGACGGCGTGTGATTCTGAGGCCCGGAGTGCCCAGAATCAATTTCTGATGTTTTGTTCGGGTACGTTCAGTGAACATATGAGTAGGTTTTTATAACATCTAAATAGGTGCTCGGAATTTAAATCTGAGGGCACCGTTGAAATCGCAGCGCCGATATTCTCTTAAGGAGACTTCCACCTCGACAGTAGTGGGTTGAGATTAAAAGATAGTTTTTGGGTTTTTTTGGGGAAAATAATAAAATAAAATGAACTACACTTTATTTTTATTTTTGAGCCAGCATGTGGAAGTTATAGGTAGGGTCCACAAAAACTAAACCTCCTTGTGGGAGTTGAAGTGTGGGATCCACCCAACCATAACCTCCCATGACAGGTTATGGTGGTGGGTCCCCCCAAACCTAACCTTCCATGAGAGGTTACGTTGGTGGGGACCACCCAGGACTAAACACCCCATTTTTATTGTGGGAAACCTCTCAAATCACCTCATTAATGAGGGGGAGCCTCTTGACCTCCTCTACCCAATTAATTCTGCCAACACACTTTCCATTAATGTGCCAAATCCTCCCCATTAATTAATTGAGCACATCAATTTATTAATTTAAATATTTTTGAATTTTGTGCCAAAAAATAAATAATAGACAACTTAAATCTATTATTTTGTCTTGGATCACTTTCATTTTGGTGGATCTTGGGAGAGATCTTGGGAGAAGGCTTCCAATGAAAAACTTAAGAAGAACACTCCACCGATGAAGAACAACTTCTACTTTATTCCTCAGAACCTCCTTCGACGTTGGACATGCTCATCTACAATGAATCGACGTCCACCTTCTCGCACAAATGTCGATGAACAACGAACAAGTAGGGAATTTGTTTTAATATGATATTATTCCTTTAATTCATCCCTTGTAAAGCAAAGAATCAATGTTGATGTTTTTCCTTGTGGGTTGGGAATTGTTTTTGCAGGAAGATATGGGGTGTTGGACTACTTTTTCTTTTATATTCATTTCTTGTTAATTCTTTGAAATTCAAGAAAGAATTGATCTTCTTCCTACCACCCTAAACGCGGAGGGTGAGGGATAAACCAACATGGTCTGAACCCTCCACCGCTCTTGTTTGTGATGTTCTTCGGAATGGTGACGAGGCGATGAGACGAAAAATGCGACAAAGGCAACAGCCACTCTACCCATGGCCTCCGCGACCTGCGCTACCCACCGATTGCGCCATCCACTGGCCGAACTGGTCCCGACCTCCCCCTCCGCCAGCCGAACCGACTCAACCACCTTTGGCCGAATGTGGTTCCCTCTTGGCCGCTCGCACCTCCCGACCCCACCGGCCCGCCTCACCACGGCTGAACCACACCAGTCCCGCCGGCCTGAATCGCACCGGCTAGCGGCCTCCCTCGTGGCACCCGGACCGAACCGCACCAACACGAGGCCCCTCGCGTGGTGCCCCGACCGAACCACTCCAGCCCGCGTCCCCACTCACAGTTCCTCGACTGAACCGTGTCGGCCCTACCGGCCCGAGCCTCACCGGCCTTCGGCCTTCGCATGCCCCGTGCACCCCGCGTTGTCGCTAGCCGAACTGGCCTCGACCATCCGGGCAGAGATGTCCGAGCCACGCCCCTCGCATCACTGGACAAATTGGTCATGGCCTCCCAGGCCGAGCCACTGAGCCACACCCCACGGGTGCCTGACCGAGCTGGAATTTCGTGTCCCTGGCAGCACCTCTGGGCCGAACCGCCCTTAGACTAAACCGTGGCCGATCCGCGCCCTCATGACCGGTCTGCTCCCTCGCACTAATCGCGGCCTTCGCAGCCTGCTGGGTCAGGCCCAGCGAGCTGGGCCACACCCAACGGGTCATTCCGGGATGAACCCAAACCGGGTCGGCCCAGACTATGTCGGGCCGGGTTGGACCAGACCCAGGCCCACTACAACCCTTTACTTTCTTTTGGCAATATCTTTGGCACCGGACGTCCGTTTGATGAACTATCAGTGGTGCTAGTATTCTTGTAGCAAGATGGTCCCTTTGGGTATGCACCACTTATGTTTTAGGTATAGTTGAGATACAGTTAGGTTGGATCGAGTACGAATCCAACTGGGCCCCCAGGACTAAAAGGCTAATAACTCACAGTCTGGGCGTCCGATTGACACGCCGTCTATTGCGTTGAGACCCCTATAACATGGAAGACCTTTGTGATACTTCGTCGTGGGTTCTATAGCACTGAATACTGTTCTAGGATCCTACATGGGTTTGAAATCTCTAACTATTATTCAAAGATCCTACGTGGGTTCCATATCTCTATTTTCTGTTCCACGATCCTACGTGGGTTCAACCGAGTAGATGATTTAGTGGCTACATCTAATCAACTATATCTCTCTACATAAGTTGTATACCTATGTGAGATGAGTCAGTAAATTTCGTCTTTACCTCATGATTGAGATGGATTACATGATAACTTAGGTATATGTATGGGCATATACCTAAGTGGGGTTAACTCTTGATTTCATAATTTTTGGTTTATCCTTGCTGGATTTTGTTAGACCTTGAGGGTCTCGGGGTCCCTACTGAGTATCGTTATACTCACCCATGCACATGCTATGCCCGCACCTCATTGTGGTGGATGCAGATGAAAAACAGCGCTGACTGAGGCTGAGAGTACCAGGACTGAATGGTACCTAGAGGTGGACTTTATGGCGTGTCGATACACGGAGGAGACAGACGTATGTGGAGTGCTGATAAGGCGATCTGTACCCTCCCTTTAGGTAGGAACCTCAGAGGACGACCCAGCGGTAGTTTTTCATTTCTTCAATTTTACTTTTATTTTCATGTACTTTACTATTGGGCTTGTATTTCCAGCCCGTTTTCCTTTCAGCACATTTTTTTCATTCATTTTTACTTAGTCTTTTGTTTCCAGCTCGTGCTCTGTTGTCTGTGTTTACAGGTTATAAAGGCAACACCTTCCCAGTTTTAGAGAATTCCGCCTTTGGTACTAGTCTCCACCCCCTGCGCAATGGAAGGTGGGCTTGGGGTAGTCATTAAACAAGCCCTAGGGGACGGTTAGTGACATCAGGATAATTATATCAATTCCATATGAACTCCATTACTCATAGTCAAGTGAACCAATTATGAATTTCAAGTAAACGACACTCTGGAATGACATAATTCAATCTTATAACTTATCATGCAGACCATAAATTAAGTTAATAAAATTATAATAAATCAAATATATTTAGATAAGATTATGAATTAATTAATTAATGGATTTCATTTTACAATCCAAGATTTTAAGATCATAGGAAGAACATATTCAGACATAAGGTAAGGGGTTTTTCATCTCACTTTTATTTTCATAAGTTTTCCATTATCTCACCACTATCTCTTGTGTATGGTGTATGTATACTTCCCATTTTTGTGTAATATCATGAATCTATTTATTTTCATGGTTTTAAAATATAATTTGATGGTTATTATTTTGGGTCATATGATTATATTGGTTACAAAGTGGTAAGATGTTTCTACATGAACCTCCAATTTCTTTCGGGTTACTCTTATACTCTACTTACCTCATTGGAATTCGTAAATATTATAATGTATTGGCCATAAATTTATTTAATTATATATATATATACCAAACAGAATCCACCTCCATTTTTTGGGGAGTTATATGTTCTAGAAGGATCTTTCAAAAATTCACCCCAATAAATAAGCCTGATTCAAGCGAACATCTCAAATTCTTACCTATATTCATGTGAACTATATAATCTATTTTATTCCATCATTATTTTTGTACAATAAAAATTTTTATCATGAACAAATATCTTGGTTCATCTCTAGTTTTATGAAAACAAACATGCCATTCCACTTTAAAATCCCTTTAACATTTTCCTTAAACTGCAATAAATGTTTTACTTCTAAATCTTCTTTAAAAAATATTTTTACAAGATTTCAGTTAAATGTGAAATTATTTATGCAACAAATATGATTTCTATGTCCCTAATTTATTTCTATTATATACATATTTACAATCTTATTTCATGACAAATACAAATGATTTTCCAAAAATAACTCTTCTTTATAAAGTAAAAAGGATTTTTATCATCACACATTAAATTTTATGAGATATATGCCTTGGTAACCAATTATTACATGAATGTGGTGTATTTAATTCCCTTTTTTTCATATCAATAGTCTCCTTATTCTCATTATATTCTATGGAATTATGATTTTAGTGTTTCATGGTGGTGTGGGATACTTTGGAATGTTTAAGGATTATTTCCTCGAGAATTTTTCAATGGTCTCATTTAAAGGCATATTCATCTATGTCAACATCCTTTGTTGAACCATATAATAAATTGAGGTTTTCACTTAAAATATCATCTATAATATGTTTTCAAAGGGGTTCTGATTAGTTTGACCGTATATGTGCTATCTTGGCCCCATTCACCATAAAACTCTGAATGGTTAGTGTTTATGTTTAATGACTTGGGATGTTATTTAAATTTCATATTTTAGTTTTAATTTGAATATATATGTCAATTATGTCCACCCCTTTCATATAAAGAATTCTTGGGATTTACAGTGATAGGTGGAGCCCGCTATAGCCCCTCGATGCATCAAAATGTCTCATTAGACAAACTAGTTGGAGACAAACCCTTCGAGTTTGATTCCAAAAATCAAAAGGTTTTCTACCCACATACTTAATCCATCTCGATGGTATGATGATTCATGTTATAGATACATTAAGTCCAAATAATAATAATTTTCTTTATTCATTATTTATTTCTTACTATCCTTGAGGATTTCCCTATGAAAAAATCTATGGATGCAATTTCATTCTTAGTTTATTGATGCTGTGTGTTTTTAAATTATTCACCATGCTATATTGGTTTTGTATAATTGATTACGATTCAATTATTGTTGTTTCAATATTCCACTATATGTAACCCCTATTGAGAATTTGAGATCACCCCTTTTATTTGTTTTCCTTCCCCAGGATATGAAGAAGAGATCACTTTATGAGTTTTCAAGGATGTAGTTTGTTAGATTTTGTTCTTTATTATATGTTGTTTTATTCTCCCAATGTAAAATGGGGTCCATGTATGTATCCAGTTTCTTCAAGACTACTAAAATGATCAGTCCTTCAAGATTTTATTCCTTATAATCATGACAATGTAATGAAGTAATGAATCGGCTCTTGGATACTAGGGTGGGGTGTTACATCATTACCATTGAATAGGAAAATAGATTTCCTCTATTGGACATTATTTTGATTCAGGGGATTAGACCCACCAACCAGAGACATCTTAGGCTAGTGTAAAGGGAATTTTGATTCTTGTGAGGCTGACATCATCACGGTGGAACCTAACACCCCATCGTGTTATAGGTTTCCTCTAGGGTGGATTTCCCATGCCTTCCTCATGATCTGATCTCTTTGTACTATGATTTAAATTCTATATATCATAATATCCAAATTGATCTCATGTCCTCAATGTTGAATCACTATGTTTTGTACCCATTCTCAAAGATAGAATTCGACCCTTCATTCTTGAACCTTTTGATGGCTCACACATCATGATTCAAAACCAAAAGGTGTAGGGATCAAGCTATTAAATTGTGAGCTATGTTTCCCTAGGGTGCTGAAACCCTTCCTGGATAGCCTTCCTTCCATACCCAACTTCCCCATCTTGATGTTTAGGCGTTCAAAAATATTTCATTTCCCCTAGAAAGAAAAAGAGATCTCTCTAATTCGATATTCTATTGATGCAAGGGATCATACCCACTGACTAAAAACATTATGTCCCAAAATAAAGGGCCTCCCAATCCTTGTGAGCCTCAACAACATCATGGCAGAACCTGACACCCCATAGTGTTAAGGTGCATACCCGACTTCTTTATCCAATTCCATATCACTAAACTGAAACTTAAAGGTTATGATTTACATTACCCACATACATACTATCCATGTTACCCTAGATTCCCTAGAATTTCACCCTCAATCATATTCACCCCATGAATCTTCCATATCCCTTGGAAAATAGTGGAGATCAACTCTTCTTGACCATGCTATCGATGGATAAGGGATTTAACCTTCCAACTAAAAACATCACCTCCTTATAAGAAAGGAAAATCCAATCCTTGCGAGACCTATGAGTAAGTGAAACTCATAAATTAATAGTTTAGAAATGAGGGATAAATCTCCACATTTATGAGTATTTCTAAAAAACTCAACAAAAAAATTGGATGTAGGGAAGAACTATAGTTTTCAATGTAAGAAAACTAAATTACATCAAAAGATGATAAACTGTTCTAGCAAGATATGCAAGGGTTTGGCAGGATGCATCAATTCAGTGTTGAAGTGTTTCCCTCCCTTCTTCCTCCACCTCTTCCATAGGATGAATATCTTCGACAGGATAAGTCATCACTTCATCCCCCCTTTGAGCAGTGGCTAAGAAAGATGATGATATTGAAAAATTAGACTCCAACTAAAAAATCGTATCATCATGCCTCCATGCCTATGATGTCAAAGTTTCCATATAGGATTGTATTTTAGAAAAAAACTGATGAACCTTCTCTAATGACTCCATCTCTTTAAATTTTTGGGAAAGGGTGGACTCATTGAAAAAATCATGTAAAATCATCTCTTGTGATGCCATGTCTCTCTAGGTTAGAACAATCAGTTTCATAATTTCAAATATAGGCTTCTGATCAAAACAGTCTGCCCCTAGATCATGGAATAGTTGGAAAATATAGTCCCAATGATGATAGAATATCTCCAGAGGTGTATCAGTAATCAGGGATTGGTTATGCTTCCAGGCCAACCTATGGAGTGATCGGGCCTCTGTAGCTGACGCATAATGTAAGGAAGAAGTATCATCAACTAGTCAAATAAATAAAAAATAGGAGAGAAGCCCCCATATTACCTTCATTCAATAGGCAAATCATCTATATCCTGCATTGGATATTTTATTTCTTCAATATAATCCACTATACTATCTGAATAGCTATCATCAGAGCAAGGTCATTTCTGGGACACCTCACCCAAATCCACAATCATATCCATCAATTCCAGAGATAGTGGAGTTAGTAATGTAAGAGGCTTGTCAACATGATGGACCAACTATCCTAATACACTATTATGATAAGCCATCATCCAAGCCCTGGAATAATCCTTGGTGATGAAATCAGGAGTATCATTAGGTGGATTATAATCACATCCTTAGTGTCTTCACGAGATAGAAACTTCCAAAAATGGCATATGATACCAGGATATAGTTACCCATAGACACTAGACAAGGGATTGGGATAAACAATTTATACATAGAAAAATTATCGATTAAACCAATTTGGTGAGTATGGTTCATAGATAATCAGCTCATATACCCAAGCTACAAGGACCCCATCTTAAAGGGAGACCATATAAGATCTATCATCGAGAGAGAAACTTCCATCTTCAATGATTGAACTAGCCATTATATATATGATAGAGAAGTCAAAACATCCATACTGGAACATCACAACTTTGACCTCTATAGGGGATAGAGACATATTCCAAACCCTATATAGGTACAATAGTCTGGGGTATGATATGGGGTTCGGGATCTAGGATGTATTGTAGTACTCATAGAAATGGAAGTGATCCCCTATCCAACCAAAAATGAACTGAAGGCCCCCACCAATTTTTTAGGGAGTGTTTCCTTGATGGATATGGGATTCATCTAGTAAAGGAATGAAAGGACTAGTACAACCTAATTTAGACATCTCCCCTCTTTGAGTCATGCCACCATCAACAGGGTGCTAACGTGGATACTAGAGTTTTCAACTATAGCTGTGAAGATCCACCCATTTAGAACCATAGAAAGAAAACATACTAGCCTATGGTCTAGAGAAACCTCAAGGTTCACTTTATAGGCCCATGAAGTATGATCCCCTCCTCCCAAAATGACCCAATATGATCCATAATCATCATTAACATGCTGGGAGGGACTCCGATGGGGAAGAATGGCACTTGGATTAACCCCCACTACTACACAATAAAATTTTGATCTTTCTAGTGAAGGAAAGAAGTAAGTGCACTGTTAGATCTCTCCTCAATTTCTTCCTCATGAGGGGAAGAATATCTTTCGCTAAAGAAAAATTCAATAGAGGATTTTCACAATAGTTTGCAGTAGGGAGAAAGTCATCATACATTTCTCCAAGAGGATGTATTCCGCCCATATGATGGATATCCCATAGGCTCATACCCACCTCACCATGGGGAAGGTGGAATGTGTTGGTCCCATGGCACTAGGGGTTAATCATTTCTCAGATGAGGTGAGGTTGGTGGTTGACGATGAATTGAGATATCCACATAGCTTCATAAAGATGATCCCTGTATAGATCATCAAGAAATTCAAAGAAACATTTTCATTCCTAGGATAGGAATTCCCATTCATCAGAGAATTTTACACTAGGGATAAGGTCCCACATCCAGTACCACCCACCACTAAGAGTGTTCAATGGAAGTCGGTCAAATGGGGGATAGTCCTGGATGGCGGGTTAAAGGAACATCCAAAAAATATCAATATCAGTATGCAAACGATAGCTGGGATCGGTATTGCGATTCCTGGTAAGCATGGCACTTTGATTAGTCGTAGTGGAGGAAACATGATGGGATCCAGAATACATCTGAAAAATAATTAAGTGTCACATATCAGATGAAAAATATAAATTATTCACAAAATCAAAGGAATGAAAATTCCCCAATGTAATCATTCACATCGCATGACCCATCTAAGGGTTCACGAGCCACATTAAGAAGTTCACGGACAACCTAGTCTATGGAAGAATGGTGGGGGTATATATCCCCTGTGAGTCCCTAAGTGCATCACATGAACTCCTTGGAGGCTCACAGTCACATGAGATAAACATGTTCATTAAAATTGATCAATAGGTTGAGCCATTGGAACTCATGATGTCCTCATGAAAACCACATAAGTTTAAGGAATTACCAAAGCTTAGTTCGCAGTCGAGACAGATGAGTGTCTGAGAAGAAATCAGTACTTTGCAAGAGCAGGGCACACAATTGGGACTCGTGGTGCAAAATCATGGTGCATACTCAGCGGCAGGGCTCACAATTAGGGTTTGTGTCAAGGTCTTGTGATAAGGTAGCAGCATGAGTGCTATGGAGAAGGAGGCTACTAGTGGAATAAAATATCTTCCACAACCCCTATATATAAGATATTCACATAATACCAATGGTTTCTTAATAGATTGCACATCACCCAAGAGAATAGCATTGTGACACCATTAAGGACTCTGGAGGGTATTTAGTTTTCTTCATAACTGAGTTCATCTCCCCATGGATGTCACTCACGAGGGGGGGGAATTTATTGACACATTCCAAATAGGCATCATCGAAACAAAAAAGTTGAAACATCCAAACATGGATATTATCTTCCCTAAGAGAGAGATTAATAAGAGTATGGTTAAACACATGAAATTTCACAACCATTTTAAGGTCACATGAAGTCTCTATGCAAGCCACCTAACCCACAACAATTCATGCGGAGCTCTCCTCAACAAGGACAGTTGTTCACCAGTGGCTTAATGGTGAAATATGGATGAGCATACCCCATTCCACGTGGTCTATCAATGGAAAGTAGCTGAAAAGTAGTATGGAATCATTCAAAAATCATGGTAACTGATATTACAAGTAATAGACCCTCTATGGTCACACATATCATGTGCCAAATCATCATTGGAATGAATAAAATCCCTAGATGATGTCCAATCCATCTCGCGAGACCACCGATCCTTCATAATAAAGAACAAAAAAGATAACTAGGGGGAGTTGATAGTGGATCACAGTCGCTGATAGAAATGTGGCACACCCCTGAAGACCTATGATGTACCACGACCTATCTTGTGTGCCTCACAAAACCCCTTCATTTCGTCAGTCTCCTCACATGGAAACCTCTAGACAATTATATGGTGCTCTAAGGACAGACACATGGTTTTTTCCACAACACTTGTTCAATCTCATATGATCCACAATGGTCATTCAATAAACCCCTGGAAAATCAAGTAAAAGTCACAAATAGTACTTGAGAAAACTCGCATAACTCCCAAACGTTTTCACATAAAAAAATGGGTAAAAAGGGAGGAGGCGAGTGGTGTCTGTGATCACTGAAAGATGCATGAAATTCATCTAGAGTGATCCAAGAGATATTGTGAGACCTCAGTTCCATGAATTCCTTGTCTAGAGAAGTCCCACCAGCTTGTCAACCTCGCTACACGGAAGACCTTTCACATGTCCAGGAAACTCTGTTGTTCTTTGAGTACAAACAAAAAGGTTTTCCCATGGGATGATCACGCACCACCATACGAACCATATTGGTCATGCGACACATCTTAAAAAATAGAGGAAATACCCTAAGTACCATATGTACAATCTCACATGACTCACAACCTTCATCACATAAAATGAGGTATATAGGAAAGGAGAAGTTGATCAGGGTTCACCGTCACTAAAGGGCATGCAGTGCGCCCAACACACCCTCAGCGTGGTCTCGGCAGATGCTGAGACAAGTCATCCAAGAACACGTGAGTGCCCTATGAGAGGAATTTGGATCTTTCTATGACCATTGGACACAGAGACATGATGACATGGATGTCCTTTTAAGTGAAATTCCTCAATAGTTAATAATGACCTGATAAATTAAGGATGGACTAACGGCCACTGAAAATTATGTGGTGTCCTTGACGCAGTCGACCATAGTGACTCGAAAAGCATCCTAACTCCATAAACCCTTTTGTCTCTTGCATATAATCACACTAGGAACCCCACAAAAACAGGAATGTACGCTAATTGATATAACTATAAATTCTATAATCCAGCTCAAAATAAGTTTTGGTTGGTCAGTAGGTCGATTGACTACATGCTAGATGTTTGGACCCAGACCACTGCGATGCATGTCGACACTCATAGTTTGGGGTTCTGAACACATCTGATCACATGGCCATTTGAATTTATTCTAGGTAATACAATGGTGTACCACCAGTGCAGTCATGCACCTGGCTTAAAGTCCTTTGGTTGATCAATAAAATATCACATGAAGAACTTATGGAAAGACATGCAAAGACTATATCACATGTCCTCAAGATCACACAATAAACAAACAATCTGACACTAAAACAAACCAAGGAACTTGCAATATAGGGGAAAAACCAAAATTTAATGTGGAAGACCCAAGTGAAATACATGATCACAGACCTCCACATGCTTCACATGTTTCAATCAAGAACATATGATGGTACCAAGTCATGCCACTCAAACATCACCATATCACTTTTACATGTCATCTAGGATATGTATAACACTCCAAACATGTGGGGATGAGTCTTGTAGACCCTTCTCATACACCACATGGATCATGAGAACCCTCTGGTTTTGTTCTCCTAGACTTTCGACTTCCTTAGGATGCACCGCCTAACTCATATAACAACCGCCACTCATGCCAGATGAGTCTCATCGACAAATCTGGACATAAAAATCTTGCTCTCACAGCACACCCATGGACATGCAGGCATGGTCCCACGATGTCTCCCCAAGGTGTCATCCAAGACATCTGACACCCCTCAGACATGTCGTCCCGGTCTCGCAATGTCCCTCTGAGGTGTCACCTAAGACACACGACACCCCTCGAACCAGGCCACCATGGCTCTCGCAACACCATCCACTAGTTTCGAACTAGGTCATGTGATGACCACAAAGTTACAACAAAAGGGTCATGTGACACCTTCAAGATAAGAAGGCCTATTCACCAGGGAAACCTCAGTGTGTAAGCCCAAATATCTCTTAGAGAAATATGAGGACTCTAATTCCTGCCATAACCAGGATACACAGCACACCACCTTAAAGGACAGATCTCCATATAAAACACTTCAAGGACTACCTCAATGTTTAGATCACATATCCAAATACTATGAGGATGATCAAGCACTCTTCCTTTTTTCTCACAATGAGAATGGCACACACGGGCTTAAGGGGTTGCAACGAACACCTCATTAGGCCTCAAACACCTATTCACCAGTGTAACCTCAGTGTTTAAACCCCAACCTTCATAAAGAACTATGAGGAATCTGATTCTATCCATAACCAGGATACATAGGATGCCTCCTTAACGGATTGAGTTCCATACCAAACACTCCAAGGATTTCCCTAATATGCATATCCCATATCCATATTCCATGAGGTTGATCATTAACTCCCCCTTGTTTCTCGCAATGGGCATGAATCATGTGGGCTTAAGGGGATGTAATGAATACATCATTAGGCATCAATTTTCATTATTTTTATTTATATACTTCTTACTGCATGATGTTAAACTACAGTGATCAACCAACCATCATGGGTTTTGATTCCTATAATAACCATGATATGTAGGATTCCTCATAATGGTTCAATCCCATCATCAAAATATCAGCTACCTCTATAAAAGGGAGCCTATCCCGAAACACCTAGTCATATGGTTTCAGAATATAAGCAACAGGTCATTAATAGAAAATAATGAAGAACCTCATATACATACAGATGGATACACAAAAGAGATCCCAGTTTGTTGCATGTAAAAGATAGTTAACCCATTGTCATTTTGTTAGGGTAATTAGTCCCACATTAGGATTAGGAAGATATTTATGAATATGTCTTAAATATATAATAGATTCCCAGAGTTGGAAATAATTTCCCCCAAAAGGGAGCGATGAGACTGACTACCATCCTCCCATCCAACGCGAGTCCCTATGAATTGCTGGGCCTAAAAATCCATAAGACCACCAGCCTTTGGTATGAAGGTTCATGTACGGGGGTAGGAGTATGATACTCCTTATGTTTTCTATAGGAATATGCCCAGATTCTTGTTCTGAGTGAGTAGGGATATGAGCATTCTAGATATTCTTTACCAGAGTATGTTGGCAGGTATTTCCAGTAGGAGTGGTAATATTATTCCCTTCTTAAGTATCTAGAATCTTCTTTCTCTGATAAATCTTCCTTGGTAGAGCCCATGCCTAGGTGGAAAAGGTGATTGTCTTTTAGGAGGTACCATCAATAGGTAGATGATAGGAACTAGAATGATGATACTAGTGATGACGGTTACTAGGTGCCCTCCTTGAAGGTTCCTAAACCATAAGGTAGTTGGATCCAGATTCTTGATCCACCTTCACCATGTATAGAAGGTGTAGATTTTCATGCTCCAGGGATATGATCCCAAAGCGATTGGTCATGGTTATGAGGGCCACTGGTTTAGAGGTAACCTTTTTGAGTAACGTGGATTCATCGATTGTAATGCTTTTTGATACTCACGAGTTGATTCCATAGACAAGATTGTACCATATTAGTGGTACACCTCAATAATCATGTTTACTACCTACTACTAGAGCCATTTGGTAGGAGAGGCCATTTTATGACCCATGTGGGTCGTGGTAGCGAATGAAGTACCAGAACGAGTGCTGGAAGATAAAGACATTATCTTAGATAGGGAGTCTGAAATTTGGCAGACAATTAGAAACAAGGCCTCCAATCAGTTCTATATCATAGGCATAATAATGCTCAATCAGATATGCATGGTTAAATTTTTTTTCTTGCATTCCCTTTTCTACCATTATGCTCATGTGGACTTGTCAACATGAGGATTTTATTACAAGAATCCTGGTTTATAATGGTCTTACTACTTAGTTTATATATGGATTACAAAGAAAAGTGGCCTAAGAGGTCTATATAGAGCCAATTAGTGTTTTTTGTGTATAATGTGCAGGAAACATGGATCGATGGATTATAACCCAATTATCTATTATTAGAGGGATTCATGTTAGTTTCGTCAATTTTTCTATGAATGGTGAGAAATGGAATGGTCTGATGAATTATAACAAGGTCATTGTATTAATTCAGAGATTCACATCGGGTTCACCATTTTTATTTTGTCGGGTATTACAGTGTGGAATGGGTTTTTCTCATCATGTTATCATTTTCACCTTTCCCCAAAACTTCCAATGGTTCCCCCATATATAGCTATGTATAGACCTACATTCCAATGGTCAGTGGTCGTTTGGGTTTTCAAGCCCAACAAATCATAGGGACTTGCATTGTTCGAGATGATGGGGGATCAGGCTCATCTCACCCTTGGGGGGGGGAATTGCATCCTACTATGAGACTCTATTATATATTTAAAACATGTTTGTGAATCTCTTCCTAATCCCAATGCAAGATCAATTACCCTAATAAAATGGATTTGGGTTAACTCTCTTTTACATGCCAGAGACTAGGATCTATTTTCTGAATCCATCTATATATATTTGAGGTTATTCATAATTTTATAGTAATGGGAAGTCGCTTATATACTGAAACTATATGACCAGGTGTTTTTGGATACAATGACTTTTATGGAGGCAAATTATATTTCAGGGATGGGATTGAGCCATTATGAGGCGTCCTACATATCCTGATTATTATAAGAATAAAAAACCATGTAGTTCAGTTGATCCATGCAGTTTAATGTCATGTGGTAAGGACTATATAAATAATAATAAATAAAATTTATGCCTAATGAGTATTCATTTCATACCCCTAAGCCCACATGACCCATGATTTTTGTGAGAAACAAGAGGGAGTGCATGATTAACCTCAGGGTGTATGGATATTGGATCTACGTATTAGGGAATTTGTTTGAGTGTTTTTGATGGAGCTCAGGGATTTAATAATGAATACTATGTATCTTAGTTATAACAAGAATCAGAGTCCTCAGAGTTATTTAAGAGGTGTTAGGGTTTACACACAACGATTTTCCTAGTGAATATGTGTTTGATGCCTAATGAGGTGTTCGTTGCATCCCTAAGAGCCCATGTGATCCATTATCCATTTGATAAATAAGGGGGAGTGCATGATCAGTCTCATGTCATATGGATATGAGATATTTTTATTAGGGCGGTCCTTGAAGTGTTTGATATGGAGATCGAGCCTTTGAAAAGGTTTCCTACGTATCTTGGTTATAGATGGAATCAGAGTACTTATAGTTCTCTAAGAGATGTTGGAGCTTACACACTGAGGATACCCTAGTGAATAAGCCATCTTACCTAGAAGGTGTTGCATGAGCCTTTTGTCATAGCATGGAGGTCATCACGTGACCTGGTTCAACACATGAGGAGGGTGTCACAAGAGCCATGGTGGCATGGTCTGAGGGGTGTCATGTGTCTTGGATATCACATTGGGGGGACTTCACGAGACTAGGACGACATGTACAGGGCATGTCACATGTCTTGGATGACACCTCAGGGAGACATTGTAGGACTAGGGTGACATGACCAGTGGGTACACCGTGAGAGATGGATTTTCATGTCCATATGTGTCGATGAGATTCAGATGACATGAGTGGGTGGCATTATATGAGTCAGGCGGTGCATCCTAAGGATGTCTCATGTCTAGGGTGATGAACCCATAGGGTTTGCAGGATCCAAGTGGTGCCCACGAAGACTCCACAAGAATCATCCTGATATGTCTCGAGTATTCTGCATAGCCTAGATGAAATTTCAAAGGGATGTTGCAAGATTTTGGTGGCATGACTTGTTGCTATCGCATTTTCTTGATTAACACATTCAAATCACACAAAGGTCCATGATCATGTCTTCTACTTGGGTATTCCACTTTGAATCATGATTTTTTCCCTTGTATTGTGAGTTACCTAGGTTGGTTAAGTGTTAGTTTATTTGGGTCTTGTGTGGTCTGGAGGACATGCGATATGGTCTTCACATGTCTCGTAAAAAGTTCTTTGCGTGATCATTTACTGATCACAAAAAAGGATTTATTCTTCGAGCATGGATTCTCTAGAGTTCGACCAGTGTATTACCTGGAGGAAAATCGACTGGTTACATGAGAAAATGTGTGCAGAATCTTAAGGTATGAGTGCCGATGTGTGTAGCAGTAGTCTGGCTCCAAACTTCTAATGTCCAATCGACCAACCAACAAGCCAACCAACCCTGTTTCTGAGTTGGAGTAGATAATTTATAGGTGTAGCCATCTGCATACTCACTAGTTTGTGTTGGGAATCTGGTGCGAGTCCAAGCTGGAGTTAACATAGGGTCTGGCATTACACGGATTTGCGAGTCTCTATGGTGGACCACGTCATGGGCGCCACCTGATTTTCAGAAGTCGCAAGTCCATTTGTCCTTTATTAGATTATTGCCGACTATTGGGGACATGCACTTCGATAGAATTCCATGTCTTCATGTCAATGTGTCCAAGGGTCTTCCCAATATCCATATTCGTATTGGAGGACACTTGTGAGTCCTTGGATGGCTTGTCTAGGGGTATCATGAGAACACACAAAGGGTGCACTGGGTGCATATCAAACCCTTCAGTGACAACGAACCCTACTCACCCTCTCAGTTTCTATCTCCTTCATTTTATGTGAAAACGTTTGGGAGTCATGAAAGATTGTACTTATTGTACTAAGGGTATTTCATCTATTTTTTTTTTGAGATGCATCACATGACCAATATGGTTCATATGGTGGTGCGTGAGAATACCATGGGAAAATATATTTGTTTTTCATTAGAGTGTCGCAGAGTTTCCTAGATATGCACAAGGTCTTCCATGCGGTATGGATGACAAGCTTGTTGGAATTCACGAGATAAGGCAGTCATGACACTAAATTCTAGTAGAGACTCTTGGATCTCTCGAGGCACACGTCACTTGTATTTTAGTGACCATCGACACCACCCACCTCCAGCTTTTTGATCCACATTGTTTAATGTGAGAAGGGTTGGGAGGAATGTGAGTTTTCTCAAGTAATAGGTGTGAATTTTACTCAATTTTATAGTGGTTTATCGGATGACCAATGTGAATCATATGAGAGTGTGCATGTGCTGTGGAAAAAACCATTCATCTATCCTTAGTGTGCCACATAATTGTTCAAAGGTTTCCATCTGGCATAGCTGATGAGTTGAAGGGGTTTCACGAGGTGCACAAGACATTTCTTGGTTTTCCACATGTCTTAAAGGGCTCACTGCGAGTCCTTCAGTGAATACAATCCCCCTTCGCCTCTAACTATTTATCTCCTTCATTCTTTATGATGAAGGTTTGAAGGTCATGTGAGATGGATTGGGCATTATCTGGGGATTATATTCTTCCAAATGATGATTTTGGAGTTTGATCCTTATGAATATAAGTGGTCTCTTCTTTGGAATGTCCCTTACCTTGATTTTCGAAGGGTTCCATATGGGATTTCTGGTACTTTCCATTGACAAAGCACGCGGCCTGGGCGATGCTCATCCAGATGTCACAGTTCGGCCACTGGTGAACTAGGGTGGTCGTTGAGGAGAGCTCCATGGGACTTTCCACAGGTTAGTATCCTTACATGGAGACTTATCATGACCTTTCATTGGTCACAAAATCACATGTCTTCCACCTTCCTCTTCTTCTATGCTCTCTTTGGGAAGATAATATTCATGTTCAGATGTTTCATACTTTTTGGTTTTGCTGATGCCTATTTGGTGGGTGTCAACAATCATAATGAAATAATAAATTTAGTATCATAAATATACATAGATTGTATTATGTTAATATCATCACCTAAATCCATCTCCACTTCAATAAAATGGGAAAATAATTATCATTATTGTGTACATATAACTACTGCCTCATGAACTTATATAATTCATTTTCCATTACCATCTCTCAAGACTAGTTTTGTTGGTGGAAATAGAGTTTAAATTTGATATTAATGAGATATTTATCGTTATAGAGGAATAATATATAATTTATTTCCTTTCATTTCCTTGTACATAAAAATGTTAAGGTCATTCATGCATATGTGTGAACTATCTACTTCAGGAAGTGATGTGATTCATTTTTCATCATCACATCACATGAATGATATATATAAGTAAATTTAAATTATTAATTAGATATTTATGATATTTTTATCATTATTTAATTATAAAATAAAAATTACCTTCATTCCAAAATGTTCGTTGAAAATATGCAACATTACTCATGCGTATATACAACCAACTATCTCCACAATTATAACGTTGTTCACTTTTCATAACCATACATAAATTGGTTTGATTTAAAATTATAATGGCGAATAAAATATATTATTATGTCATTAATATTATTCTAGAGATGATTTATTAATATATTTTGTCTTTTGGAATCAAAACAATGTCATTTAGGACTCTTTTACCGAATATTGAAAAACGTTCAACATGATCCTATATAAGTTAGTTATTGTTATAACATTATATTAAGTGATATAACTGCAATAATAAACCTGAAATTTTTTATCATTAAAATATATAATTAACATAAGTTTATTATTCAGGAAGATAAAGAACATACGTGATGAATTTGACTCAAGATAAGGGACTTCGTCTCAATCTACTCTATTTGAGTCATATATTGATGTTATACACAAACATTCTTTTATGAGGTATATATTCAACCACATTGACATATCTTATCATGAATAAATTTATTCTCATGTTATTTAATGTTTTGTTAAAAGTAATTCATTTATGGGTCTTATGATTTAATTGGTCAAAGCGGTATGAGACACCTTGAATGTGTAAAGATTTATTTATCAAATCTTTTTCTCCAAGTCAATATTCTTGATATTATTTTATATTTTTATTTAATATAAGGTTTATAAGGGACATTTTATGTCTATTTTGAATTTCATTCAATAGTTATAAAAAATTTATCTTTTTATGTTTTTATATGGAACGTTTGACTTACTTTACAAACAAAAAAAGGAATGTTCTTTTTAACATATACAAAAACAAAAAATTGTCTTCCACCATGACCATTATTTTATATTTGGATTCCTCTACAAGTCTTAATATTTTTAAATGAAAAATAAATCCCAATTTTCATTTTCTAGGTATTTTTTTTATAAAAATGTGTTTTTAAAATGGATTTATTTTTTCTATAACATTAAATTTTTTATTATGAGTGCAAATTAAATTTTAAGGGTGGAATGTTGAAAATTGAAATCATTCAGGTTTTATCACAGTTTATTGGAATTTGGAAATTTTATAGGTTTTTATGTGATAAACCAAGGATAGGTGGTTCTATGACAAACCATGGACACATGGTTATCATATGGCCTCAAAGGAATTGGGTATAGAAGTCAACCATATGGTTATTCAATTTGTAAGAGTGACATGTATGGAAGTCGACCGCATGGTTATTTCATTTATATGAGTGACAAGTACAATTATAAACCAAGGTAACATTATGAATTTTATATTTCTTATATGGGTTTTATGGTAATCTTGTGTCTTAAAAAATGTGTTAAATTGGCATATTTTCAATGTAATTTATTTACTAGTTATCATGGTTGAAAATTATTATGTTATGATAAAGTTGGCATGGGTTTTGATATTTAATAATGGACAAACAAATTACTTCTTTTTATATCCCTTACTAATATTTTTATACTCATCCCATATTTTTTAACTTTGTCTAAAATAATTAAGTATGAGTAATGATTTTGAGATGTCACGTAGAATGTTGTGAATAATTTTCATAAAATTGATCTTGATTTATTTTAAATATTTTTTATTATGGAAAAATGGATACTATTTAAAAGTTTCCACATTTTATTGTTATGTTTTTATTATTCACGAGTCATTGACTAATTATCTAAACATATAAACCTGAAAATATCCTCAATGTGATAGAAAGTACAATTATTGACATAACTCAAGATTATGTGATGTTTTATGGCTGGGTCCTTAAAATAATTCATGTTCACAATTATGTTTTATGGTGATTCAAGTTATTACCATGAATCAAGAGAATACATGATGATAGTATTCACATTTTTGGTATGTGATAATTAAGAGATACTTCATGTTGTTTGGATTAATGATATGATTATTTTGGAAATTCGGTGATCTTATTTATGATGTTTTGGATCTTAATCTTTTGGAAAGTTTAAAAGGTTAACCATTTATGAAATTTTATAAGTTAAAATTTTGATGAGGCTTTAGAGATTAATTTATTAATTCATCATATGGATCTTCATGCATATTAGATAACCCATGCTTACCATTTTTTATAATAATAACTACTGATCGATGGAATGACTTATCATTCTAGTATGGATATTACGATATGTTAAAAGTGAATTTTAGTTCATTAGGCATAAAAAATTCATTTTTGGATTTTCATTTTAAGGAGTAAGAGATGAATTATGAATTTATTGAAGCATAACCAAAGGATTAAATTGTGCATATAAATTACCAAAAAATAATGTAAGTATATTTCCTTATATTCATAGATATAAAAATAATTCCTTATATTTTGAATTGTTTTTTAATTTTTACCCTCTTTTTTATGTTTTAGGGACCCATTATGGATCATTGTGTTGTGTTGTTGGCCAAATCAGAGGGTTTGAGGGCTTCTATAAGGCTTTATATTCAATAAAACCTAATCACATGACATCTACTTTATAGAACACATGTCGTGTCTTCTTTCTTTTGACTATGAGGTTGATTAATAGGGTTACACAATATGTGTGTTTGGGACACATCATGTAGAGCCACTTGGGGTGTGGCTGACTACACATGCACACACTATAGAGGAGGAACATGGCCATTTTGTTACACTACCAAAGCCGATGTATGTTACAAATCATGGAGAATTTTGGAGTACCTATCAAGAGGCCATGTGGGACCCATGACCAGATACCCCATTTGAGATATACATCATGTATGAGGGTAGCATGCTGTGTACTTGGGAATTATATAATGAGTTAGTTTGAGGTACATTCCCAAGGAAGATATATCGGTGTACACATTAGGTATATGAGGTACACAAAAGGTACATGAGGTACACAAAAGGTACATGAGGTACACACTGTGTACATGAGGTATACATTATGTACAACCCCTTTGTATTTTTTTCACTTGGTTTTCACCCCGGAGTTGTAATTGGACTCACAAGGATTCAATTATAGGTTTTGTAACGACCCGAAGTTCCATTAATGGAAAATCCCTCTTGATCAAATTAAATGTCTCTTTATGTAAAATGTTTATATAAAATGTCAACTTCTTTGGTTTTATGTTAATAATTGTGACTGTTTCTTTTAAATCCGCTTAACAGTGATCACATGATTAGTATAAATATAGGGATTTAAAAAATCCAATTTACTCAGACAAAGGAAGTGATCGCCTCATCCAGTAGAATTTCCTTATATGAACCCCATTTGTCGGATCTCGGAAAAGAGGTGGCATCTTTGGGCTTTGATCTTGACCAAGCCCAAGCTAAGCTTCACCATGTGAATCTCGAATGGGACCGTCTACGGGAAAAGTGGATGTTGATAGAGATTACCACTCGAGCGATGTTATCTGAGCCACCCCTGGAGTCTTTAACCATCGAACACCTTACCCTTAGGTCTTATGTAGCTGTTTTAAGGGGTTATGGAACAAATTTCTAGTACTATGTTCATGTACATTATTGTATATACTTTCTGGTCATTATTGATACATTGTAAATAGTTTTTAAAGTACAAATAGTATTTTTAGTTATTATTTAATTATGAATTATATTTTATTAAATTAAGGGATTTTTTAATTAAATAATATTTTAATAAAATACTATTATTATTATTAAATTAATTTTTACTAAATATAAATTATCTTATAAATTTATGAATGCAATTATAATTTTTATTAAGGTTTGAAAGCCATTTTTGTCAAAACCCGTGAATTTTCGATAAATGTCGGTTTTTATTTTAAAAGTGAAAATTAACATATTTAGAAAATTATTTAGATAAAATAAATTTTATTTATGGAATTAGTATGTCGAAATTATCCAATGGATAATTTTTCATAATTTTCTGAGACAGTCAAATTTTTGGGTTAAAATTAAATACCGTTTAAATATATAATGTGTTTTATGACATCATAATGACCCGATAGTAATGTAATAAAATACTATAATCTTTATTTTCTGACAATATATGTTTTAAAATTAAAATAATTTTATTTTGGGTTTTTTTGACTTACTTTTCAAAGCATTAATTGACCCCTCAAGACTTATTAAACACCTTGTCTTTTTAAATTGTTTTCCATGGGAGTGTGACTCACCTCCACATAAGTAACCCAATTATTTTAAGAATTTAGGACTATATACATATAAAATATTGTTTTCCTCTTCCCTTTTCCCAAAACCATGTTCAAAAAACCATGGAATGGTTTGTGGTTTGGATTAGTTTAATATAAGGGGTCCCAAACCTAAATAATAAAGAATTCCCTCACCTTTCCTATATAAACCCACCCAAGCTCCCACTTCTTCCTCACTCAAAGCCCTTTGATTTCGTCCAAAATCTGCCCTACTCTCTATAGAATCCTCCCAAGGTTCCCCAAGCTACCAATAATCCTCTCTCAAGCCTCTCTCAAGCTTTTTGAAGCACACTTCCAAGTAAGTGTTTTTCTTCCTTTCGCTTTTTTGTCCAATTTTCTTAATATTATTATTCCATTTTGATTTCAATTATAAAGGATGGGGTATGTTTTTCCACCTCCACCATACTTCCCTATTATTGTTTCAATGATGGGAGACCCCTTTCTCCCTCATTAAATGCCTCCCATGTTCACCCGTTACTATGCTGAAATTCTGAATGGAACTTCTCTCTCATTATTTACATTCAAGCAATACTTTTGTATCATGAATCTAAATTACATTAAAATTGTTTGTAAATGTATATATATGACCCCCTTACTATCCATTTCATGTAAATATGATGATACAACCCTTTTCTCTCTCATCAACCATTTTTATGAATTCTTATGTCACGCCATTACACTGCTGAAATTGCACTGATTTTCTAAACCAATGAATTTTTGTAGTGAATACCATGCCCATTTCTCCATCAAGGGTATTGAAATTTATGCACATTTACTTATTGATCATAAATTTTCATGTATTAATTCCACATTCCTTAATCGTGGAATAAATGATTATGTTTAATAAATCAATGTTTTATGATCCATGTGACACACTTATGCATGAAATGAAATGTTTAAGAAGGGTGCGACCTTATAGAGCTCCAATACATTGGCTAAAGTATAGTATCATGATACATAATGTGCGATAAGTGTTGACTCATTCTAATTAAAGAGAAACTAGGGTTTACTCATACTTCATGTGCAATGAGGATGTACTCATTATCCATGTGCAATGATTCTTGGATCATGCAAATTCCATGTTAAGTGTTGTTGCCACATTTCATTGTTATTATTATCATAAATTATCGTGACTTTATGTTCATGTTTATCATGTGGTCTATTGATATGCCTAATTTCTAACATGTATTGTACTCCTCATGTTATTCCATGTGTATTCCCTTACTGGGCTTTACAACTCACCCTTTTCTTATGCATGTCCTCAGGTTATCCCATGAAATGCTAAGTACGAAGGATGTAGTGGTCATGTAAAGGAAGTTTTCAATAAAGATGTTGTATTTAGTGTTTCATGTTTTTATTTAATGATCCTAAGACCCAAAGACACTAAACCTATCGATTTTCTTTGTTTTATCAAGTGAATTTTTATGTAATAAATCATGTTTATGTTTGTAATAAAAGCAGGGTTGTCATAGGTTTTCTCTACATAGATCATGATGGAAATTAAATAATTTAATTTATTTTTCATTGGTGAGATTTTTTGGGTAAGGAGTGGTTTAGTGAGATGTTTTACCTTGGAATTTAAGTTCAATAGTTCTTCTAGGGGTTATAAACTTGTCAGTTGGCTTGGCTTAGTGATGTTATAGTAATAGTTTTATGTTCTTTAGGCAGTTCCTGGAAGGAAGGATTGAGCAATGGATTGTCCTGATAATGTTAATGGGTTAAAAGTGATTTAATTTAGTGTTTTTTGGGGTTTTAGGCCCTATTTTATTTGGTTTAGTTGGTTAGAGAATTTGGGATGGGGTTGGAATTGTGGGATGTTAGGTATGGTTGAGGGACATAGATTAATTAATAATATGGGTCTCTGGGACCTTTAAGGATTCCCCCTTTAGAACAACATTGTTCATGATTGGGTTGTGTGTCAGAGAGTCCATATGGGGTTTATTGAGATGGGGTTGTCTTGAGGTTTTACTTGTGACAGAGGATCCATTCAGTAGGTTTCCTATTATTATTATTATTGTTCATAGGAATGTGATGGGTGCCACATGAGCCATTAACCTGGAGGGGGGTGATACTGGCTTTAACAATTTTCATTGAGGTTTGGTTCTAGATTTTAGTAAACCCTTATTTATTATACCATGTGGCTTGGGTATTTTAGGTTATTACTATTTAGGTTTTTGATTCGAGATGATACATTTGTGATATTATTGGATTGTGAATTATCTTTAAATTTGATTGAATTATCTCCTATATTGGTTAGCTGGTGTTTGGTGGGTCTATAGAGCTAATAAATTATTTGGATGAGTGAACCTCCTTTCTTGATATGGTGATCTTCCTACGAATTTGTTACTCATTGATATTTCCCTCCATTATTTGGGGTTATAAACCCTGAACATAACTTTCCTAGGTTGGATTATATTTTCAAGGCATATTCTGTAAGACTCCTAGGACTTTTATAGTTTCTCTAAATGTGTTTTCCTATCAGTCTTCATTCCAGTTCAGATCAGACTATTAGAGTCTTAGAGACCAATAAAATAGTGTGTTGTTGTCTTGGATTCCTATAGTGAGATCCTATGGCCATACTTTATTGTGTTTGGATTTATACATCTGGGAGTTTACTTATGATCTAGAAGACAAGCCGAATGTGTATTGTGTGGCATATTGAACCACGAGTTTTGTTTTATCCAATGGGAGACAAAGTAAGTTTGGTTGATCTTGAGTGGATTAGTAGATCCTAAGGATATAAGTTGTTTTTATATATTTATTTCAGTTGTTTAATTTTAATATACCCATATTAGTCCATGTTTTTTCACTTTAGTGTGATTAAAAAACCCCATTTTTACTTTGAGGTTGAGCACATGATTAATTGTGGATAATGTGGAGGCCAAACATTTCATGATAGAGTATAAAATCTTTCTGGAGTCTTGGATTATGATGGATCATCTTGATAGTCATTAGATATCGGGTTTGTGGTATAGCTCGATGATATTAATATATCATTATTTATTTTATATTATTTATTCATTTATTATATATATATGATTGAACAAGTGTGTGGTATTAGGTATTTTTTATATCATAACCAAGAATATGGATATATTATTGTCAATTATTATAACAAGATTTTGTTTTAGATATTTTTATTGCGTATTCTGATGTTCGTAGATGTGTATGTGTTTTGATTATTTCTATTGTTATGGAAATTTGGTCAAAGGTCATAGTCTCACCACTAAATAATTTTTAATCCATCACTACTAGTCAATAGTTTTGGGAATGTGGTGGTGTTCCTAAGGACTTTTCAGGAGCCAGATCGGGTGACTAGTTAGGTTGACTCAAGCAGTTTCATGAAAATTATCTACCTGAAGGGTGGAATTCATAATTAATTCCTACCAAGAAAAATAAAATTTATCATTTATTCACGCGCAATAAGAATGATTCCATAAAATGATCCTACACTTTCTCACATCTACCATTATTTAATACTATTAAGATTTAGAAAAAGAGTAAATCTAAAATTAAAACATGATTATAAGAAAGCATGTAGATTATAATTAAAGGAATTTTCAGAACTAACAGAATAAATTAAACTAGTTATATCAATCTAATCATTATTAATATATATAAAATAATAAAATATTTTTTTATTAATGGGGTTTTAATTAATCTAAAAAATTAATTGATTCCAAAAAAATTGGAAATAAAGAATTGAAAAAATTCAACAATCTATGTTACCCTACATGCTCCTACCAAGATGTGTATATCCATGACACATGATACTCAAGGAGTAAGAACAACCCAAGTAAAAGGTTACAATATAACCTAAAATATACCAAGTAGCTAATGATTAAACTTAAAAAATATTTTTCAACAATATTCATGGGTTACTTCTTGAGACCTGATAAACCATCCTCTCAATTAATATCAATTCCACACCCCATTATCCTTACATTTCTTTGATATCATTTTATAGTGACCCAATAGGGATTCCCATATAGACCCAAGACATGTTAAAAAATAAACTCTAATGCAAGAAATAATCAATAGTGGTGGTATAAAATTCCTAGTAATATCCATTTCATAAGTTAAATATGGTTTACCCACAATAGAGTCATGTAAAACTAACCAAACCATCATAGTAAACATATTGCATGACCTTTGGGTGTGTTGATAAACTAAAATAAACCAAACCACCATTTAAATACCAACCCACAAGGGGAACGTGTACAATCCATATCACATGATCAAAATGAAATTAAACCCCATGTATAAATAGTCCAAAACATCCATATAAGAGACTATAGCAGTGTGACTAGAAAAAACATAGATATATATATAAAAGTAAATCATAATGGTCCTAAGGATCCAAAATGGTATGTCATGTATATGGATGCCTCTATGAAAATATTTTCAAACACCCCCATTATCCTTTTCTTAGTAATACCCCCCCAAAAATAAAAAATTTCATCTCGAATCTATACACCATATGTAACATCCACACATTCTTCAATACCATCATCCCTCATGTGAAGGTTAATTTCCTTTACATTGGTCATATAAAACAAGGTTTTCATGATTTTCATAGGAACATGTGTTTGGTATGAATATATCATACCTAGTGGAAGTCATAACCTAAACTCATTCATGTTATCATAAATCCATGTGTTTAAAGTAGGAGTAAAAAGTTTTTAGGTGATAAGAAAACTAAATCATTCTAAAAAATACAATGAAAGATAACTAAATTTGATATGCTTAATAATTAATATAGTTTTAAGAAAATAATATAGATCAGTGCCTTACTAAATACTTAGTTTCATCAGCCAAAACTACTTTGAGTCTTTCTCATAATCCAAGTTAGGTACTTATTCACATAAAAGACATATTCAATAAGGATGTGTAGTTTAACCCATCCTCTACAGGATATAGTTTATACACACAAATGTGTGTGTGTGTGTTTTTCTTCATCCTCCTAGAAATGTTAATATCTCTACATATGGAGGAATAAGATATGTAAATACTATTTCCACCTCCCTAGATACCCCTTATCTTTAAATAGAATTAATGTATACATATATATCTATAATCATATACACATACATACCTTCCTCTGTAGGAGGCATCTCTCTACTTATAGAGGAACATGTTATATGAAAAAATAAACATTTTATCATGTTTCTACTATATTTGTTTCAAGTATAAACCAATAAAATATTGATAAAAACTATATATACAATATACAACAACATAATTCTATACATATGCTGGAAGATAAAATAATCCTAGAAGCACCATGATCAAATCAACATCTAATTAATGGAGTATGACATAGGGTCCTTATATCAAGCATCTTCCCATAATGCATCGAATGGTCATTATTATTTACTAATTCTAAAAAAAAAATATTTTATGATAATATAATATTAAATCATTTAAGAATATGTAATTTCCCCTATAACATGGAGTACTAGGCACAATTATCATAATTAAACAAGTTAACAAGTTAAAAGCATGAAAAAGATTATGGGGAATCCCTCAATCATGTCAAATGTCATTAAAATCATGAAAAAAAATTCACATTGTTAATTAATACAATTTTGCAAGTGAGTATATAATTAAAGAGTCGTGAGAATGTATTTCAACTTCATGAACTGTAAAGGGATAACCTCTTCAATTTAATTTAAAAAGGTTCGTTTTAATAAAAAAAGGTTTTTAAAAGAAAACCATTATCTACTCATCTCTCACTATTCCCATTTAACCTAATGTTTTACTATGGTGGTATGAGGAAATGAGAGGATGTAATTCATATTAACCCATGTATACATGATGCGCTATGCTAGAATGAATTTTAGATATTCCCATTAACAAAATTATGAAAAATATAATGTAACAAAGAGTAAATTGGGTCATCTCCCTAATTGAAAGTGAATAATCAAACATTTAAGGGAGATTACTTTCCTCAAGAATTATTTCAATGACCTATCATTACCACATGAAGGAAGACCTAGCAAAGTGAGAACTCAAATATTAACATTGGAAGAGGGGAAATGTTGTTAGGTATTTATAACAATTTTAAATAAAACAAAAAAACTATAATACCCTGCTATGATTTATTGGTAATCCATAGTTTATGCTATATTTTTTGTCCTTTTTTGGTTGAATTTGAGGGATTCTAAAGGATAGAGATCCTTTATTGTTGAAAATAACCATTTCTTAGGGATGTATGTTTATTCAAATTAATGGAATCTAGGTATTAATGTGTCAAATACAATAGAAGGGTTCTTCCATAGTTTGGAGAACACATGGAGTGGGGTTTTGAATTTATCTTCATAACACTACAAGAAATCCAGGCTTCTGCAGCTGCATGCATTAGCGACCGCCATTGGCGGTCTCTAAAGGGAGGTATTAGCGACTGCCAATGGTGGTCGCTAATTCAGTCAAAAAAATCAGGCGGGATTTTTCCCGCTTCCACTCATCTTCTTCATGTACACCAATTCGCCGCCACCAATACCACCCCTGTCACCGTTGCAATTCTAATGCCGCAATGATAAGTCCCCCTCCACCACACTACAACCCTCACTCACCCCCATCGCGACCCCCCGTCACCTCCCGTCGCACCTACCTCACCAGCCACTAAACCCATCTCCGTCATCTGCCCGCCTAATCGCTCAACAACGCTCATGTCCCTCCCTCTGGCCACCATAGATCCACCATGTCCGGCGACCCAAGGTTTCGACCCCTCGTCGCATCCACAAGTTATCCTTGTGTGTCCATATTCACACCCGCCTATTGTCCTGCACACATGAATTCTCGATTTTTTAAAAGGACCAACAGTAGCCGCCAACGACGGTCGCTGTGGGTCTTTACTGACGAAGCAACAACGACCACCAAAAGCGGTCACAAGGTGGCCACTAAAGACCTTTAGCGGCCTCTTTTAGCAGTCTCTAAAAGGATTAATTGTAGTAGAGTAAACCTCAACATTTTATAGTCTGATTGGTGACTATACACCATATAAATGGGTTAAACAAAATATAATATTTTCTAGATGATTTTTTGAATTGGATACACAGTGGGAGGGTTTTACACACCATGTAACATGCTCTCATTGTGTGATGGAAAATGTTGGGTTTTTAATAAAACATTGATGGGGTTTTTAGAATATATGAACTCTGTGGACTATACAACATGTAAGGGTATTACACATCATGTAATATCCATGAGTTGGTATTTTAGGGTGCTTGATGAGTGGTTTGTTATTTAATTTATTTTAGGATTCCTTGATCTTGGCATAGAGTCTCTCCCTAGGTTATTTTGGTTGATTCCATCCATTATGGTTTTCTTCGTTAAGTTATTGATCATAGTTTTGGTTGTATTGATTCTCTTTAGGCATGTAATCATTCTAGTTCCACTTTATCGTTGGTTGCAGAAGTAGTTTTTGTTTGGGTTTGTGATCAGATAGTTTTTTCTATCCATCATTTTCAGTTTCATGGTGTGCCTTGTCTTTTGAATTCTACTCTCTTAGTTTCTAGTCACCGTTGTTGAAGGCGGATAGGTTACTACCGGTTTGAGGTATGAGATTCTAAACAATGGGATAATTTGATTAATTTATTATCATTATTGATAAGTTTATTTTGGTTTTTCATTTATTATATGTGATATTTGGTTTTAAATGATTTCTTGAAATGTAAATATTTTTTAAAAGGGGCTATTCTTTGAAAGTGGGTTTTCAAACTCCAAAGTTGATCATATTGGATTTTAAATCGTTTTATAAAGTTTTTAGCATGTTTTTCAATTATATTTGGAAAATTGAACATTGGGAACCTTGGGTGCATTAGGAAAGAGATATGGGTATCCTTATTTTTTTTATGGTACCACATAGGGGATAAATTTTGTGATATCGACTCATAGGATTGACATTTTTTGAATCCAATGTGATGTCTATTTAGGATATTTAGTGTCTAGAACATTGTGTCCCATTGTCTATAACCCAATGCAAGGTTATTTTTCAATTATGTATATTTATTGAATTATTTTTTATCATGTATTATTGGTCACATGTTTTTATATGAGGTTGTATCACATAGATTCACATGATAGGATATTTCATGTATATGTGTTTACTTGTTCACCTATTGTGGTATGTATATTCATTCCTATTTTATCACTTCTATATGTTATATTTATGTTTTGTGAATATGAAAGGATTTTATGAAAACCAAAGGGAAAATGATTTATAACTAGATTTTGTTTCTGAGAACTCTTATTAAAACTTTTTTATTTAAAAAAAGAATTAATTCATTCCTGGTATTAGACCTTATATTGAAACTATGGTGGTATCATACTCAGAATTGTATCACAACCTTATTGTGAATTTGGGTGTTTTTAGATGTTGTATTATAGGATTCAGGTTAGGGGAAGAGCATCTTGTAGCATGATGGATTCTCTTATTATAACTGCATTTGGTTTGGATTAGTCTAGAGGTTACTACTGGTTACATGGGGATTGGATATACCTTTTCCTTTAACAAGTTTTTTATTGGACTATATGGATTTCTGGTATCTCATTTTTTCTATCTATACTTTTTATGTCTTGTTTTTTTATATTCATGACTAGTTATTGTTATCCTATTGTACCTATATTACATGATGGTTCAGTTCGGAAGGCTTATCTAGTTGACCTGGGCTAGTTCATTATAATTTGGTATAATAGGGTTTCTTAGCTTGAAGTGTTTGAACACAACCTATGTTTGGTGTTATTCCATTGTTAGATAAGAGTTAGGAAAATTAGAATCCAAATAGATGGTGTAGAAAAGAGGCATTCCCATGTCACTTATATGACTGAAACCAAGTTATTAGGGTTGGTCGAGGACTTTTACAAGGTTTGAGACATGGAGTTTGAGGAAATGTGAATGAACTATATGGGGAGATTATTTTAATTAACCTATTCTTTTTTAGGTAAATATTTGTGTAGATATATTTTTGGTGGAATTAAATTATTAATGATTTAAATATTTCATATCAATACCTTAATTTGATCCTATGATTTTGGAATTTTTTCACGACTGATTAGTTTTTTTTACTTTGTTATAAAATGCTTATGAGAAGATCTCTTTCAAATACAAGAGTGGAAGATTCAAGATATGTTCCATAGGTAAATCCTCCAATGGACCCTTTTGTGGTAGAATTTGTTATCTTCATTATTCAGACTGTGGGTCAAGTGGGTGTTAGGAACCCAGAATTTGTGGTGGATCATGGATATAAATTTACTATGAAGTATCCACCCATATTAAAATGGGACAAATGTACCTAGGAATTCGAGGAGTTTATTGAGCAGATAAAGTGGATAATAAACTTCTAGAATACTCCTAAATATTCTTTGGTGGGATTTTCCATATACATTCTTAATTAATAGGGATGGATATAGTGGAAATATATTTTTCAAGATAATTTTCATGAAGATCATACATAGGATTCCTTGAAAAAATATCTAATATGCAATTTCACCATGATACATTTCACAAGGTAATGACCAGGGAATTCATGACATTAGAGCTGTGGGAGCATACCATTCTGAAATATTCTTCCCATTTTTCTGAGTTAGTGAATCTGGCACTCCATCATTTCACAAATGAGTTTCTGAAGGATTTAAGGTTTGAGTTATGAATAAGGCATGATATTTAGTTGATGTTGATACTCAAACTTCTTCTATCTTTTCTATAAGTATTTGAAAAGGATACTTTGGGTAAGGTAGTTTTGTGTGGAGCTTTAGTTGGTTTGGTGGTTATTTAGGGTAGGCCTTTTGCCGAGAAAAGGAAGTGTATGAGTAGTTAGTTTCCTTCAGGACTAGTTTGAGGGGATTTAGAAGGGTATCCATAGTGTTTTACTACCAGTGTGTAAATAGAGGTCATACCAATCCAAACTATGTGGAGGCTCCCAAATACATTTCATTTTGTGGAAAATATGGCCATCTATAGTGTTTTTGTGAAAATAAATCTCAAGGAAGAAGTGTTGGATACAATTTCATGAATGGTTCATAGTTATGTAAATATTCTTACTGGGGTGGTGTGTCTAATCCTATAGCTACGGGATATGTTCATGTGGATAATACTAGATGGATTTATGCAGTGGAGTATGTTCTAGAGGAATCTGATGCAGGGATAACTACTATTAGTGGTACAATATTTATCTTGTCTTCTGGGGTTCTATATTTTTTTGATATAGGTGTCAATCATTATTTTAAATAATAAATGTCATCTTACATGTTGGACTTTCATTTGGAACATATGTCAATATTCATGGATCTTTTCATACCTTTGGGAAGGAGGTCCGAATAAGGTTTCAAATGTCCCAGGTGTTGGGTGATGGTAGTCAACATTAAGGTGGAGTGGGACCTTTTAGGGATTAATCGTGACATGTTAAACTTTATTATATACATGGGTTGTATACTCTATGTTAAGGGCTAGATAGATTTTTATCATAATCTAGTTCATCTCCCATCTTCTGATGGGGTCACTCATGTTTTCATGGGTGAGTCAGACTATAGATTGGGAAGTGACGGGCTTGTTGTTCCTGACGTTGGGGTAATCATATGCCAGTATTCAATGTTTATTAATGTAGTTGAATCTTTTTGGGGTGGTTAACTACATACAGTGGTGTGTTCATACCCCTAGGTCATTAAAAATGATTTTTTGGTTTACCACCCTAGAGAGAGGTTGATTTTATTATAGAACTAATCCTTGGTATAATGACCATTTCTATATTGACTAACTGTAGGGAACCTACTAAGTTAGTAGAACATAAGGTCTAGCTTGAGGACCCAGAGGATAAAGGATTTGTTAATCCTAGAATGTCACCATGGGCTACGCTTGTACACTTTTCTATGAAAGTAGATGAGAGCCTCATAATTTTTATTGATTATCTAAAGATTAATTAGGAGAGGAATAAGAGAAAATATCCTTTTTCTAATAATTTATGATCTTTTCAAGGTCATTGGTTTTTTTATATTGACATGAGGTCATCATACAACTATTTGAGATTATAATAAGAGGATACACAAAAGATAGTGTTTATGAATCAATAAGTGAATTTTTAGTTTGTGGTTATCCCATTTGGTGTCACTAATTCTACTATAGTGTTTGTGGATTTGATGAACCAGGTCCTCTATTAGTTATTAAAATCATTTTTTTTGTTATTAGATGATATTTTGGTGTACTCCAAGTCATAGGAGGATCTCACGAACCATTTAGAAACCGTTCTTCAAAACATTAAGGAAAAAATATTCTATGGTAATATTTATAAATGTTATTTTTTGATTCATGTACTGTACTTTCTGTTCCATGATATATCTAAGAGGCGAACGACAATTTATCTTGAAATGGTAGAGTCTATTATGTCTTTAGAGCACCCTATATATGTGATTGAGATCCAAAGATTCTTTGTTTTGGATGATTACCATATAATTTTTTTTCAGGTCTTATTCAAGATCATATCTATAATTACATATTTTTCCCATAAGGGTATGATGTTTTAATGGAATGATATGTTTAAAATATATTTTCAGGAGTTGACGGTGTGGTTGACTTTAACAAGTGTATTGATTCTTCTGAAACCAAGTTAGTGTTATGGTTTTTCTGGGATGCTTCTAGTATGTGTTTGGGATGTGTCTTTGTTTGGGGGAAGCAGGTGGTGGCTTACAGATCACACCAATTATAACATCATAATAAGAACAACCCTACCCATGATCTTGAGTTAGCAGTGATTATTTATTAACTCAAAACATTGAGTCACTATATCTTTATAGAGTGGTTTATGGTATATTCTGATCATAAGATCCATAAATATATTTTTACTCATAGGGATCTGAATTTTTGATAGGGATACTAGGTAGACTACCTTTAGACTTTTGATTTTGATATTTCATATATCCCTATGAAAGGGAATGTGTTTACTAATGCATTGAGAATGAAGTTACCGACACATGCTATGAAGGAGTCAGTTGAGGAGTGGTATTTGATGATTTTGTTTGTTGAGATGACATTGGATGTGGAAGATCTTGGTGGAAAAGTTTTCAAGGATTCAATGAAAGTTTAATCATATTTTTATGAGTGATTTTAGCTCAATATGGTGGAAGAAACTGAGTTAAAATGATTGGGTAACATTATTTTTCTGGGGAGACATCGAGAGAGTGGTCTCGGCCTCCCAGTAGAGCTTTGTACTTCCATAAAAGGTTGGTTGTCATGTTTTCCCTAAGTTTGGAGTTTTGAATAGTGGAAATTGATCTTGTTGGTCTTTGAACCAATGTAATACTAATATGTATCAAGATATGTGATTCCAGTAATGTTTTAAGGGGATGATATGGTAGATTGTGGATTTTTTTGTCATGATCCCTTACTTGTCATAGGATTAAGGTGGAACACCAGAGACCTGTGGGGTTATTAAATCCCTTACCCATTCTGATATAAAAGTGAGATAATATTTCCATGGATTTAATTATTTGTTTTCCAATGTCTTCTTTGGGGAAGGATGTGATTTGGGTGATCATTGATCGATATAGTAAATAATCACATTACCTACCTATCCAGGAACTAATGAGAGTGGAGAATCTTGTGGATGTGTATGTCCAAGATATTTTGAATATTCATGGGGTTCTTCCTATAGTTGTTTCAAAAAAGGTCCTAAGGTTCATGTACATGTTCTGGAAATGTCTATAGGAGGATATGGTTTATGAGATTAAATTAAGAGCATATTATCATCTATAGATGGATGGGTAGACAGACAGAGTTATCCAAGTTCCAGAGGATATGATCTGGGCCTTTGTTCTTTATTTTGGAGGATATTCGAAAAATAATTTTCCATTGGTTTAATTTTTTTTTAATAAAAGTTATCAATATTTTATAAACATGGCACCCTTCAAGGATTTTTAATTTTTCCATGAAAATATCCCATGTGTTGGGAAGAGTTTGGAGAGTGGTCCTTGGTAGGTGAAAGTCTTATTTAAGAGATGAAAGGGATGGTGTAGTTGATCCAAAGGAGATTGATCATGATATAGAGTCTTCAGAAATCTTTTTTGGATAGTCATCATCAGTTGGTAGAGTTTTAGGTTATTGATCAAGTCTTTCTCAATGTTTCACCTCACTTGGAACATCATTGATTAGGTATTCAAGGTAATTTGGCATCGAATTTTATGGGGACAATTGAGACCGTTGGAAGACAAGGGAGGGTGTCCTATCGGTTGGAATTTTCCATATGGTCTGGAAATTATCCAAGACATGTTTTATGTTTCCCAAATAAGGATGTATATACCAGATCCTTTCTATGTGGTCATATGGGATGGTGATGAACATGATCCTGATGCAACCATTATTGAGAATCCAGTTAAAATTATGGATTTTCAAGATAAGGTTATGTGTGGAAAAATGATTCCTCTAGTCTAGGTACTATGGTTCTGCGAATGAGATATCCACGAGATGTGGGAGAATCAATCATTAATTAGGAAAAAATGGCCATATATTTTTTTTGGATCCATGATATTGAGGGATTTTTTGGGTAATAAATCATTTATGGTGGGGAGATTGTAACACCCATATTTTCATTACAGGTACTACCATTTTTATGGTTTCTTTATCATCCTTGCTTGAGTTCATTTAAATGATTCTTAGGGGTGGTGAGACTCTTATTGTTAAAATGACCTAATGTTCAAGGATGTATGTTTATTTTAATTAATGGAGTCCATGTATAAATGTTTTGAAGACATAGCAGGGTTCTTCCCTAGGTTTGAGAATTCTCAAAGTGGTATTTTTGAGTTTATATGCTTAACCCTATAGTTTGTATAGTCTTCTAGTTGATTACGCACTATGTAATGGGGTTACACACACTATAATGTTTTACAGGAAGATTTCATCAATTGGATAAACAGAATGTGGGGTTTATATTCCATGTAATAGGTTCACCTCATGTAATGAAAAATATTATGTTTTTAATAAAAAGGCAATGATTATTCAGCATATACGATCTTTATGGATTACACGATGCATCAAGGGATTAAATGTCATACAATAGTCATGAGTTTTTATTTTAGGGTGATACAAAATTGTTTTTGTTATTTCATTCATTACTTTCTTTCTTTATCTTATCTTAAAATCACTCCCTATAAAATTTTTGGGTTATTCACTCTCTTTCAGATCGCACCATTCAGTGATTTATCATCGTTGCTGTTGGATTGATTCTCTCTAGGTATGTTTTCATTTTGGTTCATATTTTTATTTGGTTGCGGATAAAGTTTTGTTCCGATTTTTGGTTGGATAGTGTTTTCCATTGTACATTTTTAGTTTATTTTCATGCCTTGTCTTTTGATGGTTTTTCTCTTGGAATCCTGACACCATTTTCAAATTCGGCTAGGGTTATACCAATTTTAGGGATGTGATTCTATACAATGGGATAATTTAATTAATTCCATTTCATTATTGATAAATTTATTTGTGTTATTCATTAATTATAAATGATGTGTAGTTTTAATGTATTTCATTGAATGAAAAATATTTTTAAATATGACATTTTATTTGATATTAGATTTTCATTATTTGGAAAATCGTTTTACAACTTCGAAGAAGATCAGATTGGAATTGAAACTGTTTTATAAAATTGTGATCATGGTTTTGAAATGAATTTGGACAATTGCACATTGGGAACCTTTGGCGCATCAAGAAATATACGCAGGTATCCTATGTTTGTATATGGGACCACTAGGAGGAAAAATTTTATGATATGAACTAGCAGGACTTGATATCGATTGGATCCACCATTATTTCTATTTAGGATTTTTATTTTCTAGTATTTAATGTCCCATAGTCTAGATCCCAATGCAATGTGCTTTTTAATTTATGGTTATTTATCACATGATTGTTTTTTTTCATGGATTGTTTCTCCCATATTTGTATATGAGGTTATATCACATAGCTTTTCATGATAGGATATTTCATGGATTTGTGTTTATATGTTCACCTATAGTTTTATGGATATTATTTTATATTTCATCAGATATACTTGTCATTTTTTTTTGTTAGATAATAGGGTATTTTATAAAAACTAATGGGAAAAAAGATTTATAATTTGGTTTTGGTTTATAAAAATGCTTTGTAAAACTATTTTTTTTCTAAAATGATATAATTTTTTCATTCCTCATATTAGACCTTATATAGAAACTATGGTGGTATCCTATTAGGATTTTTTTAAAATCCCAACTTGTGCCTCTGGAAAAATATTGATATTTTATTGCAAGATTTAGGTATAGGTAAGAGCATCTTGTAGCATGATTACTTCTCTTGTTGTTGCTTCTTTTAGTTCGAGTTTGTCTAGAGGTTACTATTGGCCACATGGGGATTGGACATACTTTCTAGTTTAGCCTGATTAGGATTGAATTATATAGATTTGTGTAATCTTGTTTGTTTTTTCTTTATAATCTGGTTTTATGTCTTGTTTTGTTTATATTCAAGATTAGTTTCTATTATCATTTTGAACCTGTATTACATTGAGGTCCAGTTTGGGTGGCTTTTCTAGTTCACTCGAGTTGGTTCGTTATAATATATTGTTGAAGGGATGATCAATCTAAAGAATGTTAAGATTTCCTAATTTTGATACTATTTAATTGGTGGATATAAGTTAGGATCATTAGAATTAAGATAGTAGGTGTGGAAAAGGGGCCTAGTCAACTCACTTCTGTGAATAATTTTTTTTTCCATGAGTGGTTAGGGAATTTTACTAGGTTTGATATTTCATGTTTTAGTACACTTTTGTCATGACCCATCCTCGGGGCCCATGCCGTGACTACCCCAAGCCCTCCTTCCATAGGCCAGGGGCTGGCGATTAGTACCAAAGGTGTAAATCCCGATAAAAGGGAAGGAATTACCTTTATATAAGAAAAAAACACCACAGAGTACGCAAGATGAAGTAAACACTAAGTAAACTAAGTACAAAAGTAAGTGCTGAAAAGTAAATGGGATAGAATACAAACCAAACCGAAAGTATAGTACAACTGAAAAGAAAGAACATCAGCAGTAAAGTAAATCAGCAACCACCAAGTCATCCTTCAGAATTCCCACCTGATGGGTGGGTACAGATAGTCTCGTCAGCTCCTCAGGTCCGTCCGTCTGCTTTGTGTACATCCCGCCTGATAGTCCACCTCCGGGTACCGTTCCGCTCTACAAGCCTCAACCACGATCAGCGCTGTCCGTCGTCTGCAACCAACACAACGTAGTGTGGGTTTAGCCCGTGCAGGTGTGAGTATACGATACTCAGTAGGGACCTAGAGACTCCCGAAGGCCTCCCAGAATCCATGAAGGATAAACCACAAATGAAAGATACAATCACAAACTATCAACCAACGCTACTTAGGTATATTCCCATGCCTATACCTAAGTCATCAATTCTAGTTTTTCTCCAACTCACGAGCCCAAGTTCAACCCAGCCCACAGAGGAAAGTATATCTCAATCCACAAAGGAAAGCACAACCAAATCCACACAAGAAAGAAAGTCAATATTATCGAAGATAATGATTGAAAGTCAAGACTCAGCTCACACCGGTATAATACTCACGAAGAGGGGTGGAGATGATAGATGTAGCCTCTGAATCATCTCCCCTACCGAACCGACGTAGGATCCAAGTACAGAAGTCGTCACTGTCGGACCCACGTAGGATCCAAGAACAGTAACCATCGCTGCCGAACCCACGTAGGATCCAAGTACAGTCATCATCGCTGCCAATCCCAAGGAGGATCCGAGTATAGTCATCCTCACTACCAAACCCACGTAGGATCCAAGTACAGTTGTCATCGTCGTCGCAGTCGCAGCCAGCTCTAGGGTTCCCGCACAAAGCATGTTCAATTCCCGGAGGGTCCGCTCCACGATCCAAGGGGTCGATACATCAACTATCAAGAAGTCCAGATTTGATGTATCACAAAGTTCCATCTCATCAATAGGAACTCAACATGACAGACGGTGCATCAATCGGACGCTCGGTCTGAGAGTTAATGGCTTTTTCATCCCAGAAGCCCGGTTGGATTTTAAGTTATAACTAACACGACCGTACACCAGTTGTGTCCAAAACACGAGTGCAGTAATCCAAAATGACCATCTCACTAGGAGGAATCCATTGTGATCGACGACACTTCATTCGGACATCTGGTCTTTGAGTTACAGGCGTTTCTGCAGCAAGGGCCAGGTTGGTTTCGGGTTCAAACCAACTCGTCCATACCCAAACATTACCTAAATCTTGAGTGTAATATACCAAAACGACGGTGTCAATCCAAGGATCCCAACTCAACTAATTGTGCATCAATCAGAGGTCTGTAGCCCATGATATGGGCGTTTGAACGGATCTGTCTGAAAATAGGGGGTTCGGGCCCGGTCCGACCCGGCCCGATACCCCTTGGGTCAGCCAAAACCAGGTCGACCAAACCCTGGTCCGGGTCCAACCCAGTTGGGCGCGGCCCGGCCCGGCCGGTGTGACCCAGCCCACCGCGGGGCGCGACCTTCACCTCAGCTTGGAGCCGGCCGCGGGGTGCGAAGGGGGAGTGCCGCCCCCTTGACACCGAATCAGCGGACCCAGGTGGGGTCCGCCCTACGAGCTGGACGGGGGTTTCAACCCCCAGTATTTTAGGAAAACGGCTGGCCATTATGGTAGGCCGGTTGAGCCACGCGGGACCGACGGGGGGTCCCGCCTCCTGGAACGCCGGCGGCCGGCCAAGCCGGCCGCCCCCTACAGAGCCGCCGCGACCTATGGTCGCGGCTCCTCCCTGACCAGCGCGGCGCGACGGCGCCGCCCACCTCCGATGCTGCCCGCTCCGGCCGCGGCCTCCCTTGGGTTCTCTGGCACGGCGCGATGGCGTTGCGTACCACCACCGTAGCCTGCTCCGGTCGTGGTCCTTGTCATCCCCGCGCGGTGCAAAGGCACCGCGCCACCTTCGCTATTAACAACTTCCAAGATCATCAATGGAAAGGGGAGGAGGATCATTCATGTTTGTGTGGTCTGATCTCCACCCATTATAACGATAACAATCGGTTATATTAATTAATGAAGAACGTTAAATTAATCATGAATGTAAATAAACCCTACCTCACCAAGAAATTCGCGGTTGTCAAGCGCCGCCAAATATGGTGTCCTTTCTATCATCGACGGTGTGCACCCGAGGAAACGTCGTCTTCTATTTTATCACAGAGAGAAGAAGATGATTGCACGTCGTTGGAGAACTCTCGTGTCGATGTCACATCCCTTGTCGCGGAGGAGGAAGGGAATGGATAAACTGGATTCACTGAGTCGTTCTTTGTTGAAGAGAATAAGCGTTCTTCGTTGAAGTGGAGAGGTTCTTTGCCGGAGAAGATGAATTTCTTCAAAAAGAGGACAGAGCTCTCTCCCCCCAAATTCTCTCACAAAACCAAGAATTAACGAAATTAAATAAGGCCTTCCCTTATATTATTATTTTTCCATGCATTTCAAAAACCCAATATTCAAACACATAACCACTTAATTAATTAAACTTGAGTTGTCTAATTATTTGGGTGTTATGTTGGCAAGTTTAATGAGGGTGAGATAGAGGAGTTACTCACATAAAGGGGGAGTTAGAGAGTTAGGGAATGTGAAGGGGTGGGGCTCGTGTGGACCCCACCTCACAAATATCCTAACAAGAGTAGTTAGGAACAAGTGGGTTCCCCCGATCTCCCACACTTAGGATATAACTACTTATATATTGAAAATAAAATTGTACCACAATTTTATTTATTTCACATTTAATTCTAAATTTTTAACAACTCCTCCCGAGAAAACGCACATTTGGAAAAGGTCTTCTTAAGAAAAAACAGGTGGTGTGGTTCCATCGGTGCCGTCAGATTTCAATTCCATGCACCGGTTCAAAAGATAGAAAAACCCGCCGGTTCGTTCACTGAACGTACCCGAGCTAAACTCCGGAAATTAGTTCTGGGCACTCCAGGCTTCGGAATCTGGCACCGTCATAAATTTCATACTCATAAAATCCCAAAGAATTTATGAGAAAAATTTCCTTGAAATTTATGGGTCTTTACATTACTCCCACCTCAGGTATTTACATCCCTGTAAAGCTAAATCATAAACTAGGGAAATAAATGGGGGTACTATGCACGCATCTGAGCCTCCCGATCCCTTGTGCTCTCCTGGAGTTTCTCATGCTGACACATGATGCGCACTAGAGTAATCGACCATCCATGTATGACCCACTCTTTTCGATCCGCGATCTCCACTGGAACCTCCGCAAATGTCGCCCTGTCATCGATGTCCAGCTCCCCGTGATCAATGATTTGTGTCGGGTCATTCATGTATCTCCTTAGTTGAGATAAGTGGAAGACGTCATGCAACCGGTGCAACTGAGGTGGAATAGCCAGGTGATAAGCCACCTCTCTAATCCTTCTCATAACCTGAAATGGTATGATGAAGCGCAGAGATAACTTCCCACCACGGCCAAATCTCCGTAATCCACATCGAGGTGAGACCCGTAAGAAAACGTGGTCGCCATCCTCGAACTCTAGTGGTCTCTGCCTCCTATTAGCATAGGACTTCTGTCAGCTCTTAGCAGTCCTGATCCGCTCTTGGATGATCTGAACCTTCTTCGTCGTGGCCTGGACCATCTTTGGTCCTACAAGTGCTGACTCTCCAGGGTCTGTCCAGCATAGAGGTGATCTGCAAGGTCGGTCGTACAATGCCTCGTATGGTGCCATCCCAATGGTGGAGTGGTAGCTGTTGTTGTACGAAAACTCCAACAAGGGTAGGTGATCCTCCCAGCTGCGACCAAAGTCAAGGACACATGCACGGAGCATGTCCTCGAGAGTCTGAATGGCCCTCTCCTTCTGACCATCCGTCTATGGGTGAAAGGCGTTGCTCAGGCGTAGCTGCGTCCCAAATGCCTCCTGCAACCCCTTCCGAAGCCGGGAAGTAAAGAGAGCATATAGATTGGAGACGATAGTCGATGAAACACCATGAAACCGTACGATCTCCTGAACGTAGAGGCATCCCAAGCTCTCCACTGAGCCCTGCTCTCTAATGGGTAAGAAGTGGGCCGACTTAGTGAGTCGGTCGACAATCACCCAAATGGAGCCATGACCTCTGGAAGTACGTGGAAGACCTGTCACAAAATCCATGGATATCCCATCCCACTTCCACTCCGGGACCTCCAAAGGATGTACCAAGCCTGCTGGTACCTGGTGCTCCACCTTCACCTACTGGTAGGTGAGGCATCGTGAAACGAACTCTGCCACAACCTTCTTCATACCTCGCCACCAGTACTATCATCTAAGGTCCTGGCACATCTTCTCTACTCTAGGATGTACCACTAGAGGGGAAGTGTGAAACTCCCTCAACACCTCCTACCATAATGTAACTGGTACCATGGTACGTCCCCTGAAGAGGATGAAGTGCTCTCCTCCTACAGAAAATACTTTAGGTTCCTGTCTTGAGGATATATGTGCACGTCGCATCTCACATTCAACATCCCCATGTTGTGCCTCTTTGACCTACTGAAGTAGTGGAGGAGTGACTGTGAGTGACTGTAGAAAGGCTGCTCCATCTCTATCCATGAAGTATATCTGAAAAGCGGCTAACTACTCTGTCGCCTCTCCAAGTAGTTGAATGCCCGTGCTCTAGCTGAGAGCATCTGCTACTATGTTCCCCTTTCCAGGAGTATATACTATATCAATGTCATAGTACTGGAGGAACTCGAGCCATTTTCTCTGTCTCAGGTTTAGGTCCTTATGCGAGAAGATTTACCTGAGACTCTGGTGGTCAGAGTAGACCGTAAAGTGCTCGCCCATCAGATTGTGTCGCCACATATTCAGGGAGAAGACCACTACTGCTAACTATAGGTAGTGGGTAGCATAGTTCATCTCATGTTGCCTCAACATTCATGATCTATAGGTGATCACTTCCCACTCCTGCATCAGGACACACCCGAGTCCGGTCCCTGATGTGTCATAGTAAACTACGTACCCTACGCCCTCCTCCGGTAGCCTCAAGATGGGTGCACTAGTCAATCTCTGTCTCAGCTCCTGGAAGCTCTGCTGACATCTATCCGAACACACGAAGGGTTTCCCCTTCTTCGTCATAGCTGAGAGTGGTGCTGCAACTCTGGAGAAGTATGACACAAATCTCCGATAGTACCCAGCCAAGCCTAGGAAACTCTGCACCTCCATCACACTCCTGGGTGGCTCCCAAGCTAGCACTGCCTCGATCTTCACAGGGTCCACTGCAAATCCCACCTCAGAGATGATGTGTCCTAATAAGTGGATCCCTCGATTCCAAAACTGAAACTTCTAGAGAAAACCATAAAGTTGGTGCACTCGGATTGTGTCTAGTACAACCCGCAAGTGGTAGGTGTGCTCCGAATCAGTAGTCGAGTAAATCAATATGCTGTCAATGAATACTACAACAAATAGATCAAGGAAAGGCTGGAAGATCCTATTCATGAGACTCATGAACACTGGTGGAGTGTTGGATACACTGAAACGCATAACCAAGAACTCATAGTGGTCATACCGACACCTGAAGGATGTCTTCTGCACATCCTCATCTCGAACTCTGAGCTGGTGATAGCCTGACCTGAGGTCTATCTTCGAGAACTAGAGTTCTCACTTGAGCTGATCGAAGAGGTCTTCAATCCTTGGAAGTTGATACTTGTTCTTTATGGTCACCTAGTTCAGGTGATGGTATTTGACACACAGTCGTAAGCTCCCGTCTGCCTTCTTGGCGAACAAAATCGGGGATGCCCATGGTGAAACACTAGGTTGAATGAATCCCTATCCCTGCAAGTCCTACAGCCGTACCCGTAGCTCTTGAAGCTCAGTGTGAGCCATATAATATGCTGAAGTAGATATCGGTGTTTTCCCGGGGTACAGGTCAATATATAAGTCTACCTCTCTGTGAGGAGGTAGTCCTGAAACATCATTAGGAAAAACGTCCGCATACTAATCCACCACAATAGGAAAAATCGGACTCCGCACGTCAACTGATCCTAGGATGAGACTAGCCAACTGATGAGTGATCAGCTATCCTCTCCTCTATGCGAGTCCATCCTATGCTGTAAAGGCTCCCTTCTCACCGGTGAAGGTGAACCTGCTCCCATCGGTGCGGACACATCACACCTTGCGCCTAATACAGTCGATCTGAGCATGGATTGTAGATAACCAATACATGCCCAAGATGGCATCGTAAGGCCTCGACACTGCTAAAAGAAGATCCCATCCGAATCTATCACCTCCTAGAGTAAGCTCACACTGCCGGCACCAATGTGTAATCGTCAGTTCTGCTCTCATAGGAGTCTCTATCCATAATGATCGAGCCAACGGCTCCGTCGGAATCTCTGAGCTCCGAACAAGGGCTGCGACAATAAAAGAATGAATCACTCTTGTGTCTATAAGAACTACAACAAGGGTGGAGTAGACACATATAATACCTAAAATAATCTCAGGCACTCCATGGTCGTAGGCCTCTACTTCCTGAAGCTGAGCCTGCCTCTGTCCGCTAGCTCCCATGTGGTCGGGGTGGACCTCCTGGTGGTGGTGGTGGTAGAGCCTCAAAGTGTTTCCCACCTCCCGTTTCTCTGCCAGCACCTCTGCCTCGTCCACCTACTCCCTGCGGACTGCCACAGTCAAACCTCTTCCTCTGCCTAGGTTTTCCCTCAACCATCTACTGCTCCTCTGCATGGTGGTTCGGGCAGTCACAAGCCATGTGGCCCTACCCGCCGCATGCGTAGCACTGTCTGCCTCTCGTATGACTGGCTCAGCTGCGTGTACTGCACACCTCCGAACCAGTATCCTGAGGTCTCCCACCTGATGGTCTGGTAATCTTGAACCTCTGGGACATCTTTCTACTGCCAGATGCAGAAGACTCTGCTTAGTTTCGCCCTGTGGTAGGTCTTGCTGATGGTGAAGGCTCAACAAGAAAGATCTCCACAAGAAGGGCTTGCTCCAGTACTCCTGCCTGCGTCAGAATACTGAGGGAGATCATCAATGCCCTGATCTCATTACTCAATCCCTGCTCAAAGGTCTGGGCCCGGAAGAATGGGTCCCGTACCATGTCAGTGGAATAGTACGGGAGGTCGGTAAACCTCACCGAGTACTGGGCTACAGTCATGCTGCCCTACTGCAGTTGTAGTAGCTCCTGAATGAACATCGCGCGGAGGGTGGATGGAACGAACACTGAGCGGAAGAGGCTCTTGAAGTCTGTAAAAAGAAGATATGCCTCATCGTGCACCTGGAGCATCAGGCTCCACCATCTACCTGCTGCCACGTGCAGGAGACTCGCTGCAAGGATCACCATGAGGTCAGCTGGTGTCCCTACTAATATGAAGACTCAGACAACAGCCTCCTGCCAATCCTCGGATGCTTGAGGGTCTGTCTCCCTGTGGAACCTGGGCAGTCTCTGATGATGAATCTCATTCATTGCACTCAGGCGACGTGCACCCTCAGTTTCTGGGGCAGGTGGCATTGGTGGCTCGGCGGGTAGAGGCACTATTGGTGCCTCCGCTATAATTGGGACCTGCGCCGAGGCCTCATCACTCGGTTGGATGCCATCTCGCACAATGATCAGAACCCTAGCTGGCTGCCGTCGTGGTGCCATCCGGAAATGAAACAGGTGCACCATAGTTAATAGAGTATTCCTAGTGATCTGAAACAAAGTAATCACAAAGAAAACTTTTGAAATACACATGCAATTGATGTTTTCGTGAATTGAGTCTGAAATTAGAAGTCATGGTCCTGCTGTATGGATATGTTGGCCGCCGTACCAACACTGGACTCACTAGACAAATAACCACACCCAATACCCTATCACTATTGCTTCACATGGAAGAAATTATCAGAGTCCTGAGTTCTGCGGTAGAACTGACTCCTTTGATACCAATTTGTGACGACTTGTCCTTTGGGCACGTGCTGTGACTACCCCAAGCCCGCCTTCCATAGGCCAGGGGTTGGCGACTAGCACCAAAGGCGTTAATACCAATAAAAGGGAAGATATTACCATTATATAAGAAAACAAACACCACAGAGTACTCAAGATGAAGTAAACAAAAAGTAAACTTAGTACAAAAGTAAGTGCTGAAACGTAAATTGGCCAGAATAAAAACCCAACTGAAAGTACAGTACAACTGAAAAGAAAGAACATCAACAATAAAGTAAATCAGCAACCACCAATTTGTCCTCCGGAATTCCCAACTGAAGGGTGGGTATAGATAGTCTCGTTTACTCCTCGGGTCCTTCCGTCCACTCCGTGTACATCCTACCTGATAGTCCACCTCTGGGTACCATTTCGCTCTATAAACCTCAACCACGATCAGCGCTATCAGTCGTCTACAACCAACACAACGTAGTGCGGGCATAGCCCATGTAGGTGTGAGTATACGATACTCAGTAGGGACCCCGAGACTCCCAAAGGCCTCCTAGAATCCACGAAGGATAAACCACAAAGGAAAGATAAAATCATGAAGTATCAACCAACTCTACTTAGATATATTCTCATACATATACCTAAGTCATAAATTCCAGTTCTACTCCAACTGATGAGCCCAAGTTCAACCCTGTCCACACAGGAATGTACATCCCAATCCACAATGGAGTGCACAACCCAATCCTCACAGGAAAGAGAGTCAATCATATCGAAGAAAATGATTGAAAATCAAGACTCAGCTCGCACAGATATACTACTCACGAAGAGGGGTGGAGATGATAGATGTAGCCTCTGAATCATCTCCCTTACCGAACCCACATAGGATCCAAGTACAGAAGTCGTCGATGCTGGTCCCACGTAGGATCCAAGTACAGTAACCATCGCTGCCAAACCCACATAGAATCTATGTACAATTTTCATTGCTGCAAAACCCATGGAGGATCCATGTACAATCATCATCACTGCCAAACCCACGTAGGATCCATGTACAGTCGTCATCGTCGTCGTAGTCGCAGCCAGCTCTAGGGTTCCCGCACACAGTACGCTCAACTCTGGGAGGGTCCGCTCCACGAGACAAGGGGTCGATACATCAACTTTCATGATTTATAGAGTTTATGTATCACAAAGTTCCGTCTCGTCAATAGGAACTCAACGCGACAGACGGTGCGTCAATCAGATTCTTGGTCTAAGAGTTAATGGCTTTTTCGTCCCAGGGGCCCGGTTGGTTTTTAAGTTAAAACCAACCCGACCGTACTCCAGCTGTGTAAAAACCTCATGCGGATTAAGAAAAAAGAACCGTCTCACTAAGAGTAATTTAACGTGTTCGACGACACATCATTCGGACGTCCGGTCATTGAGTTACAGCTGTTTCCACTCCAAGGGCCCGGTTGGTTTCGGGTTCGAACCAACCCTGCCATACACAATCTTTACCAAAGGCATGAGTGTAATATACTGAAACGACTGTCTCTATCCAGGGATCCAAATGCAACTGAAGGTGCATTGATCGGAGGTCCGTAGCCCAAGATATGGGCGTTTGAAGGAATCTGTCCGAAAATAGGGGGTTCGGGCCCGGTCCGACCCGACCTGATACCCCCTGGGTCGGCCTGGCCCGTGGCGGGGCATGGCCTGCGGCTTGGCTCGGAGCTGGCCGTGGGGTGTGAAGGGGGAGCACCGCCCCCTTGACACCGAATCGGCGGACCCAGGTGGGGTCCGCCCTAGGAGCTGGCTGGGGGTTCCAACCCCCAGTCTTTCTGGAAAATAGCAGGCCATTATTGCTGGCTGGTTGATCCACGTGGGACCCGCGGGGGGTCCCGCCTCCTAGAATGCCAGCGACCGACTTGGCCGGCTGCCCCCTGTTGAACCGCCGCGGCCTAAGGCCGCGGCTCTTCCCCGACCAGCAGGGCGCGGCAACACTGCGCCCCTCTGCCACGACCCACTCTGGCCGCGACCTCCCTTGGGTTCTTCGGCATGGCATGACGATGTCGCGCACCTCCTCCACGGTCCTTGTCATCCCTGCATGGTGCAATGGCACCGCACCGCCTTCGCTATTAACAACATCGAAGATCAACAATGGAAAGGGGAGGAGGATCAGCTGTGTTTGTGCGGTCCTATCTCCTCCCGTTATAACGATAACAATCGGTCATTTTAATTATCGAAGAACATTAAATTAATCATGAACCTTAATAACCCCTACCTCGCCATGAAGTTCAAGGTTGTCAAGCACCGCAAATTATGGCGTCGTTTCCGTCGTCGACGGTGTGCACCCGAGGAAACATCGTCTTCTCTTTTATCACGGAGAGAAGAAGATGATTGTGTGTCGTTGGAGAACTCCCGCGTCAATGTCTCTTCCCTTGTCGTGGAGAAGGAAGGGGATGGAGAAACCGGAGTCACTAAGTCGTTCTTCGTTGAAGTGAATTAGCATTTTTCGTTGAAGTGGAGACGTTCTTTGCCAGAGAAGATGAAGTTCTTCAAAAAGAGGAAAGAGCTCTGTCTCCCCAAATTCTCTCACACAACCAAGAACTAACCAAATAAAATAAGGCCTTCCCTTATTTTATTATTTTTCCATGCATTTCCCAAACTCAAAATTCAAACACATAACCCCTTATTAATTAAAATTGTGTTGTCTAATTATTTGGGTGTTATGTTGGGAAGTTTAATGAGGGTGAGAGAGAGGAGTTACTCACATAAAGGGGGAGTTAGAGAGTTAGGGAATGTGAAGGGTTGGGGATCGTGTGGGCCCCACCACAAAAATATCCTAACAAGAGTAGTTAGGAACTAGTGGGTCCCCCATATCCCACACTTAGGATATAACTACTTAGATATAGAAAATAAAATTGTACCACAATTTTATTTACTTCACATTTAATCCTCCATTTTTAACAACTCCTCCCGAGCAAACTCACCTTCGGAAAAGGCCTTATTAAGCAAAAACCGGTGTTGAGGTTCCATTAGTGCCCTCATATTTCAATTCCGAGCATTGGTTCAAAATATTGAAAAACCCGCTCGTTCGTTCACTGGACGTACCCGACCTAAACTTCAGAAATTCATTATGGGCACTCCAGGCCTCGGAATCAGGGGCTGTCAGAAACTGCATACTCGTAAAATCCCAAAGACTTTAAGAAAAAAATTTCCTTGACATTTACAGTCTTTACAACTTCAATGAACTATATGGGAATTTTATTTTAATAGTCCTCTTAATTTTACGTAAGGTTTTTCATTGGTAGATTTTTTTCATTAAATTATTAATATTTTAATGGTTTGATATAAATACCTTATGTTGGTCCATTGATCTTAGAATTTTCCTATAAATGATTGGGTTTTATCTCTGGTTAGAAAGTGCCATCGAGAAGAGCTCCTCCAATCTTGAGAGAGGAAGATGTGATAAAAATTCCATAGGATAATCCTCTAGTGGACCATTCATTCAAAGAATATTTTATTTGATCTATTAAGACTATGGTGAAGTGGTTGTCAGAAACTATAGTTGTGTGGTGGATCAAGGCTCAGAATCTACTAAGTAGTATTCATCCATCCTTCATGGAGACAAAGGACCCCAGGAATACAAAGAGTGGATTGATTAGATAGTGAGGATCTTCAAATTTTTGAAGTCTCTGGAAGACTCTAAGGCAGTATTTGTGGAATAAATTATTATGGGACCTAGAATGATATAGTGGGACTATGTTGTGTAAGATAAGTTACATGAGGAGTTTATGTGTTCTTACTTCAAGAAAATATTTAATCATTAGTTTTACCCAAATATGTTTCATGTGGGGATGACTATGGATTTCATGACCTTAGAGTAGGGGTGGGGGTACAATTATAGAGTATTCTACCTATTTTTCTAACTTTGGTGCAATTGGAAATGAAGCTTGTCACTAATGAGTACATGAAGGCTCAATGTTTTGAATTAGGAATGAGGCATAATATTCAGTCAATGTCGATACTAATTATCCTTTCAATATTTATAGAGGTAGTTGAAAATGAATCAATGGATTAGGGAAACACGGATGGAAATAATGGTATGGGTGGAGATTCATTTAGTTTTGGGATTTTCCTGGGTGGGACATCTTGCAAGAAAAGGAAGCGTAATAGTGGTCAATTTTTATTAGGATCATTTTTAGGGACATCAACAAAGTAGAAGAAGGTTGTAAACTTATAGTGTGGAAAGTGATATCATACCAATCCGAACTATGTGGAGTATATAATAATTTTCATATATGTGGATGATCTAGTAATCTATAACATTTTTGTGAAAATATATCTCAAGGTGGCAGGGCAGGATCCACTCTCACTAAGGGTTCGCATGTAAATGAAAATGATTCCATGGATGGTGGGTATAATCATTAGGCTAACGAATATGTTTTTGTGGATAAGACCAGATAGATTTATGAAGAATCATATGTGCTATAGGAATCTGATTTAGGTATAGCTACTGTAAGATGTAAAAAGTTTATCTCATCTTCTATGGTTCTATCTTTGTTTGATACAGGGGTCGCTCATTATTTTTTATTGTCAAATTTAGTTCAATGTGTTGGGTTTGTGTTCAGAAATTTTTTCATTATTATTGGATATTTCCATGAATTTTTGAAATATTTTTGAACATGGTATCAAATTTCTAACATGTCAAGTGATGATAGGCGGATTTGAGGTTGAGTGGTACTTTTTAATGCTTGATCCGAACATCTTTGACTTGTTATCAGAAAGGATTTGATGGTTAGTGTTATGGCCCAGATAGACTGTTATCACTATCAAGTTGAGTTGTTATCTGCTGATGGGGTAACTCATGTTTTCCAAGGTTAGTGGGACTCAAGATCAGGAATGGTAGGAACATTTGTTCATTATATTGGGGTAATATCACACCAATTGTCAACGATGTTTCTTGACTCATTTTACCCTTGTGTGGGTGGTCAAATTCCTCTAGTGGTGTGTGTGTACCCCGAGGTATTTTCAAATTATTTTTTTAATCACCCCAGAGGGAGGTTGAGTTTATTATAGACCTACTCTATTGTATGATTCCCATTTCTATGCCATCTTACAAGATTAAATTGCTGATTTGGTGGAACATAAGGTCCAACTTGAGGACCTAGAGGCTAAAGGATTTATTCATCATAGATTTTCACTATGGTATTTTCCATTTCCATTTTCTAAGAAGGCAGATGGGAGCGTCAAACTTTGTATTGATTATCAAATTTTAAATCAGGTGACTGTTAAGAGAAAATTTCATTTTCTAAGGATTGATGATCTCATTTATCATCTTAGAGGGGCTCATTTGTTTTCCAAGAATGACTTATAGTTATGGTAGGACCATTTGAGGGTTAGAGATGAGGATATAACTAAGAAATCATTTAGAATTCGATATAGGATTTTTTTTTTGTTTCTAGTTAAGCTATTAAGTCTCACTAATTCTCCAGTAATGTTTATGGATTTCATGAACTAGATTTTCCACCAGTTCGTGAGATATTTTTTGTTGTGTTTGTTGAAGATATTTTAGTGTACTCCATGACAGAGGAGAAGCATATGGACCATTTGGATACCCTTTTTTGAACCATAAAGGAAAATCATATGTTTGGAATGATTTCTAAATGTTATTTTTGGATATGGGAAGTGAATTTTATGGGGCATGTGATATCTGAGAGGGGCGTATTAGTAGATCCTAAAAAGGCACATGAATTTATATCCTAGGACCAGCCTGTAAATGTGTTTGAGAACCATATCTTCTTGGTTTATTCTAGTTACTATATAAGGTTTATTGAGGAATTTTCTTATCTCATATATTCAATGAAAGCATTAATCCATAAGGGTATAATGCTTGAATTGAATGATAATTTTTAGAGATATTTTAAGGAGATAAAGGAGAGGTTGACTTAAGAATTAGTTTTGATTCATTTAAAACTAGGATCTTGTTATGATGTTTTATCTGATGATTCTGATATGGTATTGGGATGTGTCTTGATGTAGGGGATGCATTTGGTGGCCAATCACTCATAAAAATTAGGCACTCATGAGAATAACTAACCCACGCATGATATTGAGTTTTCAGTGGTAATGAATGCACTCAAAATGTTGCATCACTATCTCTTTGGGGAGTGGTTTATGACATATTCTGAATTTAATATCCTAAATTATATTTTTACTCTGAGGGACATAAATTTTCAACAGAGATGTTGGGTAGAGTACATTAAGACATTTGAATTTTTATATTTCTTGTACCCATGGTAAAGGGAATATAGTTGTTGATGCATGAAGCAGAAAATTACAGACACAAGACATGTAGGATTTAGTTGATAAGAGGTATTTGATGAGTTTCTTTTTGTTTATATGAGAATGAAGGTGAAATAGGTTGGTGGACAGGTGTTCATGGGTTCAATGAAATGTGAATCATCTTTTTATGAGGTATTTAGGCATGAGTAGGTGATAAGCACTGGGTGGAAATTCTTGGGTAAAATCCTTTATGGAGGGAGACCTTGGGTGAGTGTTCTCTGTCTCCCATTAGGGATTTGTGCTTCTATAATAGGTTGGTTGTTCCGTTTTTCTTAAGGTAGTTGTTGTTGGATAGTAGAAACAATTGTTATTGGTCTATGAACACAAGTACTGCCAAGATGTATATTGATATGATGTATCAATATTGGTGGTAGGGGATCTGATGGTCAATTGTGTATTTTTTATCATGGTTCTTTAAATGTCATAGAATTAGGGTAGAACACTATAGAACTACGAGGTTTTTACATCCCTTACCCATTCTGTTATGGTAATGGGATGAGATTTCCATGTATTTCTTCATTGGTTTTCCTCAAAATTCTAGTGGGAAGGATGATATTTGGGTGATCATTGATCGACTTAAAAAATTATTGAATTACCTTCCTATCTAGGAGATTATTATAGTGGTAAAACTTGTGGAATTGTATGTCCAAGATATTGTGAAGATTAATGGGGTTTATTTTGTAGTTATTTCTAATAGGGAACTGAGGTTGACATATTTTTTTGGAATGTTTTGAAGGATATGATGTATTCCTAGATTAAATTAATCACATCTTATCATCCATATACTGATGGAAATATAGGGATAGATATCCAGGATCTATGGGATATTATCTAGGATTTTGTACTTTATTTCAATGGATCTTTGGAAAATAATTTTATTTTTGTTGAATTTTCCTATAACAATAGTTTTCAGGCTTCAATAATATGCAAATATTTGAGTCTTTGTATGGGTGGCCATATAGATCTCCCTTATGATGGGTAGAGTTGGATATTATTCCTTAGTTGGGTCAACTATTGTGTAGGATATAATGGAGATGAGGTAGTTGATTTGGGGGAGATTTATCATAGCATATATTCACAAAAAATAGTATGCGAACTGTAATAACCTGTCATTGGAGTTTGAGGTTGGTGATTAGGTATTTCTTAGATTTTTACCTCAATTGGGACATCGTCTGTTTGGTATTTAGGTTAAGTTGGCACTGTGGTTTTTGGGACTCTTTAAGATCATTGCATAACTAGGGAGGGAGGCCTATCAGTTGGACATTATATCTAGCTTGATATCTATCCATGACATGTTTTATGTTTCTTATCTAAGGAGGTACATACATGAACCTTCCCATATGGTTAGATATGAGTTTTTTGACATTGAGCCTGATATAAGGGTTGTTGAGTAGCCAATTCAGATTATGGATTTCCAAGATAAAGTGTTTTATGGTAAAATAATTCTTTTTGGTCTGGGTACTATGGAAATGTAGATCAGATTACCATGAGATGTCGGAGAAGGAATCATTGATGATATGGAAATGAACTTCACTTTTTTGGATCTATGATCTTGAGGGACTTTTGGGTGTAGAAATCATTTATGGTGGGGATATTGTAATAGCCTGATTTTCTTTTTCATTACTCCCTTGTTTATTCTTTGTTTTTCATCCTTGTTGGATGAATTTGTGAGTTAATCAGGGATGGAGATCCTTTGAAGGGGAAAATTAACTAAAGTTCTAGGATGTATGTTTATTTGAATTAATAGAGTCCATGAATAAATATTTAAAATACTTTGTAGGGGTTTTCACATGCTTAGAGAATTCTCAAAGTCGGGTTTTTGAGTTTTTCTGCTTAAACATGCAATTTCTGCAGTTTGCCATGTGATTAAACATAAGGTAAATGGGTTATATGCCTTGTAATTTTCATCAGGCCAATTCTATGAACTAGATACAAATCATGAGGGGTTTATGTTATGTCTAATAGGTTCATGTCGTGTGATGAAAGATATCAATTTTTTAATAAAATAGTGACATATTTTTCAGCATATATGAGCTTTGTGAATTACTTGACGTGTAAGGGGATTACACGTCAGGTAATAGTAGTGAGTTAGTCTTTTAGGGTGTTGTATGAGTGTTTTCTTATATTATTAATTTTAGGATTCCTTTCTATTAACCTAGAGCCTCTCCTTAGGGGATTTCAGGTGATTCCCTCTCTTCCTGATCCCTTTGTTCAATGATTGATCACCATTGTAGTTGGATTTCTTCTCTCTAGGTATGTAATCCTTCTGGTTATTCTTTGGTTTTGGTTGGGAAAGTCTTTTTGTTCAGATTGTAGGATCGAAATATAATATGAGATGCTCAATATACAAGAGGGGGGGTGAATTGTATACTTTAAAAATTCCTTTGGAACCTTTAAAGTTAGTTATGAATAACTAGAGTTTCCTTAAGAAAAGGAAAGAACTAAGTTTAACAAAGTTAAACTAAGTTGATTCACAACACCTCTAACACCGAACTAAACTTGGAAAGAGTTTCCAAAAGAAGGTTCCGGAAATATGGTTCCGGAATTTGAAACTTAACAAAAGTTACAATATGAGATTCTACCTTAAAGCGTATAGAATCTAAACTAATCAAAGTAAGTAAGGAAGTATAAGAAAATTATACTTTCCTTAAGATACAAAATGCAGCGGAATAAAACAAGTACAAGTAGAAGAACTACTAGTAACAAGATGATAGTCTTTTAACCCAAAGAGAAGGGTATCCAACAACCTTGGATAAAGGTCCCTTGATTTATACTTTCAAGCAAGTCTGTCTTACCCACACCAGGGTAAGCCCTCGATACGAAGATCGGTGTATCTGTCTTGCTATCCCCGCAAGCCCTCAACTTCAAGGTAGTTGGCAACCTCTGTCTTTCTCAGCAAGAAAGCCCTCGATCTTTAAGGTAGTCGGCACCTCTGTCTTTCTCAGCAAGAAAGCCCTCGATCTTTAAGGTAGTCGGCACCTCTGTCTTTCTCAGCAATAAAGCCCTCGATCTTTAAGGTAGTCGACACCTCTGTCTTTCTCAGCAAGAAAGCCCTCGATCTTTAAGGTAGTCGGCACCTCTGTCTTCCTATCCCCGGAAGCCCTCGAATGTAATCACCAACATTCGGAGTCGCACGGAGCTTTGAGAGTTAATAAGAGACTCTCTCTCTAGAAATCACTTCAACAGCATGTATGCACAAAGTTCAAATGTTCATCCATCCGTTTTGAGCTTTTTCAAATGAGCTCCTATTTATAGGTGAGGTCGGCTCCTTCTCCAACGGTCATATTTCCCTTAAAGTTCGGAGGGACCTGTACACGTGTCACTTAGACAACGGTTAGTTTATAACAAAATGGACGACATCGTTTTATAACAAAGTAAGTGTAACAGAAAGTACGACATCGTTTTAAAACCTAACATAAAGGTTCGGAATAGAAATTTCGGAGTGAAAGTTCGGAGTGAACAAATTCAGAGTGTATAAAACAATGATATCCAGATTCTGTTTAATGAGTGAATTCGGAATGAGAATTCGGAATAGGAATTCGGAATAGGAATTCTTCATCAGAAATCGTAATGAGAAATCGTCATCAGAATTCGTAATGAGAATTCGGAATGAGATTTCTTCATTAGAATTCGTAATGAGAATTCTTCATTGGAATTCGTAATGAGAATTCTTCTTCAGAATTCGTAATGAGAATTCGAAATGGGATTTCTTCATTAGAATTCGTAATGAGAATTCTTCTTCAGAATTCGTAATGAGAATTCGTAATGAGAATTCTTCATTAGAATTCGTAATGGGAATTCTTCTTCAGAATTCGTATCCTGAATCTGGAATAGAACTTAGTCAGAATTCATAACCGGAATTCGGAGTGAAACTTCCTTATAGTTCTTGTCCAGAATCCGAACCCTAAAACAGAATGCTTTTTATCAGTTTTAATGATTCCGAGAAAGTGAATCCGAATTTCATACTTAAGAAAAATATTAATGAAAATATGATAAGGATAAATTTTTCTTATAAAAGCGTTTTTCCTTAAGAAAACATTTTTCCTTATAAAAGCAATTTTCCTTACAAAAGCGATTTTCCTTAAAGATAAGGTGTTTGTGATTTTCAAAACAAGAAGGAATGGAAAAGTCATAAGGAAAACCTTATTGACTCAACAATCTCCCCCTTTTTGGAAAGCACAAACATCCTTACGAAAAAGCTATTTCTAGGAAGAAAGAAACACAATAAAGCTTATCTCCCTTGGTTTAAGAATATAGATGAATACGACTAACTCCCCCTTAGGCTTTGAATCTCTAAGGATCGTATTCATATTTCCGGAGTGATATTTCTTTAAGATAAAAACTCCCCCTTAAACAAACTCTTATTAGAGTTCTATCTCATTGGGTATTTTTCTTTCTCCCCCTTTGATAAGCACTTATTAGATTTCCTCTTTTTCTTAAGGATCTTTTCCTTCTCCCCCTTTGTGATTTTCAAAAAGAATTTCGAGGGAATGGAAAAAATAACAAAGTACCTGAAAGATTAGTAACAACAACAAAGCAGAACAACAAGCACGATTCTCATTAAATTTGAAATGTCAGCAACAAAAACAGATTACAACAAAAAGATCGGATTGATTATTTCGGATCTTTCTCCTTTGACATAAGCCCCTTGAGAATAGTCTTGATCTTTTTGAGGTCCTTATGATCTTCCTATGCTTGCTTTTCTAAGGCAACTATTCTTGCTGACTGAGCTTGAATGATTTCTTCCTGAGCCTTCAACTTTTCTTCCTGAGCTTCCATTTTCTCTTCCTGAGACTTTATCCTTTCTAGAAAATTGATCCGATGATCCCTTTCAAATTTCCAACTTTGATTAATAGAGTTGAGCTTTCCATTCAGATCTCTTACTTCCTGACTCCGAATGTTCTTTTCCTCTGCCAATTTCTCATCGAATGATGCAGTCATCTCATGAAACTTCTTATCCTCGGTTTGAAAAGCATCCTTAACATTCTCCTGAAACTCATCCAGCAACCTCATCTCTTCCACATTCTTCTTCGACCAGCTAGTCATCCTTTTGCAAGATCTTTTATGGGCTTCGTAACCAATGAAGAAATTTTTGAACTGGGCTTCTATCTCAACACACTTATCCATTACCATGGATACGGAATCGGTTTTCTGATTCAGCATATGTTGGAGCATCTGGCACCGAGAATCAATACTGGAGAAAGTCGGAATGGTTCCCACCAACTTCTTCAAGGATTGAACAACAAAATCGTGCCCCAACGAAGATGATTCCGAATCTGACATCTTGCTAGGAGAATTTTCTTCTTCAATAAGCTCCAACTTCCTCTTTGAAGAACTACCAGCTTCCTTCCTCATACTCTTTTCTGAACTCGGGGTATCAGCAATAACTTGTTTCCCCTTATCTTTTTTCGGAATAGAAACCTGTTCCGGAGATTTCTTCTCACTGTCAGAAACTTGAACAACCAAATCTTCCTCATCAACAACTTCTATATTTTCTTTCTGAGCAGCATCAAGTGAAAGATGTTCTTCTTCTCCATGATAAGAAACTTCTTCCTCTCCTTCCTTTCCTTCTATTACTGGAGTAACTAGTTTTGAAGATTCGGCTTCAGAAGTTCGGAGCGACAGGTGTTCCGAAGGAGTTCCCTTGTATTCATCTACTTGTTTGAGCACATCTCCTGTCTCACCACTTCCTTCAGCAGCTTCTTCCACTTCTTCCACTAGCTCTACTTCCTCAGCATTCTTAGCAGCAGCCTCTTTCGGATCATCGAGATTTCTTCCTGGAGTCTCAGGTAGAGAGTCCAAAGAAAAAGTTCTCGGCACCTCTGTCTTTCTCAGCAAGAAAGCCCTCGATCTTTAAGGTAGTCGGCACCTCTGTCTTCCTATCCCCGGAAGCCCTCGAATGTAATCACCAACATTCGGAGTCGCACGGAGCTTTGAGAGTTAATAAGAGACTCTCTCTCTAGAAATCACTTCAACAGCATGTATGCACAAAGTTCAAATGTTCATCCATCCGTTTTGAGCTTTTTCAAATGAGCTCCTATTTATAGGTGAGGTCGGCTCCTTCTCCAACGGTCATATTTCCCTTAAAGTTCGGAGGGACCTGTACACGTGTCACTTAGACAACGGTTAGTTTATAACAAAATGGACGACATCGTTTTATAACAAAGTAAGTGTAACAGAAAGTACGACATCGTTTTAAAACCTAACATAAAGGTTCGGAATAGAAATTTCGGAGTGAAAGTTCGGAGTGAACAAATTCAGAGTGTATAAAACAATGATATCCAGATTCTGTTTAATGAGTGAATTCGGAATGAGAATTCGGAATAGGAATTCGGAATAGGAATTCTTCATCAGAAATCGTAATGAGAAATCGTCATCAGAATTCGTAATGAGAATTCGGAATGAGATTTCTTCATTAGAATTCGTAATGAGAATTCTTCATTGGAATTCGTAATGAGAATTCTTCTTCAGAATTCGTAATGAGAATTCGAAATGGGATTTCTTCATTAGAATTCGTAATGAGAATTCTTCTTCAGAATTCGTAATGAGAATTCGTAATGAGAATTCTTCATTAGAATTCGTAATGGGAATTCTTCTTCAGAATTCGTATCCTGAATCTGGAATAGAACTTAGTCAGAATTCATAACCGGAATTCGGAGTGAAACTTCCTTATAGTTCTTGTCCAGAATCCGAACCCTAAAACAGAATGCTTTTTATCAGTTTTAATGATTCCGAGAAAGTGAATCCGAATTTCATACTTAAGAAAAATATTAATGAAAATATGATAAGGATAAATTTTTCTTATAAAAGCGTTTTTCCTTAAGAAAACATTTTTCCTTATAAAAGCAATTTTCCTTACAAAAGCGATTTTCCTTAAAGATAAGGTGTTTGTGATTTTCAAAACAAGAAGGAATGGAAAAGTCATAAGGAAAACCTTATTGACTCAACACAGATTTGTGATCAGATGTTTTTTTATCAATCCTTTTTAGTTTCTTGGTGTGCTTTGTCATTCAAAGGTTGTTCTCTTAGTTTCAAGTGACTATTGTCAAAGGTGGATATGTTTCTACTAGTTTGAGGTAGGTGTTTCAATATAATGGGTTAATTTGATGAATTTATTTTTATTATTTATAAATTCCAATGGTTTGTTCAATGATTATATGTGATATGTGGTTTTAAATGATTCCTTGGAATGGTAAATATTTTTAAAATGGGTTTCTTTTTGAAAATGGATTTTCATGATTTAGAAATGTGTTTTAAAATTTTTAAGTGGAACACCTTGGATGTGAAAATTCTTTATAAAATTTTGAGCAGGGTTTTGAAATCAATTTGGGAAATTGAATATTTGGAACCATAGGTGTAAAGAACCGTGAATTTCAAGGAATTTTTTTTCTTAAATTCTTTTGGATTTTGTGAGTATGCATTTTCTGACGGCACCTGATTCTGAGGCCCGGTGTGCCCGGAATAATTTTACAAAGTTTAGCTTGGGTATGTTCAGTGAACGAACGAGTGGGGTTTTTCTAACTTTTGTATCGGTGCTCAGAATCAAAATCTGAGGGCACCGATGAAACCACAATGTCGGTAATTTCTTAAGAAGACCATTACTGGAGTTGCGTATTCTTGGGAGGAGTTGCAATTTTTTTTGATTAAATGGAGAGTAAAATAAAATTGTGTTACAATTTTATTTCTTTTCTAAGTGGTTAAATCATTGGTGTAGAAGTTGGGGTGGGACCCGCTAGATACTAACCACCCTTGAGTGGTTAAAGATGAGGTGGGTCCCACACGCGCCCAACCCATCACATTTCCTAACTCTTCTAAACACCTCATAAGTAATGTAACTCTCCCACATTAGAATTACCAATGTAACACCCCATTTATTTTGACAACTCAAGATTAATTAATTAAGTGAATTAAATTTTTGAATTTTTGAAAGGCTTGTAAAATTAAAATAAAATAAGGGGAGAATATTTTATTTTGGTGGGTTAGTTTTGTTATGTTGGGAATTGAGAGAGGGAGAGCTCTCGTCCCTTGGAAGAACATCGTCTTCTCCGGTGAAGAATATCCCCACCTCAACGAAGAACGCTATTTCTCCGATGAAGAGCAACGACTTGGCGACCCGGTTTCTTTTGTTCTCTTCTTCTTCCACAAAAAAGGAGGAGGCACCAATGCGGAAACTCACCAACGATGTCATTCCATTCAATATTCTCTCCGCGTCAAAGGAAGGGAGACTCCGCTTCCTCCTCGGACGTTTCCATCAACGTATACAGAGCCTCACCCCGCGACACCATTTCCCATGAATCTCATCGTTCGACAACTTGTGTTAGGGTAGGGGTTAAGTTAAATTTTAATCAATTAAAATTGTTCTTGTACTATCGTTGAGCATGTCGAATTCTGGCCGCTTGTTATCGATGTAATGGGAGGAGATTGGACTGCACAAACATGGCCGATTTCTCCTCCCCTTGTTCCTTGTTGGTGATCGTTGGTGAATATGGCGATGGCAGCGTGGTGCGGTTGCTCCGTGCTGGAACAAAGAGGCTGCGGCTAGGAGCAGGCCATGGCAGAGGGGTGTGGCGCCGGAGCATCAAGGGGCCACGGCCGGGGCGGGCCGCGGTGGAGAGGCGGGGCACCTTCGCGCCGTGCCGGTCCAATGGGAGCCGCGGCGGTTCAGCAGATAGCGGCTGGGCTCGGCCGGCTGCCAGCACCACATGGAGGTGGGACCCCCTCAGGTCCCGTAGTTACACAAGGCCAGCCTTAATGGCCGGCTTTTCCAGAAAAGCCAGGGGTTGAAACCCCCAGCCAGCGCAAGGGGCGGTGCCCCCATTGCGCCCCACTCGGCCAACGCCGAGCCGCCCCACTCGGCCAGCGCCGAGCCGCCCGCGCTGGGTCGAACCGCTCGTGTTGGGCTGGACCACCTGCCCCTGGCCGGACCGCCCAGGCAGGGCCAAGCCACCAACGCCAGGCCGGGCCGCACCAAAGCGGTCCGGACCTGGAACCAGGACAGGTCGACCCAGTTCGGGCCGACCCATGGGGTATTGAGCCGGGTCGGACCGGGCCCAAACCCCCTATTTTCAGTCAAATCTATTCAAACGCCCATAACTTGGGATAAAAACCTCCGATAGATGCACCTTAAGTTGCATTGGGATCCTCGGATCGACACAGTCATTTCGATATATTACAATCAAGGTTTAGGAGATCTTTGGGTATGGCCGGGTTGGTTCGAACACGAAACCAACCGGGGCCTCAGAGCGGAAACGCTTATAACTCGAGCTCCGGACGTCCGATTGACGTGCCGTCAACTTTGTTGGATTCCTCTTAGTAAGATGGTTCTTTTGGATTACTGTGCTCGAGGTTTGGACACAAATGGAGTATGGTCAGGTTGGTTTTAACTTAAAAACAAACCGGGCCCCTGGAACAAAAAGGCCAATAACTCACAGACCGGGCGTCCGATTGATGTGTCGTCTGTTGCGTTGAGTTCCTTTTGACAAGACAGAACATTGTGATACATCATCTCTAGACCTCGTGATAGTTGATGTATCAACCCCTTGGATCATGGAGTGGACTCTCCCGGAATTGAGCATGCTGTGTGCAGGAAACCTAGAGTTGGCTGCGACTGCGACAACGATGATGACTGTACTTGGATCCTACATGGGTTTGGTAGCGAGGATGACTGTACATGGATCCTCCGTGGGTTCGACAGCGATGACGAATGTACTAGGATCCTATGTGGTTTCGGCATCGATGGTTACTATACTTGGATCCTACGTGGGTCCTACAGCGATGACTTCTATACTTGGATCCTATGTGGGTTCGGCAACGAAGATGATTCAGAGGATACATCTATCATCTCCACCCCTCTTCGTGAGTAGTATACCTGTGTGAGCTGAGTCTTTACTTTCAATCATTATCTTTGATATCATTTACTTGCTATCATGTGTGGATTGTGTTGTGTTTTCCTATGTGGATTAGGTTGTACTTTCCTGTGTGGACTCGGTTAAACATGGGCTTGTGAGTTGGAGCAGTACTAGAATTGATGACATAGGTCTATGTATGGGCATATACCAAAGTAGAGTTGGTTGATACTTCGTGATTGTATATTTCCTTTGTGGTTTATCCTACGTGGATTCTAGGAGACCATCAGGGGTCTCGGGGTCCCTACTGAGTATCGTATACTCACACCTGTATGGGCTATGCCCGCACTACGTTGTGTTGGATGCAGACGACGGACAGCGCTGATCGTGGTGGAGGCTCATGGAGCTGGACGATACATGGAGGTGGATCACAGGACGGGACGTACACTGAGTGGACGGATGGACCCGAGGAGTGGAGGAGACTATCTGTACCCACCCTTCAGGTGGGATTTCCAGAGGATGGCTCGGAGTTGCTGCTTTACTTTTCTGCTACTGTACTTTCTTTTCAGTTGTACTTTACATTCAGTTGGGTTTGTATTCTGGCCCATTTACATTCTAGCACTTACTTTTGTACTCAGTTTACTTAGTGTTTACTTCAGCTTGTGTACTATGTGGTGTTTGTTTACTCTATTAAAGAAATGCCTACCCTTTTTATCTGGATTTACGCCTTTGGTGCTAATCTCCAGCCCCTGGCCTATGGAAGGCGGGCTTGGGGTAGTCACGGCACGAGCCCCGAGGACGGGTCATGACAAATTGGTATCAGAGGAGTCGGTTCTACCGCAGAACTTAGGACTTTGATAATTTCATCTATGTAAATCAATAGTGTTAAGTGTATTGAGTGTGGTTATCAGTCCATGGAGTACAGTGTTGGTGCGGCGGCCGACGTATCCATACACTAGGACCCTGACTTCTGATTTCCGACTAAGTGCACAAAAACACTGATTTCATGTGTGCTTCAAAGTTTTCTTTGTGATTACTTTGTGTCAGCTCACCAGGTATACTATATTAACCCTGGCACACCTGTTTCTTTTCAGGATGGCCCCACAATGGTAGATAGCTATGGTTCTGAGAATTGTGCGATACGGAAGCCCACTGAGTGACGAGGCCTCAGTGTAGGGCCCCATTACAGTGGGGGCATCGGCGGTACCTCTACCTGCCGAGCCACCAATTCCACCAGCCCTAGTAGCTGAGAGTGCATGTCGCCTGAGTGCACTTCACGAGTTTCAGCATTAGAGACCACCTAGGTTCCGCGGGGACACGGAACCTCAGGCAACTGAGGATTGGCTGGAGGCTGTTGTTTGAGTCTTCAGGTTGGTAGGGACACTAGCAGACCTCATGGTGATCTTTACGGTGAGTCCCCTGCACGCGGCAGTAGGTAGATGGTGGAGCCCGATGCCTAGGTGCACAAAGAGGCATCACTTCTTTTGACAGACATCGAGAGCCTCTTCCGCTCAGAGTTCATTCTAGCCACCCTCCATGCAGTGCGCATTCAGAAGTTACTACAGCTGCGGCAGAGTAGCATGACAGTAGCCCAGTACTCAGCGAGGTTTACTGATCTCTCGTTCTACTCCAGGGACATGGTACAAGACCCATTCTTACGGTCCCGGACCTTCGATCGGGGACTGAGGCATGAGATTAGTGCATCAGTGATCTCCCTCAGTATTCTGACGTAGGCAGGAGTACTGGAGAGATCCCTTATTTTGGAGAGCTTTCTAGCTGAGCCTACTCCAGCAGCGAGGCCTACTACAGGGCGACATGTAGCATAGTCTTCTGCAGCTGCCAGTAGACATACGTTGTAGAGGTCTAAGCGGACTAGACCATCAGGTGGACGACCTCAGAAAAATGGTTCAGATGTCCGGGGCACACGGAGTAGGGCCAGTCATACGAGAGGCAGATAGTGCTATGCATGCAGCGGATAGGGCCACATGGCTCGGGACTGTCCAACCTGCCATGTAGAGGAGCAGCAGATTGTTGAGGGACCACCCAGGCAGAGGCGGACGTGTGACTGTGGAGGTCCTTAGGGAGCAGGTGGACGAGGCAGAGGAGCTGGCCGAGCAGCGGGTGGTGGGCGACGCTTCAGGGATCTACCACCACCACCACCACCTCCACTAGGAGGTCCACCCCGACCACATGGAGCTGGCGGACGGGGGTAGGCTCAGCTTCAGGCAACGGAGGCCTATGACCATGGCGCACCTGAGATGATTCGAGGTACTCTATGTATCTACTCCTCCCTTGCTGCAGTTCTTACAGACATAGGAGTGAGTCATTCTTTTATTGCCACTACCCTTGTTCAGAGCTTGGAGATTCTGACGGAGCCGTTGGCTCGATCCTTACAGCTAGAGACTCTTACGGGAGTAGACCTGACGATTACACACTGGTTCTGGCAGTGTGAGCTTACTCTAGGAGGCGAGATCTTCGTCAGGGAATTTTTGTAGTGGTGTCGAGTCCTTACGATGTCATCTTGGGCATGGATTGGTTATCTATAGTCCATGATCAGATCGACTATATTAGGCGCAAAGTGCGGTGTGTCCGCACAGATGGGAGAAGTTTCACCTTCACCGGCAAGAAGGGAGCCTTTGCAGCGCAGGATTGACTCATGCAGAGGAGAGGACAACCGATCACCCATCAGTTGGCTAGTATCATCCTAAGAGCAGTTGATGTGAGGAGTCCGAGTTTTCCTATTGTGGTTGATCAGTATACGAACGTTTTTCCTGATGACGTTCCAGGACTACCTCCTCGCAGATAGGTAGACTTCTATATTGACCTATATCTCGAGAAAACCCCGATATCTACTGCAGCATATCGGATGGCTCCCGCTGAGCTTCAAGAGATATGGGTACAACTGGATGACTTGCAGGGAAAGGGATTCATTCGACCCAGTGTTTCACCCTGGGCTTCCCCAATTTTGTTCGCCAAGAAGGCGGATGGGATCTTGTGACTGTGTGTCGATTACCGTCACCTGAACTAGGTGACCGTGAAGAAAAAGTATCCACTTCTATGGATTGTATAACTCTTCGATCAGCTCAAGGGAGCACAATGGTTCTCGAAGATAGACCTCAGTTCAGGCTATCATCACCTCAGAGTTTGAGACAAGGATGTTCAGAAGATAGCCTTCAGGTGTCGGTATGGCCACGATGAGTTCTTGGTTATGACTTTCGGCATAACCAATGCTCCATCATTGTTCATGAGTCACATGAATAGTATCTTCCAGCCTTACATCGATTGATTTTTCATAATCTTCATCGACGACATATTGATATACTCGACTATAGAGGATGAGCATTCCTACCACTTGCAGGTCGCACTGGACACACTCCGAGAGCCCCAGCTTTATGGTAAGCTCTCTCAGTGTCAGTTATGGATTATAGAGGTCTACTTCTTGGGGCACATCATCTCTGAGGTGGGTGTTGCCGTGGATCCTGCGAAGATCGAGGCCGTACTAACTTGGGAGCCACCAAGGAGCGTGACAGAGTTTCGTAGTTTCCTAGGTCTGGCATGGTACTATCGGAGATTTGTGCCAGACTTCTCCAGAGTTACAGCACCACTGTCACCTTTGAAAAAGAAGGGGAAACCCTTCGTGTGGTCTGATATATGTCATCAGATCTTCCAGGAGATGAGACAGAGATTGACCAGTGCACCCATCTTGAGGCTACCAGAGGAGGGCATAGAGTATGTAGTTTACTGCGATGCATCATGGACTAGGCTCGGGTGTTTCCTGATGCAGGAGCGGGTAGTGATCGCCTATGGATCACGACAGTTGAGGCAGCACAGCCAGAACTATGTTACCGATGACTTGGAGTTAGAAGTAGTGGTCTTCACCCTGAATATGTGGTGGTATTATCTGATTGGCGTGCTCTTTATAGTCTATTCTGACCACTAGAGTCTCAGGTACATCTTCTCAAAGATGGAACTGAACCTGGGACAGCGGAGATGGCTCGAGTTCCTCCAAGACTATGACTTTGAGATAGTCTATAATCCTGGGATGTGGAACGTAGTAGCTGATGCTCTCAGCAGGATGTTAGGCATCCAACTACTTGGAGAGGTGACAGAGCAGCTAGCCACATTGCAGATATCATTCGTGGATAGATATGGGGCATCCTTTCTAAAGTCGCTGACATTCACCCCCCTACTTCAGTGGGTCAGAGAGGCACAATGTGGGGACGTTGACTGTGAGACGCGACGTGAACAGATTTCCTTAGAACAGGCACCTGATGGATTCTCTGTGGGTGGGGAGCACGTCATCCTTTTTAGGGGGCGGACCATGATATCCTCATAAGGTCCTGAGAGAGTTTCACACTTCCCCTCTAGCAGTACATCTTGGAGTAGAGAAGATATACCAGGACCTCAGACGACAGCACTGGTGGCCAGGTATGAAGAAGGTTGTGGCAGAGATTGTTTCACGATTCCTCACCTGCCAGCAGTTGAAGGCAGAGCACCAGGTACCCGCAGGTTTGGTAACTCCCCTCGATGTCCCAGAGTGCAAGTGGGATGGGATATCTATGGATTTTGTGACTAGAATTCCACATACTTTTAGAGGACATGATTCCATTTGGGTGATTGTAGACCGACTCACCAAGTTGGCCCACTTATTACCCATCAGAGTGTAGGGCTCAGTGGAGAGCTTGGGATGCCTCTACGTTCAGGAGAGCGTACGGCTTCACGGTGTGCCATAGACAATCATCTACGATCGATATGCTCGCTTTAATTCCTGGATTTGGAAGGGGTTGCAGGAGGCATTTGGGATGCAGCTATGCCTAAGCACCACCTTTCACCCACAAAAGGATGGTCAAATGGAGAGGACCATACAAACTCTCGAGGAAATGCTCCGTGCATGTGTCCTCGAATTTGGTCATAGTTGGGAGGATCAACTACCCTTGGTAGAGTTTTCATAAAACAACATCTACCACTCCCCCATCGGGATGGCACCATATGAGGCATCGTACGGATGACCTTGCAGATCACCTCTGTGCTAGAAAGACCCTGGGGAGTCAGCACTTTTAGGACCAGATATGGTCCAGGCCATGGTGGAGAAGGTACAGATCATCCAGGAGCGGATGAGGACTGCTCAGAGCTGACAGAAGTCCTATGATGATAGGAGGCAGAGACCACTATAGTTTCAGGATGGTGACCATGTTTTCTTATGGGTATCACCTCGACCTGGATTACGGAGATTTGGCCGAGACGGAAAGTTATCTCCGCGCTTCATCGGACCATTTCAGGTTCTCAGAAGAATAGGTGAGGTGGCTTATCTCCTGTATCTTCCACCTTAGTTACACCGGATGCACGACTTCTTCCACATATCTCAGCTGAGAAGATACGTGCATGACCCGACGCATATCATCGACCATGGGGAGCTGGACATTGATGACGTGGTGACTTTTGCGAAGGTTTTGGTGGAGAACGAGGATTGACAGAAGTGAGTCCTACAGGGATGGTCAATTCATTTAGTGCGCATTAGGTGGCAACATGGGAACCTCCAGGAGAGCACTTGGGAGCGGGAGGCTCAGATGCGTGCACAATACCCTCATTTGTTTCCCTTGGTTGTGATGTATCTTTACGGGGATGTAAATCCCTAAGGTGGGTGTAATGTAAAGACCCGTAAATTTGAAGGAAATTTTTTTCTTAAATTATTTGGGATTTTACGACTACGCAGTTTATGAAAACACCTGATTCCGAGGCCCGGTGTGCCGGAATAATTTTCTGATGTTTAGCTCAGGTACGCTCAGTGAACGAATGAGCGGGTTTTTTTCTAACTTTTGAACCGGTGCTCAGAATCGAAATCTGAGGGCACCGATGAAATCTTAGTGCCGATAATTACTTAAGAAGACCTTTACTAGAGTTTTGTTTTCTTGGGAGGAGTTGTAAAAAATGTGGATTAAATGGAGAGTAAAATAAAATTATGTTACAATTTTATTTTTTTTCTAAGTGGTTAAATCCTAGGTGTGGAAGTTGTGGTGGGACCCGCTAGATACTAACCACCCTTGAGTGGTTAAAGATGAGGCGGGGCCCACATGAGCCCAACACCTCACATTTAAACCCCTCATAAGTTATCTAACTCTCCCACATTAAAATTACCAACATAACACCCCATTTATTTTGACAACTCAATATTAATTAATTAAGTGAAATCAATTTTTAATCTTAGAAAGGCTTGGAAATGTAAAGAAAAATAAGGGGAGCTTATTTTATTTTGGGGGGTTAGTTTTGTTGTGTTGGGAATTGAGAGATACATAGCTCTTGTCCCTTAGAAGAACTTAATCTTCTCTAGTGAAGAACAACCCCACCTCAACGAAGAACGCTATTTCTCTGAGGATGAGCAACGACTCGGTAACCCGATTTCTTCTGTTCTCTTCTTCCTCCATGACAAAAGATGAGGCACCAACGCAGAAACTCGCCAACAACATCACGCCATTCAATATTCTCTCTACATCAAAGGAAGGGAGATGCCTCATCCTCCTCGGACGTTCTCCGTCGACGTATACAGATCCTCACCCCGCGACGCCATTTCCCATGATGCTCATTGTTTGAAAACTTATGTTAAGGTAGGGGTTAACTTCAATTTTAATCAATTAAAATTGTTCTTGTACTATCATTGAACATGTCGTATTTTGGAATATTGTTATCGACGTAACGGGAGGAGATCAGACCACACAAACACGACCGATTTATCCTCCCCTTTTTCCTTGTTGATTATCGTTGGTGAATGTGGAGAAGGTGTCATAGTGTCATTGTACCGCGCGAGAACGAGGAGGCCGCGACCATGAGTGGGCCATGGCGCCGTCACGCCGCACAGGAGAACCAAGGGACCGCGGCGGGGGCGGGCCATGGTGGAGGGGCGAGGCGCCGTCACGCCACGCTAGTCGTATGGGAGCCACTGACTTCGGTGGCGACAGTTCAGTAGGGGGCAGCCAGACTCGGCTGGCCGCCGACGCCACATGGAGGCGGGACCCCCTCGGGTCCTGCAGTTACACAAGGCCGGCCTGAATGGCCGGCTGTTCCAGAAAAGCCAGGAGTTGAAACCCCTGGCCAGTGCAAGGGGCGGCACCCCCTTTGCACCCCGCTCGGCCAGAGCTGAGCCGCACCGCACGACCAGCGCCGAGCAGCCCGTGCTGGGCCGAACTGCCCGTGCTAGGCCGGACCTCCGACGCTGGGCTGGACCGCCCGCGTTGGGCCGAAATGCCTGGGCCAGGCCAGGACACCAGTGTCGGGCCGCGCCCAAACAGGCCAGACCCGGACCCGGGATGGGTTGACCCAGTTCGGGCTGACCCATGGGGTATTGGGCTGGGTCAGATCGGGCCCAAACCCCCTATTTTCGGACAGATCCGTTCAAACTACCATAACGTGGGATATGGACCTCCGATCGACGCACCATCAGTTGCATTGGGATCCTTAGAATGATACGGTAATTTAAGTATATTGCAATAAATTTTTCAGAGAACTTTTGGTTCAGATGGGTCGGTTCGAACACGAAACCAACCGGGCCCTTGGAGCGGAAACACTTATAACATGAGCTCCAGACGTCCGATTGATGTGTCGTCGACTTTGTTGGATTCCTCTTAGTGAGAAGGTTCTTTTTTGGATTACTCCGCTCAAGGTTTTGATGTAGCTAGAGTATGGTAGGGTTGGTTTTAACATAAAAACCAATCGGGCCCCTTGAACGAAAAAGCCAATAACTCATAGACTGGGCGTCCAATTGACGCGCCCTCTATCGCGTTGAGTTTCTTTTGACGAGAAGGAACATTGTGATACATCAACTCGGGACTTCATGACAGTTGACGTATCGACCCCTTGGCTCGTGGAGCGGACCCTCCCTGAATCGAGCGTGTTGTGTGCGGAAACCCTAGAACTGGCTGTGACTGCGACAACGATGACGAGTGTACTTGGATCCTACATGGGTTCGGAAGCGTGGATGACTGTACATGGATCCTCCATGGGTTCGGCAGTGATGAAGACTATACTAGGATCCTACATGGGTTCGGCAGTGATGGTTACTGTACTTGGATCCTACATGGGTTCGGCAGTGATGACTTCTGTACTTGGATCCTACATGGGTTCAGCAGGGAAGATGATTCAGAGGCTACATCTATCATCTCCACCCCTCTTCGTGAGTAGTATACCTGTGTGAGTTGAGTCTTGACTTTCAATCATTATCTTTGATATGATTGACTTGCTATACTATGTGGATTGGGTTGTGCTTTCCTGTGTGGATTGGGTTGTACTTTCTTGTGCGGACTGGGTTGAACTTGGGCTCGTGAGTTGGAGCAGTACTTGAATTGATGACTTAGGTATATGTATGGGCATATACCTAAGTATATTTGGTTGATACTTAGTGATTGTATCTTTCCTTTATGGTTTGTCCTTAATGGATTCTGGGAGACCTTGGGCGGTATCATGGTCCTTACTGAGTATCGTATACTCACCCCAGCACGGGCTATGCCTGCACAACGTTGTGTTGGATGCAGACGACGGACAACGCTGATCGAGGTGGAGGCTTGTGGAGTTGGACGGTACCTGGAGGTGGATCACTGGATGGGTCGTACATGAAGCAGACTGCTAGACCCGAGGAGCTGAGGAGACTATCTGTACCCACCCTTCAGGTGGGATTTCCAGAGGACGGCTCATATTTGTTTCATTACTTCTCTACTACTGTACATTCTTTTCAGTTGTACTTTACTTTCAGTTCGGTTTGTATTCTGGACCATTTACTTTCCAGCACTCACTTTTGTACTCAGTTTACATAGTGTTTACTTCAGCTTGTGTACTTTGTGGTGTTTGTTTACTCTATTAAGGAAATTCCTTCCCTTTTTATCAGGATTTACGCCTTTGGTGCTAGTCGCCAGCCCTTGGCCTATGGAAGGCGGGCTTGGGGTAGTCACGGCACGTGCCCTGAGGACGATTTGTGACATTATGTGTGTCAAGAAAGAGACACAGTTTGCCTTAGTGTGTGTGTAACACCACGATTAGGTATCCTTTTTTAATATCGATTAGTTGGACTCGATATCAGTTGGATCCAACATTATTCTTGTTTACGATTTTTAGTGTATAGTACATAGTGTCCAATAGGTTAGAACCAAAAGCGAGGTGCTCTTCTATTTTTTTATTACATGATTGTTTTTATCATGGATTGTTTCTCATATGTTTGTATATGAGGATATGCCACATATCATTGAATGATAGGATATTTTACGGATATGTGTTTAATTTTTCACCTCTTGTTATGTGGATATGATTTCCTGTTATTTCACCTATACTTTTCAAATTTTCAGTTTGAGAATAAGAATGGATTTTATGAAAACCAAACAGGAAAAATGATTTACAAATGGATTTGGTTTATGAAAACGATTTGTAATTTTTTTAAAATATACAATTGATGAATTTTTGATATTGGACATTGTATAAAAACTATGATTGTATCCTACTAGGATTTGGATCACACCATAATTATCTATTCAGGAATTTGTAGAGGTTTTATTACAGGATTCAGGTTAAGGGAAGAGCGTATTATAGCATAATGGCTTGTCTCATTGTGGATGCCTTTAGTTTGGGTTGGTCTGGAGGTGAGTGTTGTCACATGGGGATTGGACAAACTTCTGGTTTAACCTATTTTGTCTTGGATTATATGGATTTGTGGTATCTCATTGGTTTCTACTTTATACTCAAGTTATACATCTTTTTTTATATTCAAGACTTGTTTCTATTATCTTGTTGCACCTATATTACATGAAGGGTATGTTCAGTGGCCTATCTAGTTACCTAGAGTTGTTTCATTATAAAATCAATGAAGAAGAACCACCCCACCTTAGATTCAATATATGAATTCCATTTCCACATGGTGATGAATCCGGGTGAAGAATTGGACCTAGGTTAAATGAGATGGATGGGAACCCATTAAAGAGATCTCTAAGGGAGAAAAATGATGGAGTGAAGAGTTAAATCTTTAGTCTGGATTGAATAGGATATAATTTTGAGTTTAAAAGACACTTTCAACATCAATTTTTACAAAGAAAATTTTCACCCTATAGGGTTATCTATACAATTCCACTGGATACCTAGTGGGGTTGAAAGAGACCATACACCCCACATGGGTCAACTATGTTTCTCATACCATACCACCAGGTATCTGGTGCTTTAACAACACCTTGGGTGCTTCTTTCCTTTTCCCTTTTCCTCCCAAATTCCTTCAATCACTCTATAAATTATATTCATACTAAAAAAGAGACATTAGGGAAAAAAATTAGAGAGTCACACTAAGGATGATATGGGTCTTCAAGGTTCTTGTATCCATCCCCAATTAGGCAAGTTTAAGAACTATTTTTAATGTTAAATAACATTTGGTTACAAAAATTTTCATTTAACAATTTACATAAAAAACGAATCATTTTCATGGAACAAAATAAATTAATTTTTTAATTATTAAAATAAATAAAAGATAAATATTAATAAATAAAAAAATTAAATAAAATTTAATAAAATCAATAATCAAGTCATGTTGAGTGGGTTTAGACATGGTTGAGTTAATCCGTATTGGGTTGACTATTAATTAAGTTAGGTTTTATCATAAAATTGATTAATTAGTGCTGATATGAAAATAACCATGATTGGATAAATTTGATCTAATGTTAGACCTTGGGTAGTTTTACATATTTGAATTTCGATCATGTTATTCAAATTTGAGAGATGTTGGATCAGGGATTAATTCAGTTGTTCATTCTCAGGTTAGGCTAGATCATAAAGAATCAGGCTAGTTGGAATCATGTTGGATCATTTGGACATCTGTTTAGCATTTAGAACTTGGATTGAATCAGAATTAAAGTAGTGTCTCATAGAGTTAGAGTGAGCTAGGTTGTGCTATTTTAGTGAAGTCTAAGAAAACTCCTTTTTTATTTTAAAATTTTTAGAGTAATTACGTCTTTGAAAACAAATTCTACGAGATAAGAATGAAATTCCAAAAGCCATAAATGAAAATTTTTATACACAACCAGAATACTTATAAGAACACTTGTAACTTCATTGGCCTATAGATCCACATTCTAGATGATACAAAATTTAAAATCATGAAAAAACTCTAAAACTAGCATGAAGACTACCACATTATCAAACAAACCCTCTATCTTCAAGAATCCAACCATTAAATTTGGGTAAGAACCAGGGATTTATTTATGAAAATAACTAAATAGTACACATATTTCAAATTTACCATAAAAAATGTTATATAATTTTATTTATTTGTAGTATTATATAATAAACTATATTATTATAGTTATTACAAAAAATAACAATAATATGAAATCTTTATGCCTTGTATTATCCAACAAATACGAATACTAAATGTTAAGTGGATGTTGGAAAAAACATAATAAGTCAAGGGATATAAATTTTATAGAATTTAAGTGATTGATTAGTACAATTTTAGAGATTTTAATAAGGTGAACATACATGAGAATAAGGAGGGAAAGGTAGCTATTGGAATATGACCATTATTTGTTCAATAGAAATAAGAATCAGAAAAATAATAAAAAATGCATGAAAAAAATTTTATATAATTTTTTATTTTATAAAAAATACCTTATAATTGTCTTATAATAATAGAATAATATGTTTAATCATTTAAAAAATAAATACATTATTCACCAAAACATTAATTTTCAGTTGTTTAGAATAGGTATGACAATGGGTTTCACACCTAATCCCGAACGTAGAAAAGAAATCAAGAACTGAAAATGTTAAAAGTAAATACCCTAAACTAAACCTAAATAAAAAATTTAAAACCCATTTATAACCTGAACCATATTAATTTTTCATTTTTATTTAAATTTTATAATATTTCTATTTATATTATTATAAAAAACATAATATGAATTGATGAAAATCATGTTACCCAAGGTACATCATGAGCATCCATAAGCTATGTCACGCACTGCAATTAAGAGGCAGCAATGATTTCCCCATATGTAATCATGTAGGTAGAGGCTTCAGTATATCAGCATCATTATACACAGGAGTCACCATATTAACATCAACATGCATACCAAGGAGACATGTATCCCCCATCAAACCTCCAAAAAATGGATTTTCGATAACTATGGTCTCATGTATACCTATAAAAATAATCCACAAAACTGCATGCTGATCTATTAGCCCATGGATTTCTATGGGTTATGGCTTTTAATATTTATGCATATAAAATTTTGAACCACATTTGATCTATCTTGCGAATCCCACTGCCCACATGGAGTAACTCTCCAAATTTCCACATATCCCGTTTGTCCCATAATTTTAATTAGGCTTCCAAAAGGTTATATTTATAAAATAAAATAATTTAATTTAATTCAACATGAGAGACTAAATTTCCTTTGTGGGTAAAATTAATTTTTTATTTAATTTTATTAGTTCTTGATTCGTTTTATTTTGGATTATAGGATTTCCTGGCATTAAAAGAATCAATGTCATGGTTGGCGTAAATATCTTATTTTTTTGTGTTTTTTATCTTGCTCTTTTATTTTCCTTTTTTTGTGTTTTGGATTTTTTTACTTATTTTTATGTTATTTTTTGATTTATTTTGTTCTTTTTCATTTTATGTTATTTTTAAAATAATGTTTTAATAAAAAAGTAGAAATCAATAAGAAAAATAATAAATATTTATTAATAATTAACAATTTAATTATTATTAATAATATTAATAATATTATTAATATAATTAATATAATAATAAATTATAAATAATTAGTAATATATTTTTTATGACAACTAGAATATGTTTTTTGAAAGGGTATAGGATAGGGAAATAAGTATCTTTCCCATTTATTAAAATAAAATTTTCAACATAGAGAAGGGGACATAAAAATAAAAAAATTAATAAAAAAACATGAACCTAATGTCTAGAAAAATCAACATAATGGGTAAGGTTAGGACCCCACTAACCCCTACCATGAGGGGTTCATCCACACATATGTCATCCAAATAAATGTTTTTTTGTATTTTCCATGGCACATGGTCTTCATCTGAAGACAAATCATCGGTGTTGAAGGAATCCATGAAACTATATATCTCCCCCGAAATTTTTCCTTGTACCTGATGAAGAGGCCTAATCCCCATGGACCCCACTATGTTCATAGACTCCACAAGAACCTTTTTGGTGATAACATCCCCTACACTAATATCAACATCAATAGAAGATGTATTTTTCCTTCTAAGAGAACTTGTCCTAAAACCTCAATTGGAAAGACTTTCCAAAATTGAGGTATGGTATTAAGACTTATATCATTTTTTGAATCCCCTTATATATTTAATTCCACCAAGGGAACATATTTTGTTGAATCTAAAACACCAATGGAATTGCATTTAGAAACAAGATCCCTGTCTAGTTTTTCAACATTGGAAACATGGATACTCAAAGATTCCTTTTTGAAGGAGGAAGTAATCCCTTTACAAAGGAAAGAGAAAATATAGACTAGAATTGAGACTATAGAATAGAAATTTGTGTGGGCCTTTCACTACCACCAATTATGGAGCCAATAGAGATCTGTGAACCAGGTGGATCACTGTACTTTCTCTTGGATGTACTTAATTGGAGCACCTTGTTGAATTGATTCATAGATACAAAAATAGTCATCTCTAAGATCACTAACACAAGGTGAAACTCTTTTGATATTCCATCTTTAGGTCCTTCTGAGTAGGTCCTTTGTAAGCACCCAGACTGCTACATGTTAACTGCAATAAAAACTTGAATGTATGAAGGATCACCAGTCTGAACACAACTAGTCACTTCATGAAGAAGAACCATGTCACTTTCAAACATTGTTGAAATATTTTCTCTAGACCAATCCATTGGTGGAGAAGTAAGACCCAGCTATACAAAATACCCATCCACACTATGGGATTACTGATCCTTTTCAAAAATTGTACCGGTTTGATAACCAACAGAACATACCAACCCCATGTCTAAAAAATCAACAAAATTTTAACTAGAAATTGAATTCATTTTTTTCATTTCTAGAAGAAATTCAACATTAAATTTACCTTTCCTATTAGAAAAATTGATCCCTTGATCGATGAAAAACATCAAGTCAACATCTGTTTGAGCATCAAGTTCTAGATTAGAATCAACCACCTCCACACCACTAGGAGCATTCTGTCATGAAAAAAGAGCATCACAAAAGTACATTTCAACTAGAACACCATGAGTTTATATAACAACCAAAGTGTTGTCACACTCCTTTTGATGATAAATATAATTATCATAGGAGACAACCATAACCCTATTGGTAGTGTCATCACTTGGTGATTCAATAGACCCAACCCCAATGTTGGGTTATTTTACCTTTTTTAAGGAATTTCTAGTGTCACTATATATCACTTACCGTCATGAATAGAATTGAGGAGGCAGACCTCTTAAATGAAATTTCCCCTATCAAGGATTCTTAAAAATCACTTGTGGATTAAATATCAGATTCCAACATATATTATTGTATGACTTTTCATCATGCCCATGAGCTGAAAAAATGCACAATTTAAGGATCTCTTTTAGCTTGGAACATCGTGACCAATAAACTTGAAATCCATATAGAACCTTGGCATGAATTCATACTCAATTATCAGATCAATTTCATCTATTTCAGTAGAGAAAATAAATCTATCCACCAAAGTAATGCTTAGGTCTACATTCACTAAGAATCTAGTATAGTTCCTAAATATAGGTAATTATGTTTCTATTACTATTTTTATAAGGACACCAATTGATAATGAAATGTCATAAAATATCCTTGGAAGCCAAAAAATCCAATTTAAGCCAAATATATAGACCCAAAAATGAACATAGGACTTACATACCTCCAGTGGATTGAATCCTTTGTCCCATTCATGGATGTTCAAAACACTAGGTTTGGGGGAGATCGTTCCATGACCCCACACCCTCATCTCAAGATCCTCTATGGGGGAAATGATATATAAAAATACAAAAAACATTGAGTCATATTTCCAGTCATAAAAACCCCAAACCACCGAAAGAATCATGACTAGATTATCAATTTTTTATAGCATAGACCTCCTCAGTAGAATGATTCACACAATAATAAAGTGCTTACCAATTTTCATACCTTCTGAGATTTCCATAGAATCATTATTTTCATGTGAAAAAGTACCATTTCGATAAATGAATCCTATAGAGGATTCTTGTAGAGGGAGAAATAGAAACCACTAGTGTTTTTGAGAGGTGAAGTAGCCAAATCAAACCCACTGTTAACAATCCTTTGACCTTCTATCCATATAGTAGCATGCATATCCACATCGAATCATCCCTTTTCCATAAATTCTTGAAATAGAGAATTACCGGATTGATTCACCATGAAGAATATTCCCTAATCATCATCACAGTTTAGAGAAAGATTCTTGCGAACCAAGCCCATCTCCACTTCTCTTTAATAATAATAATATGAATATAAAAACTAAAAAAATATTAATAATTGAGAAGAAAAATAATTAACAATAATAAAATTATTTATTACCATTTTTATAAATAATTAATAATATAATAATTAATTAATAAATAAATAGATAACAATAAATAAATAACAATATTATTAATGTTATTAATATAATAATTATTAATTACTAATTAAAATATAATTATTTATTAATAATTAAAATGTAATTTTTAGCATAATTAACGATTAAGATGAAAAATAATAATTAATAGAATTCTTAATAATTTATTGATGTACTTAATATGATTAATATTTAGTTGTATAATTATTTATTAACAATTTAATTAATAATAAAAATATGATAAATAATAAACAACTATAATAGTTATCATTTAATTAATAAAAAATATTATCGATTGTTTTAACCGGTAGAGGTCAAAACCCCATTTTTTTAAGAAAAGAAAGTCCTCTTTTCAATAGGGTTTAGAGGAAACCCTTACATGACCCGAAGAAAAATTTTCTTAGAGGTCCATTATAAGTTTTTTTATGGCATGAAGGCCCTGTGATCCGAAGATCCAAACTGAATAACCAAGCTTCAAATCATGGTCTGAGTCTTCTTACTACGATGCCCCCTTAACATCAGTTGATGTGTTGCATTGCCCCACCTTGAGGACCTTCGTAGAGCACACATCTTTAAAAACATGTCTGGGTAGAGGTCCAAATGATGGGTTCCACAGAACCCATCGATCATTCAAGCTACCCACCTAGCATAACATGCATGTTTCCATGCCACACTACATACAAGATGCATCACTTTACTTGTTTGTTTGTCACAATTCACAATATGCATCACCCACACTACACATAACAATCACATTGTTTGGCCATTTGAAATTCAATGGAAGAGAACCCCATGTCTCATTATATTATAGGTCCATATGATAGGTGTAAACACATTCATCTCTCTTTCGAGCTGTCCACCCGGCGATGCTACCTGAAGCCAGGTTACACTGCCATCAGAATAGGTTGAACAAATTGACTGGTCATTTTTTGCATTACCTATTGCTCAGTGGTGGCCTGGAGGCACTATGGATCGAAGGCCTTTGGTCTTTTGAAATACCCCTGGCTCAAAGGCCCAAATAAGTACCTTGTAGGCCCAAATTAGATGAATAGGCCTATTACAGCAATAATTACTATAGTTGCTAATGTAGTAACTCATAAATTCCACCTATACATAGATTTGATCCTCCGTCATTTGGTTGCAATGCAGAAGCCTTTATGACTTGGGTACATGATAATTGGAAACAATATTATCGATTAAAAATTAATAACTAATTGTTAAATTATTTATAATATATTATATTTTTAATAGATAATTGATATAATTTATAATTATTAATAATTTATAATATTGTTAACAACATAATATAATTTAAAATATTTAAAATATTATTTAAAATTATTAATAATTTATATTATGATTTATATAGTTATTAAAGATATAATAAAAATATATGATTAATAATTTATAAATGTTTTATAAAATATTAATAAAAATTTAAAAAAAATTTGAGATGTTTTACTTTTTATGAAAGCTAATATAATGTTTTTCAATTTTTATTTTATTTTTAAAATAACATTTTACTAAAAAGAATTTATGCTTAACATGAAAATTAATAAATATTTATTAATAAATAATAACATAATTATTTATAAATAATATAATATTAATAACATTATTAATATAGGTTATATGATAATCATCAATTAATAACTAATAATATTATTATTTATTAGTAATTATGATATTAAAAATTTATAATATCTAATAATTAAGATGAAAAATATTAAATAAAAACATAATTACTTTTTAATATTATTATCTTCAATTAAAAATATAATAAAAAATAATATAAAAAAACTAAAAATAAATAATTAAAAACATTAATTATATAATGAATTTAATTATTACCAATAACTAATGAATAGTATAATTGTTAATTAATAATTTAAATAATAAAAATGAAAAAAATAATTAATAATTAAAATTAAAAAAATAATTACGATGAATAATAAGAATAATAAATAATTCTATAAATTATTTATTAATGTAATTAATATGATAAAAAATAATTATATAATTAATTATTAATATTATTATTAGTAATTAAAATATAATAAGTAATAAATAACTAAAATAATTAACAGTAAATAATCAAAAATATTATTAATTATCATTATTAATATAATCGATATAATAAATAATAAATAAAAAATTAGTATTTTTAAATAATTATGAATTAATAATTAATACATAATCATATTATTAATATAATTAATTAATTTAGAAAATTATCAATTATGAATTAATAATCAGTAATTAATTATTTATAATATAAAAATAATAATTTAACATATAATTTATATAATTTATATTCCAATCATTTATAATATTATATAATTTTTAAAATAATTTATATAATTAATAACATTATATAATTTACAAATATTTTAAATATAATTTACTATTATTAAAAATTTACTATTTCTGATAATTTTTAATATAATTTATATAATAAATAATTATATAATAATATATAATAATTTATAATACAATTTAAAATATAACTATTTATGATTATTTACTAAAAATATATATTAATTATAAGATTAATTATATTTGTGAATGAGCAGGCTCTCGATCACATAGAAAAAATGATTTTAATTTTTTTGATACTTCAATTTTTAAAGAATAATAAAATTATTAATTATCAATAAATTTTTTATATTTTTTATCTCAATTAATAAATTTATTTAGAAAAAAAATATTTAAAAACAAAATTTTAAATTGAAAAAATTCTAAAAACCATTTTAAAAAATAAATCGTTTCAAAACGTTTTAAAATATAATAATTTAAAAATATTTTATAACATGTTTTTAGTAGTTGGGGTGTTAGTTGAGTGGTTAACACACCCCATAAGTTTGCATGAAACCCAAGATCATATACTGGTGGATGAAGATTGTTGGGTTATTATAGAAGGTACTTTAGTGGTACTATAGTAGCCAGAACTATTCATCTGTTTAGGCCTTCTATCCATCAATTTGAGCCTACAGGCCATAAGGGCCTTCAGGCCATTAAAGGGGGAGACACAAGCATGATGGGGAGGTGGTTATGTAGGCATGATGAAAGCAGGGTCTTCATGCCTTCCAATGCTAAGCCTATGGGCCATTTAATGGGATTCTTGCCGAATGGGCCTTCAGGCAATTAATTATCAATGAAATAAAGCGACTAGTTGGGTGGGTTACCCATTAGGGGGGCTATGACCTACCATTTTGTCTTGTGTGTGTGGTGTGTGTGTTTGATTGTTATTGTACCCCCAAAAACCAAATATAATATAATATAACAAGTTTTTAAATTCTTAATTAAATATTTTTAAAAATGTTTTGAAATCCATATAATAAAAAAGTGGGTAAAAATTGAGTAGCAGCAAGTGAGTTGACACCGGCCATGGAGTCAACTCCAGGTGAAACCCTATCCTTAAATTTTATAACCCGAAACCCATAAAATTAAATAAAAATTTAAAAAATGAAAAATATATCCTAATAAATTAACTAGTGTGTTGAAATAAATTTCAATTTTGTACTCACATAATTAAATAATAAATAAACCATCTTAGATATTATTTTTCAGCGTTTTTTTTTTCAGACTCATTGCTAATTGAAAACTAATTATTTTCACCCAATTGAAAACCGTTATCTTTTCCTGGTCCACTATATCATGGTTCACCAAACAAAAAAATATTTTAATATATTATATATATTAAGCTAATGGGTTGGCCCGTTTGAATGTGAGTCCTACTTGGATAGGGTCAAACCATTATTTTTTAAGCCTTTATTCTTTATAGAACGTGCGAGACATATCAATAAAATCTATAGCCTGCATTATCTGCCCCGTGGATTGGCCCACCTCACCCTATTTACATGTCTAGTCTCATGCGCATGTTTCCTAACATGCATATTTTCTTCCCCATAAAATTGATTGATATATATATATAGGTTTTGGGTATCCTATAGGTGGAAATATAGCCTAAAACTGAATATAAATTGGTATTAGATTTGATGACTGAACCCTACTGGAATATGAATCCCTGGTACTCTAACCCGATTTAATTAGTTTGGCCGGGGTTAGGTACATTGTTATCAGATAATCATTTTCATCCCTAGATTAAAAGTTTTGTTTAAACATTTTTTTTCACAGTTAGAGAATTATTCTTATAACCTAGTTATCAAATTTGGATTAATACATTAAAATTAGATAATAGTAAATTTATAATAATTTGAAAATAGAACAAATTTTAGGTTATATATCAAAATATAATTTCTGTATACGATAATCTATGCATGTGAATTATGATGAAAGGGTAATATAACTTTTTTTACCATTCCCATATCCTAAAACATATTTTATGTGATGGAACAATGATTTTCAAATATTATAATGTTAAATTATTTATAAATCATAAAAAATATATTAATCCAATTTTAAAACAAATAATTTACATATATTTTAAGGAGGGTAATCCATATGGGTATTTTGATAATATGTTCATATTCTTAAAAAAATTCAAAGTCTTAAAAAATTATCCAAATTTTACTATATATAGAAATCTCTCATCCCAATTCTTTTTAATTAAAATTATTTAAGCATGATTCTATCTCTCCCTACCCCCGCTCCCTCTCTATATTTCATTAATTTCTTTCTTCAAGAAGTTCATAAATCTTTAAGAAGTTCTTTCTTAAGTTATAGGTTATCATAAACAAAATTAAGGGTTCAATTTCCCCATGTTCTTTATCTCATTATTTATTTTCTTTTATTATAATATCTTTTTAATTCTATTATATTATCTAGTTGATCTTATATATAAATTTTTTTATTATTTATTTCACGTACTAATCCATAAGGGATTCAAAATTATTTCTCTTAATCATCTAATTTGACAGGGGATTATTCTACCACCACTTTTTCATCTCATAATGAATAAGATGTAAAGGCATATTTACAGTGGAAAAATTCCATGAAATTGGCTGGTCACTCATCCTCAATATGTTATCTAATAACGATCACATGCCCTTATCTTTTTTTATGAGAGATTATTTTTGGTTAATTGAACTATTCTTCTCCTTACATAATGATACATTTGAGTGATTGAAAATCCTTTTATAAGACCCTTTGGAAAAAATTCATTTTATTGAATTTAGTTCTATCATATATACTACATTATAAATGATATATAATTTATTATTTTGAATGAATGGTATTAATATAGATTTCAATACCATTCAATTAACAATACCACATATTTGGATTTATCGAGTTCTATAAAAAGATGATAAATGAGCTACTTTTATGAGTGTTAAAAAGTGCCAATTAAAGGTTCTTTTATCAGTGCTAAAATGAGAACTGATAAAAGTAACCATTTATCACCATTTTTAGCACTGATAAAAGTATCATATTTATCATAACTTTTTTTAGAATTGATAAAAGGTACTTCTATCAACATTTTTCTTAGCACTGATGAATGTTTTTCCTTTATCAACGCTAAAACGATAGTTGTTAGCCCAGATAAAATGAATATTTTAAAAAAGTAACATCTATTTAAAAATAATTTATTAATATATAAATATATTGATATTGATATAAATATAAAATATTTTATAGAATATTATTTATATAATACAAAATATGTAATCACACTTAATATATAATATATTTTGTGAAAAATGGTTTATAAAATAATTAAAAAATATTATTAATTAAGAAGATGCTAATTATTACTAAGTAATAGAAATTTAATAACAATTCAAAGATTGAAAAATTCAATAAATTAATAAATGATCTAAAATAAGTTAAAAACTTGACTCAAACATCCAATGACTATAACTTTTCATCTAGATGTCCATTTAAGCACTACCATATATCATATCAAAACATGAAAGAATATCTACATTCTTTTCACTTGGGGATCCCTGATTATCATTTTTTGGGGTTAAAGAATATTCCAAAAGGCCTTTAAAACTGAGTTTATTTTGGGGTACCCTCATTTTTTAACATTTGATGGAATTTAATCCTCTTTTAAGGGTGTCTTTTTATCCTTTTTGGTAGACAATCAATATTTTCGCAAGGATCAAAGACATATAGAATTTATAATTTTAAATTTTATCATTTTTTCATACTTTTATTTTATTTATAATTAAATATATATATATACATATTTTTATATATTTACACATAAATATTTAATTTAATTATTAAATATATAAACATATTTACATAAAAAATATTTTTCTAAATATATAAACCATATCTAAAAAAAACATAACATACATTATATTTAACATATTAATGTATGAATATTTATATACCTATACAATGTATATATAATGTATATATAATGTATATATATATATATATATATTTGTCTGTGTGTGGGTATTAACAAACACATATATAAATATTTATCAATATATTCTAATATATGAATATAAATATGAATATATAATATATATAAATAAATATAAATATGTATAATTATATTTATAGACACACACACACATATAAAAATATATGTATGTATGTATGTATTTATAACACACAGACAATATATATTTCATAAACGCATTTAAAAATAATTATATAAATAAATATAAATATATATATATATATGGATAAAAAATGTAATAAAAAATATTTAAATAAATTGATATATCACAAAAATAGAGAAAAAACATTATATAAGAGATGTAAAGACGCTGATCCATGAGGGGGAGGTCTCAAGATTGAAACCAGGTGAAGGAAGTGGCACACATGGTTGAGTTGCAAGTGCTATAGCACTGATAAAAGGGTAGGGGACTCCTCTAACACTCATAAAGCTATACTCTAGAACTGATAAAAGGGTAGTGGCCTCCTCTAGTTATGATAAATAGAAATGAGGAGGGATAATAGAGTGTTTCTAAAAGGGGGGGTGGTCTCCACTGGTGTTATAGATTTTTTTATATTTTTTGACATTGATCAGTGCTAGTTTTAGTGTTGAAAAAATATCCCTTTTTAGTGTTGATAAAAGGAGAATTTATCATAGATTTTGTTAGCACTGATAAAAAAGACCCCCTTTTATGGGAAATATGATTAATAATGCTTTTTTAGTGCTGATAAAGGTGATTTATATAATTTATAAAGCACTATATATAGTAGTTTAATTGTTTAAATTATTAACATACTTGTATTTTACATGATTCAATATGAAAAAACATTTTTATTCAGTCCTTGTTTAATATTATTCAAATAATTTTATTGGTTTCTCACTGTTGAACATTATTCCAAAATAGTTTTTATATAATTTAATTCTTATAATGGAAGAGATCATATGATATGTGATGTGTGGATCATGAAATTATATATCCAACTAAGGCATAGGAAGGTATCACAAGACAATGAAGATATAGAAATAAGATCTCCTTACCATTAATATAAGACACCATAAAAATAATTTATAATCATTATGTTATCCATTTTTATTTATTTATGATTTATGATCATGTATTTTTTCATATAGATATATATTGATTATTTATTATTACCACATTATATATGTTATGATCATATTTTATGGAACTTATTTGATAAATTATCCCTTGTTGATAACCAGAGATCATTTATTTCTTATATTTGTTCATTTCTCTTAGTAATGAAGAATAACACTATATTTTCTATGATAAGGATAACATGAAAAAGGAATAATTATGTATTGTATAATTATTGAATTAACATATACTCTTAGTCAATAAATGTAAATGTAATATATATATATATATATATGTTTGGTTCCTTGAGTAAAAATAAACATTGGATCTTGTTTATATGATATTATATATATTTATTTCATATAATAAAAATCCATTACCTCTAGGTGACTAGGGTTAAGGTAATTAATATTTGTATTATCCAATGTTTAGAATAAAACAATAGTATTAGATTTATTAGAACACACATACATAATAAGCACATTATGATAAAACAATAGTAAATTTTATAAAATTTTCAAGAATATAATGAAAATAGGATATGAATTTACTAGAAATGCATTTATTATAGAACTGAATTAAGTCAATAATATTCTATATAGTTTATAGTACCAGTTAATAACCAATTAGTAGATAAAATTATTTAGAAAATGGAATCTGTTGGAGGAAACAAATACTTTCAAAACAACCAAGGTCAATATAGGGATTTCGTAAATGAATAAGTTAATTAATCTACTACTAGAGATATTGAAATTATTATAATAATATGATAGTTGACATATGTTATCAAAAATAAACTTACCTATTGTTTCATCAGGAAATAACTTGGATGGGATTCCAGCTTGATGGTTTGATTGATTGGGGGGAGGTTGGGGGGAGGGTTCAATTCCTTGCTCAATCATTCACATTTGATTTACCATTTTTTAGCCTTCCATAGAAACATCCAATGGTTTCCACATCCATATCTGAGTACAAACCCACTTTCTAAAGGAAGGTTTTCCTTTGGGGCTTCATTCCCAATGATTCTTAGGAACTCAAAATGGTCGATAGGATAGGAGGTCAGGCTCCACACACCCTTTGGGGGGGGTAATTGTTTCCTACTCAGGGGATCTCTTATAGATTTATGATATGTTAGTGAAATCCTTCCCAGGCCCTGATATAGTACTAGTTACCCTTTTGTCAATGAATTCATTATGAACATGTATCAATATGAATAATTGTGTGTATATCACGTGATGTCCATCACTCTATTATTTGTTTATGATGATTTAGGTTATGGATATATTTGGTAACTCTAGAGTTATTTCCATACAGGAAGGTGATTGGTGTCTTGGAGATTGTATTGGACCTCTATGAGGAATCCTACACATCTTATGAAAATAGGAATCAAAACACATGTAGTTTGTTTGGAATAGTTTAATGTCATGTGTCTAGACCGATCCATGCCATTTAACATCATGTGGTAAGGACGTAAATATCAGGTTTAGACCTTGGTGAGGAATCCCAAGGTATCCAATTTTCAGTAGGAATCAACGTCTAAATAGTTATTACGTGGGCATTGTCATTGTGAAAGATACAATCATAGAGGCCTTAGACGTGACTTATATATATATAACTACCCTGTATTACATCATCGGGAGTATGAAAATTTTAAGAGAAGGTGAGATGTAATTAGAATTACATCAAAATAGTGATCCTACACTGGGGAAATCACACTATGCTATTGGTAAAATAATTTCCAATATCTAATCCCACATGAGTGATGCTCAGTTTGAGAAATAATATATAGAGAAATATTAGAAACATTACATGAGAAAATATCCATATGATTATAACACATTAATGTTTCCCCTTGAGAGGCATGATTTCCCATCTCATGAAGAATATGGTATGGACCTCAAGCCTTAAGAAAGAATCATACATATATTATTTTATAATAGAAATCCTAGCCATCATAGTTCAATTAATCTGTAACCCACTGATGGGTTTGGTGTACTTGAGGGAATGGTTAGGATATATACTTAATAGGATACTTGTGTATGAGCCCACTTTTCATATATATATGAATGATGTATAATGATTTTTCCATAAGAATTATTCGGTCCTGATGGTTGAAATGTTGGAGACATGAGGGGACTTACACCGAAATGGAGGCCCATTTGATCTCAGGCATTAGAAAGAAACCCTATGTATCCTGATTATTGCAGGAAATATATTTATGGTAGTTAAATTATATCTTAACCCACTGATGGGATAAGGTGAATGTTCACACATATATAAATTATTGTTATCCTGGTGGTTTTAGGAATATTAAGGCTTATACCAGGATGGATTCCCTATTGATCAAGGCTTCTACACTGAGGATAAAATCTGTATACTCATTCTTTATATTCTAATGGATAAAGAGAGATGATGACCATAAATGGTATATCTCAGAGCATGAAACCGATAGGGTCGCATGAGTGTGTAACCCTATCTAATCAATAACACTTACCTTATAAAAATTGTACTTGGCGGAATGTTCTTGGCTGGGGTCCATATGGCATGAGTCCAAGTGGGTATGCCAGACAAAGTTGAAATGTACTAGGGGATTTTACTGACATGTCTTAATTGTATGTTTGACATGTTTTGTTTTTCTTCCCAATATGTTGGGGCATCAGTCTGACAAAGCAGACACATCCAAGGGTGTCTTCCTAATCAATTTACTTGTCTTGGACGTCTTCGTATAATCAAAGTTGACATGTCTTGGGTCTTGCGCATGATCAATATAGACATGACCATAAATTATCACATGATCATCCTATATTGACTTTGTAATATAACATGAAAATGATGAAATATATATGGGAAATTTCATGATCATACAGACAGGTCAATAATCTCTTGTGAGATCAACTTGATTTGTTCAGAGCCTGTCTGGTGACAATGCAGACATGTTAATGGGATAAAACCTAATCAAATCAGGATTCTTTCAGACTTTCATGTGACAATGATTAAATTTCAATTAGCTATCATGAGATTTAAATAAATTTTCCAAGGCCTATCTTTTGGCTAACATGACTCATCCAAGGTTTCTTGAGAACATCATGAGATTATTGAAGAATCTTGCAATCATTTGACCTTAAATTATTCATGCGGCGGGGTCTCTCAGACATGTTTAAGAACACTTGCATGAAAAAGGGAGAATGATCAAGGATTAAAGAAAACCTATCGAATGGTATTATTTATAATATTTCATAGGGAATGACGCATTCATGGGTATGCATGTTGAGGGAATACACCATAGTTCATGCAAAACGAATGGAGGTTCAGTTCATGGAAACATACACATATCAAAGGGAACTCACATAATGACCAAATTTTCTTGCGATTCACATTAAATAATACGGTTCTTGTGATGGTATCTACATGGAAACTGGTGTCTTCATGACACATCCTGATTCTTGCACTCATGCGATCCGCATGACCCCCATAAGGTCATGCGATGGATTTTGTGATTTTTTTCAAGGGGTTCCCACTTGTGTAGTCACATGCATAGATGAAGGTTTGAATTTCATGGAGAATTATGTTGAATGGTATATGGGGGGAGTAATTCCTCAAGTATTTACCATGAGGTTGAGAAATAGAGCACCATGATATCGAGTATGGGGGGTCACCATGAGACCAAGTACCTCTCTCATGCATGGGGTGCATACAACCAGTCTTTGTAGACCTTAGGGAGCCTCGCTATCACGTTCATGGTTTTAATTCCTCATGATCACAACTTCATGAGGACATTGAAATACCAATTATTCACGTAGTAATATATTCATGACATCATGATGGGATTTTCATCATCTGTTGGGATATAACCACTATCTATCATATGAAAAATTTGCATAACAGAGATCTTCACATCATGTTGTTGCATGATCCCAAAATAATAATTTAAGGAAATACCATTGCACCTCAAAACCACACATCAAGGAGGGAGGTTCATGAGAAAGGGATTTGAATCTATTATGGTTCATGTCCACCTAAAGACACCATTTTATAATGGAATCACATGATATTATGTTTCCATATGATAACATGACCTTATGAGGATCACATGATGGGATCTTGTGATGAAATCCTATGGGCGAATCTCAAGAGAGAAGCTTCTTTATTACATATTAAATATCTTCAAAGGAAGAGGAAAACCCACATATTTTTCCTTAAATCCCTTTCCTCCCCACATCAGTGTCTTTTTATGGGGATTAGGAATATTTATAGGTGGAAGAATGCTAATGTTGATGCCTCATTTCATGATGGGTGTGTCATGTGTACCAACTGAGGTGGAAATGAATTTATCAGATTACCATCACACGACCATGAGGTGGATACACATGATCTTCATTCATTTATGTGATTACTCTCTCATGGTCTCATGATTGATTTTATTTTGTGTTGCCACATTATATACCCTGATAAATATGTTTTAATATTGATAAAAATCATGCAGTATGTGGAAGGGTTTCACAGTTGTAAACTTCTCTTGATGAATCCAATGATTGTATTTACTTCAATCGCATGATCAAAGGATGATCATGAGATGAATTTGTGATTTTGTGATAGTTCATGCAACATGCCACTAGTTTTTGATCTTATTATCACAGTGGATCACATGCATGATGTATGAAGGGTATTAATCATAAGGGAATCCATGTTGGTTGTCTCGAACTCATTCTAATATCCAAAAATTATCAAAGATGGCGGTGATGCCAAGATGGTGTCAGACATGTCTCTCAATGTTGAACTAGTGTGTATTGAGGTTCAAAACGAGTTTAACTATGTACGAGATTTGCTGATTTCGAACATTCATGACATGAGGTCGACATTTTTTCAAAATGTGGTAACACGAGATTTCAATGGATGGACGAGATCAGCTGATAATATAATTAATCATTAGATATTTAATTTCCTAAATAATAGAATGAAAAATCCCATCCCACACCAAAATTCAACAATTTTTTCACTATGCTTTATCAACTAAGAGGTTTGGCTTGGGGTTAAGAATTTCAAAACCTCCTCTACCATGCTGCTCGCACAGTGGCACAACCCATCCTTCCATGCCGCTGCCTTATGGTGTGTCTTTTCCCTTCTCATTTGTGGGAAGCCTTCCTAAACATCTTGGCTACATATTCTAGCTGGATGGGTTAAATCCCTAGGCATGGTTGAGGAGACTCCTTCATGATCCTGGGCTGCACTAGCTAGGCCTGTTGGTGTAGGATAACCAACTTTTTTAGTTACATGTATGTCTATAAGTACTTAGCCTTCGTTTGGCAACACAAATTTGAGAAGAAAAGAACAGATTTGAAGCGATTGAAATCAATATCCCATGTTTGGTGAGGAAGAAGGGACCGAACGAAATGTGAGCTGCGAAAATGGAGAGAAACACATTTCTCTCCCACCCCGCGTTTTTCCTGTTTTGGAATCGTCCCAAAATTGGGATGATTTCGACGGAAATATCAACCCACCCTCATGTTTTTTTATATTTCCCATATTATCCCTTTATAAATAACTAATTCATGTTATTTTTTCGTCACACCGTCGCGACATTCCACATCAACCCAATGTTGTCAATTTCCCCTGCCGGTGCAGTAGTCCTCTGTATTTCAATTCAATGTTGCGGTGTCGTTTACTTTGTGCTTTTCATCATAATATTCCAATTAAAATTTGCGGTGTGTTGAATTTCATAAAAAAAATAAATGTTTAACTTATTCATGTCTCTACTATTTTCTGGATTTTATATTTATATAAATGAACATATATTTAATTATTAATAAAAATAAACAATATTTTCATAGGTATCTAAATATTTTGCCCAACGTAATTTATAAATAATGATTTTTCTAGGTTCAACATAATTTATAAATAATAATAACAATCAAATAAATATAAATAATTTTGATAATTTGTATATAAATACTTTTGATTATAACTAATTATGTGTATATAAATAATAAAAAATAATTTATAAATAATTTTGATTATAGATGATTTTGATTATAAATAATTGTGATTATCTTGAATTAATAGTTTATATAAATAATTTATAAATATTTTTAAATTAATAAATATTTTGAATCAATAACTTTGAATTAATAAATATTTTTAATTAGTAATTATTTTGAATTAATAATTATTATGTATTAATAATTATTTTGAATTAATAATTTATAATTTATAATTTTGATTACCTATAATTAATAATTTTGAATTAATAAATTATGTAAATAATTTTGATTATCATTTATTTATTTTTTAAAATTTTAAAATTTGTATTAATATATGATTGTAGTTTAATTTTTACCTAATTTTAGTGATATAAAAGATTACGATTGATAAAAAAACAAAATTATTGTTTTTTTATTTGTTATAAAAAGGTAATAAAAATAATTTTTTTAAATATTATTTGTGTCATTTAACATAAATTATTGATGTTGGGCAGACATGGTGGCAGGTGTGGTGTCCGTGGGGATTTAATCTATGGTTGTTTTTTTTATTGTGGGCAAGTATTCCCTTTAATCTTGTGTGTGTTATTTTTTTAATAAAGGTTATTTGTGTCATTTGAACCAAAACAGTTTCTTCTCTTTTCTTTTAAAAATTGACACCAAACATAATGGAGAGAAATCCAAATCATTTATTTTCTTTTACTAAGTTATTAATCCAAACATAATGAGAGAAATCACAATCATCTCTTTTCTTTTCTTTTCTTTTATAAACTATCAAATCATTTCTTTTCTTTTACTAAAATCTCACCAAACGGGGTCTTAGAAAATAGTCTTAATTAAAATAAATTTAATTCCCGAAAATATATTACTTTAAATCAAAATCCAAGCCTTCATAAATGACAAATAAAATACCTTTATGCAAATATATCAATGTATTTCACAGTCTTTAAATTCTCAAAATCTTCAATTATGAAGTACATATCACAAAATTAGGGGGGTCAAAACATTTATAAAATATTTCCCCCCTCAACAAGTCATAACAACATTGGATTGCTTCATTATTTAATTACCATCATAATTATGTGGGATTTATAATCCATTAATAGAAAAATAATGTGTTTAGTCTTTGGAAAATATTTCCCAAGCTATGGGATACAAGAAAATAGAGAATGTTTTAATGAAAGTGTAACATACCTATCCCATTAAAACAATAAAATGTGTTAGTTGGAGCATTATGAAACTTCATAAATGCCTCCATGTATGATAGATGGTGTTAAATAGTGAATATTGTATATCAATAATTTATGTAGACTATAACCTCTATCAGATAACTATAAATAAAAGTGAAATCATAATATACCATCATCTATATTATAAAATTAAAATATGGAAATTATAGTGTTAATATAATAAGGAAAACATATTATATTCTATGACAAACCATATGAAAAGGTCATATGAGTCATACATCCATTGGAGGACCTCTTGATGGGTTGATCATATATCATATATAATTCAACATAAATAAATAAATAGAGACATACCAAATTTTGGGATAAATTGCTCGGCCAGTCTCATCACCCATCCCTTATAGGAAATATGTTACTCATACTCAAATCAATAAGGTCTTGTAGTTATCTTCATTTTGAACCATTAAGATGACACACCCACCAAAGTTTACATGAAGGGTATCAATAATATACTTAGTAGGTAACCACCATTGGAATCCTTATGTAAATTTAGAAAATATAGTCCCAGATTTTCCATGGTGTATGAAAAAACAAATAAAACATAAGGTTTAAATTTACCATAATAGAGGATATTGGGTGTCTTAGAATACAATTGAAAAAATCTTGTTTTGATAATTATAAAAATGGGTTTTGGGTGTGTTTTTATTCAATTAAACTTAAAGAAATTTAAATAAGATAATTTTAAATTGTTGAGGATTTGTGATCTGTCTAGGGGTATAGATTACCAATTATTATTCTATCCTTGTATTGATAATGACTAATCATTATAATCATTCTCTAATAAATGAAATAATCCATAATCTATTACCCTATACCAAAGATTTATAGTGATTGTGAATCTTGGTTGATCAATTACCCTTTCTGATAAATACATCTTCATATGTGTGTGGTTAGACATCAAACAATATCCATGGAAAAAATAAACTATCCCTTAATCACTAATGCAACTCCAAATTAGGATAAGGTACTCCAAATTAATTTAATAAAAATTAATTTCATTCCACATATTTATAAATAATCTTTATATACATTAATAAAAAACCAATCTTATTATATTGTATACAAGAAGGATTAAGAAGAGGTAAAATTATATTTATTAATAAAATAAGTATATAAAGCATATATATAAAAAAATTAATTTAATCACATTAAAAATAATATGCTATTACATAAAAATGATATCAATTAATAAAATAACATAGGAATATTCAGAATTAATAACATAAAAAGGATCTCATCCGTACTTTCCCAATCACTAAAATGGTTTTATCCCTACATGTGAAGGACTGTAGCCATCAATGGTCCTATAATTCAATAGAAAATAGAGAAAAATAATCCAAGCCAAACCCCCCTCACTTTTATCTAAATATATTTAAATCTATTCTCTATTACATCCTTTATTTCCATGATCATTCCATATATAGTAAAATTTGTGAGACCCCCTCCAAGAGGATTTTCAATATTTCATTCCAAATTTTAGGCTTCCTGTAAATTTTCACATGGAATTATTTATTCCCTAGATGAGAAGACTCAAGGATTATGAAATTATTTCTTTCCAAATTTGGTTAAGTATTCACATCTGAAGATCCTAACATGATCACCTTAGTATCAAAGACCTCCACATAACATCAACGATATTCACAATAAATTTTTTTCAGGAGTGATTAAAAATATGTTATTATTACAGGACATTCATTCCCTCATGCACAACTTGATTTGACAAAGGACTGAATATTAAAAATCCTATTTGAACAAATATGACTTTGAATAGAGTGTTGGTGATTCTTATATGAGATTCCATTTAGTCTCTCATATCCCTTTATAGTTCTGAGTTATTTCTTATGTATCACCAAATGGAATATTACATATCTCAAGAAGAACTAAAATGAATATTTTTTATCTATTAGAGGCCTTTAAATTAATCTTTTTTATGAGAAGATGATTTATAAGTATTATCTATGCTTCACAGATTTAATTTTATGAATGGTATTCTGAAAATTATATGTTAATATATCCACTTTTGTGGAATTTTCCAATTTCCACATCCCCCAGATATTATTCTTTAGCCTCTCTTAGAATTTAGTTTAACATAAAAAATTCACTTTACCTTAAAAAATAAATTCTGAATATTACGAGTAGTTGGACATTCATATTATTCCAAAAATTACGAAATCCAATAAATTCTCATTTTTTGAAAAATTAATCGATATAGAATAAGTATTTAATTCCCAAACATCCTAAAACTCAAATAATAAATCAATATAAGTGAATAAAATGAATTGTATATTAAAAATAAAACTGAATTAATTTCTACATTCCGAGGGTTCATGAGCAATATAACATGATAAAAAATAAATATAATAAAACACTCCTCACATCATCAAGTACTAATACGCCACCTAGATGAATGAATAGATATAATCTAATTAGTTCTATTTTCACGTTTGGCCATATCACACATGAATATAATGGACTTGTGAAATTTCATCCAATAATAACACAAACTAGACACCCAAATAACTAATATGACAAAGTACCAAACATTCCATAACTATAAATCTAGAATAATGATTTGGAATTTTACCCTACTCCCCATAGTCATATATCTATGTATGCTTAGTTGGAATCATACATAACTAATCAAAAATATCAAGGTAATTGATTGGAGCCATAAAAAATCCTATTCATAAATTAGAAATATAGGTTGGGATTTCTTCCAACCATTAAATCAAAAAAGGAAGTAGGTTAGCATCTCACCATACCCCTTACCATGACGACACCTCACCCAATAACTTATAATTCCAAATTACTAAGGTGAAACTCACACAATAATTCTCTTCTAATGATGTATTATCTTTCTCCCATTTCAAGTGTAATCAATTCATGTTATCCAAAAACAACCCATTAAACAAATAAGCTATGATAACCAGTATCCCATCATATTCAAAAGCTTCCCCTTCATCAAAGAATGATTAAAGGTACATACCAAGTCAAATTAACTCTATATATATGGATGTGAACCTTTTTTGGGATCAAATTTTAAGGTTTCAAAACACTTCACATAAGTGACATTTTCATCAATGACCATGTGATCTAAGAACAACACTTTAAGGTCTAATTACACATTACATAGTCCACAACACTTAATGTCAATAAAACCAAATTTAGCTCCATTAAGGGTCACCTAAACTCACCCACCAACACCCGTATACCATAAAACACAGTAAAATAATATATTCAAAGGGGAAATCTAGGGACCACCTAACTCACACTAGAAGGATCCCACTTATTTGGAATAATTGAGTGAATAAACCTCAACAAGAAGAAATCATAAAACAAAAAATTATTTGGCAAATGGGGAAATTTTGAAAAACAATTCATAAAAAATAAAAGATTCCTTAATTGAGTGAAGTGTGATTAAGGAATCACCAATTGTGATCTAATGGGATAAAAAACTTGAATTAGAGATCGAAATCACAAGAAACCAACTTCAGAATAATGAAAATACAGGGGAGGTGTGGTCTGGTTCATAAAGAATATTTTGGGAAATAGGGCCATGTAATAATATTTTTTATAAATTAACAAATTTATTTTTTTAAGAAATGTATTTTGGAGTATATCAAGTACATGATTCACCTAAGAAGCTACCAAGTAACCACTAGATACCAGACTAACTGGTGGTCCACCATGGAACTACTCCCCATTTTGTATCACCACTTGCTACATAGTTCTAGAACACTGGTACTTAGTTATATTTATCATTTTTGAAAGATTTATTCCACCAAGAACATTTCCTACAATTTATATCCCTAACCTCCACAATCCACTTATTCTATTACAATATTTTCAAATACGCATGTAATGACAATGGAATTGAATTAAAACCTCAATATCTATAGGTAATTGAAAACTCCAAACCATAATTTTTTTATCCTTGAGATGGGAAATTGATCCTTATCAGTAAAAAATTAATTCCAATATGCTAACATATTCACATCCTATTCACATTTAAACTCTTGGACATGTTTGTGTCACCATTTCACATGCACTAGGGGTATCATCTACCTATATAATATTTTTCACTCCATTCCCCTTTGTATTTTTGTCACTACATGAATGATGCACCGTTCTATCCTATGAGAGGGATCTTGATCAAATTTCCACTACTAAAAAATATAGAATATGTAATTTATAATACTATATCTGTATGAACACAGTAGTAAGTATGAAATTGTACTGAACTTATCGATCATGTAGAATAAAACCTCAAAATAGGGCATTGAATTCCCCAAAATTTAAAAATTATAATATACAAAATTGAATGGAAATACTAAAAAAAATATTATTTCATACATAAAACTCCAATGGTTATAGATTTAGATCGTTATATGATCAATATTAACTTTTATTAGTCTGCAACGACTTTTGTATCACCGAAATATGTACAAAAAATTCTTATATAAGACTAAGCCCAATCATATATGACTCTCTCACCACTAAAAAAATATATAATATTTCAATGACATTATATATAGTTTATAATGGTTCCATATAAATAAATAATTAAAAAAATATTATTATAGGTGAATTATACAAGATCAATATGACCCTAACAATAATTTACAAAACTCAAAACTTGAACATAAATCATGTACTAAAATACCCAAATCATGTACTCAGACTATCAATTAGTTAGTAGATAGTTTTCTATTCTGAGATTCACCTATGATCCCAATTTAAATTTAAGACTCTATTAGAACTAGGATGAAAATATCACTTCCCAATCTAATACCATACTTATTATAACACCATGTAGCCATACTACCTCTCATACATACAACTTTTCCATCTCATCAACAGGATAAATCACCCATTTTGATAAAAATATTCAACCTCAGTAATATAATCAATAATAACCCACAATATATCATTGACTCAGGGGAAATATAGGAAATATCCTAAGGAAGTTTATAATTAAATCATCTAATTACTAATTAATAATGGGTAGTGACTGAAGGAGACAAACAAGCGCCTAGTGTTTGAATTCATCCTACTAGTTGTTAAGACATAAAGATAAAAATTCAATCATGTACTTCTTTATTCTAGGCCTCCAAAACTATTGGAAGATATTGTGATGAATCTTTGTTATTCCTAAGTGAACCACCCAATTTGAGGCATGTTAATCTCACATAATCTCCTCCTATATACTTATCATGAAAATAACCCAAAATTGGACATATAAAACTCCATAATAATGTTGAGTTTTGTTTAGTGCAGCTCCCATTATATATTTTATGCCTCATCACCCAACAATTCAAGTCTATCTTATAACTCTCCTTCACTTTATACATTAACATTGAGGTTGTTCTTAGGGATTTCAATGTAGCTAGTCCATAATTCCTCTGAACCTATTGATGCAAGTTAGTGAAGGGGATCATCAAAAACCGCTTGTTGTTAGCCTTGTGAACTACTTATAAAAATATCTTCCCATTGGGAACATTTATGATAATGTTCCCCTTACTAGGGTTTACACCATATTAATGTTCATGGAATATTGGTACTCGATTAACCTTCTCTATCAGTGGTTTAGGTCATTATGAGATAATATATATATCATGGACTCTTTTTTATTGTAAAATATAAATTTCCCACCCATAGGATTATGGTGCCACCAATTTTTCACAAAGAAAATGAAAACTAGCTCCATTTCATGTTCCATGTAATTCCACCCATATAGCCCCAACTTCATGGACTTATAATCAATGATCCAACTATCCTATATCATGACTGCGCAAAGACTAACTCAGGATGCATCACATTATATCATATAATCCTTAATTGAATTTGGAATGTTTTGGATCAAAATGTTGATCAATATCCACTTCAACTCCTGGAAATTTCACACACATTTATTAGACCACTTGAATCTCAACCCAATTATGTTTAGTTCCATCATTGGTTCTACCAAGTAGGAAGTCCCAAATGAAGTATATGTAACATCCTACCAATCCTAGAAAGCTATAAAACTCAAATATATTTATTCATATGATCTTAATAAATAATAATATCAACCTTCTTGAGATTTACCAATTTAATTGGATCATATATGTAACACCCATAGATTTTATAATATATTTATATTTAAATAAATTTAATTTCTTTAATAGCTTATGATACATGAAATCCTGAGTCTAAATGAATGGTAATATGGGGATTGTTATGGAATAGAAATTAAAATCAATGAGTATGAATAAGAATAAATAAATTATGAAAAAAATTTGTTTACAAAATGAATTCATGGTTATTAATTAATTAGGAATGAAAAAAATCAATTGAATGTAAAAGATTTTTTTTCTAAAAAACTTTTTTATGCGTGAAATGTGATTTTATCTTAATAAATTGAATTAATAACAATTATTTAATGATTTTATTTAAATTTATATGTTATATATTTAATAAAATGTTTTATAATTTATATAATATTTTTATAGGCATGGGATAATAACATAAATTATGTTGTATTATTAAGTACATTATTATTCTGAAAAGTAGTTTTCATCATATTTCTTGTACTTATTTTGAAATCATTTTTTTAAACTTATAGAAATTAAATCATGAAAAATGGATTCTATGTTTATAACCATGAGGTCCAAATTTGGTAAATATGACCATTTTATTTATAGACAATTTTAATAGTAACATCCGTAAAATTTATCACCTAAATAAATGATAAATCGAGTTTACCTAGGATAAAACTAAGTGTTAATTTCACTAATTTCATCATAATTCTAATTGGATGAAGGTAATTTGACCCTTATCACCTCAAGAACTAAATTTAATTGTATAAAGGACACTTGTCCAAGAAAATGGCACATGTAATATTTAAAATATTGAAAATAAAAAATGTCACCCTCTTAATTTTAAATATATCCTATGTGTTCACATGGGTAAAAAGAATGTTATGATTTACTGTAAATGTATATATTAATTATAATGAAATTGTTTTTATTCTGAAAATTTATTTATATTTTTTAGTGATTATATAATTAAATCAAATGCTTACACAATGTCGATACAACATTTCCTCAATTAATAGAAAAATAAGATAGTTATTTAAAAAATATTAAAATTGATTTTAAAAATATTAGTAATGTTTTGAAAGATTATATTCTAATATAATATTTTTAGTTATATTATTAAAGTCAAATTAAATTAATAGTCTCTAAAATGAAAATAATGATCCTTTATAGAAATAACATTTTATTAAATTATTTAAAATATTAAAAATATTGAAAGAGGATATGAGGGAAAATATATGGTCAAAATTTTTATCCATTTTATATTTATGGTATACTTTTTAAATTATAATTAATATTATAACTATTTATGATGGCAAAAGTCTTTACCATGATTAAGGTAAAAATTTGTGAATCAAATGGTTAATAAAAAATATAAGGTTAAAACTGGAAAAAAACTTGTCTAAATTTAATTATATTATGATATTTAAACCTTAATATTTCTTTCATTTAAATTTTTTCCATTTTCATTCATTTTTTTAGATTTAATATGTTATATTTTAATATATTTTATAATTCCAAGTGTGTCATTTCCCACCCTTATAAACGGAGACCCATTCCATATTTTCTTTACACTGCTTTGAGGAACATATTTTAAACATGACATAATAATTTATCTTACCAACATACATAGATAGATTCTATAGAGTATGGTGTTCTTAAAAGACCAACCCTAGTTTCTATAAGATGATATCTAATGGAGTTCTTTCAAATAAGAGGCAATCACTTTAACTGGACACATCCTTTTTACTTATTATTTTAACTCGTATAAATATGGTGTATTTATCATAAGTTATTATCTTCAGTATCTAAAACACACTAAAAAGTTATTATTATTATTAAAACACCATTATCCAACCTAATTTTGATCAAAAAATAAAAATGTTGCTCGTGCATATGTGTAAACTAAGACCTCCATAAAGCGATCCAATTTGTTTTTCATTTCTATTTTAGAAGGATCATAATAATTGTAGATTTAATAAATATATATAATATATATGATATAATATTTAATATATAATGTTTAATTATTATTTACATTTCTTTTTTCCCATTCTTTAAAAAGTGAAAATAATGTTCATGCATACATACAATCTAGAGTATCCATGAATGGTTCAATTCATTTTTCTATCTATAACATCTATAGATTATTATAAATAAATATATAATAAATATATATTATTTTTAAATAATGATTAAAATTATGGATATGATGCAACCTTGATCAAATTATAAGGTTTAAAACTATCTCACCAAAGCATACAAGAAAAACAAAGTAGTTATCTCCCAAAATTATGATTTCAACAAATAATTGATAATAAATAGGTGATAAAAGATTCTATGTAAATCATGTATGTTATAATATATATGATTATGGTTCTATAAAAATATTTTAAAAATATATATATTTATTATAAATGATATTTGAACACATTTGAAGTATTTCTGACCTGAGGTAAGGGTTTATCTCTCAATCTAAACACTATTTCAGATTTTTTAGGTTTATGTATCCTCTAGAATAATTAATCGAAATTTTGATCTTAAACCTAATAAATTTTATTCTACTATGGTTATACATGACAATTAATTTTTTCCTTTAATTTCCTCTATTAAAATAATCAAGACACACAAATAATGTTTTTAAGGAAAATCAACCTTATTTTTCTACATGGGCAGAACAATTTCTCTTATAGGACCTTATTTTCATTAAAGTACTAAAATAAATTTTTTAGTGTTATGAAATAATTTGTTAAAGATATTTTAAATGGTTTTATAATTTTTTAAAAATGGGTTAAAATAATTCTTCTTCTCATTTTCTGAACGAGGTACTTTTTGATCTTTTTACAAAAGTGTGAAAGAATGGTCCTTTTAACTTATATGTCTTGAATAAAATTTACCATTATAATGAATTATAATTTAATTGAATATTAAATGAATATTATATAGTTTTTATTTCAAATAAAATTATTTCCATAATAGTTTTGATATTTTTAGATTTTAAATAATTAATTTCATAATGAAAAGGGTATTTCCCTTAAGAAATATTCCAGTGGTATTTGAAGGAATTATTATCCATGTAACATAAATTATTTAATCTTATTCATTACTGAATATATAAAATATTGATATGATCCACCATATATATCTGTATGGTTTAAGATCATTTTTATGGGGGGGGGGGGATATTATTGATATTTTGTATGATAGTTCTTCTAATATATACAATTATTGATTTTAAGGCATGTTAATTAAGTTGAATTGTATATTCATATAATTAATACATTAGGCTTAATAATTTAAAATTGGGGCTCAAATTACATAGATATTTAATGAATCAATAGGTATCATGAGACAAAATATATTGAGTGTTTTTTGAGACCTTATCGATTTATGTAGATGTATTGGAATGAGGACTTGATCGTATTTTCAAATGTCTTGGAAAAAGGTCTAATCAATAAGTTTCAAACATTTGGAATTATGCATTCCATCATTTCAAAATCAGTAATTGGTGACCATGTGATTACTTTAAATAGTTATAATATCCATGGATAAGTTTCTAGTTCAGGTGATTATTTACTAGATATTATTTTTTATCATTTATTCCTTCCATATTATTCATGCCTTATTTTCTTCCACTATTTGAATACCCTTTCCGAGCATCTACTATAACCCATTTCTTATGTTTCATTTTCCAAACATGAAAATAAGTGTTTTATAGTTAAAATTTCTAGAAATGATAAATTAAATAATTGTGTTCTCATAGATAATACTATGTTTTATCTTATGTTTTCAAATATAAATTGATATTCAAGCATTATATAGTTTTCCAAGAGTATAAAATTATTTATTACTTTTGGATGCGATCAATTGTATATAGTGAAAATGTAATAATGTAACCTTTGACTCAAGGATAGTAGGGTTGGAGTATTTACAAGATATCTTGTGACTTAAAATGTATACGTTACTTATCCAAAAGTGAAAAATTTGTGAGTATAAAATATAGTTGATTAAATCTCATGGTACTCTTCATAATCACCAAATATCAACCATGGTTCTCTAGGATCTAGGAGAATATAGGGATATAATTAAAGAAACACCAAGAATAAATCAAGATAATAGTTTAACATATTCTTCATTTGGCTTATAAATAAAACTAGATCATTTTTTTAGATTTAATGATATCATAAAATACTCATACAACCCATGATTAATAAAAAATCTATTCAGGGATTATCCTTAGCTTCAAATAAAAGAAACCATGATCTCAAATAAATCATAGAGAACCATTTGGCTCCCATTTATCAATCCATAAATATTATTAAGAGGATACTAGTAATTGATTCTAAATTATAGATACCTTAAGTAAAACACAAAATACATAAAATTCCATTACCCTTATTGGAAATAAAACTAGGATCACTCTAAATTGAAGTTCTCAAGTATATAAATCCATTTAACTCCACATTGTTTAATTTATCCTTCCTCACTCTTTGATTAGATTGTTCAATCCTATATAGTTGTATTGATATAGGCACTATCCCTATTATCAAATTAATATTAATCCTAACATATCTCTTTGATGTAAATCTTAATAAATAATGAAGAGATATGTCTTTATATAGATCCAGAACAATGGATAAAGTCCATATGACTCATTTCCTACTCATTCTCCAACACATGAGCAACTCCTTGGGATATAATCATACCCAAATTTTTATGTTTAGTCTCTATAAGAATTTCCTATTAATCCTACTTCCCCAAAGGTATAACTATCACCCAATAGTGAAATGAAATACACTCACCCAAAAAAATTTATTTCTTGTAATGAGTAAAATGATATATCTATAGGATCATATTGAAGCTATACATGTTTATCACTAGAAATTTCCATGCATTCTTATACCCACTCACTATTATGTCACATCCAAAAAATCACTGAATACCCTTGGATCCCTTCCCCAAAGGTTGAGTCGATGGCTAAAAAACCTATACAGCACTCTAATACTAAAAAAATTAAAATGTGAATCAAATTAAAATTTTAAAAAACTAAATCCAAGGTATATGTCATGAAAATTGTACCATTAATTGATGATAAAATCTCACTACTACCGTGTGGTTAATTTTAAACTAATAATAGATTAACTACACCCCCACCCATGTATAATTATTATGAAATATGAAAAACCCATGGAATATCACACTACTACGTCTACTTCTTCTATCCCCATCATTGAATCCACTAAGACACCTTGATTGCCTATACAAAATTCCAAGAACCACTCTAACGTGATCTCCCTAAAAATTATCAAGATCCCTAAACCTACCCATCACCTCAATCATTGATTGAATAAGGTTCACTCTTAAAAAAACCAATAGATTTCCCATTTACCCATAAAAATGATACTACCCTAATTTTTTATGACATTATGATTAGATATACACAATATTTCCACACTGGTAACACTCTAGAGAATTCATCTCACAAGTGGGAAAAGATAAAACTCAACTATGATGTTATTTTTTTATCACTAACATAATGATAATCATTTATTTTTTACTTACTACTACAAGAATATCTTATCCTAAACCCATCAGGAGAGATTGAAAGTCTAGGACAACTAATCCTAACCAGTTTCTACTCTGAAATGCGGACTTGGTTCACCACCTCTGAAAAAGTATTCAGGAAAAATATATTAACTAAACTCATATTAGGCATATTAATCCATCCTCAAAATTCTTAACAATTATAGTCTAATCACAAACTAACATATATTAAAACATATTAATTCTATAATTTTTTTATATTTGATCACTAACATACCCCAAAACAAAATTCATAAACTCCCAAAATTATTCTATCTTCTAGGTATTTGGAAAAAAATACTTAAAAACATTGTATGAAATTATTTCTAAGACATTTCTTCATTCTATCCAACCAATACCTACACATCACAACAACTCTTGGCTATCCTAATTAGAATATATGTGGCTAGATTTACTCTTTGATCAAAGAGTGTTTTAATATAGTCAATGTATCTTTGTAGTGAATTAATAGAAACATTAAAACTATATAGACCACCATCAAATTAAAATAGGGGTGGGGATGTATATCAAACAATAGATTAATGTTAGATATAGATTTATTACTAAAAATCTCCATGATCCATCAGATATATAACCCATGAAACTATCACATTGAGTTATTGAGGCATAAAAGGTTATGGATCCATTAATGGTGGGGGATGTTCATCCCCACCCTTTTAGAAATAAATTGGATGTCACAAATTTGTTATATCACTAAAACAATAAATGAACATATCAATATATTTTTATCATACTCCATGATATAAAATTTTGTTAAAAGATATAATGGTCTAAATACCTTTACTCTATACAAACCATACTAACATAAATGTTCTATACAATCTGATAATTCCCATACTCAATATTACCACTATGAGCGTTTAACATATTATACATTCATTCTTACATAATCATTTGTCCAATAGAATCCACAATAAAATATTTATAGATAGGTTGGTTTAATTTATATTACCCCAATTAATTTTATATTAAAAAAATTTCTATCTTATTTTTGATGATTTAATTAATAAAAAATATTTCCATAACTAGTTTATCATTCAAACACATTCTTATGGATGTAATTTAAACTTTTATATTGAATTTGATGAATGAATAAAATGATCTCTTTCCACCATGGGACATGATAAAATAATAAAAAATAAATAATACATCACATCCCTTGAAATCTAAAAATCATTATACTCAAAAATTCAGAACAATAATCCCACACCTTGGTAACTTGGAAATTCCTCATAAAAGTGTTATTTAAGAACAAGTGTAGGGCCAATCCCAAGTTTGGATCTATCCTACCACCAACTACAATGACTCTAATAGAAAAACAAACCAAAACATGGATCTTATACCATCTTATAATGTCCCCATCATGGTTAACCAAAAAAATAGATGAGCTGTAATATTATATATGATCTGGTGTACCTCAAAACACACCATTGTTTTTTAACAAGTAGTGAGGTCCTTTCAATAATATTGAGAGATTGTACCCTCTATAAAATAAATGAAAATAATTATGAAATCATAAAAAATTATAGTCTATAAGATAATAATAAAATATAGACATTATTGTGGTATGGAAACCATGGTAACATATCACCTGCTATAAAAAATATGATCCTGAACTAAATATAATACGAGTTATAAATTAGATACATGTTCACTTTATTGGTTGATCATATAAAATACATAATGTATAATAAATAAATGAATTGAGAAATAATATAATCTAGGTCCAAATTCTTCTCGTATCTCATATCCTAACCCCCGCTAACAATATATAGATCTTCCCATAAACATTATGGCCTTTTCATTACTTTCACTATGAACCTTGAAATCTATATTCTCAAAATAGATTACAAGAATTATTTGAGTGAGACAATCTGTTGGTAGCAAAAAATGGTGTCCCTTAATAATTCTTGTTTATGCTACTACATGAATAGTATGATTTAAAAAATGAAACATGGTAATATACCCCAAAAGTCAGGAGATAAGAAAACATACTTCTATGAAAATGTATTAATTAAAAATAAAGTGCACAGGATAACAGAATCACAGAGAAACTCGACAAAGGCTGGTATGAACCTCACCATGAAGATCATCCTGGACAAGATCATTACAAAAGTCTGGTAAAGTACAGGACTAACTGGAACATACCTCCAGAATTTCCCTCTTAGAAAGAGCGACAGTGACTCGGTTGGCCTCACGATAAACATGTGTAACTTCAAGGGAAATCACCTCCAAAATTAGAAGACATTTAATCCAATACAGAAGGATCTTCTATGGAACATTCTGTGAGAAATATTTAAGAATTTTAACAACAATAGAAGAATCATACTCCAACCATAATTGATTCCAATCATAATGAATATAATAGTTAATTTCTTTAATCATGGCCCAAATCTCTAATTCAATTGCAAGATCGTTTCCAATAAACTAGAAGAAGAAACCTTTCACACACCCCTAGTGAGTTTGAAATACCCCACCACATCCAACAGGGCCTGGAGCACCCAAGGAAGCTCCATCAACATTGACTTTAAGAAATTGGGAGATATGTGGTATCCATCAAAAAAAATTCATCATTAACGACTTCTTGATCCTACCATTGACACCAAGAGATCTCAAAAGAACAATGTCAGAAACATCTTTATACAACGATCCTATTTGAATAAGGGAGGGAGTCCGAATTTAACAATGCATGAACAGAACACCATTGTGAAAGGAGGAATTTATGTCTCTTAAAGCTAAATCATTTATTTCCTTCCATATAAAAGAGAAGACACTCATAGAGGCAACCAACCAGAGGGAGTGAATCTGCTCACATCGTTCCATTATAAAAATGAATTGTTGGAGATCCTCTACATACTAAAAGTTCAAACAAAAAGTTATTATATATTTTAAATACATCCAGAGCCTGAATATAAAGCTGCAGGTGATAAAAAATGTTGATAAGTTTCATCTGCCTCTAAGAAGAGAAGAAAGACCAAAGCCAACTGAACCCCAGTGCGCTGCAGAAAAATATGCAATGGGAGGTGTTGTTTCCATATTTTCTAGAAAAGGATAGATGAATTAGGAGGGATAAAATAATTCTTTACACCTGTGATACATGAGGGAGGGTTCAAGGAGGAGCCACAAAGCATTATGTAGCATTCTTTGGTGGAAAATATCCCATTCAAATTGGGCATCAAAACCAAAGTATCAGAATCCAAAAACAATTACCATGAGATGTACAAGAAAAGGTGCTTAGGAAACATGCCATTCATAATCACATTACTACAAATATCTATAATAAAAAGGTTGTTTAGAGACGGAGGGAAAATAATATCATCACAAATGGGCCGGGACAACCAAGGGGTTCTCCAACAGTTCAGTGAAGAGTGTCCATACACCATCTATCTCTAGTTTTCCATGAGATAAGCATAAGACTGCTTGAGGGCAGGCCAAATAGATTAATTCAAATGATAGACATACCCATGCTAAAGATTCCCCAAAAACCTGTTAGACAGAAACTCCATATAGGGATCATATCTAGAGAGTATATTCCACACAAACATTTTAATAAAAGTATCATTGAACAACCTTAAGTCTTTCAACACCATTCCCCCCATATGATTAGGTTTAATGTAGTCTTTACAGACCACTGTGACTAGCTTTCTCTCATTAATTGATCCAGTCCAAATAAAATTTCTGATCTTACAACTCAAATCATTAATAAGTTCCCTTTTCCATCTATAAAGAGTTAAAGAACAAAAAAACATTTAGGTAATCACTGAGTTGACCAAAAAAATTCTTCCAACATGAGACATATTCTTTCCTTTCTAGTTTGTTAGATGAATAGAAATTTTCAAAGAAATGTTCTCAAGATAAAAACGTTTCACTCTTCCCCAAAAAATATGCACACCAAGATAAGTGAAGGGTAAAGTTCCCATCTTCATACCATGCTTCAATGAAATTATATTTTGCCTCGTGATTGTAATACCTTCCCCAAACATAACCAAGGACTTTTTACAACTAATAACCTGACCTAAAACTTCCTCATAGTGTGATAAAATTCCCTTGATATAGGAAATAGTCCATTTTTGTGCCATTCCAAACAACAGAATTTCATCAGTACAGAACAAGTGAGAGGGATCAAGGAAATTCCTCCCAATTGTCATCTTTTGATACCAACCAAAATAATAAAGACCATTAAGGCACCAGATTAGTTAGTCTTCTACAATAGAAAAGAGCAGTCGAGAGAGAGGGTCTCCCTGCCTTACCCCTCCTGTACATCAAAAGAATCTTCTAGTGGATTGATTAATAAGAACAAAGAGTCTCACACTTCCCTATATGGAACCAACTAACTCAATAAATATCTACAAAAACCTATGAATTTGAAGAATTTTGAAAAGAAAACTCCATTTAATAGTGTCAAAATCCATAGAGATGTCAATCTTCAAAGCCATGTTTCCAACCTTTGGCTTCCTCTTCAGGACATTGACACATTCAGAAGTAGTGAAATGGTAGTTTTGAATGTTCCGTACAGGGACAATACCAAATTTATTACAAAAAATAACCCATTTAGCAATTTCAACCAACCTACGAGTCATGATTTTGTTGATAATCTTGGTTATAGTATTCCCAATAGCCACAGGTTAAAAGTCTTTGATATCAAGGGCACACACTTTATTAGGAATTAGAGAAATAAAATTAGAGTTCATCCTAAAATTCATAAAAGTGGATCAAAAAAAATCCCTCACTACATTTCTGACATCATAATGGACAATATCCCAGTAGAACATAAAAAACATATTGGTGAAACCATCAGGACCAGCCAGAATATCAATATTTAACGATAAGAGAGTATTATAAATCTCCTTAACAATGGGAATTTTAGTAAGACTATTATTCTAAATATAATTTATAGAAGGATCAAATCAATGAATAATTTTATCAGAGTTGTCAACTCCATTATCTGAGTAAAGATCATCAAAGTAGTCCATAACAACTTTGACAATATCAATTTCAGAGGAGAACATATTCCCATCAATATTGATGATGTTAAGACTCCTCCTAGCTCTCTTTTTCTTATTCATACAGTGGAAAAGATTAGAGTTCCTATCTCCCTCCTTTAACCATCTCTTCTTAAACTGATTCTGATTTAATCTCTCTTTCAAAGTCAAAAGCTTGTCCACACTTAGAGAAGCTTGTATCTCCTCCAAGGAGGGAATTTCATAGGACATATTATCTTGATGATAGTTTAGCAAGAAAATTTCAGATTCTTTGTTCTCACTATCAAGGTATGAAAAATAGGCTTTACTTCATTTATTTAATATTAGCTTGACTTCCTTTAATTTAAAAAAAATATGAGAAGGGCTTCCCAATAAATCAGATTTACAAGCATCCAAAACAATATCTCTCTAACTCAAAATGACCAGCAAGGCATTATTGAATTTAAATGGGAACAGAGCTGACCTCAATCTGTTTTCACAAACCATAAAAAGAATGGGATTATGATCAGAATGTAACCTTGGAAAGGTAACTCTAGAAACATCTATTGCAATATTTCTATTATCCACATGAAAAAAACATCTATCCAGCTTGCTTGCCTAGAGTCCATTGATGGTGTACCTGGTCCATGTAAAATCATCTCTAGACATGGGAACTTGAGTCAAACCACACTTATCTATGCAAAAGGAAAAACCAGAAGATGATGTATGACAAAAATTATCCATAGTTTTTTTCTTAGTTCTCAAGACAGTGTTAAAATTACCAAGTAAAATCCAACTATTGTTCATACCCTCAGAAATATCTATAAGATTTCTCCATAAAGCTCTTCTCCTTGTGTACAGATTTTATGTATAAAAAAAGGTAACCGAAAGAGTGAGACAATTTATGTTTCATGAGATATTCATAGACTGTATATCATTGATGAGGGAGTTGAGAAAAAAACTATGATGCTTCATGAATCATATGGATTCATCACTATCACCCACATTATTATTAGGAACAATGGAATAACCCAACGAAGACCACTTTAAATAACACTAGTTCTCAAATTTCATTCGCTCCTCTACAATGCCAATTAATAAAGGATTATTGGTCATAATAAGATGACTAAAGGACTTGACCATGGTAGAGTTCCCAATCCCATGGCAATTCCAAAATAAAATATTCATTTCCTTGACCAAATCCTACTTCTAGTCCCATCATCGCTTTGTTTCCTATTTTTATTAGATAAAAAATTAACCAAATCATTAGGGGGAGAACATCTCAATCCTGATTCAGAGTGGAAGATTCATCAATATCCTCATAGGCGGTCTCAGAACTGAGAGATGGGAATCTATTTATGGAGTCAACTGGAGCAAGTAAACTGGCAGTGAGTCTTCTCCCCAGAGCCTTATCTGGATGGACCTAGAGAATTTCCCTAGGATGCTATCCAAGATTTGGTCTAGCACCTATAGTATCAAGGGAGTCACCACCGAGAGGGAGAGTCACATCCATTGGGTCAATGGATGGAACATTAGAGTTGGCATCATTCACCAACATAGCTTCCGGAACATGATCCAATGTAGCAGAATCAATATGATCAGTTGGGCCTATTAACCTAGCTGAATCAAGGTCATGGACTTCAACAGAAACATAGTCATGCAATAGAGAAGCAGGAACAACATCACAAGTGGAAATAGTAATCTGTGCAAGAAGTTATTCAGTATTGGACTTTCCCTCCCAAGTAGTGCCAAGAAGAGGGGCCAGGTGAGAAGGCCCTAGTAGAAAATAAGGGGCCAAATCATGAGGATTCAAATTTATAGGTGGTGCGATAGGATCCGTAATCTACTTGGGATCACCCACAGTGACCTGGAATGAACTCTCCATGTTAGATTATTTCTCATTATGATTATCTAAATCACCTTTAGTTTTAGTGGTATTAGATACATTAGCCTCCCCCTTACTTCTCCTACAAGTCAAATCATTATGTTATCTGATTTTATAGAAGCTGCAGATTTTATGCCTATTGAAATCTGAGGCCATATGTCCAAATAAATGACAATTCAAACAAAACTTGGGCTTCCTGTCATAAAGAATCCCAGGAGTTTGAAAATCATCCTTAGTGGTCAGCACCACTTCTTCCAAAAGGGTGGCAGAAAAATCAACCTCAACCCAAATCCTTGCATGGTGGCCAAAAGAGGGGTTGTCAATTTTCCTACCATCCTAATTGGATTACCAAAAGGCGAAGAAATATCCCATAAAATTTGGTAATTCCAGTATAACCAGTTAAGATAGAATACCTACATCCATAATTGAGAATATGTTTTCTTGACATAATTCATATCAATGTTCATGTCCCATTCATGAATCCATAGGAAGCCAGGCTTCAGAGAGACTGAGCCAAGACTCAAGAATTCCTCTTGAGTTCATTATATGGAAAAACAATATGAAAAAAACCATGACTCATCCCCAAAATCTTCCAATCATCAAAGCCCCATATCGTATCAATCCAGTCAGTAATTTCATTGAACTTCCATGGTTTCACCCATTTCGAAATCAGAACCTGAGAAATTTAGGAGAACTTACATAAATTCACCCTTTTCTCAACCACATTTGTATTCACCGCAACATGCGAAATGCACCCTTTACTAATAATCATGACTGCTGGATTAGAATCCAAATCTAGAAAATATATATTTCTCGTACTCTTTGTTCCATCAAAAAACCTTTTCCTTGATCTAGATCCATCTCGAATAACACTTTATTTAGAGTGAACTTTTGCAAAAAGGCTAAATAATTCTTTGTGTCCAAGGAAATCCTCCACCACCATTCTTTTACAGATTATTGTAATGCCCTAGATCTGACCATTGGTTCTAAAATAGAGTACCACATGAACTCATGCATGACTCCCTATACATAAGAGGATTCTAACTAGTATTGAGGGTTTGCATTCATCAATGGGGAGACTATAACCTAAGTATCATGACATATAAAAAAAATAAAAAAAATATAATAAACAATAAGAGAAATCTTGTAGAACTAATAGATGGTATAGATTTTATATAATAATAAATAACTGCCAAAATGGAAAGCCAAATGAGAGTATAAAAGTGAAGATAACAATTAAAAAATAAAATTACAGTAACCACTAAAATCTATCCCAGTAACACTTCAAGATCCATGCTTCATGAATCAACCATCTTCCACCAGCCACTTATCATTGTTTGGATCATTATACATGAAATATGCATTCACAATGAAATTTTCACATACGGTGTGAGTAATAAAACCTAGTTGGACACTAAAAATGAATTATTAACATGATTTCACATGCATAAGAGTGTGTATAAAGATAATAAATAAATGTTCACATAAGTAATAAATCATACTGAGAATGAGTGTGGTAATAAAACCCCCAAAAAACCATGGTTTACCATCTTTATATCCATTCCAAAAAATATTAGGATAGTTGTGGATAAGTCAAAAATGAAGCATCTGAAAATAAAAATCACCAATAGATATATAGGCCCTTAACCTCTTGGTATAGCCATGGTTATCCATTATACCATGTTGTTATATCATATGTATGGTTATATCAACTAGCTTTCCCAACTTCTGCCACACAATTCAGGTCAAATAGACCATCATTCACATCTTTCTACTTACATGGATGATCATATATGGCCATCACTCCCCTAGTTTAGGCCACACATAACCATCATGCCCCATCATATATCTCAGTCTTACCCTAATTAAACATGTATTATCTGAACATGATCCCCATCTTGGGATATCAATCCATGATGGGTCAACCTTTCACTTTCATACCCTACATAGAGGAACAAAAACAAAGAATACACCAAAATATAACACATGTAAAAAATGGTATCATATTATGGCTCACATAGAATAACATGTGTGTGAATGAAAGAAAAAACATGCACACATGAGAAAAAACTCAATATGGTCTAAGTGACATCAAAACTCATAATATATTGCTAATAATTAGAATATGACCTGAAAATGGTAAGATTCAACCTTCCTCAATGTTTTTTATATCAATGTTAAGGTCCGTCATGGAATTATCACTCGAACTACATCCAAGTATTTGTCAGCTCAAATGGATTTCCAAATATTCCATGAATTTATTCCATTACATTATTTCCAAAATAAATGAAACACCATATGTGATAATATATTCTATCACCAAGATAATTTCCAAATTTTAGATTTAATCCAAAGAATATATTAACCATGTTCCTTTTGAGAAAATTCTAATTCCAAATATGATAATAATTTTTACAATGTAGAAAATTTCATGATAAAAAAGTTTAATTCTTATTTTTATTTTCCATAACTTTGGATTATTATCATTTTAAGAAAAGGTTATAATTTTTCAAGAATTATTTGGAAATATAACTTAAAAAACTGGCTATGATTATTTTATTGAAATGTTACATGTGTTTTATCTTTTTAAAATAAATCACCTAATAATAGAGGAAAGTCGGAGAAGTTCTTCCATCTCTAGAAACCAGATGAAGAACTAAGATTTTTTATAGAAGGTTTCACCAATGTTGAACAAGATAATTTATGGTATTCTCAGACTCAAAAGGATCACCCAAAACACAGGGGCCGAAATTTTTATATATTTTTATGATAAAAATACCCATATTGTTTTGAATCATTAAAACCCACAAATTATATTTATCATTGAATTTTTCTTTTATGTGATTATTTACTATGTTGTGTTTAAATTATTCTATAATATATTAAATGTTCTTAAAATTTGTCAAATAATTTATTTCCATGATTATAGGATTTTAAAGTCATCAATAACATATTATAGATTCCTAATGGGGAAGAAGAAGCAAAAATAATGATTTAATTTTTTTCCCAAAATGTGAATCAGGTAAGGGTAACATGATTTTACCCTTACACATCTCATATATATTATATAAGGGTTTGGGGTTTTACCCTTTCACAAACCTCTTACCCTTACACTACTAATTAGAATGATTTATTACCCATATGTGAGCAGAATACGACCCTTATATAACCTTTAGAAATAAGTGGTAACCCATATGAATCACATAGGTTACCCTTACATCACCTTTATAAACTTACGTATTCTCTTACATGTTGCATATGTTACAATTATGTAACATTTAGAAACATATTTGTACCCTTACACAACACATGAACTACCCTTAAAAATCATGTTTACCATTATGTATCTCCTAAATACCATTATGAAACTGTATTGTTACCCTTACATAGTGTATAGTTATTCCATCATACCCTCATGCTGCACCTAGATACCCTTACACATCCTTTAAAAAATGTTCTACCTCTAAAAAACTTCTAGAAAAATGAATATACCCTTACAAAACCATTCTAAAACACAAGTCACCATTATGAAAGTCATATGTCCTATATATGGGTAATAATTAGATTGAAAATATTAAATTTTTGACATAAGAGGAGTATAAAATATAAAAAAAGAGGGTATTAATAGAATTTAAATATTTATAATGTTACAATTCTCCCCCTCTAATAGTTTCTCATCTTTTAGAAGTGTCTCTAGAGGTCTTTCTAAAAAACTCATTCCACTGAGCATGAACATCATGCTCCCATTCCAATGTCTCTAAATGGATTCATCCGTGCTACCATATGATCTAGAAAAGTGGTACTATATTACCCACAATACCTTTCACATTGGATTATAATGCACATTGGGAAAACCGCATAAGATGCATCTATCTCTAACATAATGTTGTCACAGTCAATAAAATTCTTAGGTTCAAGAATGTGCCTATAAAGTTGAGAAATGTGGAACAAAGAAAGAATACCTTGATAGCATGGAAGAAGTTCCAGATGTTATAGCATCATCCCAACAAATTTTGTGATCATGAATGGTCTAAAAAACTATGGTTCTAATTTCCCATTCTTCTACAAATGATGATTCCCTATCTAAGGTGACCCTTGCAAGAAATACTAGTTGCTAATAATTAAATCAAGAGGTTATCAACTCTAGTTTTCATATCATTGTTTCCTTATATGATTGTTCAATAACTATTTCCTTATCAACTAACCCCTCTCTAATGTATTATGTACCATACTAGGATAAAAAACTACTATCACACCCGCCACATTAAAACATAGTGGTGAGCAGCACAATTACCCAGAGAGAGCCTCAAACTATTCTATCTATATGGATGCATATAAAATTTTGTTGTAAGAGAACTCCACCAATGCTCAGTGCTCATAACATGTTCCCCCAAAGTCTATAACACAATATCAGAACATATCCTATAATATTCATATCTTTCCCTCTGATCATCTATCTATTAGAGGATGGTATATAGGGATCAATCTTAGTTGAGTCCCAAGGTATTTATTCAAGCCTTACCAAACATGTGATGTGAAATGTGAATTCATTTCACAAAAAAATCTCAAGGGAAATCCATATAATCATACTATCTCATAGACCTACATATTTACTAGAACATACACTGAGTGAGTCTCTCAGATCAGTAATAATTGATAAACCTTCATCAGCCGATCAAAAATCACTAAAACATCATCAAAACTTCTATGTGTCTTGGGTAACCCCATCACAAATTCCATCATATTGTCCTCGCAATTCCAAGTGGGAAATGGAAGTGGTTAGAAAAAACCAATAGAAAATTGGTTCTCATCCTTTACCCTCTGATTAGAAAGTCACTAGGGAGAAAAACCAGTGATGTCCCTCTTTATCATGTGACATTAGAACTATCTTCTAGAGTCTTGGTACTTCTTTGTCAAACCAGGATATACCACCCATTTGATGGTATAGATGTTTCTAATAAGATCTTCCTCAATAAATGTTGGGACTACTACCCTTCCATGTACCATGATTTCATCATTACTATACATTGACCACCCAAGTATATGATCACCTTCTACTAGACACTCCCACATCATAGTGCACTCATAGTAAGCATCATAACCAACCTTTAATTGGTCTATAAGAGAATATTTAATAACCAAAGGGGATAAAGTCATCAATCCATCATCCTTATAAGATTCTATCCTCCAGTCAGCTAATAAACTCATCACGTGATAGTACTAATAATAATTCCACTCACCAAGCTCTTGAGATACTCATGTATTATGACTAAAATCATATTATACAACATTAAATTTACTAGGTGAATATTCCATATCATTGTCAAACATCTATAAATACTCCACCCATAACTTATTCCTCAAGTTCAGGTCCCACTATGTGAAGATGTAACAAAGTATATTATGGTTAGTGTGAATAACAAACCACTCAACTAAGAGATAGTGTTTCTACCACTTCATAGTTTGAACCATGATTAATAGTTTTGGGTCATGAGTGGGGTAGTTCCACTCATGGGGTTGGAACTATCATGACCCATAAGATACTACCTTCTCTATCCACATCAATAATTCTCCCAAACCAATGCCTGATGCCTCACAATATTCTACATATCTAATTATAGGCTTAGGAAGTATTAGTACATGAGCTATAGTCGACCTACTCATTAACTCAAGAAAAACGTCTTCACACTAGTTCAACCACATGAAATTTATTCCATTTTTCATCAGTATAGTCATATGTTCTAATAATTGGGAGAAGTATTGGGTAAAATTTCAATTATATCCTACTAATCCCAAAAAATTCATAATCATGAACATGGTATATGGATATATCCAAGACATTACTTCCTCTAATTTATATGGGCCCATGGATATACCTAGCTTTGTCACCACAAGACACAAGAACTTCGTCTCCGAAATCCAGATGTTACAAGTTAACAACTTGGTGTAAAGGGGACATGGTCAAAGAATACTCAAGAATATCTCAAGATATATAGAATTATTTTACAGTGATTATGAGTAGATAAGTATATCACCAATGAACACCATGTTGAATGAATCTATGTAAGGGTGAGAGATATTATTCATGAGATCCAGGAACACTAATAACACATTAATCAATTAAAACGGCCTCACCAAGTACTAATATGACCCATAAATGCTCCAAAACACCATATTGGAGATTTCACCCACTATAAACCATATTTTTTAATTGCCTAATCAATGAAAAATCATGGAGAACCATGGGGATCCTCGTATGTAATCAAAAAGGTCAATGATCCAATGAAAATATTATATATTCTTTATTGTCACCTAGTTCATTTTTTTAATCAACACAAAGTCAAATAATAATGTCCTCCTTATTGGAGAACAACAAAACTATACCCCATATTGAGGTAGTAAACATGATAATTCTCTTCTACTATAAGTTTTCAAGATTCACCTTGAACTCCTTCATCCCGACTAAACCCATATGATAAGGGGTATCCATATTCACTATGCACTTGACATGAGCTCTATCAAAAATTCAAATCCGTTATATCGGGGAACTACTATGAGGTTACATTAAAAGATGTCTCAATAGAGAAACAATACTTGAGGAAAAATTGAGTGGGAAATCACTGATCCCCCAGAAAGAGAGAAGCCCCCTATCCGACTTATGATCATCTTTAGCCAACTCAAATGAAGGCCAACTCTACCATCTCTAAGTTCCCACTCCCATATAATCATATAGTTCTCTCCCTTCTACAAAGAGAATGACAGACATATCTGATAAAAATAAATGTTATCATAGAATCTATTCATTAATTCAATTTTGAGAATCACATCAAATATCATCATCTATAATATCATGAAGTCCAATAGATGTCGATTACTAGTGATGACTATAGGAGACTCTGCAAATTAGTGAAGATGATCCACATTCATTTACAATGGTGTATCAAGGGAATGTAATATAGAGGATAAATTGATTAGTAAGTAAAGTCCAGTAACTACTTGTGAATATATAAAGGAAAGTGAAGCATCAATGTTAAATTATTTAGTAGATAAGGTAGACATGATCATGAATTTACCTTGTAGAGTAGATAACCTTTCATTATCATCCTTTGGAGTATGATACAATTGTTAGACATAAATTACCTAAGATATGTGAAATTTTCCTTCATAAACATGACTTTCTAGAGTAATCATAATCTGGTCCAACTACTGGGGACCCCAACATACCCTACAGATCTATTTCTACATCTGTATAGAACTTTCAAAAGACCTCATTTGTGATATATTTGAGAAGAAATGCTATGGATGATCTATATATGCAACTTTATCATAGGTATAGGGAACAAAGTATGATATTTAACACACTATCTGTATTTGTAACACTAATGAACCCTTTACATAAAATAAGATACTAAAGAGCCTTTTCTTAGCTATGGTTGTCTGTTTCCCTATTACTCCTTGTCTTCCATACACTTCTTATTTCTATATGAAGCTTCCATAATAGTGGGATAATGATTAATCATGGCTCAGATAAGGTCTTAAAGTAATAATAAATTCATTTCTTCCTCTAGACTCTTCTCAAAGTTCATGTCCATGTGAAGCACATGTGTGCACTTTATTAGATCAATACCTCTAAAAAGGAATCTAAGCTTCTGCCAGAGGCCTATATTAAATTTCTGATCCTTCATAACCTCATTCCCAACCAAAAAAAAAGAAAAGTGAATTAAATATGTAAATTGAGAATAATATTTAGATAAAAGTATAGAACCATACTGAAAAATCATGAACTCCTGGGCACATTTTTGCTTCATCATCTCATGTATGCACTACTTGAGAAACAACTCCACGTATGTAGCCCAATTAAAACACACCCATCTCCCAGCTTGACACATGATAGTCCATATAACACTCAAAAATTATAAAATAATAACATTTTATTAGATAGTTTATGAAACATGCACCACTAAACTTAAAAACCTATAAAATATATATTTTTATATTTATTATTTTTAATGGATTTTGAATCATGTAACATCAATTCGAATTGTACTGTAATATAGTATACCATTATAACCTAGCCATTAATTTGGTGGCAATGAACTGTAATATATAAATTATGAAAATTACATTCTTTAAAGATATAAATAAAAATTAATTGGTAATCAGTTGATTAGAAATAAAATAAATATCCCTTAAAGGAGAAAGAAATCGTTTCTAAAAAATTATATATATTTTTTTCTAAAAGACGGTGTAGTCATTCTCTACATTCATAATATAAAATTAATTTTTACCCCTTTAAAAAAATTTATTTTAAAAAATGAACTTAATTTTAGAATTTATAATATTACAATTTCCATAGGGTTAATTTTTTATATTTTTCTATAAAGTTTCATTTTTTGATGAATAGTGAAAATAATGAATTTTAATTAAGAATTCACTTTTTTGTTTACATTATTTATAAAGATTAATTATATTTTTAATATATTTTAAATTAAAAATATTTAAATTATATATATCTATTTATACAATTTAGTTCATTGGATTCATTTTTATATTGAATATTGATATAAACACTTTGTAATCTTTTTAACATTTCTCTTTAAAAACCCACATTCTTATTGTGTATGGAGGGCTAATTTTAAATTAGAATTTTCTAGTTATGTGAATTGAATTATTAAAATTGTATTCAGTATTTGTGTTAATAATAGTTTATATTATATTTTAATTTCAAATTTATTTTTTACCAAAATGAATAGTCAAAACTGTAAAAATTAATTACCACGATTAATGTAAAAATTTATTTACCGGGGGTTAAACTAAAATGATAAGGGTTAAAATGACAAAAACATTGCTTAAAATATATTATATGGATATATTTAAGAAAATATAATTTACCAGTATCTATAATAATCCATTTTTAACCTTGTGGAATGTGAAAAACGTGTGTACACCTTTTTCTTTAAAAAAATTACAAGTGTGCCACTCACCTCACTTATAAAAGGCCACACCTCTCCTCTCTTATTCACAGCTTCGAAAACTTTTTTTTCAGCCAATTAATAAAATAATAACTTAACATATTATATCCACTCATATTAGAAGCCTTATTTTGTGAATAAATACAACCTAGGAAGGAATTTGTGCAACCTTAATGAGGCCACCCAAAGAAGAGACAATGTTCTTCAAAGAGAGATTTTATATTATTTCTTCCTCAACCTTATTAAAATTTTATTAAAACATACTGATATAATAACCTCAATATATTAAATATAATTATATGTTATTAATTTATGGTTATGAACTAGAACTATCTACAATTACATCAAATGGGTCATGAAATCATCATTTTTTTGTACATCGGACTATCCCCTCGCAAACCAATTCCATTCATATTTACATTATCAATTATCATGGATTAGTATGTTGATGGATATCATTAAAAATATCATATTAATAAATTACCCATACCTATTAAATAATTATATCATATATAACTTTTTTTACTTTCCATTATGAAGGAGATAAAATAACACCTCTCATGTGTACGACAGACTATAACCTCATAAAGGGATGTGATTCATTTTTCAATCACAATTTACATGAAAGGTAATAAGGGAAAATTAAATGAATATATGTGATATGAATGATATAATTTTGATATTAATTACATATTTATCTTTATTTAAAGATAATATATCATTTCATTTCTTACATTTTAACTCACTTAAAGATGATAAGATCATTCGTGTTAGTGTAGTCTACCGCTTTTACAAAGCGATGTGATTCTCTTTTCATTAAAAAAACACATAGGTGATATATATATATATGTATATTTAAATATATAATATTTTATTTATTATATTATTATCAATATTTATAAATAAAATATTAATTGCCTACTTTCCATAATGATCATTGAAAAATGAAATCGTTACTCATGCGTACGTATGACATACTGTCTCCATGATTGTAACATACTTAATTTCACAAAAAAATCTTTAAAGATTCATATTAAAAGTATAATTGAGGTATAAATATTATTATTATTTAAATATTATTATTCTATAGATTATGAAACTACATAATATGCACAAGAACTGAAACTTTCATGAAAAATGAAAAATAAGAAAGAAAGTCAATTAATAACCAAAACATTGAAAATAATGAATGATTATTAATAAAGGGGTGATAGGATGTTATAAAAGGATAATATATGATATTATAAATATTAATTTTCTTCTTTTATAATTTAATAACATGTTTAAAACCACTATAAATTAGTTTAAAGTACGTTCAACCAAAATGAATCTTGATGAAATGAGATTATGAACTCAATTTCCATTTATTAGGTTAAACATATACTTAATTTATTATGTCATGCTATGATTATGTGTGTAATGAAAATTTATTATTTTATTTTTTATTTCAAATTTTTTAAGAGTATTTTAATTTGAAACAGATAATAAATTCATGGATTAATTCCCACTTAAAATATATGATCTTTTTAAAGAATTTCATAACTCAATTTCCATTTTTGGGTTAAACATATACTTAATTGATTATGTCATTGTATGATTATGTATGTAATTAATTTGATTATATTAGGTTTTATTTACACCTTTTTAAGGGGATTTACATTTGATACCCATAATCAATTCTTTGATTAATTCTCACTTCAATGATATGATATTTTTAAGGGATTTCATCTCAATTTACATTCCATTGAGTATAATTTTTATCATGCACCAATTCACTTTTATGTGGTGTATACACTAATAAAATGGCATGTAATATCATGATTCATTCATACTTAATTATATTTTAAGTTTCACTTTGAATCATTTCATCTAAGGGAGTTTTATTCGAAAATTACAAAGTGGTAAATGTTATTGTACAATATCACTTTATTTTTTTACTGTTAATTTTCTATTGAAACAATCACTTTACTATAATAAATTTTCATTATAAATTAAATTTATCATAATTATCATATTATATAATTATGGATATTTTTATTTCTTAACTTATATACCATTTTTACATATGGGGTTTACATGTATTGTTATTTGATTAACCGGGGACATATTGATAAATCCATATATTTTACTCAATATGGATATTTGATGATAAAATAAATTGGTCATATATTTAATATATTATATAATATATAAGGATTGATTTAAATTTTTATATAGGGGTGGGTCCAAATTATTTATATCCCCTTTATACATCAACATGTTTCATGGGACAAATCAGTTGTCCAAACCAGATGAGTTTGAAACAAGTAGTTTTAAATTATTTGGTAAAAATAGATGAGTCTGAACCTAGTAGTTTTAAATTATCTTTTGAAAGGACATGAAGGTAGATATATCATCTTCATGATATATGAAGTCCAATAATTAAGCATTTAATTCATTTATAATTCATATATCTTATAATCGATAATATTTTTCGTTGATTTTTTCTCTGGATTCATTTTATTCTCATTTTATTAATTAGATGAAATGGGTTTTTAGTTATTTACCTTTCCATAAATACCATGCTTTGTCTTATCAAGATTTTTATTTTAATTAAATGGAATTTGAATTTATTTATTTACCTTTCCATATTGACTATTATTATTGATTCATGATAGCTTCTACTGTACATAACCCTTACTAAGTATTTGAGCTCACTGTTATTTTCTATCCTTTCCCCAAGATGTGAAGAAGAATTTTTAGAATGAGTTTTCATGGATTCAGTTAATTTTATTTTTTATATACTATGTTTTATTTTCTATTCCCAATGTAAAAAGGGTATCATGTACGTAACTGGTTCTCAAAAACTTCTAAACTAATCAATCCATTCTTATTTTACCCTTTGTATCTTTGATAATGTAATAAATAAGGCACTCGATCTGGGATACTATATTTGGGCCATTATAGTTGTTATAAGTGGACGTTTAATATAATCCTTGGTAATGGACACCTATTAAGGGGTGTGGAAAAAGAAAGTTTCTAATTATTTTTTACTAGTGAATCACAATGGATGACCAAGGTTATCTATCTTGAGGAGCTTTATTAGTTGTTCAATTAAATAATCTAATTCACCTAAACTAATTTTTTTTGTATTTAAAAAAATAATTAGGAATTGATTATTTTATAAAAAATTGAAATGAAATTCAATATGAAAATATAAACTATCAATCAAGGCTAAATAGAACACGATTAAGAATAAATATCCCGACCTTTTTAGGTTGGTTTATGTCTTCCATCACTCTCCCTGTTGGTGTTTAAATTTAGTTTGTTAGTTTAGTAATGAAATCTCACTCTTAATCTAATATTATTTTATTTCATGGTGTGAAATCTTGAATTTCTTTAGAAATATCAGTTCCAAATCCTTCTATAATCAAGTCATATGGAACACATCAATTCAGAGTGTGACATCTCCCAGTACTAGGCCCCATTGTATGCCATTCCATCCACTGAATGTCTCAACACCATAATATGAAGAGATTATATTTATTATAAGGGATTGAAAAGTTTTAAATAAAGAATAAAAATAAGTTTGAGTTCAGTTACATATTGGAAAATTACAACACTCATGATGTTTAGTCATAACTAATCATCAACAGAAATAAAACATAATAATTTACACACCGAATGAAATATAAACACCACCTAATTCCCCCTGGGAAAGCATCGGGTTATCCCCTCATTTTTGTGGGTAATAGATCAATGTAGAATGAAATAAGAAAAGAATAATAGAAAAGGATAAAAAAATAGAATTGATAGAAATTAGAGAAAAAGAGAATAAATGAAAATAAAATAAAATAAACTATGTAATAAAATAAAACAAAATGAATATTGTTGAAATTAAAAAAAATAAGATGAGAAGAAGATAAAATAAGACATGAAGAGGATAAGAAAGGGAAGAAAACAATTTAAGAAACAATTAATGGATTAATTTCTATTAGGAAAACTAAAATAAAAATTACATTAAAATAAAACTAAATTTAAATGAAAAGAAAAATTAAAAAAAGATAAACGTGAGACAACTTCTCAACCTAGACAGTGGCCTTTCAACTATGGGGTGTGGAACACCCCTCCTGGAAGCCACAATGATTCATTTTACAAGTAGTGAGAGCCACACCCAAAACCTCATATAATGTGGATGAGCTCTTAAATGAAACCTCACACACTCAAGATGAGGGATACACATACACGTGACCCATATGGGATGCAACCCACATTTACTCCCCATGGGGTTTACCACCCGTGAGCCGTGCATGCATGGGATTGATGCCCCATACACCTCCTACATCCTGATGAGGCCTTCCCTCTAGCTGGATTAGTTGACCAAGCTCATTTGGGCTTCGATAAGTAGATAGATATATATTGAGGTTGAGGGCCATCTTAGATGCCTATTTTTTTAGAAAAGTATTGAAAAAGAATAATATCATCAAATATTCATTAATAAAATTTCAAATTTAATAATCACTAAACTTTTGTTCTAATAAATCCATTTTCATTCCAATTTCACAATTTTCCACAAATTACTAAAATATTTCAATATGTTGGTATTGATTATTGAAATTCATTTTAAAATATTTAATTTTGATTAATAATATATATGAAATTTTTGTCTATAACTTGAGAACTAAAATAAGTAAAACATATATTAGGGAACATAAACTGATGATAGACTTTGTGAATAATCATATATTATCATCCTAATTTTTTGGTAATGAATAGATCACTTTGGGTTTCCTGGAAACAGAAACCTTTCTGGATACTACAAGTGGACATGGCTAGTGAATAGAGGTAACTAAGGGTAATAAATCTGAAATGGTAACATTTTTATTGACATGATCATCACCTGGTGGATGAAAACATTCCTTATTGTACACCTTGTTTAACACTCTTGGGGGATATGCTTAGGATAATTCAATTTTTTTACAAACCATTATTATGTATTTGAAAATAAAGATATCCCTAAAGAAACCATGATTATAATTCTAATATTAAAAATACATTAATTTTAATGATACTATTTGTTACACCATATTTTGAATTAAACATCATGATTTAAAATTCATAATTTCAGGAGTTAATCTAGTAAATTCAATTATTTAGAAATGAAACCTGGAAGGAATAAGGGTATCAAATCTCATGGCTAATATAAATATTTCCCTTCTGGGGAAGTGAATACATTAGGTGTTGGAACAACGAAAAAAAATTTCTATATTAGTGAAAATTAATTAGGTTATGAAAAATCACCTTAGCAAATGGAGGAACCTATTCTACATTATGATTTTCCTATGTTATATCTTTTCATTTGACAGAATCCCTTAAAATTTTGTGGTAATAATAATCCAATTTTAGTCATGAAATAAATTATGTCTCTGGAGAATATATTTATGGTATTAAGATATTATGAAAAGGAAAAGGATACACTCGTAGTGTATTGCCTCAAAGGATATGCTGATCAATGGTGGTCATTGATTCAAAATACTATGGTGGAAGGGGAAATTGAACCCATGGATTGAAATGTTTTTAAAGGGACATTATTTAAAGAATATTTCCCTTATAAAAAAAACTAATATGGATAGAATATTCCTTTTATTATTAAAAATGATTAAGAATGTTTTGTATATTATGAAGTTACCTTTATAAATTTAGTGAGGTATGTTATAGATTACAAACACTAAATAGAGTGAAAGGCTATCAATTTATTTGATGGGCGTAGACCTAGTCTATAAACAATACTGGTCTGCCAAAATATTTCTGCATGTAATTTAATAGATTTATGTGCTATCAAGAAAGATAAAATTTTTTCGAAGTCGTTTGTATTATAATAGAATTAATTGTATAAGAGTAATATTGAGTTAAAATTAATAAAGGGAATAATAGATAGAAGGATTTTCCAGTAAATTATAATTATGGAAAGAAATACCCTAACACTTGCTTGAAGGGAATGAGAGTTTTTTACAACCTTTGAGAGAAAGGCCAACATTGTCATGATTTTAAGGGAATGATATAAATTTCCAATGTGTATTGCTTCCACTATAAGGAGATGGGGAACTATACAAATTAATTCTGCAAGAATCATGTAAATATACCTCAGAAGAAGATAAGGGATCATGGTCAATCTTATGCTCTTGATATAGCCGAAGTGGAATAATTAATGTTTGTGTGTATTTTTATCCAATAAATATGTTGTAAAATTATATTTTTGATTGTATTCACATTATAAAAAATCATAAAATGTATAAGGATTTTATAATAGAACTATTTATTACAGGATTTGAAATAACGTTGTTGGCGCCAAAATATTGCACAAAAGGAAGGGACGAAAAAGAAGGATGGCACGCTGCCTCGCGAAGCACCGTCGCGAAGCACCATCGCGGAGCACCTTCATGAAGCACCGACATGAATCACCCCAAGCATCACGGTCTTGCGAAGCTCCAGAGGTGGTAACTCTCCGCGAACTCATTTGACGTTCGTGAGCCCGCCACAAAGCTTCAAGGGCGGTGACTCTCCGTGGACGCCGTTGACGTTCGCGAGCGCGCCGCGAAGCACTTGAGGCGGCGCGCGAGTTATGCTTCACAGTACCCCTTGACTATAAATACTGGACTCCCCCTGAGTCCCGGGGATGGACAATCCGACCTTTCGGCTTCTCCTCTCCCGAATCGCGAAGCACCCTTTTCCCCCGGGAATCATGAGCTCCGCGAGGTACTTCTACTTCGCGAGGCGCCTTTGCATGGTCTCGTTTTGACCCCATCTTCCGAGAGGGATTCCCTTCGCGAAGCTTAAGGGAATTCGCGAAGGAAGGGGATTCCCAAGGGAACCCGGGTAGCCGCGGAGCATTTATGCTTCACGAAACACCCAACCCATACTAGTGATCCCTATGCTATGGAAGGATCTCTACACATCGCGAAGCACACTGCTTCGCAGCACCCTTCTTCGCGATGCATCCCTTCATCGCGAGGCAGTGCTCCACGAATACTGTTCCACTTCGCGAAACACCCTCCACTCACACTTATTCCCCGTGCTAAGGCCAAGGCACTCTAATTCGCGAAGCACACTCCTTTTCTTGGCAATTCCTCTTCCCGTGTGACCCTCCAAGTTTGCACGATGTGATTTCAAAGTCCCATGGACAATACCACTCGTAGCGTTGCTTTTCCAAATGCTTCTTCGCATAGGCACGCTAACTGCTATTTCTTCTTCGCATAGCCACACTAACGTGGACCCCTCGATGGTTCGCTCCACACCCCCCTTGACCACAACCTTACTGGTACCTTCCCTTCCCCAAGGACCAAAGGGTACCGGGTATGTAAGTCCTAGGGTTGTGGAGTGAACCCACCTCGTCCGAGCTACAGGGCATTAAACTACCATGCATCACGTCATCAACACATGACATTAAACTATGACCCGACCTCATGCCCCTCAGAAAGGGTCCCCCCAGCTCGAACATTTTTTACGCCACTCGTCTCCACAGGAGTGGAATCACCCATCCACAAGGGATGATATCCACATTATTGGAGTGGCGTATGTTCTCAAGAGAAGGGCGACCCTAGTTCCCCAACGGATGGCTGCACCCCTGCATCTCCGTACTTCCCCACTACCAAGGTCAGTGGAGGGCGTGATAGGGAATGCGGCACCCCCCATTCGGGCCTCCATCCGGGAGTAAGTCCCAGCATCGTGGGCCGCCTAATGCGTAAGTCCCTCTTCGCTTCTCCCGGACGCATCCTTCGCGACGTGATCGTCAGGTCCTTGCAACCTCTTGTTTCTCACACCGAGCATGACTCACGTGGGCTTAGAGTGAGCACCGACCCTGACCCCCATCCCAGCGAACTACGTGGACTTTGATCTGTGCTAACCCATGGTACGTAGGATGACTCCACGAGGTTCAAGCCCACCACCCGGTTGTCCCGACCTCTCCATGTCGGTTCCCCGACCACCTTGGGCCGCCTCAGAGTGTAAGCCCAAAAATATTCCGTCCCTTATGACATTAAACTGTATTCCGTCCCGCATGACGTTAAACTGTATCGCATATCGCATGACGTTAAACTGTATTCCATCCCGCATGACGTTAAACTGTATTCTGTCCCGCATGACGTTAAACTGTATTCCGTCCTGCATGACGTTAAACTGTATTCCGTCCCGCATGACATTAAACTGTATTGCATCCCACATGACCTTAAACTGTATCGCATCCCGCATGACGTTAAACTGTATTTTGTCCAGCATGACGTTAAAATGTAGGCCCCCTTCCCGCATGACGATAAACTGCACGCCCTCGTCCAGCATGACTTTAAACTGCATTCCAGTCCGACGGCAAGCCGTTGCGACCAACTTGAACTACGAGGACTTTGAACAATGTCAAGGCATGGTACGTAGGAAACCTTCCCAATGTTCAAGCCCACCACTTGTGGACCCACGAGTCTACTTTCACGTCGGTTCACCGATGAAACCCTTTGAACTACGAGGTCTTTGATCCATGTCAAGGCATGGTACATAGGAAGCCTCCACGAGGTCCAAGCCCACCACCACTAGGACCCTCCTGGTCCTCCCCATTCACGTCAGCTCGCTGATGATGCCCATCGGACCAAGTTCCACCCTCGTGCCGGTCCACAGGCACCATCCCGAACTATGCGGACTTTGATTCCCTGCCACGGGGATACGTAGGAAGCCCTTTCAAGGCTCAAGCCCTACTTCACCGTTACCCTTGCGATGGTTCCTTACCATTCCACCCTCCACTTCATTCATCCATCCACCATCCACACCGATCCTCTCCCGGACCTTCATATCCTGGTGAGACCATGTCGGTACGCTCCTCTTCACAGTCGCCCATGGGCTGGCCCCAGTATCGGCATCCCTTCAAGGTAAATCCCTCAATCCAATCTATTCTAGCTAATGCTCTGATCAGGTTGATCCGTCTCCGCTAGACGTTAAACTCATGGTGAACCCTGTGCTAAACATGGGAAGCTGAGGAAAACCTCAGATATGTGTCTATGGCACATAATTCCCCGTGCTCGATGTGGGATGCCTCAGGCTTCCACGCCCTCGAGAAGCCCTGTGACCAGGGATAATAGACAGACATACCAGGTTCCCCAGCATCCAGACACGCTACTGATCCCTCAATGTGACTACTCCCCTGACTGAAGGTTGCTGCCCTAACTGGACCCTTTGGAATGTCCGGACAGAAGTAGTGTAATTAACCAGCGTCCATGGAAACATGGCACTGGGAAGAGTTTCATGAACTACGTATTAAATCTATGAGGGAGACCCAGACTAGGTGATGAGTTCTGAGGAGGAATCCACAGAAGGAAGAACTGACATCCCATCATCCTGTTTCGATCAAGGATCAGACGTCCCTAAATAAGGAGCGAATGCCACCTGCCTTTAGAAAGCGAGAATGCAGGGCAACAAGCGCAGCACGTCCTCCTCCACGGACGGACGGATTCGCACGCCCCAGCGAAAGCGTCGGAAAAAGAAATGGTGAACCCTATGTGAAATTCTTCTCCTCAATGTGGAGATTAGTAGTGTTCGAGACACCAGTAGATTGACGTGTCATCGGATCCAGATATCAGGTGCCTGGTCCCGCCTAGCAAATGGAGGGCCTGTCGTGAAACTCACCGGAAGTCGGGGTAGTAGAACGTGGGGCACTCCGTTCTGCAGCGTGTTGGCATGGATCCTTCTTACAGACGTGGAGAATGGAAGGACGTTGGGGCAATGGTTTTCGATTCTTTTCCTCTCAGTGCTGATGAGTTGATCCCTTCGTTTCTCAGGAACCAGGTTGCTATTACAGAGATGCGATCACCGCCCGCCTGCCTACGCAGGGGCAGGGGCAACTCCGCCACAGCCACCCCGCATGGCGCCGCTACAGCCACGACGACCGCCACATCGCGGAATACGGGGCACCCACGTCCCCTTTCCCCATCAGTGGTCATCCAGCGAAGGGTGATCAACAACCTCGTGCGCAGGTACGAGTAGGAAGGGGTCATCCCAACTAGGGATATGGCCCGCTTGGACTTGGAGGCCTCCAGGCCCCGCCGTCAACGCCGCCCTAACAGGCCGCGCAGGGAGCCCCTGCTCCCCACCCCAACATTCAACTATTTCGAGAGCCTGTCCCAGGAATGCCTTGATGACTCTTCGCCTTATGCTGATGAGGCGGGCACCGTCTGGCTCAGCCCGCTCAGGGTCCCGACCCAAGGGCTCCAGGCAAGAGCTCCCGCCCGGCCGCATCAGCGACGCCGTCCGACTCCGCAGGAAGAGCAGGCATGCTATGCCCCTGCACCACCTGCACCAGCTCGTCTGACCCGACATCAGCACCGGGCCCGGACTGAGGACGCCCGCCCAGGTGCGTCAACGTCAACAGCTACGGTGGCTCGAGAAACTGCCGACGTGCATCATGGGGCCTCTTCATACGCTGAGCAGGGGCACTCCTTCGCCCATCCAGGATCGAGACCCCAACCGCCCCACGGGCAGGCTGGGTTGACTCCCCGGGTGGCAGGCCTGAGTGGTGATCGCCACGAACTAACCCACGGTGATGTCACCTCATACGGAGGCCCTCCCCGTACCAAAACTCCACAGAGTGTGGGCCTTCCCCGCTCCAAAGCTCGTCATGGTGTTATGCCTCGTGCTACCCCCATCCCGAAGGAAGACCTGCCCAGCGATAGTGACGCTCAGCGCGGAAACCTTTCCCGCACCCACTATACAGGGTATGGAGTCCATCCTCCTACCCCCGACCGCCGATCTGAAGGCACTGTCCATCCAGTCCTTCTCCAACGTGGGGGCCCTCCCTACGTCCTCTCTGCAACGGGTGAAGGTCCTCCTCACCCCAGCAACATGAGGAGTGAAGTCCAGCCTCGCTCCGCCCGCATAGACCATAGAGGTCCTCCCCATGCTCATGCTGGTTCCAACAGAGGCTCTTCCCACATGGGTGCCGTTCATAGAGGTCCTCCCAATGTACCCTTCGATATTTTCCCTGGTGCCCCTCGCACTTCGGCTATCTCGAGTGGGTCCCCCCTCCGCCAGTGCGCCAGCACCGCCCCGAGGCTACATGATTAAAATCAACCGTGTCCCGAAGAGCCACCCCGGAGCAGGAGAGCGGGTCGTCACCGCCACAAGAAGAGTCCTGTGAAGGCCTGGGTGGAGATCAATCCTGCCCGCTTCTCCGACTCGGAAGTGGAATGCGACTCAGAAATGGAACCTTCTCCCCTCTCCTCTGTATCAAGGACTGGGGAAGGAACTAGACACGTTAGCCTCATTCTCCCGGAATATGAGGTCCACCAGATTCCTATCTCTCTCCGCATGTACATCCAGGAGGAAGAAATCTTGGGAATTCCGCAGGTCCCGACCGCGCAATCACCGCCATCGTCACCAGAAGCGCCCTCTACTTCTACCAGAGATCACGGGGAGCTATTTTGGGGGCCAACGACAGTAGACGGATGACACGACCTGTCGCCGATATCTGCGACACCTGTGACAGAAGCTGTGGCTATCAGCCCATCGTATCGTGACATCGTGGCCAGGTCACCTCACTCTTTAGAGGATGGCCCAGAATTCGGCGGCCAGTCAGCTCATTCGTCGTATTCTCCGCCGCCGAGTTTACTATCCGAGAGGTCCGCCTCGGTACCGCTACCGGTCCCTCAGCCTCCCCCAGTTGACGAGTGGGGCAACACAGGGCCAGACCCTACGTCCGAACCCAGGAGCTTCTGGAGTATTCTTGCAGCGAATTACTTCCCGGAGAAGTTCTGGCCGACGGTGGTGCTGAATTTTCGCGTACCAGAGTCTCTTACCCTTGAAGAAGTGGGGTGATTTTGTCGAACCCTCTGGGAAACACACTTACTACTTCATTACGAATGGGTGGTGTACCCCAGAAGTCGAGAGGACTTCGAAGAAATCGGCGATCAATTCCGCCTGATCGATTCGGCCGCACTCCTTGTGACCCAGCACCCTGAGTCGCCAGGCCGCCAGAGCGCCCTTCAACGGAAATGCATTCAGAGTTTCAAAGTACTCCGCAGAGTCGTCAGGGAAGGTACCCCTCATGTTCAAGTCCATGGTTGGGGACACTATTCCGCACTCCTCTTCGACCCTATCTGAAGGCAGCCCGATTCATTATGTGACATCGAGGACATGCCCTAGAGGGGGGTCCCAGTCCACATGGCTGACATCGTGGACAAGGAAGATGAGCTTGAATTCCTTGATGGAGACTTACTGCCCGAGGGCATACCGCCACTACTGTACCCATCGGGGAGGGTTACCCGTCAGTAGAGGAACCTGCTAGGCCTCCCCGTACCCACCGAGTCACTGGTACTCGGTCGAAATACCAGCAAGGGTAAGGAGCACGTCGGAACTGTCAGGCACTCTGACCCGTCTGCCTCTGTGCAGAAAACAGACGAAGACTCCGAGAAGGCCATGTTACGCCAGCAACTTGCTGAATAGAAGAGGCTGGTTGACGAACTCTTGGCTGAGCGCGCTGCAGAGCGGCGGCCCGACTATGGTAATCCTAGGCCGGGGCAGCGGGGGCAAGAACAATTTCCCCCCGGTGAGATGCCTCCGGGCAACCCTGATCATGCTACTTCCACAGACAGGACAGAAGCCGAAACTTACGGCAAGAGGGCGCGATACGTCTCGCCAAACCCTCATGAGAAAGAGGGAAATCTGAAGAATCCAGTCCAGGTTCCCCCAGTCGCCCCGCAGGTTCCGCCAATTGATCCACGAGCTGCCGAAGCCATATACCATGTTGAGGATCCGGGCAACGCACCTGTGGTTAGGGATCCCCGTCACGACAGGGACCCCCACCCTGATGATCTTATAGCGGCACTCACATCCCACCTCGAAGAGTTGGAAACACGGTAGGTGGCGGTTCCACCGGATGGCAAGTTGTATCCCGCGTGGGTGGATGATATGCCCGCACCTCCAGGTTTTGGGAACCCCACATTCTCACCCTTCAACGAGACGGGGGACCCGCCACAACACTTGGCTCAATTTTCTTCCAGGTGTGGCCCCATGCTGGGGACCCCGGCTCAGCAAGAATCCGCCAAGCTCCATTGTTTCGTACAGACATTGGAAGGTCCGACATTCGTCTGGTACAACCAGCTCCCTATTGGATCGGTGACCGGTAGGGGGGCTCTCCGCCAGCAGTTCCTATACCATTTCAGCTCCACCACACAGAAGACTAGCATTGCATAACTCTTCAAGTGCAAGAAAAGGCCTGATGAGCGAGTCGCAGATTTCATCGCCCGGTGGAAGGGACTTACGTATTCCCTCGACATGCCACTGACACAGGAGCAATTACTGACGATGTGTGTGGGGAACGTCAAGAAAGAGCTGGTACGCTCCCTAATTACCCAGAACTACCCTGGAGGGTTCATAGATTTCTCAGATAAGGCTCAGCGCCTTGAGGAAGCCCTGCAACAGGCTAGTCAGGCACGTTTGTTTCCCCCTATGATCCCGGCCAGAAGGACCACCAGGGCTGAACCTGTAGCGGTGGCCCAAATAGAAGCCCCTAGGCAGCTAGAATTACTTCTAGCGGCACCATCCCCGCAACCCCGCATAGGTCCTCCACCTCAAGCACAGGCTCCTGCTCAGCAGCGACCACCTCAAAACCGATAGGTTCCCCCGCGCAATGCGCCATCGCCACCTAGGCGAGACAATCAGGCGCCGCCTCCTCGGCAGGCCCCTCCGGCCCCTCGTCAGGGTTAGGACCCTAGGGCCCCCTATCCGGAATGAAGGCACCAGACTTATTCGTTCAATGAAAATCTGGTCCCTGGCTACTTCCGAAGTGCTCTAGAGCAAGGGATGGTGTGTCTGCCCGAGTGCAGAAGGCCGGCAGAGGCGAATCTCACCGATCACCCCAACTACTGCCCTTATCATCGGTTTCAGGGGAACACCCTCAAGAAATGCTATGTGTTTAAAGACTGGCTTCAAGAACAGGTCAACAACAACATAGTCAAGTTGGGCCCAGCACCAGCTCAAGTGGTGGGTGTCTTTGCAGGGTCAGAGATCGGTAGCGACAGCGAAGGCGAGTGGCAGCAGGTTCCCAACCGCGGATCCCGGAAATACGATGACTGGATGGCTCTAAAAACCTTCGTCTGTGCCCATGGTATCATCCAGGCGCGCCTGAAGCATCCAGAACCTTCAGAAGAAGTAGCCGGTACCCCTGCATCGTCTTCACAGTCGACCTCTTCCCAAAAGGCCAAGCAGCAGCGACACAAGAAGAAGCAACCTGCACCGCCGTTGCCGCCGTCATCCCTCATTCAAGGCGACTTTATGCCCCCTAAAATGGGGATTCCTCCCAGAATCCACTCGGTACTGGATGACTCCTCGAGCGACAGCCAGGGGTACGCTTCGGTTAACACCGTGGAGCTGGTAAATCCCTATATGACTCCTGACGAGGCGGAGCACCAGACGAACCTCCCTAACGTTTCCAGCCAGCGTCAACGTCAGCGGAATCGCAACTGCGCCGGTCATCAATGTACGTCAGTAGGAACTTCCAGTCAAGTCGTGCATGCTACGGAGACCAGACAACAGGCTCAGCGCAGAGCTCAGCATGTGCAACCTCGTCTAACACCCTCAGCTGTACCTCCACCGCCGTTTGTGCTACTAGATCAGGGAGAGCTGCCCCGTTCGTATCACAGTTAGTCTTTCCCGGCTACCGGCGAGCCTCCGCTGTCCGATCTTAGTCCGGCGACTACCCCCCATGATTTTACTAGTAGGCAGCAAGATGTACCCAGTACTAGCCGATCGCCGGTTCAACCAGCAGGATCCGCTATGCCTCCAAATTCCGAAAGACCTCCTGTAGGAAGAGGTTCGCGTTTGGCACGAAAGTATGATGTCCTGAAGCACCTGGCCGGCATTCTGGGAAGGCTTTCTATCCTTGAGGACCTTCGCCTGTCATCCGAAATGCGTGAGGACCTTTCCGAGGCCCTAAGGAGACCCCTCCAGTTTGAGACGGAGGTAGCAGCTACAGAAGCCATTCATACCGAGACGATTGAAAACGCCGAATGTCAGGTGGTTATCTCGTTCTCTGGTGAAGATGAGGACCCTCCTCTATAGGGGCACATTCGCCCGCTGTACATCACTGGCCACGTCAATGGCGTGGAAGTCCGCCGCTGCCTCGTTGACACGGGTTCCGGAATCAATCTAATTCCGACCCGGAAATTGTGAAAGCTAGGTATGTCTGAAGGTGATTTAACTCCCTCTGACTTCAGAATCCCAGGGTATGACAGGACCGAGCAAACCCCTATCAGCAAGATCTGCCTGAAGACTCAGTTCAGTGGCTTAATTTCCAACACCCGAGTTCATGGTTGTCTCTCAGGACACCGCCTACAACGCGTTGATGGGTAATCCATGGCTCCATCTGCATGAGGCGGTCCCTTCGTTGTATCACCAGTGCCTCAAGTACTCGCTCAATGGTAGAGTAGGCGTGCTCCAAGGAGACGCGTCCCCTTTCGCTTCTTGTGAGGCCCGCTATCTGGATGCTGGTTATTACAAAAGTAGGGATAAAAAAATCCTAGTCGGTGATGATGAACCCGACCCGGTCACAAGTGATCCCTGATCAAGAAAGGATGACGCCTACGTCCTCCCGATCCACCAATTGGAGGCCACGACCCCCGAAATGGGGCAATGTTTTGTTGTTTCGGGTACACAAGGAAGGCATGCTCCCGTGTCCAAGCGACTAGAGGAAAATCACCTCGTACTCCTACATCAACCAGACTCAGGTGGTCCCAGAACCTCCTACCCCTATTCGGTACCGGGACGTCAAGATTATGACAACGGCGGTACGCCATACGTGTCTCTTTCGCCGGGCTGGAATCCACCGACTCAGACCGACAAGTCACCACTGCTTTGATATCATCAAACGTGGCCCCTTAGGCCAAAGTCCAGATGGGATAGGGTTGACTGCCTTCATTGCTATGGTCTCAATAGAAAGTGATTCTCCTGATATGATGACCACTGCTGCCCGAGCCGGCACCAGCTACCCCTAAGGCTTTGATGGCCCATAAGTACCTCATGTTGTGGGAAATCCCCCCACGGGTGGAGAGGAAGACCTAGAGGATGCTCCCCCACCTTTGAAGAAGGCGTCTCTACCACGGTTGATGAACTGGTACATGTGAACCTTGGTAGCGAGGCAGGCCCGAAACCCACATTGATTAGTGCAGCCATGTTCCCCGAGGAGCGGCAGAAGTACGTAGACTTCCTCAAACAACACTGTGTTGTGTTTGCATGGAGTTACAACGAGATGCCAGGACTAGATCCCCAGGTAGCCGTTCACCGTCGGTGCCTCCCGGCGAAACATCATGGGTTTAAGCAGCCTCCCAGGAAGATGCACCCTTCTCAAGGTGCTATGGTTGTGGCCGAAGATGACAAGCTTATCAAATCCAACTTCATTAAGGACGTCCAGTACCCCAAGTGGCTTTCCATCATTGTTCTAGTCAGGAAGAAGAATGGGCAGATCATTGTCTGCATCGACATCCACGATCATAATCGCCACTGCCCAAAGGATGACTTCCCACTCCCGGTGACAGAGTTATTGATTGACGCCATGGCCAAGTTCCAAGCTCTCTCTTTCATGGACGGGTATTCCGAGTACAACCAGATCTAGATGGCCCCCGAAGACGAGGAGTCCACTACCTTCAGCGCTCCCCAAGGTACCTTTTGCTACCAGGTTATGCCATTCGGTTTGAAGAATGCAGGTTCCACTTATCAGAGGGCCATGCGTCGCATATTCAAGCCGATTCTCGGGACATTGGTAGAATGCTACGTGGATGACATCGTAGTCAAATCATGTCAACGCTAGGACCATCTCAAAGACCTTGAGAAAGTGTTCGGTTTCCTTCGTTCCCGTCACCTAAAGATGAACCCGTTGAAGTGTGCCTTCGGGGTCACCTCTAGGATGTTTCTGGGCTTTGTTGTCAGATACCGAGGTATCGAGATCGACCCGGAGAAGATCAAGGCCATCAGCCAAATGCCTCCCCCGAGCAACATTCGGGAGCTTCGAGGCTTCCAAGGCCACATAGCCTATATACGTCGATTCATCGCGAATCTGGCCGGCAAGTGTAATCCCTTTTCCTGGCTTATGAAGAAGGGCTCTACCTACGAATGGGATGAGGAGTGTCGGACCGCCGTCGAGGAAATAAAGCAGCATCTACTCTAACCTACGGTTTTTATGCCACCCATCTACGGAAAGCCTCTGGTCCTTTACGTGACCGCTCTGGAAATATCCCTTGGTGCACTGCTCGCCCAGAAGAATAAAGAGGTTACTGAGAACAGTCTCTACTATCTTAGCCGCACGCTTCTTGATATGGAGGTCAGATACTCCCATATCGAAAAGAGCTGCCTTGCGCTCGTCTTCGCTGTGCAGAAGTTGTGACATTACCCACAGTACCATGAGGTGAAATTGGTCTCCTGGGTAGACCCACTGATGTACATCCTGAACCGCCCCATGCTGACTGGCCGACTAGCATGGTGGGCGGTGATTCTCCAGCAGTTTGATATCATGTTCGTACCTCAGAAGGCCATTAAGGGACAGGCGTTGGAAGAATTTTTAGCTGCCCATCCAACATATGCGGATCAATCCCTGGACCTGGATTTTCCTGACAAGACGATCCTCTCAGTCGATCATGCCGTCCGGTTTTGGAAAATTCATTTCGACGTCGCCTCCTGGAGCCCCACCGGTAGGCGGCTCGACGATCCCAAGCTCAACAAAGTGGGCCTAGATATTGTCTTCATTACCCCATCACAAGCCATCCTTCCATACTCATTCCTGTTGTCAGAAGGCTGTATGAACAATGAGGCAGAGTATCAGGCTCTCATCACCGGCCTTGAGTTGGCCCTTGAGATCCATGTGCCCCATCTACATGTGAAAGGAGATTCCGAGCTGGTAATCAAACAGGTTAATGGTGACTACGTCGTCAGGACGCCGGAGCTTGTACCATTTCTAGAGTACACCCTCCACATAATGGCCCAGTTCTCTTCTTGACCAGAGGTAACCCATGTCCCACGGTTAGAGAACGGTCAAGCAGACGCCTTGTATGGCATAGCTGCGTCGCTCGCAGGACCCGAGCAAGATGATTTGATCATACATGTGGCACACCGGATAGTCATTGCCCCCGTCACCCAAGAGGACAATGATGGCCTGTGGGTGAGTCATCTCACTGCCGGACCCTCCACGTCAGGGGTCTCGGGTTCGTCAGACGCAGTGGTTGAAGCCACTCCCGACTAGAGGGAACCTTTTGTCGAGTATCTCCAAAATGGTTGCCTCCCGGATGACCGGGCCGAGCGCGAGCAAATTCGACGCCGCGCGCTACAATTTACCCTCCAGAGCGGCCCCAGTCTTGAACAGATCCTTTATAAGAGGAGTTTCGATGGTATTCTCCTCCGTTGCATCCAAGGAGTAGAGATACCTCAAGTTATGCAAGAGGTTCACGCTGGTTCCTGTGGTGCCCATCAAGTTGGGCCGAAGCTGTCCCATCAAATCTGGAGGTTGGGGTACTTCTGGACCTCTGTGATCCACGAATGCATTGGGTATTCCAAGAGATTCCATGAGTTCCAAGTTCACACCAACATCCTGTATCGGCCGCCAGATCCCCTCAACCCCACCAAGTAATCTTGGCCATTTGCGGTATGGGGACTTGATGTAGTGGGACCGTATCCACCAGCAACATCCCGGCAGTATAGGTTCATCCTGACTGCTACAGACTTCTTCTCCAAGTGGGAAGAAGCAGTTCCGCTCAAAGAGGTCAAGGCCCGTTCCGTCATTGAATTTGTGAGCTCCAATATTATCCACTGGTTTGGAGTCCCTCACGCCATCCTCACCGATAATGGCACCAACTTCTGGGCGGCTGAACTGAAGAAATTGTACGCCAAGTACGACATCCATTCGAACCATACCTCCTACTACCACACGCAGGCAAACAGACAGATCGAGGCATTCAACAAAACCCTCTCTAACATTCTGTAGAAGATGGTTGGTCAGAACAAGAAAAGATGGCTGGACAAGCTCCCCAACGCCCTCTGGGATTATCGGACGACGACTCGCCACTCTACCCAGGTGACCCCATATTCCCTGGTGTATGGAGCTGAGACCGTCCTACCCATTAAGATCCAGCTGCCATCATTACGCACTGCAGTTTATGATCACCAGACATTAGATGAGGTAGCCGAAATCCATCTAGCTGAATTAGAAGCACTGGACGAGAACCGGCTTCGTGCCCTGCACATTCTGGAAAGGCATCAGGATAAGATAGCGAGGGCCTTCAACAAGAAGTTTCATCTCCACTCTTTTCTACAGGGAGACCTGGTACTGGCCCATCAAGCGCCAATGATTCCCGGTAGGAAACCACCCAAATTAGAACCCAAAAGGGAAGGGCCATATATCATCCATAAGGTTTACCCCAATGGAGCATACTCCTTGGTGACCACAGATGGAGAGCGTATAACCCCTCCCACCAATGCCATATTCCTCAAGCGATACTTTGCCTAGGGAAAAAGGGTCCCGCATGACCCTAAACAGCAAAATGGTCCCGTATGACCTTAAACTGCACATTAAGGTCCCGCACGACCTTAAACCACATCCTCATCCTGCAAGACGATAAAATGCAAAATGGTCCAAACTCTATGACATTAAACTAAGATCTCCCTCGTCCTTACTGCAAGACGTTAAACTGCAAGCCAGTCAGGCCTCCCTGACCGAGGCTCAGCCTCAGGCCCCTTGGCCTCCTTGGGACCCTGGCCCACCATCCTTACTGCAAGACATTAAACTGCAAGCCATTCAGGTCTTCCGGACCGAGGCTCAGCATCAGGCCCCTTGGCCTCCTTGGGCCCATGTCCCCCCCCCCGTCCTTACTGCAAGACGTTAAATTTCAAATCAGTCAGGCCTTCCTGACCAAGGATCAACCTCAGGACCCTTGGCCTCCTTGGGCCTCTGGCCCCCCGTCTTCACCGTGATACGTTAAACCGCCAGCTGGTTAGGTCTCCCTGACCGTGGTCCGGCCTCAGGCCCCTTGGTTTTCCCGGACTTACCCTCTTGCAGGATTGTACGTTATGGTGGGAGGTTATTTCCTCATTCACGTCGGATTACTTTCCATACCTTACATATCCCCAAATGAGATGTATCCTCGTCCCGCATGATGTTAAACTGCATCTCAAGAACTACGTATGGCTTGATTCCCATCTCAATGGGATACGTAGGAACGCTCAGACGTCTCGTCTTGAGCCCACCCCCCAAGATTTTCTCTTCCACTATCCCCCCTGGGAATAGTCTCCTTGGAGGATCTTTGTGTTGCAGGGGGTAGGCTTTCTTAGCCCCGCTCATACAACCCTGCTCACACAAGGATTGTAAGGGTCGCACCATGTGCCCACTCTCGTTCTTCTATCCTCCCACTTCCTCACCGCATGACGCTAAACTGCATGGTCTTCAAGAACTACGTATGGCTTGATTTCCATCCTAATGGGATACGTAGGAACGCCCGGACATTTCGTCCGTTGGCCCAGCCCAAAAGCCAAAATCTTCCACTCGGGTCAAGACATGGCAGGGTGCACACTTTTGCCCCAACTCATATCGAGCAAGACTTGACCCAGCTGCAAATTCCCCCTGGAGATGTTTTCCTCTTTCGTGGATGGATACAACTATGATTCACCCACTCCTTGACTGGGATTCCATCATTTTTCACACCCGGAGGGAGCCCCAAGAACGGCCTGGATACTACGCCCAAGGGCTCTCCTACCGATACGGGCCAACGCCCCCAAGGGTTTTCAAGCAACAAGCCGATACAAGTCTCATGTTGCGAGTTTGGTCAGCAGTCGACGCTCATTTGTTGCTCCCATAACGGGTCTCCATGGGGACGCTGTGTTTCGAACATGGTCAGCATCGTCCTGGATCTTCAGGTCCACCCCGAGATATCCCAGATATCGAGTGCAATGATTCATTCTACCCCATCCCGATGTGACAAACTTCTTCCCGGGTGGTGCTAGCGATCGGACTCACGGCCCCGATTCCCCATAGGGGTGTACGGTGTGGTGTAGGATTACGTCTTCATTCACGTCGGGATAATGTACCACGCCATACGCCTCCCCTTACGAGGCCCAGCCTCAGGCCCCTTGGCCTCCTCCGGTCCCCGACCCCCGTCCTCATGTAAGACATTAAACTACAGATCAGTCAGGCCTTCCTAACTGATGCCTGACCATTAGGCCCCATGTCCTTTCCAGGCCCCGGCATAGGTCCTCTCTTATAGGAGTGTATGGTGTGGCGTGCTTGATTCCCATCCTCATGGGATACGTAGGACCACTTGAATTTTTAGGATTCGGGTCCAGCCCCATCTCTCGGGAATCTTCATCCCATCTTGGTTCCTTGTCTTACCCTTCCTCCAAGAGAGGAATATATGGCGTGGTGTGGGATTATGTCCTCACTCACGTCGGTCTCGTAATGACCACTCCATGTACCTCTCCCTAGTAAGCTGTTTCGTCGATCCCATTTCGGCGGCTCACCAATGTGCCTAAGAGTACTCTGGTTTATTACCTGGAATTCCCAGCTTTACTCAGACACATCCGCTTCTTCTCTCCAGGATTTTTGTATTCCTGCATCAGGGGTTCCATCATCTTTCAAACCCGGAGGGACCCCTAATAACAACCTGGATACTACGCTCAAGGGCTCTCCTACCATTACGGGCCAACGCCCCCGAGGGTTTCAGACAACAAATCGATAAAATCCCGCGTTGAGAATATGTTCAGCGGTCGATGCTCGTTTTTTGTTACCACCTTAGGCTAACGCGATATGGACGCTGTGTTTCCACCATGGTTAACAGCTTTCCTCTATCGCCACAACAACCCATTAAGCCCAAAATGTTGGGTACACAATTCACACCCATCATCACTTCATCGTGTCCAAGTAGAGTTTCGGAACTCTTGGTACTTTTCCACCATGCACGTCTGCGTGTTGGGGAAACAAGCCGCGTCAAAGGTGTCCTTCGGGGCTCTCTGCCAACTCCCCTTTGATGGATGCCCTATGTATTGCGATAAGGATTACCCCCCCCCCTTGTTTCCCACAACGATTTTATCTCACATGGGCTTAGGGATCGGGTGGACATTTGTGCTTACTCGGGAAGGTGTCACCATCCACGATCCGAGCTCTAAGACCATAAACCAAGATTCTAATCTGGAACTACGTTCAGCTTGATTCCCATCTTAATGGGATATGTAGGAATGCCCAGACCCCTTGTCTTTGGGTCCATCTTGGGTTCAGCAAATTCACCTCTGGTCCTGCCTTCAGGACCCCGACTACGGGACCGCGTGGCGTAGTGTGGGATTATGTCCTCATTCACGTCGGGTTTGCAATAGCTGCACCACGTGCACCCCCATTCTGAGAGTTAGCCCTCCTATTCCTTGTCCATCATGACATCAAAAGGCACCCTTAAGAACTACGTGTGGCTTGATTCCCATCCTCATGGGATACATAGGACCGCCCGAACGCCCTGTCATTAGGTACAACCCATTTAGGGAGCCAGTCTCTCCCCCTGTTTCACCTCTTACCTCTATATAGGCCCCTCGGCCTAAGGTCTCCCTCTCCGAATGGCGTACAATGTGATGTGGGATCATGTCTCCATCAATTTTGTTTTACAAAACTACGCACGTCCCCCGCCTAGCATCATCTCTGCTACGTCTGCACTGCATGATGATAAAATGCATACTTGGTCCTATCATACGACCCTAAAACTGTGACACTGTCGTCCTGGCCGCACGACAAAAAATGGCACTGCATTGTGGTGACCTCGTTTTAGAGGACATCACGTTGGGTATTGGTCATGTGCCATGCCATTTGTCAACGCCCATCACGGCTTGATCATTGTGGTGACATCATGGCCTACGTATGGCTTGATTCTCATCCTTATGAGATACGTAGGAGCGCCTGGGCACTTCCTCGCGGGCCTAGCCTGACCTTTGTGTTCGGTCCCTCAGCTCGAGCATTTCCCCAAAGAACGCATGGTAAGTAGAGCTTAGGCCCTCCTTTACGTCGGGTTTTGTTTCCATGCGTCCCCTGTTCCCTTTACCCATTTATGGTCTAATGTCCATCAAGAACTACGCGAGGATTGATTCTCATCCTTATGAGATACGTAGGAGCGCCCGAGAACTTCTCCCCGGGACCAGCCTAACTTTCACTTTCGGTCCTTTGACAAAAAAACTCTCCTAAGGGGGTCGGGCGGCGTGATATGGGATTACGTCCTCATTCGCATCAGGTTGTTCAATGAACTATACACACCCCCTATTCCCATTCACGCCAGGTGTTTGAGTTACTCCACCATGTGCCTCTTATGTCTCCTCCCATCATGGTCCGAATTCTACGACCCTAAACTAAGATCTCCCCAATGGAAAGGAATCTTCTCCCTCTCTCTAATATTTCTCGTTGTCGTATTCAGTTGTGTTTCGACAAAGATCCCGAAGTGTGGGATTTTCCTGGGGACATCCCCCTCGTCCCACGACCAAGCTTCGTGTGTAACAACCCGATCTTTTTGAGTAGTACATTAACTTACTCTTAATGATTTAATAAGATGTTAATGGTTAATGCAGAAAGAGGAGTCGATGGCTTCATCCAGTAGACTCGAACCTTATGAAGACCACTTATCAGAGCTTGGGTAGGAGGTGGCATCTTTGGGCTTCGCTTTGGACCAAGCCCAAGCCGAACTCCAGCGTGTCAAGCTTGAACGGAAATGCCTGCGGGAGAAGTTCAAGTTAGTAGAGATTACTACTAGGGCAATGTTATCTGAGCCTCCCTCGTATTCTCTCACCATAGCAAACCTTACAATTAGGTCATATGCCGGTGTTATAAGGGGATATGTGATGAGACCCTAGCTTCTTTGTGTAATCCTTTGGGATGAATGAATTAAGATTTCTTCCTTTAGTGATGTTTGTGAAACTTCAAATGTCCGAATAATTTTAGGATGTATTTTATTGATGAATTTTGAAAAAGGGATATTTTAAAATATTTATGTAAACCCTAAATAATTAATGATGTGTAATGATTTTCAAAAAATGGTCTTCTACAAAAGTGTTCATTAAGGAATTTGGAGTCTAATAAGATCAAATTAATTTTTGATGAATAGTAAATTATGAATAGTGATTTTACACTTAGGATTAGTAATGTGACCAAATGGATTAGTAACATCACTCAAAGAAAGTTTTAATATAATTTAGACACCTAGATTAAGTAATGTGATTCAATAAAATGGGTAAATAAAGGTTTCATAAATTATTAGTCAAGTATTAGTTTTTTCAGGTGAATAGTGTTTCTTAATTAAAAAATTAATTAAAAATTATTAGAAAATTATTTTTATAAAAAGGAATTTATTTTTGAACTCAGAGCATCGATATTATGTTATGGTAATTTTTGGGGATTTTTCTGAAAAAAACGAATTCTCGATGAATAGTGTTTATATTTAAAAATTAAATTAAAATTATTTAGAAAATTATTTTTATAAAATGGAGTTCATAAAGGTAATTAGAGCATCGATATTTGGTTAAGGTGAAATTTTGGGATTTTTCTGAGTAAGATGAATTTTTCAGTGAATAGTAAAAATGCAGTTTTAGGGTTTCGGTATGATTAATGACATCATAACTGTGTCATGATGATTTCATGAGATATTTTAAGGGTTGGCCGGACAAGGGTGATGAATTATTGTTTTGGGGGCCCCATGTGGCCTAACTCCATGGTAAATGCCAAGGGAGAGCACATGGTTTTGAGAAAAGCACTTGTGAGGTGTCCCTTGGCTATTAATGCCTTGTCCCCTCACTTTCCCTATAAATACCCACCCTTTCCTCCTTTATTTTTCACTCCCAACTCTCCCCCAACGAAGTTCTAGTCTCCTTACCTCCCAAGGAGTCCTCCCAAGGTTCCCCCAAGCCCTCAAGTTCCAAACCATTGAGTTTTAAGAGTTACATTTTAAGGTAAGGGATCTGACCTCTATCTTTCTTTTCATGTATTCTCTTTTATGTCATTCCTTTTATGCTCCATGTTCTTATGTGAGAGAATGTTCTTTTATATTACTATTACTTCCCTTTTCATGTTTATATGATGATATATCCCCTCTTAATCTCATCATTTCTTTTTATGAAAGTTTAAGTGACGCCGTTAGGCTGCCGAATTTTTAAGGGATTCTTTCACCCTTCTCATTTTTCAAGTTCGATTTTCATGTCAAGTATTTCATGTTCCTTTTTATTATGTTGGGGTATGATCTCTATATCTATCATACTGACCTCTTATTATAATATTATGAGAGACCCTATTTGATCTTATCAAATAATTTTTTTTATTGAAGTTAAGTGACGTCGTTAGGCTGCCGAATTTTCATAAGAGAAATCTTATTTTTGTCTCACTTCCATTTTTTTCATTTCATATGGTATATCTTTAAAATTTAATTACCATGTTCTTAAATCCCTTATATTCTATCCCCCTACTATTTTTTGGATCATTTATGAGTGGGTGACCCATGTCCCCTCTCTTTTCAATTTTTTCTAAAACCTTGTAACATAGCCGTTATGCTGCAGAATTTTCGTCTCAAAATGCCTCTCTCTTTTCTCAAAATTATTTTATGTTATAAAGTGAATACTAAATGCTCTTATTTATACAAGGGTATTAACATATATATATCAAAATGTTCTATTTTAAATTCTGGTATTTACATACATGAGACCCGCTTTCCCTTTCCGTGGGTTTAATGCGACATAAAGATCATGTCTTTAAAGAAGTTTTTAAAATGTTATGATTATGAAATGAAACCCATTTTTTTATGCTATATGGGTTATTTATGAAATTTTTGTTGATGATATATGTGGATCACATGATAATAAAGGCAAATTTAAGGGTGCGCCCTGATAGCGCTCCAATGCATTGGGTAATGATATAACCACTAGAGATTACAATTTTCACGATACCTTGGTGAATAACCTTGGTAATTTTCAAATGACACCTTGGGGATGGACCTTGGTGATATGTTCATGATTTTCTATGTTAAATTATGTAGCCACATCTTTAAGTTATGAAAAATGTTATTTTTATTATGAAATGCCTCATGATTTCTTTCTCATGCCTTAAAGTACATTTCATGTCCTTATTGAAGTATATCAAGTTCACATGTAAAATGTTCCTCTTGTTTCCCTTACTGGGCCTTCTGCTCACCCTTTCATTTGATGTATGTTCCCAGGTTATGAGATGCAGTAATGAACCTAGGATGAACTTAAGTAGAAGCCTTTCAAGTGTTTAAGAAGAATGCTTTATGTTGTTTTCATGTATTATGTTCCTAGTTTCCAAGACACTAAACCTTAAAGATCCTCAGTTTGTGTAATGTAATGAAAGTTTATGTTATAAAAAGACGGGATGCTATAGTTGGTATCAAAGGATGGTTTAGTTATTTGTGGAAATTAGGATATAAAAACTTTAGGAAGAACCCTATAGAAATGTTTAAATATAGGAAAACTTCCTGTTATTTTGGTAAGTATTGAGTAAATGGTTTGTCAAAAAAATACATCCCTCTCTGGATATGAGCACGTAGAGGCGGCTCTGGCACAGATGTACATTGGGGTAAAACCCGAAAACACCGCTTTGAGCTAGACTCGAATGGGAACTGGTACACGATAACGGGCCTTTCTGCACTCTTGGTTACGACACTCCCGGGGGATATGTTTGGTTAATCACAAGCTTTATATGAATCATTATGAAGGAATTATAAAGAACTGTAATTGTCTAAGAATGAAGTCTTAGTTAAAGATTAATAAATGAAATAAGTTTCTCACTAAGGTTTTATTATTTTAGAAAATGGTGGGCAATAGGAGGAACTGTGCCGATGGTGACCGCAATGCACCATGAGCTGACGGCCCTCCGATGGAAGCCGGAATGGAAACATTCATGCGAATGATGAACCAAATGACTCAATATATGAGTAATAACTTGAATCAAGATGAGAGGCCGATCTCACCACGAAGGGAACAAATTTCTATTGAGTCCTTTATGCGTCAACAACCACCAACATTCAGTGGTTCTACTGACCCATTGGTTGCGGAACAATAGATAAGCTCAATTGAAAAGATCTTTTTTGTACTTCATTGTTCGGAACAAGAAAAAGTCACCCTTGCTATTTACCACCTAGAGGGAGAAGCTGATCAGTGGTGGTCACTGATAAAAAACATGACGTCACGAGGAGAGATGGAAGCTATGGAGTGGGAAGAGTTCCAGGGAATATTCTTTAATAAGTATTTCCCTCATTCGATGAGAATGAGAATGTAGAAAGAATTTCTCGAGCTAAAGAAGAAGGAGAATGAATCAGTTGGAACCTATGAGATGAACTTCACAAGGCTTTCCCGTTATACCTCAAGCTTTGTCATGGACCCTAATGGGAAGGTTGATAGATTCTTTGGCAGACTACGACCTCATATGTGGAAGAATCTAGCCAACTGGGACTACGATAGCTATGAAGAAATAGTTCGAAGTGCTATGAAAGTTGAACTAGAGTTTGGGGAGACACAGTGGTCGCATAAATCTAATGAGAAGATGATAACTCTAGAACCAATCCTGGGAAGAAGTTTTTATCAGGAAAGAGGTGGAAAGCATATGAAACATGCCACATGCAATAAATGTGGGAAGAAGCATTCGGGGAACTGCTTGATTGGAAGTGGTAAGTGATATAGGTGTGGAAAAGAAGGCCATATTTCCCGGAATTGTCGTAGTGATGTGAAGCCTCAACTTCCCAACACTAACGACAGAGGAAGGATGGTTCTGGCCCTACCCAAAGTCACATGCTTCAAGTGTGGACAGCTTGGGAACTTTGCTAATCAATGTCCAAATCCGAAGGCGGTGGAGGGGAATCATCATCAACCTCAACAGAGGCCAAGGGAGCAAGGTCGTGCTTTCAGTATGACAAAAACTGAAGTTGAAGTTCCGAAAGATGTGGTAGCAGGTACTCTTGTCATCCTCTCAAAACTAGAAAGTACTTTATTTGATTCTGGTTCTATGCATTCCTTTATTTCCTCCAAGTTTGCAAGGAATATAGAATCAATCCCCGAACTGCTAGAGGTAGAGTTGTCAGTCAAGTCTCCAAGTGGGATTATCCTTGCATCAAAAGTATTTAGAGACTCTATTGTTTACTTTGGTGAGCACAATCCTATCGCAAATATAGTAGTCATTCCCATGATGGAATTCGACATTATACTAGGGATGGACTGACTCTCAAAGTATAATTCTAAGATCAAATGCAGAAGTAAGGAAATCTCAGTAGTCTTGAATGAACAACCTACAGTTATCTTCCAAGGAGAGATATCCCGAATTGATCCCTATCTAGAAGCAACTCCTATAGCTTTCTGTATGGAGTTAATTGGTGATGAGGAAGAAGGAAAAGGGATCATACCAATAGAAGATGTTCCAATTGTTCTGGAACACATGGATGTATTTCCTAAGGAGTTACTTGGACCTCCCCCCGAAAGAGAGTTAGAGTTATCCATTGAACTCATACCTGGGTCTCAACCAATATCAAAGACTCCGTATATAATGGAAAATGTGGAGCTAGAAGAGTTAAAGAAACAACTCCAAGACTTGTTGGAGAAGGGGTTTATCCGATCGAGTGTGTCTCCTTGGGGAGCACCAGTTCTCTTTGTGAAGAAGAAGGATGGATCAATGAGGCTATGAATTGATTATAGAGAACTGAATGGGATCACAGTGAAGAACAGATACCCTCTTCCAAGAATTGATGATTTATTTGACCAACTTCGCGGGGCTCAATTCTTCTCCACGATTGACCTTCGATCTGGTTATCATCAACTGAGGGTGAAGAAGGAAGATATTCCAAAGACTGCCTTCCGATCAAGATATGGGAATTATGAGTTTATTGTTATGACCTTCAAATTGACTAATGCTCCTTTTATTTTCATGGATTTGATGAATAGAGTCTTTAAATACTACCTTGATAACTTTGTGGTAGTTTTTATTGACAATATTTTGATATATTCAAAAAGTCGTGAAGAGAATGAAGATCATCTTAGGGTTATTTTGAAAACTCTGCGGAAGGAGAGGCTCTTTGGAAAGTTCAGCAAGTGTGATTTTTGGTTACAACAAGTGTCTTTTTTAGGGCACATCGTAACCAATGAAGGAATCTCGGTTGACCCTGCAAAGACAATGGTTGTGGAGGAGTGGCCTCAGCCCACTACAGTAACTGAGATTCGTAGTTTCCTTGGTTTATCGGGATATTATAGGAGGCTTGTGAAAAACTTTTAATGACTTTCTAATCCACTAACCAAGTTTACTTGAAAAGGGGTTAAGTTCATCTGGACAAAGGAATGTGAGGAAAGTTTCCAAGAGTTGAAGAAGAGATTGGTTACTGCACCTGTGTTAACACTACCCTCTATCGGAGAAGGATTCGTTATTTTTAGCAATGCATCTCTGAAAGGGATTGGGTGCGTCCTCATGCAAAATGACAAGGTAATTTCTTATGCATCTCGACAGTTAAAGATTCATGAGAAGAATTATCCTACGCATGATTTAGAGCTAGCGGCAGTTGTTTTTGCTCTAAAGATATGGAGGCACTATCTTTATGGGGACAAATGTGATATATACACCGACCACCAAAGTTTAAAGTATATTTTCACGCAGAAAGAATTGAACATGAGACAAAGGAGATGGTTGGAGCTTATTAAAGACTATGATTGTTCAATTCATTATCACCCTGGAAGAGAAAATAAAGTCGCGGATGCGTTAAGCAGGAAAGATCCTGTTGTTCTGGCAACAATGAGGATCCTAGGAGATCCCTTGATTAAAGATCTAGTAAAAATGGACATGGGAATTATAAGGAAAGGGACATCATCAACCCTATCCCAAATGATTTCTCAACCATCATTACTAGAGAAGATCAAGAAGGCTCAAAAAGAATATCTTTTGCTGCAGGAGAAGTTGGAGGCTGTAAAAGATGGGAAGTTCCCTGATATCAATATTGATCATGAAGGTGTATTGAAATTTCGTACAAGACTATGTGTTCCATCTATTTCGGAGAAAAAGAAAGAACTGATGGATGAAGCTCATAGTTCTACTTTCTCTATACATCTGGGAAGCACTATGATGTATAGAGACCTTCGTGATCATTATTGGTGGGATAACATGAAGAGGGAGATTGCTGATTACACTACAAGGTGCCTGGTGTGTCAGCAAGTAAAGGCAGAACGAAAACTTCCTAAGGGGGTATTACAACCGCTACCCATACCAGTATGGAAGTGGGATAATATCACTATGGACTTTTTAACTGGCCTCCCGAAAACATCCAAAGGAAACAATGTGATATGGGTTATTGTGGACCATCTCACCAAGACCGCCCATTTTATCTCTATTCAGGAAGATTTCTCTCTAGATCAACTTGCCATGATCTACGTGAAGGAAGTGGTAAGGCTTCATGGGGTACCACTATCCATCGTGTCTGATCGTGATCCAAGATTCACATCAAAATTTTGGAGAAGTCTTCATCATGCTCTGAGTACTGAATTGAATTTTAGTACGACCTATCATCCTCAAATTGATGGCCAATCTGAAAGGACTATTCAGACACTCGAAGACATGCTGAGATTATGCTCAATGGAATTTAAAGGTGGATGGGATCAACACCTCCCATTAGTTGAGTTCTCCTATAACAACCGCTTCCATTCGAGTATTCATATGGCACCCTATGAAGCTCTGTATGGAAAGCGATGTAGAACTCCTACTTGTTGGGATGAAACTGGTGAGAGAAAGCTTCTTGGGCCTGATCTTGTGCAAGAGATGACAGAACAGGTTCATGCCATCCAACAACACATAAAGGCTGCTCAAAGTCGGCAGAAGAGCGATGCTGAAAATCATCGAAGGGACATGGAGTTTGGTGTTGGCGAAAATTCTTCCTTCGAATTTCTCCATGGAAGAGAGTCATGCGGTTTGGGAAGAAATGGAAGCTCATCCCTAGGTACATTGGCCCCTATGAAATCCTTGATCGCATAGGAGCAGTGGACTATAGTCTAGCACTTCCACAAAACCTAGCTCAAGTTCACGATGTCTTCCATGTATCTCTATTGAGGATGTACATACCCGACCCTTCGCATGTACTGAACCCAGAGGTGGTACAACTGGAACATGACCTCTCTTATGAGGAGAAGCCAGTGGAGATCTTTGACCCTAGAGACAAGGTTCTACGAAACAAGACTACCCACCTTTTTTTTGACAAAATAAGACGGATCCATTAATGATGGAGATCAGCAGAAATACAGGAGCATAACCATGATGGAAAATGATTGAGCCAAAGCAAATCCTCGTAGGGAGGGCCAATGCCTGCCATCTTGTGAGCGGCTTCATTCGCTTCCCTTCTAATAAATGAGAAATTGCAGGAATTGAAGCCTTGTCTCCGCGAGTGAATACACCGGATAATGGGACCGAAAGGTTGAAGCCCGCCGTCAGTGAGGTTGATGGCATTGATTACAGTGAGACAGTCGGATTCGATGTGAATGGAATCCCAACCGCAATCTTTTGCGAAGTTTAATCCAGCAAGGATGGCGGCGGCCTCCGCGACTGAGGGCTCCCAAAGTGCATAATGTGCTTCGTATTTGGCAGCGATAAGATTTCCCAGGTTGTCTCGGGCCAGTAAACCTAGTCCAACTGGGCCATCCTTAGGGAGAGAGGCATCCACATTGATCTTAAAAATCCCTTCTGGTGGGGGGCACCAATGTTGGGGAAGAGGAGGGTGGGTGGAAAGTCTTTGTTGTTCAGGGTGGTTCTGCCAAACCGCAATCCATGATAATGCCCGGTCAATCCAAAATCTGGGGGGCCTCCGGAAATGATTGAAAATGGCCTCGTTCCGCCTATTCCAGATAATCCAAGCCAAAATGCACAGGGCGCCTGCTTTGGCCGGCGAAAAGGAGGAGCACCATCGCATCAGGAGAGATGTAAGATCTGAGGCGGTGTCCAGAAACAGCTCTAAAGTTGATCCCCAGCCATTCCAAACCTCCTGAGCCCCGGGACATTGAACAAGAGCATGGAAAGGGGATTCAGTCTCAGAAGGGCAGAAAGGGCAAGAGTTGTCGTTTGAAAAGTGTCTGTAGACAAGGAGGCTCTTAGTTGGGAGGATACCAGTACACACCTGCCACCAGAAAAAGCGAACTTTAGGGGGAACATTAAGCTTCCAAATTGATGTCCAGGGCCTCGCATCTCCTTCTGAAATCTGAGCAGAAAGAGCTCGCCGGTAGCCAGCTTTCACTGTATACTCACCTGAGCTGTCGTTTGTCCAGTAGAGATGATCTGGCCCTGCGTCTGACACACAGGGAATACTCAGAATAATTCTCCTATCCCTCTCATTAAACCAGGAGAAGAGTTTTTCCAGACACCATCCCGCCCCTTGATCATCAAAAAGACAACAGACTGTGGCATGTTCGGATCCTGGAAAAACAGGGGATGACACCTTCGTGCCTGTCTGATCAACAAGCCAAGGATCAGTCCAAATCTTGACCGTAGAACCATTCCCAATCCTCCAGCCGAGTCCTTTCCTCAGAAGATTACGACCACCCCAAATGCTTCTCTAGAGAAAACTGGGTCAATAGCCAAGATGGGAATCCATAAAATCCTTATGTGGGAAATATTTAGCCCGGAGAACACGCGTGCATAGGGATGATGGGTTATTAATCATACGCCAAACTTGTTTAGCCAGCAAAGCATCATTAAAAAGAGAAAGGTCCCGGAAGCCCATTCCGCCTTCAGATTTTGGTTGACAGAGAGCAGACCAGGCGATCCAGTGGACTTTATTTTTTCCGTCCTTTCGTCCCCACCAAAAGTTAGATGTACTGGATTGAATCTTTGAAAGCACCACGTCAGGGAGTTTAAAAATAGACATCAAATAGCTGGGGACAGATTGAAGTGCCGCCTTGATGAGGATTTCCTTGCCGGCCTTGGAGATTTTTTTAGGGGTCCAACCTTGTATTTTTCTTTCAATTCGATCCACAATAGCTGAACAGATTTCTTTCTTTGACCGTCCAACCACCGTCGGGAGCCCAAGATACTTCTGGTGCTTATCGACCCCAGGAATGCGTGCTAAAGAGCAGAGATCTTCTCTTTTCGGTTGGGGAACTCCAGAGCTGAAATAAATTTCTGATTTACTCTGATTGATCATTTGTCCTGAAGCCCGTTCATACTGTTGTGTCGCCTGGCAGATTGCAGTACACTCATTAGGGGTAGCCTGAGAAAAAAGAAGGCAATCATCAGCGAAGAAGAGGTGGGAAATCGGAGGGCCCTTGCGACACGCTTTCGCCCCATGGATTATGGAAAGCGAGGCTGCCCTGGAAAGGAGGTTAGAAAACACATCAGCCACTAAAATAAAAAGGAAGGGTGAAAGAGGGTCTCCCTGGCGAAGCCCACGGGATGGGGAGAAGCCTCGGGTGAGCACCCCGTTGACATTAATGCAAAAGGAAACTGACGAGATGCATTGCATGATCATGGCAATCCATTTGGTGCAGAAACCCATATTGAGCATCACAAATTCCAGGAAGTTCCATTCCACTCTATCATAGGCCTTAGCCATATCCAATTTCCACGCCATGATCCCTCTCTTTGCTCGTGTACGTGTTTTCATGGAATGGAAATTTTCATGAGCAATAATGGCATTATCAGTGATTAACCTTTTTGCCACAAAAGCGTTTTGGTTCTCAGAAATGACGTCGGGTAGCCAAGGACGCAACCGATTCGCCAGGATCTTCGAGAAGATCTTATACGAGACATTGCACAGACTGATCGGTCGAAAGTCCGACACCCCTTGCGGATTTTTCATCTTGGGAATGAGAGTAAGAATAGTTTCATTAAGAGGAGACAGGTCCGTTTTCCCCACCCAAATATCCCGCATTAAATTGCAAAAGTCTGGACCGATGATGTGCCAGTAATTCTTGAAAAAGAGGGCGTGGAATCCGTCTGGTCCCGGGGCTTTCGTAGAGTGGATTTGCTTTAAGGCCTTAAGAGTCTCTTCATTCGTCACATCTTTAGAAAGTTGTCTGTTCATATCGTCAGAAATCACAGGTTTGATGCAGTCCTCAATCTCGGGAGAAATGTAAGAATGGCCTGCAGAGAAGAGTTTCTGAAAATGGCTCAGGAATGCTTCTTGGATTCCCCCTGTGTCAGACACTTTACTACCATCTGAATTAAGAATGCCAGAAATAAAGTTTTTCCGGCGTCTTGATGAAGCCTTCTGGTGGAAATAACAGGTATTAGCGTCCCCTTCAGCTATATGAATATCACGCGCTCGCATAGCCCAAAAACCTTCCTTATTGCGCAGGGCAACATCCAGCTCTCGTTGGGTTTCACTTATTTTGGAGAGAATGCTGCAAGACGGGGGTTTGCTAAGAAGATAGCCAATCTTCCTTTCAAGAAAATTGCATTGCCAGTCTGGATGGCGGAATTTAGAGTAGCTCCATGTCTTCAGATCAGATGCTAATCGGAGAAGGTTGGTTCTCAGATCCGCTTGCCCATTCTTCCAGCCTGAACAGATAACCGCCTCGCATTCGGGATCATTTGACCAGAAGCTTTCGAATCTGAAAGGTATCCTGGAACTAGTAACGTGCTCATTATGGGTACAGTTAATGACAATTGGGCAGTGATCCGAGCAGTTGAACGAGAGATGTCTGATATGGTACATTTTGAAGAGGCTCATCCAGTCCATTGAGCCGAAGAATCTATCCAGACGTTCAGCGATTCGAGTTCCATCATATCTGCCTCGGAACCATGTAAAGGGATTACCCGTGTAACACAGGTCCATCATCTCTGCCTTAAGGATCGCATCATTAAAATCAGACATAGACGTGGAGGAGCGCATAGCTCCACCAATTTTCTCCTTCTGGAAAAGGATCTCGTTAAAGTCCCCTCCAAACAGAATGGGGCTTGGCAGATCACGACGGAGTTTGCAAAGAAGATCCCAAGATTTCCACTTTTCAGACTGGGAGGGCCAGCCATAGAAGCCCAAAAAAGTCCAGGTGGGGTTGTGGGGATCACAAATGGAAGCAGCCACATGGCGCTGGGAAAAAGACAGGAGCCTAACATCGACATTATCCTTCCAGGGCAGACACAATCCCCCTGAATGACCCTGTCGGGGGACCGGGAAACAGCCCTGGAAACCGCATTTTAGGGCAAGATTTGTGATGTCCTTATTTTCCAATATGGTTTCGGACAGGAAAACCATATCAGGGCGACTATGAGCGCAATGGCGCTGAAACATACGAACCGTTCGTGGGTTGCCAAGCCCACGGCAGTTCCAGCATAACACAATCATTGCTCTAGGCGGGGCCGGGCCCGGCCCGCCTCCGCCTTTGTCTCTTGTGGGGTAAATGACGTACCTGATGCTTTCCTCCTTTTGGGAAGATTGGTGTACATACCACTGGACTCGCATTTCCGTTTCAGATCTCCTGGTTTCGGATTCCCTGGACAATCGCCTTTACCACCGCCACGTGCCCTTCTCCAGGTTCCACGAGTAACATGTCCTGAAGGTGAGGCTTCAGTCATCCCAGAATCGGCTTGCAGAGGGGCATCAGTTGGGAACCGCTTTGGACTCTGCTCAGCTTCAGGCGGATCCAAGGAAACCTGTTCCTGCCTCGAAAATTTCTTTGGAGGTTCCTTTGGTTTAGGAAGCGGCCCAGTTGAAGTAAGGACCGTTAAATCCGGTGTTGTAAAAGCGAAGTCGGATTTTGTGATACCCTGAGTCAGGTGACTGTCTTGCCGAGCCCCATCATTACATCTGACGATAATCGCTTGGGAGGCGTTTCCATTTCCCCTAAGTTCAGCCGGGGGTTCTTTAGGGAAGACAGGTGGTCCCATCCTTATGATAGGAGGTTGTTCAGATTCCGGTCGCCTTAGATGGACTGCAAAGAGGCGGTCCCGATCAATTTGTCTCTCCGCCTCAGGGATATATGCCTCTCTGTGTGTTTTGGCCCGGAGCCACGGACCGTATTGAAAGGTAATATTTTCGGTGGAATTCTCTGGCCTTGCCCCACACGCTTTCTCCATGTGGCCGATACGTCCGCAAAGGAAGCAGAAGATTGGTAGTTTTTCGAATTCGAACGAGATCCAGGTGTTGGAATCATCAATTTTTAGGAACATACCTCGCATTAAGGGTTCAGACACGTCGATCTCAGTCTTTATTCGAACCCAGGGGCCCCATTGTATTGGGTCCGAGCAATCCCATTCTAGGAAATGGCCGATCCGGTCTCCAATTTCTTTCATCACCTGTGTTGATCTCCCATGGAACGGTATTCCTTTAATTCTTATCCAGAACGGGGATCGGGTAAGTGTGCAATTCTGAATCTCGTCACCCCCTTTAAATTCCTCCATCAGGATGAGATGATTATCAAAGGACCAAGGTCATCCTCTGAGGACTTTATCTTTGTCTTTATCGCTGAAGAACTCAAAAACAAGGAGTTTATTCTCAATTTCCCGGATGGCTACTCCAGCTTCCAATTTCCAGTGATTTTGAAGAGTGGTCCTGAGGGCCTTTAGATTAAAAGGTGCCTCGGTCGCCAGTCTTCCGACCACTAATAAAGCCATTCGTTTTGTCAAAGTGTTATCTTCATTTCTACGGGTTGCAAGTGGCTCTTTTTCTTTGTCTGTTAATGTGAGGTTCTTCCATTGGTTCAGCAGAGCCGTCTCCATGTTGAGAGCCACGTAAAACTCCCAGGGAGGGAAAGGCCAAACAGAGGTCCCCTATCCAAGGGGAGTCAAGCCCAGAGGGGGTCCCCGACCCCGAGACTCCGGCTCAGTCCGAACCAGCGCAAGCTAGTTCTTCACAACCGAAGCTTCGCGGCCAGGAGAATCACAATTTTTCCAGACCTCCAGGAATCAGCAAAAAGTATCTCAGACCGGATTTGAACAATAATTCGCACAGGTCAGGCCCGACCCCACGATTTCTCTGTTCCGGCACAACCCGAAAAAAGTCCTCCAGTCAGGTGCGGCCCGGAAGCTCCATACCACTGATTCTTTCCGTGCCAGCTCTACACGACCCAATCTTTCAAGAAAGGGAAGACCACCATCCGCACCAAGACCTGCGCGGCCAACAGGAACGCGCTGGGGACAAACTCACTCCATAACCCGCCCTGCGCGGTAAAAACTAACGCGCTGGGTAATACAGACAGAAATCACGCAAGCCCCCTCGCGCTTCAACTTGCACACGTCCCCTCGCGCTTCAACTTGCGCGCTTAAACTCGCGCTTCAACTTGCGCACAAGTCCCCTCGCGCTACAACTTGTGCGCTGGGAATTTCCTTCGCGCTGGGTAACACTGGCAGGCTGCGAGGTGCTCCAACTTGCGCGCCGAGGGACTCGTCTTCACGTCCACACCCTCCTCGCCTCGGGGAGCCACCACACATTCGCGATTACTCCTTCGCGAAGGCTGGGAGAACTTCGCGGGATAGTGAACTCTGCGAGAGCCCCTTTGCGTAGCGAGGACTCAGTGGTCCGTCACCAGGCAGCACAAATTTCACGCAAGCAGGCAGAACAACAGAAAAAAAGAGAAAGGGGAAAACACGGGTTGGGGAAGCCTCAAGAACCAGACCAGAGGCGCCCAGATCTGGAACCGGGGGAAAGGAGGAAGGGAGGAGCAAGCGAAGCGATTCCTCACCCAAATCTGAAGCCAACAAGGGGGGAGCGGCGATGGACGGCAGTGCAGAGCCCCGGAGGAAACCTGGACCAACACCGGGTTCGGAGAACAGCAGAGGACGAGGGTTGGCCCCACTTTTCTGCAAGACCCAGACGGCGGAAGTCGAGGCACAGGCGGCGAGGGAAGCCAAGGGAAACCGGAAAAGCAAAAGGAGGGAAGAGGGGGGGAACACCGGAGTGAAGGAGGACCAGAACACAGGGAGAAGAACGATCGCGTGGCGCAAACCTCAGGCGGAAGCGCGAAACACGCGAGAAGAAGCGGCGCCGCCGAGAAAATGAAACGACCGAGGAACTAAAACCCTAGAAAATCTAGGAGAGAGACGCTCTCATGCAGGGGAGAGACTGTGATGAGTTATATTGTAACAAGACTACCCACCTTGTGAAAGTGTTGTGGAGGAATCATAAATATGAAGAAGTGACTTGGGAGCCTGAGGAAACAATGAAGCAAAAGCACCCTCACCTTTTCGACTAGGCCTCAAGTATAAATTTCAGGGACGAAATTTCTAAAGTGGGGAAGAATGTAAACACCCGATATTTTTGAGTAGTATATTAACTTACCCTTAATGATTTAATAAGATGTTAATGGTTAATGCAAAAAGAGGAGTCGATGGCTTCATCCAGTAGACTCGAACCTTATGAAGCCCACTTATCAGAGCTTGGGAAGGAGGTGGCATCTTTGGGCTTCGTTTTAGACCAAGCCCAAGCCGAACTCCAGCGTGTCAAGCTTGAACGGAAACGCATGCGAGAGAAGTTCAAGTTAGTAGAGATTACTACTAGGGAAATGTTATCTGAGCCTCCCTCGGATTCTCTCACCATAGCACACCTTACACTTAGGTCATATGCCGGTGTTATAAGGGGCTATGTGATGAGACCCTAGCTTCTTTGTGTAATCCTTTGGGATGAATGAATTAAGATTTCTTCCTTTAGTGATGTTTGTGAAACTTCAAATGTTCGGATAATTTTAGGATGTATTTTATTGATGAATTTTGAAAAAATGATATTTTAAAATATTTATGTAAACCCTAAATAATTAATGATGTGTAATGATTTTCAAAAAATGATCTTCTACAAATGTTTTCATTATGGAATTTGGAGTCTAATAAGATCAACTTAATTTCTGATGAATAGTAAAGTATGAATAGTGATTTTACACTTAGGATTAGTACTGTGACCTAATGGATTAGTAATTTAACTCAATGAAAGTTTTAATATAATTTAGACACCTATATTAAGTAATGTGATTCAATAAAATGGGTAAATAAAGGTTTCATAAATTATTAGTCAAGTATTAGTTTTTTTCGAGTGAATAGTGTTTTTTAATTAAAAAATTAATTAAAAATGATTAGAAAATTATTTTTATAAAAAGGACTTTATTTTTGAACTCAAAGCATCGATATTATGTTATGGTAATTTTTGGGGATTTTTATGAAAAAAACGAATTCTCAATGAATAGTGTTTATATTTAAAAATTAAATTAAAATTATTTAGAAAATTATTTTTTATAAAATGGAATTCATAAATGTAATTAGAGCATCGATATTTGGTTAAGGTGGAATTTTGGGATTTTTCTGAGTAAGATGAATTTTTCAGTTAATAGTAAAAATGCAGTTTTAGGGGTTCAGTATGTTTAATGACATCATAACTGTGTCATGATGATGTCATGAGATATTTTAAGGGTTGGCCGGCCAAGGGTGATAAATTATTTTTTTGGGGGCCCCATGTGGCCTAACTCCATGGTAAATGCCAAGGGAGAGCACATGGTTTTGAGAAAAGCACTTGTGAGGTGTCCCTTGGCCATTAATGCTTTGTCTCCTCACTTTCCCTATAAATACCCACCCTTTCCTCCTTTATTTTTCACTCCCAACTCTCCCCCAACGAAGTTCTGGTCTCCTTACCTCCCAAGGTGCCCCCAGTCCCTCAAGGTCCAAACCTTTGAGTTTTAAGAGTTACATTTTAAGGTAACGGATCCGACCTCTCTCTTTCTTTTCATGTAATCTCTTTTATGTCGTTCCTTCTATGCTCCATGTTCTTACGTGAGAGGGTGTTCTTTTATATTCCTATTAATTCCCTTTTAATGTTTATATGATGATATATCCCCTCTTACTCTCATCATTTCGTTTTATGAATGTTTAAGTGACGCCGTTAGGCTGCCGAATTTTAAAGGGATTCATTCACCCTTCTAATTTTTCAAGTTCGCTTTTCATGCCAAGTCTTTCAAGTTCCTTTTTATTATGTTGGGGTAGGATCTCTATATCTATCATACTGATCTCTTATGATCATATGATGATAGACCCTATTTGATCTTGTCAAATCATTTTTTTATTGAAGTTATGTGACGCCGTTAGGCTGCCGAATTTTCATAAGAGAAATCTTATTTTTGTCTCACTTCCATGTTTTTCAGTTCATATGGTATATCATTAAAATTTCAATAAAATGTTCTTAAATCCCTTATATTCTGTCCCCCTACTGTTTTATGGATCATTTATGAGTGGGTGACCCATGTCCCCTCTCTTTTCAATGTTTTCTAAAACCTTGTAACATAGCCGTTTTGCTGCAAAATTTTCATCTCAAAATGCCTCTCTCTTTTCTCAAAATTATTTTATGTTATAAAGTGAATACTCAAAGCTCTTATTTCTACAAGGTTATTCACATATATATATATATCAAAATGTTCTCTTTTATATTCTGGGATTTACATACATGAGACTCGCTTTCCCTTTCCGTGGGTTTAAAGTGACGTAAAGATCATGTCTTTAAAACAGTTTTTAAAACGTTATGATTATGAAATGAAACCCATTTATTTTATGCTATATGGGTTATTTATGAAATTTTTGATGACGATATATGTGGCTCACATGATAATAAAGGCAAATTTAAGGGTGCACCCTGATAGCGCTCCAATGCATTGGGTAATGATGTAACCACTAGAGATTACAATTTTCACGATACCTTGGTGAATAACCTTGGTAATTTTCAAATGACACCTTGGGGATGGACCTTGGTGATATGTTCATGATTGTCTATGTTAAATGATGTAGCCACATCTTCAAGTTATGAAAAATTTTATTTTTATTATGAAATTCCTCATGATTTCTTTCTCATGCCTTAAAGTACTTTTCATGTCCTTATTGAAGTATATCAAGTTCACATGTAAAATGTTCCTCTTGTTTCCCTTACTGGGCCTTATGCTCACCCTTTCTTTTGATGTATGTCCCAAGGTTATGAGATGTAGTAATGAACCTAGGATGAAATTAATGAGAAGCCTTTCAAGTGTTTAAGAAGAATGCTTTATGTTGTTTTCATGTATTATGTTCCTGGTTTCCAAGACACTAAACCTTGAAGATCCTCAGTTTGTGTAATGTAATGAAAGTTTATGTTATAAAAAGACATGATGCTATATCGTGAGCTCTCTATTTGGATATTCATCCTCTTCCACATCCAAAAGTACCCTCTGACAACATGGATACTAGGCTTAAGGGATCTCCACGAATGCTAGACCCAAGGGCCCTCCAATCGTTTCAGGCCAATGTCCCTACAGATATTTGACAACATTTGTGACATGGTCCCGTGTTTCGAACATGGTCAATGGTCAACCCTCATTTGTCTGTCCCCATGCTAGGCTAACGCGATAGGATGCTGTGTTGCGAACATGGTCAGCATTTATCCTCCGTCGTCACGCCGCCATCATCGTGATCTGAATCGCAATCACTATGATTCACACATGTCCACTTCCTCATGTTCAAGTGTAATTCCATCATACTCGGCTCTTTCTCTTCGTGCATCTAGGTGCGCTAAATGATCGAGTTAGTGTCATTGGGCCGGTATTTCCCGAGCATCCCTTTTCCCTAACCTTCCCCATTTTGTGTCAGGAAATTCCCACTACTACTGCTTGTTTCCCACACCGAGCACGACTCACGTGGGCTTAGTAGTTTTGGCAGGATGTGTACCAACACAGTCGGGCTGCTCCTCGTCCCGCATGACGTTAAACTGCACTTCCAGAACTACGCATGGCTTGATTCCCATCCTCATGGGGTACGTAGGAACGCCAGACCACTCGGATACGGTCCTAGCCTAATCCTCACTATTGGTCCCTCGACCTGAACAGTTTCCTCCGGGAGTATGTGGTGTGATTTGGACTCCAAGTCCTCGTTCACGTCGGTTACATATCTACCGCACCACACGCTCCCTAGGATCTTCCCTTTTATCCCATGTCCTATTGTATGACGTTAAACTACAGGAGTCCATGTGTCCTCAACACATGACACTAAACTACGGTTCTACCCTGAACTAGTTCAGGATGCCCCAAGATCCAATTGGGAAGCGGCATGACCCCTCGCCAGAGAGGCCATGTCCCAAAGAAGGAAGGATCCATGGCCAAGGAAACGCACCCATCTGGCGTACACCCACCACGGTGGTGTAACTACCTAAGTGATGGATTCTGTTTGGGCAAACCATCCCTCCATATTCCACGCTTTGCGTGCCCCTTATTCTGACCCTCATCCTCTTTCATGTCTGAAGGGACCCCCTAACGGCCTGGTCCCATGCCGCATCAGCTCACCTACCGTCCTGGGCTACCGTTCCGGAAGACTGGTCATGTTTGGAAGGACCCCCTAACAGTATGGATGTTTGACCTATGGTCCGCCAACTGTCCTGGGCCAACGTCCCGAAGAATTGATCGACAACATTTGTGACATGGTCCCGTGTTTCGAACATGGTCAACGGTCAACCCTCATTTGTTGTCCCCGTTACAGGCTAACACAGTAAGGATACTGCTTCTCCTCCATGGTTAACGGTTGTCCCTTATTGACACGCCATCCCCACAGTGTCCCGAATCTTGGGTATCATGATTCAAACTTCCCAGTTTCACCTGTTTGGACAGATTTCAGCGCCCCTGGCGTTGCACCGTTCATGCGTAAAAGCACGCTGAAGAAACGGTAATTCGGCTGTTCAGAAAAATTCCTTCTCTGGTCAAGCCTCTCCCATCTTTCGGGAATCTGGACTGGTAATCCAAATCCCGGATGCCTGGAGCATGGTCTCCACTCCTTTGTTAGGTGGGGCGATAAGGCAACTATCTCCTATTTCTCACATCGGGCTCGACCCACGTGGGCTTGGGGAATTGTCGCCGAACGTCCTGCAGACATTGTTGGGATGTAACAAGGCAATTCAAGAAGAGGAAATCATGCGTGTTGCGGCATTCAAAACAAAGAAAGAAAAATTGAAGTATGAAAGTACCAATTAATGATTTTTGGCTTGTTACAATACCTGGGGGTCAACTCCCCCCATGGATGGGTTGACCCCGTCGAAAGAGCGTTGCAGCTCCGCCACCCATTGGCTTGTGGCGTCCAAGGCTTGCTGCCGCTGACTCAGCTCCCGCTCCTCCTCGGCAGCGGCGGGGCACAGTTCGTCAGCCATGGATTTGGCCCTCTCTACTCCAGATTGAACGACAACCATCTTTCCAGAGGCCTGCCTCATATGCTCTTCTGCCTCTGTCAGCTGGGCCTTCATCCGTGAGAGCAGCTCAGATTGTGCATTCAGAGAGGCTGCAAGCTCATCTATCTGGGTCTGCATCTGTTGGACCTCGCCTTCAGCATCCTGGAGCTTCTTGCTGTTGGTCTCCTTCCTCCACTGCCAGCCCACGCTGAGCCCACGATCATTCTCCCGGATCTTCTCAGCCATAAGATCTCGGATGAGTGAGTGAGGACGTTGAGCATCCACTCCCCCAGCGCACAGTTCGTGCAACCGCGAGTGGAGTCTATCCATTTCGGCCAGCCATTGCGCTTGGGGGGTGTCCTTGATGAAGCGCGTGATCAACTTCCATGACTGGCGGTGGACTATGCTACTGTCTTCCTCGTCAGAGGCCGTTTCGTCCCAGTCTGCGCGATTGGCAGGCTCGTACGCAGGATACACCCGCAGGAAATCCTCGACAGGATCAACATCTGGTGTTGAATCCAGTACGACACCTGGCCCCGAAGCAGGTGTGACAAGACTGGGACCGAACGATTGATCCTATTCCTCGGAGTCCACCTCAATGACCTCGGGTATGACCCTGCTAGTGGTCCCTCCAGTGATGATGTGCATTGCAGCTTGAGGAGATAGGGGGACTATCGCCACCATCACCATCATGCCCCTAGGAGGGACGCCACCAGACATCCCGACCAGTCTTTCCGCGGTAGCCCACGCCAGTCGGAGAACTGTACGACAGAGAGGGACATAAACGTTAGTTGGCAGGCATAGTCTACATATGACAACACAGAAACCGGTAGTGGAGACTTACGAATATCGACCTCCTGACGCTGCTCTTGAGCCGGTACTGACGGAACCTCGAGGCGAGGCCCTCCGTATACTGTCGGAAGGTCTAGAGATTCTGGAGGAGCCACCTCGGGTGATCTGGTCCCACCAGACGCAGAACTGGACGCAGCCATAGGCGCGGGTTCTAAAGGTCCCGCATCATCACCTGCCAAGGGGCGAGAACGAGGGCTGCGAACAAGTTCCTCTTACATGGATCAATCAACGGTGAGAAGTCCATAGTGACACAAGAACAGATCGTAAGGAAAGAAGTTCGGAATGCTACCTCGAGAGCCTCCGTGAAATCGTCGGAATCTGGGCCTTGATCTCCGACCTCGCCTTCCTCCAATGGGATCACTCCTCCAGCCTCATCCTCTCGAGAGGAGTCCTATGATTCTTCCGGCAGGGGGAAGCGCTCCTTCAGATCAGCAACCGATAACTGTGGGGGGACCGTTCGATTCAGCAGTACCCTCACCTGGTCTGTCATTGGGCGAGGGACACCACTGTAGTGAACGTAATCCTCCAGCTCGTCTAGGTATTGATCTGCCTCTGCCAAAGACGCCATGAATCCTGCCCGGACTGGGCCTATGCCTGGTAATTTCATCCCGAGGCGATTTATGTGGGCCCATATCTCGGGTGGGCTGAGGAATTGCCGGTTGACATCCCAAACATCCCGGGCTTCTGGGAAGACAGCATCCTCTGCCATGTCAATATGATGCAGCCGCTTCCCCAGAGCCTGAGTGGATATCCTACGAAATCCCCTCAGTGGCTGCCCCTCCGGATGTCCTTGCTCTTCGAAAATCATCGGATCCACCGCTGCTGCCATACCCTCAGCCGGTGCGGGTCTTGCCGCCAGGTAGCCCCGCTACCGTGAGCGGCCCTAGCTGCCCTCCCACCCCGACCTCGGGATAGGGGAGGCCCACCGTCACAGACCCAAATAGTTGGTTGCTTCAGCATCTCCCCTGGGTAAGCAGCCTCCCAACTAATGGCATACTCTCTCAACAATCCGAAAGTGGCAGTGGATGGAGGAAATGCAATCCGCATCTTCCCATCTTCCCGTGTAAACATGAGCCACAACTACCTCATCACACACGAGTGCTCCTCGTGACGTACCTCCCAGTAGACTTGCGGGGTCAGCCGCTGGAGGCACCATAACTGCCTCGCAAACCGATGCGGGGTGTACAGTTCGCAGAGTGGCTCACGATCTATCCGTGCCACCAAAACTCCACCTCGAAAGGCCAGGAGGTAAGCCCGATGTTCTTCCGTTCCGCGCCCGTCATCAGTAATTATCCCCGTCGGCAATGGTAAGGGATGGAAATTAAACTCATCCGCCCTCCACACCTGATTTAGCACCATCGTCATGACTAGTTTGAATGGGAAGCTCTAGACCGCGTTCAGGATGGAGCGGCGGAAGTTCGATCCCTGCTGTGAAATGGGGTTTGGATACTCATAAATCCCCCTAATGTGCGCTGCGATCCACTCATACAGGAGGAGGAAGGGTCCGCATATCCTTGGCGGCTTCTTACCATCGCTAATGTGCCGCAGCATTCTGTACAGTTTGGCGAGCATTGGAATCCATAGATTGATCCGCTGCCCCATGGCCAACATGGACGCCATAATAAACGAGCTGGTCCGCACCCCCATTATTGTATCCCTCACCGGTAGGATCCAACCGCAGATGAGAGCCACGATGAATGCCACCAGCCTAACTATCAGCTGTTGTTCAGTGCTGACACTGAAACCCCAAGTCTTCCATTGGCTGTCCTCTAAGACTCGCCAATACGAGTACCCCTTTCCCCGTTGGGCCGCCCTCGGACAAGTTCGAGGCCTCGGAGGGAACTCTCGATTCTCTGGGAAATTCAGGAAGCATTTGAACCATCTCCTAAAGTGGACATCCCTCAGTACCTCCTTGTCCTCTCCAGGGACGAGTTCCATCAGCGCTGACGCCAGTCGCAGCATTTTCTCCGTATACCCCCACGCGCTGATGACGGGGATAAACTCATCATACATGGCCCCCAAGATCAGAACCCCAGAAATCTGGTGGACATCCCACAGGCTGATGCCCACCTCTCTGTGATGCAGGTGAAAGGTATTTGTCCTAGACAACCATCTGCTAAGCAATTCTGGCATCAGTTTCTTCTGTTGGTAAATGTGGAATTGGGAGGCCCATGCAGCCTCCTACAACCCCACTCTCCTCATCTCGGCCCCAAACTCCTCGTTTGAGGTGCCTACCCAGTAGGCCCAGGCCCAGTCGTTAGTGAAGTTGCCGCCCTGGCGCATGTCCCACTAACCGGAACATCCCTTCTTCGAATCCTGCAAAGCTGCCTTCATCATGGTACGGTAGAGAGGAGGGGACGTCTCCGGTTGCAGTGGCCTCCCATCAATATCGTTCACATGGTTGTAGAGAGAGTCAGCGGTGAAGGGTGTGAAGTTCTCCTGTGCATGACCATCGGTTGCCCTGATCCATCGGTACTGGCATGGTGTGCTCCTGAACCAGCAGGATGATCTGTCAAAGAAGCGTGGTCCGAATGGCTTCGGACCATCTCCCTAAGGCCTGGACGGTTTTCCATCTCATCTCGATGGGCAGCATCTGCAATGACCCCCAATATAGCCTCTTAACGGGCCATTTCGATTCCGGCCCTCAGAAAAGAATTTTTTCAGAACGGATCGCGAAGATGGATCGCGAAGCTGGATTGCGAAGCCGGATCGCGAAGGTCGGTCGCGAGACCAAGCCGCGAAGTTTGGCCCAGGCCGACAAGCAGAAGTTCACTTTGCACGGACGCGGAGTCGGAGACCCGCGGTTCACCGAGAAGCTCGATTCGCGGAGGGCTATTGCGGAGTATGCGAAGATTCGCGAAGTCGAGAGCACAAAAAGACAAGGAAGTCACGTGAAGACAAAATAGGTCAACCGCCCTATTTATAGGCAGCGACCCCGGAGCATCGCGGTGCACCTCCCCCACGCGGAGAATCGCGGCACGTCCGGATCTGTGGCCCCAGTCAGCACCGCAGGCCCCCCTTTGCGAAGCCGCATCACGAACCGCTGACAATTTGGGCGATTTTCCCTCAGACTTCGACCCTTCGCCCTCTGCAGCTCCAAGTCATAGGGGGGGAAATTGTTGGAGCCAAAATCTTGCACGAAAGGAAGGGACGAAAAAGAAGGCTGGCACGCTGCCCCATGAAGCACCGTCACGAAGCACCTTCGCAAAGCACCGACACGAAGCACCCCGACCATCGCGATCTTGCAAAGCTCGAGAGGCGGTAACTCTCCGCGAATGCATTTGACGTTCATGAACCCGCCGCGAAGCTCCAGATGCAGTGACTCTCCACGGATGCAGTTGACGTTCGCGAGCGCGCCGCGAAGCACTTGAGGCGGCACGTGAGTTCTACTTCGCGGCACCCCTTGCCTATAAATACTGGACTCCCCCTAAGTCCTAGGGACGGATGATCTGACCTTTCGGCTTCTCCTCTCCTGAATCGCGAAGCACCCTTTGCCCCCAGGAATCATGAGCTCCGCGAGGTACTTCTACTTCGCGAGATGCCTTTGCTGGGCCTCGTTTTGACCCCCTCTTCTGAGAGGGATGCCCTTCGCGAAGCTCAAGGGCATTCGCGAAAGAAGGGGATTCCCAAGGGAACCCGGGCATCCGTGGAGAATTTATGCTTCGCGAAACACCAAACCCATACTAGTGACCCCTATGCTAAGGCAGGATCTCTACACATCACAAAGCACACTGCTTCGCAGCACCCTGCTTCACGAGGCACCCCTTCTTCGTGAGGCAGTGCTCTGCGAATACTGTTCCACTTCGCGATGCACCCTCCACTCACACCTATGCCCCGTGCTAAGGCCAAGGAACTCTGCTTCGCGAAGCACACTTCCTTTCTTGGAAATTCCTCTTCCCATGTGACCCTCTAGGTTTTCACGATTTGATTTCAATGTCCCATGGACAATACCACTCGTAGCATTGATTCGCCTAATGCTTCTTCGCATAGGCACGCTAACGGCTATTGCTTCTTCACATAGCCACGCTAACATGGACCCCTCGATGGTTCGATCCACACCCCCCTTGTCCACGACCTTACTGGTGCCATCCCTTCCCCAAGGACCAGAGGGTACCGGTTATGTAAGTCCTAGGGGTGCGGAGTGAACCCACCTCGTCCGAGCTGCAGAACGTTAAACTGCCAAGCATCACGTCCTCAACACATGACGTTAAACTGTGACCCGACCTTGTGCCCCTCACAAAGGGTCCCCCCAGCTCGAACATTTTTTACGCCACTCGTCTCCACAGGAGTGGAATCACCCATCCACAAGGGATGATATCCTCCTTATTGGAGTGGCATATGTTCTCAGGAGAAGGGTGACCCTAGTTCCCAAACGGATGGCTGCACCCCTGCATCTCCGTACTTCCCCACTACCATGTTCAGTGGAGGGCGTGATAGGGAACGAGGTACCCCCCATTCGGGCCTCCATCCTGGAGTAAGTCCCAGCATCGTGGGCCGCCTAATGCGTAAGTCCCTATTCACTTCTCACGGACGCATCCTTCACGACATGATCGTCAGTTTCTTGCAACCTCTTGTTTCTCACACCAAGCATGACTTACGTGGGCTTAGAGTGAGCACCGACCCTAACCCCCCATCCCAGTGAACTACGTGGACTATGATCCGTACTAACACATGGTACGTAGGAAGCCTCCACGAGGTTCAAGCCCACCACCCGGTCGTCTTGACCTCTCCATGTCGGTTCCCCAACCACCTTGGTCCGCCTCAGAGCGTAAGCCCCAAATATTCCGCCCCGCATGATGTTAAAATGTATTCCGTCCCGCATGACGTTAAACTGTATCGCGTCCCGCATGACGCTAAACTGTATTCCATCCCGCATGACGTTAAACTTTGTTCCATCCCGCATGGAGATAAACTGTATTCCGTCCTACATGACGTTAAACTGTATTCCGTCCCGCATGACGTTAAACTGTATCGCATCCCGCATGACCTTAAACTATATCTCGTCCCACATGACGTTAAACTGTATTTCATCCAGCATGACGTTAAATTGTATGCCCCCGTCCCTCATGATGATAAACTGCACGCCCTCGTCCAGCATGACTTTAAACTGCATTCTAGTCCGATGGAAAGCCGTTGCGACCAACTTGAACTACAAGGACTTTGATCCATGTCAAGGCACGGTACGTAGGAATCCTTCCCAAGGGTCAATACCACCACTAGTGGACCCACGAATCTACTTTCACGTCGGTTCACCGATGAAACCCTTTGAACTACGAGGTCTTTGACCGATGTCAAGGCATGGTACGTAGGAAGCCTCCACGAGGTCCAAGCCCAGCACCACTAGGACCCTCCTGGTCCTCCCCATTCACGTCAGCTCGCTGATGATGCCCATCGGACAAAGGTCCACCCTCGTGCCGGTCCACCGGTACCATCCCAAACTACGCGGACTTTGATTCCCTACCACGGGGATACGTAGGAAGCCCTTTCAAGGCTCATGCCCGACTTCACCGTTGCCCTTGCGATGGTTCCATGCCATTCCACCCTCCACTTCATTCATCCATCCACCGTCCACCCCGATCCTCGCCCGGACCTTCATATCCTAGTGAGACCATGTCAGTACGCTCCTCTTCACAGCCACCCATGGGCTGGCCCCGGTATCGGCATCCTTTCAAGAGAAATCCCTCAATCCGATCTATTATAGATAATTCTCTGACCGGGCTGATCCGTCTCTGCTAGAAGTTAAACTCGCGGCTCACCCTGTGCTAAACACGGGAAGCTGAGGAAAACTTCAGATATGTGTCTATGGAACATAATTCCCCGCGCTCGATGTGGGATGCCTCGGGCTTCCATGCCCTCGAGAAGCCCTGTGACCAGGGATAATAGACAGACATGCCAGGTTCCCCAGCATCCAGACACGCTACTGATGCCTCAACGTGACTACTCCCCTAACTGAAGGTTGCTGCCCTGACTGGACCCTTTGGAATGTCCCGACAGAAGCATTGTAATTAACCGGTGTCCATGGAAACATGACACTGGGATGAGTTTCACGAACTACGTATTAAATCTATGAGGGAGACCCGGACTAGGTGATGAGTTCTGAGGAGGAATCCACAGAAGGAAGAGCCGACATCCCATCATCCCATTTCGATCAAGGAGCAGACGTCCCTGAATAAGGAGCGAATGTCGCCCGCCTATGGAAAGCGGGAATGCGGGGCAACAAGTGCAGCGCGTCCTCCTCCACGGATGGACGGATGCACGCGCCCCGACGAAAGCGTCGGAAACAAACGTGTCAAATGCTACCAAGAAAATTTATTGAGTGGCAATTTTATGTTTTTAGAAAACACAAGATTAAGGGAAGATAACTGTTAATATGTCCCCTATGTTGAGATAATAATGAAAATGATATTTTTATAGGATAATATTGGTTACTATGAAATCAATCATTAGTTTAACAAGTTCTGTTATTTTTTTCACTACATGTTTATATCTATGGAGTATATTTTAAATCCTGAGATTTTATATTTAGAAGTATTCATGGTTTCATTAAGGTTTTATAGTAATGAATTTATTTATATATTTTTAATTTGAAATTAATAGCCACTTTATATTTTCATTAGAATATAATGTTGAATTAGTGACCTTCCTTCTAATTTTGGTCAGACATATTTTGGATGATCATTACGGTTGACTATTTATAGGGGTGATTAAGTTGATTTTTAGGTTCTATTAGATAAATTTTTCAAACCATTTTGGTTATAGAAATGATAGTAGGAATATCTTGTTACTATTTTATGGATTTTATGATCCATTAATAGCTAATTTTAGTGATTTAGGCATTAAAAATTAATTTTTGGATATTCATTTCTTGAAGTAAGATATAAATTTGGAATTGATCTATGAACAACCTAATGAAGAAATTGTTCCTGTGAAATAAAAATATACCAACTAAGTATATTTCCTTATATTTTTAGAGAGTGAAAGTATTCCTAAACATCTGGAAAAGGATATTGAAATGAAAATTTATTCTTATTATCATCATTTTGATGATATCATTGAACCTTTTCACACATATTTAGTTTATGGATTTGTGGTCATTATCTTCCTATTGACCATGTTGTCTACCACACTCCATAAGTATTTGGGTGTTAGTTATCCCTTCTATGTCCATGTTTATATATTCCACATATGTTCAACTATTTGGAAACCTAGTATTTTTTATTACATATAACCTTTTTAATTCTCTTTCCCTATTATTAATAGGATACTATATCAACTATGTTTATTATGTGGGTCTTCAATAAAGTAATTTTCAAATATGAAACCCTCAATTTCTGAGAAAAAGATCAAATTTTGAGGATGAAATTTATTTAATGTAGAGAGAATGTAACACCCTAAAATTATAAAAGAATAAAATTTTATTAAATATCAGATGAGACATGCAACACTAAACTTAGAAAACAAAAAATATATATTTGTTTAAATTTAATCTATTCTATAGCTTATGGAAACTGTAACCATGAGTCTAAATGAACTTAATTATTGTATGCTGTTATAACATAGCAGTTAAATAAGAATGTATGAATAGTACTAACTAAAATACGAGAAGTTAATTTTATAAACATTTTAAAACAAATTCATTGGTTATATATTTTTTACAAATAAAATAATGATCATTTAACGGAGAAATAAATGTTTTCTAGAAAAATGTATTTTTTATAAAAGAAAGTCTAGTAACATTTGGTGCTCATAATTTAAAATTATTTTTTACAAATTTCCAAAAATATATTTGAAAAAATGAATTAATTTTTGAATTCATCATATCAAAATTATCTTAGGATGATTTTTTTGGATTTTTCTGAAAATATTCATTTTTTGTTGAATATTGAAAAATACTAAATTTTAATAGAAATCTACCTTTTCATTTAAAATATTTGTAAGGTTAAATTATATTTTTAATTTGTTATGAAGTAAAATTAGTTCAATTTTATATCTATTTATCAAATTTAGATCAATTCAATCAATTCAATATTTAATTTTTATATAAAATCATTGTAAACATTTAAACATTTTCTCTTTAAAACCTTTCTTTCTTATCGCATTTGCGGGATTAATTTTAAATAAAAATTATCAAATTATGTGGATGGAATTTAGAAAAATGGATTCCATATTATCAAATTGAATAATTTATAATATATGATAACTTTAACTTAATTTTTACAAAAAAAATTATTTAAAATAGTAAAAATTAATTACTACGGTTAAGGTAAAAACTGATTTACCAGGGGTTAAACTAAAATGATAGGGTTTAAAATGACTTGAAAACATGTATAAATATATTAATAGAAATATTTAAACCCTCTAATTTATAATTCTCTATAATAATATATTTTAGACCCTTGTGGAAGGGAAAAAACATAGGTACACCTTTTTCATTAAAAAAATGCAAGGGTGCCACTCACCTGACTTATAAAATGCCACTCATCTCCTCTCTTCTTCACACAATCACACACTCTTGGTTCAGAAAATAGCTACCAAAATCACTTAAAAACATTAATACCCCCATTATAGAAGCCTTTTTTGGAGTAAAGACAACTAATGTAGGATTTTGTTCAATCCTAAGGAGGTTAGCTAAAGAATAGGTAATATTCTTTAATGAGCATTTTTATTTTATTTATTCCTTCATCTCATTAAATTAATTTTAAACCTTGATTTTATAATAAAATAATTATATTACATATTATTATATATGTTTTCTTATTAATTTAATTACCTAAAACCATCCCCACTTCCATAAAATGGGTTATGAAATCATCATTTGTGTGTACGACAGACTATCACTTCGCAAAATGATGTCATTTGTTTTTTCATTCCACATATGACAGTTGGATATGACGATTGATATAAAGTTTATTTATGATATTTATAATAAAAATATAATTTTTAGTCAATATTTAATTTTTAATTTTTTTACATTCCATAATGTAGGATATAGTATAACGTCGCTCGTGTGTATGGCATACTACCACCTTACGAAGTGATGTGATTCATTTTTCAATAATGCTTTACATGCAAGGTAATATAGATAATGTTAATGCATATATATGATATAAATTAAATAATTATTATATTCATGATATATTTATCATTATTTAATGAAAATATATCATTTTATTTCTTAAAGTTTCATATCACTTAAATATGATAACATTTATCATGTTTGTGTAGACTACAACCTTCATGAAGCTATGTGATTCTATTTTCATAATCACACCAAACAAATGATATATATAAGTATATTTAAATAAATAATATGGTATATATTATATATTTATCATTATTTAGATAAGAATATCACTTATATTCTTTTCAATAATGATCATTGAAAAATTAAAACTCTACTCATTCGTATATATGACCTATCATCTCTATGACGACGACATAATTCATTTCTACAAACAATATTTTAAGAATGGAATTTAAATTATAATTGATATATAAATATTATTATTATTTCATTATGATTATTATTTAGATGATTTAACTATATAATGTGTAAAATAATCATAACCTTTATGAAAAATCATGAATGGAAAAAAAGGAAATTATAACCCGAAATAATGAAAATAATTAATGATTATTAATGAATGAATGATAACACATTATAGAAGGTTAATATATGATATTAAAAAAATTAATATGGTTATTTAATATGTTAATAACATCTTTGAAACCGATATACAAGAGTTTAAAGCATGTTCAACTATAAGGAAGGATGAGGTATAAGATTTCTTAACTCAATTTCCATTCATTAGGTAAATCTTATACTTCATTGATTATGTCATGATAAGATTATGTGTGTAATGAACTTAGAAAATTTTATGTTTTATTTAAAAAAATTTATGTGGATTTAAATTTGGTACACATAATAAATTTGTTGATTAATTCCCACTTCAATGATATAATGATTTTTATGGATTTATTAACCCAATTTCTATTCATTAGTTTAAACTTCTACTTCATTGATTATGTAATGTTAAAATTATGTTTTTAATGACCTTTGATTATATTATGTTGTATTTCCACTTGTTTTATTTGGATTTAAATTTTATACACATATTCAATTCAATGATTAATTCCCACTTCAATGATATGATCTTTGTAAGGGATTTCATCTCCATTTATATCCCATTGAGACTTTTTGTTATTATTTTCCAATTAAATATTATGTGGTGTATATAATACCCCTTTGGAATGTTATATCATGATTCAATCATACATCATGGTATTTTATGGTTCATTTTGAATCATTTCATCAATGTGTATTTGACTTGAAAATTACCAAGTGGTATATTTTATTGTACAACCTCACTTTCTTTTGTGATTGTAAAAATTCTCTTGAAAAAATAACTTTATCATAATTTTTTTATTATACATTAAATTTATATTAAATATACATATTAATACATGATATATATGATTTTTTCCTAGTACATATACAATTTTTAGATATGGTGTTTACTTGTAAAGTTATTTGATTAACTGGGGAAATATTGATAAATATATATCTTTTATTCAATACAGATATTTGATGATAAGAAACATTATTCATGAATTAAATTAATCATTTGATATATATGGATTTATATGGACATGATGATAAAAATGGGACATGGTCATAGATAGACCCTTCTTGTCATGAACCAGCCCCAGTCAACCCTGAACAAGTCACCCAGGCCAGCCTACAACAAGTCCCGAGAGGTGTTCTCGATCCTCCTGGGATGGTGAAAAGAACCAAGGGCATCAATATATTACACAAGGGAATGATTTCTCCCATATATAAACAATCATAAAAACAGTGGAATGAAATGGAGATCCGAAAATACATTTATATAAAAATTGAACTGAACAATATTTGTACAAGAAATTGAAAGTACAACTAAACCAACAACTCATCTGACCAAACCAAATAACCAACTAACTCCATGTGACCCCTCTGGTCACTATCCAATAAAATGATCACACATCACCCAAGGTGATTGAACTCAATTTGAAACTTGTGCAAGGGCTAAAAATAGAAGAAGACTATAGGCATCAGTATTAAAACTCAGTATGTTATCCCAATTTTCTATTCCCAATGCAAATCCTTTAAAATAAAAGAAACATCAATTTCAAGTTTAAAATAAAAATATAAAGGTATGTTTTCCAAATGAGTAACCTTGGTATAAAAAAATTACCAGAACAAACCTTTTATGTTTTATAAACAAAAATGCGAGTAACAATTTTCAAAGAGATGCAACTTCAAAATAAAAATAGTTTTCAGGAGGGATGATTTAAATAATTTACACTTTTAAATAATTCACAGACTATTGAATTTACCAACCAAACACACCATATGAAGACGGTGAGTACAAAAATATCCAACGAGCACAAGTCACGGGAACACCCCTAGGCACTAGTTAATTGTGAGCCCCAGATACCTCGTATCTCGGTGAATGTAACCATAATAAATATCTGTTTCTGTGCACACGAGCCGCTAGTAGGGAGAATACCCATAACCTATTGGTCCCCCAACATCATCATCATCATAATTTATTTAGGGTTTTCATTCTCAAACTTTCTACGTGAAACAGGGGCCAAACCCCACAGGATCACTAGCATACTAGTACACATCTGCCCACTTAGATACCCGAGATTCCCTTTAGTGATGAATAATGTTACATATATTATAAAATACACATTCCACATCCAAATTACATTCCCAAACCATACATAGAAACATCCCACAACCATTATTCACATTTCTTTCACGAATTAGTAAACCACTAAAAATTTTCGTAAAACAATTTCAAGGAGTGTATTGAGGTTTTGCACATAAAACTAAATCAAAAACACTATTTTAATTATAAAAACACAACAAAACCATACCCAACCATATTTTAATCACTAAAAAAATTTAATAAAATAATTTCATTGACTATAAAACAATCCCATTTGACACAACAATGTATATACAAGTAAAACACTAATTCTTCATTTTTAGGAAAGGGCAAACGAGCCTTTAAACATTTTCTCAAAACTATAATTTAACAAATTTATAAATTTATATTTTATTTAGTAGGTGTATACACACCATTTAAAGCATAAAAACACATTCATAAATCCCTCAAAACTCTCAGGTTACATATTTAAAACACAACAATTTTTATAAGAATGTGAAACGAGCCATTTTCTGGCAACTCGGGCCAAAACATGTTGTAAACCAAAAAAAATTTGTTTGTAAAAGCAAATACAAATTGGAAAGCCATAAAAGGATACCAAAATAATTTTTTACAGGCTTCCAATTTATTTATAAATCCAAAAAAATCATTTTAAATTTCACAAGACACATAAAATCCTACCGAGCAATTTACCGAACACATGACATTCAGTCTTTAAAAAAACAACTTATGTTAAGCACACAAAAAGGGATAAAATACCATTTTAATGCCATAAATTTATTCAAGATACTGAAAAATATTCAAAATACCATAAACCATGTGCTAAAGCTCATGGAATAATTTATCAAACCAGAGGAGTGCACATTTATACCCAAACAACTATATTTTTAACAAAATAAGTCATAAAATATAATTTTCAAACAAAAACTTTAAAACCAAGGTTTCATAGTAAAAAATAACATATAAATAAGGTTATAATATAATGATAATGATGAAACTTAAATGATAAATTCTTGTGCAAGGGATATCCTACTTCAAATCCCTGGCGTAATGGAAACACACACCCAACATCACTATCCGAGGGTTTACAAACCCTAAACCTATGACGACCAACCCCGAACGAACAAAAACACAAAAAAATCATGTTATAATATAACCATGGGTATATCATGAATATGGGAGATTATAAAACCAGGAAATAAGGAAAGGAGGAAGAAGAGGCAGGATAAAGGTGAAGGAATCTCACCTTTTCAACTAGAAAACTCATCGTATTCCATTAGATATGCACCCTTTGAGATAAATAAATGGATTTAAACTTCTTGGAGATGTTTTGATGGTCTGGAAGAACCAGGAAAATAACATTTATAGGAAAAATAGTTCGAATTGAATGATTTGTGTGTGAAAAAATTTACCTTCTCAATTATGGACGATTTGAGGTAACATGAGAACTCTCTCCATAATTTGCGACTCATATGAGCTCAAAAGAGGGAAAATAGATAATGGGGGTGCATATAGGGATACTTTATTCGAGTTGGAGGTGTAATAACCGAATCATAGTAAAAATATAATTAGATATAAAAGAAACATATTATTTTTTGAAAATTGGAAATGGGCCCATGGGCTAGCCCAATACCTAAATAAGTAACCCCAATTCATCATGATTATGAATTATTAAGGGGTCCAAAAGGATATGTTGGTTTGAATATGTCTGGGGAGGCAATTTTTGTAGTAGAATGGATGAAAAATGTTAAAAAACAAAGGATTTATAGAAGAAACAAATTTGGTTTTTAAAATTGGAAATGGGCTCACGGTTGGCCCAAATCATGAAGTAACCAACCTCTCTCAAAAAACTATTAAATAAGAAATGGGGAACCCAAATTAGGGTTATTATACATATATGGATGTTAAAAACTCAAAATTAATCTCACCAAACACCCAAGAAAAGGATCGGTATTTTAAATATACCATTCAAAACCATAACATGAAAAAAACGGGTGTGGCAATTCTCCCCACCATTAAAGCTTTTTGCCCCCGAAAGTCCATAATGCTTCCCAACTGATAGAACAACCCATAAGGATTCCTTATAAACATAATCCATCCTCTAAAGATAAGGAAATATCATTCAACAACAATTTATCTTAATACTCTTTCCCAAACAAAACACCAACTCACAACCACATCCGGAGAATCAGCAGAATGATCAAGCCACCACCTCCACAATCAAGCCATGAACTAGACTATTGGGCCTTCTCCCAATGAACCCAAAGATCACTACAAACCATAGTTAACTCAAAAAATCCAATGAATTTGGGTGGAGGCCAGAATGGAATCCCCACCATTAAATCACAACTACCATCCAACAAATCCCAAAGGAAAGATCATCGAGACCCGCAGTGGGTCACCCCACCATTAGAGAACAACTAGAAATGAACAAAAAAAAGCAATCAAAATGAACTAGAATTGGGACTCACATACACAGGACCACCAAAACTATCCCACAAAAACCTATACAAACCCATGTTGAGAGGAACCCAAAATGAAATTTTAAGCCACCCACTCTCGAATGGAGGCTGAAAGAACTGGGCCAACACTCTCTGAATGGATCCAAACCCCCACCAATTAGGGAGGGGAGGGAAGGGGACGCAATCATCGGGACATTGAAACCACAAAATAAACATTCGAACTTCCTCAATTAAATGGTATAGTTATGAGATTAGCAATACTACCCATAATCATAGGGCTCCTGACTATGCACTAGCTTTACTCCGAAACATATGGTTGGAGCTCTGATGGATGAAGCATCTATTTCCTTGTAGCCAGGCTTTGATAGTCCCCAACTTGTACTCCATAAATTAGTTCCAGACAGTACCACATAACACTCCCAGTAAGAAACAACAGATCAAGAGACACCATGAAACTCACTTCCTCAACAACACATTTTTTACCCAAACAAGAACATGAATATACACAACACTAGTTTCTTTCACTCTGAATGGGGGGGGGGAAATGAACAAGGCAAAAAAAACACCCAGTAAACATCACAGAGCACAACTACTACAACCGAGAGAATCACCATAAAGGGAAGACACTTTAAATAGAGCCTAAACATCTCTCTATTTCAAAAAATGGGATGATGTATCATTCTAAGAGGTGGATTTAACATTTGAAACAAATCCTCAGGTTGATCAACTAGAAATCATAGCAATGGAGAACCATCCATAGAAACATCACAACATCCAACACATCATTAGAATCCCACTGAACATTACCTAAAAATCAATCCACCTACAGGATCCCATCTCATGATGCATAAGGGTACTAATTCAAGATCATAAGGAAGAAAAATGAATAAAAAAACTTCTAAAACATAGTATAAACCATTCACATAACCGAAAGTTCAAAAAAAACACCACATTTTTTCTGCTAAAAACACTTTAGAAAAAAATAAACTATCATGGTGGATTTTCACTGTAGAGACCCGAAGCTTGACGTACATGGACAATACATTACTTTTTCGGAATACTTAATACATAAAAAAACAGACACACAAGGACCATAATAGTTTAGTGTCTTTGGAAACATGGAATATAATCTTCTAATCGTGGTGAAATATCTTCAACATCTCCCATAAAGATCTTCCACTTTTTGTTTCCTTTCCTAAAACATTTCTTTTAATCCTGGGGGAAAATAAAACATAAAAAGGGTGATCTCAAATGCTCTGTAATGGTAAGAATGGATAAAATAAAACATACCAAATACATTTAAACTTAAAAACAAGAACATAATGTTTAAACATCAAAATCTTGAGCAACGACTAAAAACATGGAAGAACATAAGGCATAGATCATAATAGAACATAAATCATGATAACATAACATGGGAATAAAACATGTAATTGTGTCATCCATTAAGCACATGTAATGATTTCCATAGTAGCCATGGCATTGTTTCCAAGACCATCTTAGTGGACAAAGTCTCTTTCTGAATCGAGTTCACTCATCGTTTCAGTCCTGTAACACTGAACCAGATTAACTTACCGTTCCAGCCATGTCTATCACATGAGATATAAATCTTTACCCAATGCATTGGAGGGAGATATAGGTCCCACCCATCTCATAATTAAATCATTCTTTCGTGTGCCACAAAATCATAAATCATACATCATAGAATAACCCATGTAATAAAATGGGATTCTTAAACATCATGCCATCATAACATAATCCATAAAAGTTTAATATTATCTCATCATAAGAAAAGTGAAACCATTTAAATCATAGAGACATATTAATTGAAACATACACATATGAAATAATGTCATCTAAGATGGAAAATATTTTTGGCAAAACACTTGAAAGGAATTCTTGAGGAAAATATCCTTTCTTCTTTAAAATCATTTTCTTTTCACAAAATTACATGAAATTTTAAAAGAAAAGGGTTTTGTTGAAAATAATCATGCAATATTGTAGAGTATTATTCTTGAAAATGAGGTGTTATGAAACCGTAAAAATCCCTTCACGCCGTATAAGTTAAAAATAACATTCTCCTCGTACTTTCGTTGGAAAAGTCAAAAAGTACCTTATATGGTAACTAAAGGAAAGATTCCATTAATACAATGTGGTAAAAAGTCAATAAAGGGTAAAATGAATTTAAACATTCATGTAGGAATATTATAAATTTTATGAAAACATTTTTAGAAAAATGTTCATGGATGATAAACATAACCCCCATAAATACTTACGTATAAGCAATCTCAGATAAAAATGTGATTTGCCAAATTATCCCTTACCATATGTCTGATATGCTTCGTATGTATCCGAACCTCCTATATAATGATTTAAATAATTTCATTGACATATTATATAATCATATTCATTGTTATGATATCATATATGGTTCACTTATGACTTTATATTACCCCTTCTTTTGTAAATTCCATGTTAAAAAGCGTTTTGGGTAAAATCGTTTAATATATCGTATGTGTTTCGACTTGTCGTTCTTGATATTATTACTTATATCCTGATTTACATAATTAAAGAATGTAAAAAATGATTTATATATAATATATAGTCATCATATACATATATATTATAGATCGATAAAAGGAATGAAATACACCATTCATGGAGATGGTAGTCCGTACGTACACATGAATGCTGTTTTTGTTTCCTTATTGAATTGAATGGAATTAAGTAGATGAAATATATATATATATATATATATATATGTATACATAAATCCAGTAGCTTCCTTATGTCATATATTTCATTATAATTCATTATATATACTTTATAATCATTCTTGAATGGTTAATCATGGAAAATGAATCTCATCGCATTCGTGCAGACGGTAGTCCGTCCGTACGCACGAGCGATTATATCATTCCCATGATCGCAGAATTGTATTGAAGTGTATGTATAATATTAAAGAATAAATATCACTTTACAATAACCATATATATTTATTTATTTACACCATTATACATATCCATGTAAAGTGGTGGCGGAAAAAAGATTACACCACAGCATGGAGACGGTATTCCGTACGTACGCACACACGATGATTTCTTTTTCCGTAGGATGGATAGATGGTGAAATAGGGTTGTTTAATAATTATAATAACATATAAGTATATTATTTATACTGTTTTTATTACTTCATAATGAAAAAACTAATGAAGAAGAAGTGGAAGAAGAAATAGAGTTGAAAGAATCGGTAACAGACATTACCTCTTCTTTGAAGCGCCTCTTTGAGACCTCCTCTTAGGGCACTAAAATTGGTCTTTGAAGAATACAAGAACCTCTATGATGTTTCTATGGAAGTGGATAATAGAGTTTGGCAGGGGTTGTCTGAGATTGAAGGCTCAATGTGGTGTGAGGAAGAGAGGGAGGAGGTGGACTTTTATAAGGGAGGAGAGGGGCACCTTTGGAATAACTAAAAATATTATTTTATTATAAAGCCAAATTCGGTTTTAAATAGCTCCAAATTGATTTATTTAGAATCTAATGTGGGTATGGGTCGAAATCCTCTCATCAAATTTAATTTAGACAAGTTTAGGTTCCTATTTTAACCTTCTCATTTATATTTAACTTTAAGTTAAATAATTTTACTTTTACCCTGTCTTCTTGTGTTCTTACACTATATGGTTAATAAACCTACTATAACAAGCCAAAAGAACCCCAAGTTGTTTATTATTAATATATATAACCTTATATAAGTCATTTGGCCGAACCTTAGGTTTTTAGGAATAAAATAATAATTAATAATATAATATTTGTTTTATAAACTATTTTATGTCAATTTTGACACTATTTAGTAATTGATTTTTTTGAAAATCATAACAGAATGATTAGTTAGAAATAATTTAATTACATCAATACTAACATGTCATATTAACCAATAAAATTAGTGTAATTTATAAAAAGTCTCAATTTAGATTTACTTGGGTATTTATAACATCAATTATGTCAATATTTCATTAATGAGATAATTACTGCATCATCTTTGTGTCATAAATAAATTAACATATTTAAAGTCTAAAAATTACAAATAAAATATTATTATGTAGGAAATATTTTTATCTTTCTAATGAATATTTATAGTCTAATTTATCTTATGTATAACCCAATATTAAAAATGATATACTTATTAATCATTGATTTTAACTATTTTAACCCTTCTTTAAATAAATTAATAATAAATGTCCTAATCTAATCCAAGTGGGCCTAAATGGTCATATTTTATTTCTAAGGTTGGTTTTGGTCTAATTACAATTATACAATAGAATTAGGACATGTGTTAGGGTAATAATAATATCATTTTTACCCTTAATTACCCTATTTACTTTGAACCGTGGTAAAAAAAAGTAAAAAGTTACTATTCACAAAAAACTATTTTCATCTCATTGAACAAAATTTTACATACTGACATCAACCGTGTCTCTCTGATTTTTGTAATTCCACTCACAGAAGCGTTAAAATTATGTTTTATGAAAAATTCAGTTTTTTTAACTACCACTTAGTGGTTTCACTATTCATCAAAAAATGAAAGTTTCCAGAAAAATACCCAAAATTAGGCCTAAGTTATATTTTATATTATGAACTCAAAATTGATTTCCATTTTACCAAATTAAAAACATATCAGTTGCATTACATAATTTAAAAATTAATTCCCGTCGTCAAAACAAATAACGTGTTCTTAAGAGATAATAACTGCCAAAAGATTGATACTTGTTTATGTCTGGTTTAAATGTGAAATTACATCCAATGACCAACATTGTATTAAATTGTAAAAATATATTCGAAATATACTTTAAAAGCACTCAAATTAATAATTTATCACTATTAATTATTTCGATTAAAAAGGATGTTTTTAATTAAAATTTAGTAATTTTCACTATTCATCAGAAAATGAAAGTTATCCGAAAAGTACAAAAATTTCACACTAAGATAATTTCAATATTCCGAATCCAAAAATGAATTCCATTTTGAAAAATAAAAATTTACCAAATTTCAAAAAGTGGTTATTACTATTCATAACGGCTAGTTTTAATAATATTTTAATAGCATATCGTAGTTTAGTGAAACTCGGTATTGCTTACTACACACGCTATTGAGGAAGGTCGTGATTTCGTGTAATGAAAGGAAAGTCAAGGATGTGTGTTGTGCAACCGGCTTTTGGTGTAGCGTACAACACAAGACATTAATGAAATTAAAAAGGATATTTTTCATAAAATCTTGGGGTGTTACATTCTACCCCCCTTAAAATGAATTTCTCCCTCGAAATTCGTCGGGGTTATAAATGGTTTACTTCTCAAAAGTTTCTTTAATAGAAACCCACACCGTAAAAAGGAATACCAAAACCAATATTTAAAAACCAAAGTATGAAACTTAAGGGTTACCCAAATAAACTAATCACTGGGATTCCACAAAGGTGAAAATATGGATATGGAAGAGAAATCTAACGACCATGTTCTGATGGAGAGGGGTAGAGAACATGGCTATGGAAAAGCCAGCAATCACAAATCCATAAATTTGTGATAATCTAAGGTACCATTTGATTCATCAGATATAAGATCACTAGGAAAACATTTTTGGTTTTCAAGATCATTCCCCCAAAGTTGATGAAATTGGATTTAGAAGAAATACTTTCGTGATTTTGGTATAGTCTCACCGTTGGTCGTTCTTTGGACAATTTACACTTCATCTCTTAATGAAATGAAGTTGAATTTGTCATTCGTGATGTGTTAGCATATCATGTGATAGAATGATGGGTCATTCCATCTGCCTCAAACAAAAGGTTAGAAACGTTATCAACAAAAAAATACATAAGTCCATCTATAGTGAGATTAATCATATATGGTTCCTAAAATGGACTTATAGTTCTTATATTATACTGGTTAATATAATAAAACTAGTTTCTACTAAATAGTGACTTCCTGTAGGCTAGTGGTAGGCGATAAAGGCCAGTCGCACTTCGGTTGTGGGTTCAATTCCAACAGCCCTGTCCGACGCGATGGGCTGTCGCCCGTCCTGCAGGTTGTCCTTTTTCTAAAACTACATTACTATAACATCCCATTAATAATATCTAAAAAAGTTATATCTTTAAACAATGCTATCTTATGTCCAATATAATCCATTCCAATCTTTATCTAAAATACTTCGGTCCAAGCTCATAGTATAAAGAAAACTATTACTTGAAATGTCATCAACCAACCATCATTTATCCCCCATTATCTTGTTGGTCACATTCCAATCATATAAATACCTTTATCTTTTATTCTCATGAAAAATGAATACCCATTAAAATTTAGTGAAAACATGAATGCTGTCAAAAGTTAACTCTTTCCATATACCAAAATCCAAAAATTCTATATACTCAAACCATGATATAACCTTCTCCTTATATCAGTCAAGAGCTTATGAATACTATCAAACATTTAATTTTCTCCTTATCCCTTCATTATGCACATATCATCTACTTTCCAAAAATACTCGTACCATTCATTACACACTTTCAAAACATAAGGAAAGAAAACAGTGTAACAGTCCTTAGATGTCTCTTTATTCCATAGTACCATGAGATTACTTATACAACATTACACTTGATAAAGATGTAATCATTACACGAACTTCTTAAACCATTGACCGAGCTTCAACAATTCTTTCATCTCACATATCATTTGTAGTCGCTTCATCGTCATCAACATAAATATTACCCATATGACCATACTGATTCTCTTCATGAGACTTTTCCTTAGGGAATTGGTTTGCATAATGCCCGTAAATTCCACATTTAAAACATTTAACCAGTGTTGATGTCGTAGCAATACCATTATCCTCATCCATGGTGTTAACTGAACCTTTTCCTTTTCACTTACTGGATTTATATCCTTCTTTTCCACACCCAAAGCATCTTCCAGTTCCTTTGAAACATTCTCCTTGAAGCCTCTTCCCACATGATTTACATAGGGGAAATTGAACTTTCTTTCCTCTATGATCATCAAGAAACACCATCTTTCTCTTATTAGCTGAGTCAGGAAACTTAACAAATTTGAGTTTATTGATCATATTATGAGATTGCTAATTCAGGATAATAATGATGTTTGGACTTCCAAATCTAGTTTCATTTGGTTGCTCATGAAGAATATCATTCCACTCTCCATTATATCCTCCATTATCGTGAATCTTCCGGTTTCCCGCCATTTTCTAAAACCCAAAAAGAATAGTGTGAGAGGCCAAAATCATGCTAGGGAAAACAAAATAGTAAAGGGGGAGTACCCTCAATATCTAACATCTTAGGTTAAATTCTATGATCGTTACAGTAGTTCTAGGACTATATCCTATACATATACTTATCCATAGGGCCATCCCTAGACATACCTTAGAAATATCTCTAGGGATCTCTCTAACGTTTTCACATCCTAGTTTCCAAAGGTTGACTAAACCTTTCCTCTAATACCAACTGTAGATACCCGAAGCTTGACGTACATGGAAAATACATTACTTTTGCGGAATACTTAATACATAACAAAAACAGGCACACAAGGACCGTAATAGTTTAGTGTCTTTGGAAACTTGGAACGTAATCTTCTAATTGTGGTGAAAGATCTTCAACATCTCCAATAAAGATCTTCCACTTTTTGTTTCCTTACCTAAAACCTTTCTTTTAATCATGGGGGAAAATAAAACATAAGAAGGGTGAGCTCAAATTCTCATTAAGGGTAAGCATTGATAAAATAATACATACCATATACATTTGAACTTAAAACCATGAACATAATGTTTAAACATCAAAATCTTGAGCAACGACTTAAAACATGGAAGAACATAAAGCATAGATCATAATGGAACATAAATCATGATAACATAACATGGGAATAAAACATGTATTTGTGGAATCCATTAAGCACATGTAATGATTTCCATAGTAGCCAAGGCATTGCTGCCAAGACCATCTTAGTGGACAAAGTCCCTTTCTGAATCGAGTTCACTCCTGGTTTCAGTCCTGTAACACTGAACCAGATTAACATAACGTTCCAGCCTTGTCTATCTAATGAAATATAAATCTTTACCCAATTCATTGGAGGGAGATATAGGTCCCACCCATCTCATAATGAAATCATTCTTTCGTGTTCCACAAAATCATAAATCATACATCATAGCATAAACCATGTAATAAAATGGGATTCTTAAACATCATGCCATCATAACATAATCCATAAAAGTTTGATATCATCTCATAATAAGAAAATTTAAACCATTTAAATCATAGAGACATATTACTTGAAACATACACATGTGAAATAATGTTATCTTAGATGGAAAATAGTTTCGGAAAAACACTTGAAATGAATTCTTGAGGAAAATATCATTTCTTCTTTAAAATCATTTTCTTTTCACAAAATTACATGAAATTTTAAAAGAAAAGGGTTTTGTTGAAAATAATCATGAAATATTGTAGAGTATGCTTCTTGAAAATTATGCGTTATGAAACCGTAAAAATCCGTTCACACCGTATAAGTTAAATATAACATTCTCCTCATACTTTTGTTGGAAAATTCAAAAAGTACATTATATGGTAACCAAAGGAAATATTCCATTAATACAATGTGGTAAAAATTCAATAAAGGGTAAAAATTACTTTAAAAATTAATGGAAGAATACTAAACATTTTATGAAAACATTTTTAGAAATCATGGTCATGGATGATAACCATAACCCCAATAAATACTTACGTATAAGAAATCTCAGATAAAAATGTGATTTGCAAAATTATCCCTTACCTTATGTCCGATATGCTTCATATGTATCCGAACCTCCTGTATAATGATTTAAATAATGTCATTGACTTATTATATAATCATATTCATTGTTATGATATCATATATGGTTCAATTATGACTTTATATTACCTATTCTTTTGTAAATTCCATGTTAAAGATCGTTTTGGGTAAAATCGTTCCATTTATCGTATGTGTTTCGACTTGTCGTTCTGGATATTATTACTTATATCCTAATTTAAATAATTGATGAATGTAAAAAAATGATTTATATATAATATATATTCATTTAATACATATATAATAATGATTGATAAAAGGAATGAAATACACCGTTCATGGAGACGGTAGTCCGTACGTACGCATGAACGCTGTTTTCGTTTCCTTATTGAATTGAATGGAATTAAGTAGTTGAAATATATATATATATATGTATACATAAATCCAGTAGCTTCCTTATGTCATATATTTCATTATTATTCATTATATATACTTTATAATCATTCTTTTATGGTTAATCATGGAAAATGAATCTCATCTCATTCGTGGAGACGGTAGTCCGTACATACGCACGAGTGATGATATCATTCCCATGATAGTGGAATTGTATTGAAGTTTATGTATAATATTATAGAATCAATATCAATTTACAATAACCATATTTATTTATTTATTTACACCATTATACCTATCCATGTAATGTGGTGGTGGAAAATAGATTACACCACAGCGTGGAGACGGTATTCCGTACGTATGCACGCGCGGTGATTTCGTTTTCCGTAGGATGGATAGATGGTGAAATAGGGTTGTTTCATAATTATAATAACATATAAGTATAGGAGTTATACTGATGTTATTACTTCATAATGAAACAACTAATGAAGAAGAAGTGGAAGAAGAAATAGAGTTGAAAGAATCGGTAACGGACATTACCTCTTCTTTGAAGCGCCTCTTTGAGACCTCCTCTTACGACACTAAAATTGGTCTTTGAAGAAGACCAGAACCTCTAGGAAGTTTCTATGGAAGTGGAGAAGAGAGTTTGGCAGGGTTTGGCGTATCACGAAGGCTCAAATTGGTGTGAGGAAGAGAGGGAGGACGTGCCCTTTTATAAGGGAGGAGAGGGGCACCTTTGGAATAACAAAAACTATTATTTTATTATAAAGCCAAATTCAGTTTTAAATATCTCCAAATTGATTTATTTAGAAGCTAAGGTGGTGATGGGTCTAAATCCTCTCATAAAATAGAATTTAGAAAAGTTTAGTTTCCTATTTTAACCTTATCATTTAGATTTAACATTAAGTTAAATAATTTTACTTTTACCCTGTCTTCATGTGTTCTTACACTATAAGGTTAATGAACTTACTATAACAAGACAAAAGAACCCCAAGTTGTTTATTATTAATATATATAACCTTATCTAATTCATTTGGCCGAACCTTATATTTTTAGGAATAACATAACAATTAATAATATAATATTTGTTTTAAAAACAATTTTATGTCAATTTTGACACTATTTAGTAATTGATTTTTGTAAAAATCATAACAGAATGATTAGTTCGAAAAAAGTTAATGAAATCAATAATAAAATGTAATATTAACCATGAAAATATTGGAATTTAGAAAAAGGCCCAATTTACATTTATTTGGGTATTTATAACATCAATTATGTCAATATTTCATTAATAAGATAAATACTGAATCATCTTTGTGTCATAAATAAATTAACTTATTTAATGTCTAAAAATTACAAATAAAATATCATTATGTAGGAAATATTTGTTTCTTTCTAATGAATATTTATAGTTGAATTTATCTTATGTATAACCAAATATTAAAAATGATATACTTATTAAACATTGATTTTAACTATTTTAACCCTTCTTTAAATAAATTAATAATAAATGTCCTAATCTAATCCAAGTGGGCCTAAATGGTCATATTTTATTCCTAAGATTGTTTTTAGTCGAATTAAACTTATCCAATAGAATTTGGACATGTGTTAGGGAAATAATAATATCATTTTCACCCTTAATTACCCTATTTACTTTTAACAGTGGTAAAAAAAGTAAAAAGTTACTATTCACCAAAAATTATTTTCATGTCATTGAACCACAATTTTCTTACTGACATCAACCGTGTCTCTCAGATTTTTGAAATTCCACTCACAGAAGCGGTAAAATTAAGTTTTATGAAAAATTCATTTTTTTAACTACCACTTAGTGGTTTCACTATTCATCAAAAAACGAAAGTTTTCAGAAAAATACCAAAAATTAGGCCTAAGTTATATTTGATATTATGAACTCAAAAATGATGTCTATTTTACCAAATTCAAAACATATCAGTTGCATTAGTTAATTTAAAAATTAATTCCCGTCGTCAAAACAAATAGCGTGTTCTTAAGAGATAATAACTGTCAAAAGATTGACACTTGTTTATGTCTGGTTTAAATGTGAAATTACATCCAATGACCAACACTATATTAAATTGTAAAAATATATTCTAAATATACTTTAAAACCACTCAAATTAATAATTTATCACTATTAATTATTTCTGTTAAAAAAGTTGTTTTTAATTAAAATTTTGTAATTTTCACTATTCATCAGAAAATGAAAGTTATCCGAAAAGTACAAAAATTTCACCCTAAGATAATTTCGATAATCCGAATCCAAAAATGAAGTACATTTTGAAAAATAAAAAATTACAAAATTTCAAAAAGTGGTTATTAGTATTCATAACGGCTAGTTTTAATAATATTTTAATAGCATATCGTAGTTTAGTGAAACTCGGTATTGCGTACTACACACGCTATCGAGGAAGGTCGTGATTTCGTGTAATGCAAGGAAAGTCAAGGATGCATGTTGTGCAAGCTTCTTTTGGTGTAGCGTACAACACAAGACATTAATGAAATTAAAAAGAATATTTTTCATAAAATCTTGGGGTGTTACATTCACATTCACCATTGGTGTTTCATCAAGTCTCACTCACATGAACATTTATGTGCCACCCCCAGCACTCAAATACTATTACATACTGGCCATTCATCCATATATCCAAAAAAAATTCATGTGAGAACCAATGAAAACACATAATTCAAAAAAACATCATAATTCCAAAAATAATCATGTACCTTCCATAGGCACATTAACCACCAAATCAAAAAACATTTTCAGATTTCACAAGACAAGCCACACTTCATTATGAAGCATTTGATTAAAAAACCATTTCATTTAATCGAACATATAAAAACAACCATTCTATTCCAAACAACCCTTTCCCATTTTAAAATTTTTTAGTAAGGTTTCTTTTCATAATTTGACAACCACAATGGCCAAAACCCCTTTCTAGAAAACACCAGCTGCTCAAAACCAAACTTCCAAAACCAATTCATCAGATTAAAAAACTTTTCAATAGCCCAAAACACCCCATTTGAAAAAAAGTTTCTGAATTAATTTAAAATGATGCACACTTTCAAAACATTTTATTTCAACAAACCACAAGTTTATATTAGAGAAAATCCAATTTCCATAAAAACATTTCCACTTCCTTCCCAAAATTTGTTTACAAAAAACACAACCTTCCCAAAACTATTCTTATATCTAATTTTTGAAAACCTATGTTCCAATTTTCCATATCCAATCATACCTTTAAAACCAATTTCCATAATTCTCACACTTGGATTTTCAAAACAAAAATTCACAAATCAAGAAACATCCATGAATCCCACAAAATGGAACTAGTGTCGGTGAGTGACTTGACCATATGGTTGATGTCTATATTTCAAACACAATACCAACACAGAGAGACTTATTTGGACCATTCCTCGGCTCCACATGGCTTTCCAGGCCCTGCGAGATCACAGAGGCCATTGGCCAGACTCCCCTTATCATAACCCAAAACCAGAAAATCAATAAGAACAAAAGACACTAATAAAACTAGACTTCCTATAGAAACCTGAGGATTAAAATGAGAAATAGTTCACGATGCTCTTACCGCACTTACCCCTCAATTCCCAACAATCCTACTCCATCTACCTTTGCATCACCAAAATAACAACGACGCTCTAAAAATAAAGGTCTACTAAGAGCCAACCTCCTCTGATACCATTTTGTCACAAAGTAGCTAGAGTCGACCCTGAACTAGTCACCAGGCCAGCCTACGACAAGTCACGAGAGGCGTTCCCGATCCCCTTGGGATGGTGAAAAGCACTAAGGGTATCAGTATAGTACAAAAGGGAATGATTTCTCCCATATATAAACAATAAAACAAACAACGGAAAGAAACAGAAAGCGAAAAATACATTTATATAAAAATTGAAATGAACATTATTTGTACAAGAAACTAAAAGTAGAACTAAACCCACAACTCAATTGACCAAACCCGATAACCAAATAACTCCATGTGACCCTGATTGTCACTCTACAATAAAATTATCACATGTCGCCCAAGGTGATCAAACTCAAGGTGAAACCTACACAATGGCTAAAAATAGAAGAAGACTATAGACGTGAGTATTAAAACTCAGTATGTTAGCCCAATATTATATTCCAAATGTACATCATTTAAAATAAAATAAACATCAATTTAAAATTTAGAATAAATATATAAAGGAATGTTTTCAAAATGAGCTCCAATTCTATAAAAAATTACCAGACAAAAACTTGCATGTTTGATAAACCAAAATGCTAGTAAAAATTTTCAAAGAGATGCAACTTCAAAATGAAAATAGTCTTAAAGAGGTATACATTAAATAATTTACACATTTAAATAATTCAAACACTTCTAAATTTACAAAAAAACACACCATATGTCAACAGTGAGTACAACATAGTGAATGAGCACAAGTCATGGGAGCACCCCTAGGCACTAGTTAGTTGTGAGCCTTAGGTACCTCGTATTTTAGTGGAAGTAACCATAATAAAAATATATTCTCGTGAACACGAGCCAATATTAAAGAGCATACCCATAACCTAGTGGTCCCCCAACATCATCATAATCATTTTTTAGTTACTGTTTTCTTCGTCAAACTTGCTACGTGAAACAGGGGCCAAACCCCAAAGGATCACTAGCATACTAGTACACGTTCACCCACTTAGATACCTGAGATTCACTTTAGTGCTAAATCAAGTTAAAAATAATATAAAATACACATTTCACATCCAAATTCCCTTCCCAAACCATAAAAAAAACATCTTACATACATTCTTCACATTTCTTTCACGAATCAATAAACCACTGGATATTTTCGCAAAACATTTTCAAGGTGTTTATTGGGGCTTTGCACATAAAACTCATTGAAAAACACTATTTTAATTATAAAAACACAAAAAAACCATACCAACCCATATTTTTAATCCCTAAAAACATTCCATAAAATAAATTCATGGATGATAAAACAATCCCAATTGACACAACATGGTATATACAAGTAAAAAACTCATTCATCATTTTTAGGAAAGGCAAAAGGGCCTTTAAATTTTTTATCAAAACTATTATTTGGAAAAGTTATGCATTTAAATTGTATTTATAAGGTGTATAAAAACCATTTACAGCATCAAATCACATTCATAAATCTATTAAAGCACTCATGTTACATATTCCAAACACAACCATTTTCATAAGAATGTGAAACGAGCCATTTTCTAAAAACTCGGGCCAAAACATCTTTTAAACAAAAAACATTTGTTTGTAAAATCAAATAAAAATTGTAAATCCATAAAAGGATCCCAAAGTAGTTTTTCACATTCTTCCAATGTATTTATAAATCCAAACAAATCATTTTAAATTTCACTAGACACATAAAATCTAACCGAGCTATTTACCGAACACATGCCATGCCCTCTTTAACAAAAAAACTTATGTAAAGCACATAAAAATGGAATGAAATACCATTTTCATGACATAAAGTTATTAAAAATATTCAAAATACCATAAACCATGTGTGAAAGATCATGGAATAATTTATCAAACAAGGGGAGTGCACATTTATACCAAAACAACTATATTTTTAACAAAATAAGTCATAAAAAATAATTTGCACACAAAACCTTTAAAACCAAGGCGTCACAGTAGAACATATCATATTAATAAGGTTATAATAGAATTATAATGATGAAACTTAATTGATAAAGGCTTTTGAAAAGGATATCCTACCTCAAATCCTAGGCGTAATGGAGACACACACCCAAAATCACCATTTGAGGGTTTACAAACCCTAAACCTATGAAGACTAGCCCCAAATGAAAAAAACCACATAAAAATCATAGGATAACAGAACCCTAGGTCTATCATGACTAGGGGGTATTATAAAACTAAGAAACAATGAAAAGAGGAAAAATAGGGAGGATAAATGAGAAAGAATCTCACCATTCTAACTAGAAAACTCTTCGTATTCCATTAGATATGCACCCTTAGTGAAAAGGTAATGGATTAAAAATTATTTGAGATTATCCTATGGTCCGAAAGAACCATGTAAAGAATATGTAGAGGAAAAATAGTATGAATTGAATGATTTATGTGTGAAATAATTTACCTTCTCAATTTTGGATGATTTGAGGTATCATGAGAAGGTTTCCCCCAATATGCGACTCATATAGGCTCAAAAGAGGAAAAATAGATAATGGGGGTTAGGATAAGTCTATTTGATCTAGTGGGAGGTGTAATAACCCAAATAAATTAAATATTGAATTAGATATAAAAGAAACAAATTATTTTTTTAAAACTGGAAATGGGCCCATGGGCTGGCCCAATACCTAAATAAGTAACCCCAATTCACTATGATTATGAATTATTAAGGGGTAAAAAAAGGATATTTTATTTTGAATATGTCAAGGGAGGAAATTTATAAAATTTTATGGGAGAAAATTATGAAAAAAGGAGTTATAAAAGAAACAAGTTTCGTTTTTAAAACTGGAAATGGGCTCACGGTTGGCCCAAAACATGAAGTAACCACCCTCTCTCTAAAAACTCCTAAACAAGAAATGGGGATACCAAATTAGGGTTATTAGACATATATGGAAGTTAAAAACTCAAAATTAACATAAAAAAACACCCATGAAAAGGATTTTCATTTTAAATGAACCAGATCAGAACCATAACATGAAAAGAAAAAAACGGGTGTAACATTTTATGCATCGATAGGTCTCGTGAGATAAATCAGTTGGCCCAACCAGAAAAGTATATACCCAATAGTTTTAAATCAGTTTTCCAATATAGATGATTTTATACATATAAGATTTAAACCATCTTGTAAAAGGTCTTGATGGTAGAGGTATCTTGTTCCTGTGACATGATTTCAAATAAATAATCATTTCCTTCTTTAAGAATTTAGTTATCTTATTATGGATGATATTTTCTCCATGATATTTTCTTTGGATTCTTTTTATTATCAATTTATTGAATAACGGTATATGTTTTCATTTATTTATCTTACCATATTGAATATTCTTTATCTTATTATGCTAGTCAAGTTATTTAAATGGATTATTTATTTATTTATTTATATTTCCATATTGAAAATTTTTATTGGTTCATGATAGATTACACTATATGAATCCCTTATTAAGAATTCTCATACTACCATTTTTTTTACATTACCTAGGATATTAATAAAAATTCTTGGTATGGGTTTTCAAGGATTCCATTAATTTTATTTTGTTATGTATTATGTTTTATTTTCTATTCCAAATTCAAAATGGTTATCATGTTTGTATCTAGTTCTCCAAAACCGCTAAACTGATTGGTTCTTTTGGATTTGACCCATTGTATATATGTCAATGTAATAAAGAATGAACTGGATCTAGGATACAGGAGTCTGGTCATTACTGTCTATAATATCATAGTCTGTACATGGAACAGGAATTTCACATGAATTAGAAACTCCCCTTCATGAGTCTGGACCAACATGAAAATTTTCATTATAAATTATAGCCAATAATCTACATCCTATAATACACTAAAACCCTAGAATACCAGAGGATACAGAAGTAAGAAATCTCGAGTGGCCATGGTATTCTTAATGGTTTCACAATGGAAGAGAATAATCTAAGAGAGTCCCAGATGAATGTACCTTGTATCTTGAATAACCTATAAAAGTAAAGGAGAATACTGGTAACTCAGAGGTCCATTACACATGTTCTTTCTTGGAAAATATTCATATATATTCAAATATAACAATATGACTAGGTTATATATATTAATTCTACAAAAGATATAACAATATAAAAAACAAATATATTAAGTAATAAGAAATACAAGTGTATATTAAATGGATTTCATAATTCATGGAATTATACTAAATGATCAAATATGGAACACTATAGAAGGTATATAAATGGAATGTGCCACTATTTTCCTAATCATGGTTCAAGAAAACACCAAAAATAAAATAAAATTAGTAACAACAATCTCTACCATGATAACATAGAGATTAATTACACATGTGATTTCCAGGAACATAACAACACTCAACTCGAGTGCCACACAACTATATCCTTTCTACCATGTCCCAATTTAGTCCAAAATAAAAGAAGAAATATTTCCTATAATACCATTTCATAATTCCCTAGACTAAATTATTTGTTCCATGCTAGAGTTCCACATGATCATATTCATGACTCCATGTATGCAAGAGGCATCCAACTAGTTGTGAGGACCTAAGTCCACGAGTACGGAAACTATAACATCAATATCATGTCATAGAAAAAATAATAAATAATAAATAATATAATAAATAATTAGAGTAATCATGTATAATTAATAGATGGAAGTAATGTCATATAATAATATGTGGCTCCCAATTTGGGAACCCAAACCAGAGTATAAAAGTGAAATAGGTAATAAGTAAAAAAAATATGTTAACCCCATGAATCTATCCCTTTTATCCCAATAGTTCCAAGGTCCATGACTAAACCATATTGAACAGGACCCTTTCCCCTATTCAGATACTTATACATGAAATTTACACACTCATCGAGATGACTGTACAAGAAGTGGGTAGTAAAACCTAGTAGGACACCACTAATGTGTCCTTAACATGAGTGAAAATGAATAATAGTGTATAAAATGATAATAAATAGAAGAATGCACTAGTAAAAAATCATACCAAGAACCCATATGATAACTAGGCTACCCTAAAACCTAGTTGTACCTATATTGACTCATTTCTGAAAGATATCATAATGGTTGTGGATACAATAAAAATTAAGGATCTAGCATCAAAGCTACACAATAACCTAAGATTCTAGGTTTGACAAAAAAAGGCTATCATACCATGTTTTTATCTCATTGGTCAGGTTACATAGAATATCATGCCCCAATTTCTCCACATAGTTTAGGTCACATAGACCATCATTCACCATTGTCATATCATGGGTCTAATCACATATCACTATCATGTCCCTAAGTAAAGATTCACAAGGCCATAATTCCCCATCAGTAATCGGTGTCTTGTCATTAATTCATATATAGCATCTGAACATGCCCCCTAGGGCTACCAGGCCATGATGGGTGTAACAACCAAATTGGTACCATGAATAGAAAAAACATATCATATACCAAAATATAACACAAGGAACGAGTGGTAACATATCAAGAAATACATAGAATATCATGAGTGTGAATAAAATCCCAAACACACACACATGTAAACATACTCAACTTGTTCAATATAACATCAATTCACAAGATCATATCATGAAAGAGATCATAACATGGCCTCAAATTGGTACGTAACTTCCTACTTAAAGGTTTTCAATATCTATGTCATTGTTCATGAAGGAATATTCACTCGAACCATATACATATCTTTTTTAGCTCAATATACCCTCCATGGATTCCTCAAACCAATTATATTATTTTAATTAAAAAGAAAATAAAACACCACATGTGATAATATGTTATTTCTCATTGATATTCCCTAGATTATAGACTTAAGACAAATCACGTGTGAACAATTTCATCCATAAAGAATAATGTAATTCCATAGAAGATAATAGTTTTCTCTCTCTAGAATAATTATATATATGAATGAATAATAATAATTATTGTTTTAAATAATACTAGGTTATTACCATTTTAAGAAAAAATTATCATTTTTAATTAAATAATTGAAAATATTTATTCAGCAAGATACTAGGAAATTATTGTATGGATATATTACATGGGTTTTATCTATTAAAAATGAAACAAAAAATAATAGAGGATAGGGGGTGAGGTTCTTCCATGCCCAGAAACTAGTTTATGAACTCATATTGTTCATAAAATTTTTCACAAAAGTTGAAAAAGGGAATTTATAGGCTTATTAGACTTATAAAGATCACTAAAAAATGAAGACATGTAAAATTCATAGATTTTTAAGAAAGAAATCTGTGTGGAGATTCACAACATTAAAACCCACAAATATAATTCATTATTTAATTATTCATTTTATAAATTATTATTTATGGTGTGTTTAAATTATCATATCATATGATTTGTTAACTTTAGATGATTAAAATTATTGATTTACATGATTTTAGGATTTTAAAATCACCGAAAACAAGTTACATGTGCATGATGGGGAAAAAGAAGCAAACAAATGGATTTTAAAACATTTTTCCCAAAATGGGAATTAGGTAAGGTTAACATCATTTTACTATTACATAAATCACATTTATTATATATGTGTAAGGTGTTTTACCCTTATGTAGTTCTCTTACCATTACACAGAACATTGGAATGCTTGATTACCCTTACAAGAGAAAAATACTACCCTTACATATCCTTTAGAAAGAAGTGGATACCCTTAAATAGTGCATATGTTGCCCTTACATAACCATAAAAAACATGGGGCTAACCTTACAAAGTTCATAGGATATCCTTATGAAAACTTTAAAAACATAGGGATACCCTTTTTCAGTGTAGGTAATACCCTGACATGGTTCTTGTTTACCCTTATGTAGATCCTAGGTACACTTAAACAACTATAATGATTCCCAAACATAGCATATATAAATTCCATCTTACCTTATTAGATTCCAATGTACCATTACACATCCATTGAAAAAATGTATACCTGTATGTATCTGATAGAAATGGAATTATAAATTTTTGAAGCCTTTGTAAAACATGAGTTACCCTTGAAAACATAAGAATTATTATTAAAATGACAAATTTTCATTTTTCACTGGAGGGTTATAAAATATAAACAAAAGAGGGTTTTATGAATAGTTAAAGATTAAGAACATTACAATTATAAACATATGAAACATGAATATGGTGTATTGATGAAAAATTCACCCAAAAGAACATAATATAGTAACCAAATGTACTAATATGGAATGGAACCAAACCATTACATTATTAAAAATCCATAATAATGAGTTGGAATTCCATCCCACTCTATATAGTAACATATCCTTATATTCTTGTTTAGATTCATGATAATACTACCTCTAATATCTAGGTAATGGATTCAAATCATGACCAACCCAAGTCATAACATTGTAATCTATGTTTAAAATTCTCCTAACCATCTATACATAAAGGACCAAGGTCAATATCTTACCAAACCCAATAATACACAAAAGCCTCCATTGGATCCTAACAAACCCTATCTAATTCTCAAAAACTAAATACCAAACTTCCCTATAAATACATTACTATTCTAAATGATATCTAACCTATTTCATGTGGAATAATGTCATTCTATGAAGTTACAAAAATATATATTTAATTAGCATACACTACCCACTAGTTTGTTATAAAAAAATATTCAGATTTAACATGGAATGCTCAAAGGAACCTCTCAAAGACCACTTACTTAATACATATTAAAATAAAAACCTCTTTATTTATAATTTCAAGGATTCATGACAATTTTAGTATTATAGGACCGATTTTAGTTTAAACAGTCATTACTCAATACTTAATGTCAAATAAAACCAAATTTATTTCCATTTTGTTTTTCCAAACTCACCCATGAACACTCGTATACAAAAAAAATCAATGATACTCATATAAAATAAGTATAAAATCTTGTAAACAACCTCTTTACACTACATCGAAATCAGTTATAAAAAATAATAGAGTTATTTTTGTTTAATCAAAAAACAAAAAAACCTGACATAAAACTACAAGGACCACTGAGTGATTTGTATTCTAGTGTACCCCCATTGTGCACTTGAGAGTGACTTGATATAAAACTAATGACCACTAGCTAGATTTTGATCTTCAAGAATACATTATCCCCTTCGATATCTATACTAGGTAGAGTACCTAGAAACCAATGATATAAATCATTATTAATAGATTTATACTATAAATTTTATTTCCACTAATTTAGACCCCCCAACTTCCTTTAACCTATACTTTAGTAAATGTCAATCAAAATAAAACATTTAATGACTAAAAATAAAAAGAAATCATACTTAGTGAATGATGGTTATTACCAGTATTATATCGATTAAGTGGAGATGCAGATCAATCACGATGATTAGTTAAAAACACTTAGAAGGATAAAAAATTATCAAACATGTATTGAAACACTTTTAAGGTAAATTTTAAAGAGAATTATTTTCATTGAGATAAATGATATGGGATGGCGATAAAATTAGTAAATCATTAAAAAGTACTAGGATAAAATAAATAAGTATGATGTGAACATAAAATGAATAGTTAGGAAATATTTAGACTATATAAACAACCCAAAGTGTATTAGAGGACAATTCTTTGAATGTATATATCCAAATCTTTAATGGGTTTTATTCTCTAAATAATTTTCCATATATGCATATATTGTGAGTACTATAATCAAGAGGGAGAAGGAATTTTCAGAATCATACATTTCTAAAGTAAATATTGAAAAAATAGAATGGTGGATGTTTATGGTGATGGGTTATTTGGAAGAGATGAAAAATAATAATTATGTATTCCATGAACAAAAAATATGGGAAGAAGTCTCTTGGGGAACATTTAAAAGGGTTGGGTGTATACTATAAGTGTAGAGACAATTTCCACCAATAACATGAGTGCATAATAAGGATATAATTATTTAATTTATAATGTTTTAATGATAAGAACATGAGTCAATGTTGAGTTAAATTGCATGAATATTAAGATATTATACTCCATAAGAGTCCAAGGGATCAAGTTTTAGTGTTTTCAATGACAATGGAAACATTTATTCTCTAAAATAAATTGTCATATGTACTATAGTTATATATTCATAATTACTAAACACGATATTTTCTTATGGTTCCTTGAATTTTTTTATCCCTTCCATGTTTCATAGTAACATTGACACACCTCATGACCAATTAAGAAAATAATTATCCTCAAAAATACCATGTGAGACTTTAATCAAAAAAATTATACTATATAGATTACAATGTGTGGTTACTACCAATTTATAAATATTGTTAACATACCCATGATAGGATTTTATTTAATATTTGAGAATAATTTACTATATAATTATTAACCTCAAATTCACTATATATAATTTTATTTATTTATTAAGAAGGTATTAAATTTTTTATTCTTATAGGGGATTTTTATTACTTGAATCATGTTAGGAACCACCCCTTTTGGTTTATCTTATTTTGGTACATGGTGAATAAATATATAATATTAAAACTATAAATTATATTCAGTTATGAGAATAAAATATATGTATTTCATACAAGATTACATTGAATAATTTCTTGATAAATTTCCTAGATTTTCTCTAGATAGAGAACTGAAATCGTCCATTGATCTCATTTTGATTAAAGAATCCATATAAAAGATACAATACCATATTAATATAATATAATTTTTCAAGTTTAAATAAAACTATAAGAGTTTATTAGAATAAGGGATTTATTTGATTAATTCTTTCACTTTGGGGAGAACCTATTTTATTAATGAAGAAGAATGATATGTCAATGATTATGTGTACCGATTATCAAGTGACAACCAATATCTCCATAAAGAACATGTTCCATTTACCTCATATTCAGTATTTATGTGAGTAACATCAAGGGGATCAATATTTATTGAAAACTAATATTCTTCCAAGGTACCATCAACTAAATTTAATGAAATAAGATATACTAAAGTTGAATATTAATATAATCTATGACCAAAATAATCTCATGAATATTCCATTTTGTTTAGTTAATTGTCCCTAAATATTTAAATACATAACGAGTATATTTTTCAAGAAAAGTTTTTATGTTATTTATTAAAAATATCTTTATATTTTCATGAATTGATCTCATTTATAGTCTTATTAATCTGACTACAAAATCATGAATGGTACCAAGAGTATATTTAATAGGTTATGGATTGATTAATAACAAAAGGGGTATAATAAGAAAAAGGAAAGAATTACCCATAACGAATACTCTATACCCCCAAAAGGTAGATTGAATAAAAAATAATAAATCAAAATGTCTAATCAATACACAACACATTAAAAAATATTTTTAATCAAAAATTACACATTTCATAGAAACTTCAATAATAAGCTCCTAAATATATTATGATTATAAAAAAGAGGAGTAAAACTTGAAGGAACACCTCATATATGAGATAAGGTCCTCCAACATTACCTCTATCTGTATTCTATACATCTAATAAGAAACATATTTTATTTTTCTAGGCATATAGATATTCATAGTAGGTTCATCCCCATGAACCCTCATATGTTAAAGGGAATATAAACTACTAATATATTTGTGAATGAAATAACAAAACAAAGATAACCAGACATGTCCCATGTATATTTCCACATATATCCAAAATTCATATCTAACAAATAACCCCTAAATCACATAATATATATATATATAATAACTCAAATCATTATAGATTTATCAAAAAGGGACTCCCACATTCCAACACCTATCGAATTTATTACCAAAGTCCCAAAGATAATGATCTAAAGTCACCCATCTATTTACCAAATCATCCATAGCCTATAAAACATATATATACCACATAATCACAGTGGATTAAAACATCACTTAACACCATAATATCATCAAGAAATAAAACATTCTATACGAGAGAGTAGGAGGGGGAAAGTGATCATCTATACCATACAACATGGAAGTTGGGTGCACCTAATACTAATACGTGTGGTAGTTCCTTAAATTGTTATAGAATACAACAACTCCATAACTAAAATAGGAAAACGTAATATGATCACCACACACTAAATTTTTTCAGGACAGGTTCATAAAAATCCTACCCCCAATCATAGTCAAAAAAAATTAAATAATGAATATAAACCTTTACCTAGACCATATTTCCATATAAAGGACTTAAAAAGTGAAAACAATGACTAATTCCTCATTTTATAGTATTATAAAGATTAATAATGTGAATATTCCATATATTTCATTATTCACTTTTTATTTACAATATTTTATTTTTTATCTTCCATTTTTTATATTTTTTATATCCTTTGAATCTTATCTTTAAAACACTTAGAATTACCCCACCCAAACATTACTACATAAAATATATTCTTCTACTTAAGCATAACACAAAATTATCCACTCTTACACTCTCTAAATTAAAATAAATTAACAACTATATGCAACAAAATATCTATTTTTAATACAACATATCAAAACATATAATATTCATCTACTATTTTATCTTCAATCCTCTAAAAAAATAAATAATCTATTTACCCATCAAAATGAAACATAAAAAACTCAACCCTCCATATATTATCCCGCCCTTTTTAATATAAACATCTAGGCCTCTATTCATATAATGAATCATCTATTCATACCATTTAGAATAAAAAAATCTATTACTGAACACTCTTAAATAAAAAAACCTGTTCTAAATATACCCTCACATTACTACCAAAAAATAGTGAGAATCTATAAGATCATCCATTTTCCACAATCTATTTTTCATCACATAAATGCTATTAAAAATATTCATCACCCGTAATTAAAAAATAAGTAATAAAACAAAGAAATAACTATAATAATTTCTATAAATTTTTTAAAAAATAACTTATTCTAACTATCTATAATATATAAACATAGGTATGTTATAATACCAATGTATAACATATGAATATTAGAGTAACCTACTTTTGAAAAATAAATGAATTTAACATCATAAAAAAAATTTAGATATGAAATGTTATTTGGATCATAACGATATAAATAGCCTAATTTCTTCTAGAGACTATACTAAGAAACCATGATGCTTTTATATAAATAAAAATTTGATTTTTTAAAACCATGCAATATTTTATTCCTCATGTTAGTTAGTTATTTCCCCACATCATTTATTCAATCCTTAAACATATGTTATGTATCCAAAACACAACCATCAAAAATATCAAACTTTAAGATTATTTTTATGTTAATTCATTCTAAATATAAATTACCCATTATCCAACCATTAAGATATATAAATTTATCTAATTCACTTAGGAAATAACCATTATGTATAACAATTCCACCACATTATGATATTTAGTTTTTCTTCAAATATTCATTCCATTAAAACCTATTCATCTCCAACAAAAATCATAAAAATCCATAAGAATGTTTACTATAAACATAATACAAAAACATATTTATAATTCATGAATCATCATCTTAAGAAACTAGTCCATAGTATACTACAAATTCATGTGTTATATAAACTCCATAGTACCATATAGGGTAATATTTGTGCGATAGAATCATATCTCATTGTAAATAACATAAATACATTGACCATGTCACAATAAAATTCATATTTTTTAATATACTTAAGGGATTTTCAATTCCTCCATTTATATTTGTTGGAAATATGATAAAATTTATGATAAGATTCCAATTAAAGTAAAATAATCATGAAATAAGTGAAAAAACAAAATATAATATTTTAATTATATAATTTAAAATTTTTATTCATGATATTCTCACCCTATATTTTACAACACAGTACTCCTCCATTTTCAATAAACGAGACAACACAACTTCCTTCCCTTTATCAACATTTTTATTTCTCCTCATTTTCAAGCTAGGAATTACCCTTTTTTGACTAGTAAAACATCCAAATATTCTCAATTTTTTCATTAAATACAATGGAATTAAATATAAAAAATATATAGAATGTGAAAAAAAGAATTTTTGGAGAGGATTAACTCATAAATATAATCACAAGTATTTAAATATATTCCTATTAAAAAGATTCATCAAGATATACATGAATTATTAATTTGGTGAAACATTGTTCAAGTTTAGATAAACACACTCCATCTTAGCCTTGTTAAAATGATATGTTATTTGAATATGTTTCAATGTTGAATGTTTCACTATATTCTATGATATGTTTACTACACTTTTTTTTATCACACATGATATTCAATGGATATTCAAATTCAAAAATAATATACTCAAATAATTATTTATTCTATGTCATTTGAGTTATAACTTGTTTTGTCAAAAAATAAACATGTTCTGTGTTGGTAATAGCGACTGGATGTTTTTATGAATTTCCAAGAAATTAATCTTCCACTGAAAAATAATGCTCAAGTATAATTTCAATCTTCAACATCACTTTCCCAATATACATAAGTAAAAAATAGAGATACATAATTTTTTATTTATAATACCTCAATATCAACTCTTATTTAATAAAAAAATATCTACTTCACTACAATATTATGAGACTCATTTTGGTTTATTTCTATTTATTCACAAAATCTAACAACAAAATAATCAATATTCTTTATGTTAAACACTACCTTTATCATTGAGTTTATTTTTGGAAACCCATTTCATAATAATAATATCCTCCTCATTGGGACATTTCTAAAACTCCCAAGATTCATTCTTATCTATTTGATTTAATTTTTCCCATATTAGAAATCCTATTATAAAATTTAGATATTATTCAATAATATTCAACTTAACTTAACAACGTAACAATATATAATTAGAATTCCTCAAATTCAATTATGTTTGGAATATTTTTCCTTAATTACAAATAATATTTTAGACTCAAAATGTAATCTAATCCTTATGTACTTTGTTACACTTTGATAAGTTCTATCTTTTTCACTAGATACCTTAGAATTAGACTATACCATATATATCTGTGTTAAAATATTTGATATAGTAACATACTAAATTGTACTTTCTCTATGAGATATATTAATATATCACTATCAAATATAAATGACTTTGGTTGAGTATGATGTCCTTATAATAAAATAAAATCATATATTTCAGCTATAGTCATTATATTATTATTATAACATCAATTACTCCTTCCTCCAGTTATATAACAAAGAAAAATATCCCATCAACAATTTCATATTACAACACCCAAATTATTTTATTTTATTATGATAAAGGAATGTCTACTAAACTCTATAAAATTATTTCATTTAAGATTATTTTTAGATAATAAATTTTAATGTGTATTGAAAAAATTCAGTAAAAGTATGCATCTATTTGGAATATAGATATTATAGTTGTGGCTTTTAACAAAAATACTTTAAAGTTCCATGCTTCGATAAAATAATTATTTACATGTTAGAAAAGACCCATTTTCTCATTACATTTATCTATTTTATTTAGGAATGTATAGAGAGATATGTATTTTTTATATGATGATTCTTAAGATATACCTCAATCTTTTGACTGATGTATTCAAATCCAATTATGATCAAAATTTCTTAATAACATAATCTATTTTCTTCTCAATATCTCTTTGATGGGAATTAAAATTTTATAGAGCATATAATTTACTTATTAAAAAATAAGAATATTCCATTTGAAAATACTAATCAATAAAAGTATTTAAGTACTTATATGAATTCCACATATATCTATACCAATCTTGTTCACCCATGGAATAAATATTCAACAAATTTATCTTTATCTATCATTATGAATTCAATTTGAGTAAAAAAAATTAAATTCATGATTCTTTCACTATCATATCTCCTTAATTTATAACATGGAGTTTATTCTATATGGATTTTTTGGTTTTTGAGGCCATAACCTTTGTAAGTTCCTTCTATGAGTATGATGAGAGAAACAAATTTGAGCCATTATATCATCTTTAATGTTTTTTAATCCCCCAAGTTACCAGACACATGTTGTTTCAGTGGAATAAATACATTTTTAATAATTCCATGCACAAAAAATCTCAAATATATAATGCATGAACTGATAATCTTATAAAAAAATAAAACCACATTCCATCAAATATAGGTATTCAATTTTTGTAAGAATTACTCATGAAAACCATGAAAAATAATAAAATTGAAAGAGATATGAACAATATAAAATGCAATAAAGATAAATATGAGGATAAATAACAAGGGATGAGGGGAAAATGAATGCCTAGAAATCCTTTCCAAAAAAACATGTCTACAATTACTAGTTAGCACATAATAAGAACCTATAACACTATAGAATCCTAAAAAAGATAAATAAAGAAAATAAAATAACACATGAATTTTATTGGGATCACCTGGTGTTTTCCCATGTCATAAGTTCTTTATCTTATTATAGGAATACAATTATAAGGGAAAGGTTATGACATTGAACTAATTATAATGATGTATCCTAAACATCACCATGACTTCATCATATTAAAAAAAAATTTAAAATAAATTACAAAATGATAAATGATTATGTATAAACTAAAAATAATGACCGTATTCCTTATTTAAACAGTGTATATGATCCACTATTTAGATATTTATTTTTTTTCTACCAAAACACCAACCATTACCTATCTATAAATATCAGTATGAAATAGGGTTAAATATTTATCTAGTTTATCAAGATGAATCTCTAAATATTTATTGATATCCAAAACCATAGTGAATTACTAATAACCATGGTGTATTTCTCAATCAAATTTAGATATGAAAATCATGGATCATGTCTAAACTTACTATATAATCAATTTATAACTCTAAAAGTATACATAGGACTCAAAACAAACATAATGCATTTTATAAATCAATGAAATATTTTTTAACTTCACCAGAAATGATAATATATAATCATGAGATTTCGATCATCTCATGTCTACTAAATACCTTCACTTATTATTATATAATTTTCAATTCATCTCATCATGATGTGTTTATAAAATTGAAAAATCCTTCTCTATAATTTCAATCACATTATCCACAATAATTTAATCTCCAAAAATTATTAAAAAATTATAAATTTTCCATGTAATCTATGATGTCTTTGTAAAAACAATGATTCAACTTTTCCTTATATTTTTCGAATATCTCTACATTTTCACTTCTTAAATATATATAAATCTTCCATGAATTTTAAAATCAGTTATATAATCCATGAAATTCAATAAAAATATATTTTATGTTTTTTCTAATTATAGATACTCAATTAATGAATCTCTTTCATAATGAAGATATCCAAATTTATTCATATAATAATCATGATGTCTTACAATTTATTTATACTATGGAAAATAATTTTTTTCTCATTTTCAAATGCCTGTTTATGGGTTCCCAGTACCCCACATCATGATTCAAAGACAACCACTTTCACCATTACACAAAAACATCACAAACCAATGGAAATGTCCAAGAAACCACGGACCAGGGCACAAGAACATAAGAAAACCTAGCCAAACCTCAGAAAGGGTTACCTTGAATGTCCCCTGGTGCGACCATCAACTCCTTCCCAAATCCTCCAATCGGCAAACTCCAGCAGAATTCACCCAGCCTTCAAGTGAAATTAAATGGACCTCTAGGAAGAATCCATACACAAAGGTTGTTAAAGAAACCATAGTGAAGATGACCAGATCCTGACACCGTTAGAAACCTGATCTGTAGACAACTCTGAAGATCCACGTTACCCTTAAACCACAATTCCTCATTCACCATCATCACATAACCATCCCTCACATCCCAACCAGCCAACATTCCATAAAAATACATAAAATTCGTCAAAATATCTCATAGAAAATTCAATAAGAGAAGCTAATTCGTCAAGCATACAATAGAAGATCAATCACGAATTCAGAAATACAGAAAAGCACACAACGAAAACAACGAACCAGGAGAAATATTTTTCAACATGGACCAAAAAATAAAGAACCATGTCCGAGCTTCCAAAACCGTTTAACGCATCCCATTACAAACCAAATATGAAAACTAAACATTTTCAAGGAAGAACCGCGCATCACACAACAGGTCAAGATGAATGCATAAAAACAAAACAAGAAAAACAGTGTTGAAAGCTGTTACCTTAACCAGTCACCCGAACACCAGCACATCAGAAGAAAGAACCACTGAAAGACAGCTCTGAACTCCCATCATCGCCTCAGATACTAACTTGATACCCACCACGAACCTCTCAACGGATCTAGAGCATCCATAGTAGCAACCCACATACACGGAACACAACCTCTGATCCTTTTCTGAACTGCCTCAAAAAGCCCCATCAAGGACAATAGCCAGGTGGATAATAGTGGAAACGATGGAAGAGGAGACCCAAAGTCACAAGCCATACCCTGAATCGCTGATCCAAAGTGATGAGGGAGGATGCCTCTGGAAAGAGTTGGAGAAGAAGGAGGTGGCAGAAGGGGGAAAACCCTAGCTTCAGAATTCCCCTTACTGGCTCATCCAATCCATATATTTACACTATGGATATAAAATTTTCATGGAATATGTATTCTTTTACAATATATTAATCTATATTTAGACACAAATAAATCCATAATCATGTTGAATAGAAATAAAACAGGAAAACATATTCATTGTTCATGTATAAAAAATTTAAGCAACTATTCTATAATATACTCCAAGTATGATGGATATCTAGATAACACATTACAAGATAAAGTAATTTTTTGTGAGGGAACGATATATATATTGGTGTAAATAAAATAATCACATTGACCAATACTTATATACTTTCATAGGTTCTTAAATCCACTGAAGGGATATTTATGCCCAAGGGTAAACATCCTATTTAGGAATCAATAAAAGTATCAAAACAATATTCATAGATCATATGATAAGTTAGAATAATTATTTTACCCCTTATAAATAAAATGAATTATTAAAATTAAAATTTCAAAAACATTCAAAATGAATTTATACATCTTTAGGGTTATAATTTAAGAGTTATTTTGAGCATTAAATTAATTTATGGGTAGTATAAAATTTGAGAGAAAATTACTTATTTGGTAAATTAAATAAGTGTGAATATTTGATTCCAAATGTCACTTTCCTTATCTAATTATTATAAAGGATTATATTTTTTTACCCTTTAAAGATATATGTAGTTATATAAAGAACATATAATAAAAATATATCTAAAATAATTAGTTTCCTTGAATTAGAAATTAATTATTATTGCTTTATTAATTTTTTACATACTTATATAATTTGTTAGAAAATATATTATGGAAAGAGATTAAATTATCATAGTTCATGGAATGTGAATATTTTTTTGAAAATATGATGACATGAATAATTAGTATACTTATATTGAATTTACCATTAGTGAATTAATGTTCAAATTTAAGGATACATAATGAAAATGAATAGGTTTCATTATTAAGAATCATGAATGGATTTTATCTCATATAACATGATAATTAAATAACCATGAATATAATGATCCAATACATGATGTGGATTTGGTGATAGTAATCAGTAAATTAAATATATAATTTCATACTTATTATAGAGAAATTTGTGACAAATATATAGAGTATAAGATTTTGAAAAACTATTCACACTGAAAGAACTAAACATGTGTCAAAAGATGTTGATAAAACCACTCAAGGCCTGTGACTATGGTATACACTACCATTATAGAAAAAATATGGTAAATGAATCTTTGAGTTGGAAGGATCATCGAGTTTTATTCAAATGATAATTAATAATGATCTAATGCCTAAGGATTTAGTGGTGATTAAATTATAAATTTAAAATAATTGAGAAACATCATAGATTTTCCATGAAGTTTCACTAGATATAATAAAATAGACAAACAATAAGTGTAAATTATATAAAATAATATTTAAGCTATATTTGGTGGAAAGATAGAAGACTTTAATATGAAAGGAAATATCTAGAGTTTTTGATATATATTTTTTATAAAATTAGTGCAAGATCTAGAATAAGAGTTGTTATAAAAAAAGATCAAATTTATTTATATATTCTAATAGAACTAATATATATAAGGATATTTGAAAATATATTTAGTTGGGTAAAAAGTAACAAGAAATTACCAACTATATTATTACATGAAATGTATGAAAACATGTTTTGTACAAGCTAAACATATCCAAAATAGTTATAAAAATATTTATAAACCAATATGAAAGTTGGATAATATCGTAATATTCTTTTTTCACAATTCTTCTTTAGAATTATATAAGAACTAATTCAACATGGCTTATATTATATAACATTACCAAGATTTATCACATATAAAAATACTATAATATTTTTCCTTCAAGCATATTAATGAATTATTTTGACTAAGTGGTGAGACTTAATTGTGAATTATTTTAAATACTCTCTTATTAAAATCCATGATTTATTTCAAAATTATTGAGAAGTATTCAAAAGAATTTAAAAATTAAGGGTTTAACAACCTTAGTTATAGAGGTATTTTTTTTGTTTTAATTTTATATTTAATATTTTTTAACCTGATTTGAGATGGTTATTGGGTATTGTAATGAATTTATAAGAATATAGTGATTTTAGATGGTGGAAAATGCTATATTTTATCTAGTAGGTACTGTAGAGTACATAAGGATGATTTAATAAAGGGGATTTCAAGATTTGATACTAGGTATCAGGTGGTGTTCTAGGGGTTTTATATACAAGGGAAATTACATCATTGTGATATAATTACATTTGACTCCAAATATTAGTTTCCCTAATTTTAGTGTTAATTTTAGAAGATCACCTTCGCCTTAATCTCACCCATTAACATATAAACCTTTATAAGTGATTTATCATTCATTTAAAATTAGAACTATAATGAATTGGTGATTATGGATTTGACGTAGTAAGAGGATTTAAAACTCTCTCATTTTGAGAGAAAATGACAACGTTTCTTAATTTTATATTTTAATCCCTTCTTATTGATTTTTCTTTATAGATTTTGATATTTTGTTGAGTTCTTAGATGAGTTTAGACTAAGATAATTCTATTTATTTCACTTCAGGTGTGAGGTTTCTTATATATATATATATTTTTTTTTTGGTATTAACTTGTTAATATATATTATTTATGTAATATTTTAATTCAATAATTTCTTGTGAGTTGATTATAAATATATTGATTAATAATGATAAAATGACGGCCAAAATTTGTATTTTAGTGATTTATTTTGATGTGGTTAGTGTGATTAAATACTATATTAATCCATATTATATTACTATGAAATTTAAAAATTATTGTAAAGATGATATTTGATGATATTAGAGATTTTATTGGTAATACATATTATATATATATTTTAAATAGGTGAAACTCTTGTGTAAATAGGGATAAACATGTAAAAAGAATTGAATGAATTAATTATTTGTTTCTTAAATTTTTATAATGGAAATAATGTGTAATAAAGTGGTATGTTCATGATAGAACGTTCCCTTTAAAAGTTGATAAATAAAAAAATGGGGAAATGTTTTCTTAATGTTTATTGGATAATTAAATGGTCAAGCATACTAAAAATATAGGCTTTTGATATATAATTACTTGATTTAAATAGTATGTTATATCATATAATATGTTTTTAGGGTTGTTATAAATTTCTTATGTTTTTTAATGTGTTTGACTTAGTCAAGTGAAATAACATGAGGATGATTTTGATGTTTTTTATTTAAAATTAAGTGATTACAAGGTGTATTCCAATAACACTTTTGATTTTAAAAAGTTCCCTGATGTTTTCCACTATCTAGGATCCTTGGTTTTGGTATATAAATGAGTTATTAATGTAAGATCCATGTGTTTATCTTTTAATTGGGTTATCTCTATGGGAATTTGTGATGACATATGTTTGGGATGTGTAGTGATTTGATGTGATGAGTTTGGTATTGAGAAGATGTGATATAATATTATTGGAATATTAGGTGATCCTAGTTCATGTGTTTGACCAACATATTCTATGGAAATAAACATCATGAAAAGTGGATATAAGTTTACTTAAGTAACTTGTAGTTCAATAAACACTTAATAAAGTGCTACAAATGACACTATTAAGTCAACTAAAGATTTGAAATATTTTTATATTATTATAGCGATATCTATTAAATTCTAGGGGTTATCATGGGTTCCCCTTGAGATTATATTCTGACACCATATATGTACAACCACTGTGAGTGTACATATTAAATACATGATGTTTCAGTTAAATTTAATATGTCTCCATAGTAGGGGGAATATGTTTAGTGACATCCTAGAGTTATGTTAGAGGTGTTTTTAGACTAATATGGAAGAGTATATACATACATAATTTTATAGTTTTTTTCTTATTTTATTAGTCTTATTTAAGTACTTGAGTATTACTTTTGAGTATTGTTTTGTATTATGACATACATGGGTACTTTTAGGATTTTTTTATTATGAATTTATATTTTTATATTATTTTATAGTATTTAAATTTATTATAACTTTTATTTTATTATTTTATATGTTGTATATAATTAAAGGCTAAATCACTTTTTAAGTGATATCCTTGAACTCTCAGTTATTTCCACCAGCATCTATTGATATGATAATGGGTTTGAGGCTATGTAGTATTTTACCATAGTGGTAAAATCATTATTGTGTGAGAAATTATAAAATGGTATGAGATTGGTTTATTTTCATAGGTCTTGAAATTTTTTGAAGTTGGTATTCTAGAAATTTGTGGCTGAGACTTGGTATGGATGGTATAGGTCAGTTCCTATCTAAATTTACTACAAACAAATTACCATAGATTATGGGATTATATTTATGCCATTTATAAATGATATTTTGGGGGTATTATTCTCACCCAATAAAGGGTGAGTAGTGGGGTGTTCATACCTAATTTTTGGAACATGGGGACATGATTTTCATGGGAAAGAATGTAACAAACCAGACTGTTTTTACCTAATAGGTAAACCATCTCAGGTTGCTGTAAGAATTGAAGAACATTCCAAATCACCAAATGATGGAGAAAATAATTAGGGTGTCAAAAGATAATTTTTAGTAATTATTTCATCCTTTAAATTTAAATATCCATCACAAATATTCCTATTTTATGTATGTCATGAACTATTTATATGTTTGATGGCCATGAAAATAAATTAAAAGTTCCCAAAATAGAGAAATAGAATAATAGAACATAATGTAAAAATAATAATTGAATAATTCATAAAAATAATAAAGAAAATGAAAATAAGCTAGTTAACACCCATATAAAAAATGAAAATAGAAAAATCGAGGCCAAATAGGCCGATACTAACATCCAAAAACATCATTGGGGATCCCAAAATACTCTAAATGAGATCCATACTTCTCCTGACCCATAGTTACCACAACCACTAAACTATAGAGGGTAAACGAGCATATAGAAGAGCCTATAATATACATGGATCCATTTACATTACCTGTATCCTATGAATCTAAGTCTACATATACCACATGTGTATATTTATAGTGTGAGGAAAATACTTATATGATTCCACCATGAATCAATGTAATTTATTTTACAATTAAAACTGTTATTTATAGTTTGAAAAAAATGTTTTTAATGAATCTTGTAGAATAGTTTTTATAAAAACTGTGTTTTCTGTGAAACAAGACAAGGTTTAACAAATTATACATATAATTCAATCATAGTGAAAATTTAGGGAAATATGGAAAGGGTGGAATCAAAATCATAACATAATATATGGAATAAAAAGTAACACACCACTATCAATTAATCCCTACATCATGTTCTTGGACCTATTTGACTATAGAAACTATGAATTTCTCTTGGAACACTAAAGTATATTTATGAACTTATTAATTAGTAGAAACCACTCAATCACATTTGTATCAATATGGATCTCATTATCTCTCTTGGTCTAACTAGTCCACTAAATCTATCAATAACATAATATATTGTAACACCACAAGGATTTATAAATAAATTTAATATTTAATGAATGAAACAATGAGTCTCTAAAAAACACAACTTTGTTATAACATACCATGTAAACATAATTTTCCAACACTGTGTTTTGAATTTTGAAAAACTAATGTACACGATTGCGTTCAATAAGATATTTAGAGTTTGATAAGACAAACATAATTTTTGGTGAATAGTAACATACCCTTATGAATATAATATAACCCTTATGAATAGTAAATAATAATATTATTGTCTTACGATTCTAAGATAATGAGATCTTGATTAAATATTCAATGTTATATAAAACAAATTATAATTTTAAAATTGTTATTTTTCAAATAAATTATGATTTTAATTAAAAATTAAATTATTAATACTTAGAAAATTATTTTCAAAAAATGGATTTCATTTTTAATTAGACACAATGATAAATGGTTAGGGCTAATTTTTGGGATTTTTCTAAAATACTCAAAGTTTTGATGAATAATAAAATATGGTAATTTACTGTATATATACATTATCATTTAAAATCACTATTCCTAGAATCTTTTCTGGTGTAAGAGAAATTGGTTAAAACTGACATGCATTTATTACTATTCTTTTTCTCTAGAATCTATAATATTTCTTATCTTGAGAAAAATAATAAAATAACGAATACGATAATCCAAAATCACTCTCTTTCACTATAAACCCCCTAATTCCCTCTTCACATCACTCCTCTCAAGCCTTGTTCCTTGTATAAATTCTGTCCAAATTGTCTCCCAATATCCCGCACCACATATAGAAGTCATGGGTCTCATAAAAAGACCATAACGTAAACCCTAAATAGGTTCTCAAGGAAGAATACTTCTAGTGGTAAATTCAACTTTTTATATCTTTTATTTCAAGTTCCTTTATTTTAATTTTCATTCCTCACCTACTTTAATAAAAATGTTATCATAACTCTAGTACCTTACATGTAATGTAAATTTTTTTATTATAATTGATTAATCCATCATCATCTATCCTTTCCAATTTTTTATGCTAGAAATGAAAACATCATTCGAGATGTGTCAATTATTCACATTCAAGGACGACGAGTTTTCAATTTCTATTACTATCTTCATTGCTGGTTAGGAAACCATTTTGGTGGTTTAAAAAGAATATAATATATGAATTATAAATTATTAAATTTATTTAATCCTTTTTTATACATGGTATTAATTTATAAATTAAAATGAGATCGTTTTGTTCAAAAAACCGCAAATTAACCCATACAATTATAATTAAAGTTTTATATAATGATTCATATTGATCCCCAATATCCAAATTAAATTTATAACCATGTAATATTCAGGTTGATCACTAATAACATAAAAATTATATTATATAAAATCATTCTCATTCAACATGCTTATCCATACATGAATATGAAAACTGACCTTAAAAACCAAGGAAGTAAATGCTACCAAATAATGAAATTGAACCTACTAACTCATCAAAAGGTTAAGATTGAACCTAATAAGGTTTTAATATATAAATTAAATGTAGAGGATGTTTTTTAATTATTAATTTATTAACCTAAATTTGATTATTCTGGTCAATAAGATCAGGTGAGGAACAACCTCAGACTTAAGGTTATGTTTTTTTACCCGAACCTCCATTTTCATCCATGTTACTATTATTCCATACTTACCTTAATTAAATTATTATTTATTAACATTTACTACTCATAAATTCTATTTTAATGTTATATATATGTGAACTAACCATAATCCCAATTTAGTTTATGGGGGGTGATATATTTTAAAAGGATATTTTAAAAATTCTTCTGGAAATACAAGCCCGATTCAAGAGAATTTCTCAAATTCTTACATATTTTCAAGGGAAATATATAATATATTTTTTGCAACCATTATATTAATAAAACCACTCATTTTATTAGTAAAATAATACCTTTTTTCACTTCTAGTTTTATACAATTATTTTTCCAAAAGAATTCTTCTTTTCAAATTAAAGAGTATTCATATCTACAATTACTTGATGATTTTATACTAGTGTATTCATATATCTCAACACACTTGTTGATTATAATTTATTATTGGGATTAATAAATTATGATATTATCTACCATATTTAATTGAATGGTTCAATATTAGTTTTACTATAGATCTGTAATCATGAAACCATTCACCAATTTACTCTGAATGGTTAGTTTTTATGGTTAATGATTGTTGAAAGTTATTTACATTTCATATTTTAGTTTCAATATGAATGTATATGTTGTTTATGATTATACCTATTAATATGATAAATACATTGGGCTTATTAAGTGTTGTGTGGGTCACTCTATATCCCCTCGAAGCATCGGTAGGTCTCATGAGGAAAACTACAATCCGACGCAAGGCCTTAAAAATGGCTATTTATGGTCTTGGAAAGATGACTTAATGGTATGGTTATGATGAACATAATTATGAATTAACTAATTATGAAACTAGAAATTGAAAGTTCATGTGGTTATTTGAAAAGTATAATACTGATGATTATGCATTATTATGACATTATTTATTCAGCTCTTATTTCTACCATAATGTGTTCATGTTTTTTTAAAAGGCATGTGTTTTTACTTATTCACCATTACTAATGTTTATGTTTTTGATATATTCCACTATATTGATTACCCTTATAGATCAACTAAGCTCACCCCTTTTTATTTTTCAATTTTCCCAGGACATGAAGTGGTATATTATGATTGACTTGCTGGGAAAATCATTGAGTGGTGGATGTTCCGAATGTAACTTTTATGTTGTTTTTATTTCACATTATAATGTTGAACTTATATATGTATCTAAATTTCAAAATCTACTAAACTATTCATTCCTTTGAGATATGAATTTCATGTAATCAAGCGAATGTTATGTAACAAGTCACCGACATTGATTAATTAGGGCTAGGTCATTGTAGTTGGTAGGGAAGGAAGTTTAGTATAAATCTTGGAAATATGATTTAGAAAATGTAGATTAGAGAACAAAAATATAAGATAATCTTTGAGGATATTTAAACAAGAACATAATGGAAGTTTGTTAAGGAATATATTATGTTGATCTTTCTAGAAAATACATCACCGTCTGTATTCTATAAGTGGATGTGGTTCTGGATCATATGAACATATGAGTGAAAACTATGTCAAGGAGTTTCGAGCATCGCCTGAGGTATCCTTGTAAACAAAAATTCTCTATACACCGCACATGGTTTGACACTCCTGGGGATATTCTTAGGATAGTTCACATTTTATTTATAAGACATTATTAATGATTTACATGTAATTGTTTCTTCAAAAAACCATGTTTATGTGATTATTTATGTATAAGATTTAAATTTATGCTATGAAGTTTTTTCTACATTAATATTATGCATTGTGATTCATAACCTAATCTAGTGTATGTAATTATTATGAAATGGTTCCTAGTGGAATTATTGGAAACCACATGATCACGTGTATCCCATATAGGGATTTCCCTCTGATATAAGATAATGATATTGGATCTTGTTCTATAATTTAGGATGAGTAACTTATAACTATACAGGGATATCTACCTCAGATTATAAACAATAATCTTACCCATATAAATCATCTAGATCCACAATTTGGAGAATCTATGTTATAACAATTTATACGAAGAAAACCTACACCATTTAATGGGACTACAAACCCATTCATAGAGGAGCAGTGGATAAGTTCATTAGAAAAAATATATTTATCATTTTGGGATGTAATGAAAGAGAGAAGGTTTTCATGGTGGTTTATTGTCTATCGGGAGATGCAGAATAGTTCTAGTCTTTAATTCATATCACAAAAGAGGAGGGAGAAATAGAAGAAATGGAATGGATGGATTTTAAAGAAATATTCATAGAAAAATAATTCCCTCATGAATTGTTAGTAGACATGGAAATGTATTTTTTGAATCTTAGGAAAAAATTGTATGAGAATGTTGCATAGTATTAAGGTAACTTCACAGGTTTAGCAAGACATGCCGCATACTACATATGTAATCCAAGGAGAAAGGTTGATCGATTCATGGATAGTTTAAAACCATTAATCTGAAGGGATCTAGTCTCCCAAAGTTTCTCATCATATGAAGATAAAGTCACATGTGATATTAAGATATAAATGGAATTCTATAAGTATTATGATTTTAAGGGAAAGAAAGAGAAGAAGAGGGATGCTGAAAACTCTGGAAAATGAAATAAGGAAATGGGTAATAAGGGAAGAGTTGACCATCCACCCTGTGATAATTGAGGGAAGAGACACCCTCATAATTTCCTAAAGTGTATGTGTGTTTGTTAATTGTATATAGAAAAGGCCACCTATCCAGTGATTATAAGGGGAAGAAAGAAGATACCAATTTCCATGCTATAATTTAAAGGAGAAGTTAAATTATGAAAATGATTGTCCAAGGTGTCAAAGAATATTTCTCCAAATAATGATAAGGGATAAAGGCCATGATTATGTGTTAAAAACTGCTGAAATTGAAGTAATTAATGATGTGGTGGTAGGTACATTAATTATTTCCTCAAACATAGCCAATGATTTATTTGATTCTGGATCATTGCATTATTTCATATCTTCCCTATTTTCTATGAAAATTAAATATTTCCTATTTTATTTAATCATGGAGTTTTCAGTCAAAACTCATAAGGGATGTATCATTGCAAAGAATATGTTTCAGGGAATCCGCATTATGGCATATAAAATTTCTCTATCTGCTGATTATATTATCATACCCATGATTGAATTTGATATAATCCTCAGTATGAATTGGATTTCAAATTATGTCGTGAAAATATATTTCAAGAAGAAGGAGGTTACAATTTTTGGGAATGACGTAGAATCCCTTCTCTTTAGAGAAAAAATTTCACCATCTGATTCTTATCTAGATCCACCCCTATTAGATCTTCTACATTCAATTATTTGTGAGGATGAGAAATCAATATCTATGAGTGAGGAAAGGAGTTTTCAAATAGAGTATGTACCTGTTGTGAAATAATTTATTGATGTTTTTTTGAAGGATTTACCTAGACATCCTCCAAAGTAGGAAATTGAGTTCCCTATTGATTTAATTCCTAGTTTAAGGACTATATCAAACAATACTTATAGAATAGCCAGTATAGAATTAGTGGAACTAAAGAAACAACTAGATGAATTGTGTGATAAGGTATTTATTCTCCCAATTGTTTCTCCATGAGGAACCCCTATTATTTGAGTTAAAAAGAAAGACTGATATATGAGGTTGTACATTAAATATAGGGAGATAAATGATATAATAATAAAGAAAATGAATCCCCAAACTCACATTTATTATTTATTTAATCAACTTCATGGAGAGAAATATTTTTTGGAGAATGAACTTTGATCTAGATATCATCAGTTCTGATTGGGGAAGGAAGATATTCCAAAGATTGAATTTCAAACCAGGTACAAGAATTACAAGTTTACAATAATGACTTTTGTAATGACTAATGCACCCTCTATTTTCATGGATCTAATGAATAATTTTTTCAAGGAATATCTTCATGACTTTGTGGTAGTATTTCTTGTTTGTATCTTAGTATAATATTAAAGCTATGAAGATCATGAAAATCACATGTGAACTATTCTGAAGAGTCTTAGAAGAAAAGAATTACAAAGGAAGTTCATAAAGTGTGAATTTTGTCTTCAATAAGTTTCCTTTTATGGCCACATTTTCTCTAAGGATGGAATATCTTTTGATCCAACAATGAAAAAGGATATTTAAGAACTTCCTACACCAAAAAGAATAATTGAGGTACATAGTTTTATTTGTTCAGATGGTTATTATGAGAATTTCGTCCAGAACGTCACCCATTTAGCCAACTCGATAACCAAGCTCACTCAAAAAGGGGTCAAGTTCATATAGAAAATATAATAAGAGGAATGATTCAAATAATTAAAGAGGATATTAGTGAATTCTCTAATCCTAAGTCTACCATTGGGGAATGATGGGTTTGATATCTACAGTGATATATCAAATACATGACTTGGTTCCATCCTTATACAGAATGATAGAGTTATTTCCTATGCATCAAGGCAGTTAAAAATTCATGAACAAAACTACCATACACATGATATTGAGTTAGCTGTTGTGATATTTTCTCAGAAGATATGGAGACATTATCTCTATGGAGAAATATGTGAGATATATATGGATCATAAGAGATTGAAATATATATTCTCATATAAATAACTCAACAAGAGTCATTGGCGATGACTGGAACTACTCAAGGATAATGATTGTTCCATATAGTAGCACCCTAGAAACGAAAATAAGGTAGCAGATGCATTGAGTAGGAAGGATCATATAGTCCTAAAAAATAAGTATTTAAAGGGATTATGTGTTTATAGATCTAGTAAAGATGTATATGGGAATTATCAAATAAGGAGAAACATTAATAATTTTTCATTTGGTTGCCCAAACATCTTTTTTGGAATGGATTAAAACTTCTCAGTATGATGATGAGAAAATTTAAAAGAAAATTAGAGGTATGAATGTTGGGAGGTTGGCTGACTTCATGTGTGAAGATGGAATTATGATATTTGGGAAGAGGATTTGTGTTCCCTCTATTCCTAAGCATAAAAGAGAGTTATCAGATGATTCTCATAGCTCAAATTTTTATATAAACTCTAGTATCACTAAAATATATAGAAATTTGAATAAACATTTCTGGTGGTACAACATGAAGTGGGAAATTACTGATTATCTATCATGATGTTTGGTCTGTCAACAAGTGATGAACAAAAGACAATATCCTAGAGTAGTCATGAAACCACTAACAATTCCTACATGGAAATGGGATGACAACACCATGGATTTTGTCACTGTATTGCCCAAAACTCCAAGGAAGAATGATTTGATATGAGTAATTATTTATTAACTAATAAAATTCTCACATTTCCTTGTTATAAGGAAGGATTTTACCATGGAGTGCCTAGAAAAACTCAATATCAACGATGTTGTGAGACTTAATGGGGATCCTCTATAAATTGTGTCTGATCATGATCCATGATTTAATTTGAAATTCTAGAAAAGTCTTCAGAAATCATTGGATACTGAGCTTTGATTGAGAACTTCTTATCACCCTCAAACTTATGGGAAATTAGATTGGACAATCCAAACCTTCGAGGACATGATGAGGTTATTTCACTTTACTTTCAAGGTATGTGGGATAAATATTTACCTTTAGTGGGGTTTTCCTACAATAATAGTTTGCATTCAAGTATTCAAATGGAACCATATGAAGCATTGTACGAAAAGAGATGTCAAACACCAACTTGTTGGGATGAAGTTAGAGAAAGGAATCTAGTGGGCCAAGATATTGTGGAGGAAACAATAGCAAAGGTAAAGACTATTCAAACCCATAATAAAAAATCTCAAAGTAGGAAAAAGAGCTATGCTGATAATTGATGGAAGGATTTTGAATTTAATTGGGAGATCATGTTTTCATGAAGGTATCTCCACGGAAGGGAGTTATAATATTTTGGAAGAAAGGAAAACTGATACCAATGTATATCAGACCTTTTGAAATTTTGGAGAGAGTTGGAGCTATGGAATATCCATTGGAAATGATGCTTATCATGCATAAAGTACACAATGTGTTCCATGTCTCATTGTTGAGAAAGTACATGCCAAACCCAATACATTTCATCAATTATAAAGGTATAGAATTTGAATTTGACTTATCTTACTTTGAAGAGCCTATCCAGATTCTAGACACTAAGGAACATGTGTTAAGGAATCGGAAAACTCGACTAGTAAAGATACTTTGGGAAAATCATAAGATCAGAGGGGCAATGTGAGAGCCTGAGGATCTTATAATGAAGAACCACCCAAATAATTTTATGAGGTAACATTATATGAATTTAGAGGAAGGAATTTTTGTAATGAGGGGAAAATATGACACCCCAAGGATTTATAAATAAATTTAATATTTAAATTTTAAAATAAAGAGTCTCTATAAAACAACACTTTTTTATAACCTAGCTATTAAACATAATTTTTCTACCTCTGTGTTTTGAAATTCAAAAAACTGACATACACAGTTGCATTTAGTAAGATATTTAGTGTCTGATAAGACGAAATTATTTTTTGGTGAATAGTAACATACACTTATAGATAGTAATATGAATAGTAATATGATACTTATGAATTGTAAATCATATTATAATTGCCTTAATATTATAAGATAATGAGATCTTGATTAAAATTTCAAGGTGATATAAAACTAAATATAATTTTAAAATTGTTATTTTTTGAATAGAATTTTATTTTATAAAAAAATTAAACTAATAACATTTAGGAAATTATTTTTAAAAAATGGATTTCATTTTTTAATTCTACACGTTGAAAAATGGTCAGGGTGAAGTTTTGGGATTTTTCTGAAATACTCAATTTTTTGATGAATAGTAAAATATAGTAATTTACTATATATATACAATAGTAGTTAAATTAACTATTCCTTGAATCATGTATGATGTTATAAAACATGGTTATAAATCACATTCACTTATACTATTCTTGGTCAAAATAATCAATACTATTTCCTATCTTGAGAAAATTAATAAAATAATAAATAAAAAAATAAAAAATCACTCTTCTCCTCCACTATACCCCCCTCACTACCTCTTCTCTTCCCTCCTCTCAACCCTTCATACTTTTGTAAATTCTATGAAAATATCCTCCCCCATTTACAATATCCCTTTTTCCTATAAAAAAAACCTCTACTCTAAAGATGTTCTCAGGAAAGATTCCTTCAAGAGGTAAATTCCAATTTTCATTTCTTATATTTCAAGTTTCATTATTTTATTTTTATTTCCTAGCCTCCTTTCATCCAAATGTTATGATAACTCCAGTAACTTATATGTACTATTATTTTGTTATTATAATTAAATAATTAATCACCATCTCTCCTTTTCCCTTCTTTTTTTCTTGAAATGAAAATACCATCCAAGATATGTTAGTGTATCACATTCAAGGATAAAAAGTTTTCTATTTCTATTAAAAACTTAAATTATGGTCATGAAACCATTTTTATGATTTATAAAGACTATAATATAATTATTATAACTTATTAAAGGTTCTGAAATCCTTTTTTACACATGATATTAATTTATAAATCAAAATGAATTCCCTGTGATAAAAAACTACAAATTAACCCAAACAATTATCATTAATGTTTTATATAACGATTCATTTTCACTCCCAATAACAAAATTTTTTTTATAACCATGTAATATTCTGGGTTTTCACTAATAAAATGAAAATTATATTCTAGAAAACCAATCTCATTCTACATTCTTATGCATACTGAATATAAGTAAACCGATCAAGAAAACCAAGGAAAAATACACTCCGAAATAATGAAATTGGATATATTAACTTTGAGAAGGCCTTGAATTAACCTAATAAGGTAATATTAAATCAAATAAATTTGGAGGAGGGTATGGAATTATTAATTTTTTAACCTAAATTTGATTATTCAGGTCAATAAGATCACATGAGGAACACCTTTGGACTTAAGGTAAGGGTTTTCTACCCGAACCTCCATTTTCATTCGGGTTACTCTTATTCACTACATAACTCAATTAAATTATTATTTATTCAAATTTAATCCTAAAATATTATGTGTGAATTTTATATATGTGTGTACCTATCATAATCTTAATTTCACTATGGGTAGTTATATGTTTTAAAGGGATCTTTCAAAAATATTCCCAAAATACAAACCCGATTCAAGGAAATTTATAAAATTATTAAATTTTTTCAAGGGAACTATATAATATATTTTTAGAAACCATTATATTTATAAAATAAATCATTTTATTTTGAAAATTATATCTTACTTTACTTATAGTTTTATACAAATATTTTTCCAAAAGAACACTTATTTTCAAAGTAAAGAGTATTTATCTCCAGAATTACTCGATGATTTTATAAGAGCATCTTCATCTATTTCAACACTCTTGATGTTTATTATGTATTATTGGGATTAAAATTTTATGATATTATATACCATATTTAATTAAATTTTTTATTATTAGTTTTACTATAGATGTGATATCTTGAAATCATTCACCAATTTACTCAAAATTGTTAGTGTTTATGCTTAATGTTCGACGAAAGTTATTTACATTTCATATGTTAGATTCAATATGATTGTATATGTTGTTTATGAACCTATTCATATGGGGAATGCATAATACATAGTAAGTGATGGGTGGGGCCTACTATAGACCCTATATAAATCAGTAGGTATCATGAGACAAACTACGGTCCTTGTACAATGCCTTGACAAAGTGGTTATTTATGGTCTTGGCACGAGGCCATGATGGTATGGTTATGATGTTTGGAATTATTCATTCCCCCATTAAGAAACTAGTAACTAAAAGTTCACATGTTTATTCAACTAATAGAAAACCCATTATTATAAATTATTATGGAATTATTTATTCAGCTCTTATTCCTTCCATAATGTGTTCATGTTTTTTTAATAGCATTTGTTTTTATTTATTCACTATGCCAAATTTTTATGTTTTTGGTATATTCTACTGTATTTTTTACCCTTATTAAGCATATGAGGTCACCCCTTATTATGTTTAATTTTTCTTAGGACATAAAGTGGTATATTATGATTGACTAACATAGATAATATTAGAGTGGTAAGCACCCCGTAATACTACATGAAAAATGGGGGTTCAAAACCCATTGGGTGTAGGTACTGTAGCACTACTATAGCAGTACTGCAGTGGGTACTGTAGCAGTGGACGTACTATTGATCAGTGGGTACTGTAGCAGCGGCAGGGCACTGTAGCAGCGGCGGTACTGTGCGGTTCTGTTGCACCCGGGTTACAATTCATAGAATAAGAATTTGGCCAAAAATTTGTGCCTACATGCTACGTAATGGGCTACAAGCCCACTGGGACTTCGGGCTGTGTAATGGGTCTCCCTCAACCCAGTTAAAAGTGGACTTTTCTTTGCTTTATTAATAAAAATGAGGCTTCGGCCCCAACATTTTAAAAAAAAATTAGAGTGGTTGATTTTCCCAATGGATCATTTATGTTTTTCCCTTTAAAGTTGTAATGTTGAACTTATATATGTATCATGATTTAAAAATCTATTAAACTATTCAATACATTAGGATACTAATTTTTTGTAATCATACTAATGTAATGTAATAAAGCACTGACTCTAGGAAATTGAGGTAATATCATTACATTTATACTATGGGTTGTATCTATCTGAGTTACCAACACACCTAAGGGATGTCGTGTGTAAAAAATCTTCAAACATATATATAATTAATTCCCACAATCTTATACATAATAAAATCATCAATTATGAATTAAATTTTCTTTTGAAACACCCTTTTAAAACTCATTTAGAACCAAATATTAAAATAAAAAAATATCACCAAACACTTTGTGTGGAAAAAAAATCCTTGTAATAATCAAGTGAAATGACACTTTTAGCCTAACACATGACAAAAATGTTATATATTAATAATAAAACCTCAAAACCATGAATAAATTATAATTATGGTGACTGAAGATAATAATTCCCTCGTTTTACATATTTTATATGATTTAAAACAATTAGATTTCATAAATAATAATGTCCCATGAACTAATATGTTTCGTGTCTTTGGATAAAACCTATATAACATGATTATTTTATAAAACTCATGATAATTTATCCTTAAATTCACCATTGTTGACCATCTTCTAGACATCTAATTGTTAATTCACATTCTGAATTCCTGAGAAAAGAAATCATAAGAAAAGGGTGAGCTAAAATTCTCAATATGGTATGGATAAAAATTTCATCTAGGATAATTACATAAGAATATAAAAAAAATTATAATAAAATAAATATCATAAAATCATGAGTGATAACCATATACCATATGTCAACTTCAATTTACATGGCATAATAACTTAAAGCAAAAAAATATCATTATAAAATAATAATAAATATAATATTTATCATAAACATTTAACATAAACCTTGATTCTTGAGAGCATAAGATCATAAAAAATATTATACTTAAACTATGGAACAACCATTAATATAGGGAAACATTACATTCATGAGAAACACCATCAGAGCCTATGCTTACATGAATGTAAAATGTACTCATGAATAGCGATACCATGAGATATAAAATCTAAAAAAATGCATTAGAGAGTGATATATAAACCCAACCATCATTTATCAATACTTACTATCACTACTTAAAATTCATTCACTTTTCACAACATAAAAAATTCATTGAAATGGAATGGGTTTCATGAATCATCCAAATGAAAATCATTCCCATTTCATAAAGAACACATGGAAGTAATGTTTTTTTGTAAAACATAAAAATGGAATTAATTCAACTTTCATAAAGATCCCATGAAAACAAAATGGGCTTTATAAATCATCTAAAATTAAATCATTCTATTTTAATAAAGAATACATATAAATAAAATGTGTTCATTAAAACATCTAAATGATACAAAATAACATAATTAATTAAATCATTAGAAACAAAAAACATGATCACCCAAAATAATTACATAATAAAAGAATATATAGGGTGAAACATGAAAAAACTCTATTATAGTAAGATCAGTTTGATTATAAAGGGAAAATTGAAAATGAAATCATAAACATATAATTTTTGAAAAACATTATACTCATTTATGTAAAATGAAATGTTATGAGTATCTTTTCAATTTTTTTAAAAAATATGAAAATAATAACTTTCCTAGAATGGATTTGGTAATTTTTTTTAACAATATATAAACTAATAATTCCATTTAAAATGGAATGTATTCTGAAATAAATGTTCAATTAGAAATTTTATATCTCAAATAATTGATTTTGAGTTACCAAGTACCTTATATTTACTCTCAATTTAAAATTACGTTATTTAACTTCTTATTTCATAAATATAAACTTATTACTTAGATATTAAAAATTATTATTCAAAATTATTTCCATTTACACTCTTTTTTAATGAAAATTCTCTTCACTTATTTTATTTACATAATTACTTTTCAACATTGAGTGTTGATAATCATGACCATTTTTGAACAGTGTTCATAAAATAAGTGTTGATCACCATTCTTATAAAAAATATAATAATTTAAAAACCATTAAGGTAATCAAATAATTTTTTTAAGAAAAATTAAATTTTATAATTCCATTACATTAGAGTGTTATTTGCATTTCATAAAGATGAAAATAGTGATAAATTAGTTTTTGGTTATTTTCCAATATCAATGGATTTCATTAAAACAATCATTAGAATTGTGTTACCCAAAAGGAAAAATATTTATGATACATATTACACAAACAAACACACAAATATATAAGATAATAATATAATATAAAATAATAATATACATGAAATTGGTAGTGAAAACAATGCATCATTCCGTGGAGGTGACCGTTCATATGTGAATATGGATGATGATTTCATTTTCCAATAAATGGAAGAAATAAGTAACTTGGTTTATAATTTCAGGAACTTAAATAAGAAATATATATCATAAATTTTTATTTAATACCATTTTATGTCAGTCCATGTTAGGTGGTGAAGCAAAATGAAACACATTTCTTCATGGATGTGTTAGTCCAAATATTCACACAATTCACGTTTTAATTTTTCATAAAGGAAGAGGGAAACGTTGTTAATAATTATACCATTATCATAAAAAAGTAAGAGTACAATAATTATACTGATGTTATTATTTTAATATGGTGTTATGTAATTTGAGGTATAATATGTTCACATAAAGATATTTAAATTATAAAGGATTGGTTAGAAATTTATATATCACTTCTGGGAGAATCTCATTTGCAGAGCGGGTTAATTTTATATGGGATGGTATTTTGAGAAGAATATAACTTCTGGAATTCATATAAGATTGTTGAGGATATTTTTGGGCATATTTTTATCCAAATTAAGTAGGTTTTCTTGTGAGGGTAATTTAGGAGATGAGTCCCCCTTTTATAAGTGAAAATGGATGGCATTTTTATAAATACCTAAAACATTTTGATAATCTGATGTAAATCTCAATGAAAATAGCTAAAAAATTAGAAACTAATAGAGAGGAGAAGTTATAATGTTGAGAAAGGGCTCAACCACACATTAAAACACATGTTTAAATTTTTTTTGGGTATTGACTTTTAGATATTTACTTTTACTATTTTAGATTTTAACTTATTAACTAGTTTTTTCCTAATTAAGTTGTCCTTTATTATTATTAATAATATCGTTCAAATTACATTATTTGAATGAAATTATATAAAATTTTAAATTTTTTTATTATAATAATTTTATAAATGTAAAACTAATCAATTTTAAAATATTAAATGTATCATGTATTTAATTTTTTTAAAATATAACTTAATTTATAAAATGTCAAATAAGGGTTAATAAATTAAATCCATTTTTAAAAAAATAATAAACCCCCTTATAAAATAATTATTTGGTGTTATAAAAAGGTTACATAAATTTTAAATTCATACTTATATTCTAATAAGGACATAAAAGTCATGTTATTTAAAAAAAATTATTTTACAATATTCAACTAAAAACAATATTTATAGAAAAATATAAAAAATTAATCTCAAGTTAATATTATTTTAATATGTTCATAAATGTATTTAAATTTTTTCAAACTAAATTTTTTATATTTATATATTAATATTTAAAATAAAATAATTAAATATTGTGAAAACCTATTATTTTATATGAAATAAATTTTTGTTATATTAACTAGTATTATAAAATTGGTGTTAATCATGAAAATATTAAACATGGAATATAACCATTTTATAAAATAAATTTTAACCATAGTTTTTTATTATCTACATAGTTTCACTTGATTGAATACTATTAAAAGTGTCCATTATTTCATAAGTTGGTTATATCTATTTGTACCCGCTTACATAACGAATAAAATACATTAGTAAATATCTATTTAAATTAAGAGTTATTGTATATTAGGGTTTTTCTCAATATGTAGCAAAATATTCTAAATATAATATTTATTTTAGGAGGAATTGTTTACTAAAACATGGGTCATTACATTATTGAACCTTAAAATAATTTCATCCTCAAAATTTTATTTCTCAGATGAAAAAAAGTGAGGGAAATTTTACCTCATTACATATTCAGGTTCCCACAGGGCTGCCTCAAACTTCTAATTTCTCTAAAGAAAATTGAACAGATGATTTTTTCTATTTGGAAGTATATTTTCTGAGGGATCTAGGATCTCTACTGGTTGTTCCTCACATGAGAGATTATTCTCTGACTTTATGGGTTTTAAGCTTAGCACATATAAATGGCCAGGTATGTACGTTCTCAGAAGCAATATATAGAACATATTATGTGCTTAAGATATTTCTAGTGGGAGTGTTATGTGATAAGATACAACCCTGATATGATTAAAGATCTTTAAGGGACTGATGTACCTAGCGATCAACTTGAAATCTCATATCGCGCTTCTAAGGAGATACCTAGAGGAACACAATGTCAGTAAAATCTAAATCTAGATCTCATCGATGGTTATATACATAACAATTTTATCAAATTTATTATAATTTAATGTCCCCTTTAATTGTTTAAAACTTATATATTATTTCTTGAAAAAGGTAATATCATATCATCTTCCCTTGTTTATCTTTCTCCCAACAAGTAAGTGTTCTATATCTCTTCCCATTAAATCCTAATATGGATCCCTATGAATAATATAAAGAATATATTTAATATATGGGAACTCTAATATGGGTATTTTTGTTCCTAAATTATATGAAACACAACTGAAGAGGATCTAAACATGTCCCCGGGTGTTTGGATGACCATTTTAGGCTAACCATTGGTCTAAGGGTGATAAGTAGTATTGAACCATAACTATATCTCTATCATATTATGAGGACATCACTAGAATCTCGAGGTAAACCTCAGATCCTAATTTGAAAATATAAAGTGTTTTACTCCAGGTAACCTCACCGCTCCCCCTATATATTTCTTGATGAGTTAGTTAAGAGAGAAATCTTCTTTGATAGAAATTAAATAAGATAACTTAATAAGGTGATCAACTTCAAACTAGATAGAAATATTGCCTTTATAAATTTATTGCAGTCCTATGAACAAATATCTAGTGATTTTTCCTCTATCCATAATTTTATAGGTTATGGTTATAAAATACCCTTAGAATTTTTCACTGAACCTTAACATTCTAGAATACTAAGCATCAATATTCCTATTATGCAATCTCTGTCCACATGATATCCCATTACATGTTTTGTTCTATGCCTCTATACATCTCCATACATCATAAATGAATAGAAATGGATGTTACATATTCATCAACTAAAATATTCCTCTTTAGTTCTGGTTTTTATTGGAAACATATCCAAGTTACAATCCTTATAATTCAATCTTTATCAAAGTTTAACTTCAAAATACTCACGACCATTTTATAGCTCTACATAATCTTCATTGGATTATTTGATCTTCACATAAATTGATGGTTCAGTAGTGACTTGGGAAAGGTAGAATTTCTCACCTTCCCTTGTGACTTAATGATTTAACCTTTGAAAATTCATGAATATTGGGTTTCTTAAAACCCTCACCATTGATAAGGTGGCATGATTTTTACTTCTTAAATCATCATCCACATTTTTTTTCCTTATTAGGGTAGTAATGTATTGAGATGTCATAGTCTTTGATCAATTTAATCCATACCCATTATAATATATTTTTATCCTTCTATTTAAATATATATTTCCAGATTTTTTGGTGGGAATCAATATCAAAATTATCACTATAGAGATTATACTACCAAATGATTAAGTTAAAGATCACCATGACTCTCTCCATACCATGTGTCAGATAATTTTGATCATGATTTCTTAATTATAATTAGGCATATGAAATTAATTTTTCTTATGGAATGATGATGCATGATAAGTCCTTTTTCAATTAATCACTATATATTACAAAACCTTCTCCACTATAGGGTAATTTATGTTCATGTTCTATGACCAATACCTTCTTCAGTTCCTTAAAACATTATTCATGTTCCTCCATCCAAAGGAACATCACATCCTTCTATGTTAAAATGTTTAACAGATATGATATCCATGATAAAATAATCATAATGTTCTCATAATATTTAGGTAACCTAAAAAAAATATGTACCTCAGTTATTATGGTTTGTTTGGGACATTAATTGATGGCTTCTATCTTATAATGATTTAATGATATGCCTTTGATAATGATTACATGGACTGAGAATGATAATTTATATTGAAAAAAATACACTTTATAAAATTGGAATATAGTTTTTCCTTTATTATAGTGTTAAAAAAATATATAAAGGATCCTCATGCTCTTCATACTCTTAGAATAAATTAGAATATTGTCTGTGAAGATAGCCAAAAACTGATCTAGGTCATCTCTATAGAATATATTCATTATATAGATAAAGATAGGAATATGTCAACCCGAATGGAATAATTATGAACTCAGAGTGTCCATACCTTATTCTAATGGATTTCATTGAAATAACCTTCATTTTAACATTAACTAATGATATAGTGATTTTAGGTGAATCATTGAAAATAATTGAGATGTTTTGATATGATCAAGAAAATCGTTGTTTTGGGGCAGAGGATACTTGTAATTAATCATGATTGTAATGACCTAGACATTATTAGTGCATTATGTTTCCTAAATAATTGTGTCTTATATTACATATAATTATAATCATACAAAACATATAATTTTATTTATTTCATTAATTAACAATGTTATATTTTTTAGAAACTAAACACTTGAAAATTTTATAAATTACAATGGGACAAAAAATATAAAATAAGAAAAGTATAATGGGAAGATCTGGAAAATTATGATCCACTAGGATCATTAACCACATGAACAACACTATAGAAAAGAAACAAAATGATAGTAAAAAATTGATATTTTAGAAAAGGAAAATATATTGAACCTTGAGAGTAATTATAGTGAATGATTTATGAATAAATGAATAGTATTTATACAAGGTAATATTACCATTGAAATAATAATCTAATTATTAGTCAATATGACTGTTGGGAACTATGACAATTGTTAATAATGTTACTATTATATTTAGTGTTTATAAAAGGTAATGACAATCAAAAATTGATACATAAAGGAGAAATGATGGCATAAACCTATAGAGTTGTGCCTTTGAAGCCCATTTTTCATATATTAGGGGGGAGGTAGTGTATATTGGGTAAACCCTTGACCAAGGCCAATCAATGATTCAATAAGTGAGGCTTGAACAAAATAGATTATGGTTTTATTTCAAGTTAGTGGTGATCATTAGTAGTTCAATGTTATTTGACTTACCCCGTGAAACTACCACCATCGTAAACATTACCCTTAGGGAATATTCTAGTGTAATAAGGAGTTTTAGGTCTATACATTAGCATCATACAATTTTAATTTTCTTTATATAAATGAATTATATATATTTTAATCCAATTTTTCATGTTATTTTGTTTAATAAAATATTCATGAAAATAAGATGAATTTGATAATTTTATTTTTGGATAAAAATAAAATTATAATTCTAGATAATAAATACACTTTAATAATAAACTAAAGTATTCTATAAAAACTTTATTTTCGTGAAATATATTTTTAAGGAACAATTTATTTATATATAAATGATATTATAATTTTATAATGTCCATAGAAATTTTTTGTATGCGTTAAAAATTTGTTATGTCATAAAAACTATAATTTTAATCAAAAAATAAGGAATTATTATTTAAAAGGTAAAATTATCATATTTAAAAAATTATTTTTCATAAAATAAACTTTAGTTTTGAATTATTCATTAATAATTAGGTTAGGGTGATTTTTTTAGAATTTTAAAAAGTAGTTTATTTTTTATTGAATAATAAAAATATAGTTTTGTTTTTTCGGTATGTTTTATAAATGAATATATAGGTAATAATGATATAATAATTAATCAAATAGAATCCATGATTTGAATTTTCTTATTTTTTTAATATTATTTATTGTAATGGATTGAAATCAATTTCCAAACCTAAAATGAATTTCCAAAGTCTAAGAGAGAAATTTTTATTTTAAAAACTATATTTTTTGGAAACACACTTATCCCTGACCATATTAATATTAGAATATGATTTTTGGTTATAATATATTAAAATAATATAAAAATTACTGAAATTTATAAAACCATGAGAAATAAATAGTGGCAAGACAATGGTTTTGAATTTTCCACAACCTATAATTCAAAGACATATATTTGAAAGTTATTAAAAAAATCATTATCATTTACTATAAATACACATCCATAACCCACTCCCCTCCAATAAAAATCCCCAATCCATGATGTTATTTTCATTTTACCTCCCAAATAGTCCCTCCAAGGTGTCCTTACATCATCATGGTTCCATTCTCATGTTCTCGGAAGCAACACTTTCAGGTAAGGGAATTCCCCTATATTCATCTTCCACTAATGTACCTATTTTGTATATATCTTCTATGGGGTATGTCACTTTTTTTATTACACTTTTAATCATAAATGTTCTACCAAAATAATTTTTTATCAATGGAATACCATCATTCCCTCTCATTTTATCCTTTATTTAATCCACTTTTGATACTTTTCATGTTGTCAAATTTATTTATTGAATTTCACTCTAATACATGGGAAATTATAATATTAATAATACCCAAACCAATTCCTTTTACATGTTTATTCACCAATATATATTCATTATTTATTTATCTAGGTATTTACATGTATTATACTAGCATTTACTTCTAATGGGTTGATAATGATTAAATGTTTAATTATATAATCAATTTTATACTGAATGAATTTATATGAATCCCTTTCTTTATTCGCAAAAGATTATTGATGAAATGATTTATTATGATTTGTGTAGATCACATGAATTGATAATTATTAATGGTACATCTTTATAGCACTCTAATTCATTGGGTAAAGAATTAATGTCTATATAAAAGATATTTTATGATATCTTGGTGAATAACCTTGGTAATTATGATTTATGACACCTTGGTGATAAACCATGGTGGTATGTATATAAATGTTTCATTTTTATATTTTATCCATATTTCCATGTTATGATACATAATATTTATATAATTATATGTTGCATGTTTCTATTCTCATGCCTTATTGGTATGCCTTATGGTCGCATGATAAATATGTCAGTTTTTATTCCCTTACCAGGAATTATTCTCACCCATTTATTTTGATGTATGTCTATAGGATATGATATTTAGTAAAAGTAAATAAAGATGAACCTATGAAGAATCATTTAAAGTGTATTATAATTTTTTTGATGTCATTCGTGCAAAACTTTTATAATTTCTAAGAAACTAAACCTTAAAATATCCTAATTGTTTTTAATTATTGTACTATGTAAAGAATGTTTTGTGTTTTAAAAATAGGGATTCCATGTATTGAATAAAAGCACAGATTTACTAAAATTTTAAATTATGATTAGAAAACATTAGTAATAACCTTACAGATAAGTCTAAATGTAGGAAAACATCCTGCAATTTTGGTGAAATAGTAAGAAAATTGTTTCAATGAAATGAAATCCTTTTCCGGATCCTACTTGTGGATGTACCTCTAGAATAGTTGTACCAAGGGGTAGTAAACCAAAAAAGGGTGAATTGTGATTTGACTTGATTATCAACTATTTTACAAAAAAGGGTCATGCCACATAGAATGTTTGACACTCTTAAGGGAAATATTGGGTTAATCACATGATTTTTATTATCCATTATAAATGATATATAGAAAATTCAATTCCTATTAGTGGATATTAAAAGAGTAATGTTTTTAAGCATGTTGTTTTAAGACATAAACCACCTTTATAATTAAAAGTTTTCTTAATGTAACTCATTTCTTACTAATGTTTTATTATATTATAAAAATGACAAGAAATATTAAGAACCTCATAAATTATGAGTGTAATGAATGATGCACTGAAAACATCTTAAAAGATATAATATAGAATAAAATATTTCATGAGGATGGTAGATCAATTATCTTGGGTTATGAATAATAATCTGAATCAGACTGAGAGGCTAGATTCCACTTGAAGGGAACAACTTAAATTTTATTTCTTCATGCATAAAAAAATATTTCTTTAGTAGATATGTTTATCCATTAATTTTTGAAAAAATAATTACCTTTATTGAAAAGTTATTTTTTTGTACTCTATTGTTCAGAGCTAGAAAAATTCACTATGGAAGTATACAACTCAGAATGATAAGCTGATCAGTGTTGGACATTGATTATGAACATGAAGATAGGTAGGAAGATTGATGATATTGATTGTGAAGTGTTTGGGATAATATTTTGTAATAAATATTTTCCACATTTGATTAGAACAAAAACAAATATGGTATTCTTAGAGATGAATAAAAATGAAAAATAATCAATGGGAATATATAATATAAACATTAAAAGGATTGACCGATATTCCTGTAACATTTTTATGGATTATAAGTGAAAAGTTAATAGTTTATTAGGTTGACTAAGACCCCATATGTGTAGGATATAAAAACTCATTAATATGAAACATTTGAGGAGATAGTGTGGGGAACTATGAATGTTGAAATTGAGTTTGGAGAGATGAAGTGGTCATATACTCTGAATGAAAATAGGAGATAAATACATCCCAAGATAGGGAATAATTTTGATCCCAAATGAGAAGGAAAGAAGTTACAACTACCTACATACAAAAAATGTGGGAAGAAAAATTTGGGGAAGTACTTTCTTTGGAGTGTAAAGTGATAACAGTTTTCAAGAGATGGATATATTATATAGAATTGTATCAGTGATGCGAAACCACAATATCTCAATGTAAATGGAAAAGGGTATATGGTGAAATACAACCAAAATTTCAATTTTACAAATGTGAAAACAATAGGAACATTAAAAATCAATGTCAAATTAACAATATTATGGAAGGAAACCACCTTCTACCTCAACATAGGATAAGGTAAAAGGGGTTTCTTATAAAATCACAATGGATGAAGTAGAGTATCCAAATGATGTAGTGTAAATTTCAATCTTTTTTTATCAATGTTTTCAAGTACATTGTTTGACTTTAGTTCCAAAAATTCCCTTTTTTCATATAAGTTTATATAGAATTAAGAGTAAAATCCAAAACATCTAAAAGTATATTTATCAGTTAATACTCTTAGTGGAATTATCCAATCATTAAAGGTGTATAGAAACTATAGTATCAACTTTCATGATTACTATTTCATAAAAAATATAGTTTTCATTCCCATGGTGGAATTCAACACTATACTATAGATGGGATGATACTTTAATTATATTGCCAAGATAAAAAAATATGCAAATATGTAAATTATAGTGTTCATGAATGGAAAAACTAGTATTATGTTTAAAGGGGAGATATTCTGTCATGAATTATTTCTATAATCACCTCATCTTTCCATCTTTATGGTAATTATTTGTATAGAAAAATAATAATGAGAATGTATAATGATATAAAATGCCCATATTTTTTAAGAAGACATTGATCTATTATATTAAGAGTTACCTAGAACTCCCCTAGAAATAGAGGTACAATTATACATTTAACTCATACTAGGATCTAAGCCAGTATCAGTGATCCTATAGAGAAAGGAATAAACATAGTTAAATGGAATAAAGAATAAATTTCATGATATTTTGAGGAAAGGTTTTATTTGACATAGTGTGTATTATTAGGGAGAACATGTTCTCTTTGTATAGAAGAAGGATAAATCCACGTGGCATTTATTTTATTATATTATACATAATGGGGTCAATGTGATGAAAAAAATATCCTCTCCAAATAATTGAAGATTTATTTGGCCAGATTCATGGGGCTCCATTTTTTTCAAATATTAACCTTTGATCAGGGTATCATTAGTTAATGATGAAGAAAGATGATATCCCAAATAATAAATTATCAGAATTAAATATTTTTTGTTATTTACTTCACCTTTTTTAATTATCCTTCCACATTTATCAATTTAAAGAAAAGAGTCTTTAAATATCACCCTGATAAAGTTGTGGATGTATATATTTAAAATATTATGATATATTACAAAAGTGATGTGGAGTATGAGGATCATATAAGGGTTATATTAAAAACACTAAGGAAGGAAATGGAATTTGGTAAATTTACTGAATTTGATTTATGGTTATAAAATATTTTATTCTGGGGGAACATCGTGACTAGTGAAGGAATATCAGTTGATCCTACCAAGACAATGGTCATGGAGGAGTGGCCACATACCACTACTACAACCAATACTCATAGTTTCCATAGTATGGAAGGATACTATTAATGGTTTTTGAATCATAATTCATAGATTTATAATCCATAAGCTTAAATAACTTGATAGAGAGTTTTGTTTATCCAGGCACAAGGGTAGATGAAAGATTCCATGAATTGAAGAAGAGGTTGGTTAGTTTACCTATTATAACATTCCACGATAATAGGGATGGGGTTTAATTTACAGTAATTCTTCTTTAAAAGGACCTGGATGTATACTCTTTAAAATTATAAAAGTTATTTATTATGAATTTTTATAGTTGACGACTCAATAATTAATCTATCATACTCATAACCCAGAGTTAGACACTGTTATCTTTTATTTAAAGATAATTGAACACTTTTTTATAGGAAAAATGTTATATGTTCATAAATGTAAAAAATTTCAAGTATATATTCACATAGAAGGAGATCAACATCTGATAGTGAATATTGTTAGATCTATTCAAGTACTATGATTTCCTTATTGACTAACAACCCAAAAATCTGAATAAAATAGCTATTTCTCTTAGAAAAGAATGAACATGCTACTCTATCAACGATGTAGATTGAGAAAGACACTATCTTCTTGGGATGTCAAAATGTGAACCTAGAAATCATAATGATAGGGAATGAATCCTGCCATTCCCAAATTATTTCCCAACGATCTATCATAGAGAGGATCAAAGAGGCATAATGGGATGATATGTAGCATCAAAAGAAGGTGGAAGCAGTAAAGGAGGGGAATCTTCATAAATATCACATCGATAGATGGTGTCATTATGTTTGGAAGTAGACACTGTGGAACTTAATAAATTAAGAATAATAAATATCTGTTGGATAATTAACATAGATTTACTTTATCAGTACATCAAATAAGTACCAATATGTAATGTGATCTTTGAGGGAACTTTTGGAGGGAAAACATAAAGAATGAGATCATTATACATACATCAAAGTTGTTGGTATGCCAGCAAGATCATACAGAGTAACATAAGCCCTAGGGGATGCTGAAAAAATTTACCATACATATATTGAAACATGATAACATCTCTATAGAATTTGTAAATGGTCTCTTTTTTACATCTAAAGAAAATAATGTGATATTGGCTATGATGGATATACTCACCAAGTATACCCACTTAATTCCTATTTTGGAAGATTTTTCAATTGAAAAAAATCCATAATATATGTAAATGAATTCTGAATTGAATTTTAGTAGAATCTATCACCCCCAAACCAATGTAAAATTTAAAAGGACCATTTAAGCACTTGATTATTTGTTGAGAGATTTCTCAATGAAATTTAATTGTGGATGAGATCAACATATTCCATTAGATGAGTTATCATATGACAAAAAATTACACTCACGTATTAAAATGGATCCTATAATGCTCTATAAAGTAATTCAGGTAGAAAAACTAATTTTTTAGATGAGGTTGGAGAACTAATTGTACTTTAACCTGTTATTGTGCAAGTGATAACATAATGGTTCCAGCCATCAAACAATATATAAATGTTTCTTAGAGTAAATTGAATATTTATCCTAAAAACCATCAAAGGGACTTGGATTTTGAAGATAGAATCAAATTATTCCTTCAAATATCACTATTGAATAGAGTCATGTAGTTTGGAAGGAAAGAAAATCTTATCCCTATCTATATTTAACCATTTTATTTCCTTGACTACATAAGATTAATGGACTATCAACTATTACATCCACCAAATATTGATCAAGTATATGATGTGTTCTATTTATCTCTCATAAGAATTTATATACCAAATTCCTCATATGTATTGAATCCACATGTGGTACAAAAAAATGAACTCTCTTATAAGGGGTAGCCGATGCAGATCTTGGATCATAGAAAAAAAGTTATACACAAAAAGATAACTCACAGTGTCAATGTTTTATGGTGGAAACATAAATATGTAGTGGGAATATTGGAATAATATGAATTAATGAGAAAAAAGTACCCTCATCTATTCTAAATCGAGAATATAAGTTGAAATGTTTGGGTTGAATTTTATTAAGGGGGGAATGTAACAACCTCGACATTAATATCGAATTTTGATTCCAAAATAATTGTGTCTTATAATATAAAACATTATACTCATACTATATATAGAAAAATAAAAAACACATTTTTTCATAAATTAAGAATGAAAAATTTGTAAACAACTAAACCCATGAAAATTTAAAACATTAAAATGGTACAAAAAATATAAAATAATAAAATAAGAAATAGAAAAAAGAAATCTTTTGAATATTCTATGATCATCACTCTCATGAACAACACTATAAAAATGAAAAAAAATATTTGTAAAATAATTGAAATTCTTGAAAATGAAAAATATATATCCTTTATAGGAATTATAATGAATAAGGTATGAATAAGTGAAAATGTATTTATAGGAGGTAATATGACCATTAAAATAGTAATATGACCATTGGTCAATATGAACATTGGCTAATAAGACTGTTGATCAATATCACTATTTGGAAACCATGACCACTATTAATAATGTTACCATAATATTTTGTTTTTATAAAATGTAACAATAAATTATAGTTGATTTAGAAAGGAGAAACTATAGCCTAAACTACTATACTCATGTATTTGAAAGACCATTTGTCAGATATTGTGAAGGAGGTAGCATCACTGGGGTTCTCCCTTGACCATACTCGAGTATACCTTCAAAAAGTGAGGCTCGAATGAAATAAACTATGAGATAAGTTCAAGTTAGTGGAGATCACATTTGGGAAAATGTTATCTGATCCACCCCATGAAACGACCACCATTACACATCAAACACTTAGGGAGTATACTGGTCTAATAATGGGTTGTGTGACTCAAACATAGTATCATAAAAGTTTAATTTATTTTCACAAATGAAATTTTTATATTACTAATACCATTTTATTATTATTTATTTGGAAACATATTCTTGAAAATAAAATGAATTTGATAATTAGATTTTTGAAAAAAAATAATTTTTTTTTAGAAAATATATACAATTTTATAAAAAAACTCAATTATTTAACATAAATATTATTTTCCTAAAATTTCCTTCTAAAATACAAATTATTTAAATATTAATTATATTATAATTTTAATATTTCCTTAGAATATTTTATATGTGTCATGAACTTGAGTAAATTTTTTTTAGATATTTAACTATTATAGAGTAATATCCAATCTTTAATCTTTACTATCTTATTTTTTTTTATTTTTGTAATTTTTTACAACATTATGTTTGTAAAATTTGGTTATACATTTTTTTTGGAAAAAAATTCTATATGAAATTTTTTTTATTTATAAAACACTAAGTGTTAATAAAATTAATTTAAATATTATATGAAAAATTATTGATCGTTAGATCATATTTGGAAATAAATATGAAACATTAGATCTAATTAAGTTTAATCATTTCCCCTTGCATATGAATACATGAGTGGGTCACCAAATACCACATCAATTTCTTAAATGGTAGATGAATATTGACATAAAATTCTCTACTAGTAATATTGTTTGCGGTTCTTTTTATCCGATTATATTACATCTGATCTGATCTTCAGGGTCAGTTCATGTTTCTACAAGATCTCGAATCTAGAAGATATAGAAAATACATATTTTTTAAAAGATAGGTCGATTCTAAAGAATCGAAATTATAAGAATGATTATTTTTTAAAAGAAATTATACGGATTTAGGGTATGGAAAATGTTTTCATGGAAAAGGAAGACATTGTTCTTCAATACCGAAGTAATATTAAATATTTATACTCATCTGCTATGTTCTATGTAGAATATTATTTTGAAGTTTTAACCTTTAATATTTATGATGAGTCATTCAAGTTGAATATTCAATAAGTGTTTGACCTTATTGAATTTCCATTTGGTGGAGAGGAATTTATTATAATACATAAACTTATAGGAAAGGTTGTATATTTTGAAAAATTTTAATCTGAAACATCTATCTTTTCATCTTTTGAGATGGTGAGGATGTTATAACATCTTAAATTGGATTCTAGAGATATAGACTTATGGATGCAGGGTTACATTATAATGAGGAAGGGTGACTGAGAAACCATGAAGGTGTTAAACATATTTTTTTATATTTTTTTCTTAATGAATATAAGGATGATAAATTTAGTCAATAATGTTTTCTTATTAGTCTAATATATCGAGAAACATTATATGAAATTGAGGATTCTACAGTTTCCATGCTTGATCAATAATATTTTGAAAAAATTTATATCTTTAATGATGATAAAAAATCCAATCTATTATCTTGATAGAAAACATTTCTCTTCTAAGTGAGGATACTATTTGATGGATGAATCAATTATTTGTACAAAATATAAATAAATTATTTGAAAAAATATAAAATTTTCATCTCATTATAATGTTCAATAGTTGAAAGAAACATTCTAAAAAAAGATAAAATCTATTTTATCACCTCCTAGGAAAAAAAATTAAATAAAATACATCACAGATGAGGAATCTAATGAAATAATAAAGAGGATAGTAAAAAAAGGAATATGGAGATCCAGAATTTGTTTTAGACAAGGTTGAGGCCATAACTATTAAATAAAATTCTCAATAAGACATGAAATTTGATGAAAAGAAGAGCAAAAAAAGGAATAGATTTAATAATGTAAAAGTAATTGAGAGTGTGATGAAGGGTGTTAAATGATAACTTGAAGTTATTCATACTACTATTTGATAGGGAAAACAACCATTTATTTTCATTTCTCAATTATTTATGATTCAACAGAATCCTCAAATAGTTCCAGAATTTTTCAGCCAAATTTATTGGAATCAGATGTTTTTAGAACATATAATGTTCCTGTTGTTTTTGAGAAATATAAATAAAATATTATTATGATAAAAAAGTTCTTTCGTAAATATTTTTCAAGGATAAAAAATCAATTAAAAATATAGGAAAAGAAAATTTATAAACTAATGAAAAATTGACATGATAGATGGGAAGAAAAATAGATAAAAAATAGAAATAACTTCTTTAGAAGAAGAATCAAAATAAGAAGAAGAATTTTTTTTAACATCATATTTTACTAAAAAATTAAATAAGGTAAATATTTTGTTATTATAGAAAAAAATAACGTTCAGAATAAAAAATTAGAAACAAAAAGAAAATAAACCAAACTATCAGACAATGTGAAGACTGATAGAAATGTTGATGTTGAGGAAATTTTTGATTTTGGGACGTTAAAAGAAAATTAAAAGGAAAAATTATCTGTCAGACCCTCACGGATACATGTGTATGATGTCTCATCAGACTAAATGGATTCAGAATCAATGTATTCTGATAAAATAATGGATTCTACATTCCCCAATTTCAATGAATCATTGAAGAAAAATTGTGGACCACATTCCAAATTTGCTGAATATAGTGTTCCAATGAAATAATATTCAAAAGAGGTTAAATGTGTTATGGAAAAAATTTGAAATAAATTAGTTGGGTGAAAATATTATTCTTAAATAAATATGGTTTAAAGATTTTTATGTTGATTAAAAATTTAAAAGGATAAGGTTTGTGAAAATGGTATGATTACTAAAGGATACCAAAATATATCTATGTGTTCTTGATGAAAAAATAGAAGTCGTTAAGAATAATTCATTGGAGATTACTGAATCCTATGAATTGTGTTATTTTGAAGTTGATAATATTTTGGAAATAGTTGATTACTTCAAATTATTTTTTAAATCTCAAGGTATATAAATTATTGAACTTAGTAAGAATAACTCCTTACTTGATGAAGAAGTTAGAAAGTTAATGGATGCTCAGAATACAGAAAACCAATCACCCAAAGAAAAGTTGATAATCTAAAGAAATAAGTATAAAGGTTTTATGTTTTATAGGAATGGATAGAAATGTTATAGTTAAAGGAACTAGAGAATTATAATAATGAGGAAGAGTTTCATAAGATGAAATTAATCATAAAAATATAGATAAGAAATATTGATTTCCTTCCGATAAACTACTACTGATGTTTTAATATTCAAACAATCATCAGGATGAATAAATGTTTGATTTTTCTTCAATATAAATATTATTTTTGATTGCTTCCAAATTTTAGTTTGATGAATGTTATTTCTATATTGTAATTTTGATGAATGTTTATCATTAAAAAATTGTATTCATGTATTTTTTTCACTAACATTTTAGGTACTTTATACCTTATATATTTCTTTTTGAAAATAAAAAATTGGGATGAGATATGTAAATGGAGAGAAAATATTGATTAAGGGATGTGTTATTTCGGGAATTTATTTTAAGGAGATGTTATTAAAATAAATGTTATCCTATCCTAATTATCCAAACTATGTTTTCTTAATAAAATAAATCATAATGAAAGGGGTAGATAAGTAGGACAAATAGGGGAATAATTCTTAAATGAATAATGGGATGCATGTTTTTAAAAATTAATTATTTTTTCTTTAAGTGTTGTGTCTTGTGATATTCAAAAAAGGGGGTGATTGTTGATTTGATAGTTTACTTGATAAACTTTATACTCTTTGTTTTGAAAATCACAAGACACTCTTAGAAAAATATGTTTTATAAACTTTTTATTTCCTTTGTTTTTAGAATGTTTTTTTAGAAACAATTTATTATACTAATAATTGAAATATTTATATAATGAAAATATAAAAATTACATAATTTTCTGATCCATTAGACTGAATAAAGTCTGATCCATTGGACTATATAATGTATAGTCCATAAGATTGACCAATGTTCAATCCAACAGATTGACCTAAGTTAAATTTATCTATTTGAAAAAATCTATTCTATCATTATGAATGAATATATTATATCATTATAAATAAATGTACTCTATTAATATGAAAAAATCTAGTCCATCAAAGTGACAAAAACTAGTCTATTAGTATGTTTGAGATTAGTATATTGATTTCACTGAGTTTTTTCCATTGGAATGAAATGTTTTAATTCCATCAGAATAAAAAAAGTTTATAATCAGAGTTAGAATTATTTCTATCATATGGAATACATTTGTATCACATTTTAATTTTGGTACCAGAATGACATCGGATGGAGATGTATTTTTTGAGCTATCATGTGAATATCATCCAAGTCCATTGATACCATATCTAAGAATCGAAAAAATGTGACCATTTTATGTTTACCTATAAATATAGGTGAATTAGAGGAGTTGGGAGTTGATGCTTTTGAGAACTCAACCCTTGTGATGATTTATTTACTGTAACATCTCACTACAATTTTCATTGTATTCTTTTAGAACGTATTTATTCAAAGGATTATGTGTGATGTTTTTAGGTACGTAAAACTATTTTTTCACTTGTATTTTGTGTCTAATATGGGTTTAAGATGGGGGTATTTTGGGGATATGAATATGGATAGATTCATACAGGCTGATCAAGGTATTTCAAGGATAGGGAGGTAAATCTGATTACAATTTAGTGATGGAGGGATTTCTACTGACAAATGATAGACCTGAAAATTTTATTTAAAATTTTGATAGCTTAATTCATGGATATTGACTTCCTTTTCAATAAATATTAAATTATTTTAATTCCTTTTATAAATTTTCTCTTTGTTTAATAAATAAATTAGAAATGTTGTAATTTAATTATTTCTATAAGTTGTTTTAATTTATCTGAGAAAATTAAAATAATTTTTTTATAATAAACATTTCTATGAATTACTCTAATGAAAAATCTCTAAGTCATATATAATTTACTCTGATCCTCAGATGCTATCATAGTCCGAAAAAAACTGAGAAAGGGGTTTGGGTTTTATTAATTTAATGTTTTTCAACTAAAATTCACCCCATATTATAGACATTATAACTCTTAATGTCCAAAAAATGGGACATAAAAGTAGTGAGAATAATAATATTCAGTAATGAGGCATGATATAACAAAATAACATAAAGCTAACATGGTAATGAATCAACAAAATTAAAGATGACATCATAAACATTGGTAAAGGATAAACACCAAAAAACGATAACATAGTAAAAAACTCCATAATTATTTACGATTACTCCCTAATACCATATTTTATGTTTTATGAGACAAAAACATTACCCAATTCAATGGAGTGCTATATAATTCTGATCGTCCCCATCACTTTCATATCATGTACTTGCATAAGTGGTCCATATAGATTATTCATCATAGGATAACATTTCATCACTTTTAATCCAATTATTAATAAGTGTGGAATAAATAAATGGATGTCCCAAATAAAATAGGGGTATATAATTATCAGTGAATACCCTTGAGTGAAAATTCCAATGGTATTCATAATAAAAAGGATTGGAATGAAAAAATCATAGGTTAATTTCAGTAGCACAACAATAGTCATAATAAATAAAGGGAGTGATTAATGAGAGTGAAAGGGGAATATAATCACTTTGAAATAATAATTATAGTAATATGTATATGTGATTAGATAATTCAATAGGTAAATTTGTGAATTTAATTTCATAAGATAAAATTGTACTTGACTAAATGTTTGGCATGGAAAAATCATAGGATTATTACGACAGTATAATGAGGGTACAAAATGAATAATGGGTGGCATTAATGAGAATTAAAGGGGAATATAATAACATGAGAATCATAATATGAATACGAGGGATGTGTGATAAAATACCCCAACATTACCAAATATAAATTAAAAAGCCTAACACAACGTAGGTTTTTGAAGAAAGAGGAGAAGAAGATTATCCTTTACCAAGAGAGGGTTTTTTTTCCAAAATATTGGGAGGGGATTATTGATAGCATGGGGAAACATTGTGAGGGATATATAGAGGAAAGGGAAGAGTATATTCTATATATATATATATATTGAATATTAATTACATCTTGTGTGAGTTTATATAGAAAAAGATAGGGAAGTTACTTATTATTTTCCAAACATAGGATTTGGACTCTATAAAATAAGGTATCCAAAAACACAAATATTCACATAGTTTTTACAATTATTTCTAACAAATAGGATTAATTTTCAATATTTTATAAGTAAATGAACCAATAACATTAAAATAATATCTATGGTGATGTGGAAGTGAGTCATGTTTACAAAGAATTGATTTTAAAACCTTATAATATAATATAGATTCTGGTGGATTCATTAAGGGTTTATAAAATTAATAAAATAAAATAATAATAAAATATTTTAAATGAAAAATATTTAGTTGGAAATGGATACATTTTATGGAACATATTACAGAACTTTTGGGCAATTATTATGTCATTATACATATTGTATATTTATTCTATATTTAAATTTCACTAAAAAATTACACTCTTAAGAAATTATGAAAAATTCAACATTGGATAATTTAAACATTATTATTCCAAAAATAATATTTTTTATTTAAAAAATAATTCTATTAATATGAGAAATTGAAAATTTAAAATAAAATCAACTATTTTGAAAAATACTGGTTTTTTATAATAACAGTTTTCTAAACCTTGAAAATTTAATGTTCACTTTATAAAATTATATTATTGTATATATTTTATATATACTATGGAATAATAATTATTATTAAAATATAATTTTTTTTAAAAAATTTTAATTCGAAAAAAATGAATGCCTTAATTGAAATTTAATATTATCCAAAAATACAATTTGTGTTTTATCATATGAAAATCAAAATTTTACCAAAATCATTTATTTAATCATTTATAAAGTAGAACCAATAATAAATAAACTTAGTAATTATTTTATTGAAATGTAAATATATATTCATACTACAAGGTTAGATATTCATATCCCATTATTACACTAGTGAACGCTCTAAGGGTATATTGCACGATGATGAGATTTCTTGGGGTGGTTCAGAAAACATGGCTTCGGTTGTGACCTAATTGAGATTGGAATTATACTATAAATGATTTCTCTCATAATTTACTTGTTATATATTATCTTGTGATTATTAATGTGAAAATACCATATATGTTATGTTCCTTATAAGCTTTGACAAATGGGATTTATAGTGTACTATCCTACTAGTTGAGGAAATCACTTCTTTGGTCTGTGCTAATTAGATTCATCATAACCAAAAATATATAATAATAATATAATGGATATTGAAAGTATATATTATGAATGGTTATGATCCTCAAAATTACATTGAATTTATAATGATATAAGCAAATAAGTTCATGTTTTTTCAGTAGCCACATTATATAATATGTCATTTATTTCATTCATAAATGGAATTTCATGTATAAATGTTCAGGTCATTACAATATCTCCCTCCAATGAACTATTTAGTAGTGTATATCTCATGGGATAGGTATTCATTAGTACATTTTAGTATCTTATAATCATGGGCACTTATGGTGCGACTAATGCATGTAATTTTCCCTTGTACTAATGTATGTTCCATATTTAAAAGATGTTTTTCTTTCTTATCTGATTCTATCATTAAGGGGATCAATAAATTAATGTTTCCCTCTATTAATGTTTATGAAAAGTTTGATGGATGTTATTAATTATTATCTTATGGTGTAATTATTTACGGATTATGTTAAATTATTCTAAGACTTGTTATAACTATTATGTTTCAATGTTGATATTTTGTGGCTTTATGTTTTTATTCCATGTACATTAATTCTCAATTAGGATTTATGGTTATCAGTAATGATGTAACTATATTCTTCATATGTTCATATTTTTACGTTTTATTTTGTAATCATTATTGATGAAATGTTTAACCAACCCTTTCGGAGTGTTTGAGCTCACCCTTTTATTATGTTATCGTTCCCCAAGTTTTTGTGGATGGCTCTTACTAATTAGAAGTATAGAATATGGTCCACTATGGTACTTTTAAGTAGAATGATCCAATTATATTTAAATTAAGATAATTTTGTATCTAGTTTTGAAAGAAAATAATCCTATTGATACTTTGGATATTATTAATTATGAGATTTAATGTTTTAAATCATGTGAAGGATGTAAAAAATGGCATATTTAACTTGGTTTTCCATAGTACATCTATTCTAGAGCCCATTTCCACTTGTAGTATCTTGACAGAGATGTAATTTTTATAAAAAAAATATCTAAATTACTAAAACATTAAAATGTTATTCCATAATTATAATTATCATTCAGAATTATCCAAATGTTTTTCAGTAATGTTATCTATACTAATACCCCAAAATAACTAAACCATTTCTTTGATACCAAATATGAACACTGATGCTAAACATGACTTTTTTACATCCTTTAATTGATTTAAAAATTAAATTTTATAAATAATAATAACCTGATCACTGATATGTTCAGTTACCTATGATGATAGATATATAATACTCTTATTTTAGAAGACTAATGATCATTTCCCCTTAATGTCACCATACTAGACCATCATATAGACATAACATTAGTAAGACTAATACTAATAATATTGGTAAATAAAACATATAAAAGGGGTTATCTCAAATAAAAAATAATGGATAAATAAACATTTTATCATTTATTATTTCAAAATAATATGTAAAAACATATGCATAAGGGAAATATCAAAACAATAAAGTGATAACTATAAGACATAAGTGAGATTTAAAGTACCTGTCATAAGAAATTAATGCCACAAAATATCAAAATAGAAGAATAATAACTATAAATTGAATGAGAATAATTTAACATAAACATTGAATCATTAGAGAATAATATTATAATTAAAAAGTACCTTTAACTATGGGACAAACATTAGCATTGGGGAAAATTACATTCAGGAGCCACACCAATTGTGAACATGCTTAAGAGTAACTTAAATGTAATCTCAAATACACATCTCATTAGATATAAACACACAACCAATACATTAGTTGGATATATAGGATACCACCCATCATTTATACATAATTAAATGTTCTAGTTAAAAATCATTCATATCCCACACCATAAATAACCCATGGAAATAAAATTGGATTCATAAAACATCTAAATGAAAATCATTATCTTTTCACAAATAACCAATAGAAATAAAATATATTTCATTATATATGAATATGGAAATAATTAAATTTTCATAAAGAATACATGGAAATAAAATTGGTTTTCTCAATCATCCAAATAAAAATCATTTAATTTTCATAAATAATCCATGGAAGAAAAATGAGTTTTATAGAAATAGTATAAAATAACCTTATGAATTAAATAATTTGATACTGAAAACATGATCACCCAAAATAACCACATAATAAAAGAAAATATAAGGAAAAAAATACCTGTGGAGTTAGATCATTTTTAATATTGTGGGGAAAATGAAACCTAAGTCATGAAAATGGCTTTTTAGAATTTTTTTTATTCATCGATGTTAAAGCCATAATTATGTGTCTCATAAAAAAATCTATTTTTTTATATGTTGAAAATAAATCCTTTCATAGATGTTTATTTGGATAAAAAACATTCCCTAGAAATAAATATTGATGATCATTGAAAATGTAATGTATTCAGAAAAAAAAATTTCAATAAAAGATAGCATAACTCAAAGAGTGGTGTTTGAGTTACCAAGTCCTTTATATTTTCCCATGATTTCCATAAAAGTGATCTATCCTAAAGTATTATAAATATAAACATATTAATTATATAATTGATATCCTTATTCATATATATTTAATTTTATATGATTCATTAATAATAGATCTCATCATGTATTATATTTTTATAATCTATTTTCAACATTGGTTGTTAATAATCTTGAAAATTTTACACTAGGATCAAAAAAACTGTGTTGATATTACTTATTCTCAAAAAATTTGTTATTTAAAAACCATTATAAGTATTATAATTATACTTTATAATGACCTTTAATTTTAAAATTCCATTATTTTAGATTTTTTTCTTGCGTTTAGTAAATATGAAAATGGTCATGAATTAGTTCCAGTTTATTTATCGATACCCCTGGATTACCTAATAATGATCATTATTTTTTGTGTTATAAATTATAAAACATATCCATAATATATATTAATTATAAATATATCATATATACCCATGAAATATAAAATAAAACTATCCAATAAAAAGATAGTGAAAAAAGTATTAGATCATTCCATGGAGGAGGAATTCTGAATATGCACATGGATAATGATTTCATTTTTATGGGAGGCAGAAAGAAGTCACATGGTTTATAATTTCAGGAACATAAATATGATATATAAATATATATACCATAATTATTTATTTTATTTCCAATTATGATTAACTAGTTTAGGTGGTGATGGGAAATGAAACACATTTCTTTATGGAAGAGGTAGTTCACACATAGGCATGGTTCTTGTTTTCATTTTCCATAAATGAATATGGAATTTTTTTTAAAAGATTTTACCATCATAACAATAACATAATTGTATAATAATTATATTTAATTTAATATTTTATGTTGTTTTATATGATTTTTTAAATAATAAGTGCATATAAATAAATATAAATGAGAAAGGAATAAATAAAAATTCATACCTTACTTCATGGATTATCACCATTGAAAAGAGGGATAAGCTAATGAATGATGTTATTTTTAGAAGAAAATAATCAATTTTAGATGATAAAAATTTTGAGGAGAGGGTTGGGATATTTTTTGGACGAACTAAGTATGTTTTGGTGTGAGGTAATACAAGGGGAGGAGAACCCCTTTATTAGTGAAAAGGGATGGAAATTCTATACATACCTAAAACATTTTAATAATAGGAAGTCACACTCAAGGAAAGTAGATCAAAAATTTGGAAAAAATTTAGTGGATAAGTGATAAGGTTGATCAAGGACTCAAGGATAAATTTCTACACATGTAGTTAAACATGATTGCGGTTATTTACTAATATATTTTTATTTATACCATTTTAGCTTTTATCACGGTAACTAGTTTTTCCTAAGTAAATTATCATTTAGACATACAAATAAAATTATAATGATTATATAATTCAAGATTAATGATTTCAAATTTCAAATTCATTTTATTTTTAGAAAATTATATTTGTGATAATTTTTTTTAAATACTAACTGTGTCCTGTATTATTTTTTTTGAAAAATATAACTTATGGTAAAAAATGTAAAATATGGGATTATAAAATATATCTAATTTTTTTAAATTATAAATTAACTTATAAAATAAATATTTTTTTATTTTTAAAAGGTTTCAAAAATTTCCAATTCATACTGATATACTAATAATGTCATAAATGTCATATTATTTGAAAATGGTACTTGGAAATATTGGCCTAAGAATCAATCCTTTAAGAAAACAAATAATCTTAAGTTAATAGTATTATGATAATTATATAAATGAATTCAAATTTTATAAAATCTAATTCTAAAATTTATAAGTTTAACATTATAATAAAATCATAAAATATTATGAAAAAATATTTTTATAGGAAATCATTTTTTAGCATACTAAATATTCTTCTAAAATAATTACTAATAATAAATATATAAAACATGGAAAATTTTAATCTTATAAAATAAATTTTACTCAAAATATTTTTATTATGTTATTTATATTACTTACTAAAATAGTATTAAAATTGACCTTTATTTTATAATTTTTTTATATCTATTTGCACCCACATATTTAAAAACCCTCATTCATGGATCTATATCTATTTTAATAAAAATTAAAGTGAAAAATTAGGGTTTGGTATTGAATGTGGGTAAACCTACCACTGTTAATAATTATTTAATGAGGAATATTTTACATAAACAAAATTCTTTAAAATAATCAACGGTCCCAAACTAGATGAAAATGAATAAATTAAGGATTGCCAAGGGAAATACCCATTCTGTAGGGAATCCTAGATCAAAATTAATTAAACTCACCACCTTCACATAAAATAATTAGTGATGTGAATAAAGGATCCACACAAAACTAAAAAAATAAAAAATTTCATTAAAATCCTATCCTTAACCCTATTTTTGATCCCCATAGTGAACTGGGGTTTCAATAATTTAAATTATGGTAAAACGATAATGATACATGGAAACTGGAGGAAGAAAATTAGACGAATAAGGTATAAACATGAAGACTTACACTTGAATTGAATAATAACCACCAAGAGTATGAAGTTGAGATATAACCCTCATATGGAGATCCCTATATTATAGAAAAAATAATAAAATATGGGAAGTGGGTATAAGAATTTGAAATTGTAAAATGGATTATTTCACATTAAAAAGAATTTAGGTAGCATGCTCCATGATGTGGTAAAATTTACTACATCATGGATCCCACCTCATCATGAATCATATGGCATGCACTCTTGACCAATACATAAGGGATACCAAAATGGATGAAGGGTTAACCCCATTAAGTTTCCCTCCATGGCACAATCTTCTAGGATGTGGTAGAGTGTTGTTTACCATACACACCAACAGAATGGGCCTCTGTGGTATGGAATACAGGTTCTCAGTAGATAAGAGTCATGTTATTAGACTCTAGATCTCAACAGTGAAACAACACACATCATGATAAAACCTACCCTCAACACAGTCACCACTATGGGGTGGTCTATGGACACGATTTAGTTCCTTGAAAAACATAGATTCTCTTTCCCAAATAATAAAATACCTAAAAAATTCTAGATAAAACTATCCAAAAAAAATTAAGGTAAAAAATTTAATAATTAAAAATTTTTGATATGAAAATGACATGAGGGTGTTATATTTATACCCTTGATGCAACCTTCTTACACTATAATGTATTATAGGTTGAAAATATATGAAAATTAGAGGCATATCCTACCTCAATAATGTCTCACACTACCTTATTTCAAAAATATATCTGCTACAAATCCATTGAAAACATCCCAAATTGGTTGATTTAAGATGAACCACATTATTCCCAAAATCTATGGTATAATTAGGGTTATCTACATTATAGGTATTGGGCCCCACCTCCATCTCCTTCCACTCAACCATAAATTATTGGTCTAATTTAAACATCTTTAGTTGGGAAATATATATTCCATAATTGATGGATATCATTTGTTATGATAAAGATAAACTATATTCCACCTTATATAGTTTTTCCATGACCTTAAATGTCTTGACATATCACGATGTAAATATTCCTTACCCTCCCAACAGATGATGACCCAACCAGTGATAAACCCTCAGAAACCCTCAATCATCGACCTAAAATTCTCGTAGATGATGTCATTGATCAGTATAAATTTTTTTATGACTTTGATTTTTCATCAATCTCTTTGAGTCAAATGGAACCTTCTTTATCATCACATAGATGAGGTTCATCCCTAAAAAGGAGTTCTCAACAAAATCCAATCAATAAAGAGGATATCGACATGGTCAACCATATAAGGCATTAAAGGGATACATATTAATCAATGATTTATCATTGTTATTGTATATAAATTTAATTAATGATCAATGTTTCTCACAAGAGACTCTAAAATCAAGCACACTCATTAGAAGTATGTCCTAAATAATCTATATGGCTTACTCAATATGACCATTTTTAATGGATGATATGTTATTCGTAACATCAGATGAGAGCCAATCACATCCTAAAGAATCTTTAAAGAGAAAAAAAATTTAAACATGGTTTTGAATCTAATATGATGGACCAATACACACCATGGAGTCTCACAATTTCTCATACATAAATGTACCATAGATCTTACTCATTTATCAACTCTCTAATGGGAATGAAATGGGATGATTTGGGAAACCAATCAAAAAATATTTGAAATAGTATCCTTTCAACATAGTTTAGGATGTATGATAATAATGAGATCTATTGAAATATCATCCAACTTCCATACCAGAATTGATAGAAAATTCATACTGAATGAGTACGTAAAAAGAGAAGGAATTATATAATCATTTATTTGATCATTTGGGATAGAAGAACTTGAGAATAAATTTCCATTATTATTTTTGGAAGAACATTTCGATGCTTAACAGGGAAGGAGACAACTATTATTATTTTTTCATAAATCAGGGATCGTGAATAGAAGTCACAAACCAATAGAGAATAAATCAATGTGGACATTTGAACTTATATATTTAGATATGTGTGGTCTGTTGAGTCTAAATTCTACATATAATTCGGATTATTTCCAACTTTTCATTAATTATTACACTACTATGATTTATGTTTCATTTATTTTGTGTAAATAATTGGCACTTGAAATATTTAAATGTTATAAATGAGATAATTTATTGACAAAATAAATGTTATAAAAATATTTTTCCTCTATAAATTAATCCAAATATAATATTTTGGAGTTTTGAGAATATTTTTAGAATTATGGAATAAATCATGAATTTAGAAATTTATATTGACCTAAATTAATGGATTATGCGAGTATAAAAATTATATTTTTTTAAGATGCTATGTATAATTTCATTTGATCATTGAAATTTAATGTAATTTTAGTGGGGAAAAAATCAAAAAACATTTTTATTCAACATTATTGTTTACTTTGGATAAATTAAATCAACATTTACTTTGATATGCGGTTCAGAAAGACATAATTTTTTTATATTTTAATATTTTATTGCCTTTTCTTTTATAAAATCATATAAATACAATTGATAAAATTTGATGAATGAGATTTTGGTGATATTTCTCTTTTTTATATATCTAGTATCAGATGTAATAGTTTGTTAAAAAAGTTTCTCTAAAAGGGTATAATAAAAATTAATTTTATAATATAAGAGGATCAAGAAGTATAAAAAAATTATTTTAATTTAATAATTATATTAAAGAGTCTCAAAGAGGAAATAATGATCAACATGGAACAAAATTAGTTTGTACAATAGGTTTACAGGATTTCCACATTTTTTTAAAAATTCCTAGTGATGAGGAAGAAATAGAACAAAGGGGATCCATGTTCTCAGGTTTTTGAGAGAATAAGGAGTCTAAACACATAATTAGAGACAATATAAGTAGTTTGAAAAATAAAAAACTGGAGGAAATCTAGTCACAAATTATTATTTCTTAAATTAAAAATGAAATGTTTTTAGGAAGCTTCACAATAAAAAAAGTGGGTTACTACTATAGAGTAAGAGTAAAATAAAATTGAGAATAATGGATCTTATGAGTTATTGTCACATATTAAAGGGAATAATGACTTATATATAAAATTACTTTTTATAATAAATTTAATTATAATGGAAAGGAACATGAAAAAATATTTTTATATTTTATAATGGATATATTATAATTAATAGAATTTATTTCAAGGAATATGTTTCTCTAATTTCATGGGTTAAAATAATAATAATAAATCTGTGATTTTTTCTCAATGAAATTACCTTATTTTTTAAATGGTTATAAAATATTTATTCATGAATGAATAAATTAGAGACTAAGTGTATATAAAATAACATAAAAGATTTATTAATGATATTAGTGGGAGGTGACTGTGAAAGAAAAATAAATAACACTAAATATGCTTAAATAAGCACCCTGAGTATGGTATTCATGGGTAAAAAGTAGCTCAAATAGCATAAAACTCAAGTGATGTATAGTGAATAAAATTATTTATATCAAATAAAAATAAAAAATATCACATATTATGACAATGTATATTGATAATTATATTTTTGAAATAAATTTGTGAAATATTAGGAGGAATTTACTTTTAGAATAAAGAGACACTTTTTAAAATCAATAATTGGAGAGATAAACATTTATTTGATTTAAAAGTGGTTAATATTACATATTATATTTTTTTACTAGAATTAAAATGTACTTGTGAGTTATTGAGGTGATTTGATATCTAAGAGTCAAGATTTGTGTCAATTTCCATATCCATTAGTAATAAATTATATACGTATGATTATGTAAAGGATGTGAATTAAAATGAGTTAAAAAGATTTATAGGAAGTATTTTATATTTGATGACATAAATATTAGACATTGTGAATGGTATTACATTATTTACATGAATCCAATGTAATATAAAGGATTCAGATGTTACTATAGTGAAATTAATGTTGAATTGTATTAAAGTAATTATTGAGTATGTTTTGATGTGTGATAAATAAAAATATATTCATATTTATTTATTTATATTGGGATTGGCTATGTAATATTAGAGACTAAATGTTAACTTCTCAAAACATGTTATTTATAGGGAAACAATGTATTATTGACACTATAAGAAGAAATATTTGACAGAAATTTCATTCAATAATTTGATTATGTTGTGTCCTCGTAAGTCTTAAATAAAATTATTTATATAAGATTGTAACTTGAGTATATGAGAGTGGATAAAATATATCTCTTTTTTATTTATAATGATGACCAAAGTGTGAAAAATTAATCATAATATCTTTTATAATATTTATGGTTGATAAATAATCAAATAAAATACCTTTTTCCATTAGGGAAGAGGTAAAATGGGGTGATCTAAACATGAAGCATCATTGAATGAAGGAATAAGTCAAGGATATCTTTTTAATTCCCTTGATGAATGATGCATTCTATCACTTTAAATTATTTTGGGAGTGATTTTACTCCCAAAATATCTGTAAGTAAATGAGTTATATTTTCCAAATTTCATCATTTTTAATTCCTGAGAAAATAGTAATATTAATTGGTAGTTTCATTTAACAAATGGTGGATCATTCGTAGTTAAAATATAAATACGATAAATGAGAAAATCTACGATTTAGGTGGAGATTCTTTGAATGTATAAATAAGATGTTATGATGGCTTTTTTTGTGTTTAATGATTGTTCCTAATAAATAATGGGGGGATATTAAAAATACCTCATTTATATGAATGTTTTATCAGTAGAGGTTGATGATACCTTTTAATGTGAGATGATAAAGTAGACTTTGGGGTAATGAGACTCTATCAACGTAGCAATGTTACATACACTAAGAGTTTAATTATTATCATAAAATTTTATTTATTTTATAACTGTGTAACATCTTATCCTAGAAAAACAATGACACCAATGGAAAATGTCTCAAACCAACCTAGGATACCTCTAATATAAGAACTCAGGACATCTTCGTCAATGGCCTAAAGGATATTCCTGATCACCATTAGATGAGAACTAGTTATTTGGAATTGAATAAGACTCCACAATAATGGTTTTCCCAAAAAATAAATTTAATACAAGTTTCCCAAACTAAGGACCTGATATGTAAATTATATACAAATTAAATCCACGCATCATAAATGAGTACAAAATACAAAAATCTCTATAAAACATAAATAAAATAAACAAAATAAGATTTTATGAAAACTTAAATTATTTAAAAATAAGATTAATAATAGAAATAATCCAGGATAAAAGAATATAAAAATACAGAAGACAAATTGGTAATACATGTTTATGGTAATAATTAACAAAATAAATAAAATAATTATAATTGATGATTAACTATCATCATGTGATGAGATATTTAATCCCCACTAGATCATATATTTTTTTTAAAGGTTTGGGCTGAAGCCTCATTTATTATTAAATAAAAGAAAATACCTCTTTTAACTCGGTAGAGGGAGACCCATTACAAAGCCCAGAGGCCCAGTGGGCATTTAGCCCATTACATGGCCCGTAGGCCCATTTTCAGGGCCCGAAGCCCATTCTGTGAATAGTATTGCTTCAGTACCCTACACTGCTACAATACTGCACAGTACTCGCCATTGCTACAGTAGTTCTCCGCCGCTACAATACTTGGCACCCCTAAGAGGCAGCTTTCCTATATAATTAACTAATGAATCATGGTCTGTATATACCCATTAGTGTATACAGCATGAGATAAATGAGCCTTATAGGATCCCACGAAGTGTTCAATTACAATAATTTATTAGATATTCTATAACATTATTATTTAAAAACTATATAAAAAATTTATTTTTATTCATTTCATAAAAATACATGACAAAGAATAAGTTATTAAATACAATTAATGTAACAAAAAAATCAATTTAAAAAACTAATTTTGAAAATCATGTTTCATGTTAGTTTAATATATGGATAACTATATTGGACTACCAAGAAATTATATATCACCTTCAAGGTGTATTTGTTTTTTTACTTAGTCTCTCGATATTTAGGGGTCCACATATCTACCTCAAAAGGATTACTAGTGGTAAGGGAACTCCTCTCTTATAGGAATGTCCTAATAAATCACCATGGTTGTTCCATGGGTTTCTACCAATACTTTATCCCATTTTATAACCTTTAATTTCTCTAAATAAAAATTAAGAATAATTAACCTATGATTAAAATATAATTTAATGTACCAATATTAAGGAAGTCCATTAAATAATATTTATATTATAGTTACCAACCTTTAAAACATACATAGAAAACCATTATGAACATTATGAAATTATTTCAAAATAATTAAGAACTCATGAGTCTCATAAAAAATGTATAATATGAAGTCACCTACCTTTAGCCATGAATCCCCCAAGAAAGTAGAATATATCCACTTCAAAAGAGATTAATTATTTCATGGAAGAATGAAAAATACATTACCATAAAAAAACATTTATTAAAATCATCTAACAGGAATCCCAGGGCTGTTATGGATTTAGGGTGAAGATAAAACAATGAAAATAAGAGGTAAAGACCAATAGGACGGAATATGATAATTTTCCTAAGAGGTTATTTGAGGATAAATTGTAAAATACTTACCAAAAATATAATAATAGATGAGGGGAATTATATTCATCTGAGGGAGAAGATGATTGGGTCAATTTGGTAGATAAATGATAGGGGATTGGATTTAAGTTCGCTATATGTGTTTTGGTAAATTCACACATTTTAAAACCTTGGAATAACATTGTTTGGTTGAATTGTTTTCCAAATCATTTGGAAACCATGTGGGTGGAACTATATTCAACAAGAAAATTTTATAATTTTACTAGAAAGCTAGGAAAACCATTCACCGACCATGAAAACAGATTTGAGATGAAACAAATGAATTTTTTATGTATCATTTCTTAGTTATAACTAAACAGGGGAAACCCAATATTTACTTAACATTAAAAAAATTTCATATTAAATAGTCTATGAATTATGAATAATGATAAGAATAAATAAATAAAACATTTAGTATTTGAGATTAACTTAGTGAGTGTGATAATTCTCCCCAGCATATCACTTTCCATCATCAAAGAGACCTTTAGACTTCTCTATAAGGTAAATTAATAAATAAAACATAAATCAAAACTCTCAAAAATAAGTTAATAGTGGGGAATCACTCCACAATATGATGTATATTATTATTTTTAAGAATATATTAAGATCTTAGACTTGAATTTATCATATAATAAAAATGATTGAAATACTTCATTAAATTAACTAAATAAGTACTTAATAGTATAAATTGATTAACTTTATAGGGAAAGACCACAATAAAAATATTACATGAGATCTTTAACATAGAATAAATGATATAAATAAAACAAAATATTCTTTAATTCATAAAACTATTAATATAAAGGATAATTATTCTTATCTTATCCAAAATACAAGAGCTTAATTGTGAGTTTTTGAGATTTATGAAATGAATAATAGTCACATAGTTACACTAACAATGTAATTTTATTCTAAATAACCAAATAGATATATAATATTTTAAAAAATTAATGAAAACATAATGAAAATTTATTTAAAATCAAAATAAGTAAAAATATAATATACTAACTCATTTAAATGTGATAGAACCACTTATTAGGGTATCCTATAAAAGTGAGGTTCTCCTGACCATGTAGTCCTTTACTCATTTTGATAACCAAAGACATTAAAAAGGGTATAAAAAATGAGAAATATCTTATAAATGTAAAATTATAAAATAAGTAATTTAAAATATTCAATCTTAGTTGGAATGAACATACACCAATATAGTATTGTTACCAAAATATGTAAAATACACATGGATAGAGTAAAAAAAGAATAAAATAATATTTCTTCATGAATATGAAGAATCAAATTGAACCAATAATTTACTCATTTGGAAAAAAAAATATGAAATAGCCTCAGGATCACCACAAAGTCATATAACACTATACATTATAATCTCAATACACAAAAACACATACTTGGGTCGAATTATGCAATTAATGATATAAAACTAGTAAAATGATAACAATTATTTAGAAAATAATTGGAAAAACACTACTACTTAAAATCAATCAAGTCCATAAATTTTTTATTAACATGAAACAAAAATTTGTGAAGTAATCCAATAAAACTAATCAATAATTTCAAGTCTTGAAAATATATAAGATCTGTGTAATACCATATTAAAACCTGGCCCAAAATTCCAATCAAACAATTTCGTTAAAAAAATCAAAATAAACTAAAATAATGTTTAATCATATAACCATATAAGGAATATAAGATAAGTGATTATATAATTATTAGATAAATAATTCATTCCTATCAATCCTTCTAAAAAAATAATAAAAAATAATAAATACATAAACAAAACCCATAAATGATACTCAAAAAAAGTTTAAATACGAGATGATAATTATGATGTTTTATATTTACTTTTTAAAACCCACACACAACAACTATAATTTGTTAAAAAAATGCATTGTTAGAAAATAAAATAAAATCTTCATTTTATTATTATAATAAAACAAGTATCTTATGATATAAAAAATAAATATTTTCAAATCAATTTTCATAACAACATTGATAAAATATTAACATTGTATAAAACAATATTCATTATAAAATCAACCACTATTTAAAACGTTATATATTGTTTTTACAAAAACAATTTACTCCATTTGAATATAAATAGAGTTGAAAATTGATTTAAATCAATAGAAGTTGATCTCTATAAAAGGATAAGTAGAAAAAGTAAAATTTCAAGTTCCATAGATGACTTATTTATGTTCATATAAAATTTATAAGTGTTTATATTCACAAAATTATAGAGTCCAAATTAAACATAAAAGTTAATAACATTACTCTAAAACCCAAAAATAATTATGTAAATCTCATTAAAAATGAGTTCGAAAAAAAATATGTAAATATTAAGAGAACTACTAACCATATTGTTAAACCATGGGTAAAAAATATATAAAACACACTATTTATAAAATTTTATTTCATATTATCAATGAATCAAAAAACAAAAAAAAACAATTTATTTTTATTTATTTTCAGAAAACCATAAATCATATAAATAAGAAAACCACTGTAATCAAAATACATACAAACTTAAAATGTATAATATTCAATAAAAAAGAATAATACTCCATAAAATTAATCTTATACTTATTTTTAATTAGGGTACCATGTAAATATGTGGTTTTTTCCATGCTATACAACTTATTTAGTTATAATTAATTTGATGTAATCCCCAATTCACATTATGGGATTTTATAACAAAAAATTGCAAGTGTCCACAAGTCACAATTTTTTTCATTAAAAAATTTATCTTGAGTGATAAGAATTATAATCAAAATAATTTAAGAAAATAGGTACAGTTAATAAAAAACATACTAAACTTGCCAATTTTTTTGATTATTTTGTTAAATATTTCTCATTAAACACCAATTAAAACACCATGAAAAACATGGTAACACTTCCTAAAATTTAAATGAATTAACATAACATTATAAATTCCTTTAAAATAAATTTATTTTAAATATAATTGAAAACTATTCATATAAAATTTTAAAATAACTCAAAATAATGAATATAAAATTTAGTAAATTACCAATAAATTTTATGTGCACCATAATAAAACAAACAAAATTCACACTACATTAAAAAAATTTAATTTTAAGACATAGAAATAATGAAAAATCAAACAAACGATTTTTATTACATTTAAACACCATTATTAAAACATCTAATTAATGTAAAACCCTATGATTTTAAAAAGAAAACTATGATTGATAGTTTATATTTCATGAAAAATGAAGCCTAAATAAATAATGATTATTTAAATATGATCATTACAAAAAATCTGTGAAGTTGGTGGGTATGAATAGTATTAAATTATTTATAAAACATATATAAATTTTCTACTCAATATAAATTTATTTATTAATTATAAGGAAATATGCAATCAATTTTTAAGAAAGAAATTTTATTCTTCTAAAAATACATTTTCATCAAAAATGATTTTATTCGTTTTTGTGAGGAAATAATTTAATTAATTTATGGAAAATTTATAACTGGTATTTTATGAAGCAAAATTAATTTTTTAAATAATCATTTTAAAATTAAATTGTGAGACATTTTGGTATTTTTTTAAATGATATTTTTTCTAGTGAATACATTGAATTTCAAAATTTTCAAATACTATCATTTCGTTTCATTAAATAAATTAATCTAAAAGTAAAATTATACTTTGGATTTTTTATTAAAATTAATTTTTATCAATTTAATTTATAAAATTATAAATAATTTTATTTAAATAACCCATGTTCATTATTTGGGTATTGGTTTATTTTTTAGTCATCAAAACATAGTGGTCTAGAAACTTTATTTATGTTTTAATGATTATCTATTTTAATTAATTTAAAAAACCCAAATAAAGAATAATTTAAAGATAATTTATATATTATAAATTTATTTATTTTAATAAAAAATAATATAATGATTATTTCTTTTCATATAGTAAACATAATATCATTTATTTCTTGAGAAATTCATTTTCCGGAAAGACCTCTATTCGTCATATTGTGTGGGAATAATTTCAAATTTAAAAAAATTAAAATTTATGAATTGAATTAGATAAATATTTTCCCATATTTTTAATCATAATAATATATATTAGGTAATATGTTCAAATTAATTTTTTTTCATAATGAATAGTTAAAATAGTAAGAATTTAGTACCATAATTAAGGTTAAAAAATGTTTACTAAGGGGTTAAAATAAACTATTAATGGTTAAAATGATCCAATTTTTTTATTTAGATATCTATTTTATGAACATATTTTTACCCTATATTATCTATTATTTTTTAAAAGTCCATTTTAGAGCCATTTTGTGTGAATTGGAAAATTATATATTTTAATGTTTTAAAAAATTCCATGTCGGTCCTCTCCCCCACTTATAAAAGGACATCCCCTCTCATCTTCTGTTCATGCATCAAAATCATTTTTTGTTTTGGAAAAAAATACCCAAATACCTTCCTTAGTTACCTTGATACATTCTTGAAGTCATTGTTTTATTATAAAACCAAAAAGGATGGATTTTGGTGCAAAACATGATAGGTTTTCTAAATAAGAGGTATCATTCTCACATGAGGGTTTTTGTTTTATTTATTCTTCCACCTCCCTAAAATATTATTCAAATATGGTGATATAATAAAATATGTATATTCCATATATTAATATTTAATTATGTTAATTATATAACCTATATCCATATCCTCTTCCAATAAATGGGAATTGAAACCATTGTTCATGTGTAAGATGAACTACCATCTTGTGAACTCATGTAATTTATTTTCCATCATTAACTATCATAGTTTATAATGATCAGTTGAATATATATATATATATATATATATATTATTCCTGAAATATTTATCATTAATTTAATTTAATTTATCATACATTTTCTTACCTTTACAATTATAAAAAGATGAAATGTCGTTCGTGTACACATGATGTTTACCACCTCCTTGAAGTGATGTGTTTTTTTAATTATAGTAGCACATGGATGTAATAAATAAGTGAATTTAAATAAATAATATTATATTTATGATATAATGATTAGTCTAGAAATGAAAAAATAACTCATACCTTATTTTTATTTTGATTTTAAAAAAGTAGGGATGTTACTCAAGCATATGTATGGCCTACTAACTCCATGATTGTAATGTAGTTCATTTTTCATTACCATATATCATGGTTAGATTTAAAAGGAAAATTTATTTATAAAAACTATAATTGTATCATTATTTTTATTATGTATATAATGAAATAATATTCCATATGACAATATTTGACTCACCAAAGTAATTTTGGACGTATGGTCCGAATATCATCAAAACGTTCAAAATGAATCAAAATTATTAAATAATATAATATAAAATTATAATAAATAAAATAAAAAATATAAAAAATTTGAAATTTTTTCTTAATAAAGGTAATGATTGATTTTTTTATTATTTGTGTGTGATAAAGAACATACATGATAAGTCTGACTCGATGTTAGTGATTCCTCTAAATGACCCCATTATCTTTCTAACCCACTTTACCTCTCTCTTTAATGTTATGAAATGATTATAAATTATTTATGTATTTCTCTCAAATATGTACCTATATTTTTCTCTCATCCTTTGATGGTGTAATATATGAATTAAGATCATTTCTAAAATGCTTTCTTTATGAAATCTCTTTTGATGGTGATGTGAGACAAGATTATGTGATCCATTTTATTTAGATGGAAAATTATTATGTTTATGAATTATTATTTATTTCATTTTTTGGAATACATAATAATGAACATTTTACAATGGGTTCACCCATATATCACTCCAATATATTAGGTAATGGTTTTTCTCAGGAGACAATCTGTGCAGGATTAAGGAGCAATCCAAATTCAATATAGGACTTTGTCTACATGTTATGTTATCATGGAAGTTACACTTGATTTTTTATTATGTCGTTTTCTTAATTACTGACACATTTCCTATGTTTCTAGGATCATATGATAATATTTTCTCTAGGTTATACTTCCTTGTGATTACTTGTGAGCCTTCATATTTATGATATCCTTTTATAACATTGACCAAAACGATATGTTTACTCATTATTTTTGTTCATTTACTAGTTTTTTTGACTCCCCCATTTATTTTATAAATTTTATAATGTGGTATTATATAGTATTAGGTGCTAAAATGGATTTAAGAGCTCGTTTTGTAGAATAAAATAACATTTCCATTTTTTTATTTCATTTATATATATTACGAACACAATCGTCCAAAGACAGTAGACCTCATGGTATTTGGGTTATACTTGTTATATTTTTATGTCAAAAATCATGTAATAATATGTGTAAAAGGATTGGGGTTCTATAGATGGTATCAGAGAATATTCTAATTATTTATTGAGATTAGGATTAGAATACTTTAGTGACAATCCTAGGGACAATTCTAAGTAAATGAAAAATATTTGAAATTTGATGAAGTATAGAGAGAGTGGTTTCAAAGAAATTACATCCATATTTGGATTCTATAACTTGATATATCTTTGAATAGTTTTACCTAGTGCTTGTGACCTAAAAAATTTAAAATTTGGCTATGAATCTTTCATTAACTTGTGTACTACAGATTGGCATTGTTTTACACCTAATTTGAAACACCCATGGGATATTTTTGTAAATTTACAAACTCTTTATGAACCATTATGAAGGACCTGAATAAATTATTATGTTAAAAAATCTAATATAAATTACTAAAATTTAATTCCATGATAGAAACCTAGAGACTCATAAGTTAGGATATAATTATCATTTATATCTTATTCCTTCTAAGCTTATAATTTTCATTTTGTACATTTTTTTATATATTCTCATATTCTTTAATTCTATTATTCTTTTTTATTTAATGGTGGGAAATAATTTAAATCATACCACCAACAAATGTGATGGTTAATATGATGATTATAACAATTATATGTGTAACCTTATGGGAGTGGGATTTGAGAGATTTATATAATTATAGGCTCTGTGGGCTCTTGTTTTGAAAAATAACATGAATCATTATGAAACCCTTCCTTCTCTATAGAGAGAGAAATATGAAGTTATATATTTTATATTCAAAAGTCCTCCTATATTTATTTGATCTTCTGATCCCAAAATGTCAGAATAAAGGATTGATTGAACTAAAAATATATTATCTATAATATAATGATCATAAAATGATATAGTTGTTGTGGTTATTTATCACATAGATGGGGAAACCGATCATTGATGGATTCTAATCAAGAACATAAATCCTAAAGAGTCTATTGATTCCATGGAATTATAAGACTTCAATAAAATATTTTTCAAGAAATTTTATCCCCACAACTCTATCTATAAATTGAGAGGGTGTTCCCTAGACTAAATAAAAAGGAAGTTGAGTTAATCAGATTGTACGAGGGAAACATCACATAGATTTTACAGTTTCCTCAGATATCATCTACAAAGCATAATGTAATGTTGAATTCAACTTTAGTGGATGAAATCTAATTCTTTTAAATGATTTAACAATTTGATAATTTTATAGTTATGAAATGTTTTTTCATTGTTCCATCATGGTCAGTGGGGAGATTGGATACTCATAATGGTCAAGTGGGAATAAAGAGAAAAAGAATAAAATGACGTTTTCTTTTATATAATTAAAGGATAAATCCCATGGAGGAAATAGTAGCCAACATGCCACCTATCAAAAGTGCAGGAAGTAATATCTTGGAAACTATATGAATAGAACCAAGGGATTTTTAAAATATGTAAAATATAGGACACATGATAATCAATGATCAAGGTAAATGAAGAATATCACCAATTAGGAAGAAGAAAATATGGTTCAGATCAACACTCAGCCTGTGGTATAATGTTTCAACTATAAGGAAGACACGTATTATAAAATATATTGTCCTAATCCAAGGGTTTTCATAGAAAATCAATGTCAACAACCTCTATGTCCATGAGATAATAGAAGGGAATATTATATTACTATTTATGAGGTGGATCCTAAAAATGATGTCGTGATATGTATGATGGTTAATCATTAATGAATAACTAACATAAATTTTTTCCGATTCTACAAATTCTTTTATATATTGATTGTTTAGTAGAAAAATTCTAACACCACCTCAAAAAAAGGTGGTTGAGCTATCTATAAGAACCTTAAATAGATAAATTTGATCATCCAATGCATATAAAAAATCCATGGTAAATGTTTTTAGAACGAATCTTTAGGGAAATATCATATAACTTCCTTTTGTGATGTGTAACGCTATATTGGGAATGGATTGGTTTTCCTTATAGATATCCAATATCAATTATTAAGAGAGGGATATCAGTCTTCATGAATGAAGCCTTCATCTGATTATTTACATGTGTAAGGAGGAGGATGAAGCTCCCCAATAATATTTTGATCAAACATGGATATTATTACTATATGCAAAAAAAGTGTCTAGCCCAAATGACTAAGGTAAAGGAGAGAATCATGCTTGAGGAGATTCCCATTATGAGGGATTATACTAATGTATTCCCCAAAGATTATCATTGTCTTCCTCCTGACTGAGAGGTTGAGTTCTCAATATAACTTATACTAGGATCACCACCCTTATCTATGAATCCTTACATAATATCCACTGTTATGTTGGAGTAACATAAGAAGCGATTACAAGTGAATCTAGAAAAGGGTTTTATATGACCAAGTGTATTACTGTGGGGTGTTCTGGTCCTATTTTTCAAAAATAAGGATAATTCGGTACCTATCTGTGTTAAGTATCATGAACTAAGGAAAATTATAATAATGAAAAGTTACCCCCTTCCATAGATATATGACTTGTTTGATCAACTATATGGTGCCCAATGTTTCTCTAAGAATGTTTTTTGGTTAGGATATGACTAATTAAAGGTGAAAAAGGAATATATTCCCAAAACTTCATTTCAAACAAGGAAAGGATAGTATGAGTTCATAGTGATTCCTATTAGACTCACTAATGAACCATCAATATTTTTGGCCTTATATAATAGAGTGTTTAGAGATTACATAAAAAACATGGGTTTGTATTTATAGATGAAATTACAATATACTCTAAAACCAAGGAAGAGCTTCAGAATTATTTGAGTACCATGATGAAGACAATGAAAAAATAGAATCTATATACATAGTATAGTAAATGTGGGTTCTATATGAATGAATTATCATTATTAGGGAATATTATCACTATTATAAGGATATCTATGCATCCTTCCTATAAAAAGGTAATTAAGGAGTGGCCCATACCAAAATTTGTATCAAATATTTTTAGTTCAATTAGATTAGATGGATATTTCAAATGGTCATTAAGACACATCTCAGGATTTTCAGACCCAAAATCCATGATAATTTATAAGGGGTAAAGTTTTTCATGACCAACGAATGTGAATAGATATTTTTTGGAGTTGATAAAGATTATTTTCACTACAAAAGTACTCATTATTCCCACATATGTGGAGCTTTTCATGATATATAGCCATTATTCAAAGAAGGTATTGGGCTATATGCCAATTCATAATGATAAAGTGATAGAATAAATATTAAAGAAGATCAAATTTCATGAGTAGAACTATACAATGCATGATCAGGAGTTAACATCAGTGATATTTGTAATGCAAATATGGTGAAATTTCCTCTATGTTGAGAAGTGTGAAATATATAGAGATCATAAGAGCCTCAAATATATATTTACATATAAGGTTATTAATATGAACCAATGAAGATGGTTAGTGAGATCAAAGACTATGAATGATTGATACATTACCATCCTGGTAAATAAAAAAGGTTATAGATTATATAAGTAGAAAGGATATGATAACCTTATCAATTATTACAAATTGAGAAGGAACAAATATTCTTAGAATAAATAAATGATATAAATTGGAATCATGAAAGAAATAATATAATCACCCCTTTATCAAATGATATCTCAACCATCCCTTTGGATGAAAATGAAGGAGGCTCAATGAGATTATATGTAAATTTAGAATAATGTGTAAGGTATATGAAATATGATATCCAATGAGTTCAAAACTGATGAAAAGGGGGTTGTATGATTTAGGTCATGACTATTTGTACCATATAATTCTAAGATAAATAAAGAGTTATGGATTGATGAACATAAAACATCATTTTCAATCCACCCAAGGATACTGAAGATGTATCAATATATTTGAAAGAATTACTAGTGGGAAAATATGAAGAAGGAGATCATTAGATATGATTTAAAGTGTCTGGTATGTCAGCAATTGAAGGATGACATAAAAATGTCTAAGTGGATAGTACAACCAATACCCATACCTGTTTGGAAATGGAAAAAT